>OX336389.2:1526036045-1527435296 GCA_946902985.2 Meconema thalassinum | reverse complement strand
GAACACACGTTCATGGAGAGCTCACCCCTCTTCACGCTACTAAAAAACACACCCTGTCGGAAACAAGACACAATTTAGCGACACAGCCAAGCTAGATAAAAAAGGGGGGATATTAGGGGGTTTTAATAGGTAAATGTTATCTGGATCAGGTGTACGATGTACTTTTCTTCTGCAACAAACCAAGGCCCATATTCGCGGCAGTATTAAATGTGCCGGGACGTCCTCATAAGACCGTCAACGCTTAGTTCGAATGGGTAATGCTCCACGCGTGGCGAGGGCTAATCCACGGTCTTTAATAATTGTAGACACACCTCATTCAATAACATACATCTTATCTAGGTTGGCAACACCTCACATAAACACATCGCTATCACTCCCCACAGCACGTAGGGGTAGGGGGAGAAGGCAGGAAAAACCAGTCGTTAAGATAACCACCGCAGTTGACCGCACAGTAAGTTACAGTGAGCACGAAAACAGCGAGCAGCTGTAGTACGGAAGACAATCAGATAAGTAGTTAGCCTAAAATTTTATAGTTAACTATAGTTTACAACCATATAATCTCTCTACAGTACAAACTCCGGATAGCTATCACCATTTAGCATTTCACCTAACATATATACTGCATTTAGCATACACTGACAGTTGCAGTACCAATACTGCAACTAAATAATTGTACATATTGTAAATATTTTCACCTGTATTTCAAACATAGATTTTATAGCCTAAGTTTAATGGATCTGATGATGATCGCTTGACGATCGAAACTGGTCATCCTAGTGTTTTATTAATCTCATGTAATTTATTTCAGGATTAGGGCATAACCCATCTCTTTTGGGTACATTCGTGTTGACCGACTGAAAAGCACTAAACTCTTGTTTACTTAGGCAACACTGAAAATATGGCTTCAAACACCACAACGGTAATGAGAACTTGGTTCTATGTTGGTAGAAGCGAGTACAGAAAACAAACTTGCAGACGAGCAAGAGGTGAATGTCATTTGAGCTTATTGGAAGGCGTTGATCTGACTTGACAACAGGTGCAATGGAAAAATGACCATGACGCTTCAAGATGAAATAATCTGACCATTGTGGTGGCAGGGAAGAGCGAAAGACATGTGAACAAGTGTGAAACCACATGTAGGCTAAACCAGTGACATCCTGTCTTGCTTCGTACGTGACAAAATGTAAGTCCATGTGAAATTTGATCTTCCACAGGTTTTCGCTTGGGTGTTATCTGTCCACGTGCGCGATAACTGTTAACAAGCTACATCCTGTCTTGCTTCGTACGTGACAAAATGCAAGTTGACGTGAAATTTGATCTGGCACAGGTGTTCGCCTGGGACGTTAGCTGTCCACGTGCCTGATAACAGAATCTTTAAAGCGTGGGAAAAAAATGATTATTCATGCAACGTAGCATATATAAAGACATGTCGTTATCATTTCCACTCTCACTTAGTTGACTACCTTTGAACACATTGCGTTGCATGAAACCCCTGGTCTTGTTTAACAGTTTTGGTGTTGGTGGAAAATACTTAACCTTGTTGTGGGGTAGGTATATATTTATTCATTTATATATTTATTGATTTTTATATAAATACATGCAATTATTTATTGATTAGGTAATTAATGATTTTATTTATTTATTTGTTTGCAGATAACGTGTATAGCCGATAAATCGTGTGTCAGTGGGAAATATATTAAAGAAAGAGAAAGATAGAAAAGAAAACCATTTCCACACTAGCCCACGAGACGGGAATATAGCAAAGCATTACACGTCAAGGTGAGATTTGTTTTTTATATATAACCTGTGTGATTTTGTTTTGTTTATGAAATGCATAAACTATATGGAATGGATATACTTATGGTGGTTTATTTTATTTCTTTTTAGATATTTGGAAGAAAAAGGGTACACTGCTATAGCAAATACAGTTGAAAACCAAGTGGCTTTAGAGTGGAACCATTGTCAAGCGGTCTACAGCTGAAAACTCACGTGAGAGTGTTCTTTCAAAATAATGTATTTTACTGCTGAGGATATGTTAACTTGGGAGCCCATAAACAGTTGTTTTAAATCGCATGTGTGCTCTGGCCGTGTGGTCAATGTTAGAAAAAGTTTGATTCCCAAAGCATTTTTAGAATCTTGTTTTGAAATTTTTAAAATTGAAATTTGTACAGCACAAAGGTTGCATACAGCTTTAAAGGTGAATACAGAACTGGTGTGCGATTTCATATATAAAAAGAAGGACGTGGAGCATAAAGAGACATTTTATATTTGCAGTAAAATGCAAGAGCTATTCATAGCCCATAATTTGGAACAGTGGTATGAAGACCACGTGGTGAATGCCTTGCTATCAAAATTTGATAAACTGCAACAAGGACCGAGTGGCCTTGCCTTAGACAAAATTCATCATTTACAAATCAACATTTGTCAATTCAACCCGTTGAATGCTGGGTCTAGCTATATTAAAACACCACCAGCAATAGCTTCGAAAAAGGCTGTGGTGAATATTAAGAATCGTGACAATGATTGCTTTCTGTGGGCTGTGGCTGCGTATTTGCAGCCAGCACAAGACCGTCATGTTAACAGACCAGCAAAGTACAAGGCCAAGTTTGATGAATTGAAACAAACTTTAAATTTAACTCGAGTGTCGTTCCCTATGGACTTAACCGAGATCCATAGGTTTGAACAAGATAACCAGGACTTTTCGTTCATGGTGTATGGCCTTAATGGTGATGAGATTGTGGGTCCTCTTTATGCCACAAAAGAACCGAAACGACACCACATTCATCTTTTATATCTGTCTTACGGAGAAGTGAGTCACTATTGCCTCATTAAAAGCCTATGTAGATTGCTAAGCAGACAAATATCCAAACATGTGCGTGCAAAACATATTTGTGATCGTTGTCTGCAATATTTTACCACTCTTACGCTTTTGGAACGTCATAGGGTAGATTGTGTTTCTCAGGAAGCGGTGAGATTGATATTGCCACAAGGGGACAAGGCTGTGTTAAAGTTTAAGGACATTCATAAGCGTGACACTGTTCCCTATGTGGTATACGCAGATTTTGAAGCTCTCACTGCACCCATAGCGGGATGTGAACCAGATCCCACCATCAGCTCAACCACACCCATTCAAAAACATGAACCTTTTGCCATAGGATTTAATGTGGTGTGTGCCTATGACCCCACACAATCCGTTTACAAATACCGCGAGGGGCCAGATTGTGCCAAATGGTTCTTGGATGAACTTGTCAAGTTGGCCGACCATGTACAGGAATTACTGGACCACCCAGTACCCATGAGCCTATCTCCAGAACAGCAGCAGCAGTATGAGCATGCCACGACATGCCATATTTGCGAAAAGCCTATTTTAAGTGGAGAGGAAAAAGTCAGAGACCACTCGCACTTTACAGGGGAGTTTCGTGGAGCTGCGCATAGTAAATGCAACTTGAACTTTCCAGCTCCTCGTTTCATCAGTGTCTTTTTCCACAATCTGGCGAATTATGACATTCAGTTTTTGATTCGTGAATTGAGTCATGTCAACAAGGGCTCGTTTACCATTATCCCCCAAAACCATGAGCGTTTTACAGCCCTGACATGGAGGTTGAGCAACTTTAGCATTCGATTTTTGGATTTCTTTAAGTTTATGGCATCCTCGCTAGACAGCCTTGTGAAAGGCTTGAATGAGGAGGAATTAAAAAATACTAGAATGCATTTTAATGATCCTGAGCAATTTCAATTGTGCATTCGGAAAGGTATATTCCCGTATGATTTCTGCAACAGCTGGGACGTGTTAAAGCAAAGAAAACTCCCACCACATGAGAAATTTTAGTCGAAACTAACACGCAGTACCGTTTCCGATGAAGACTATGCACATGCATGTCAAGTTTGGCGAGTGTTTGGCATGAACACGCTAAGTAAATATGCTATGCATTACCTAAAACTGGATGTATTGCTGCTCACTGATGTGTTTGAAAAATTCCGTAAATTGTGTCAACATATTTACGGTCTTGACCCGGCTCACTATTATACGAGTCCTGGACTCTCGTTTGATGCCGCTTTAAAATACACTCAAGTGGAATTGGATTTACTCACTGACGTAGACATGGTTCTATTTTTTGAAAAGGGCATTCGTGGCGGCTTTGTGTCACTTAACCAGCGCCATGCCGAAGAGAACAATGTCTACATGCCTGATTATTCACCGGAAAAACAAGAATCGTACTTAATGTACTATGACGTGAATAATTTGTACGGTTACGCCATGAGTCAGCCTTTGCCCTATGGGAAGTTTGCTTGGCTAACAGACAAACAAGTGTTAGAATTTGATGTGATCAAGGCTAGCCAAGAAACAGGCCGTGGATATGTGCTAGAAGTGGATATTGAACATCCCTCATCCTTGTATGATGAACATGCCGATTTCCCATTCTGCCTTGAGCAAATGGTTCCCCCTGACAGTAAAGTGAAAACTGAAAAACTCATGGGCACACTTTACAACTAAAATCCGTATGTGCTACATATCCAAATGTTGGTGTAATGCCTCGCCCAAGGCTTGGTGTTGAAGAAAGTCCACAGGGGTATTTCTTTTGCTCAAAAAGCATGGCTTGAGCCATACATGCGACTCAACACAGAGCACCGACAAATGGCAACACAGCAGTTTGAAATTAATTTTTTAAATTAATGAACAACTGCATCTATGGCAAGTCTATGGAGAATGTCCGCAAATACCGTGACATTAAATTGGTGAATGTCTGGGAGGGGCAGTGGGGTGCCCGGCGGTACATTGCCAAGCCAAATTTCAAATCGATCAAAATTATCGATGAGGATTTGGCTACTATTGATATGAGTAAGACCAGCGTGACCATGGATAAACCCATTTACTTGGGTCAAGTCATTTTAGACTTTTCTAAATCGGTCATGTATCGATTCCACTATGAGTTTGCCAAACGCCATTTTGAGAACGTCTCTCTTTTGTATATGGACACGGACTCATTCATTTACCACATTCGCCACTGCAACCCCTATGACGTCATGAGGCGGCATAGTGACTGGTTCGACACCTCTTGCTATAGCGCTGACAACGTGTTTCAGCTGCCCATAAAAAACAAGAAGGAAATGGGCGTTTTAAAAGATGAATGCGGTGATTCCATTATGACGGAATTCGTAGGTTTGGCCTCAAAAATGTATGCTTACCGCACACTCGACTCTAAGGAAGCCAAAAGAGCAAAAGGTGTAGGTAGGGCAGTGGTAAAATCGCTACGTGTTGATGACTATCTAGCGGTTTTACGCACTGGCAAAGCTATGTCTCATACACAGTGCAGGATACAATCCAGCAACCATCATTTGTATCTTGTGGAACAGAGAAAACGCACCCTAGCCTCCATGGATAACAAACGTGTGTGGGCTGATGACCTGCTCACCATCCTGCCCTGGGGTTATGATCGCAACGAGGAGGAGGTGTGATTTCACTGTTTAATCGTTTATGGGACATGGCTTTTTGAAACTTGTAGATTTAGTATTTTGTAAATATTGGTTTCTGCCATTGTAAATAGTAGATTTTGTAAATAGTGGCAATCCACATGGACCTTTTGCTCTTTAAAACAGTTCTATGCAACCTTATTTTTTTAAAAAATTTTTGATTGGTAAATAGTGTGATTCTTTTAACGCTGTACAAAGTTGAGTTTTTTTGTAAATATGAAATAAGTAAGATTTTTAGTAACTTTAATAACTAGTATTTAATTATTTTTCGTAATGTAAATGATAAACTAAAAAGTTCTTTTGGGATGAGTGTGCATGTCCAGAATGTGCTTTTGGGAATAAATAAAGTGGTTGTGTTTGTTCTCAAAGGCAGGTGTGAATGTATGAGTAAAGAGAGAAAGCTAGTGTGTATGGTTGACCAGAGCAAACACGGTGAGGTAGGGTGGGTGTGTGGGGAGGGGTAAATCTCCACTTATATACTCATTTTGTTTTCAATAGTTTCGTTTTTTCATTGAAATGTGGCAGTCAAAATACATTATTTTTGTAAAAACAGTCTTACCTGCAGTAGTCGTAGACCTCGACGTTTCTCCAAACACGCATCAGCACATTGCAGTATTGTCAAGCACTTGCATCAACATCATTATCAAATCTCAACTTTCGACATACACCAAACGGAAAAATGGAAAAACAGCAAAATGGAAATTCCATGTTTCCATATCACCAAAAAAAAACAACGTAAAACTTAAAACGGACATTTTAAAACTGGAAATGGCCATGTGTGAAATATGAAAATTCAAAAACTTCAAACGGACATTGTTTAAAATGTGTCATCAACAAACTGGAAAAATCCATATCATCAAAAACGCAAAACTTGAAACGAACTTTTTTAAAATCTGTAAATTGCAATTTGGCAAAATGTCAATGTGTGAAATGTGAAAATGAGAAATCAGCCATCAACATCATAATTTTTAAAAACAATAAAAAACACAAATCATCGAGCTCTGGTAAACCTTGGTTTTTATTTCATAGTCATAGTGAATTGACAAAAGAAAAATAGAATACAAACAAATCCCAATTCCTCACTCCTCAATGTTTATGTCCATGCATCATCAACTTTCCTTTCATAGCACTCATGACAATCAGGGCTGCCATCCTTTCACCCACTGAGGCATCATTGGATGTGAAACGTTGTTTAGCTTTCTTCAATAACAATTTATCTGCCACATGTCTTAAACCAGGATGACTATGGCGATAAGAAAGGTCAAGTTCCTTGCATGCTTGATCCAAAAGATTAATGGGTACGTCACCACGTTGTAAACGTTTTTCGAGACGAGTTCCAGGGCCGCAAAAACAATAACCTGGAAGATGGATTTCGAAAGGTAAGTATTGAATCACTTTGTCAATGACGCCATTGCCAGTACAGGTCTGGCATATCCTTTTCCATCAATGGTAAAAAGGTTTGGTCTTCCTCCTCCTCTGTGGACGATGTTTGTGTTTGTTGTTGTTGTTGTTGCTTTTTCTCGCCATGACACTCGTGGAATGATTCAACAAAGTCTTTACACGGACTTTTATGACCGTGATACAGTTTCACTAGCTGGCAAGTCGCACACTGACGCATAGACGGTATTTTTGCCATGGCCATTTGCTTATGGTGATCGTAATCCGTACAGGGTTGCAATTCACTCAACACAGAGTCTTGAGTCCATGATTTTGGTACATGTTGCCAGATTTCTTTGACCGCGTTGGCGGCCACATAATAAATGAACGACTTGGGCAGCGCCAAGAGTTCCTCTTTGGTAAAACTGTCTAGTTTCTTTTTGCACACAAAGAACTTGCCGATGGCTTTGTCCGTAGCATTGCCTTTCTCCATGGTATCACGTGCTGTAGATGTTTACACGTCGCTTGTAGAAATCTCACTGGCGTCATTCACAGGTAAATCTTGAGTTATAATTTTGTTCAACAACTCCCCGCAGGCATGAGTGGTTAACCAATGAAAGAGATGCCACGCATGCGATAGGGCTGTATGGGTAATGTTGCCACAGGAACAAGTATCCATGAGCGTTTGCAGGGAGGGGCAGCCCAACTCCATGAGGTCGATACATTGGCAGTAAGACGCCAAAAATGGTTGCAACCATTGACGTTTTTCATTACCTTTCACAAATACCACATTGGCCGAGGACAAGTGTGCTTTCATGACCAAGTCCAAATATTTATAGGAAATGGTTCCCTGATTCCAGTCTAGTTGCCTATGATTTTCAATCCACTGGGTTTGTTTACGGCCTTTTTCACACAACAAATCAAAAGCATGGGGTGGTTTAAATAGCAAATGCGTAGCTTGCGATATCCAAAACGTGGTACAATCGATCATGGCCACTTGTTTAAATATAAATTTGTTGTCACTAATTTTAAACCCTTGGCAATCCACAATGAGTGTGCGCAACATGTTGACGCTTGCCTGAACCAAGTTCAACTGACGACTGACTGACGATCACGTGTGATCATGGCATGGGCTTACCTTCCATGCTAGGGTAGGACAGAGGGACATGCAAAAATAAGAATTTAATTACATCATTTTATTATCATAACACGTCTTACAGGCTTTTCTCATTTTGGGATAAGGACGATAGCAACTGATACAACAATATAGTCTCTTGTGTTTGTAACGTCCATAACACCGATGATGTCCCAATGTCTCTAAACTAGGCGTTTTTGATGGTGAGCTGCTCACCGAAGCACCATGGACACCATACGGTCCACACGTATCGTAACTTGTTTTCTTTTCATCACCCAGAGACACAAGTGTGGGATAGCTTGAATGACAGGATATATTTCCCACTTCCATTCTACACAGGTAGGGGCAGGTGGGTGACCAGCGCTGATGTTCCTGCATGGGTTCATCGCCCTCCTGCCATTGGTCTATGATGATGGGACAAAAGGCACATTTCACTTCATCTCTTGTTTTTAAATAGTAGAATCCAGCGGCCGCTAAGGCTTGAGGGTTTATGAAAGGCACTGGCCATGTGGCAAAAGTCTTGAAACGTTGTTCCTCAGAGTTTAAATTCATGGAAGTAACGTCACTTGAGGCTTTAAAGCAAGACATGACTGAGCGGCTTGACGTGGGATGACCTGTTATTTATACACTCGTCACTTGGTTGGACAGTGGATAATAGTTGACTTGTTTGTGGTGAATAATCAAACAGTAGGCCGTGGTATTGGCTGGTACATTGTCATGCGTTTCAAAATCTAGTCCAATGTCGATATTGGATGGCTTGACAGACTCTTCCAGGTATGAACAGTCAAAAACAATCAGTGGCGCTCTTGCCTTGAACGCTTGGGGTAGTAGCATGGGGCCGTTCTCTTTTTGATAATACGACCATCGAAATTTAGAAAACAAGTCGTACAGGGGGCCAAACTTATTTTTTGAAAAATCCAAATCCAGTCCTTCATAGGGAAACACGGCTCCGTTGAGGAAAAGACGTGCATTTCTCAATTGCAGGTGATCAAATTGCGTGGCATCTTTGGTTTGTTGATACTTGCGATTCGTTTGAAAACCCACGATCAGGTAGAGAGGTCTCTCCGTATAGCGAGCTGTTTTTACAGACCAACTGTGTGTGTTGGTGGTGGGCAATAGCGGATACTCATGGAGTGACCAGCTTCTAAATTCCATGGGTAGAGGCATATCTCTCTTTACCATTTTGAGTATGTCCAGTTTTTTGCTATCTTCAAGGGTCACATGGTGGACTTTCCATAGCAAGCGTTGTAGTTGAATTTTTGAATCGATGGGGGCATTGTCGGCTCCCTTGAGTGCATTATTATCACTCCTGTCTCTCACTAGATAAAGCACTTGCCTTGCGTTGACCACAATGCGTTGGTGATCTTCGGCAAAGCCTAAAATCAGTTTAAGAGGTAAATATCCAGTAAAGGTCCCATCGGTGTGTGCCATCCAGTCATTGGTCGAGTCAGGACACCAACCTGCCATGCAAAGTGTTTTACCCTCTTCCTCACTATAAGAGGGGTATAGTTTCATGACACTGGAAACGCCCACATTTCGAGTGCTATCCACCACGATATCGTTAATGACATACCGCACTTCAGAAAACAGAAAGGCTAAACCATGGTGGTCCAACTTGGATGTGGTGGGTGTAGAGCCATCGGCTTTGGAGAGCCGACCTTCAATCTGAATTACACTTTCATGCGGTAGGGTGTAAATATCTTGGTTGTTGATAACAAATTGAATTTCATCATTGTTATTGAGTCCAGGTGTTTGAGCTTGATAGGAATTGAGATCAATTCTTACCACTCCAGGTTGCTCCTCGATGCGGTTCGCTATCTCTAGGATAGAATTCATTATGAGGGTTGACGTGGTAACCCAAATGCTGTAAAATCTGCTTGCCTTGAGATGTTAACGTGTATTCACGTGGCAAACAACTAACACCATTCCTAGACGGTGTTGTTGCTTTATACACAAACTTCATAGTGGCTTTAGCACCAACTTGTAAGTCACCGGTGTGGTAGAATCTAGATCAATGAGTTGTTGATCTCTATTGATCAGTCTTAATGTTATATTACTAATACTATCGACAGCCACAGAATGAAAAAGCACCACTGGAGGGTTTTCACGAATAATATAGCCATTGGGCGATGTTACAATAAAGTCATAAAGTGAATGCGATGGTTCTTGATTGGTGTACACTTGGCTAATAATATTACACGTCACCGACACATGATGGTCCTCAATGAATTTCACTTCATGGCCTGATTCATGTTTTTTGTTGGGCTCCAACACACGTGGTTTAAATCCTAGTAATGGGCCAATGGAATCGGGGTGTGTTTTAAAGTCAATGTTGAAGGTAGAGAAAATACTGCAGCGATGAGTGTTGGTATTGCCTACAAGTTCAAACTTGTGCGTTCCGTCGAGAAATGACTTTAAACCATATTGATTGATCAACACCACATAAATGTGTTCATAAATGTCATCGATCGTGTATCCGCCAGAGTTCAAGGTGAGCACAGAATCATCATAGTAAAACTTGTTGTTCACATTTTCACGTATGTTGTATATTCGATTGTATGTTTCAAGAGAAACAAGTCTTAACCATAGGGTTTTTCACTCAATTCGATAGGCGGGTAAAAGTCTAGGATGACTTCAGGTCCACGTCCATGCAGTGTAAACGTTTTACTTTCTGCCGACATACTGGTGGCGTTTTAGCTTATGCTGCGTCTTATATAAAAAATTAAACACAAACGTCCACACTGATGGCTGTTAAACGTTTGCTCACGTTTCACATTATAATATATCTTGATCCTGTTTCCAAAATAGGTCACTAGTTCCATGGGCGGAGGCAAATTCCCAAAACTGTCAAAGTACCATACAGTGGATCCCTCTTTGACATAAGCTACATAATGCGTTCCTGGTCCTCGGTGATCATCCAAATTGACAACTGCACATTCCTGTTTCCAGGGTCGTGGGGGTAATTGGTTTCGCATAAACACACCTCGAAAATGAGAAAGCTTTAGTTGTTTAGCATAGCTTTCCACTTGTTGATGCGTCAGGGCATGTCTCGCTATGGCTGAGGTTAAATTTTTGTTAATATTTCGAAATGGTGAAATCCCAAATCCTTGTTGATAAAAGGCTGGCTTTGAATTGGCATTTCTAACCCCCATGGCAATCGCTTCCATCATTTCATTGTGTCGCTGACTTTCTTTGAGTTGTTGCTTGCCCTGCTGCGCGGCGTTAATGGTTTTCGCCACTGCACTGGCACCGCCCAAAAGTGAACCTAGAGCAGCCAGACCGGCAAATAATGCAGGTAAAAATCCGGCTCGTTTGGGGACGGGAATCACTCACCCTTGGTTTGACGTTTTGGAATAACATGTCTCTGTGCTGCTCGAAGGGCTTTCCTTATGGTCAATACATTATTTTTTCTTTTTTTCTTTCGCAAGGGCTTGTCCTCCAATGTTGTAAGCCCAGGCTTTGCCAAGGACAAAGTCCTTTTTTTAGTCTTTCTCACTGCATACCTTTGTTTCACCATGATGATAATGACCAACAACCTTTCACAAGAAAGTTTAAATCACAACTAACGTCAGATGGTTATTTCATGGCTGTATATTCCAATTCCACATAAAGTGGGAAATCTCTTATGGTTTTTCCCGCTTGCTTTTCATCCCATGTCAACATGAGATGAAGGGATAATTTGTCACCTGCATTGACCATTTCATGGTTATGGATCAACATTCTATGACCATTTATCTTTATTTGTAAATGGTTCTCATCAGGTATGGCATATTTGATGTGAATGGTTCCATCATAGTGTAATCGATAGTGGCTTAAACCCGAAGCGAGCACATAGGTCAAGTGCTGATCATGGACTAGCGGTAAATGGTTTCTGTCATTCAAAGGTTTTTCATTTGTCAGATACACTAAAAATACAGATGGGATAAATTTATAAAGCCTTTTCATTTCATGGGTCACGTAACGCTTGGTACAAACATCGTCTGCGTCTTGCGGGTCTTCCACGTGAATAATCCAATGGTGATTAGCGCTATAGCCATTCACCGTAAGCTGTGGCACTTTGTCATAAAACTCATACACTTTGTTATCCACATCTTTTTTCGTAGTAACATCTGTAGACACTTGAGGATGTTTTACATGGGTTAACCTCTTTCCCTTAAAGTCATAATCTCCCTGTTTTGTGCGTGGCACTACTGACCTATCCACATAGTGTTTATTAGCAGGATCTGTTTCTTGTTTAGGATCATGTATGGGGACAGGCCTAGCTTTGGCCATCAACGCACGTCCAAAGACATCCATCGTCAACCTGTAGTACCAGTCTATTGTTTCTATGACAAGGTTCGGCGTCCTGTATATAGACAGCCTACTAGCCTGTCTAAGCCTTAGTTGAAATGAAGATTATTAAGCAGCAAGAGTCATTCCCTGTGGGGGACATGTTTTCCCATCTCTGTCCCACATCACGTGAACAACGCCATGGTTCACTGTTTCCATCTTCCATTCGCTGCATCATTGTGGGGCCTTCCGGCTGTGGAAAGACAAATCTTTTGCTAACGCTCATCACAGCGCCCAATGGTCTGCGTTTTCAAAATATTTATATTTTTGCAAAATCTCTCTACCAACCCCTCTACGTGTTTCTGGATCAAGTCATGTCTGGATTACAAAATGAGAATATGGGTTATTTTACATTTTCCATGCAAGAAAATGTGATTTCACCGGATGAGGTAAAGCCAGATTCACTCATGATTTTCGATGATGCATCCACTGAACGTCAAGGTATCATTCAAAGCTATTTCAGCATGGGTCTTCACAAACATATCGATTGCTTCTATCTTGGACAAACGTATTCTAAAATGTCCAAACAGTTGATTCGTGACAATGACAATGTCATTGTTTTATTTCGCCAGGACGAGAGGAACAGTCGTCACATTTATAATGAACATGTGAATCCAGATATGACCTTTCAAATGTTTACAGAATTGTGTGCCAAGTGCTGGAACACTCAACGTCATGCCTGTTTAGTGATTGACAAACAAAGTGAACTCAACCAAGGACGGTATCGCTTAGGGTTTGATCATTTTATTGCTATTTAAGGCCCTGTCTCATTCCCCGGCAAGTCATTTGTCAAGACACCATGGCGTTAGCAGAGAGTCAATTGAAAAAGCATATTATTAAAGCAAAAAATACTATTCGCCAAAAGTTTCGTCAATTGAAACAATCACGTGCAAATCATGCTTTGTTTATTCAGCAACATTTAGCACCTCCACTAAAAGCCATGTTGAAACCCTCTTTCAAGCCATCTGAAACGCTACCCACCGTTTCACAAGCCACGCAGACGCTGCACGAGGACCCTGAGGAAGAGGAAGGGGAACAGGAAGATTTGACTAGTGTTAGTGAAGTTGAGGATGTGGAGGAACCAGTGTTTACGCCTCAAAAAAAGCCCGCACCCCTTGCAGAGTTTTTGAGAAAAAAGAAATCCTTGGCTATGGTCGAAACACCTTGCCCTTCCAAAGCGTCTCCGTTTTCACAACTCTTGGCCACCCCTCAACATAAAGCTCAACTGAAAACCATTTTAATAAAATATTATGGATCAACATTGGAACCCTATTTCACCGATCTATTTATTGGAAACACAGATACCACGTATGGTGTTCGCTATGAGGATGATAGTTTTAAAATTGGCGATTCATCCATTAAATTTGCTCGTACTAAAGCTGTCATTAAAAACATCAACTATAAATTAACGCCAGGACTGTTAAAGCTGCTCTTTTCTCGGACCCCCTCTTCCCATGATTATACCTCAGAGGACCTTGACAAATATAAATCCATTTTATTGGATACCCATGCCCACAAAAGACAGTATGATCCCGCTCAACAAGTGAATGCCAATATATCTAAAAAATGTAAAACCATCATTGCAAAAATGTTTCCCACCAGTCAAAGTACTCGTCGTAAAGCGTCCGCTTCGGGAGTGACATTTAAACCATTAAAACCCCTTGTGGATGTTACCTACTGGCACATTCCCAATAAGCTCGTCCAGCGGCTACAGTTGTTGCATGCCTCACGTCAAGCTGGCCATACCGGTCACGATTGGGAAATTCAAGAAATTGAACAAGAACTTCGAAATGCCAAAATTATTGTTTAAGCCCTCAACCATTAAAATGGGTATTGCTCACTAGTAGCATCGCCCAGCTAGGCGTCACTATCTGCGACTCAAGGTGATTTCACGAGGTGTGGATGAACGTTGGCAGGCTGACTTGGTTGAAATGATACCCTATGCTAGCGTTAACGACGGTGTACGCTATATGTTGACCGTCATTGATGTCTATTCCAAAATGGCCTTTGCTGAACCTGTGCGTCGCAAGTCTGGCCCACTAGTTACCAAGGCCTTTCAACATATTATTCAACACTCCAAACGTCAACCTCAGCTGCTACAAACTGACCAGGGGAAAGAATTTTTCAACAAGGATTTCTCCAGTTTTCTCAAATCTAAGGATATTCACCATTACACCACGTACAGCAACCTCAAAGCCAGTGTGGTCGAGCGGTTCAACCGAACATTGAAAACCCATATGTGGAAAGCGTTTACCGCTCAGGGCGCGTATCGCTGGTTGGACATGTTACCTGAGCTAGTATCGCGTTACAATGACACCAAACATAGAACGATTGGGACCAAGCCACGCCTCGTGACTAAAAATATTCAGCGATTGGATAAACTGTTTTACCCCATAAAAACAGCCGATCCTAAACGCCACCGACTGAACATTGGGGATTTTGTTCGTGTGAGCAAATATAAGTCTGCCTTCAATAAGGGCTACACTCCTCAGTGGGGGACTGAACTATTTCGAATTCGTCAAGTCAACTTGGACACTCCAGTCACCTATTTACTCGAGGACCTCAACGACCAACCCATAAAAGGTAGATTTTATCTCCATGAACTTCAGAAAACAGCATTTCCTCAGCATTATCTTGTGGAAAAAGTGTTGAAACAAAAAGGAAATAAACTCTATGTCAAATGGTTAGGGTTTAACTCTACGTTTAATTCTTGGATCAATAAATTACATGTTGTGTGAACATGTGTACTTTTTATTTATTCACACATGTTGTACACTACCTATAGCTCTATGTGTACAGCGCTCCGCGCTTCATGCATGTTCATACATGTTTGTCTTTCCCTTTCCTCCTGTGTTCTCTCATACATTACCCCTCCCCTCTCCCTCCCTTCACCTCCCACCACTGCTGTTTGCAGCTCTTGCCTATCTATTGGTTGTGACATCGTTCCCACAAGTTGCATCATACTTTTTTCTAATTCAGCGATTCCCACGCTTTGAAGATTCTGTTATCAGGCACGTGGACAGCTAACGTCCAACGTGAACACCTGTGGCAGATCAAATTTCACGTCAACTTACATTTTGTCACGTACGAAGCAAGACAGGATGTAGCTTGTTAACAGTTATCGCGCACGTGGACAGATAACACCCAAGCGAACACCTGTGGAAGATCAAATTTCACATGGACTTGCATTTTGTCACGTACGAAGCAAGACAGGATGTCACTGGTTTAGCGTGCCTGTGGTTTCACACATGTGTTCACATGCCTTTCGCTCTTCCCTGCCACCACAATGGTCAGATTATTTCATCTTGAAGCGTCATGGTCATTTTTCCATTGCACCTGTTGTCAAGTCAGATCAACGCCTTCCAATAAGCTCAAATGACCTTCACCTCCTGCTCGTCTGCAAGTTTGTTTTCTGTACTCGCTTCGACCAACATAGAACTAAGTTCTCATTACCGTTTACACGTCAAAGGTAAAATATCAGGAAAACGCACGCTCGCTCTGTCATACACCGACCCGCCGAAATAGCGATTGTTCTATTAAGAATGGTCCTTGTGGTTAGCGACAGGTTCGTTGAAACACACACACAGCAGTATCTTCTCTCTCAACCACCACGCTTCATGGACATTATAAACAGGTAAAGAAAAAGAAAAAGTTTTTTCAACATGTATGGCGTTAGGCCCTTTGTGAATTATTTTTTGGAAAAAAATATCTACCACATTAGAAAGGGGGCGTTAGCTCGAGTCCTAGGACACCTCGTACACATCTCTAAAGTTATTGGGTCGTGAGATATCGGCAAAAATCACAAAAAACACGTGTTTACCCCAAAATCGAGTTTCCAAATTTTTTTTAAAATTACAACGAGCGGTCCATAGCAAAGAGGACGTCACCCCGAGTCACTGGACCCGTCTTACACGCCTCTAGCATCATTGGTTCGCGAGATATAGCAAAACGTTCAAAATCACGTTTCCCCCCCCCCCCCCAAAAAAAACCGTGTTTCCAGCATTTCACCTTTTCGACATCTACATTTCTGTAAAGAGCGCGACGAGACGAAAAAAACGAATCCAAGCACGCCCTCCTAGCATGACTCCTTCCATTCCAAGGTCGCAGGGGCTCACCACTTGCTTTTGGAAGCAGCTCCCTTCCCACCCCACTACTACAGGTTTTCATCCTAGAGACTTGAAATTTATTTCGGGGATAGAGGGGGTAGGGATCATTGATTTACGTCAAACAAACATTTTTGTAGAATTCCTAGTTTCCAAAATATGGGATTTTCAAAATTCGAGTGTTTTCAAACAAACATAAAAAATAAAAAAGTTTTATTACAAAAAATAAAGGTCATAAAGGCCGTTCGTTTGAGCCATGGCACAACGTTCTACCATGTTTGGTTTTCAAACTATCACTAACTTTGCAAAACAAAAAAATTCAAATAATTTTTGAAAAATATAATACATGGTCGATAGGAAAGAGGACGTCAGCTCGAGTTCAACAACACCCCATTTGTCAACATCCGACCATGCGTTTGAGAGATATTAATTATTTCAATTTCGCGCGGCGGCCATGTTGGTTTGTTGGGCACAGGAGTGTCAAGTGGGGCAGAACCATCATCACCCCCCTACTCGGTAGTTATCGTGTCCACAAGAAAGTGATACACATATATACATATATACATAAATTATATATAGACTTTTGAACTGACGGTGGTTTTGGGGTGTAGGGGATGTGAAATGCGAAGATATGTCGAAATTTTCCGGAAGTCGAAACATGGTACCCATTGCAATAGTTAGCTTTCTAATGAAATCTACATAATTACATATTGTTTATTAGTAACCCTTTGGCCATTGTCATACTTAAAATTATCGCCTAACGCATGGGTCGGTCGGCTACGCTTGCCGCCGCCCTTGGGATCCCTTCGGATGTCTGGGCGTGTCGATTTTTTTTACGTCGCTTCGTCGATGCTTATTCGACGATCTGCCGGTCTTATGCCGCCGTGCTCACTGGATTTATGGTGCCGGGTGCCCTTTATAATCGTACTTTCGCCGTATCCTCGGTCTTACCTTGCCCTTGAGGTCTTACAGTGCCGGGTTCGCAGTTTCGGGTTTAAGGGTACCTCAATGGGATCTCGCCCTACCGATTTCGCTTTTGCTCTCTTCGTGTGCTCCTGTCTCTCGTGTGCCGATTGTGTGCTCCTGGCCTCCCTATTCGCCTGATATGTTCCACTGCGGGATTATCGCAATGTTATATATCATCGGCTTTACACGTCGGTTTCGCTATCTCGCGATTTTAGCCCTTTCTCTGAAGGTCGCTACCTTCATTTAATGCTTTAGGGGCTCGCTGCCACGCTATTTATTTTTGGCTATACGCTTATCGTAGTTCTTATCGGCGGTGTGTCGACGCTAGTCGCCGTTTTGTCGACGCGTTGTCGATGTGTTTCTTCGCCCCTTGTATCGGTCTTGCCGACGATTTATCGACGTGATTTTCACCACTCTTGTTCTTCCCTGTTATTCTTCTCTGTTGTTCTTCCCTGTTGTTCGGACTTACACTGCCACGAAGTGGTTCTTATGACACCGACGTCGTCTTCTGATGTGTATAAGTGTGTTTATTTTAACTACATACTAATTTGTATTAGCAAAAAAAATTACCCAAAATGCTCCTTATCCTAATGCCGAAATACCCCTTGTAAGCTACTGTCTTGCAACAGCGGCTTACTAAATTTGCTTAAACTAAATTGCTTTCCAAATGCAAACGTCACATTTACTAGAATTTTGATCGAGGGTCTTCGGGCATATGCATACTCTGCTGGGGCCGGCCCCCAGCAGAATACGCCAGACTGGGTCCTTGCATCCCTCGCCTCCTTAACCTAAATGTCGACTTCCACCCTTAATAACTAATGTGTTTGTGCGTGAAGGCCTGTGTACGTGCGCTGCTAAAACAGCAAGCACATCGCGTGGATATCCAGGGCTTTATAGTCGTTTCATTTGGCGTATAGCCGCCTTATTGATCATTTTGGCCATTAATGGGTTGCCCAAACCCCTGTAGGGGTCGCTACCCTCCATTTACATCTGTTAGGGGCCCGCTGCATCCCTATTTACTTTCTGGGGGTCGCTTCCCTCCATTTACTCGGGTTCAGAACAAAATCAATCGGGAAAATCATCCGAGAAAATTATACCTTCCGGGAATTTTATCGTCCGGGAAATTCATTTCTATCATCGCGGAAATATGCGTCGCAGAATCCTCTTCGCCTTTTATCCGGATAAGGACTTTCGTGGACCTGGTGGTAGTTCCGTTAACCCCATTCGCACTTCTTCACTTCCATTTTGAGCAGAAGACTCATCCCCCGCCTTAGGGACGCTACTTATCATACAGGCTAACTATGAGTCTAGTCAAATTTTCGTCCCTAGGTGGATTTTCCATCATGTCCAATGCGGAGTGAGCTATTTCTCCCATCAGACAGTCAAGTTGCCACCTGCAGGTCTGGCTTCGTTGACAGTAGCGCATAGTGGGTTTAACCTTATCCGACACGGAGACAGGCTAGGTCATCCGAGATCTCAGTGTTTGCCCGTCTTATTATTTATATAGGGATAATTGTTTTAGAGTATAATGTATATTTTAATGTAATATGACAGTCAAGTGTATTTTGTTATTTTTTTGTGTTCGAATCACATTGCCTGCTTTAGTCCTTCATTGCTGATATTCCTGTAATATGTATGGATAGGGTATTATTAGCGAGGTTCGCTGTGTTGTTATTTGATGTAAGGTCAATGCGTGGGTGTGGAAGGATGTGCATAGCCGGACTCTGTAATCTATTGGCCTAGAGTCGGTAATGCTGTGGGATGCCTTTAAATTATTGGATGGGGTAGGTTTTCCCAGTGTGACCAAAATTTAAATGCATGCGGGTGTGATATCAATAAGACCCTGGGTTAAGTGGTTAGGGTGTACATGCATATCGGTTAAGGAAATGGTTAGGCATGGGTGAGATAGTTTTATTATTATCATGCAGACTGTTTTATTACAAATGTTAGTTTACTAATGGCCTTCCATCTGTGTAAAATAGATGTATATCTGCATGTATTATTTGTTTCCGTCACCCCTAGTACTCGGGTGGAATCAGTAAGGTACAGGGTGCAGTCAACCCTCTCTGTAAGAGCATGAATGCCTACCAACCCCTTTGTATGATTGTGGTGTAGTGTGCCTGTATTTATGTATGTAATTTGTATGTAATTTTGTGGGAGTGTTAGGAAGGTGTTTGGAATTGGGTACGTGGATCTCTGCCCGTATATCCGTTTTATGTGAAGCTATATGTTGCCACTCTGTGCCTTGTATTATGTGATCGTTTTACCTTGGTCACATTTTTGTTTTCTTCCGCCCTCTGTCGGTGTTTAATTACGCGCTCACTGGGCGTATATGTTCACTACCAATGCCTTATGGCGAATTAAGTCTACTGGAAGCCCTGCTAATGTTGCTTTGAAGTCACTACCCCCTATCGCTATGACTATACTGGGGATGCGCTCTTGCGCCCTTCAAAACATGGCTACTATAAAAATTATACCAGATCTGTGCGCTTAGCGCCCTAGATCCTGCCTATCTGGCTTGTATTCATATATTTGTATATATTCTGTGCCTCTGCACTTCTATGTGTGTATTAACATCTATGCTCTCATATTAGGACCTTTGTCGGCGCTATATAATATGGGCGAACCTCCTTATGTACTAAAAATATGTCATTCCTTAAAAAAATGGAGGGTGTATTATTTATTAATTAGCGGTTTCACAATCTGCCCTTGTATTTACAATTCATTTCCGTTGTTTACCTTTTGGTATCGTAATCAATCGTGTTTGTGAGAAGAGTGCGCATATTGGCAGGGGTCGTCCCTGGCCTCTTGCCTTAAAGTCGCGCCTGCCTGAGTCAGGCTGTCTGTCTGGCTGGCTTGTTTATGAGAATGACCTAGGCGTCTGTCGTCACGAGTAGTGCGGAAACTTGGCTGCCGCCTGTCGTCACTATCTGTATCCTTGACGTATATCCTGCACTGCGCTTTGTTGCTGATAACGTCAGCCTGGTGTTTATCCATTAAGGCCTAGGCTGTGTTATCTCTGGGGCGTCGCCTTCGAATGTAATTCGCTAAGCTCTGCTGTGTGGAGCCGTACAAAATGGCTACCTCGGCTCGGCATATCTTTATATGTCGGGCGCCTTTCAATGTATTCGTAATTCACCAATGCTGGCATTGTAACTTATTAATTCGCTATCTCCAGCGAGGCAATAGTGCTACTGGGATCTATAACCGTTATCCCTCTATACTATCTGTGTGTAGCGTATTCCCGGCCTTAGGCGGTATGCGCCAAAGTGTTGACTGGTCTGGTTGCTTGTCTATGTCGTAAGATAATAGAATAGAAAAAAATGAGTTCCAGCCGTACATTTGCGCTGTTGTCTGGGGCAACTTAATTGTTATTGTAATTAACCATAGCTGTTGTTGTTACTTCATTAGCCGCTAAGTGTGCTAACAACCTTGGATGTGTAAATTGTGACAAAAACGATAATACTAGTGCTGACGCAAGTATCTCAGGCTTCCGTTCTCGGCATATGCCAATATGTTGTGTAAGTGTTATTGTTATGCACGCCACTTGCATGTTTATCTTGCAGCATTCTAGTCAACTTGTGTGCTAATTGTTCGGGGATTCCTGCGCGGTATGGTCTGTTGCCTATGATTATGAAATGTGCAATCGCTATTTCAACGGTGTATGTATGCCTTTTGAAATATGTAGTGTGGCCAGATTTCCGCCCTCCTGTTTACTAATTATGTTCTAATGTCGAATCCTATGGCTGTTTTCCTGGCTTTTACTGCACGATTGGTATCCTATATTTCCCTGTTTTCCGGTCTATTGACCTGTGCGTTTAGAGTGTCTAGCTCACTGTGCGCCTGTTACGTCCGTTATCTAGTGTTATTGTGTGTGTCTCTTATCTGACATCTAGTACGTGTGTTGGAGCAAGGTGCCGCTTTCTGGCTCCATCCTTGCTACGCCTTTATCGCGTAGGACTGGAAGGCGCGTGTCAAATGTATATAGCCTACTTAAATGACTTGTGGTTCGTTAACTATCCTTAGTGTTGTATTTTCGGGAATTTTCACGTGCGTTCCTATATCCCCCCTTTGGTTATTCTACGTTTGTGGTTTTTATGCCGTCCAGTTTATAGACGTAGTGGTCTGAAAGCTGGTTTTGTGTGTGTGTCCCTTTTCTGACTTCTAGTGTTGTGTGTCGGAACAAGGTGTCACTGTCCACCTGCCTTGTCGGTTTTGTGCATGTTAGCTTGTGTTTGCACGAGTTTTAACGACTTCTCGGGTCCAAAGACCTGTGTGTTCACGCTGACTGCTTTTCAATCGGTCAACCGTGTGGGCCTCGCGCTATAGTGTATTTTTGGTAAGCCTTGAGGTAGTACGGTAGTCAGCTTGTATCGTGTGGTCGCGAGTCGTCTAGAGCTGACGCGTGCATGTTCTCGTACGTGTGCTTATGCACCTCCGGCTCGAGCTAATTTAGCTACTCTGGTTCGTGCACTGTGTTTAAGTTCACTTTGACCTCGGATCATATCACTGTTGTGCAGTGAGGCAACTAATTGTTGTGGCGTATATCTAGTACTGATATGTCCCTTTTTGCAATGCGTTTTGGACATGGTGTTTCCCCACTGTATGTCTGTCCGTGTTAACCTGTGTAATTGTACGTGTCCCTCCTTGACATCTAGTAGCGTTTTTTACAGCTAGGTGTCGCTGTCCACTTCGACCCTACTACTCTCTGTGACCGGGTTGGGTATCCCCTGTTCTGCGTCCTATATTTTGTTTTATTTGCCTTTTGTGTGCGTAGCTTAACCCCTCGTGTACCCGTTTTCCCTGTCTTGGTATTGTGGGCACCCCGAGTTATCCCTATTGTCCCTTTGTGGGCCTCCCCTTGCCTCAATTGTAGCAATTTTCATCTGCTCCAATTGGTGTATCATGTCGTCCAGCCTATGGTCTATACCCTCCTTGGGTGGATTGACATGGTGATCAAAGGCCTTTTCTGTCGCCTTCTCCATTATTTTCCTCCCTTCCTCAATTATCTTAATGTTATTCAGCATTTGTTGTAATGTCAGACTGTTCATGATGAAGAGTTTATCTACTAATGATGGCCTAAGCCCCTGCATTAGTAGCTTGATTTTCTGCTTGTCGGGCATCGCGGGGTTGTATTTGTTGCACATCAGCAAATTTGAATTAACGTATGCCTGTGCCTTTTCCGTGGGCCCCGGTGTTCTGCCACGGATTTGTTCGTATAGATCGTCCTCATCTGGTATGAGCCTGAACTCTTGGGTTAATAGTTGGGCTAGTTCGTCCCATGTAGCTTCTTCTAGATGGCCCTCGTGAAGCTCATACCAGGTAAGCGCCGCTCCCGTGAGGTATGCGGGTAAGAGGCGACTCTTGGCCTCGTTTCCCCAGCCATTTATCCTAGCCGTCCGGTTAAATGCTTTTAAGTACTCTTCGGGGTCCTGCCCGTCCCCTGAATACTTCGCTGGCTGGATGATGGGATACATCATTGGTAAGGCCATTTCGCGTTCGTTTATATCCCCCTGACTGAGTAAAGTTTCGTGGCTGTTTATACGAACTCGCCTACTATCGTGTTCTGAAGTTTCAGCGTTCGTGTTATTGTCTGCGAGGATGGGGAATTATGGCTGCGTGAGGTGTGTTTGACTGGCCTGCGGATTCTCAGTTTCGAATTGTGTGGATTGCAGTATTGTTTGTATATTCGATGCCTCTGTCTTCGCAATATTTACGAGGGACAGATTATGATCGATCTGCGCCCCTTGTACGGATTCAAGTGCCTTGTTTATATTCTGTTCTAGTGTCTGGGCAATTTCTCTGATATCCGTGACCAGCTGCCTATCTATTGTGCCCTCCTCAATGTCTCCTAGTTGCTGGATAAGCCCGTGTAAGCTGTTGTATGTTTGTTGTGTGTCAATTATATATTGTAATGCGTTATGGGGAAGTATGGAGCTGTCGTCTTCACTAACGTTACCGTCCGACGATGACGTCCTATCGTGTTCGCTTTGCGCCTGCGCCCTTGTGAGAGGAGGTGCGTGGACTAGCGTATTAGGGTATCGTATCCTAAGGTCTAGGGCCCCAGCTTCCAATTCAGCTATTAGGCGACCCGCGTTACTTTCGTCGATTAGGTCTGCGTTGCTAACTGTGATTTTGGGGTGTAACGGTTTGGTATTAGGGGCTAGGTGGTGGGCTGCGTCTCTAACTGTACGTCTGACGTTACTTGCGCACTTGAAGTTCAGCATGAAGATTTCCTACTATCTTTTGTTGCTTTAGCTTCCTTGTTTAGGGTATGGGGGGTGTCTGTAATGATCCCTTATAGGGTGGTGTGGGTGGTTCTATATATACCCAATTGTGGCCCCTCATAAAAATTCCCTATAACGTGGCTCTTCTATATTAAAAAAACGAAGACCCTCTTTCCCTATTCCCAGGGTGTTAGTACATTGCTACCCTATATGGTGGGCCGGGAGGGTGCTACTAATCGTGCTGCGCTCCCGCCAAACAGAAATGGTCTTTAGGGAAATGAAAAAAAATATCTAAAAATGTCATTTAAAAAAATCCGCTTTTTTCGCTTGGCTGCTTGGGTACTAGGTCGGCTAGCCCTAGGAGTTGTTGTTGAACCCCCTGTCTGTACGAGGACTACCAGGCATCCACCAATTGTTCTGGACCTGAAATAGGGGTAGGTCCGAACGGGAGTGTAAGTGTTTTAATTTAGAGGGGGCTGTTCGAACGGGGGGGGGGGGGAGCTTCCGCAGAGGTGCGGTGACTCAGAATGTATAAGTGTGTGTTGTGTGATTGGGACAAGCTCTACGTTATGGGGGCGTTAATCTATGGGGTGCGTTATAGAAATGGGGAGCTAATAGCCTCGTGGAACAAACAGTGTGACTAAGCACTACAAGTAGCTGCTGACCGCGCAGTTACTTTCGACGGTCGAGGACCCGGTGAATCACGGCTAGCGCTCTTGAAACAGACTGGCTCAGCACTTCTATAATAATAATAATCACTGGATGGTTGAGGTGTCAGGTGGGGGAGTAAGGAATAAAGCCAAGGGTATAGCAATGATCGTTTACAATGAGATGATGATGGTAGTTATTAGTTTATTACTACCAGGAATATTAATGTGGTGTTTCACTACTTGGGAACGTGTTGACAATGGTATTACAATAAATAAATGTTAGGTGTGAATTGGTGAGGAACACAAGTGTAAAAATATGTTAAGGTGCGTATACACTTGCGCACCGCGCCGCTCGCGCGCATCAAGTTCGCTAGATTAGTACGGGGTTTCGAAGCTGCGCGCGCGCGGCGCACGACGATCCATCTCCTGTCGGTTTTTTCCACGCGCACTTTGAGTGTTCGCAGTTCAGATTTGGACGGGATTGTGAGAAGTTCCTTGTTTCTCGCGCGCATCTGATTGCAATATTTGTGCGTTTTGAGTGGTGATAATGGAGTGGTCGGACGAATCTGTGATAAAATTTTCGATGCTTATCGCCAAAAGCCTCTTCTGTGGGATCCTCAACATAAGGATCATTTTAAGAAACCAATAGACTAAAAGCAGATGCCTGGAGGGAAATAGGAGCTGAGATGGATATATCTGCGGACCATTGCAAGAGGAAGGTGATATCTCCGCTGTCTTCTTACCGGCGTAGGAAAAGTAAAATAAATCACAGGGCGGAAATACGTATCTTCTTTGGAAATGTGGGGTCCAATCTTCTGCAGCAGATTCTCAAAGTCAGAAGGTGACATTCGAGTAAAATTCTTATACTGGCCGCATATTTCTTCTGACTTCAAGTCCATCATCAGCTCCGCACCATTCCTTTTTTTAAACATGTCAGTGTGCCACCAACGTCGTCGTCGTTTCTTTTTCTTTTTGCACAAACGTGCCATTAAAACAGCCGCACCACTCATCACCGCAATCGCGAGGTTTTTCTCGTGCGGCGGAGACATGATTATATTTACCACACTCCAAACTGACTAGTGAATGTTCGTGGGTTTCCTATGGATCGCGAGAGGTTCGTTTAAATAATAATTCTGGTCGAGCAACACACGCGCCGCGCATGCACCGCGCGCAGTGAGCGGCGCGCAAGTGTATACCCACCTTTAGGATCATAGGGATGCGCACTTACCCCTGGAGAGGCGTCTGGTTACAGTCGGCGATAGCCTCCGGCCAAGATAGGTGATGGGGCTATTCCGCGTCCAGTTTATATTGGTTTTGGACATGCTGAGTCGGCATTTTGTAAGTGTTGATGTTCCACTTATCACTCGTATGGATGTGTTGTGGAAATGATGCAACTATTGGCTGGTCGGTCTGTGGTGACCGGCTGCCTGTTGCCTGAGTACGAAATGTGTATGGATGTCTTATGTTATCATCCGGGGGTGGTTTTCAGTTTGAAGTCACGATTGGGAAATTCTAGAAAATGAACAATTATTGTGTAATGGGTCTCCCACTTTGCTACCACTTTTTACCCCACTCGTGGTTCTTATATTTGCTTATTTGCTTCCACTTTTACCTCAACTCTCTGGATACATATTTGCTGTCACATTAAACTATTATTCTTATTACCAAGTTGACTTTACTAGAGCTTAGTCTATGCTGACAGTTGATATGGAAGTATCAGTGACTAGGTATGGTATGCCTTATGCATACTATAAAGGATATTCATATATTGTAAAACGTACCAATAAAAATGGAACTGTTATTTGGCGTTGTTCAAAACGTTCCAAACATTGTCTTAGTGACCTAATAAGTAAAAATAGTTAGGTTTTTACGTGTCAGTGATCATCAATGTGGTGTACTGCATGAAACACAGTTGCTGTCGACAAAAAATCAAGAAAACCATATTGCTACTGAAAATAGTGGATTGTTTATTGAGCAACGTTTAACCCCTGTTCTAAAAGTTATGTTTAATCCATCTTCCAAGTCTCAAGAGCCATCAACATCACAAACTATGCAACGGGCAGTGTTGTTGTTGTTTTAAGGAGAGGAACAGCTAGGTCATCTGCTCCTGATATGCAAAAGGTAGTATTTCAAGAGGATCAAAATGACTAAATAGTAATAACAATAAGGTTTTAAGCTTATGAAACCATTGCAGCTTCCCCAGTTTTTGAAATAAACAGTGAACGGACATTGCTATAAAAAGGATCTACAACAAGACTTGTGTTTAAAAACTATGCCATACTATTGTAAAGAGAGAAAGAGTTGTATTCAGTGTACATCAATTGTCATAATAATGTATACTGTGCAATGTTAAATATTCTAACTTTGTATAGAATAAAACAACATTGTACCATCATTTTGATTTATTTACAAACTTTATATAAATTTTTTTTTTTGGTTTCATGAAAGGCAATACTAAAAACTAAAACATTATTATATACACATATTTAATTTTTCTTTCAGTCTATTGTCATCACTTATATCTTCCATTATTATTTCACATTTGTTATTTATTTATTAAATGAAAACGGACCATACACCTCTTGTTCTTAAATCTTTCCTAAATTAAGTGTACAGGATTTATAGCATTATTCACTTCACCAAAAACACTCTCCAACATACCATTAAACCTTGTAGGCAGAAATGTCTCAAAGTTTTCACATACACAAAGTACACGACCCCCATATGCTGTTTTCAATTTCCGAATCTTGATAATGCGGAATTGAATATGTGTTGGCAATTCGCTGAGCTTCTTTGTCTCTAAGCCACATGCTTGTCCCACAGCATTCTAAACAGTCATTGTAGTAGTCTATAAACAAAACAAAAGCATATATATTACACACTAAAACAGCTTGTAATATTATTGTGCATATAGGTATTTTGCACTATGCATTGCTAATAAATTATACTATTCATGCAACAAATGCCCTAACTGTAGCAGATACTTCTTTTCTGCATATAGCACAAGTGTTAAGTGCTAATGCACACGTGACACAGGCTATCAAGTGTCCAAAAGGCAAAAATACAACACCTAGTTTTTCTTGATCACAAATTTTACATAATTGTTGGTCGCACTTATGTATTTGTTGGTCAGACACATCTTTTTCCCCCTCGTATATTTGTACCCCCCCCAAAAAAGTCAACCCCTGGCACTATCCAGCCCATGACGGGCTAAGGCCGACCAAGCGACCGCTGCCCAGCCATTCGGCCTGCAGATATTGGGGTGACGCGTGATCAGCGCGTCGGGTCCCCTCGGCCGTTAATCTTGGTTTTCGTGATCGGGGCGCTGTCTCACTGTCAGACAGCTACTCAATTGTCCTCACGAGGCTGAGTGCACCCCGTTCCAACCCTCACGTCAGTTTTAAAAACCCTGACGGAGCCGGGGATCGAACCCGGGGCCTCCGGGTGAAAGTCAGGCGCGCTACCCCAACACCACGGGGCCGGCCATATATTTGTACCACGTGTTCTAACTCCAAAGGCACTTTTATCTCTTGTTCTGCAATCACGTTTTGTTCACAAATAGTGTTCACAAACTCCTGACCTTTAAGCAACACCATGTATCTACAGTTAGGTAACCAACGAGCGTGTTCCACAAAAGGGTCATCAATCATCTGCCATCCTTTAAAGCAAATCCACAATGAAGACATATTGTTTTATACCCTTCACCAGTATTAAAACATCCAGCTTCACTTACCTGTTTTTTAATGTGTTTTAATATTAATGGCCAAACATTTTTATGAGAATCTAAACGTTTTTCAACAGAGCTGTACTCTGGTTGTGCCAGTGTTTAGACTTGCAAATTCCCAATTTTTCAAAGGCACATGCCAATTTAACACTGTCTATGGCATATGGACCACATATATCGACACTACCGTTGGCTGGTAATACATCATTATTATTATTTATTTGTGATTCGGCAACGTAAGTAGTAGCGAATGACCTTATGGTTCGGTAAAATGGATACACTGGTATGTTACCCACTTGTTTTCCAAGCATGTAAAGACAATGAAGAGACCATCGCAAATGGTCTCTAAAGGGATCATCCCCTTCTTCCCAGTGTGAAAGGTCAATTCGACAAAACACACAACGCACCACACCTCCTCGGTTCAAGTAAAAAAAAACGGCTTCAGCAAGTTTATGTGCTGACAAAAAGCCTACAGGCCAGGATTCGAATGTTAACCAACGATCGTTTTCTGATTTTAAATTTAACTCACATGGTAAACCGACTTGCTCACTTGTTGTATTTGGTACTAACGCCATGTGTTATAATAAAACTTTTTTATTGCAAGTTATTAACGTTGCACAAGAGCACAGAGTACTTTAAAGCATAATGTATGCTTTTTTCACTGTCTGTTCACCACGTCAATGACGCATGACAAAAACTAAGAACAAACAAAATAACCCATCACTCAATGAATGAATCAATCAATCAATACTTGTAAATATAACTTTAACGTTAATTGACATTAAATGAAAAACACCATCAAAATATTTAATAATAAACTGTATGACGGCACTAACAGTAACCCATGTACTTATTTTCTTTTTTTATAAAGCTGCAGTCATTTACACCCCCCTTTAACCAATATATAAACAAAAATGAATGTCATGACATTTTGTTCAGGTTATCATGTTCAAACCTGTGGATATTCGTTGAGTCCATAGGGAACCGACTATAAATTAAATTTAAATTTTTGTATTTAGAAAATCCAATATTACTATGTACTTTCCCGGTCAACAACCTTTATGGTCTTGTGCCGGTTGCCAATACACAGCCATTAATCAAGAAAGCAATCATCGTTCCAGTCGTGCACAGTTAATGAATTTTTTTTCTAGGTGTTTCAATAATGGTAAAATGGGATAGCATTTTAAGTTAGGTTTACCTGAGTTTCGAATAGTTCACTCTTTAGCAATGGTTCCGGTCTAGTGCGTCACGGGATTTCAGCAACTGCTATAGCAGTGAAGCTTTTCTTTGCAACTTTCTAAAATTAATAAAATAAACTTCCATAAATACCTAAATTCAGGTTAATACATGCATCTCATAAAAATAAAATATGGAACAAAAATGAAACAAGTTAGTTTAAAAAAACTCCCCTTGACTTGTACCGGCTCCTTGTTGTTTCCTTCTAGTGGGCTGAAAAGTGCAATGATTTTATTTTCTCAGACATGTGAGGTATACCGGTTATCTGCAAACAAATAAATAAAAAAATATTAATTACCTTATCAATAACTACAAGTTTAAGGTTCATTAGCATAACATCATTAAAATAATCATTCATATGTACTTACCAAAAATAAACGGATTTTTCTTCCACAGCTCTACTGTATACGTCCGTTTGCTAAAATGGCAAGTGAATCACTAACGCAATCCTTAGCAGTCTGCTTAGCAACAGAGAGAGTTGCATTTTCTCAGCGTTTTGACCTTGAACTGTTGCCTGTCTCTCACATATTCCCACGCCTTCCCACATTCCTCAAGTGCGATAAGATTCGCGTACCTTATACTAGTTTCATGTTTTAATAAGGAACAAAATGGCAGCCTCTTATACATTGGTAGTCCTACTGTCTCAGAACCAAAATGGCGGCCTCTGCGTAAACGTCACACCTGCTAGCCACCAGCCAAGTAACCTAACACTGCATTTCCTGCCCACGTAGATATATCTGTCTTATCAGCAGTTGCTTTCTCCATCCGCCAAGCCGCTGTATTCAGTGTCCAGCAAGCAGGACTTTGTGTGTTTGCATTGAAATATTGTGTGTCTTATTATTATTATTATTAATATTATTATTATTCTTTAACATTGTACTGTAATAATAATTACTTGCAAACGGCCATCCTCAATACATGATCATGTTCACCACATACATTCACCCTGTAACACGTCACTTCACCCAGTTCAATATTTAGTTTATAACATCTCAAGCCAATGACCTTACCGTTTTGGCTCTTTGCGTACATGCACATGACTGGGTCGAGCGAATGTTATAGGTTTCCATATTCTACAACCATTTGCTGTGCCAGACAGCGGTCTCGCTTATTACCGTTTACTAGCATGTTAAAGATCCCCTTCTGTGGTAAAAAAATCTTAGCACGCTTCACGCATTTTCAATTATTCGCCTTCATTCGTTCGTCATAGGAAAAATATCGGAAAAAGCGACCCCTCGCTCTGTCACCCCCTCGAAATAGCCATTTCCTTTATTCACCATGGCCAGTCATAGCCTCGTTGTAACACACGCCTAGCGCTACCGGCTCTCTGTCTACAAACACTCTATATTTAATAATTTAAAAACACAGGTAAAAAGTTTTAAAATGCATAGTTTTTGACCTGGAAACTTGAAATTTATTTTCTTGGTAGAGGGGGTCAGGACCGTTCATTGACGTCAAACAAACGTCTTTGTAGAATTCCTAGTTTCCTAAATAATCACCATTTTTTTTTTCGAAATTCATTTTATTTTGCCCTACAGACTTGAAACTTAGCTTCCTCCTGAGGGCACAGGGGCCTTTCATTAACGTCAAACAAACGTTTTACCAAAATTCACCGTTTCCAAAATAGTGCCAATGTCAAAAACAACGATTTTCAAAATCTTTTTTAAAAATACAAACACAATTCATAGCAAAGAGGACATCATCCCAATGCCAACAACACCTCATTCGTTAAAATCCGATCATGCATTCGCGAATTATCGCCAATCCTCGTGAGAAAGTAGGCTATCATTTTGTTTTGGCCTACACACTTGAAACTTGCTGACATCCTATAGGGCCTATGAACCTTTCATTAACGTCAAACAAACATTTTTCTAAAATTCACCGTTACCAAAATAGCGCCAATTTCAAAACCAACAATTTTCAAAAAAATCAATTTAATTACCCACACACATTCTTAGCAAAGAGGACGTCACCCCGTTCCTAAAGAACATATCTTTCTAGCCTTACAAGCTCATTAAATATCACCAAAATGTCAAAAACGCACGTTTACCTCAAATTGCGTTTCCAAATTCCACCCATTTAAAAAAATAACCTCACCATCAAATAGAGCGGAAAAAATACCATCTAAATGACCCCTCACTCAACCCTAGTCCTCCCCCACCACCTATCCTTTCCCCAACATAGCCATACGTATTCAAGCACGCACGCGACTTGCAGGAGAACTCTCCAATTGACACTACTTACAAAACACAGTCGAAATTTATTTTGGAGGTAGAGGGGTAAGGACCTTTTATTTATGTCAAACAAACTTTTTTGTAAAATTCCTAGTTTCCAAAATATATGTATTTCAAAATAGGACTGTTTACAAAAAAAACATGAAAAATAAAAAAGGTTTATTGTAATAATAAAAGACATAAAGACGATGCGTAAAAAAAATTTTCAAAAGATTTTTGAAAAATATGACGAGTGGTCCTTAGGAAAGAGCACGTCGGCCCGCGTCCAACGACATGTCGCATGCCCATGGTTTCAAGAAATATACATGAGAGTTCAGCATAGCCAAGCGGCTCGTGTCACTATTTAGAACCATCACTAACCCCCCCCCCCCCCCCCCCCTACTCACCAGGCATAGATGATATACCGATTGAGTTGCTACGATGCATAGGAGATGAAGGTCTGATCAGATTATTTCACTGGGTGTGTAGGATTTATGAGACAGGTGAGGTACCCTCTCATTCCAAGGAGAATGTTATCATCCCTATACCAAAGAAAGTGGGAGCTGACAAATGTGAAGATTACCGTACAATCAGCTTGATTACTCATGTTTCAAGGATCCTGTCTAGAATAATTTACAAGAGGATGGGAAGCCAGATATAAACGGAGTTGGGTGAAGACCAGTTTGGTGTCAGGGGATATGTAGGAACAAGGGAAGCTGTACTAAGTCTTAGGCTGATTTTAGAAGGTATAATAAGGAAAGATAAGAGAACGTTCATGGCATTAGTAGACTTAGAGTAGGCTTTTGATAACGATGATTGGGCTAAATTGTTTGACATTTTGAAGACGATTGGAATAAAGTTCAGCGATAGGAGGGTGGTCTACAATCTATACAGAAACCAGACAGCAGTTTTTCGAGCGGAAGGACATGAGAGTGAAGCTGGTATTCAGAAAGGTGTAAGGCAAGGCTGCAACTTATCACCCATACTTTTCAATCTTTACATTGAACAAGTAATGAAGGAAACTCGAGAAAAAATTAAAGTGGGAGTGAAGATTCAAGGAGAAATAGCTTCAACTCTGAGATTTGCTGATAACATCGTCATCTTGGCCAACACGCCTGAGGATTTGAATGAGTTTTTGAATGGCATGGACGCTGTCTTCAGGAAAGAATTCATGATGAAAATTAATAAATGTAAAACAAAAATGTTGGAATGCAGCCGAAATAAATCACAAACCTCTATGGACATCAAGTTGGCAGGCGAAAAGCTGAAGGAAGTAGGAGACATCTGTTACCTAGGAAGCAAAATAACCAGTGATGGACGAAGCAAAGAGGACATAAAATGTAGGCTGGCTCAGGCAAGGAAAGCATATCTACAAAAAAGGAATCGGTTGACTTCGAATGTAGATTTAGGTATTTGGAAGTCATTTTTGAAAGCCGTTGTCTTTACCGTGGCACTCTATCGAAGTGCAGCAGAAATTAGGTGAATTGAAGCGTTTGAAATGTGGTGTTACAGGAGACTGACGAAGATCAGGGGGTAGATAGGGTTACAAACGAAGAGGTATTAAGACGAGTGGGAGAGGAGAGATGTTTTTGGCGACTGCTAATGAAGAGAAGAGATAAGTTGGTTGGTTGGACACATACTAAGACACCCAGGAATAGCAAGCTTGGTTATGGAAGGAAGGGTCTAGGACAAGAACTGTAGGGGTAGACCAAGGTTAGAATATGTTAAACAGATTACCTCGGATGTATGGTGTGATAGCTATGTAGAGATGAAACGATTAGCTCAGGACAGGGAGGACCGGAGGGCTGCATCAAACCAGTCAACAGACTGAAGAATCAAATAACAACCCCATTTATACTGGAACAGTATAAAATATTTACAACATTGAGCGTATCTATGTATAATTGTGAGAACCTAATCTCATCAGCAGCAATGTTCCAATATGGCTACGACCACATATTCCCAAACCCTATTTTTAATACAAATCTATGTATTGTGCCCAATAGATAGGAGTGTCGGGGGATCATCATTAGTCTAAAACAGCTCTTCCGATCCCCTCCTCAAACCAGCATACAAATCGGGGGAAGGAATGAATTCTTGGACTGGCCGTGCACGAGAAAATCAACAGCCCAGGGGAATACTTCCACAAAAAATGCAAACAACAAGGTATGAGGCCAGACTTAAAATCTCACCAAATTTATCCGTAAAAGAAGAAATCCCTAGCCTTCTTCTGAGAGCTAAAATTCACCTAGTCTGAACAAATCTACCCTGGAAGAAATAAATATTTTCCTAGCTAAAGTCTAAGCTTGTAAGCCCTATCCACACATAATCACTAAGAGAGTTACACTTAACCAGTCCCTACGCAATACATCGAAGAGTTTAAAAAATAATAATAATAACATCCATGGATCTACGGCAAAGCAAAGTACTTACTTGTTTACACTGCAAGGGTTCATCACATTTACTGGCATAATATTAATAGCTAAGCTATGATTATGTCACCTCCAACATTTAATTTGCTTTAATGATCTGAGCTATCCCCATTTGACGTTAATATAAAATAAAGGAGAAGCGTTTATTGCAAAAATAAAAATCTGAATCTATAAACATACTCATCCAAATATATATTTTAAAAAAATCTGAACAACACAAATGAATAACAATTAAAGATACACTCGCTAATTTGCGCAATAGGCACATTTCACGCTGTTTGTGGTAAATGGTAATAGTGTTAGGATGAAAAATTACGTTGACAACTGCAGTGATGCGCCATAATGACTCACGTTGCATTATCAATTTAAGGACCGTGCTTTTATATTATCACTTCGTTAAATGATTGTCGCCTCAAAATCGGGAAGAAGTCAGAAGTAAATCGAAGATAGCAATCTCTAATATGTCGGTAAAGAAAATGAATTTTATGTTTAGCATTCGATTCGTATTTAGATCTCAAAATTTATTTAATTCATATTTTTAATTTCAAACAAATACTGTCACTTTATTATTAATTCTGATTTAATTCTATTTTTATACCTAAAGGTGTAATTGTTATTTTATTGACCATGAAACTCGCCTAGTGTAGCTATGTGTAGGATTCACTGTCGAATAATCCATCAAATACCCGTGAAACACCGTTCACTCAAACTGCATGCCACCCTCAAGTTTATGTCATACCATAAACACGGCTCTCGGCCACCGTCAGTCGAAGAGAAAAAAAAATTCACTGCCGCTAGCAAAAATATTATATCAGCTCCATAACTGTGAGCAACCATGACTCCCCTTATAGTGTCTTCTAGAAGACAGCACAATAGTAGGGTTTCCTATTATATACACGTGTCTCGTTCATGAACTTGAAAATATGTAATAGCTGCTAATCAGCTCTTCACTCCCAAACACGAAGTCAGATTCAATTACTTTCAAATAACTATTTTAATCATAAACATGTCTTATACACGATGCAAATGCTTCACTTCATTACAACCGCTTCAATAAGCTTCCATTCCAGACCTGTATCCATCTAGCGACATCTCGCTTACCAATACATTAATTTATATTCTGTCATTTAGTCTTATATCATGTCAAAAATAAACAAAATAAATCCTACACCCTACTGCACCAATGTGCCATCAATCAGATTCTCAGCTGGCTAAATCCAGTCTAACAGTATTCACTGCCTTCACAATTCTGTACGAAACGTTATGCTACACAATTTAACTGGCAGAGCAGCGCACTCAATAATCCTGTCCTTCCAAATAGCCTTGCCAAATATGTGTAAATCAGCCTGTCTCACTTGGGATTTTATAACCTAGCTTCTAAAAGCTCAAACTGTACAGAAACAACGCGGCCACACCCCTTTATATAGGGTACAAGTAATGCCTTACTCCTGCCATGCTTAGAATGATACAAAGATCATGACCTGCATGTAACATTGTGGTGTTTGAAGCCATAGACCACTAAGTGGGTTAATCGCTGACATCTTCATCAATGCACTAGAAAATGCGTTCTTAGAAAAGACTTCAACAAAGGGAATAGTAATATGGAAAAGATACGTAGATGATGTAATTTGCATCTACGATACTGAACTAACAAGCGAAGAAACAATTCTCCAATCCATTAATAGCCTTCACCACTCTATCAAATTCACGAAGGAATCCGAAATAGACCGGAAAATAAATTATCTCGATATAACTATTGAACGTAAAGACAACGACCTTTCATATTCCATATTCCGGAAAGCAACACAAACCTCGCATGCAATCGACAATCAGTCTAATCACCCCAGTACGCACAAACTAGCGGGTTTCAATTCAATGGTGCACAGAGCTTTAAACATACCCATGTCAAAAGACAACTATAATAAGGAAATAAGAACTATTATGCAAATAGCAAAGGAAAACAACTTCTCGCCAAGCAAAATAAATCAAATTATAGCCAAACATAAAAATAAAAATAAAACGATTCCCAAACCGGACAGTAATGAGAAAAAATTTGCGCGTTTCAACTATGTGAATGCGAATACATATAAAATCACTAACCTATTCAAAAAACAAGGCATAAAGATAGCTTTCACGACGAAAAACACAACCGCTAGGCACCTCCTAAATAGTAATCTAAATAAACGTGACCCGTATTCAAGGTCAGGGGTATATTCTATAACGTGCCAAGACACCGATTGTCAAGCTAATTACATCGGGCAGAGTGGAAGGCGAGTAGACACTCGTTATAATGAACATAGGAATGCGATAAGATACGGAACACATTCAGCCGTGAGCGAACATATGTGTGACGCAGGGCACAGCTTTACCAACATAGAGTCGGACCTTAAAATAATCCATCACGAATCCAAAGGCAGAGCTCTTGACATAAAGGAAGCAATCGAGATACACCTAGCCAAACGAAAAAATCCCAACAATCTAAATGAACACACGTTCATGGAGAGCTCACCCCTCTTCACGCTACTAAAAAACACACCCTGTCGGAAACAAAATACAATTTAGCGACACAGCCAAGCTAGATAAAAAAAGAGGGGAAATTAGGGGTTTTTTAATAGGTAAATGTTATCTGGATCAGGTGTACGATGTACTTTCCTTCTGCAATAAACCAAGGCCCATATTCGCGGCAGTATTAAATGTGCCGGGACGTCCTCATAAGACCGTCAACGCTTAGTTCGAATGGGTTATGCTCCACGCGTGGCGAGGACTAATCCACGGTCTTTAATAGTTGCAGACCCACCTCATTCAATAACATACATCTTATCTAGGTTGGCAACACCTCACATAAACACATTGCTATCACTTCCCACAGCACGTAGGGACATGGGGGAGAAGGCAGGGGAAAAACCAGTCGTTAAGATAACCACCGCAGTCGACCGCACAGCGAGTTCCAGTGAGCACGAAAACTGCGAGTAGCTGTAATACGGAAGACAATCAGATAAGTAGTTAGACAAAAAATTTATAGTTTAACCATAGTTTACAACCATATAATCTCTCTAAAGTACAATCTCCGGATAGCTATCACCATTTAGCATTTCACCTAATATATATACTGCATTTAGCATACACTGACAGTTGCAGTACCAATACTGCAACTAAATAATTGTACATATTGTAAATATTTTCACCTGTATTGCAAAAATAGATTTTGTAGCCTAAGTGTAATGGATCTGATGATGATCGCTTGACGATCGAAACTGGTCATCCTAGTGTTTTATTAATCTCATGTAATTTATTTCAGGATTAGGGTATAACCCATCTCTTTTGGGTACATTCGTGTTGACCGACTGAAAAGCACTAAACTCTTGTTTACCTGCTTATAACTAAAACAATTTGCCTAAGAGAATTGTGCGAGTAAGACCATTTGTCTAATCGACTTATATTTCCAACCCTTACACCCAATGTTACTGAAGCATGTAGTCTCACTTACATATTTCGGCTGTTGTGCATGTTCGAGCCTCGCTTAGGTCAAAGTAGCGAGCTATGGCTTTCCTCCTAGTCATATCCATTAAGGGTTGCATACATTTAGCACCCTCCGCCCTGCCGAGGCATAGTGGTTTATTCCATGTTAACTCCTTGTAGAAATGAATGATATGGAATCAGTTGGTCTTGGCTTCGATCCATTAATATCGATATTTTGACGAAGTGGCGTGTTTAACTGATTCTATTTTAATGTTCCCAATGTAGATTTGCAAACACTGGCGTTACACTGTGCGGCTTGTTATTAAAAATGACTCTGCACTCCACCACAGAATTTACAAATATCATTAATATGAAATTATCTCACTATGAACTTGCAATATTTTACGAAATTCCAAATTTTCACCGATCGTCCTGCCATTTGATAGAGTTATTACAGTTTATATTTGAACGCAAATGCTTGCTTTAAACACATAATTATAATACTCGACCATCGGCCAAGTGGTCGTATGATGTCTTGAGTTCAATCACCATGCGTGAAAAATACAAAACATGGCAAATATTGCCTCACAGTTCCTTTTAAACAATGAACAATCTTATTCAATAAGTTTAGCAGGGATGCACACTATTCACGTTTATAAGATCAGATATTGTTTTGATATCAATACAAGCACGTTTTCCTTCACGAAGTAAAATATCACGTTCTGTCTCCACGAGACTTGACAAATCGAGTGAGGGTGGGATGGACGGCGGAACTCAGACTGTCACAACTTGAGTCGAGCGCTGAATTAAAAATCCCAGTTCGCATATCCGCGATTTTATACCATATTTTACAAATGTCAAACATTCCTAAAGTGCAGAATAAAAATACCAAATTCTTCCAAATGTCTTCGTAAATATCAAAAATGGAAAATCCTCGAAAATAAATTACGATCCAAATCAAATCAAGTAGGTGTACAACAAGGAGATCTTTTACATTCAATTGAGCTGAGCGCTGTTTCGGCGGAACTTATGACAAGTCAATCTCGAATAGCCATCGATCGTCACATCGTACATGTGTGATCGGGCGCAATATATACAGATGCCAAAATAACACAAATTATTATATACACACACCCAAAAACCCCAAATTACACAAATCCAAACTAAAACCCATGAAAATGAAAATGAAAATCCACAGCCTGCTTCCAGTCTCCGTCCGGGTCAGGAATGGAATGAATGAAGCCCCCAACTAGCGGCGAGGATATGAACTGTGCCGGCTGCCGAGGCCTGACGCACTCCTCTGGGGCAATGATTAAATGAATGACAGATGAAATGAAATGATAGTGGAGAGTGTTGCTGGAAGGAAATTTTGACAGGGAAAACTGGAGTACCCGGAGAAAAACCTGTCTGCCTCCGTTTTGTCCAGCACAGATCTCACATGGAATGACCGGGATTTGAACCACGGACCCAGTGGTGAGAGGTCGGCGTGCTGCCGCCTAAGCCACGGAGGCTTTCCATGAAATTAACTAAATTATTAAAAAATTACCCAATTCTCTAAAATCCGTAAAAATAGTGAATCTCAACCCATATTCCTCAAATTACTCATTAAAAAAAATGCTATGACAGGTTTCTAAGTCCATCTCATACACCCATTACACGTGACCTATAACCGTGATACCCCAATTCTCTAAGGAAGACGCAAATAATAATGTAGGACTCTCGCACAACCCTATAAATACATTAAAAAAAAAAAGAAGTCAAACCCCTGGCACTATCCAGCCCATGACGGGCTAAGGCCGACCAGGCGGCCGCTGCCCAGCCATTCGGCCTATAAATACATGGGTTTAATAACTATGATATCAAAAGCACTTAACTATACAGGGCTAATAACCGACATCTCTCAAACATTTTTAAAGTTTTGATTACTATAATGGACAGATTTAATTATTTGTAGCTCGACACACACGAGGAGGCTAGGCTGACACACACTGTGATAGAGTTTGACGTTACAGAGATAATGAATTAGACGTGTTGGGAGATATTTATAACGACAATAATCTATGGATGGAGGGCGAATTAAAATATTTTACACATTTTATAAATTTCTAAGTTTTTACCAAACCCTACAATTTCCCATGAAATACCATGTAGCAATTAGAAGTAAATTCACATTACGACCATAGGGAAGATGCGGTAGATTGAGGAAAAATGTTGGAAGTGAAAGAAACAGATCGGAAAAAGGCATACCCAATTTAACAGATTTTATTAATATATCAAAAACAAGTAACAATGAAATAAAATCTAAAGAGGTATGGATATGAATCGCTCGTGGATCATTTACAAAATTGTTTTATTATTATTATCAAAATTATGACTAAGCTTAAAGTTTCTTATAATGAACTAACTATTCCCGACATGCGTTGCAATGCCATTCAAACACGGAGAGGAAGATAATAATAATGAACCCCCGGCCGAAAACCGTGGCATGAACTGTATGGGAACAGACAGCGATAGCAGATCACATCGCGGGCTGCTGACAGTCTCCTCATGTCACCTCGCGATGAATCAGTAAGCTATACTCACAGTTTGCATTGCGGTGTGGTAAGTATACAGATTGTGCAATTGGGCTACTGTGGGATTTAAGGGTTCCTGCTAAGTCCCTCACCCTTCTGTGTTACATATTTTTTTTAGCAAGGAACCTTCCCTGGAGTGCACACAACAACTCATTGCATCGCAATCGGGTGAATGGTATATGAACGCATAGAAGACAGACAAACTATCTCGTAACATTGATTTGTATATATATAGATAAGAGTAAGTTACTCGAAACGCATGCTAAATCCGAAGGAGAAATGAATCAAAGAACAAAAAGCAAGAGGGCAATAGTCAACCTAGTTCACGTGGCGCATCAACAAATTGCAGCAAAGTGAAGTTTGACAATAACGAAAAGGGTAATTGACTTCATTAATTGTTGAATTTGGGTTTTGAGAACCTAGGCTAGGGAACAGTCAACTGCGTTTCGCAATACACCACAATAACCTCCGTCGCTCTGGAAAACACACTCGCTCGGCACTTCGCCTCAATACTTCTGTCGCAAGTCAAATACACACACTCCTCAAAAACACAGTCCCCGTCACCGGCCAGGGTCGCTCTTTATATATCGGAGCTGATGAGTCAATGGATGCTTCTAGAGCTGACCTGTGTTCACGGTTTCTCGAGAGTTCAATTTCTGGGTGGGCTGCGTAGGTTCAAGACCGTGCCTTTTGTTCTTACAGTCCCGTTGCGTAAATCGCTGGTAACACACAGTCTGGAATAGCCTGGGGCGGCCTGAGTCACGCGCGGGCGAGAAACTGTCTAGCATTCGTAACACCACCCCCTTCCTAAAAAGGCTGATCGTCCCGATCAATCATTGGTCCGTCTGTGTCCTTCCGTAGGCTGCCAGGCGATCTCGATGCACGATGTTCATCTTCGCCATCGGGTTCCGCTGGATGCTCTAGACGACATCGTTGATCTGTTTCACGACTCGGTACGGGCCCTCCCAGGACTTCTGCAGTTTCGGTGACAAGCCTTCCTTCCGTAATGGATTGAAGAGCCAGACCAGATCGTCCTCCTGGAATCCGCCGGCATCCGTCTGCTGGTCGTATTGGGTCTTCATTCGGTCGGTCTCGATCCGCAGTCTTCTCCTTGCGAACGCGTGCACGTCCTCCGGTCGGTAGGCCAGTTCTTGACAATACTGGTTTACCGGGACCGGATCTTCCCCAGGTCGGCAGAAGGTAAGGTCGACAGGTAGACGGAGTTCCCTCCCAAACATGGTCCGGGCTGGCGTGCACCCGGTGGCTTCATGCACGGCGGCGTGGTAGGCAAGGATAAATAGTGGAAGGTGCTTGTCCCAATCCCTCTGGTGATCGCTGACGACTATCCGGAGATGGTTCTCGATGATGCGATTGAATCGCTCTACCATTCCGTCAGACTGGGGTTGTAGGGGCGTCGTCCTTGTCTTCCGGATTCCCAGCAGCTGGCTTAGGTTCCGGAACACCTGCGACTCGAAGATCCTCCCTTGTTCGGAGTGCAGCTCCAAGGGTACTCAGTACCAGCTGATGAATTCCTTCACCAGGATCTCTGCGATCGTCTCGGCTTCTTGGTTAGGGAGTGCATACACCTCTGGCCATTTGGTGAAGTAGTCACTGACGACCAATTTGTAACGGTTCCCTGCCTCGCTCAACGGGAATGGCCCAGCAACATCGATGGCCACTCTCTCCACGGGGCCGCCCACGTTGTAGGTCTTCAGTGGGCCCCGTCGTCTTCGTCCTGGGCCCTTGCTGGCTGCGCAATCGTGGCACCTCGCGCAGTGGTTCTTCACGACTGCTCGGCATCCGATCCAGTAGAACCGCTCTCATAGCTTCTCCAGTGTCTTCTTTATTCCTAGCTGTCCACCAGATGATCCTCCATGGACTTCGTTCTGGACTTCCTCCTTCATAGCCTTTGGAACGACGACTTGTTTCCGAGATGTCTTTCCATAGGTGCTCTCCCAGGTACGGCAGATGAGGCCATCCCTTACAATCAGCGAGTCCCACTGCGCCCAGTAAGACTTGAATTATGGACTGCAATCGTTCACAATGTTCCACCCGGGTCTGGGAACACAGGCCCTCTTCCATTCGGCTATCAGTCCCAGTTCATCATCTTTCGCTTGTGCCCGCGTGAAAGATTCGCGGCTCCAGCTCCCTTGAAGTTCCACGGTAGTCCTTCGGCACTGTATCCAGGTGTTCTCCTCCCTTCTGGCACAGAAGGTGCAGTCTTCGGGGCACGGTCTTCGTGACAGGGCGTCGGCGTTAGAATGCAGTTGGCCTATCCTGTGCTGGATCTCAAAGTTGTACTGTTGAAGCCTCTCTAACCACCGTGCGAGTTGACCCTCGGGCTGCTTGAAGTTCAGGAGCCACCGCAGGAATGCATGGTCGGTCCTGATGAGATATTCTTGCCCGTACAGGTACTTGTGGAAGTGTTCAATGGTCTTCACGATGACGAGCAGCTCCTTCCTGGTGACGCAGTAGTTCCTCTCAGGCTTTGACAAGGCCTTGCTGAAATATGCCACTACTCGCTCCTCGCCGTCTACTACTTGCGACAGGACTCCCCCTATACCAAAGTCGCTGGCATCGGTATCGACGATGAACCTTGTACCAGGTCTGGGGTAGGCCGGAATAGGTGTGGTGCACAGAGCCTACTTGAGTTGCTCGAAGGCTTTGGGGCATTCCGCTGTCCACGTGAAGAGTTGGTCCTTCTCGGTCAGCCGATGCTGTGGTTTGGCGATGTCGGTGAATCCTCTCACGAAGCGACGGTAATACGTTCAGAGTCCCAGGAAGCTTCGTATTTGGGACTTGTCCTTCGGAACTGGCCACTCCCTCACAGCTGCGGTCTTCTCTGGGTAGGTGCGCACCCCTTTCTCGGAGACGATATGCCCAAGGTACTGGACCTGCTTCTGGAAGAGCTTACACTTGTTGGGGCTCAACTTCAGCTGGGCAACCCGTAGCTTCATCGAGATCTCATTCAGGTTGCTGTAGTGCTCCTCGAAGCTTCTCCCCAGAACGATGACGTCGTCTAGGTAAACCAGGCAGGTCTTCCAGTGTAGTCCCTTCAGAATGGACTCCATTAGCCTTTCGAAGGTCGCAGGGGCGTTGCACCGACCGAATGGCATGACGGTGAACTGCCAGAGCCCGCTGCCCACAAAGAAAGCCGTTTTCTCGCCGTCCTTAGGGTGGACCTCCACCTGCCGGTAGCCACTCTACAAATCTAAGGTGGAGAACCATCTTGACCCTGATATGGTGTCCAGGGTGTCGTCGATCAAGGGTAGAGGGTAGCTGTCCTTCTTCGTGACGTCATTCACCCGCCTGTAATCCACGTAGAACCTGGTGGAACCGTCCTTCTTCTTCTCTAGTACGACCGGAGAGCTCCAAGGATTATGTGATGGTTCGATCACCCTCTGCTCCTTCATTTCTTCCACCATCCGGTCGACTTCAGCTTGCTTGGCGAGCTGGACACGTCGGAATGGGGCCCTAATCGGTGCACTGTCCCCAACGTCGATTCTGTGCTGGACCAGGCATGTCCTGCCGAAGTCATTGCTCCCCACGGAGAAAACGTCCTGGAATTCGCGTAGCAGATCCCTAAGTTGGCGTGATTGTTCCTCGTCTAGATGGTCCTGGGATCCTTGGTACAGCTTGTGTAGTTCTTCTGGCAGAGCGCGTCTTCTTCGGATGTCCGTCTGCACGGGTCCGTCCTTCGTGTCTGTGATGCGGGCAATCCAGGTAACGGGCTCGCAGACTCCTATGGTGGTGTCCCGGTGAACCGTAATGTCGTAGTTGTTCAGGTTGGACAGGCGGATGTATGGCCGAGACGTCGTGTTGATGAGGGTCTTGGCAATTAACAATCCTTTTTTCTGGATGTACTCATATTTTGGCTCGATGACAGCCACTACTCCCTCAGCAGTTCTGTCGACAATTACGGCAGCGCTGACCTCTGTCCTGGCAGGAACGGTGACATCCTCACCCAGCCTTACTCGTCGTGAGGTGATGGCCTCGTGTGCAGGCTGCAAAGCAAGTTCTTCCCCTCCGTAGTGGAGAGTGTTGGTACTCAGGTCCAAGATGATGTTGTTTTGGTCCAGAAAGTCCAGTTCGATGATCACTTCGTTTGATACATCAACCACGAGCAACGGGTGCTTCACCGCCCGTCGACCAATGACAAACTCCAGTGATGCTTCGCCATGTACCGGTGTGGTTTCTCCAGTTGATTTTATTAGTTGGAGGTTCCTTTGTGTGGGTTGCACTCTCCACTTCGGGATCACGGTGGGATTGACGATGGTCCTCGTTGCTCCCGTGTCGATTAGCATGGGCCAGCTCACCCCATTGACGACTCCGTCGAACATCAGGCTGCTAATGTCCCTCCGTAACTTCGTCACACGGACTTCGACTGCCGGGGCTTGAAAACTGTCCAAAGCCAACCTTTGCCCCCCAAGGCTGGCTAATAGTCGTTTCCCTGGCCCACGCGGTTTTCAGACGACTGATTTCTCGACGGGTACCCTCGGCGGCGGCGATCACCGCAGTCCTTGCTCAGATGGCCTTTCTTATCGCAGGTCCAGCAGGTCGGTAGTCCTCTTCCGGACCGCCTCCCTTGGAGCCTTTCGGCGGCGTCGTTGTTGGTAGCGCTGCGACTATTGAAGATACGGTCTAGCCCCTCAATCAATTCATCGGCCAGGGGCTTGGTCTCATTGGTTTTGGCTGGTTCGTCGACGTCCATTTGACGCACCCGCGCGTGCATTCTAGATACCTGCTCTGCCGTCTCGAACTCAAGTGCGTGGCTCAGCGCATCTGCCAGGGTCTTTTTCCGCGCGAGTTTCAGCGCCTGTTGAGTGTCCGAGTCCCGTAGCCCGTCGGTGAAGGTCTGCGTCGTAATCTGTTCCAGAAAGTCGGCCGGCGCTGTTGGATATGAGAGCCTTACGAGGCGTGCGATGTCCGTCTCTAACTCCTGCAAGGATTCCGCGTTATTTTGTTCCCGGGTCCGGAGCTGCATCTGGTAGGCCTACTGAAGATGGCTATCTCCATATCGGGACTCCATATGGGCGATTAGTGAAGCGTAATCCTGAGATTCAGTCGGGATGGCCTAAAGGACGTTAAGGGCGTCCCCTCTGAGCGCTACAATGAGAGCTGTAGCCTTTTCTGTGTTGTTCCAGTTGTTTATGGAACATTACTCCTCTAATTGACGTCAGTATGTGCTCCACGGGACCTTTCCGTCGAAGGTTGGGGGCCTCACTCTGCTCTGTCCCGTTCCTGACGTTCCCGGTGTAACTGGGGGCGGGCGTCGGCGCAGCTCGGCAACTTCCTCTTGTAGAGCGACGAACTTCTTTTCCACTGCCGTGACTTCCTCACGCAGACCCTGTTTTAATTTCTTTTGACTTTCCTCTAATTTAGTCAGCAGACACTCTTCCAAAATTTTCTGTCCATCCAGAAATTTGGTAGTCAGGTCTTATTCTGACCGTCTTCCATCTTCTTCAGGTCCTCTGCTAACTTTTTCTGGCTGTCTTCTAATCTCGAAGTTAGGTCCTTCGTTAAATTCTTCTGACCGTCTTCCATCTTCTTAAGGCCCTCTGCTAACTTATTCTGACCATCTTCCATTTTCCTCTTGCCGTCCTCTAATTTGGAAATTAGGTCCTCGGTTAAATTCTTCTGGCCGTCTTCCATCTTCTTCACGCCGTCTTCTATCTTCTTCTGGCTGGCCTCCATCTTGGTTTCCATGCCACTTAACTTTTCTAGCAGTGCATGTAATTGCGCTTCCATTTTAGTTGTTTGTCTAGTAATGGGCATGCACTCACAGGAGAATTAGTGAACTGTGGTAAAATGACCTGCACGGGTTTTGAAACCAAGACCTTCAGGTGTTGTGCTTGGGTTCGTAATCCCACTTCTGACACCAGTTGTTACGTGTTACCCCTAGTAGCACGTTCGTTAATTGGATTACAGTGGTAAAAATCACAACAGTTTGGTCCTTTAAAGAAATATAGCTTTATTGCAGGGCAAGAAAGTTACACCACACTTGTAAACCAATTAGCAGTCTCAGTCAATTTCATCCCTTATGGAGTTCACTCACCTCCTTTCACTCACTCACTCACAGAAGTTAATCTCTCACTAATGAGGCAGATCGGTGTCCTGGAGAGAAACAACTGCACTCTCCCTCTTGTAAACAAGCCACAGTCTTTCCGTCTGCAGGCTAGGGAACAGTCCACTGCGTTTCGCAATCCACCACAATAATCTCCGTCGCACTGGAAAACACACTCGCTCGGCACTTCGCCTCAATACTTCTGTCGAACTGTCAAACACACACACTCTTCAAAATCACAGTCCTCGTCACCGGCCAGGGTCGCTCTTTATATATCGGAGCTGATGACTCAATGGATGCTTCTAGAACGCACCAGGGTCCACGGTTTCTCGAGAGTTCCATTTCTGGGTGGGCTGCGTAGGTTCTAGACCGTGCCCTTTTGTCCTTACAGCCCTGTTGCGTTAGGCACTGGTAACACACAGTCTGGAATAGACTGGGGCGGCCTGAGTCACGCGCGGGCGACGAAACTGTCTAGCATTCGTAACAATATAGAGATCATTAAGCCTGTGCACAGCCGGCTTTCAGAGGATGTCTCCAGGAAGACTTTTTCATTTCGGTACTATGTTGTTATGCAAGGTACGCGATATTTGGTGTGTTATCTTTCAAATTTCACGCCGTCGCGTGCAGAGGGCACAACATACTAGAACACTGCAGTATGTTCAGTATTACTAAGCGCCAAAGAGGAAAAGGGAACAGGCACGAACCACGTCGCATCGTTCCAGTAGAAGAACTCCGTCCAGTATATAGCGACAGTCTTCCAATCAGTAAGGATAAGAAGGCTGACCTGATAGCCATGGGTGAATTTCTGGAACCGCAGTACAGGGAATTGTATCGTAATTTCAATGTCCAGGAACACTGATCACTGATCCATTTAATGTGACTTCAAGAAGAAAAGGACTAGTTATAGCTGCATTTCACATCATGGTAGATAGAATACTTACTTTGCATTCTGGAATGTAAAGCATGCAATAGAGCAGCACCAACCATTTAGTTTTGTTCAAGGAGAAGAGGTCGGATATGCAACGTTCTTAATATTGTGAAGCGTATTATAGGCCCATTAACTTTAAGAATGTAATTTGTTGGTCTCATGTATTATGAAAGATTTATTAATTAAACAATTTACAATTATTTCCAATGCATATTTGGGAAGCAATTGTGAGTAATTTTGTTTTTACCTTCTCCTGTAAAGTAGATGAAATGGATTTTGCAACGTTATTCAAGGGGAGCAATTCATTTGTTGTGCTTGGAATTCACAAACGTTTTCACCAGAAGAGCACCAATAACAAATTTAGCGAAAGAATGAACCAACCAAATCTTGATTGAGGAATAACAACAATAAGATGCACTGATTGCAATGACCCAAGGTAGGAAGTTAGTTGAGCGAACTATACCAGCATTTGACAATCTAAAGAGAATATTGGAACAAACGTGACAAAATCGCATTTAATGACGTTTTGTATTGAGCGCAACAAAGGTCAGAAATATGTGCCAAAGTTAACGTGGAGCTTTTATAATTGCTTCCATAAATCAAAAAAGAGACTAGAGAACATAGTAATAAACATTTCAAGTAATTTTGAATACTCTTCGAGTAAGGATAATGACGAGCACAAGGCTGTGGCTATACAGTTGTAGTGCTTAACATGAATATGCGTTGTTCGATTATGGGTCTCAGACTTGTGATACTGTAAAATAGTTAGGTAAAAAGGAATACTTGTAGTTTATTTTTCAACCTTAATTTAATAAGGGATTAACTTGCATATAAATGTGTCTCAATAGACACAGCAAACTTGAAAAAGGCTAAGATATCTAAAAGTATGATGATCCTAAGATCTTGGGAACAGCAAGTACCTATGTACTAGAGCAATATAATGCAAGTAGCAATGAAATCTTTGTATTCTAACATAAGAGTTGAAAATACCTAAATAATGAAATGCTAAGATTGGTCCTAGACGGTAACCAAATGAAATCGTGTCCAGACGATACCAAAATAGCGAAGCTGGCGTTAGACAGAACGAGAAAAGAAATCCAACAATTATGTTGCGAATATAATAGTGGTTCATCTACCATCGGGATCATTTATTCTGCATGACATTTGATGCTACATTCTAATGGTGGGAAGACACCACTTTGATGTAACTTCCATTAAAAATAAAAATTAAAGCAGTTACTTAAACTAAGTTTGTTACTAAAAAGGGAAAAATTGGGAGGTAAGGAAAGCAGGATATTTTCAATATTGTCCATGCATGATCTTATACGTAAACCAGCTTGTTTGTGGCTCGTTGAGAAAAGTCACTTGATATTGAGGTGAACTATTTTCTTGTAGAGAGTTCGTACATTGAGATTATAGTTCAGTTTGAATGATTCTAGAAAGTTTTTCGTTATTAGCAGAGAGATTCCATTTAACCGTTAGAAGTTGACCAAGTATATTTCAGTTTGGCGTCATATATTTTACATTTCAAGAGGAAGCTTCTGGAGCCTTCCTGAAGATCCCAAACAAAGGGAATAGAATGCAATTAGATCCCACGTAGCCCAAATTACTGACATTTAACCTAGCAATTAGAACTATCCAACGATATCAAGTTTTAGTTGTGACAAGTTTTAGTTGTGACAGAGTACAGATGAAAGGAAAAATCCCACGATGCAGTTATGATTTTGAAAGAAAGGTCCCGGTGCGCCTGACATTGCAACAAGCTCCCACGGAGGAAAGTATGATTAAAACAATTCGATGCTTTGACATTACCAGAAAAATGTAGCACATGGTAAAATGGTGTCTAGCCGGCTAGGAAAAACGATTGTAATACCTTTTAAAATAAGTTCATTGGTGTATTAAAACAGATTTGATTACTTATCTTTTCCACATGACGAGTTGATAGAGCAGATATGTGTAGTTCACTACATAACTATCACAAAATGTCGGGCGATACGGCTGCCTTTCTCAGAGAGGTCGAAACAAGCGGCCTGCTTGTACACAAAAGTCTAACTGATGAGTGAGTGAGCTCCCACTAAGGCGGCTTGCGAGGCGCGATGTAGGGGGGAAGAGGGGAGGAAGTGTGACGTGGGACAGGTAACAACATAGAAATATATATGCCCTTTAAATTTTCAAATTTCTAGTCTTCAGGCAGAGTCTAAAAGTGAGTTCATGGAGTAAAAGCGAGATGAGCTAAGGTGGTAAGCATTCCTCTTCAGCCGTTAACAGAGAGTTCACGTGTCGGCCAAGAGATAGCGCACCAAGAAGGAACTTGACGTAGCTGATAACCAGGCTGAAAAGTATCTCGAACGCTAAAACATACTTAAAGGAAACATGAGAAAATGCACAACAGGAGATATAAACACAAAAAGTATGTAGGCGGTTGGTGCAGAAGAAGAAATTAATGGAAAGCAACATTTCAAAGAAATCCCAGAAATCCCAATGTGGGTGCGAATTACTAAACGTATAAATGTATATTCAAAGAATATACCAAACTGGGGGAGGGAGGCAACGGGTCAGAACCACCCACAAGGAAAGAAGAATACAGAATCAAGAGTCGTGTGGCGAATGAGAAATCATAGATATATGTCTTACAATATGACCGTTAGTTGTGAGAATCTTCATAACTCTAGTCTTACCATCTCGTCCAGGGTAACACTTAGTTACTCTGCCCGAGATCCAGACCAAGGGGATGATATGTCCCTTAGGAGAACGAGGTCTCTCTCCCTCACATTAGGGTCAGAGAGAAGCCACGTTTGCCTCATCTGAAGCGAAGTTAGATACTCGAACCTCCAGCGTTTCCAAAAGGAGTTACGTAGGGCTTCACTTGTACGCCAAACAATAGGCAGACGGATGTCTCTACGAGAATCGAGTAGAGGGGGGTGGGGGGAGGAGGATCGGATGAAGAACAACCTATGTGTAAGTGGCTAGGCGTAAGAGGAGTTAAGTCATCGGGGTCATTAGACAGAGGAGTTAGGGGGTGAGAATTCACAACACTTTATATAAGGATAGCAAGAGGGTTAAATGCTTTGTAGGTTAGAATACGATCACCAAGAACCTTTTTCAGGTGCCTTTTAGTGGGTTTAACAAGGGATTCCCATCTTTCACCATGATGGGGAGAGTTAGGAGGAATAAATGTCCATTAAAAACCCTTAGAGTAAGAGAAATGAGAAATCTGATCCATAGCGGCAGGTGACGTAAGTGCTTTCTTTCCAGGAAGAAGCTGCGGCTTGACACGTAGTTGAATTGTCGGAAAAAAATTCTGAAGGCACACCGCGCGGAGTGGTGAAACGAGAAACAGCAGCGAGAAAATAAGAAGTGGAGGCATTAGTCACTGATTCCAGAAGAATAGCTCCGATAACCATACAAACTTAAAGAGAAATATAAAGCTTTCCGAATAGTTTCCTTTTGGCTTTGGGTGAATTCCGCTGATACGGGAATGGACCCATATAATCCACACCGGTCAAAGCAAGAGCGGAAGAGCGACATGATGGCAAGTCACTCATGAGTTGAGTGTTGACTTTCGGCTTTACTCAAAAGCAAAGGATGCATTTGTGAGTGACAATGAGACCTCATGAATGCCATTAATAACCCAGTACTTCTCTCAAAGTAAACAGAGCAACGTGCAAGTGCCAACGTGCAAATACGGTAATGAAACTCACTTATGATAAGGGAGGTAACGTGATGCTTAGAAGGTAGTATAATTGGATGATTTTTGTTCTCGGAAAGAGTGGAGTAAGAAAGTCTATCACCCAGTCTCAACAAACCTTCATCATCCAAAAAAGCGCTAGATATTGGAAGATATTTCTTTTACGATAACAAGGAAAGCTCAGGGGGAAACGCTTCTTGTTGAGAGAGTTGCAAGATTTTAGTTGTCGCTAGATTCAATTCCTTGTGAGTCAACTAAGACTTAGGAAGCATGGGCTGATCAATTACAAAGTACTTTCACCTAAGTAGGTAAGGAAATTCATGGTCTAGTTATAGAAAGAGGAACATAGCTTAAACATAGAAGAAGAAGTAGAAGCAGTAGTAACATGACACGAAGCAGGGTTTTTGACAGCTTTAGCATCAGGTAAATTGGATACCCCGAAACATGAGGTTAAGAGGCCCAATCGTTAGGATCGTCTGTAAGCCATGAGAGGCCTTGCCAATAGAGTTTGGATGTGGCTAGAAAGGAAGGTGTGCATCCGCGAGAAATGATGTCAGCGGAATTGTCAGCGCTGTGCACATGTCTCCATTGACAACCTTTAGAGAGATTTTGAACGTTTGCCACTCCGCTACAAAAGTATTCCAATGAGTAGGAGCTTTGGCTATCCACGAAAGGGTAGTCATTGAATCGCTCCACAGAAAAATTTGCAAAAATTTATTCTTCAGAACTTGACGTAATTTGTTAGAAAGTTCGGCGGCTAAAAGAGGAGCACATAATTCGAGCCGAAGAAGGGTAATAGTCTTAAGAGGAGCTATGTTGGATTTCGAGCAAATCAGACTAGAATGTGAGGAATCGGTTTGAGAAGTACGGTAAACAAGATAGGCACAGGAGCGGTAAGCCTTTTCGGTGCTATCTGCAAAGACGAGAAACTCAAGAGGATAATTTGAGGAGGTACTAATTAGTACCCTTGGAATTTCAATGGCAGAAAGAGTAAGAGAACTATGACGAAACGAAAGCCATCTGCTGAGAAACGATGTGGGAACAGCCTCATCCCATTCACACTTCAGGGACCATAATTCTTGCATAAACAGCTTAGCAATGACGATAACGGGAGCAAGAAGTTGATGGGAGACAAATATTTTGGGAATTTCAGACAGAACATGTCTTTTGGTGTTGGGAAGCTCTTCAGAGCGAGAAAATTGATAAGTTAAAGTGTCGTTGCGAGTACACCAGTGAACGTCCAGTGTTGTGATAGAATCGGAATCACCGGAAATTTGAACAGAAAAGGGTTCGATTTCTTCTATAGGAAACTGAGAAAGAAATTCTGAAGTATTGGAGTTCCATTTATGGAGTGATAATCCTCCATTGCTGAGAAGCGCCTTCAATTAACGCGAAACGTGAGAAGCTTCTTCCAGAGTTTCAAAATACTGTAAGTAATCGTCGACATAGAAAGACGAGGTTAAAGCTTCTGAAGCTTTCGGGTGAAACAAGTGGCCATCCCGAGCCGCTAGCAAATGTAGCGAGCGGATAGCGAGAAATGCGTAAGGCTTAAGCCCGTAGGTGACAGTTTTCAAACGGAAGATTTGGATTGGCTTACTGGGTTCGTCACGCCACAAGATGCGTTGGAGATCTTGTTGTTGCGAATTAATTAAGACTTGACGATACAATTGTTTGATATCGGCAATGACGGCTGTGGGAAATAGTCGACAGATCAGCTTGTATGGCAGGGCCAGAGTAAAGAGTGTCATAATGAGAGTTTGCATCAACGTCAGGCGTAGAACCATTAAAAACAACGCGGATTTTATCTTTGATGAGCGGGTTTTTCCACACGGGGTGGTGATTTGAGAAGACGGTTTCGCCCGGAGGATTGAATTCGTCATCGGATCTATTTTCGGCTTCCATATGACCTAGGATTTCATATTCTTCCATAAAGCTGGTGTATTGTTCTTTAACGGGTGGTTCCCTTTAAAATTTGCTCTCAATGGCAAAGCAGGCTTAACGAGCATTAGGTTGAGAATTGCAAATTTTTGGCGGGCTGGGTGATCTTGGCATGTGAACAACAAAACGGCCCTCTGAAGTGCGAGTAGTAGAATATACAAAAGCTGCTCGCAAAATTCATTTTCAGATGAAACGGGGTTTGAGTAGTATATGGTTTCTAGTTTCCAGAATTGTTCCAAGTCAGTGCTGATGGAATGGCATTGCGAAGTGGGCTGGGCGGTATAATGAGGAAGTTGGCCAGTAATGATCCAACCAAAGTTAGTATCTCGCGCGAAAACGTTGGAGGCTAGATGACGTGTTTGCTTACGTAAGCAGTTCCAAAAGGCATTAGCGCTAAACAAGATGTCAATGGGACCTTGAATGTTGAAGAGAGGATCGGCGAGCCTCAAATTAGACGGAATGTTTAAGCAGGTAGTAACGACAGAGCGACTCGGGATATCTTCGCCTATGTTGTTAAGAATGAGACAATTTAATTTGAAAAAGGTGTTTGTCAGGCAAGTTTGAGTTTCAGAACTATTAATGCCCGATACGCATATGGAGGTAGGTGTTACGGGAAGACCCAGCTTTTCGATCAATGATCTTTACATGTAGTCGTGAGTAGCAGCAGGGTCTAGGAGTTCTCTGGCACGAATCCAATTGCCTGACTTATCCTTAACTTCTACCTGAACTGTGGAAAACAGTACTTGGGCACTGCGCCAAGTCTTGAAATTTTGAACAAAGGGGGAAGCATCAGGCCTATTGGTGTCATCGCTTTGTTTCGAGGTAGAACGGGAAGTTACTGATGACATCGGCTTCTCATGACGGTGAAGTAACGTGTGATGCGGCTTTTGACAATGATAACAAGGTCTGGTAGATTTGCAATTGGAAGGGGAATGTTTAGGCAAAAGACAATTGAAACTCAAATGATGTTGGGAAAACGAGCTTTCTCCTATTATCGTTCGTTAATGCTTTAAAAGAAGTACAAAAGTGGGCATGGAAGTTTGAACAAAGTAGACATTTTGAATAGTTATTGTAAGTCTTGTGGGCTTTACTTTGACTATTTAATGCAGCGGAGGTGGTATATCTGTTTTCAGAAGACCTAGGCTAGTAGACACTTGAAGAAGCGCTAGATTTAGGAGCGAAAGACACATGACGCTGAAGACTGGTAGAGGATCGTTCACTTTGAGTTGAAAGCGAGGTTAACAGTTGCCATCTGCTAAGTAACTAAATGTTCGTAGGAGTATGCGTCATTTTGGTCATGTTCGATCTCCTACTCCTTGAAGGTGGCGGCGTCAAATTTAGAAGTGACCAAATGGGTAAGAAAGGTATCCCAATGTTGGGTTGGCTGCTCAAGCAGATATAAAGCTTTTACATGAAGCTGAGTGGTGTCCACAAGAGTTCACAGAGTGTTGACGTTATTATGACGTGTAGCCGGCAAGTTGAACAAAGATTTCATATGACGTTGAATGCGAAGGCGAATATTGCCATACATCTTTTTAAGAAGATTAAAAACAATGGAAGGATAGGAAGCTTGTAGTTTAACGTGACCGTTAATCTTGAGATCATGAGCCACGGGACCTCCTTTTTACGTGGAATCCGAACCACAGGACATGGCATTTCACTTCGAAAATCTCACATGCATTGACCGGGAATCGAACCCGGGCCGCCTTGGTGAGAGGCATACAGCTAGACCGTTGAGCCACCACGCCCCTAAAACAATGGGGTAGTTAAGAGAATTCTGATTGGTTACCTGTGAAGGAAATGTTTTATTACTTCCTTGAGGAATGCTTATTGGCTAGTTAACAGAAAAGAGTCACCTAGTTAAATGTATATAACTGGGAGAAACGTCTCTGACTTCCAATTAATACTAGTACTATTACTACATGTACTGTGGTTAAATATCATTGTGATATTGTGTCGGCGACTGTGTCTGAGATTGCAGTGGAGGCGTGTGAGTTAAAGTACCATAGATACTGTGTCTCAAATTTTCCTAACATACATAGCTTACCTCCTGGGGAAGAAGTCACAAAGGCAAACGATCTTGTCCTAGTAAGTGAATCACGAATAGCTTAGGGCTGCTAAAGTATGTTTCAACCATTAAAGCAATGGAGTGGGAACTGAATGAATATGAGTCAACGAGGTAACGGAGGTATTGAGTTCATCTTCAACAACCTAAGGACATGAAAATTGATGATCGATACGCCGCGCCGCGCCGCGCCGCGCCGGTGAGCTGAAGGCAGCTTGACATTGCCATGTGAAAAGTGAGTACCATTGTTTGGCGAGATTACTGGGCTATTTATGCTATTTGTAATGGTGTTTATTATGTAAATTGCTGTTTCATCTTATTGAATATACCACTTAAGATTGAAAATTTTAAATTAGTATCTCCTTTGGTAACCTTCCTATTTATTAATTTCTAGTGGGTCAGAAAAAATCCAAATCATCTTCAAAACAAAATCTGCCAGTTTTATTGTCTGCTGCCATGATATCAAGGAAGATCAATTACTCTACGAGTTAGTTCAATTCATTAGATTACCTAACAGGTTAATGTGTTCGGATGCATAGAGTAAGAGAAGCAGATATATACCTAAGAGGCGATGGTTAGATTCAGTGTTGAACGGTTTCAAAATGGGAAGTGCTGAAGGAGAGAAAGCCGCAGTGTCTACTGCAAATAGCGCATTAAGGAGTCGACTTGTTCGCAAACAGAAGCTTGCAGACTAGTCTGGACGATGAAGGGCAAAACAGTCTTACAGTAAAATGTATGTATGTATGTTTTGTGCCCTGATGAGTGGTAGCGAGAAGACTGGCGTGATATAATATTTGAATGTAGCGCGTGGCACTTGAGTTCGCCAAGGAGTGCTTGTGCAAAATACACTTGTTCAACATGATATATGGAAGTTAAAGGCATAGGCATATGAGAATACTATTTTAAGTTCATATCCTGTTTATTTGAAGAATATGTATTGCATTGAAGACATATTCCAGAAAGTTCCGTCACAAGAGCCAATAGAAGGAAGAGCACTGCAAGGATCAATACTTGACTTTGGAGGCCTATATAAGCTGAAGCTTGGAGAACAGTTAGTCATCAAGGTTGCGCCGTTGTTATATTCATCGAAAGGCAGATACAGCGTTACTCTGCGTGTTTGTCTTGTGACATATTCTGCGGCAAAGATATTATTTTACGCACCAGCGCAAGCGATATTATATCCGACTGTGTTACCGTATTTTGAAAAGTGCTATTAAAATGATGGTGCAAAATCTCACGTCTGGAATTTATTACGAACGTATTTCGTGAATAATTGGATTACAAAGGTATGTTGACATAGACTTCATTCTTATACTAACTGACTAATTGTTTAACTCAAACGCTCATACCTTGTGGACTGGAAACATACTATAATATGAAGTTGTTATAATTCACCATGATGTTATGGACTTGTGAAAGTTCACGATTCAATGCTTATAAACACCGAGTTTGAAGTTGGCCAGGCATATCTGGGAATACAATATTACGCAGATATTTGAAAACGTGATAGTGTCAGTGAAATAATTCACCGATTCTACTTGAGACATTATTCAGTCAGCCAAGGAATCAACTGTATAAAGACTGTGGACTACAACACTATAGTGCCAAACACGTACGACCAGGAGCGTGATGTCACCGATCAGCTGTTTGAAGGAGACCTAATGGTGGGGCGAGCGGTACCGAGTTGGCAAATGGAGTACTGAAATCGATGCCAATACCTGGCATATTGCTGTGGACGTGGAGGCGGCAGTAGGCGAATGCTGGGATACAACCCTTCCCAAGCATGGAAGCCATACGGAATCTTGGTGCCTGGTTGTATTCCAAGCCGAGGGATCTCCAACTTCAAGACATCATAAGGTAAAAGTCTTCCAACTTGCCATGTGAATCATATTTTTGCCATGAACTTCCGTCTATAATGTTCTGCGAAACCTTTAAGTTATTCATATCATTGCCTGATGTTTACGCTGATATTTGTAGATGAGGTGGATCCTCAATTAATTCGTTTAAATTAATTTCTCATTATAGGCTCTCTTACCTTATGTTATTTAGAGGCAGCAGTATTAGTGACACAACAAAAGAACTATTTGACACTATTTAGAACTCGCATTAAATGATGTAATATTTTTCATGTTTAATAATAATGATAACTCTGCATATTTTTTCTAACACTGAATTCTTGTAAAAAGTGATGAACTTTAATCTAACATTGAAAAATAATGAATGATAATGTTATAAATAATAATTATTTGAGAGTGAGGGATCAAGCGATCCTTAAGCTAATATTTGGATATGCGATAGTTGAAGTATAATTGTTCTACTTATGAGTAGAAGATAATGGTATATGGATGTGTGTGTAATCCCAGTATTATAAATGTTGTTTCCTGAGTATCACCTCTGATAGTTTAGGGGTCAATCCTTTGGTAAATGGGACATGTTGCGGGAGTGAAAATCCTGCCTCATAATGTGTATTCAGTGAATTTAAAGTGTCTGTCCAATATAATAAATAGACTTCCACATCAAAAAAACTTAATAATGCTCATCGAATCTATTTTGAAATGTGTAATGACGACACGTCAAATGTGTTGCCCGTTCATGTGGTGGTTTGATAATTGTTGTTGTTTGAGTCTTCAGTCTTTTGACTGGTTTGATGCAGCTCTCCATGCCTCCCTGTCCTGAGCTAATCGTTTCATCTCTACATTGCTACCACACCCTAGATCCGAGGCAATCTGTTTAACATATTCTAACCTTGGTCTACCCCTACTACTCTTGTCCTCAACCCTTCCTTCCATAACTAAGCTTGCTATTCCTGGGTGTCTTAGTATGTGTCCTACTAACCTATCTCTTCTCTTCATTAGCAGTCACCAGAAACATCTCTCCTCTCCCACTCGTCTTAAAACCTCTTCGTTTGTAACCCTATCTACCCATCTGATCTTCATCATTCTCCTGTAACACCACATTTCAAATGCTTCAATTCTCGTCTTTTCTGCTGCACCAATAGTCCAAGTTTCACTTCCATAGAGCGCCACGCTCCAGACAAAGGCTTTCAAAAATGACTTCCTAATACCTAATCTATATTCGATGTCAACAGATTCCTTTTTGTAGAAATGCTTTCCTTGCCTGAGCCAACCTACTTTTTATATCCTCTTTGCTTCGTCCATCACTGGTTATTCTGCTTCCTAAGTAACAGAAGTCTCCTACTTCCTTCAGCTTTTCACCTGCCAATTTGATCTCCATAGAGGTTTCTGATTTATTTCGGCTGCATTCCAGTATTTTTGTTTTACATTTATTAATTTTCATCATGAATTCTTTCTGTAAGACGGAGTCCATACCATTCAAAAACTCATTCAAATCCTCAGGCTTGTCGGCCAAGATGACGATGTCATCAGCAAATCTCAGAGTTGAAATGATTTCACCTTGAATCTTCACACCCACTTTAAATTTTTCTCCAATTTCCTTCATTGCTTGTTCAATGTAAATATTGAAAAGTATGGGTAATAAGTTGCAGCCTTGCCTTACACCTTTCTGAATACCAGCTTCTCTCTCATGTCCTTCAGCTCGAATGACTGCTGTCTGGTTTTTGTATAGATTGTATATCACCCTCCTATCCCTGTACTTTATTCCAATCGAGTTCAGAATGTCAAACAGTTTAGTCCTATTAGCGTTATCAAAAGTCTTTTCTAAGTCTACAAATTCCATGAACGTTCTGTTAACTTTCCTTATTCTACCTTCTAAAATCAGCCTAAGACTTAGTACAGCTTCCCTTGTTCCTACATTTCGCCTGAAACCAAACTGGTCTTCACCCAACTACGTTTCTATCTGGCTTTCAATCCTCTTGTAAATTATTCTAGATAGGATCTTTGAAGCATGAGTAATCAAGCTGATTGTACGGTAATCTTCACATCTATAAGCTCCCACTTTCTTTGGTATAGGGATGATTACATTCTTCTTGAAATCAGGGGGTACCTCACCTGTCTCATAAATCCTACACACCAAGTGAAATAACCTGGTCAGACCGTCATCTCCTATGCAGCGTAGCAACTCAATCGGTAAATCATCTATGCCTGGTGCTTTGTTCCTGGGCAAGTCCTCTAATGCTCTGTCAAATTCTGATCTCAATATTAAATCTCCTTTTGCATCCTCATCAATTTCTTCCTCCCTTTCCATTACACGATTCTCAATCTCCTTTCCCTTATACAAGCACTCTATGTAAGCTTTCCATCTCTCAACCTTTTCTTCCCTATCTGTTAGAGGCTTTCCACTTGTGTCCTTAATATTACAGCACTTAATCTTCTTTTCCCCAAAAGTATTCTTAATCCTTCGATAAGCTGTGTCTACTTTTCCTAATTTCAGACAAATTTCTATACCTGCACATTCCTCTTTCAACCATTCTTCTTTCGCTTCCTTGCACTTCTTGCTAACCTCATTTCTCAGACGTCTGTATTCTGCTTTCCCCTTTTCGTCTCTTAGATTCTTGTGTTTCCGCCTTTCATCCATCAATTCTAGTATATCCTGAGTGATCCATGGTTTTCTACCTATTTTTTCTTTCCTACCAGTGTTTTCTTCTGCGGATTTTGTTATTTCATTCTTCAAAAGTGCCCATTCGTCTGCAATTGAAGTTTGTTTAGGGGTTTTCATTAGTCCTTCCTTTATACTCTTCTTGAATATTTCGTTTACTTCCTTTACTATCAGTCTGTCTATTGCCCACCTCTTTGGCTTTTGACTTTTCTTCAGTTTCTTCAACTTTAATCTGCATTTCATTACAACCAGATTGTGGTCGGAGTTTATGTCAGCACCAGGATATGTTTTACAATCCAAAATCTGGTTTCGAAACCTCTGCTTGACCATAATGAAGTCGATTTGGTAACGCCCTGTATCTCTTGGTCTCATCCATGTGTATATTTTTTATTGTTGTTATTGAATAAGGTGTTAGCTATTACCAACTCATGCTCGGTGCAGAATTCCATCAGTCTTCTTCCTCGATCATTCCTTTCACCTAATCCGAAATCTCCTACTATCTTCCCTTCTCTCCCTTTTCCTACCACAGCATTCCAATCTCCCATTACTATAACATTTTCATCACCTTTGATATACCTCAGAATTTCATCTATTTCTTCGTAGATCTTTTCAACATCCTCATCATCAGCTAGACTGGTAGGCATATAGACTTGTATCACTGTGGTGCACGTAGGTTTAGTATTGATTTTTGCTACAATAATCCGTTCACTATATTGCTCATAATATCCCACCCGCTGTCCATGTTTCCTACTCAATATGAGACCAACCCCTGCTTGGCCATTGTTTGATTTAGTGCTAATGACCCTGTAGTCTCCTGACCAAAAGTCCTGTTCTTCCTGCCAGCGCATTTCACTAATCCCAACCAAATCCAACCTCAACCTATCCATTTCCCTTTCTAAGTTTTCTAACCTTCCACTTCCTAGCAGACTTCTAACATTCCACGCTCCGATCCGCAGAATGTCAGATTTCCTCTTTGTCACTTCTGTGATGTTAACCCCCTCTCGAGTAGTCCCCACCCGGAGATCCGAACGGGGAACTAGTTTATCTCCGGATTGAAATTTTACAAGGGAGGAGGCCATTTTCAATTGTAATTATGTATAGAGAGGTGCATATCCTCGGGAAAGCATTACGGCTGTAGTTTCCCGTTGCTTTCAGCCGTGCAGCAGAACGCAGTGTAGCCATTAGTTGGCTTATATTATCAATATCTTAACCGTCTATTAGACTAGTAAAGAATTGATTTATTCTGAAAGGCTGCAATTCCCTTTCAGAATAAGTAAAGAGCAATTCTACTAACAAATATACTAACCTTCTACTAACAATTCTACTAACGAAAAAAAAATATTAAAGATCTACCAACAACAAATACTAGCACTAAAACAGTCTGTCACCAGGCACACTCACATGCACCCTCACACATCACAGCCTAATGAAACAATGAACTATAACTAATAAACAATGCAACTGCCACCAGACACACTCACACACCACAGTCTAATAGAACAATGACATGCATCTAATAAACAAACTAACTACATACTTACAACTAAAACTAACTACATACCGTACTTACTGTACTGTCTGATAACCGGTGATAATTGTGATGTCTGTAATAGTGTGTGTTGTCTGTTTTTAATTCAAGTGAAGAGTGCAGACGATAATTTCAAGTAGTTCCTACATCCGTTACCAAATGCTACCGTGCACGACACCTAGCTGTGATCTTGGCTACTACTAGATGTCGTCGCAACCAGCGTCAGTTGACGAACGTTGGAACTTAAGAGCATTAATCAAACCTAACCCACAAAATTTTGCTTCACACAAGTTTAGTTAGTGGAAGTTATTTTTATATGCCACTAGCTGTACCCGGCATGCATTGCAATGCCAATCAAAGAAAGTGTTGGCATTGTAACTTTGTATGTTGAAGAAATATTTCAAAATTCACAGGCATTATTATTGTTGTTTTAAGGGGCGGAACTACGAGGTCATCTGCCCCACACAGGCGATGAAGACTTATTGTGTGTGGTGATTAGTGGTATAATGGGCGTAACATCTAGGTCATTTGCCTTTTTGTTAAGGATGATAATGAAGCCGACTACTACTGAACGGGTATATGAAACTTACAAATAGAAAAATATATTTTTAAAATCAAAGGCGAAGAAGACTATGTGGTGTTGCTTAGTAGTATAATGGACGTAACATCTAGATGATAATTGTTGTTTTAAGGATCCAAACTTCTAGGTTATCGGCCCCTAATGGTTTAGGTGATCGTGAAGATGAAAATGAAATGCAAACTATAACTAAAAACTAACTACGAACTTATATACTAGAAGAAGAAAAGGAAAACAAAAGGAGAATAAGGCAAATAAGGGACAGGGGGGAAAGAAATGCCCTCAAACCTTGAAGAATGCGGATTGAGGGACTTGGAAGGAAGGCGAGCCATGAAAGGCAGATATGAAAGTGAAAGAGGACAGGGCCCGCCCCAGAGGCAATAGGTAAAAGGGGAAAAACCGGACCCAGCTCAAGAATCTCTCGGGTTCGCCAACTCCCGAACCCACCGGCCGTGAATCCCAGAGGGTGTAGCAATACCCAGAGTGCACCAGAAGTGGTGGGGCTACATACACCCGGCCTCCCTGAGGGCCCTGAACATAAGGCAGGAGATAACATGAAAATAAAAAAGAAGTCCTTTCGGCACGCCGGATGGCGGAGGTAGATTTCATCGGGCAAACTTGGGGATAGGCGAAAATAGGCAGAATATGCACGTTTTCGCAGAAGGATCAGACCTCATTTATTGCGAGAAAGTATTTTATAATTGGAGCTTAATTAACTTTGTTTTTCGTCATTTTATGCATATTTTAAACATTTTATTTTCTTATGGGGACGGTAACCTTCTTGTCATTTGGGGTACATTTTTGTACTTGTGGTCACACTGTCCTTATGCAAGGTTTCGACACTGATGTGTAACTATCTAACGGTCTGTTACTTTTTCACGCAAAATTATATCTTCCGCAGAGATTTTGGTTGGTTCCTCAGTTTAGGGGCTGCAACAACGCGGTCAAGTAACCCCGTGTACTTTGGGTGAGTGTAGAAACTGTCTGATAAACACTGTGAATTGTGATGGCTGTATTAGTCTGTAATTCAGGTAAGGACTGCAGACGGTCAATTTCACGCAGTAGTTCCTAATGTTGCTACCAGATACTACCGTCAACGACACCTAGCTCTGAACTTGGCTACGAGATGCCACCGCAACCAGCAACTCGCAACGTACGTTGGATCTTCCCCTCCAAAGAAAAGCATACTGAGGGATTTTTAGCACTCTTAGAACATCCGACGACTTCGGCCGGCTTTGAACCCGCGAACTTTGACATGGAATTTCAGCATACTACCAGTTACGTCACCGAGGCTGCGTCTCACTTAGTCAGATGGAAAACTAAATGTGATCGCGTGCAAGTGCGTTCTCATGGCAACGTCTGATGGCACATCCGTCATCAATTTAGTAGTGTTGTCATGGCAACCTCTGATAGCTCTTGGCATTTTCTTGTAATTCCGAAATCATTTTTCTCATCCCTTGGCGTAATGGTGGGTCATATAAAAAAATCTTTCAGACAAAAGATTTAGGTAATTATTAGGGGAATACTGTCCATTTTGTACGGTTTTGATATTGTGCCTATTAAGAGAGATATGATTAATGTTTCCCGAAAAACCCACTTTTTCCCACCCCTTTGGTCAATGGTTGGTGCTATCAAAAAACTCTTCAAACATGAATTTTTGGGCCTTATTCGACACATAGTATGAACTTTGAAAGGATTCGATATTTCAAATATTAAGAGAGTTATAGCGATATTTCACTTTTTCGATAAAAGCCCCCATTTTCACCCCCGTCGACCGATTGTGCCCATTAACGAACTCGACCGAGATTTTATGGGGATACATATTATGTAAAAATTCAAATTGATTGGTGCAAAATTGCGGTAGTTATCGTGTCCACAAGAAAGTGATATATGTATATATATATATACATAAATTATATATAAACTTTTTAACTGACGGTGGTTTTGGGGTCTAGGGGATGTGAAACGTGAAGATATGTCGAAATTTTCCGGAAGTCGAAACATGGTACCCATTGCAATAGTTAGCTTTCTAATGAAATCTACCTAAAAGAAGGCTGACCCCTCGCAGAAGGAGGGTAGGGCCAATTAAAGCGGCAAAGGAAGAGACTCCCCAGGCCTGGGACACCCCAACACCGTTGGGGTCGGAAAAGAATAAGAGTTGACCAAGGGAGGTCGACAGGAAAGAAGACGGAGAGGAGCACAATAAAGTGGAAGCAATGCCGGACTCAGCTGGGGCCCAGTGGTCGCCAACTTACGTCCCACAAGATGTGAGCCCCTGGGGAGGTAACATCTATGATGATGATGATTATAATTGTTGTTTTATGAGGCCTAACATCTAGGTTATCGGCCCCTAATGGTCTGGGTGATAGCGAAAATATCAATGAGGTGAAAACCAGAACGAAAATTAAGTGAGAAGGAAAATACTTACAAGAAGGAACTCAAATTGAAACTACTCACAAAACGGAGAACGGTAATACTTAGAAAAGATAATTTAGAACGAAAAGTCTCACAAAAGGAATAGATTGAAAAAATGCACAAAATGCAGGTTAAGTTCAAAATACGCAAAAAAATGCAAAGCAAAGTCAAAATACTTACAAAATGCAAGTATAATTCAAAATACTTAGAAAATGCAATTGAAATTGAAAATACACAATGCAAATTCGACTGAAAATGCCCATTTCAGATTTCAAATAATCACAAAGTGCAATTGATATTGCAAATGCTTACAAAATGTATGGTAGATTCAAACAACTCAATTGGATGGACAATGCTTACAAAAGGCAATTTAGATTGAAAATACTTACAAAATGTAATTTAGATTCAAAATACCCACAAAATGATATAGAGAATCAAAAAACTTGCATTATGTGCACCCTACAAAATACAACTTGGTCTACATTGAAAATACTTGCAAAAAGCGGTTTAGGTTGAAAAAACAAAATTCAATTGAAATTCAAAATACTCACAAAAGTTCCAGACCCTATATTGAAAAACTTACTAAAAAGCAATTTAGATTTTCAATCCTTACAAAATGCAATTGAGGTTGAAAACACTGTAGATCGAAAAACGTACACAAAGCAACAAAAACAAAAAAAAAAACCCTGGCACTATCCAGCCCATGACGGGCTAAGGCCGACCAAGCGACCACTGCCCAGCCATTCGGCCTGCAGATATTGGGGTGACGCGTGATCAGCGCGTCGGGTCCCCTCGGCCGTTAATCTTGGGTTTCGTGATCGGGGCGCTGTCTCACTGTCAGACAGCTACTCAATTGTCCTCACGAGGCTGAGTGCACCCCGTTCCAACCCTCACGTCAGTTTTAAAATCCCTGACGGAGCCGGGGATCGAACCCGGGGCCTCCGGGTGAGAGGCAGGCTCGCTACCCCAACACCACGGGACACAAAGCAACGTAGATTGAAAATACCTACAAAATGGAAAAAGAAAGATGATGATGATAATTGTTGTTTATAGGGGCCTAACATCTAGGTTATCGGCCCCTAATGGTGTGGGTGATCGTAAAGATGATAATTAAATGTAAACTATAACTAAAACTAACTACTAACTTAGAGACTAGAAGATGAAATGGAAAACTAAAGGAGAATAAGGCAAATCAAGGACAGGAGGAAAGGAAATGCCCTCAACCCTCGAAGAATGCGGATTGAGGGACTTGGAAGGAAGGAGAGCCATAAAAGGCAGATAGGAAAGTGAAGGAGGAGAGGGTCCAACCCCACAGGTAAGGGATAAAAGGGGGAAAACCGGACCCAGCTCAGGAATCCCTCGGTGTCGCCAACTCCCGAACTCACCAGCCATGAGCCCCTGAGGGTGTAGCGATATCTAGGGTGCACCAGAAGTGGTGGAGCTATATACACCCTGCCTCCTTGAGGGCCCTGAGCAGAAGGCAGGAGTTAACAGGGAAAGAAAAAGAATACTGACCCCTCCCAGAAGGAGGGGATCAGGAAAGACGAGACAAGGGTCAATTAAGGCGGGAAAGTGAAATAATCCCTAGGCCTCGGATACCCTAATACCGTCGGTGTCGGAAAAGAACAAGAGTTGACCAAGGGAGGTCGACAGGAAAGAAGACAGAGAGGAGCTCGGCACAAGTAAGTGGAAGCAATGCCGGACTCAGCTGGGGTCCCGTGGTCATCAACCCACGTCCCACAAGTTGTGAGGCCCTGGGGGAGCAACATCTAGGTCATTCGCCCTTTTGATAAGGATGATAATGAAAACGACTACTACTGAACGGGTTTATGAAACTTACAAACTAATAGAAATAAATATTTCAAAACTCACAGGGGAGGAAGACTGTGATGTTGCTTAGTAGTATAATGGACGTAACATCTAGGTCATTTGCCCTTTTATAAGGATGATAATGAAAACTACTGTTGAATTCACACGTCAAACTAGAAACTACCGTAATAGAAAGAAATATTTCAAAATTCACAGACGAGAAGACTTAATGCGGTGGTGATTAGTGGTATAATGCGCGTAACATCTAGGTTATTTGCCCTTATGATAATAATAAGGTAATGAAAAGATGACTACTAAACGAACATTGTGTAATGTTAAAACTGATATACTGTAGGTAATTCAGATTTCTACCATCGATGACTTCCAAAGTCTCAACCTTTTTTTCTCACTTGAGGCCTACACACGATGCGTCTAGTGGAAGAGTTTACTGAATACTGCTCCAAGGATCATGTAAGTATAAGAGATTCGTCACTTTTGGTTATAGAATTTCCGAGAGAGAACACCGCCTGAGGCTATGCATTGTACTGGCAAGACTGGCAACATAGAAAGTAAAAAGCCATATGAATGTAGCCTTTATTACACGTAAATGAACAGTATGTTCTGCGATGAGTTATTGATTATTGATGAAAATAACACAAACATAACTGCGCCTTTCGCTAGGCGCTGAAATATACGTCCAGATAGGAAAATAATACATTTTGATATATATCAATGTTGGCAATAGATTTGTCACGAAGGACACAGTTATGCCGTTCTAAAGCTTAATTCACCTCTAGGCTAATTAAAATGCTCTCATACTCTACAGAATTGTTGGGATATTCGATGAATATAAAGAAAACTGTCCAAATGCACACACTACATTGCCACAACCTCACTTTTCGCCTAACTTGCCCGCTGCCACCCACCCCTCCCCGTAGCCCTAAACCACAAATTGTATTGCAATGCAAAGGAGAATGGGTAAGAAAACAAACAAGAGATGAAATGCACACATTTGTTCTCTATATATTTTTATTCGAGAGTAGTCCATAATGCCCACTAATTTTACACATGGTCAACACCAGGAAGATGAAAATTGCCGTATTGTTCTTACTATCATTATAATTCTTACATCCCGGTGCTTGGCAATTTTTCCTCCCTTGCAGTGGCATGATTGACTCTCAATTCAATTTAAATAAACAATCAAAATACAGAAGAAATCAAAACAACCAACAACACCACGAGGAAAATCAATCAAAACAGACTATTCCCGCTTTCGCCAGTCGGTTTGATCTGAACGTTGATGAGTGCCAACTACGGAACCTTAGTGCTAAAATTAATTCTTCATTGGTTGGCAAAACATCCAGTGCAGGGCCTTACCCCGACCCACGCGCTCCCTATGATCTGTACTGCTCCGGTCTATAAGCTGCATGGAGCTGAGACAATGACAGGAACGCACCTTCACTCTTTCGAAACACCACAGTAGCCTTTGAAAGCTATTCTCACAACTGGCCCGTCCAGGGTCTCACAACTTGTGGGACGTAGGTTGGCGACGACGGTACCCCAGCTGATGATGATGATGATAATTGTTGTTTTAAGGGGCCTAACATCTAGGTTATCGGCCCCTAATGATCTGGGTGATAGCGAAAATGATAATGAAATGGAAACCAGAACGAAAATTAAGTGAGACGGAAAATACTTACGAAAAGGAACTCAGATTGGAACAATGCACAAAATATTCTTACAAAAGGGAATTTAGAACGAAAAGATTCACAAAAAGAATAGATTGAAAAATACCCACTAAATATAGGCTAGGTTCAAAATACATACAAAATGCAATGTAACGTCGAAATACTTACAAAATGCATTTGAAATTCAAAATACTTACAAAATGCTAATAGATCAAAATACGTACAAAATGCAATTGAGGTTCAAAATACTTACAAAATGCTATTGAAATTGAAAATACACAATGCAATTTAGATTTAAAAAGGCCGGTTCAGATTCAAAATACTCACAAAGTGCAATGGAAATTCAAAATACTTACAAAATGCAATTGAAATTGAAAATGCTTACAAAATGTACGGTAGATTCAAACGACTCATGTGGATTGACAATACTTACAAAAACCAATTTAGATTGAAAATACTTGACAAAATGTAATTTAGATTCAAAATAACCACAAAATGCAATTTAGAATCAAAATATGTGCAAAATGCCCCCCAAACAAAATGCAATTTAGATTCAAAATTCATGTGAAATGCGGTTTTGGTTGAAAATACTTACAAAATGCAATTGAAATTCAAATTACTCACTAAAAGGCCCGTCTACCTGCATTGAAAGACTTACTAAAAAGCAATTTAGATTGGCAATCTTTACAAAATGCAATTGAAGTTGAAAACAATTGCGAGATGTAAAGTAGATCGAAAAAAACTTACAAAATGCAACGTAGATTAAAAATGCCTTTAAAAATCGCTAAAAGGGAATTTAGATACACGGTGAACCGAGTAACAAAAGCAGTTCGGGAATCTTAAAGAGAAAAGTAAATATAATGAAAAGAGGAGAGGAGAGGTGAGAGAGGAGAAGGTCCGCCCCAATTATCAGGGTTCAAATGCAATTAATCCACTAATAAAAAAGTGCCGAGCAGTAATGGAAAGTACAGCTTTGTGTCACAAATTACATTTTGGATTTTATATAAATTTATTATTATTATTTTTCACTTTCATCGACAACTCTTATATGTCAATAATGAGTAGTGTCAAGTGTCAGATCCATAAATTTTGATAATGATTTGCCTAATTAAGTGACAAATTCCAAGAATCATATCAGTTTTTCAGATTCAATTTTGCATGATGGACTCGATGTATATTACGTCATAAAGACATTGATCACGTGTGAAAATGACTACGAAATTATTGAACAGTGTACATGTTATGAACTATTTCTTTTTCGATAGATGACTGTGAAAGCTCTCGTGTATAGAGTAAAATAATTAATTGTAATTCGTCGATCATAGTCGGGAAAAACGGACTTTCATAAAGGCAGACTATGCATATTTTTATTATTATTGTTGAGATGCACAAATCATGGAGTTAGATTGCTTTCTCCGCTGCATATTTAGTTGAGATTGCAGGGATGTGATTATTTTGATTTTGCTCTCTTGCTGACAGGCAGATATTTTTGAATAAATTATATGAATTGATTTTCTTTTAAGTATGTGTTTCTCACTTTGTGTATGTGTTGTGTTCATGTTCCTTAAATCCCTTATGGGGAGCATGGGTCTGTGTGTAGTGAACATTAACTAGCATAACCCAGGACGCCTTGAGACCTGATCTCGTGTTTACACTGCCCTCATGCTGCCTCGCATGTGATTGCCTGTCAATCCGAGGTGGACAGACGGGCACAATATGTATATATTCACTTTTCACTGCAGACTGATTATCAACATAAATACTTTTGACTGCCTGCAGGAACCTCACCTCGATACCGTAATCCCTCAGGGTGCTCAGCATCTTTTCCCTTGGTACATAACCGTACGCCTTCCTTGATTAACTATTCCTCTCGTAGCAATTCTCAATAACTTGGCGCCTACTGAAACTTGATCCTGAGTTCCTTGTTGTTTTTTAAACCCACACTGGTTTTCATCATTCTTACTTTAGGCTAATGATCGATCTCTCGTTGCTACAATGCCTGAGTACTCTTTGCCCGGAAGACTTATTGCTTATTGCTTTTTTTTTCCTGTGACTCTGCTTATAAGTTGGGGCGATTACTGCTTTTGTACAGTCAGAGGGCACCTTATCTCTAAATGCCATGACCATTCGATTGCCCTATGCAACCATTTGAGCCCTCAATCCCGCTATACCATTTCTGCATGATTTCGTCCACCCTTGCCGTTTTGTGGCATTGTAGTTTATATACCATTCCATCTACGTCCTCAACCGTGATCTTGTTCCAGTCCTCAACCTCCTAATTTTGAGGGACATAAAGCTTATTGATAAACAAGTAGTTCTGTCGAAAACTAAAGCCTATTTTCATAATTAGCTTATGTTAATTGCATATATAAACATATAAAATTTCAGATTGATTTCTGTAATAGATTCGTAGATGTTGACAACCGTCTAATATTTCGGATGGTCGCCATGTTGGATATCTATACATGTAAGTCTTAGAGTTATGTTCTATTACATGAAGATTATTGTGTACGAGTAGTATTTAAACTTCAATCGAATGATTAGAACACATGAAGTAAAAAAGAGATTTAAAAAATCCCCACAGGTGCAATCATGCAGCTATAAAAACAATTGAAATAATTTAGATGCCAGTGGATTAACATTTGTATAAGCATTTACCGAACCAAGTTTCACTGCACTCGGATGGTTAAATCGCGAGAAAGGTCCATTTAAATATTTATACTTCGCGTCGCCGCCATGTTGTATTTATCCTCACCAAGTTATTTAAAGTCTTGTAGGTGAACTTACGTTCATATCCTCTACGAGTATAAAACATTCTGTTTGATTGCTGTAAAATATTCGTAGATATTGAGAACCGTCTAACTATTTCGGATGGTCGCCATTCTGGATTGTTATATTTATAGGCCATAGAGGAAAATTAAAGGAAAATTATTGTGTAGGTTCATTATTAAAACTTTCACTTCGATCGCATGAATACAATACAAGAAATGAATACTTAATTTTGAAATTTCACACAGCCGCCATCTTGAGGTTATATAAACAATTGAACAAAATTAGATGCCAGTGCATTACAATATGTACAAACATTTACTGTACCATATTTTACTGCGCTCAGATGGTTAAATCTCGAGAAAAGTCTATTAAAAGGTTTAAACTTCGCTTAGCCACCTTGTTCCTTTTGTACTTTACAGGTTTTTAATAGTTACATAGATAAACTCGTTTTAGTGCTCTTTATCTCCATACAAAATTTCAGGGTGATATCAGTAACAGCTTCGGAGATAGAGCTGCCATCTTGAGGTTATGTAAACAATTGAACTAAATTAGATGCCAGTACATTGCAATGCGTATGAACATTTGCTGTACCAAGTTTCATTGCGTTTGGAAGGTTACATCACGAGAAAAGTCTATTTAAAAGTCTCAAATTCGCTTGGCCGCAATGTAAGTTTTGTAGATACTAGATTTTTAAAAGTATAATAAATGAACTTCAAGTAGTGCCCTCTATCACCGTACAAAAGTTCAGGGTGATATCGGTAATAGTTTCCGTGATATTGAATGCTGGTGAAATATTTCACACAGCCGCCATGTTGAATTGGTGAGACGTAATTAAATTTCTAGGGCACGGTCGGGGTGGACCAATATGGTGCTATGACCTTACCGAGTTTCATTGAATTTATTCGAGGGACAGACACACTCTCACATACGGTCACACACACAGACACACTCTCACATACGGTCACACACACATACACACTCTCACATACGGTCACACACACAGACACACTCTCACATACGGTCACACACACAGACACACTCTCACATACGGTCACACACACAGACACACTATCACATACGGTCACACACACAGACACACTCTCACATACGGTCACACACACAGACACACTCTCACATACGGTCACAGACACAGACACACTCTCACATACGGTCACACACACAGACACACTCTCACATACGGTCACACACACAGACACACTCTCACATACGGTCACACACACAGACACACTCTCACATACGGTCACACACACAGACACACTCTCACATACGGACACACACACAGACACACTCTCACATACGGTCACACACACAGACACACTCTCACATACGGACACACACACAGACACACTCTCACATACGGTCACACACACAGACACACTCTCACATACGGTCACACACACAGACACACTCTCACATACGGACACACACACAGACACACTCTCACATACGGTCACACACACAGACACACTCTCACATACGGTCACACACACAGACACACTCTCACATACGGTCACACACACAGACACACTCTCACATACGGTCACACACACAGACAAACTCTTACATACGGTCACACACACAGACACACTCTCACATACGGTCACACACACAGACACACTCTCACATACGGTCACACACACAGACACACTCTCACATACGGACACACACACAGACACACTCTCACATACGGACACACACACAGACACACTCTCACATACGGTCACACACACAGACACACTCTCACATACGGTCACACACACAGACACACTCTCACATACGGTCACACACACAGACACACTCTCACATACGGTCACACACACAGACACACTCTCACATACGGTCACACACACAGACACACTCTCACATACGGTCACATACACAGACACACTCTCACATACGGTCACACACACAGACACACTCTCACATACGGTCACACACACAGACACACTCTCACATACGGTCACACACACAGACACACTCTCACATACGGTCACACACACAGACACACTCTCACATACGGTCACACACACAGACACACTCTCACATACGGTCACACACACAGACACACTCTCACATACGGTCACACACACAGACACACTCTCACATACGGTCACACACACAGACACACTCTCACATACGGTCACACACACAGACAAATGAAATGAAAATAGGTTACAAATATGAGTTGTCGCTGGTAACTGAGAATATTATTATGTTGGACTGATGTTTGTCACAATTGCAGCAGAACTACTAAAAATATCAATTTTTGAAAATCGATTCCCATTTATAGGGGCCACAACCCTCTACTGTACCCGATGTGACTCTGGCGAGATCGGCTACTCTGACCGAGTTTCAGATTTCAAGCTAGATAAGAGGTCGTTGAGAGCGGATACAGCGCATTGTGGGAGCGTGACGTCAGGCCAGCAAATAGGGATGGATCGTAACATCAAGGACATTGTGCATGCTAGGCACTAAAGATTTTGAAGTCAATTTGGAACTTGAGAAATGAAAATTACGGTATGTTAATCGAGCAAACACAATGGAATTGCTAAAGTGGATTTATATTTCACCTTCCCGTGATCAGATATGTCAAATGAGAAGCTTGGTTGAAGTTTAAGGAGAAGTTTTGTGACGAACTTTGGAATCCACGCCGATCTGCGGAAGTGAAGATCATCTACACGACGATGGGATACCACGCTGGTTTATGCAGGTCCTATATCACATATTATAGGGCCAATTTAAGGTAATGTGATCGCCAGTTAAATGCCTTTGAATTTTTCGTCTTGAGCTGGGTGACGATCAGAGCACATGTGTATAGCTAATTCTATTTGACAAAAATACACTAAATTAAATGAGTATAGCTACTTTTTTATTTTGCTGCATTACGCTGAGTATAATTATGACTGGTTATTTATGCTATGATATGCTGTGATGATAAATTTAATCGTTTTTTTCAGACTCGATGCCTGCAAACCGGTGTTTGCTTTTTCTTATTCTTCAATGCTTGGAATTTCATCTTCGTGGCTGAGCTTCCTGTTTTGATAGATTTTGATAGATTTTTTGAGTGGATCTTTTCTCCATTTGATCGCATTAGCGAATATTTGATTTCATTGATGTGCTTGATTGAACAATTCTAGTTGGTTCCATTCCAATGCATGACTCATCTAGACGTCTATTATGGGGCCCACTTGTCTTGTGCAGTGGCGTGAGGCAATACCTCTTACCCATGGTAGGGATTTTTCATTTAGCCGTCGTTTATTGGTCCCACTTGCCTTGTGCAGTGTGTGTGGGGTTATTCCTCTTACGCATGTTAAAAAGCATTTCATTCAGACGACGTTATGGGGCCCCTCTGCCTTGTGCAGTGGTGTGAGGCAATACCTCTTACCCATACTAGTTCTCATATTTTTAACATCTTCATGCTAAATGGACCGTAAGAGAATTCAGGTATAAGTGTCAGTCACGTATCAATTGAAGATAATAATAAGAGTAATAGAAAATTTCATCAGGAACTTGTTTGATTCTCGTTTGTGATTCACAAGTTCTTCTAGCTATTTCATTGAGTTCTGTGATATAAGAACAGTAAAATATTAAAATAAATATATCCACGGATTTTAGGAATAGTTAACTCCATTGATTATACTGTTGTTCCAAAGTGAGATTACATCTCATACGATAAGATGTCTCATTTTAAATAATGCTTATACTGAATGAATAAATATATGAGTAGTTTATCCAATGTGATGCTATCGGCACGGACATGATTTTGGCTTGGAACGTTTAACGAATGATTTTTGTGATAAATATTATTGAGAAGCTTAGGAGACATTGATTTTATTACAGCACAGGTGTATAATTATTTCTAGTGGCCAGCTTATGAAATGTTCATGGTGGACTTATTAAATTCATTCATTTGATAGATAATATTGCCACGTTTGAAATATAGTGTTGCCACATTTAAGAGATGTCTTTGCCACATTTGAAGGTATTCGGCTGGAATTGGTTGTAATTTGAATCCAGGCGAGATTAAGATTCAGGCAATGCGCTGAATATTTATGAGATTTATCGTGAAATGTAATAAAGGTTTAATTGATGTGGTTTGATAAATAGAAAAAATCAATATTGATGTGGTTTTGATGAACGAATTTTCATGTCGTTCTTTGTTGGATTGTGATATCCAAATTAATATGATCAGAGGCAAATATTTAATGGCAATCAATACGATTAGTGAATGCAACAGATGAGTGTAATCATCTTGTTCATAAATTGCAATGGAATGTGACACCTCTAGAAAATGTAAAAAACCGAAATAGCATATTTAATACGATCCAATTAACTGTTCAATGAATAAGTAAATTAATCCAAGTTACATTTATGTAAGATTTCGAATGGTTTAAGCTGTATATGAATTTCTGTCGTTTGATTAAAATAATTACGTATTGGAATTGTGGAAATCTTGGAACTTTATAAAACAGGGTGACTTCTATCCCCATACGATTAGGAAAATACTTTCCCATGTCAGATGATTGTTCAATTTGTGATGGACCAATATGATCGAGTGATTTGACTTCGATCCAGTGGAGTTAAGTGTAGATTTTTCCAACTTCATAAATGTAGGTTTGTTCTTAATTATAAGGTGTTTAGAAACTTGAATTTTTTCGTTCACATGAAAGATATGTTAGCTTAATTTGGCTAGGTCTCTCAAAAATCAAAAGTGAATATCAGTACAGTGCTACGTAGTTCCGCCCTTTATAACAATAATAACCGACTAACTAACTACGTATTGATTTTCTGAGTGGACAAATGAACTTTCAGTTTTATGTTAGGCCATGTGAACATTTTGAAGATAGGAACGAGATGGTTGGATTTGAACATGTACACTCCCATCCTAATTTAACATTTTCCACCATTTTTACAGGCAGGATTCCTTATTTATAGTTTTTTTTTCTCTTGCCAAGTTAAAACAAATTTTATTTCCTTTAAAATGTAGTGATCGCATCTTTTCCTTTGTTCCTTTTTCCTGAAGCAATTTAAGGCTTCACCAAGAAGAATGTGGTTTATTAGAAATCCCGCTTGATGGCGCCCCCACCCCCCTTTTATTGATGATTAAGCCCATAATGACCCAGAGACATTTTGTCTCGTGCTACCCGGAGCTGACTTTAACGTTTTTTTAAATTTCTTCAATCTTGATTTCCACTCACTCTTGTATTTTTATGTGTGTGTGTCTTACTGGGTGATATGCTATGTTTGTTCAGGCGGGTCATCGCATGCCACCTCGGGAAGGGTACATCACGCAGTTGTCGACCCCTAACGAGGGGATGCGATGCTTTTTATGAAAAGATGCAGAATCAAAATTATGTGGAGACTGATCTCTGTTTCGATTTAATTTTGTTACAAAATTAATTGAATTTGGCATGTGCTCATATATTAGATACTCAAGACCTATGCTGGGATCAAATGAAGCTCTGCTATCCATGTCTCTGCATTTAATTCTATATATTTTTGATTATGGCTGCTGTCATGGAGGAGTTGAGAGGTCTGTTTAATCAGCTACAAGACAGCTTGTCGCCTGTCGAAAAGGACATTTAAACAATGGAAGCTGATAATAGAGAATAAATAAACACTTCGTAAAATACTTCATGGGAAAATATGAACGCTTTAGAAAATATATTACAAACTAAGGGTAGAGACAATTTGCTAGCTTTACAAAATAGATTACAATCTAAGAGTGAGGAGAACAAGGGACAAGTGAACAGGGGTATTCTAAAAATGGAAATTCTCTCTTTGGAAAACAAAAGCGAGGAGAATATCCTAAATTTAAGGACAGATGTAATTAGCATTCGGAATGATATCAAATCAGACATATCTAATTTGAGTTCAGACATATTGAACCCTTGAAAAGAGGCATATGAGACTCAGTTTCGGGGGGTGTAACAGTCCATTTCGTTAAGTTGTTGTTAAGCGCTTCTTATAACATGCAGGGTACCATATAACAAAATAACATGCAGGAAAAAGTGAATACCAGGGTTAAAACAAATGAATTTAATAACAGATCAACTATTTACACTATTTACAATAAAACAAAACAAACAAGGTCTCCCAAGTGACTCCCACTTGAATTAATAAAATGCCAAAACAAGGCCTGACCTCAGGAGAGATCGTAAAATATCTGGACCAAGTGTCCCAAATTACTACAATGACCATGTGCGTGTGCGGCTGTTCTACATGCGTTACGATGTGTACGAATAAATGCGTGATCCGTTACCATCCAGTACACCTTCAGGGGACGAATCTGTATTGTCTAGAGCTAGACAGACACGGGGAACCAACTAAAAACTAATTAAGCTAATCCGACACTTCCTACACTAAATAAAACAACAAATAATTTCCGCATGAAATTGGAATCAAAGAACTGCCGTAGCAAACAACATTAACGCCTAAAACTAGGTCTTTTCAAATCAACACAAGTAAATTAACACGTGACCAAACAAGAAAAATACACATATGGCCGCTTGCCATTTTTTACAAGGAAAAATACACTAGTACACCCAATGGTGTCCCAACAGACAAATCTAACATGAAATGAGTCATCGAAAACACTAGGTTCAAAGCCAACATTTACATCATAAAAACAATACTTCATTCATACGATATGCGGTAATTCGTAACGGACATGGCGAACTCCCAAATTAAATTATGGTCCAATGACCATCAAAAGAACAGGTTTGCTACTGATAGCTTACAGGGGTCAGTCGGTCAGCTGGACTGCCTAAAACGATGAATCACCAGACATAGACGGGCGCTAAGTGGAATCTGCACATCTGTCAACCCACGTGTCAATGACCTCGACCTGCCATGGCACGGGTTCGAATCTCGAAGGAGCGTGCTCCCAAAATCACTTAGTATACGTGTGTGTGTCAGAATAAAATATCTCAGCATTTCCCAGGGAAATCCAAGAATCATCACTGGACAAGGTACAGTAGCCTCTGAGAGTGCTCTGCCTTTCCACAAAATACAACAACTAATTTTGAGGGCGGTAGCACATTCTACCCCTCATCACGAAGAATCAATACACACACCTGACACAAAACACACACCAGAATCACACGTATGGGTTTGATAGAAACCTGAAATAAATGACATAAAATATTTTCCACCAACTTGCGCTCCCAATCTAGTCCGTGACTAAAGAACCTGAAAAGGACTAAAAAAAATCAAAAAAATAGAACTAAGGTGTTCTACAGTGACATCTTAATTTGTTGCGCTCGGCAAACCTAGTATGAATAAAATCCCTGTTCGTAAAACATCTAACAACTATTACCCCCTTTTCCTACAAAAAAATGAACTTGAATAAAGCACCACTTATCGAAAGTGACGATTTTCGCATTCGCATGGATAAATACAAATACACACGCCGTGCATACTAAATATGACTCATAAGAAAAAATATACAAACAAACACTTTGGCCACGTGCCAACGTACATTTAAATATAATAGTGTCGGCACACAAAAAATATATAAATACAAGAAAAACAATGAATAACATATTTACAACGTTCCCGCGTCTAATCTAACTACATATTGAGTAAATCAATGGTTTGTACATCACCGTTGCAGCTTGTAGAACTTAACCTCCCTCCCAAAGCATTTCCCCACGGGAAATCTACTCGTCCATGGTCGACGAATTGGTAGAGGCGATGCACTTCATTCCATCACACGACCTTTCAGCAGACATCTTGGCGTAGCTCCTTGGAAAGAAATGTTATTAGTTTGCCTAGCTAGAATCGCTATGATCCACTTACTTTCACTCACAATAATGTCCTAGGCGATTACTTAACGTAGAACTGGCCCTATCTCAGCATTTGCTTAACACTCGCACAATATATCACTAAAAATAATACAAAAATTTACATAAATTACATTCATCAATCACCACGCAACTGGCTGCTAACAAGTCTCAAATATGTCTATCACGTAGCGCTTATCTCAGGTAGAAATCTCCACAAGGCTAAGCGTGAACTCTGCTCCCTTGAGCACAAGACAAAATGTTTGTCAAACAGACGTGAAGTACGCTAACTAGAGCTTGATAAATCGTGACGCAAAGTGGCGTGAACGTTGCTCACCAGAGATCAATAAAGTTGTGTCTGAAACTGCTCATCACCGATCAATTTATTTGAAACTGACAGAATGGGGTAGGGTGGGGGCAATTTGTGAAAATAATCTGTAGATTTCACCTCACAGACTTGGGACTAGTATCAATGTTCTTCTTTTCATCCAAACGTCTCAATGGACTTATGCGGAATTAATTTGGATCGGCGGTTCTTCATATACGCGTTTTAGTGCCTTTTTCTAGGGTACGCAATCCACCGCGTGGCTTTGGCGTCCTCTCGCCTGATTTGCTGATTCAATCGTGGATCGGTTGGAACTTCACTTCTGGCCAACCCATAATGACGCCGATTGAGGTGCGCGTTCGTACAGAATTTGTCCTTGAACTCGGCTTTGCCGGTCATCTTCAGGAATAACTACCAAGCTGCTTCTGTTGTAATCGTTGCGACACACTACCTGACTCCCCTTTGTCAATCTCCAACACGTTCTGCCTGGGCATCAGTAATAATAATAATAAAAATCATGAAGACTTATTGATCGACAAATCAATAAGGGTTAATTTATCCTCAGCAAGGTTTTGAAATTCGAAGCAAGTGATTGATTTGGATTTTAAAAACAATATCCACAGTAGTATAGATAACATCTCTTAAGCACCTCAATCGTCTGCCTGAGTGTACATCTACTGCTGTCTCGTTCTCATCTTCAGGATTCCTACTTAAAGCATCAGGTATGATGTTCATCCTTCCAGGGCATTGTTCTATGGTAATATCTAACTGCTGTATATAAATGGACCAACGCGTAAATCTCTCGCTTGCCATCGTTGTTTTGAATAAGAAGGTCAGTGCATGGTGGTCAGTTCTGACGACAATGGAGTCTCCGAAGATCATCTTGCGCCATTGTTGAAGCGAGTACAAAATCGGTAACAACTCAAGTTCTGCAACAGTATAGTTCCTCTCGTGCTTCCTAAGTTTACGACTAGTAAATGCCAAATATGATCGATTCTTGGGTTCATCAGCGTCCTCTTGGTAGAGCAGGGCGCCGATTACAATCAATGAAGCGCCTGCCTGAATTACAAATTTCTTCGCGAAGTCTGGGTACCCTAGCTTCACACAATTCTCCAGTAGGTCTTTCGTGGCTCTAAAGGACGTGTCGCACTCCTCATTCCATGACCATCGATTTGATTTCTTTATCATCTCTTGCATCGGTGCTACTGTTTCCGTGTACCCAGGACAATTCTCCTTAAAGAAACCTGTCACTGCCAAAAATGCTCTAACATGTTTCACTTTAGTTGGTGTAGGGAATTTCTTAATTGCGTCTATTTTCGGCGGATTTGGTCTCACGCCTTCAACATCAATTACCTGTCCCAAATACAGAATCTCGCTCTGGCAAAAGTGCGATTTCTTCAAATTAATTTTGAAATTCATGGTTCTCAAATTATCCAAAAGTTTGTTTAGGTTTTCCAAATGTTCCTCCATTGTTTCTGATGCTGTGAGTGTGTCATCAACATATCTTGTAGTGAAGCTCTTCACCTCCTCAGTTAGATTCCTGTCGAGTGCTCTTATCAATGCACATCCTGCTGTTTTAACACCAAAGGGCATGCGAGACCATATATAGCTTTGGTTTTCAAATAAAAACCTCGTCAATAGCTGGGATTTTTCCTCAAGTTCCAGATGGTGGAAACTATTCGTTAAATCGACGCTAGAATATATCTTCTTTCCACGGAAGCCCTTCAATACATCCTTGATCCTTGGTGTTTGGTCGTGCTCGACTAACAGTTTGCTATTTAAAACCCGTGTTTCTAGGCATAATCTGATTGATCCATTTGGCTTGGCCACAGCCAATATTGCATTGAAATATGGGGTTGCTGCTTTTCTGATCTTTCCAGAATCTAATAGGTTAGTAATAATGTCCTTGACCTGAGCAAAATGTTTCTCTGGGATCGGGCACAATTTACTCTTAAATGGGGTCCAAACGGTAAATTGCATGGCATACTGAAAATGTAATACTTTTCCAGGGATCGTGTCGAAAACTTCCTTGTGATGTCTCAAAATCTCTTCTAATTTTCTTCTGTCAGGTTCCCCTACTATTGCCTCCTTAAGTCGCTCCTGAAGTAAGTTTTCAAACTTGGACCCGCTAATTTCTTCCTCCGCCAAATGTATCCAAAGTTCCTGCGAAATATCTTGACCGTCAATTTCAACAACTTCTGTCTGGCTTACTCGTCCCTCCGTCGAGTTCTTATCTTCAATCGCCTCATTAGTGCATTCTTCAATGACCCAACTATTCGCCTCCCTCTCTAGTGGACTCTCTTCCATGTTCAGACCAACGTGACTCAAGCCCTCAACCTGTTTAAAGCTCACAGTGTTATTACGTAAGTCAATTATAGCGTGAAAATCACAAATAAAATTGGCTCCCAGAATGACATTATAATTCATCTTTGGTATCACGATGAAAGTTTGTGAAAATGTGTGGTTTAATATCTCCAGATCTAAATATGCTTGGCACTTGCAAACTATTGTCTTGTCAGGAACGACCCCCTGGACTTTCATTAATGGTACAGGCATAATTGGAATGGTTTGTTTAGTTCCAATGTCTTTCAACAATGCTTCCGTGACTAAGCTCACCTGGCTACCCGTGTCGATAAGGCACCTCATTCCAAGACCTCCAATATGAGCATAAATAATTGGTAATTGTCTGATTACATTCTCTCGGTCCTTCACCACTTCTTCCAGGCAATCGTCCGGGAATGCTACCCACTCTTAATGTTCGCAACAATCAACTCCTCCCGTTCCCTGGTGTCTTCCGTTCTCAGGCTATCTGGTTTTGATTTAATCGTGTTTTTTTTATCCTGCGACCCATTTGTTGAGTTTCGCCGGTTGTCATCGCGTCTCTCCTGCTGACGTAATAAACTTTCCGCCCCCGCTCCCGGGTGATTATCTGGACTTTGTCTATTTGCCATCGCACGCCCCCACTTCTCTTTCTCTGTTTCTTCTGCATTTAATTCGTCCAAATATTTTTGTGACTCAGCGTACCGCTCGTTCCAGTCATTACGATAATCTCCCTAATTATCTTGCTGATAATCCCTTTGATTATTCCATCTGCCGTCCCCGTTCCTTTGGTAAGGTCTACCCTGCCTTTGGTTTCCCCTCCAGTTAGTATATCCTCGCTGGTACGTCCTCTGATTTTGATTGTTGTTCTGATTATTATTATAATTATCACTGCGATTCTGGAAGTTCCTATTGTTATTATTATATTGGTTCCGACCGTCGAACTCCTGCCGTCTGGGCGTAAATTGTGTGCTGGTGGACTGTGTCTTCGTCTGATTATTCTGATTGTGACCGTTTTGATGCCCTTGAACTACTTCTGCAGTGTTTACGCACTCCATATTCCGTCTCCCTGTCTGCGGACTGACCATACTCGTCTCATCCAAGTGGCGGAGTGTCTCCTCGGCCTGAACTGCGGTTTTGATGTTTCCTGCCACTAAAAATTGCTAAATATTCATCGTAAGCTGCTTGCCGATAGTTAAAACCATGTTTTCCTCTGAAGGGGGCTCATAAAATCCCGGAATTTAACCAGCTGTTGGCTAAAGAACTCAGAAAACCTTGTAGGGTGTGTGCTATGATATTTCCTGGTATTTAAATCCATCCTCAACCCCTGCTGCAGTGAAGTACTCCAGAACTTCCTCAAAAATGCCTCTATGAACTGGGCCATTTCATTAAACGTATACTTGAAGCTTTGGAACCAGATTAAACTCGGGCCCTCTAAACATTTTTCCACCAGTCGCAGCTGTTTTGCGGAACTGACGTGTTGGTCATTAAAGTAATCATCCAGCTGGCGCAAAAATGCTTTTGGAGTAGATCCTGAATTCTCCCTGAATTTGTCGGGTTTAAAGTCGTTTCTTCTAATTACTTGTATGACTTGGGCAGGTGCCAAGCCAGCTTGTGGAGTTGATGTCTCCCGTCTGTAATTTTGGAATGTGTGACACGTTATCTTTGGACTCTGACCTCGGCTCGTATCCTCAACTAGCTTCGAGCCCTCCGGACTTCCAATACTTCCATGTTTCCCTACTACATTTTCTGAAGAGAATAAAGTGGCATTCTCTAAAGATCTTATCTCGTTCTTAACGATGAGGTCTGCGTGTTCTTGGAACTTGGACTTCATGCTTTCCTCCAGAGCCTGCATTCTAGAGTTATTCTCGCCTAGCCGCTTTAATATATTCAGCATATCTCCTTTAGTCGCATTCACCTGCTGTTCCCAATCTTTCCGCATCCTACTCTTCATTTTATTAATTTTTTCTTCATTGCTCTCCTGATTCTTCTCAAGCTGTTCCCTTATTTGCTCTTGTATCAACTGCTGAGTTTTAATTAATTGTTCTCCCATTTCTTTCTGATTCTTATTTAGCTGTTCTCCTATTTCTTTATGAATCTTAATTAACTGTTCTTCCATTTCTTCTCGTATTTGCTCTTGGGTTTTAGTTAACTGGTCTTCCAGGTTTTCGCGCAAGTGCATCCGTTCTTTCTCCGTTTTTATCTCCAGCTTGTGAAGTTCTTTTATCAATCCTAGCACATTGTTGTCGACTGAATTAATCTGCTCCTGTATGTTAACGTTCTTCGCCTCTATTCTATTGAATTGCCCCTGTAATTCATCCTGCGTGTTTTGATCCCTGCCGTGTTGTTCACGCATGCTGTCTCAATTTGTTTCAGTTTGGCGGCTACCATTTCATCTAACTCTACTAGTTTATCCTCGAATTTAGATTCTAGCTTCTTAATTTCCCCTAATTGCCTCGAATTATTTTCTGCCACCTCTCCTGCCAGTTTCTCTAGTTCTACTTTAGTACTCTGATTTATTTCAAGGGTGATCTTCTCTAACTGAACAGTTTGTAAGGTTGCCTGCTCTGATAACTTATGGTTGAATTAGGTAACCGTTTATTATTATCATCACTCTGTTCACGTAATTGAATAGTTATGTTATTTAATTTATCATTCTGTTCACGCAACTCGTGTATTTGTTTGTCAGTATCCAGTTTCTGAATTTGCAATTGGACGTAATGTTACTGTTCAAGTCCTGTAATTGTTTATCGCACTGTTCACTCTGTTCACGTAATTTTTATCACTATGTTCATTTATCTAATCCTTCATGCTTTTTAACTGTTCCTCCGTCTTTGCAGACAATTGCACAGACATCTGCTCCATCAACGCTTTAATCTCCTCGATGCTAGCCATCGCAAAACACACAAATATATACTGAGAAAAACAGGGTCATTGCAATGGGATTTCAGTCGTACACACACACATGTCTTGATATTTAAATTACATTGATTCTAATTTAAATAAATTTTCAGTAATCAAAATCTTACTGAATAATGACTCTTATTTCCAAACAACAAAATAACTCCCTTGTGATCTGCTTTTAAATTCCTAACTAACAAAATTTACGAACAACACTTTAATTAACCGAAGTTAATTAAATGTAAAGTAAGGCAACACCTTCCTGCTTTGACTGAGTTCACTAAATATGCAAATTTTCTAATTTTAAGCCGGGCGCCAGAACAAGTTAACAACAAATACAATATCAACTTCTAACCTTGTTCAATATTTCTAACTTTAAGAATTCAGTGATTTTACTAATACACATGGCGGTTTAACGTCGCCTCAATTTACTGAATTTACTCTTGTCCTGCTGACCTGGCATCATTTCTCAGCGAAATACGTATGAGGTCAACAAAGCAACAACAACAACAATCCCCACTTGGGAAGCCATTTTTGATACATGAACCCTTGCAAAGAAGCATATGAGACTCAGTTTAGGGGGGTGTAACAGTCCATTTCGTTATGTTGTTGTTAAGCGCTTCTTATAACATGCAGGGTACCATATAACAAAATAACATGCAGGAAAAAGTGAATACCAGGGTTAAAACAAATGAATTTAATAACAGATCAACTATTTACACTATTTACAATAAAACAAAGCAAACAAGGTCTCCCAAATGACTCCCACTTGAATTAATAAAATGCCAAAACAAGGCCTGACCTCAGGAGAGACTGTAAAATATCTGGACCAAGTGTCCCAAATTACTACAATGACCATGTGCGTGTGCGGCCGTGCTACATGCGTTACGATGTGTACAAATTAATGCGAGATCCGTTACCATCCAGTACACCTTCAGGGGACGAATCTGCATTGTCTAGAGCTAGACAGACACGGGGAACCAACTAAACACTAATTAAGCTAATCCGACATTTCCTACACTAAATAAAACAACAAATAATTTCCGCATGAAATTGGAATCAAAGAACTGACGTAGCAAACAACATTAACGCCTAAAACTAGGACTTTTCAAATCGACACAAGTAAATTAACACGTGACCAAACAAGAAAAATACACATATGGCCGCTTTCCATTTTTTACAAGGAAAAATACACAAGTACACCCAATGGTGTCCCAACAGACAAATCTAACATGAAATGAGTCATCGAAAGCACTAGGCTCAAAGCCAACATTTACATCATAAAAACAATATTTCATTCATACGATATGCGGAAATTCGTAACGGACATGGCGAACTCCCCAATTAAATTATGGTCCAACGACCTTCAAAAGAACAGGTTTGCTACTGATAGCTTACAGGTGTCAGTCGGTCAGCTGGACTGCCTAAAACGATGAATCACCAGACATAGACGGGCGCTAAGTGGAATCTGCACATCTGTCAACCCACGTGTCAATTACCTCGACCTGCCATGGCACGGGTTCGAATCTCGAAGGAGCGTGCTCCCAAAAGCACATAGTAAACGTGTGTGTGTCAGAATAAAATATCTCAGCATTTCCCAAGGAAATCCAAGAATTAGCACTGGACAAGGTACAGTAGCCTCTGAGAGTGCTCTGCCTTTCCACAAAATACAACAACTAATTTTGAGGGCGGTAGCACATTCTACCCCTCATCACGAAGAATCAATACACACACCTGACACAAAACACACACCAGAATCACACGTATGGGTTTGACAGAAAACTGAAATAAATGACATAAAATATTTTCCACCAACTTGCGCTCCCAATCTAGTCCGTGCCTAAAGAACCTGAAAAGGACTAAAAAAAACTCAAAAAAATAGAACTAAGGTGTTCTACAGTGACCTCTTAATTTGTTGCGCTCGGCAACCCTAGTATGAATAAAAACCTGTTCGTAAAACATCTTACAACTATTACCCCCTTTTCCTACAAAAAAAACGAACTTGAATAAAGCACCACTTATCGACTGGGACGATTTTCGCATTCGCATGGATAAAATCAAATACACACGCCGTGCATACTAAATATGACTCATAAGATTAATATACAAACAAACAAACACTTTGGCCACGTGCCAACGTACATTTAAATATAATAGTGTCGGCAACACAAAAAATATCTAAATACAAGAAAAACAATGAATAACATATTTACAACGTTCCCGCGTCTAATCTAACTACATATTGAGTAAATCAATGGTTTGTACATCACCGTTGCAGCTTGTAGAACTTAACCTCCATCCCAAAGCATTTCCCTACGGGAAATCTACTCGTCCATCGTCGACGTATTGGTAGAGGCGATGCACTTCATTCCATCACACGACCTTTCAGCAGACATCTTGGCGTAGCTTCTTGGAAAGAAATGTTCAAAGTTATTAGTTTGCCTAGCTAGAATCGCTATGAGCTACTGACTTTCACTCACAATAATGCCCTAGGCGATTACTTAACGTAGAACTGGCCCTATCTCAGCATTTGCTTAACACTCGCACAATATATCACTCAAAATAATACAAAAATTTACATAAATCACATCATCAATCACCAAGCAACTGGCTGCTAACAAGTCTCAAATATGTCTATCACGTAGCGCTTATCTCGGCTAGAGATCTCCACAAGGCTAAGCGTGAACTCTGCTCCCTTGAGCACAAGATAAAATGTTTGTCAAACAGACGTGAAGTACGCTCACTAGAGCTTGATAAATCGTGACGCAAAGTGGCGTGAACGTTGCTCACCAGAGCTCAATAAAGTTGTGTCTGAAACTGCTCATCACCGATCAATTTATTTGAAACTGACAGAATGGGGTAAGGTGGGGGCAATTTGTGAAAATAATCTGTAGATTTCACCTCACAGACTTGGGACTAGTATCAATCTTCTCCTTTTCATCCAAACTTCTCAATGGATTTATGCGGAATTAATTCGTATCGGCGGTTCTTCAGATACGCGTTTTAGCGCCTTTTTCTAGGGTACGCAATCCACCGCGTGGCTTTGGCGTTCCTCTCCCCTGATTTGCTGATTCAATCGTGGATCGGTTGGAACTTCACTTCTGGCCAACCCATAATGACGCCGATTGAGGTGCGCGTTCGTAGAGAATTTGTCCTTGAACTCGGCTTTGCCGGTCATCTTCAGGAATAACTACCAAGCTGCTTCTGTTGTAATCGTTGCGACACACTACCTGACTCCCCTTTGTCAATCTCCAACACGTTCTGCCTGGGCATCAGTAATAATAATAATAAAAATCATGAAGACTATTTGATCGACAAATCAATAAGGGTTCATTTATCCTCAGCAACGTTTTGAAATTCGAAGCAAGGGATTGATTTGGATTTTAAAAACAATATCCACAGTAGTATAGATAACATCTCTTAAGCACCTCACTCGTCTGCCTGAGTGTACATCTACTGCTGTCTCGTTCACATCTTCAGGATTCCTGCTTAAAGCATCAGGTATGATGTTCATCCTTCCAGGGCAGTGTTCTATGGTAATATCGAACTGCTGTATTGAACCCGCTGAGCTAAGCTTCTTGTGATATTTTCCATAACACCACATTTATGATGGGATGTACTACCTTTGAAAACACCCAGAAAGCTACGAGAAGCTGAGAGCTCATAGTATTCTCTTTTAAGTAGCGGAGAATCGCACTTTTGACTTTGGTGAAATCTGCAAATTATTTATCTCAGGCCTTATTAATCAATTTTATCTTTCTACGAGACTCAGAATATTCCATTTCGTCATTCAGTATTATTGAAACATTTTGGAGAATGTTTATTTTTCACTTTAAGGCAAGGTAATATCATTGCAGATACGCAAATAGGAATGTAAGTAGTCGCTCAACGACTTAGTTCGACGGCTTGCTTCTACGGGGAACGCATTTCCTTGCACTACGTCTGGAGAATCCGCCCTGCGTAGGCGTGTAATTATATCCGTCGTGTTAGACGTGGCAAATATCCGCTGTTTGGCGTGGAAATCATTATCAGGTGCCATCGAGCACAAATACACTACGAATCACTGTTGTTGATGTGCAGTGATCAACACGAATTGTATAGAGAATTATATTGCACTACGTCTGGAGAATCCGCCCTGTGTAGGCGTGAAATTATATCCATCGTGTTAGACGTGGCAAACAGTCCGCTTTTCAGCGAGGAATCATTATCAAGTGCCATCGAGCATAAATTATACTACGAACCACTGTTGTTGATGTGCAGTGATCAACACGTACAGTAAAGTGGATTATTTGGCAAGTTTTGTGAAATTTACGACATTTCTGTTGCACCACATTTTTACACCCACGTGTTTGTGGAGGGCCGAGAAGCTGGCGCTAAAATATACAGGTAAATGTGAAATTATTACTTTCAACAAGTGTGATAATACAAGTACATTATATAGAAATTGCTACGGTGAATTTATTTATAATAAAACGACACCCATTTCACGGATGCCACGTGATAGAAAAAGTAGCCTCTGTACACGTGTGGAACCGCGGAACAGTGCATGGCCATTTATCATTTACATCTGCAAAGTGTAAAGGCTGTGTTACCAGTTATATGATTAAAGCCTGTGATACCTACGACGAATACTGCTACAAGTCTTATTCTACCGCCCACGTGGTCAACTTTTTCAACACCATGTTCGAGGCCGAGACCGTGGGCTAATACCATTATGGTATGAGGGAGATCTCTCGGATGGGGCCAGCATGAAAATGGAACTTCTAGAACATCGAACGAGAAGGAAGGAACCGAGGATGCCTTTCCTAGGCATGTCCAGTCCATTCACGAGGTCAACTACAGGGACAGACCGAACCCTGGTCTTTGGGAGAGCCCAGATGGATGTTCTGATGAGGACGATGCCAATCCTGAAAGCAGAGGTGCTTTTGTTCAACCCTTGTCGTTGGACAGAGAGCTAAGTGTGGGCTCCTTCATATCGTGAGTTTTGTACAACCCTTCCTTGTTCTAGTTTCTGGTGGTATAGTTAGATTAGTGTAGTTTGTGAACCATCCGAACTTAGTGACAGCCATTTCATAGGTAGGGAATGTAATTAGTCTACATAGATGTCATTTATTTGCAGTGATTGAGAGTCACCCTTGGGTCTGATGTTTTGGTCAACCCTGGTGCAGCTTGATGGACGTCGTAGGACGCCAATTTCTGTCTATTGCTAAACGTGACTGTAGTCATTTTGAGGCTACTTTGTTTAACCCTATCTGGGGTATTTTTCAAGTCTTTGCAGACTCTAGTTATGGCAATCTGATGCCATAGTCATGTTTCTTTAACTGCATTTTTTGCAACCAGTCAATGTTACACCCTTGACTTCGTTAGAGTAGTCGTATCATTTGGGTACTCGACTGTAATTACCAGTTTTTTAACTGCATTATATTTCATTAGAGATGAGCTCAGAAACCATCCAGGTCAAGTGTATACCTTATGAGTAATAGGGATGTTTCGTTGTTGTCTAGCATCGAACTCAGTCCCCAACGTATCATTAAGCAGATCCAGCAGAGTGGTATTTGCGCCACAATTATTATTTTGTTAGTGTCATGTGTGATGACAGGTGTTTATTTGATATTTGATACAAGCAACTACTGAAGTGTATTTTATCTTCGAGAGCAGAGAGCTCCAGCAATGAGTGACATTGCTACCTTTTAAACGTCTTTGTTATGAAAGACAGAGTTATATGATTGTATTCAGATTTATAGCGTGCTCTTTATGCACGTATTCTTCGAGGTTTATAACCTATGGTAAAGGTATTATTATGAGGCCAGTTTTACAGTTATTATCTTGCTTAAATTGCCGGCCTAGTTAGTGTGTTGTGTCATTCAGCGCAGGAATCTTGTAGCCTGCGGCGACACGAACAGGTTTGTGACCCAGCGCCCGTGTGAGAGCGCATGCTTCTAAGTGAGACGGACTGATATTAACATAGGACAGAATGCTTTTAGCATTCACTTTCCCTTTCATTGCAGTTATAGCTCATGGAACCCAGTGTCCATTCTTGTATCTGATCATATGTTCTGTAGATTGTCATTTGTTAGTTAAACGCTGTTGCGTGTACCGTTGTTTTGATGAGTACAGTTATGTCAGGTTTCTATAGTACGTTGTAGGCTAGCCCCGCTAGGGAGGTTTTTCATGTATGAAGGTATTATTGTGTACCACGTCCGGGACTGTTCCCGTGGACCAGATATTTAGGGAGGGTAACTGATTGTGTCCAGGCCCGTCCCAGAGTTATTGAACGCGAGCTGTGCGCCGCTGGTAACTTGTGTTATTGTGTGTCCGACTTGTTATTGCTCGTTGATTGTATTCCGAATTTTGAGTCGAGGCTTTTTGGCAGAGATGATCTCAGAGGAGACGCTCCGTGCCCAGGCTTGTCAGTATTATTCACCATAAACCAACAATGACCTAAACCGACATCTTAATAATAAAACGCATAATTTTGATAAACAAAAGCTAACTAACGAATCCTTTCTATTTAACCTTGTTCATTTGCATTTGGAACCTGCTGACATAGCCGTGCTAATGAAGGTATTTCCTGGAGGAAATGACTTTAGACCAGCTGACAATTTTTATTGTGACTGGAGCTTGCTCGAACCTTGAGTTCGTAGCTGGTGGAGCGCAGGCCATACGATGTTAGACGTAGTCTTCACTACGCAGTCGTCACCGTAATTACACACATTAAATGACTATGGCTTACAAAGAGTAAACCACGGTGCAGGCAGGCATTTGAATAAAACTGTGGTCTCTTATTATTTATTTAATCATGTAAAAGTGTACGAATCCTCTATGTTACCCTTTTGTGTGCTGATTAGCACCTAAATTATAAGAATGTCTTAGATGTTTTTTTATATGGCTGGTCACTTAGCTTTGAATGTAATTGTTTGATATTACGGACGACACCGCCGTAAATTTTGTTATTAATTGATAGGACTTAGCTAGATGAATTAACGTTAAATGTAAATGTGGAGATGGTATCATCCTAACTTAGATTTGTTTTGCTACCCTGTTAAATGTAAATTCCGATATTAGCTTGATCTTGTAACTTGACCTAGGACTTTGCGTCGTACCATTTTCCTAGTGTTGCTGTTGTTGCTTTATTATTGTGAGACAGATCTTTCGCGAGGGTTTACTGTAACTTCTCAGGTAGGGACCTGCTCTTTATTTTTGATTATTTATTAGCTTGCGGATTAGCCGATAGAAACCCTCCGAACTAGGCTAGGGGTTTGTAAAGTTTACAATATATGTTCACGGTGTTTTACATAAGTCTGGATGTTTCTTTTCTCAGTCTAGCTTTTAAGGTGAACCTTTCCTTAGGCAGTCTATGACCTTCGTCACCATGTACCACGATCCCCGTGGACTACAGTTTCTCGTGCCGCTTGGCCTATTAGGAAGTTCACCTGATCCTCACGGCAGTTAGGTCCGGCGGATGAGATGTTAGGGAAGTCATTGCGGTTGTTGGCTATCCTGGCAGCTCCTCTGACGGGCTCATACACCTTATCTTATTTAAATGGCGCCCAACTCATGTGCCGACGTTAACGTGGTGACCGTCAGTTCCATGTTATTTAAGAGGATCTTAATGTTGATTAATGGTAAATTGACCGGACTGGGATGAACTTAGGAAGTCGTACTGCAGATCAATTAACCGCATGGCATTCATGTTTGATACAAGTCCATGGGGTGAGGCTTTTGTGTTAGATAAATGATGGATAGGATTTTCTTTGATGATGCCTCATCCTGAGTAAATGTAATACTTTGCTTTGCTCGCCATTGTCTTTGTAGTAGAAGCCCTTAGTTTGCATACTCCAGCTGTACTCGTGATGTATATTTAAATGAAACAAGCTTTATACCACCAAGTAACTAATCATAGCTGTAAGTTCCATTAGAGATTGATCCCTCTCTTTCTCAAACAATTTCTTATCATGGATGAGGAAACAATTCGTCGTGTGTTTGGGGAGATGATGGCAGGTGTCAATGCCAATCTCCAGCAGATAACTGCTGACTTGGGTGAGAATACCCAAGCGGTTAATAATGTGAGACAGGATTTAGAAGTTAACACCCAGTCAATTAACAATGTGAGTGGTCATGTGGACCAAGTAAGAGATTAAATCAATAATGTTAGGGCTGATCTAACACAGGTCAGGGCTGACATGGACGTTCGTAGGATAGAGGCTAGGAATGATCTTACGGCAGGTTTAGCAGCTGTTAGAGTTGATGTTATACGACACCATCAGGAGGCTAACCAGCGTATCGATAGCTTAACCGATCAGATGAATAGAGCTAGGGAGGACGACCAGACCCGATTAGAGGAGCACACCACTCAGATCCAGACAACGATTAACAGAGTCCAGATTCATATGAGGGCCGACTTGGAGCACACTCGAGAAGAATTTGGGAATCGATTAACTCACGTCGAGGGATTCATGGACACCGGCAAGAAGGACAAGGCCACCATGAATATAGGACTCATACTGATGAGAGGTGCAGCGAACGCAGTCAACAACAACGCCAAGTCGATCGTCGATGGTATGATCGAGGTCAAGGACGAGTTGAACACAAACAGAAAGGATATTACGGAATTAACTGAGACAGTAACAGGGCTACGTGAAACGATTGATGTTCTTCGAGAAGAGAATAAGATCGATGTCATGCTATTAAGGGGTGACCTCAATGAACATAAGACCACTATGGAGGCAAAGGTAGCCGAGGTCAAAGATGACGTTGGTAGGATCCAGGACAACATGTCAAAAGTCGAGGAAGAAATCGACTCCCTGCAGAAACGATTCGAGGAGGTCGCGATAACCGAGAGGTTAGACCTCAGTTACAAAGTGAGGACGGCTATTCGCGAAGTCGACACGAACCTCAAAGGTAAAGTTGAAAGGATTGAGTTACAGCTCAACGATCTGGGAAATAAGGTCGCAGCTAAGACCATCCCAGGGCTCGAAGTTATCGAGAGACGTCTCGACCGACTGGAGACGCATCCAAGAGAGACACACTTACCTTCACAGATAGGAGACTCTCAGGCAACACCAGGATCGCAATCCGCAGGGATAATGCCTGCACATTTTCAACCGAGCGCACCCATGGAAACGCAACCATCTCAATTTACCGGTTCAGCGCAGAGTCAAGCGTTAAACTTTGACGCACATCCTTTCCAAACCGCACCCAATCGACAAAGTCAAGAGACGAGTACGCCAACGCATAATTATATGCCAAATTCGTTCAGACCCGCGCACACTCAGGGGAACGTAACAATCATCCGTTCGAGAGAGGAGCAACCAGCTCGATTCTCAGCCACTGGAGGTGGCATCACTCCAGTAGAGTTTTTGGCGAACGTGGAAAGCTACTTGAGAGACACAATGGTAACTCCGGAGAGAGAGCTCCGAGTTATTGAGCGTTTGCTTGAGGGGCAAGCCAGCACTTGGTTTAGAGCCTTCCGTTACCCATTTGTAGGCTACCAAGATTTTAGAGAAGCCTTGTTGAGGACTTACTGGTCAAGCGACATCCAGCAGAGTATCAGAGCTGAGATGTACACTCGCCGATACAGCTCAAACACTCCGACGCGCTATGCGAACTAGTTTGCAACCCAGCTTGCGAAACTCCGTTGTTTACAACCCCCACTGTCAGAGCAAGACCTGGTAAACACCATCGTCTGGCAATACCCTGCAGACATGCAACGTGTATTGATCGCTGCTGGAGCATCTACTTTTCAGCAGTGCGACCAAATCTTGCGACGATTGGACGCCAACGCCGAACAGTTTTCGACACACCCTCAGCTGAAGGCTGACAGGCGTGAAGAGCGACATGTGAACTTGACAACTGTGGACAAAGTGTGCCAGACGCCACAGCAGACACAGACTCAAGAGAGCTCTGGACAGCGCAATGACTATAATCGTGGTCGGAGAGAATGGAACAACACTCCATTTGCTAGAGACCAGAGAGATGACCGTCGTAGTCACTGGAACCGGCGCTTCGATCGAGGGACGAACGACGACCGTCGTCACGACAACGACCGCCGAGGGAATCATAACCGGAACCCACAACACGGAAGAATCCGTAGCGATTACCGCTATAGCAGAGGTTACAATAGAGATCGAGACCCCAGATACCAGACCGATCGAGACTGGAGAGGAAGAGCACGGGAGAGTCGTGAATACCTTCAGCAACTCCGAGAACTCCAAGAAATACAAGATGGGGGAGATCAGAACCCGACTTCGAGGGAAACACGGAATGTTTCGACGGAAGAAACGGAGCGAAACCAGCCCGGTACTTCCCGCCAAGAGCGAAAAAAAACGCCGAATAACCAGTAGATTCTTACCCGATTGAGCACAGAGTAACTGCCACCATCTTACTCTGGGAGGCAATTCAGGAAGATCTATTAGACGAACGACGAACGACGAACCACAACTACGAATTGACGCGTCTACCGAAGATTGTAGCTACCCTGAATGGATGTGACGTAGTCATTCTCATCGATACTGGGGCGATGATAAGTGTCATTTCCGCCGATTGCCATGCCAGACTGAAAGCAAACACTGAGGTGACAGAGCTGCCAGTTTCTGCAGTAAGAGTCAGAGGAGTCATACCTGACAGTGTTGTAACGTGCAAAATCCAGATTCTATGCACTTTGAAGATTTCGAGCCACGTGTACTTGCACGAATTTCTTGTGATGAAAGGCTTGCATCATGATGCCATATTGGGTGCGGACTTCATTCGGAAGAACGATGGAATCATAGATATGGGACGTAATACGGTGGAGTTTAAGCCGAACGAACCCATTCAAATGAATTTAGTAGAGGAAGAACCGGAATTTGAATCCGAAGTAATCGTTGTTGAGAATTTAAATGGCATGGAAATTGAGGAGACACAATATGCCGACGAAGAGGCAGAACAATTATCAGCACCCATACGAGAGAAGCTAGATGCAATATTAAGCGAATACGAGGATACATTCGACACCACACCTGGTGAGATATTGGACTACGAGTACGATCTTGTACTACTGGATGATTCCCCATTCCAGAAGAAGATTTATCCTATCGCAGAGAAACACCGCGAAGAAGCTGCTAAGAAGATCCATGAGATGGAAGCAGCAGGTACAATCAAGAAGTCACCGACTCCTTTCTTGAATCCTATAACACCTGTGGTTAAGGTGGATGGAAGCTTGAGACTTTGTCTCGATGCAAGGGCCTTAAATGAAATCTTAGCTCCTGAGCTTGACAGACCGCCCAAGATTAGGGATATCCTCAGGATGTTCAAGGGAAAGAAGATATTTTCGTCATTGGACTTGGTACAATCCTACTACCATATATGATTATCTGAGCATACTCAGAAGTATACAGGGTTTCTGTTCGATCAGACCACCTATGTCTTTCGAAAGCTACCCTTTGGTGTGAAAAATGCCGGAGCTGCATTAATTAGAGCACTTGATGCGAAGCTAACTCCTGAAGTGAAACAGAAGGTGATATGTTACGTGGATGACATCATCATAGCTTCGGAAACAGAGGAAGAGCATTTAACAATTTTACGCCTTGTTTTTGAGAATCTTCGTCAAGCTGATTTCAAAGTGAAGTTCGACAAGTGTCGATTCTTCCAGAGAGAAGTCAAATTTGTGGGACACATAATTAATGGAGATGGATACAGGCCGAATCCGGCAAAGATCAGAACCGTTGCTGCATTTCCAACGCCAACCCGTGTGAAACACGTGAGACAATTCCTAGGAATTCTCCAATTCATTGCTGCTCATTTTGAGAGGTATTCTGAGACTGTCGCACCACTGCAAGGTTTACTGAAGAAGAATTGCAGGTGGACTTGGAATGACGAGTGCGAGACAGCTTTCAGAAAAGCTAAACAGATGCTGGTTGATTCAATTCAGTTAGAATATCCCGACTACTCCCGGAATTTTATTCTAGAGACTGATGCATCTGCGATTGGAATAGGTGCCATCCTACTGCAGGAGGATGATGAGAAGAAACGTCATTACATCGCTTTCTTAAGTCGACGTTTGAGAGCACATGAATCTCATTATTTCACCACTGAGATTGAAGCACTTGAGATGGTTTACGCACTTGAGTACTGGCAGAAACTTTTGTTAGGCCAGAGGATTATTGAGAGGACCGATCACCATGCGCTGACCTTCATTTTACGAACAAGACTGGCAAGCAACAGGATCACACGTTGGACGCTGTTTCTCCAACAGTTTGACTTGGAAATTGTTTACCGACCAGGCAGAGAGAATGTGTTGGCCGACATTCTCAGCCGGAATCCTGAAGCCACTGTGAATGCCATTGACATCGAGGGAGAATGCGAGGAACACCTTCGCCGACTTCGTCATCTACCAGAAGGTCAACGACGTGAGGAGGAACTCAGGCATATTATCCGTTTCCTGGAACGACGAATGGATCCACAGGATGCTCACTATGCGAGGATTGCTGCTGTTGCAGATGATTATTTGATCTATCATCGTGTCTTGTATAAGTTTGTGGACGAGGACCACACTCAACTGCGTGCAGTTATTCCGAGGAGATATCAAGAATCTGTTATTCTTATGGTTCATCTATCCATTGGACATGGTGGGACTGACAAGACCATTGCAACCATCAAGGAGTCTTTTACTTGGAAAAGGCTAGGAACCACCGTTAGACAGTGTTTACGTGCTTGCGACGCATGCCAGCGGAACAAGTACACGTCACACTTGTTGAAGGAACCTCCTAGGCCAATACTCCCAACTCAACCTAGAGAGTTATACGCACAGGACCTTTATGGCCCAATACCTAAGGCCCGTCGTGGGAATCGCTTCATTGTTGTAACTATTGATGTGTTCACGAAATATACGATGCTTCATCCGATTTAGAAAGCCACCGCACACCAGATTATTCAGAGAATTAGACGACAAGTGATATCGGAGGCAGGAAAGCCACAATTCCTGTTGACTGATCATGGATCACAGTACAACTCCGCAGAATTCGCCAATGCTATGAACGAGTTGGAGACAGGTCATGTTTTATCGTCTATTCGCCATCCAGAGAGCAACCCAGCAGCATGCGTAATGTCCACTATCGCAAAATTCTGTCGATTGTATTGTCAGGAAGAACGCTGGCGATGGACCGAAGTCCTAGTTATTATGGCGAAATGTATTAATTCAACAGTCCATGAGAGCACTGGTCAAATACCCATGGTTTTGCATTTGAACCAGATGCCGATGAGAATATGGAATCGTGTGTTTGTAAATCCACCTTGTTTACAACCATCACACGCCAGCAGACTTTTAGCTGCAAGGGACACCTTGGACAGACAAGCTGCCAAATGTTTGAAGAGAACTAGACGCCAGAGATTCAGAGAACCACTAGTCGCGGGAGACCTTGTCTTTATAAGGAGACCCGGAATTTCAAGTCCTATAGACCGCATATATGGGAAATTTCTGTCTTTATATTATGGCCCCAGTCGTATCCGACAACCTCGGAACAATGGAAGTTATGTGATTGAAGACATTCGGACAGGAGAGCGCATTGGAACCTTCAACGCAGCTAATCTAAAAAAATATCACTTATGAATGAACTTTGAGTCAAATAAAAATGTCGTCCCAACATTTTATTTGAATCGACGGAGAGGCAGATGAACCCGCTGAGCTAAGGTTCATGTGATATTTTTCATGACACTACATTTATGATGGGATGTACTACCTTTGGACACACCCAGAAAGCTACGAGAAGCTGAGAGCTCATACTATTCTCTTTTAAGTAGCGGAGAATCGCAATTTTGACTTTGGTGAAGTCTGCTAATTATTTATCTGAGGTCTTATTGATCAATTTTATCTTTCTACGAGACTCAGAATATTCCATTTCGTCATTCAGTAACAAGCGAAGAAACAATTCTCCAATCCAGTAATAGCCTTCACCACTCTATCAAATTCACTAAGGAATCCGAAATAGACCGGAAAATAAATTATCTCGATATAACTATTGAACGTAAAGACAACGACCTTTCATATTCCATATTCCGGAAAGCAACACAAACCTCGCATGCAATCGACAATCAGTCTAATCACCCCAGTACGCACAAACTAGCGGGTTTCAATTCAATGGTGCACAGGGCTTTAAACATACCCATGTCAAAAGACAACTATAATAAGGATATAAAAACTATTATGCTAATAGCAAAGGAAAACAACTTCTCGCCAAGCAAAATAAATCAAATTATAGCCAAACATAAAAATAAAGATAAAACGATTCCCAAACAGGACAGTAATGAGAAAAAATTTGCGCGTTTCAACTATGTGAATGCGAATACATATAAAATCACTAACCTATTCAAAAAGCAAGGCATAAAGATAGCTTTCACGACGAAAAACACAACCGCTAGGCACCTCCTAAATAGTAATCTAAATAAACATGACCCGTATTCAAGGTCAGGGGTATATTCTATAACGTGCCAAGACACCGATTGTCAAGCTAATTACATCGGGCAGAGTGGAAGGCGAGTAGACACACGTTATAATGAACATAGGAATGCGATAAGATACGGAACACATTCAGCCGTGTGCGAACATATGCGTGACGCAGGGCACAGCTTTACCTACATAGAGTCGGACCTTAAAATAATCCATCACGAATCCAAAGGCAGAGCTCTTGACATAAAGGAAGCAATCGAGATACACCTAGCCAAACGAAACAATCCCAACAATCTAAATGAACACACGTTCATGGAGAGCTCACCCCTCTCCACGCTACTAAAAAACACACCCTGTCGGAAACAAAACACAATTTAGCGACACAGGCAAGCTAGATAAAAAAGGGGGGAAATTAGGGGTTTTTTAATAGGTAAATGTTATCTGGATCAGGTGTACGATGTACTTTTCTTCTGCAATAAACCAAGGCCCATATTCGCGGCAGTATTAAAGGTGCCGGGACGTCCTCATAAGACCATCAACGCTTAGTTCGAATGGGTTATGCTCCATGCGTGGCGAGGGCTAATCCACGGTCTTTAATAGTTGTAGACCCACCTCATTCAATAATATACATCTTATCTAGGTTGGCAACACCTTATATAAGCACATCGCTATCACTCCCCACAGCACGTAGGGGCAGGGGGGATAAAACAGGGAAAAACCATTCGTTAAGATAACCACCGCAGTCGACCGCACAGTGAGTTCCAGTGAGCACGAAAACTGTGAGTAGCTGTTGTACGGAAGACAATCAGATAAGTAGTTAGCCTAAAATTGTATAGTTTAACCATAGTTTACAACCATATAATCTCTCTAAAGTACAATCTCCGGATAGCTATCACCATTTAGCATTTCACCTAACATATATACTGCATTTAGCATACACTGACAGTTGCAGTACCAATACTGCAACTAAATAATTGTACATATTGTAAATATTTTCACCTGTATTTCAAACATAGATTTTGTAGCCTGACGATGATCGCTTGACGATCGAAACTGGTCATCCAAGTGTTTTATTAATCTCATGTAATTTATTTCAGGATTAGGGCATAACCCATCCCTTTTGGGTACATTCGTGTTGACCGACTGAAAAGCACTAAACTCTTGTTCTTCATTCAGTATTATTGAAACATTTTGGTGAATGTTTTTTTCACTTTAAGGCAAGGTAATATCATTCCAGATACGCAAATAAGAATGTAAGTAGTCACTCAACGACTTAGTTTGACGACTTGCTTCCACGGGGAACGCAGTTCCTTGCACTACATCTGGAGAATCCGCCCTGTGTAGGCGTGTAATTATATCCGTCGTGTTAGACGTGGCAAATATTCGCTGTTTAGCGTGGAAACCATTATCGGGTGCCATCGAGCACAAATAATCTACGAATCACTGTTGTTGATGTGCAGTGATCAACACGAATGGTATAGTGAATTATATTGCACTACGTCTGGAGAATCCGCCCTGTGTAGGCGTGCAATTATATCCGTCGTGTTAGACGTGGCAAACAGTCCGCTTTTCAGCGAGGAATCATTATCAAGTGCCATCGAGCACAAATTATACTACGAACCACTGTTGTTGATGTGTAGTGATCAACACGTACAGTAAAGTGGATTATTTGGCAAGTTTTGTGAAATTTACGACATTTCGGTAGCACCACATTTTTACACCCACGTGTTTGTGGAAGGCCGAGATCCTGGTGCTAAAATATACAGGTAAATGTGAAATTACTACTTTGATCAAGTGTGATAATACAAGTACATTACATAGAAATTGCTACGGTGAATTTATTTATAATAAAACGACGCCCATTTCACGCATGCCACGTGATAGAAAAAGTAGCGTCTGTACACGTGTGGAACCGCAGAACAGTGCATGGCCATTTATCATTTTCATCTGCAAAGTGTAAAGGCTGTGTTACCAGTTATATGATTAATGACTGTGATATCTACGACGAATACTGTAATTTTAAAGTGATAATAATGAACTACTACAAGTCTTATTCTACCGCCCACGTGGTCAACTTCTTCAACACCATGTTCGAGGCCGAGACCATGGGCTAATACCATTATGGTATGAGGGAGATATCTCGGATGGGGCCTGCATGATAATGGAACTTCTAGAACATCGAACGAGAAGGAAGGAACCGAGGATGCCTTTCCTAGGCATGTCCAGTCCATTCACGAGGTCAACTATAGGGACAGACCGAACCCTGGCCTTTGGGAGAGCCCAGATGGAAGTTCTGATGAGGACGATGCCAATCCTGAAAGCCAGAGTTGCTTTTGTTCAAACCTTGTCGTTGGACAGGGAGCTAAGTGTGGGCTCCTTCATATCGTGAGTTTAGTACAACCCTTCCTTGTTCTAGTTTCTGGTGGTATAGTTAGATTAGTGTAGTTTGTGAACCATCCGAACTTAGTGACAGCCATTTCATAGGTAGGGAATGTAATTAGTCTAATTAGATGTCATTTATTTGCAGTGATTGTGAGTCACCCTTGGGTATGATGTTTTGGTCAACCCTGGTGCAGTTTGATGGACGTCGTAGGACGCCAATTTCTGTCTATTGCTAAACGTGACTGTAGCCATTTTGAGGCTACTTTGTTTAACCCTATCTGGGGTATTTTTCAAGTCTTTGCAGACTCTAGTTATGGCAATCTGATGCCATAGTCATGTTTTTTTAACTGCATTTTTGCAACCAGTCAATGTTACACCCCTGACTTCGTTAGAGTAGTCGTATCATTTGGATACTCGACTGTAATTACCAGTTTTGTAACTGCATTATATTTCATTAGAGATGAGCTCAGAAGCCATTCAGGTCAAGTGCATACCTAATGAGTAATAGGGATGTTTCGTTGTTGTCTAGCATTGAACTCAGTCCCCAACGTATCATTAAGCAGATCCAGCAGAGTGGTATTTGCGCCACAATTATTATTTTGTTAGTGTCATGTGTGATGAAACGTGTTTATTTGATATTTGATACAAGCAACTACTGAAGTGTATTTTATATTCGAGAGCAGAGAGCTCCAGCAATGAGTGACATTGCTACCTTTTAAAAGTCTTTGTTATGAATGACAGAGATATATGATTGTATTCAGATTTATAGCGTGCTTTTTATGCACGTATTCTTCGAGGTTTATAACCTATGGTAAAGGTATTATTATGAGGCCAGTTTTACAGTTATTATCTTGCTTAAATTGCCGGCCTAGTTAGTGTGTTGTGTCATTCAGCGCAGGAATCTTGTAGCCTGCGGCGACACGAACAGGTTTGTGACCCAGCGCCCGTGAGAGAGCGCATGCTTCTAAGTGAGACGGACTGATATTAACATAGGACAGAATGCTTTTAGCATTCACTTTCCCTTTCATTGCAGTTATAGCTCATGAAACCCAGTGTCCATTCTTGTATCTGATCATATGTTCTGTAGATTGTCATTTGTTAGTTAACCGCTGTTGCGTGTACCGTTGTTTTGATGAGTACAGTTATGTCAGGTTTCTATAGTACGTTGTAGGCTAGCCCCGCTAGGGAGGTTTTTCATGTATGAATGTATTTTTGTGTACCATGTCCGGGACTGTTCCCGTGGACCAGATATTTAGGGAGGGTAACAGATTGTGTCCAGGTCCGTCCCAGATTTATTGAACGCTGTGCGCCGCTGGTAACTTGTGTTATTGTGTGTCCGAGTTGTTATTGCTCGTTGATTGTATTCCGACTTTTGAGTCGAGGCTTTTTGGCAGAGATGATCTCAGGGGAGACGCTCCGTGCCCAGGCTTGTCAGTATTATTCGCCATAAATCAACGATGACCTAAACCGACATCTTAATAATAAAACGCATAATTTTGATAAACAAAAGCTAACTAACGAATCCTTTCTATTTAACCTTGTTCATTTGCATTTGGAACCTGCTGACATAGCCGTGCTAATGAAGGTATTTTCTGGAGGAAATGACTTTAGACCAGTTGAAAATTTTTGTTGTGACTGGAGCTTGCTAGAACCTTGAGTTCGTAGCTGGTGGAGCGCAGGCCATACGATGTTAGACGTAGTCTTCACTACGAGTCGTCACCGTAATTACACACATTAGAGGACTATGGCTTACAAAGAGTAAACCAAGTTGCAGGCAGGCATTTGAATAAAATTGTGGTCTCTTATTATTTATTTAATCATGTAAAAGTGGCTGGTCACTTAGCTTTGAATGTAATTGTTTGATATTACGGACGACACCGCCGTAAACTTTGTTATTAATTGATAGGACTTAGCTAGATGAATTAACGTTAAATGTAAATGTGGTGATGGTATCATCCTAACTTAGATTTGTTTTGCTACCCTGTTAAATGTAAATTCCGATATTAGCTTGATCTTGTAACTTGACCTAGGACTTTGCGTCGTACCATTTTCCTAGTGTTGCTGTTGTTGCTTTATTATTGTGAGACAGATCTTTCGCGAGGGTTTACTGTAACTTCTAAGGTAGGGACCTGCTCTTTATTTTTGATTATTTATTAGCTTGCGGATTAGCCGATGGAAAGCCTCCGAACTGGGTTGGGGTTTGTAAAGTTTACAATAAATGTTCACGGTGTTTTACATAAGTCTGGATGTTTCTTTTCTCAGTCTAGCTTTTAAGGTGAACCTTTCCTTAGGCAGTCTATGACCTTCGTCACCATGTACCACGATCCCCGTGGACTACAGTTTCTCGTGCCGCTTGGCCTATTAGGAAGTTCACCTGATCCTCACGGCAGTTAGGTCAGGCGGATGAGATGTTAGGGAAGTCATTACGGTTGTCGGTAGCAACTCAAGTTCTGTAACAGTGTAGTTCCTCTCGTGCTTCCTAAGTTTACGACTAGTAAATGCCAAATATGATCGATTCTTGGGTTCATCAGCGTCCTCTTGGTAGAGCAGGGCGCCGATTCCATCCAATGAAGCGTCTGCCTGAATTACAAATTTCTTCGCGATGTCTGGGTACCCTAGCTTTACACAATTCTCCAGTAGGTCTTTCGTGGCTCTAATGGACCTGTCGCACTCCTCATTCCATGACCATAGATTTGATTTCTTTAGCATCACTTGCATCGGTGCTACTGTTTCCGTGTACCCAGGACAATTCTCCTTAAAGAAACCTGTCACTCCCAAAAATGCTCTAACATGTTTCACTTTAGTTGGTGTAGGGAATTTCTTAATTGCGTCTATTCTCGGCGGATTTGGTCTCACGCCTTCAACATCAATTATGTGACCCAAATACAGAATCTCGCTCTGGCAAAAGTGCGATTTCTTCAAATTAATTTTGAAATTCGTGGTTCTCAAATTATCCAAAAGTTTGTTTAGGTTTTCCAAATGTTCCTCCATTGTTTCTGATGCAATGAGTATGTCATCAACATATCTTGTAGTGAAGCTCTTGTTCTCCTCAGTTAGATTCCTGTCGAGTGCTCTTATCAATGCACATCCTGCTGTTTTTACACCAAAAGGCATGCGAGACCATATATAGCTTTGGTTATCAAATAAAAACCCCGTCAATAACTGGGATTTTTCCTCAAGTTCCAGATGGTGGAAACTATTCGTTAAATCGACGCTAGAATATATCTTCTTTCCACGGAAGCCCTTCAATACATCCTTGATCCTTGGTGTTTGGTCGTGCTCGACTAACAGTTTGCTATTTAAAACCCGTGTTTCTAGGCATAATCTGATTGATCCATTTGGCTTGGCCACAGCCAATATTGCATTGAAATATGGGGTTGCTGCTTTTCTGATCTTTCCAGAATCTAATAGGTTAGTAATAATGTCCTTGACCTGAGCAAAATGTTTCTCTGGGATCGGGCACAATTTACTCTTAAATGGGGTCCAATCGGTAAATTGCATGGCATACTGAAAATGTAATACTTTTCCAGGGATCGTGTCGAAAACTCCCTTGTGATGTCTCAAAATCTCTTCTAATTTTCTTCTGTCAGGTTCCCCTACTATTGCCTCCTTAAGTCGCTCCTGAAGTAAGTTTTCAAACTTGGACCCGCTAATTTCTTCCTCCGCCAAATGTATCCAAAGTTCCTGCGAAATATCTTGACCGTCAATTTCAACAACTTCTGTCTGGCTTACTCGTCCCTCCGTCGAGTTCTTATCTTCAATCGCCTCATTAGTGCATTCTTCAATGACCCAACTATTCGCCTCCCTCTCTAGTGGACTCTCTTCCATGTTCAGACCAACGTGACTCAAGCCCTCAACCTGTTTATAGCTCACAGTGTTATTATGTAAGTCAATTATAGCGTGAAAATCACAAATAAAATTGGCTCCCAGAATGACATTATAATTCATCTTTGGTATCACGATGAAAGTTTGTGAAATGTGTGGTTTAATATCTCCAGATCTAAATATGCTTGGCACTTGCAAACTATTGTCTTGTCAGGAACGACCCCCTAGACTTTCATTAATGGTACAGGCATAATTGGAATGGTTTGTTTAGTTCCAATGTCTTTCAACAATGCTTCCGTGACAAAGCTCACCTGGCTACCCGTGTCGATAAGGCACCTCATTTCAAGACCTCCAATATGAGCATAAATAATTGGTAATTGTCTGATTACATTCTCTCGGTCCTTCACCACTTCCTCCAGGCAATCGTCCGGGAATGCTACCCACTCTTAATGTTCGCAACAATCAACTCCTCCCGTTCCCTGGTGTCCTCCGTTCTCAGGCTATCTGGTTTTGATTTAATCGTGTTTTTTTATCCTGCGACCCATTTGTTGAGTTTCGCCGGTTGTCATCGCGTCTCTCCTGCTGACGTAATAAACTTTCCGCCCCCGCTCCCGGGTGATTATCTGGACTTTGTCTATTTGCCATCGCACGCCCCCACTTCTCTTTCTCTGTTTCTTCTGCATTTAATTCGTCCAAATATTTTTGTGACTCAGCGTACCGCTCGTTCCAGTCATTACGATAATCTCCCTGGTTATCTTGCCGATAATTCCTTTGATTATTCCATCTGCCGTCCCCGTTCCTTTGGTAAGGTCTACCCTGCCTTTGGTTTCCCCTCCAGTTAGTATATCCTCGCTGGTACGTCCTCTGATTTTGATTGTTGTTCTGATTATTATTATAATTATCACGGCGATTCTGGAAGTTCCTATTGTTATTATTATATTGGTTCCGACCGTCGAACTCCTGCCGTCTGGGCGTAAATTGTGTGCTGGTGGACTGGGTCTTCGTCTGATTATTCTGATTGTGACCGTTTTGATGCCCTTGAACTACTTCTGCAGTGTTTACGCACTCCATATTCCGCCTCCCTGTCTAGGGACTGACCATACTCGTCTCATCCAAGTGGCGGAGTGTCTCCTCGGCCTGAACTGCGGTTTTGATGTGTCCTGCCACTAAAAATTGCTGAATATTCATCGGAAGCCTCTGTTTTTTGGAATGTGTCGCACGTTATCTTTGGTCTCTGACCTCGGCTCGTATCCTCAGCTAGCTTCGAGCCCCCCGGACTTCCAATACTTCCATGTTTCCCTACTACATTTTCTGAAGAGAATAAAGTGGCATTCTCTAAAGATCTTATCTCGTTCTTAACGATGAAGTCTGCGTGTTCTTGGAACTTGGACTTCATGCTTTCCTCCAGAGCCTGCATTCTAGAGTTATTCTCGCCTAGCCGCTTTAATATATTCAGCCTATCTCCCTTAGTCTCATTCACCTGCTGTTCCCAATCTTTCCGGATCCTACTCTTCAATTTATTAATTTTTTCTTCATTGCTCTCCTGATTCTTCTCAAGCTGTTCCCCTATTTGCTCTTGTATCAACTGCTGAAATTTAATTAATAGTTCTCCCATTTCTTTCTGATTCTTATTTAGCTGTTCTTCTATTTCTTTATGACTCTTAATTAACTGTTCTTCCATATCTTCTCGTATTTGCTCTTGAGTTTTAGTTAACTGGTCTTCCAGGTTATCGCGCAAGTGCATGCGTCCTTTCTCCGTTTTTATCTCCAGCTTGAGAAGTTCTTTTTATCAATCCTAGCACATTATTGTCGACTGAATTAATCTGCTCCTGTATGTTTACGTTCTTCGCCTCTATTCTATTGAATTGCCCCTGTAATTCATCCTGCGTGCTTTTGATCCCTGCCGTGTTGTTCACGCATGCTGTCTCAATTTGTTTCAGTTTGGCGGCTACCATTGCATCTAACTGTACTAGTTTATCGTCAAATTTAGATTCTAACTTCTTAATTTCCCCTAATTGCCTCGAATTATTTTCTGCCATCTCTCCTGCCAGTTTTTCTAGTTCTACTTTAGTACCCTGATTTATTTCAAGGGTTATCTTCTGTAACTGAACTGTTTGTAAGGTTGCCTGTTCTGATAACTTATGGTTTAATTAGGTAACCGTTTATTATTATCATCACTCTGTTCACGTAATTGAATAGTTATGTTATTTAATTTTTTATCATTCTGTTCACGCAACTCGTGTATTTGTTTGTCGGTATCCAGTTTCTGATTTGCAATTGGACCGTAATGTTACTGTTCACGTCCTGTAATTGTTTATAGCTCTGTTCACTCTGTTCACGTAATTGTTTATCACTATGTTCATTTATCTCCTCCTTCATGCTTTTTAACTGTTCCTCCGTATTTGCAGACCATTGCACAGACATCTGCTCCATCAACGCTTTAATCTCCTCGATGCTGGCCATCGCAAAACACACAAATATATACTGAGAAAAACAGGGTCATGCAATGGGATTTCGGTCGTACACACACACATGTCTTGATATTTAAATTACATTGATTCTAATTTAAATAAATTTTCAGTAATCAAAATCTTACTGAATAATGACTCTTATTTCCAAACAACAAAATAACTCCCTTGTGATCTGCTTTTAAATTCCTAACTAACAAAATTTACGAACAACACTTTAATTAACCGAAGTTAATTAAATGTAAAGTAAGGCAACACCTTCCTGCTTTGACTGAGTTCACTAAATATGCAAATTTTCTAATTTTAAGCCGGGCGCCAGAACAAGTTAACAACAAATACAATATCAACTTCTAACCTTGTTCAATATTTCTAACTTTAAGAACTCAGTGATTTTACTAATACACATGGCGGTACAACTTCGCCTCAATTTACTGAATTTACACTTGTCCTGCTGACCTGGCATCATTTCTCAGCGAAATAAGTATGAGGTCAACAAAGCAACAACAACAACAATCCCCACTTGGGAAGCCATTTTTGATATATGAACCCTTGCAAAGAAGCATATTAGACTCAGTTTCGGGGGGTGTAACAGGCCATTTCGTTAAGTTGTTGTTAAGCGTTTCTTATAACATGCAGGGTACCATATAACAAAATAACATGCAGGAAAAAGTGAATACCAGGGTTAAAACAAATGAATTTAATAACAGATCAACTATTTACACTATTTACAATAAAACAAAACAAACAAGGTCTCCCAAATGACTCCCACTTGAATTAATAAAATGCCAAAACAAGGCCTGACCTCAGGAGAGATCGTAAAATATCTGGACCAAGTGTCCCAAATTACTACAATGACCATGTGCGTGTGCGGCCGTTCTACATGCGTTACGATGTGTACAAATTAATGCGAGATCCGTTACCATCCAGTACACCTTCAGGGGACGAATCTGTATTGTCTAGAGCTAGACAGACACGGGGAACCAACTAAACACTAATTAAGCTAATGCGACACTTCCTACACTAAATAAAAGAAAAGAAATAATTTCCGCATGAAATTGGAATCAAAGAACTGCCGTAGCAAACAACATTCACGCCTAAAACTAGGACTTTTCAAATCGACACAAGTAAATTAACACGTGACCAAACAAGAAAAATACACATATGGCCGCTTGCCCTTTTTTACAAGGAAAAATACACAAGTACACCCAATGGTGTCCCAACAGACAAATTTAAGATGAAATGAGTCATCGAAAACACTAGGCTCAAAGCCAACATTTACATCATATAAACAATGTTTCATTCAGAGGATATGCGGTAATTCGTAACGGACATGGCGAACTCCCAAATTAAATTATGGTCCAATGACCATCAAAATAACAGGTTTGCTACTGATAGCTTACAGGGGTCAGTCGGTCAGCTGGACTGCCTAAACGATGAATCACCAGACATAGACGGGCGCTAAGTGGAATCTGCACATCTGTCAACCCCCGTGTCAATGAGCTCGACCTGCCATGGCACGGGTTCGAATCTCGAAGGAGCGTGCTCCCAAAATCACTTAGTATACGTGTGTGTGTCAGAATAAAATATCTCAGCATTTCCCAAGGAAATCCAAGAATCAGCACTGGACAAGGTACAGTAGCCTCTGAGAGTGCTCTGCCTTTCCACAAAATACAACAACTAATTTTGAGGGCGGTGGCACATTCTAACCCTCATCACGAAGAATCAATACACACACCTGACACAAAACACACACCAGAATCACACGTATGGGTTTGACAGAAACCTGAAATAAATGACATAAAATATTTTCCACCAACTTGCGCTCCCAATCTAGTCCGTGACTAAAGAACCTGAAAAGGACTCAAAAAAACTCAAAAAAATAGAACAAAGGTGTTCTACATTGACATCTTAATTTGTTGCACTCGGCAACCCTAGTATGAATAAAAACCTGGTCGTAAAACATCTTACAACTATTACCCCCTTTTCCTACAAAAATATGAACTTGAATAAAGCACCACTTATCGACCGTGACGATTTTCGCACTCGCATGGATAAAATCAAATACACACGCCGTGTATACTAAATATGACTCATAAGAAAAAATATACAAACAAACACTTTGGCCACGTGCCAACGTAAATTTAAATATAATAGTGTCGGCACACAAAAAAATAAATAAATACAAGAAAAACAATGAATAACATATTTACAACGTTCCCGCGTCTAATCTAACTACATATTGAGTATATCAATGGTTTGTACATCACCGTTGCAGCTTGGAGAACTTAACCTCCCTCCCAAAGCATTTCCCTACGGGAAATCTACTCGTCCATCGTCGACGTATTGGTAGAAGCGATTCACTTCATTCCATCACACGAGCTTTCAGCAGACATCTTGGCGTAGCTTCTTGGAAAGAAATGTTCAAAGTTATTAGTTTGCCTAGCTAGAATCGCTATGAGCTACTGACTTTCACTCACAATAATGTCCTAGGCGATTACTTAACGTAGAACTGGCCCTATCTCAGCATTTGCTTAACACACGCACAATATACCACTCAAAATAATACAAAAATTTACATAAATTACATTCATCAATCACCACGCAACTGGTTTCTAACAAGTCTCAAATATGTCTATCACGTAGCGCTTATCTCGGCTAGAGATCTCCACAAGGCTAAGCGTGAATTCTGCTCCCTTGAGCACAAAATAAAATGTTTGTCAAACAGACGTGAAGTACGCTCACTAGAGCTTGATAAATCGTGACGCAAAGTGGCGTGAACGTTGCTCACCAGAGCTCAATAAAGTTGTGTCTGAAACTGCTCATCACTGATCAATTTATTTGAAACTGACAGAATGGGGTAAGGTGGGGGCAATTTGTGAAAATAATCTGTAGATTTCACCTCACAGACTTGGGACTAGTATCAATCTTCTTCTTTTCATCCAAACGTCTCAATGGACTTATGCGGAATTAATTCGGATCGGCTGTTCTTCAGATACGCGTTTTAGCGCCTTTTTCTAGGGTACGCAATCCACCGCGTGGCTTTTTCGTCCTCTCCTCTGATTTGCTGATTCAATCGTGGATCGGTTGGAACTTCACTTCTGGCACACCCATAATGACGCCGATTGAGGTGCGCGTTCGTACAGAATTTGTCCTTGAACTCGACTTTGCCGGTCATTTGAGGAATAACTACCAAGCTGCTTCTGTTGTAATCGTTGCGACACACTACCTGACTCCCCTTTGTCAATCTCCAACTCGTTCTGCCTGGGCATCAGTTATAATAATAATAATAAAAATCATGAAGACTTATTGATCGACAAATCAATAAGGGATCATTTATCCTCAGCAAGGTTTTGAAATTCGAAGCAAGTGACTGATTTGGATTTTAAAAACAATATCCACAGTAGTATAGATAACATCTCTTAAGCACCTCACTCGTCTGCCTGAGTGTACATCTACTGCTGTCTCGTTCTCATCTTCAGGATTCCTGCTTAAAGCATCAGGTATGATGTTCATCCTTCCAGGGCAGTGTTCTATGGTAATATCGAACTGCTGTATATAAATGGACCAACGCGTAACTCTTTCGCTTGCCAACGTTGTTTTGTATAAGAAGGTCAGTGCATGGAGGTCAGTTCTGACAACAATGGAGTCGCCGAAAATCATCTTGCGCCATTGTTGAAGCGAGTACAAAATCGGTAACAACTCAAGTTCTGCAACAGTGTAGTTCCTCTCGTGCTTCCTAAGTTTACGACTAGTAAATGCCAAATATGATCGATTCTTGGGTTCATCAGCGTCCTCTTGGTAGAGCAGGGCGCCGATTCCAATCAATGAAGCGTCTGCCTGAATTACAAATTTCTTCGCGAAGTCTGGGTACCCTAGCTTGACACAATTCTCCAGTAGGTCTTTCGTGGCTCTAAAGGACCTGTCGCACTCCTCATTCCATGACCATCGATTTGATTTCTTTAGCATCTCTTGCATCGGTGCTACTGTTTCCGTGTACCCAGGACAATTCTCCTTAAAGAAACCTGTCACTACCAAAAATGCTCTAACATGTTTCACTTAAGTTGGTGTAGGGAATTCCTTAATTGCGTCTATTTTCGGCGGATTTGGTCTCACGCCTTCAACATCAATTATGTGACCCAAATACAGAATCTCGCTCTGGCAAAAGTGCGATTTCTTCAAATTAATTTTGAAATTCAAGGTTCTCAAATTATCCAAAAGTTTGTTTAGGTTTTCCAAATGTTCCTCCATTGTTTCTGATGCTATGAGTATGTCATCAACATATCTTGTAGTGAAGCTCCTGACCTCCTCAGTTAGATTCCTGTCGAGTGCTCTTATCAATGCACATCCTGCTGTTTTTACACCAAAGGGCATGCGAGATCATATATAGCTTTGGTTATCAAATAAAAACCCCGTCAATAACTGGGATTTTTCCTCAAGTTCCAGATGGTGGAAACTATTCGTTAAATCGACGCTAGAATATATCTTCTTTCCACGGAAGCCCTTCAATACATCCTTGATCCTTGGTGCTTGGTCGTGCTCGACTAACAGTTTGCTATTTAAGACCCGTGCGTCTAGGCATAATCTGATTGATCCATTTGGCTTGGCCACAGCCAATATTGCATTTAAATATGGGGTTGCTACTGTTCTGATCATTCCAGAATCTAATAGGTTAGTAATAATGTCCTTGACCTGAGCAAAATGTTTCTCTGGGATCGGGCACAATTTACTCTTAAATGGGGTCCAAACGGTAATTTGCATGGCATACTGAAAATGTAATACTTTTCCAGGGATCGTGTCGAAAACTCCCTTGTGATGTCTCAAAATCTCTTCTAATTTTCTTCTGTCAGGTTCCCCTACTATTGCCTCCTTAAGTCGCCCCTGAAGTAAGTTTTCAAACTTGGGCCCGCTAATTTCTTCCTCCGCAAAATGTATCCAAAGTTCCTGCGAAATATCTTGACCGTCAATTTCAACAACCTCTGTCTGGCTTACTCGTCCCTCCGTCGAGTTCTTATCTTCAATCGCCTCATTAGTGCATTCTTCAATGACCCAACTATTCGCCTCTCTCTCTAGTGGACTCTCTTCCATGTTCAGACCAACGAGACTCAAGCCCTCAACTTGTTGAAAGCTCACGGTGTTATTATGTAAGTCAATTATAGCGTGAAAATCACAAATGAGGTTGGCTCCCAGAATGACATTATAATTCATCTTTGGTATCACGATGAAAGTTTGTGAAAATGTGTGGTTTAATATCTCCAGATCTAAATATGCTTGGCACTTGCGAACTATTGTCTTGTCAGGAACGTTCCCTCGGACATTCATTAATGGTACAGGCATAATTGGAATGGTTTGTTTAGTTCCAATGTCTTTCAACAATGCTTCCGTGACTAAGCTCACCTGGCTACCCGTGACGATAAGGCACCTCACTCTAAGACCTCCAATATGAGCATAAATAATTGGTAATTGTCTGATTACATTCTCCCGGTCCTTCAACATTTCCTCCAGGCAATCGTCCGGGAATGCTACCCACTCTTTAATGTTCGCAACAATAAACTCCTCCCGTTCCCTGGTGTCCTCCGTTCTCAGGCTATTTGGTTTTGATTTAATCGTGTTTTTTTATCCTGCGACCCATTTGTTGAGTTTCGCTGGTTGTCATCGCGTCTCTCCTGCTGACGTAATAAACTTTCCGCCCCCGCTCCCGGGTGATTATCTGGACTTTGTCTATTTGCCATCGCACGCCCCCACTTCTCTTTCTCTGTTTCTTCTGCATTTAATTCGTCCAAATATTTTTGTGACTCAGCGTACCGCTCGTTCCAGTCATTACGATAATCTCCCTGGTTATCTTGCCGATAATTCCTCTGATTATTCCATCTGCGTCCCCGTTCCTTTGGTATGGTCTTCCCTGCCTTTGGTTTCCCCTCCAGTTAGTATATCCTAGCTGGTACGTCCTCTGATTGTGATTGTTGTTCTGATTATTATTATGATCATCACGGCGATTCTGGAAGTTCCTATTGTTATTATTATATTGGTTCCGACCGAAGAACTCCTGCCGTCTGGGCGTAAATTGTGTGCTGGTGGACTGTGTCTTCGTCTGATTATTGTGATTGTGACCGTTTTGATGCCCTTGAAATACTTCTGCAGTGTTTACGCACTCCATATTCCGTCTACCTGTCTGCGGACTGACAATACTCGTCTCATCCAAGCGGCGGAGTGTCTCCTCGGCCTGAACTGCGGTTTTGATGTGTCCTGCCACTAAAAATTGCTGAATATTCATCGTAAGCTGCTTGCCGATAGTTAAAACCATGTTTTCCCCTGAAGGGTGCTCATCAAAACCCCGGAATTTAACTAGCTGGTGGCTAAAGAACTCAGAAAACCTTGTAGGGTGTGTGCTATGATATTTCCTGGTATATAAATCCATCCTCAACCCCTGCTGCAGTGAAGGACTCCAGAACTTCCTCAGAAATGCCTCTTTGAACTGGGCCATGTCATTAAACGTATACCTGAAGCTTTGGAACCAGATTAAACTCGGGCCCTCTAAAAATTGTTCCACCAGTCGCAGCTGTTTTGCGGGACTGGCGTGTTGGTCATTAAAGTAATCATCCAGCTGGCGCAAAAATGCATTTGGAGTAGATCATGAATTCTCCCTGAATTTGTCGGGTTTAAAGTCGTTTCCCCTAATTACTTGTATGACTTGGGCAAGTGCCAAGCCAGGTAGTGGAGTTGATGTCTCCCCTCTGTAATTTTGGAATGTGTGGCACGTTAACTTTGGACTCTGACCTCGGCTCGTAACCTCAGCTAGCTTCGAGCCCTCCGGACTTCCAATACATCCATGTTTCCCTTCTACATTTTCTGAAGAGAATAATGTGGCATTCTCTAAAAGTCTTATCTCGTTCTTAACGATGAGGTCTGCGTGTTCTTGGAACTTGGATTTCATGCTTTCCTCCGGAGCCTGCATTCTAGAGTTATTCTCGCCTAGCCGCTTTAATATATTCAGCCTATCTCCTTTAGTCTCATTCACCTGCTGTTCCCAATCTTTCCGGATCCTACTCTTCAATTTATTAATTTTTTCTTCATTGCTCTCCTGATTCTTCTCATACTGTTCCCCTATTTGCTGTTGTATCAACTGCTGAGTTTTAATCAATTGTTCTCCCATTTCTTTCTGATTCTTATTTAGCTGATCTCCTATTTCTTTATGACTCGTAATTAACTGTTCTTCCATTTCTTCTCGTATTTGCTCTTGGGTTTTAGTTAACTGGTCTTCCAGGTTTTCGCGCAAGTGCATCCGTTCTTTCTCCGTTTTTATCTCCAGCTTGTGAAGTTCTTTTATCAATCCTAGCACATTGTTGTCGACTGAATTAATCTGCTCCTGTATGTTAACGTTCTTCGCCTCTATTCTATTGAATTGCCCCTGTAATTCATCCTGCGTGCTTTTGATCCCTGCCGTGTTGTTCACGCATGCTGTCTCAATTTGTTTCAGTTTGGCGGCTACCATTGCATCTAACTGTACTAGTTTATCGTCGAATTTAGATTCTAGCTTCTTAATTTCCCCTAATTGCCTCGAATTATTTTCTGCCACCTCTCCTGCCAGTTTCTCTAGTTCTACATTAGTACTCTGATTTATTTCAAGGGTGATCTTCTCTAACTGAACTGTTTGTAAGGTTGCCTGCTCTGATAACTTATGGTTTAATTAGGTAACCGTTTATTATTATCATCACTCTGTTCACGTAATTGAATAGTTATGTTATTTAATTGTTTATCATTCTGTTCACGCAACTCGTGTATTTGTTTGTCGGATTCCAGTTTCTGAATTTGCAATTGGACCGTAATGTTACTGTTCACGTCCTGTAATTGTTTATCGCTCTGTTCACTCTGTTCACGTAATTGTTTATCACTATGTTCATTTATCTCCTCCTTCATGCTTTATAACTGTTCCTCCGTCATTGCAGACAATTGCACAGACATATGCTCCATCAACGCTTTAATCTCCTCGATGCTAGCCATCGCAAAACACACAAATATATACTGAGAAAAACAGGGCCATGCAATGGGATTTCAGTCGTACACACACACATTTCTTGATATTTAAATTACATTGATTCTAATTTAAATAAATTTTCAGTAATCAAAATCTTACTGAATAATGACTCTTATTTCCAAACAACAAAATAACTCCCTTGTGATCTGCTTTTAAATTTCTAACTAACAAAATTTACGAACAACACTTTAATTAACCGAAGTTAATTAAATGTAAATTAAGGCAACACCTTCCTGCTTTGACTGAGTTCACTAAATATGCAAATTTTCTATTTTTAAGCCGGACGCCAGAACAAGTTAACAACAAATACAATATCAACTTCTAATTTTTTTCCATATTTGTAACTTTAAGAACTCAGCGATTTTACTAATACACATGGCGGTACAACTTCGCCTCAATTTACTGAATTTACTCTTGTCCTGCTGACCTGGCATCATTTCTCAGCGAAATACGTATGAGGTCAACAAAGCAACAAAAACAACAATCCCCACTTGGGCAGCCATATTTGATATATGAACCCTTGCAAAGAAGCATATTAAACTCAGTTTCGGGGGGTGTAACAGTCCATTTCGTTAAGTTGTTGTTAAGCGTTTCTTATAACATGCAGGGTACCATATAACAAAATAACATGCAGGAAAAAGTGAATACCAGGGTATAAACAAATGAATTTAATAACAGATCAACTATTTACACTATTTACAATAAAACAAAGCAAACAAGGTCTCCCAAATGACTCCCACTTGAATTAATAAAATGCCAAACTTAGGCCTAATCTCAGGAGAGATCGTAAAATATCTGGACCAAGTGTCCCAAATTACTACAATGACCAGGTGCGTGTGCGGCCGTTCTACATGCGTTACGATGTGTACGAATTAATGCGTGATCCGTTACCATCCAGTACACCTTCAGGGGACGAATCTGTATTGTCTAGAGCTAGACAGACACAGGGAACCAACTAAACACTAATTAAGCTAATGTGACACTTCCTACACTGAATAAAAGAAAACAAATAATTTCCGCATGAAATTGGAATCAAAGAACTGCCGTAGCAAACAACATTCACGCCTAAAACTAGTACTTTTCAAGTCAACACAAGTAAATTAACACGTGACCAAACAAGAAAAATACACATATGGCCGCTTGCCATTTTTACAAAGAAAAATACACAAGTACACCCAATGGTGTCCCAACAGACAAATTTAACATGAAATGAGTCATCGAAAACACTAGGCTCAAATACAACATTTACATAATAAAAACAATATTTCATTCATACGATATGCGGTAATTCGTAACGGACATGGCAAACTCCCAAATTAAATTATGGTCCAACGACCATCAAAAGAACAGGTTTGCTACTGATAGCTTACAGGGGTCAGTCGGTCAGCTGGACAGCATAAAACGATGAATCACCAGACATAGACGGGCGCTAAGTGGAATCTGCACATCTGTCAACCCACGTGTCAATGACCTCAACTTGCCATGGCACGGGTTCGAGTCTCGAAGAAGCGTGCTCCCAAAAGCACATAGTATACGTGTGTTTGTCAGAATAAAATATCTCAGCATTTCCCAAGGATATCCATGAATCAGCACTGAACAAGTTACAGTAGCCTCTGAGAGTGCTCTGCCTTTCCTCAAAATACAACAACAAATTTTGAGGGCGGTAGCACATTCTACCCCTCATCACGAAGAATCAATACACACACCTGACACAAAACACACACCAGAATCACACGTATTGGTTTGACAGAAACCTGAAATAAATGACATAAAATATTTTCCACCAACTTGCGCTCCCAATCTAGTCCGTGACTAAAGAACCTGAAAAGGACTCAAAAAACTCAAAAAAATAGAACAAAGGTGTTCTACAGTGACATCTTAATTTGTTGCGCTCGGCAACCCTAGTATGAATAAAAACCTGGTCGTAAAACATCTTACAACTATTACCCCCTTTTCCTACAAAAATGAATTTGAATAAAGCACCACTTATCGACCGTGACGATTTTCCCATTCGCATGGATAAAATCAAACCCACACGCCGTGCATGCTAAATATGACTCATAAGAAAAAATATACAAACAAACACTTTGACCACGTGCCAACGTACATTTAAATATAATAGTGTCGGCACACACAAAAAATCTAAATACAAGAAAAACAATGAATAACATATTTACAACGTTCCCGCGTCTAATCTTACTATATATTGAGTAAATCAATGGTTTGTACATCACCGTTGTAGCTTGTAGAACTTAACCTCCATCCCAAAGCATTTCCCTACGGGAAATCTACTGGTCCATCGTCGACGTATTGGTAGAGGCGATGCACTTCATTCCATCACACGACCTTTCAGCAGACATCTTGGCGTAGCTTCTTGGAAAGAAATGTTCAAAGTTATTAGTTTGCCTAGCTAGAATCGCTATGAGCTACTGACTTTCACTCACAATAATGTCCTAGGTGATTACATAACGTAGAACTGGCCCTATCTCAGCATTTGCTTAACACAAGCACATTATATCACTCAAAATAATACAAAAATTTACATAAATTACATTCATCAATCACCACGCAACTGGCTTCTAACAAGTCTCAAATATGTCTATCACGTAGCGCTTATCTCGGCTAGAGATCTCCACAATGCTAAGCGTGAACTATGCTCTCTTGAGCACAAGATAAAATGTTTGTCAAACAGACGTGAAGTACGCTCACTAGAGCTTGATAAATCGTGACGCAAAGTGGCGTGAACGTTGCTCACCAGAGCTCAATAAAGTTGTGTCTGAAACTGCTCATCACCGATCAATTTATTTGAAACTGACAGAATGGGGTAAGGTGGGGGCAATTTGTGAAAATAATCTGTAGATTTCACCTCACAGACTTGGGACTAGTATCAATCTTCTTCTTTTCATCCAAACGTCTCAATGGACTTATGCGGAATTAATTCGGATCGGTGGTTCTTCAGATACGCGTTTTAGCGCATTTTCTAGGGTACGCAATCCACCGCGTGGCTTTGGCGTCCTCTCCCCTGATTTGCTGATTCAATCGTGGATCGGTTGGAACTTCACTTCTGGCACACCCATAATGACGCCGATTGAGGTGCGCGTTCGTACAGAATTTGTCCTTGAACTCGGCTTTGCCGGTCATCTTCAGGAATAACTACCAAGATGCTTCTGTTGTAATCGTTGCGACACACTACCTGACTTCCCTTTGTCAATCTCCAACACGTTCTGCCTGGGCATCAGTAATAATAATAATAAAAATCATGAAGACTTATTGATCGACAAATCAATAAGGGTTCAATATATAAGTTTAAATTAGATAAATCTAGATTTGAGACTAATGTAAATAATTCCGAAACAAATTTCAATTTGCGAATTGATAGTATAGGGACAAAATTAGATAACCTAGAAAGGAACGAAGTAACGAAGTGGCAAACAATGACACCCTTGACGTCATACGCGACGATACCATCACATTGACTAGGGAAGGATTCTGACGGAACTTCTGCCTCCATGGTGAACCAGTATGTCGCCACTCCGCAGACTGACGTTTCAGTTCTCGTTCGTATGCCCTGGCCCAAAATTCTTCGATGGCGATTATTCGTGACAAGATTTGATCGCCGTCCTGTTGCCAGCGAGTAAGGTGGTCAGAGCATATGGCATAGTGCACCCACCTTTGAGCTTCCGTCAGTGCATTCGGTACCCCCCTCGATGTGATTTTGCGTATTTGCAGCTCATTCCGCAATATACTGTGGACGGTGCGTTTCTTGATGCCACTTGCCGTCTCTCACTCCAGTAGCGTCCATCGTCTGTCTTCATCCAGGAGCAGCTCGATGACGACACGTGCCACGTCGGTCCGCAGACTGACAGATGGTCCCAAACCTTGCTCACTGGTTGACAAACGTCCTTGCTGAAACTTTCCTACCCACCATGCTACTGTACGGTATGGTAGGGCATTATTCCCAAGGGCTTCCACTATTTCACTGTTACATTCCATCTAATTTCTCCCTCGGAGAAGGGCTATTTTGATGTAAGCACGCTGCTCAACACGGGTTAATTCCATCTCACACGACCCTCACCAACCAACTGATTTCACAGCCCTCGCTGCATTACTACCTGCTATGACAAAGCCATCTGTTGTTTAGCATACACACTATGCCTGCAGAACGTCCACACGACACATATATTTTTGTGATCTGTTCTTATATCTACAAGAATAAAAATAGTTGCCATGACTTTTGCCCCACACCACGTATAATGGAATTGCTAAAGTGGATTTATATTTCACCTTCCCGTGATTTGATATGTCTACTGAGAAGCTTGGTTGAAGTTTAAGAAGAAGTTTTGTTGACGTCAAGGGCCCGAAACCTTCCCCCCCCCCCCCAGAGGTCGAGTCAAGCTGCACCGCGAGTGAGCTGGAAGTGGAAGACAGTACAGTGCAGTAGAGTTCGGTTCGTGATGCATTAGGAGAAGTTAGTCAGTTGCTTGGAGTTGCTTGAAGTTGCTAAGATTCACAGGGAGAATGCAATTACAGTTGTCAAGATTGACGTACAGAGCGAAGATACAGTTGTTAAAATTCACGGAACGAGTGAAGTCGTAGTGTTTGCCTTGTAAATATGAAAACAGCAAGTTACTCCTATTTACAGTACAGCAGAAGCGGCTAACGAGGCTTGTCAATGCGGGCAGCTAACATTCATTTTACCCAGCTCAAGCTGAGTGCCACGAGTTTGCATTTGATAGCCGCACAAAAAGAGAAGATTACAGTTCGGTTCGTGACGTGCTATGAACTCAACAGGTCCGCAAAGCAGGATTGTGTTCCTTCATGCGCTATGCCGTTGTGTTACCGAAACGCGTGCATTCTGAGCTTGACATTTCACAGTGTGGTATCCACTATTAAGACTCTGATTAACTACAGAAAAAGTGTACAGAGACTTTGATATTACCGTTCTGTCTTATAATAAGTAGCAGACTATGCTATGTTCCAAGTTGGCAGTCAAAGTGAAAGGTCGTGTTTTTCCCGAGCTCTCAGGTGTGCTGAAATGGGTTGTTCTCTGGGGTGTTATCGCGCGAGGATCGGACTGTGGTATGCGAAGGGTAGTCGGGATTTCCGGTGTTTGTGTGTGCGTACGGGATCTAGTAACTTGTGGTTTATAGCCCTAGTGATAGCTGCGTTGTTAGTTATTGGTGGAGTGGAAGTGAACCCAGGTCCTGTTACTCCAAATGTGAAGCAGGCAAATGATCCAGTGGCAGCATTAAAGTGTTCGACGAGCAGCAAAACGTTGAAGAACGGTGTTCAGTGTGGACTATGAGGGAAATGGTTTCACTTCTGCTGTATTAAGGACAAGAAGGAGGATTGTGCTGTCGGGAATTGGTTTTGTAAAGTATGTGATACGCCGGACTGCTTGAGGGAGCAAATCAAAGCAAGGGATCAAATAATACAGCAACTTAGAACAAAGCTTCGTCAATCAGAGGAAACGGTGAAGGATGTGACTGAACGGCTTTCTACTGGGATCAGTGTGGAAGAGGGCGTGCAGGAGCAAACTGAAGATGACGTTATCATAATGGGTGATTCTATGATACGATGGAGTGCGAATATCTCGAGGAAATCAGGTGCAAAAGTGAGGTGTTATCCAGGGATTAAAATTGACCAGCTTGCCCAACAAGTGGAAGAAGCAAATGTAGAGGACTGTGACAAAGTTATAGTGTTGTTGCTCCATATTGGGACGAACGATTTGAAGAAGAGGGCTACAGCTGATTACATCATGGGGGAACTTTACGAACTATGCAGAAAAGCTAAAAGCAAGTTTAGGAATGCTAAAATTATAATGAGTGGCATTGTTCGGCGGGGAGATGTTCCGTTAAGGCGAGTTAAGACTGTAAATGTCCACATTGGGTAGATTATAAGCTGAGGAATAACCCACCCACCAAGGGAAGATGATTAAGAGAAGGAAGTAGATTTTGGATTGGAGAAAAAGGATAGAAAAATAGGAGGAGAGTTCCACAAAATTTATAAGTTTAATTTTAAACACACTTAAAGGCGGTTGCCACTGAAAATTAATTCGCTGAAACCTAAAGTAGGTACGAGCTTGGTCGAAGCTGACGGGAACCGCAGCTAAGACTTGGGCGATTTGCCAGAGAATGGCTTTAGTGTATTTCCTCCCAAGCATGCATAAAAGTACTATGGGGAAGGGTGATGGTCTGGCCAGACAAATAGTAGTAGATTCGTTCTGTATTAACGATGGCATAAACTTGGGAAGAGTCAGGGAAGACAGACTCTTGCTTAACCGTGGTGTTTGAGAAATGATAAATCCAAAAACAAATATTTAATTTATTTACCAATTCAAAGAAGTTTGAGGAAGTTAACAAGCATGTATTCAATTTAGTTAACAATTTGGGGTCGCAGACCTCCGACAACATTTAGAAATTGCTCTAGGCAATTGACAATTTACAAGGTTTCAAACCTTACATATTTCTAAAATCTTTATAAGATTTAAACAAATAAACAATGAAGTAATTAAAGTTTGAACGTGAATTGGAGTACAAAGAGTGTACCTTAAGAAATTCCTGAGAATATACTAGAAAAAGTGAAAACTTCTAAAATAACAATAATAAAAACATGAAGAATAAGATAGAAGTTCCTACAACTTCTTATATTTATACAGAATTAATGTTGGTTATTATGCAAATAAGGGCAGGTCACTTACTGTGAAACCTGAAGAGAGTTAAAAGGAAGGTTCTAGACTTCCCAAGTTTGAGTAGGAATCACTAGCCAAATGGGACAGTTTCCATTTCGTGAAACCTGAACATGACTCGCTCAAGAGTTTAAAGAATTGTTTTCCCTGATTATAGGAAAGGAACAATGTGAATTTGAAACTTGTATCACACAAGCAATTATGCAGAATTTAATTAATGTTAAACTAGCAAAGTTGGAAGGGCACTTCGTGAGTGACACCTTATAGGAAAGTTACAATTTTATTAATATTGGTTGTTAGTAGAAGGTTGAGGAAAGATCATTGGGATATAGGATCAATGTTCATGGCCGTATTTAATATAAACGGACGATCGCGACGTGGTAGAAAATTGAACAAGCACTGGTTTTCACTATAGTTCGTTGAAATATATGAAAAGTTCACTGTAGAAACACGAAAGTTTATGACAGAGAAAGTTATTGCAATGCTGAAAAGAACTGGTTGCACTAGGTAGGCGAGAGTCTATTGCTGGAGAAAATGGTGGATTACAGTTAAATGCGCCATAGAACATCCCAACGGTGGACGAAAGTTAGCTATTGCAGTAATTTGTAAGGAAGATTCCTCATTTTAAATATTATTTTCACAAGTGAGTGAAAAATACCTGACGGCAAGACTCGCAGATAGAGTACAAGATCTCGAAGGTTCCAGAACGACCTTAGTAGAAAAATGGGGTTGAGAAAATCCAACGGAGGAACTAGCTTGATGAATTATAGACAGCGGGTATTAGGTAATATCCCACGTAGTGAGAGGATTTCTCATTTGAATAGCTTAAGAAAAGCTCTTTTTTTAGTAAAGTTGGCTTATACAAGCAAAAGCTCAACATGGCAAATCCCACGAAGAATGATTTTTGCCCCAAAATAAATAATTTCACACTGTCTATAAAAGCATCATTAAAAGCACGTGAAAGTTAAAACCATGAAGATGAGGTTAAAACTTTTAAAATGGTACTTATCTTGATTTCATGTTGAAGGCGAAGTTTCTCTGGATGACAACTACCTTGCCAACATGGCGTAGAAGAGTGTGTGCCTCTTGGTTTGAGGAGGCTAGCTCGAGAGGAGCTTTAACTGACCGAGTCAACTGCCGATTGCGAAGTGAGACCTGCTCAACGGAGCACGGAGGGTCCAAGGAAGGGGAAAAGAGTGGGGGGTAGGAGACAAAAGGAGAACATATAAGCATTGCCAATGTTACAACAAAAAATTATCTTCTCTTGCTGAGCTGGTCTTCAAAGAGTTGATAGCAGGCGATACTAGCGCAGCATGGTGAGTAAAAGAGTAAACGTAGTTCTCTTGCTCATGGAGATAATAGCTGGCGATGGTAACAGGATCTGGTGGCCAAATATATCTAGAACAGACTTATGAAGACATAAGAGATTTGCCCATCAAGGAAAAAACAGAAGATCACTGTTGGTGTTTGACAAAGAGGAAGGAAAGAACATGCAAAAGCATTGAAAATTATAATCTCTCGTACCGTGTATTCCAAGAATATACCATACTGGGAGGGGGAAAACACCAACAGGGAACAAATAAGCAGTTAAACATTTAAGAGTGATGAAACAATGAAAAAAAAGTGGTCTTGTGATCTGACCATTAGTAGTCAAAACTCTGACTGCCCTGACTCTCCCATCTCTTCCAGGATAACACTCGGTCACTCTTCCAAAAGGCCAGACTAGGGGGGGTGAAACATCCCTAACTAAGACCAAGTCTCCCACTTTAATGTCGGGACTGGAAAGAAACCACTTCTGCCTCCGTTGCAAGGAAGTTAAATATTCCAAGTTCCACCTCTTCCAAAAAGAATTACGGAGGGCTTCAAGTTTACGCCAAACGATAGGTAGATCAGAATCCCTGAAAAAATTAGGAAGAGGAGGATGGGCAGAGAGAGAAGTGCGTGTAAGACAGTGACCAGGTGTGAGTGGAAGGAGGTCATCAGGGTCATTAGAAAGCGGAGTTAAATAACGAGAATTAACGACATCTTCCATCACAAAATAACTAGAAGCTGAGGGAAATAAAGCACTAGTAAAGATTGCGATACAATGCAAAAGGAGAATTAACAAGTTTAAACAAAGCGTATAGAAACAAGTACATCTATTCAGGACAAGAATATACCAAATAAACAAAGAAACTATGCGAGTAGAAAGCAAGAACGCCATAGGTAACAACCTAGTAGCCATAAGGAATGACCTTAAGTCATAATGAGTATCAAAGGGGTTACTCAGAAAAATACTTAAGTCAGCGAGAAACGTGACATAACAAGTATAAATGCAAAAACACATCGAATGTGACGACGAGAAAAAACCAGTTTGTTCATTAATGAACAATAAGATTTCAAAATATGTGAGCAGAGTACAATACATAAGCGCGTGAGAAATACGCAACGAAGTTTTGAAGCAAGAATCGAAGCAATTGTAAGATACGATCGTGAGTACATGAGAGACGTAAGCAAGCGCGGCCTTGACCCACAGAGTACAGCGAGATGAAAATGAAAATCCACAGCCTGCTTCCAGTCTCCGACGGGGTCAGGAATGGAATGAATGAAGCCCCCATCTAGCGGCGAGGATATGAACTGTGCCGGCTGCCGAGGCCTGACGCACTCCTCTGGGGCAATGATTAAATGAATGACAGATGGAATGAAATGATAGTGGAGAGTGTTGCTGGAATGAAATTTTTGACAGGGAAAACCGGAGTACCCGGAGAAAAACCTGTCTGCCTCCGTTTTGTCCAGCATAGATCTCACATAGAGAGATCGGGATTTGAACCACGGACCCAGCGGTGAGAGGCCGGCGTGCTGCCGCCTAAGCCACGGAGGCTCCGAGTACAGCGAGATAACGAATATAAATATCTGAAAGAGTCCTTGACTAGAAGAAGGTTATTTTGGGAATTAGGTGAGCGGCTTCCGAGCGTGCGGTAGCGACTCGCCAGACAATGGTTGGCAATCAGCCAAAGTTGAGATAAGAGAAACTTGCTTTAAACTTTGTCAAGCGTACAGGAAATAAACAGTGACTTGACCTCACTCGGGCTTGTATACAAACAAGTTTGAAAAACAAGCAGTTCAAAGTACACAAACAACACTAGTTGAATCAGCTGTAACTTAAAGCAGATATTCAGGTTGGACGGCGTGCAGTCAATCGTAACTTGGACGTGAAAAACCAATTTAAAGCCGTATGAAACGGAGTAGGAAATCAATTTCGCATAATTGAGAGGATCACGGAATCCGACAATTTTCAAAAGAAAGAAGCTTAATTCTTCCGAACAGAGAAGAAAAGCTGGGACATTGAGAAGGAGTTTATGCATAAGAATAGTTATTCTAGATGCTATAGAATTCAGATTTTCAAGCGGTTTCATGAGCGACTTCCAATTGTGAGGAAGGAGGGAGGAGCCGGCCGTGGCCATCCTTCTACATAGCGAAGGAAGTGAAACATAGCTTACAGCGAAGTGATGGAGACTGATAGCCATGGTTTTACACAAAGGGAAGATAGTTTTCGAGAAAGAGTTTAAGCAATTACCTGCTATAAAAATGACATGAGAAGGTAAACGAAATAACTCAAAGCAAGGCGAACTTGAATTGACATCTTATGCGGAAATAAGGCAAAATCTTTTAAACAACATACCAAGGTGGCGTAGTTGTTCACGATAAGACATCGTTTCGGCAAGTGGTTTTCAAAATATTGAGATCTGAAACCTGAGCGTTCTCTTTTTCAGAAATGGGATTTATGTCAGCTGTAACGAAATGACATTGCGCTTTGGTTTGAACACTGGGATGCTGAATTTCACCAGTAATAACCCAACCAAAATCGGTGTCTCTAGCGACCACGGTTGAAGATAACTTGCGTGTTTGTTTGCGAATGCACTTCCAAAAAACATTGGCACTGAAAAGTACATCAATGGGACCTTGAGCATTAAACTGAGGATCAGCTAACCTTAAGTGCGAAGGAATCTTCAAACTGGAAGTATTAATAGCGCTGCTAGGATTGTCTTTGCCAATACTGGTAAGAAAGAGACAGTTTAAATTAAGATTGGTGTTTCTTTGGCAAACGTCTCTGATTTTCAATTTTGAAGACTGCAAGACTTGAGTTTTCAAATTGTCAATGCCGGTCACATTGATAGAAGTCGGCGATGACGAAAGACCTAGTTTTTTAATCAACGATTGCGAAACGAAGTTGTGCGTTGAAGCGGAATCGAGAAGACCACGGGTTCGAAACCAATTTCCAAATTTATCTTGGATTTCGAATTGTACAGTGGACAAAAGAGTTTGCGCACTGTGAGAAGTTTCGGCATTAGAAATGCAGGAAGAAGCATTAATTTGTTCGGAGCTGCTCTGCATGGAGCTTGAAGAGGCAGGTAGTGATGACCTCGATTTATCGTGAACGTGCAATAAAGAATGATGCGGTTTTTTACAATGAAAACAGAGGTTGGATGACGTACAGTTCGAAGAAGAATGCTTAGGTGACAAGCAATTGAAGCAATGTTTGCTATTCAAGACAAACTTCTTTCTGTCTTCAACAGACAATTCTTTAAAAGATTTGCACAAATACAATGTGTGAAGCTTTTTACAGAGCGTGCATTTTAATGATTTGTTAAGCGGCCTGATATGTTCTCTTGGATTATTGAAAGAAGAACGGGTTTGTTTGTTCTCGACAGATGGTGGCTGATAACCATTTGAAAAAGCATGGTTTTTCTCAAAAATGTGAGACTGATGATTCGTTTCGACCTTTTCGCACTGAAATGCGAGTGCTGTAAGGAATTGACATCGACTGTTGAGAAACGAGATAAGGTGTTCGAACGAATGTTCCTTGTTGCAGGCGAGTTCGATCTCCCAGGCCTTCAGTGTCGAAAAATCGAATCTTGATGTAGCTAGGTGAATAAGTATGGTGTCCCATGTTTGGACAGGCTGCTTTAGTTGGTATAACGCTCTGACATTTAACTGCATAGAGTCTAAGAGGTCTCTTAAAGAGGTGACGTCATTAGGTTTGACGGCTGGTAGGTTAAACAAACAACGGATGTGTCGAGCGACACTCAAACGTAAATTGCCATATCTCTCTTTAAGGAGATTAAATGCGATGTGGTAGTTCTCTGCGCTTAAAGGCAGTGACTCCACCAAGGCTAATGCCTCGCTATCCAAAGACGTACGCAGGAAATAAAATTTATGAATATCAGAAATTTCAGTATTTTCATGAATTAGGGAGCAGTAAAGTTCATAAAAAGAATACCATTCACCTTCCTTGCCTGAGAAGTGCGGTAGGCTTATCTTAGGAAGTAACGGTTTTGGTTTGTTCTTGTGAACTGAAGCGGGTGCGAACTGGGCCGGATTGATTACCCTAGTGTCCGGTTCTGAGATACTGCGAATCAATTGGTGGGCCTTGGCAATCCCTTCAAAGTACAAGGGTTCGACCTCGTCCCGATCCGATTGAAGTTCTGGGAAAGCGGATTCAATCTCGGTTTGAGTTTGATCATAATAATCGTAAGACCGTTCATACAACTTAAGGCGTTGTGTCAAGATATCTAAATCACAATCGGCGGGATTTAATTTGTTGATGAAATTTCTGAATCTAGTGAGTTGCCCTTTATAAGAAGAACGTCTGGCAATGAGAGTTTCATCTTTTTAAGTAGGAGCCATGTCAAAGAGAATAAATTGAAATGTAACTCACGAAACTGTTGAACTTTGGAGATGCTGTCAAATTTGCAGCAGCGAATGAGTAGAAAGAACGGGTCACACCAAAGGAGACAGGAGCGGCCTCTTTCCCGTTCACAGGCTTTGCATGATGTGGTTATAGCTGAAATATTCAAAACAGATATTAATAATTTGCAAAGTGTTGCCAAACAGAAAGATGACAAATGCACTCTCCCAGGTTTCGGTACCAAATTTTGGGTAGATTATAAGCTGAGGAATAACCCACCCACCAAGGGAAGATGATTAAGACAAGGAAGTAGATTTTGGATTGGAGAAAAAGGATAGAAAAATAGGAGGAGAGTTCCACAAAATTTATAAGTTTAATTTTAAACACACATAAAGGCGGTTGCCACTGAAAATTAACTCGCTGATACCTAAAGTAGGTACGAGCTTGGTCGAAGCTGACGGGAACCGTAGCTAAGACTTGGGCGATTTGCCAGAGAATGGCTTTAGTGTATTTCCTCCCAAGCATGCATAAAAGTACTATGGGGAAGGGTGATGGTCTGGCCAGACAAATAGTAGAAGATTTGTTCTGTATTAACGATGGCATAAACTTGGGAAGAGTCAGGGAAGACAGACTCTTGCTTAACCGTGGTATTTGAGAAATGATAAATCCAAAAACAAATATTTAATTTATTTACCAATTCAAAGAAGTTTGAGGAAGTTAACAAGCATGTATTCAATTTAGTTAACAATTTGGGATCGCAGACCTCCGACAACATTTAGAAATTGCTCTAGGCAATTGACAATTTACAAGGTTTCAAACCTTACATATTTCTAAAATCTTTATAAGATTTAAACAAATAAACAATGAAGTAATTAAAGTTTGAACGTGAATTGGAGTACAAAGAGTGTACCTTAAGAAATTCCTGAGAATATTCTAGAAAAAGTGAAAACTTCTAAAATAACAATAATAAAAACATGAAGAATAAGATAGAAGTTCCTACAACTTCTTATATTTATACAGAATTAATGTTGGTTATCATGCAAATAAGGGCAGGTCACTTACTGTGAAACCTGAAGAGAGTTAAAAGGAAGGTTCTAGACTTCCCAAGTTTGAGTAGGAATCACTAGCCAAATGGGACAGTTTCCATTTCGTGAAACCTGAACATGACTCGCTCAAGAGTTTAAAGAATTGTTTTCCCTGATTATAGGAAAGGAACAATGTGAATTTGAAACTTGTATCACACAAGCAATTATGCAGAATTTAATTAATGTTAAACTAGCAAAGTTGGAAGGGCACTTCGTGAGTGACACCTTATAGGAAAGTTACAATTTTATTAATATTGGTTGTTAGTAGAAGGTTGAGGAAAGATCATTGGGATATAGGATCAATGTTCATGGCCGTATTTAATATAAACGGACGATCGCGACGCGGTAGAAAATTGAACAAGCACTGGTTTTCACTATAGTTCGTTGAAATATATGAAAAGTTCACTGTAGAAACACGAAAGTTTATGACAGAGAAAGTTATTGCAATGCTGAAAAGAACTGGTTGCACTAGGTAGGCGAGAGTCTATTGCTGGAGAAAATGGTGGATTACAGTTAAATGCGCCATAGAACATCCCAACGGTGGACGAATTTAGCTATTGCAGTAATTTGTAAGGAAGATTCCTCATTTTAAATATTATTTTCACAAGTGAGTGAAAAATACCTGACGGCAAGACTCGCAGATAGAGTACAAGATCTCGAAGGTTCCAGAACGACCTTAGTAGAAAAATGGGGTTGAGAAAATCCAACGGAGGAACTAGCTTGATGAATTATAGACAGCGGGTATTAGGTAATATCCCACGTAGTGAGAGAATTTCTCATTTGAATAGCTTAAGAAAAGCTCTTTTTTTTAGTAAAGTTGGCTTATACAAGCAAAAGCTCAACATGGCAAATCCCACGAAGAATGATTTTTGCCCCAAAATAAATAATTTCACACTGTCTATAAAAGCATCATTAAAAGCACGTGAAAGTTAAAACCATGAAGATGAGGTTAAAACTTTTAAAATGGTACTTATCTTGATTTCATGTTGAAGGCGAAGTTTCTCTGGATGACAACTACCTTGCCAACATGGCGTAGAAGAGTGTGTGCCTCTTGGTTTGAGGAGGCTAGCTCGAGAGGAGCTTTAACTGACCGAGTCAACTGCCGATTGCGAAGTGAGACCTGCTCAACGGAGCACGGAGGGTCCAAAGAAGGGGAAAAGAGTGGGGGGTAGGAGACAAAAGGAGAACATATAAGCATTGCCAATGTTACAACAAAAAATTATCTTCTCTTGCTGAGCTGGTCTTCAAAGAGTTGATAGCAGGCGATACTAGCGCAGCATGGTGAGTAAAAGAGTAGACGTAGTTCTCTTGCTCATGGAGATAATAGCTGGCGATGGTAACAGGATCTGGTGGCCAAATATATCTAGAACAGACTTATGAAGACATAAGAGATTTGCCCATCAAGGAAAAAACAGAAGATCACTGTTGGTGTTTGACAAAGAGGAAGGAAAGAACATGCAAAAGCATTGAAAATTATAATCTCTCGTACCGTGTATTCCAAGAATACACCACACATGGACTGGGTTTGTGCACAACTGGGATTAGTGTACGTAGTTGCTGACTGCTGGATTGGTGGCCGTTACTTCGCCCGTGACGGGCTGCATTCAAATCCACGGGGCGCTTTCTACCGAGGGAGCCTACATGACAGGATCATGGGTTCGTGTCGGCCATTGTGAGGAGGAGCAGGTCCAGAGGTTGCCAGTCGACGGGAACAGAAACTACTTCGGGATATTTGCTGCGTAGGTAAGACTCTAAGATTACTGCAGGTTAATTGTCAGAGTTTAGGAAATAAATTAATTGAATTTTGGAATCGTGTAGAGACGTATTCTCCGGACATTGTCATTGCTACTGAATCTTGGTTATATGAGGATATATATAGTAATGAAATAATTCAAGGGACCTACGAAATGTACAGAAGGGATCGGGGGAAGCGAGGTGGTGGGCTATTTATTTGTGTGCGCAAAAATATAGCTAGTTTCTTAAAGTGGGCTGATACGGATCATGAAATGTTATGTGTACAAATTTCGGATAAAGGGAATAAATTCCCTCTTCACACACGGGAAATCAGGAGTCTTAAACGGAAAATTAGGAAATTATACAAAAAAAGACATGATAGTGACAAGTATAGAGCACCGAAAGATAACTTTCGCTTCTCGACACACTGTATGAAAATACTTGTACGGGTAATGCTATGAAAAAGAGCATAAGAATTGCCGGAGATTTAAACCTCCCCAAAGTAGACTGGTCTGCTTAGTCAACTAGCTGTGGTCAAGCTCAGAGCGCTGCAAAGAAATTCTTAAGGGAGGGGGGATTTTCCCAATTAGTTGACATCCCAACTAGAGGCAATAATACCTTAGATGTTTATCTCGTAAGGCCTGTAGAGCTGTATATTAACTGTCTGAAAGTACCAGGAATTAGTGACCATTCTGGGGTTGAATTAAATATTAGATACGGTGACATTACAAAATTAGACTCTGATGTAGCAAATAAGATCATATTCCAGTATCGCAGGGCGGATCAGGGCAAATTTCAGGGGTATTTGAATGAGCTATTTGTAGGATGGGCATCGGAAGGAAATCACATTAATATCCTGTGGACTAACTTTTTGAAAATTTTAAATAGCGCTATTGATAAATTTGTTCCATTTAAAATACTGAAACAAAACCCAGATCCTGAGTATTACACACGGGAAATCAGGAGTCTTAAACGGAAAATTAGGAAATTATACAAAAAATGACATGATAGTGACAAGTATATGTTGAAATTTAAGTCCTTATCAAGAGAGCTCGTCTTAAAAAAGTGGGCTGCTCATGACAATTATATGCAAGGTTTACTTGGTTCGGGAGGCGATGGGTGGAAAAAAAATTACAGTTATGTTAGGAGAAGAAAGGGAAATTCAAATGATTTGTCGATGATAATGTCCGGTGACGGTAAATTAATTACTGAGAAGCAGGTCGTTGCTAATGAATTAAATGTCTTTTATGGTAGTGTGTTCAATAAATCCAATAGCTGTGTGTTTTACCTTAACGGTGAATCAGGGGCTCCACTTCTCTAAATAAACCAGTCAGCAATTGTAAAGCTAATACAAAAATTACGTTACTATATATCCAAGGGTCCTGATAATATTGTTAGTGATGTACTAAAACTGGGAGGTGGGGCCGTGGCACGATACTTAGAGGTGATGTTTAAAGTGTCCATAAACAATGCGAAAATCCCGGATGACTGGAAATGAGCTACGGTAGTCCCAATATTTAAGGGAGGGAGCAGACTTGAATTGGGCAACTACAGGCCGGTTAGTCGTACGTCCATCGTTTGTGAACAGATGGAGCATCTCATTTGCGACTACTTGAGGGAAGAGTGGGAAACATTATCATGGTTTAATGATAGGCAACATGGATTTCGGGAAGGTTACTCATGCGAGAGTCAGATGCTATCTCTTTTTCAAGATATTAGCGAATCGTTAGACGATGGAGTTTCAGTCGACGCCGTAGTTATAGATTTTGCAAAGGCATTTGATGTCGTGCCGCATGACATGCTACTCCATGAATTAGCTTCGACGAAGATTGATAGACGAGTAATATTATGGATCCAAGAATTTTTGACGGGTCGTTCCCAGAAAGTGAAAGTTGAAGGCCGATTCTCGGATGAAATTACCGTAACGCCGGTTATTCCTCAGGGCAGCGTAATCGGAACTTTGTTATTTTTGGCGTTTATAAATGACTTACCAAATGGGATTCACATTGAATGTCGATTGTTTGCGGATGATTGTGTAATATATCGAAAGATATATGACTCACAAGACAATGCAGTACTTCAAGATGACCTGAACCTGGTCTATATTGGGCGATTAAAAATAAAATGAAAATAAACACAAGAAAATATACTCTAATAAAAATAGGGAAAGTGCGAAGGCAAGATTTTCAATATAACATTGGCTCGTAAATACTTGTAGAAGAAGATTCTTGCAAATATTTGGGCGTTCACGTAAGAAATGATATGAAATGGAGTAGTCATATAGGATGTGTAGTTTCTAAAGCTTACAAATCCCTGCAATTTGTCATGAGGGTATTAAAAAGAAGTAGTACCTCTGCTAAAGAATTAGGATATTTGTCACTTGTAAGACCTATTCTGGAATACGCCTCGGCGGTTTGGGATCCATATCAAGTAGGGCTCATAAATGAGTTGGAAATGGTACAAAGGAAGGCCGCTAGATTCGTGCTCAGTGACTTTAATCCCAGGAGCAGTGTGAGCCGTATGTTAAAGAAACTTGGGTGGGAATCACTTGAGGCTAGGAAGTTGAAATCTAGACTCTGCGCTATGTACAACGCGTATACAAATCAACCAGCATGGGGTGAGCTTAGCAAACGTATGGCAAAGCCTACTTATATGGGTAGGAGCGATCACCCTTTCAAAGTTAAGGGCCGACAACAGCAAACAAATTATGGTAAATATTCTTTCGTAAACCGTGCCATTGATAATTGGAACTCTCTACCTGCCGCAGTCTCAGAGCCTTTTCCCAAACATATAGGTGTGTTTAAGAAAAGATTGACTATTTGTGTAAATACTCCAGTTTAATTGTTAGTGAATTGTTATGTACAATTATTAATTTGTTATGTATATCTAATTTGCCACCGGGGGACACACCCCCAATTGCAAATAAATGATTCAATGAATGAATGAATGTGTGGATAGGGACGTACGTGATTTATATGCTTGATGTGCTTCCACATTACTTGATATTTACAATATACTGGATTGCTAATGCATTATGTGCGCTACATTACTGATAACCGCGGGGTTTTCAACACATTGAAACGAACAGTAAATGATTAACTACATGAACCTTTATTTCTACCATTATCAAGTGGTGGGACATTACAATATTAATGACTTCAACTTTGGAGTATTGCAAACGCATATATGCTGTTAATGAGTGTCTTGTATTTTGAGAATATTGAACTATAGTGTTAGGGAGGGGGATTGCTTTGGTACCCTAACCCTGTATTTTTAAAGAGTTGGTGAGTGTTAGAATTAAACTACTGGATTAATTATTTATAGGGAGGTTGAGCTGTCTGAGTGTTTAGTAATTCTAGTACCTGTTATAGGGTTAAATAGGTCCTAGCTATGGGTTGAGAACTGAGTTGGTTTCCTAAATAATCGCGGGTGCTAGAGAATTATGAGAGCGACGACAGTGCAAACAATGAACTGCTGATTAGCTGCGACCTTGCCCGTGTGACTGAAGGCCTGTCTGTGGGTACTGCACTCGCAAGCAGACGAGTAATAATGGCGACTCGGCAGGCCCTCAGTCGTGTTAACAACCCGCAAGTGGGGCAGGCATTCAACAAAATAAACAAAGAGCGAGTTGTAATGAAGATGGAAGTTTTAATTTAGAACTTGTGAAGTTTTAAGCAAACTAGTGGATGAAAATGATTACAAAGTTTAGTGGTTGGAAGGTGAAAGGAAGTAGGGACTTCCCTTTGTACACTAGCCAAAGTTCAGTAGTTTGGCGTCGGGCGTCTTCGACGAGCACGTGGGCAGATGGTTTTACAGACAGATGCTGAGGTGTGTTGCCCATGGTCTTTTGTAGATTTTACTATTGCTGACTCAGTTATTTGGCAAATAGTTGTACTACTTAGCATTTGTGGTCGATGCTTAGTTAAGTGTTGCAAACATGTTGTAATGAATTGCTACATGCTGTGGGTTTGTTGTAGAAGTTTTGTAGTGAAGTGGTTGTAATTGTTGTCTCCTGAATGGTCTGGATATGAGAATGGGGCTGAAGTGTGCTGATTAGGCGTAGATAGGTGTAGTGGTTGTAGATGTAGCTTATAGCTGTAGTTTGTGGATGTATTTGTAGATTTATTTGTAGATGTAGCTTATAGCTGTAGTTTGTAGATGTATTTATACATTTAGTTGTAGAAGTTCCCTGTGGGTACCTCAGGGTACAACAACACTTCCTCTTGGTTTAATCGTTGTCCTCAACGATTGAGTAGTCGTGAGGGCAGTGTTCTCTTCTTCTTCCCTCTTGTTCTCTTCTTTCCTCCTGGTCCTCTTGGTTGCGGTCGGGTAGTCGTGTAGTGGAACGTATAATATAGTGTGTTCTTGGGGTAAGGTGGGTTTAAGGGTGGGACAAAATTTGCTATATATATATTCTTTGGATGATGATGAATGAAAATGATTACAATTTTGTTTACATATGTGACCAATAGTTTACAGTGTACTGGTATAAAAAGATATAAAAATATACATGTGAATGGTTAGAATGTGTGAGGAAAAAACAGATAGATAGACATTGAATGTACAAGATGTTGCAAAAAATACAATTGATTGCAGTGTTGTAAATGTATTGTTGAAGGTATGTTAGAAAGTTGAAGAATGAAAGACATGGTAGCCATGAAACCTAATCGAATACAAGGGGTAAAGAAAAACTGTCTGTTGAAAAATATACAATATTTTGACAATGTATAATAATACAATATTTGAAAAGAAAAGAAAAAATGTTCTATGGGGTGAGAAATGGTAGAAAATTTGTAGTTGTTTTATTGAAGGTGTGTTAGAGCGTTTGAACATTGTCTGTTATTACATGTGCGTAGAAGTAATACAGCAATTTAGCAACATAATATAACAGTTAGTTAGTTAGTGTTGTTTTAAGGGTGGAACTACGAGATCATCTGCTCCTATAATATAACAATATAATATTACAATATAACGGTGTTTGATGTTGATGATTTGTAGTACATGATTATATAGGTGATACAGAAATGTTACAAAAAGAATATCTAGTGTCTAGGGTGATGTCTTATGTTTAAAGTGTTTTACGGTACCGTTTCTCCTCTTTTCGTTCTGTATGTATATCTTATGCGCGTAATTTCTTATGTATTGTGTTATATCTAACTTATGTTCTAGACGATCGTCCTTATTATTACTTATAAAGTGAACTTATGAATTAAACAGCCGTTCCTATGTGTAACTTACTAACTAAGCTTATGATCTAGTCTATTGCTTATGTGGCCACTCTATATTAGATTGTAAGCTACCCTCTGTGGGCGGATAAGCTCACCTTACCAGTGAAAGCCGTCACTTACCGGCTATGACGCCCCTCACCGCTGTATGTCACGCCGGATATATGGCGCTTTGTTGTATATTCGTCTGTAATGCCCGATATCCCACAGATATCAGATATTACTGTATCAATTTGTCGTTGACATGTTAGCAGAAGTAGAAAACAAAGGTAGTGTTCTGTACAATTTTGATGTGCCGCTCCGCTTTGCGGCACGTTCGTACTGGAAGGAGAGAGAAAGAAAGAAAAAAGAAGCAAAAAGAAAACTGTTGCTGTCTGGAAGTGAATCTACAAATATTAGGTGCTTTTAACGCTGGTATAGCTGCTGTCTGGAAAGGAAAGTACAATTATTAAATGCTTTATTACTGGTTTATCTGCTGTCTGAAAGGGATAGTACAATTATTAGAATTTTTCAAGGGTCCGGCTCCTATATTTTTGTTCACCGTCGTGCAGCTGCTGTCTGTGTATCCGTCAATGGTGCACCTGGTAGTATTAGTCAATCCATACCGTTTATTGGGGGTAGGTTAACCTTGTCGACGTACCTTCTGCTTTTCTTACTCAGTTATTTCCTCCTTTTCCTTACTCTCTGATTAATTTAATTCCTGATTTGCATACTTACTCATTTCTTCCATTTTCCTATTCGCTGAATAATTTATTTTCCTAGGTGGAGTGGCCATGTCCCGTAATCAATGCACTTGGACTTAACTTGCACATGGATTTAACCTGTTTCGCACAACTGGGTCGATCCTCCAAATATTGTACGGCCTGTTACTGGCGTCAGACGTAGCCTGGGTTCACCTGCCAGTAATTGTTGCTACGCCTCATACAATTCCCTATGTCTCTGATTAATTTCTTTCCTATGTGGAATGATCATGCCCCGTAATCAATGCACTTGGACTTAACCTGCACATGGATTTAACCGGTTTCGTACAACTGGGTCGATCTTCCAAATATTGCAAGGCCTATTACTGGCGTCAGACGTAGCCTGGGTTCAGCTACCAGTAATTGTAGCTCAACCTCGTACTATTTCCCTATTTCTTTCATTTCTTAATTCTTTCTATTCCTATCTTCTTATCTACTTATTCTCTGACCTATTCATTTTTTGTTATTTCATTATTTCAATATTTTCTGACTTATATATTTCCTCTTATTTCCTTATTTCAATGTTCTCTGACTTATATTCCTTTATTTCATCATTCCATAACTTATATTCCTTTATTCAACTTCATTATAACAAGAGTTTAGTGCTTTTCAGTCGGTCAACACGAATGTACCCAAAAGAGATGGGTTATGCCCTAATCCTGAAATAAATTACATGAGATTAATAAAACACTAGGATGACCAGTTTCGATCGTCAAGCGATCATCATCAGATCCAATACACTTAGGCTATAAAATCTATGTTTGAAATACAGGTGAAAATATTTACAATATGTACAATTATTTAGTTGCAGTATTGGTACTGCAACTGTCAGTGTATGCTAAATGCAGTATATATGTTAGGTGAAATGCTAAATGGTGATGGCTATCCGGAGATTGTACTTTAGAGAGATTATATGGTTGTAAACTATGGTTAAACTATAAAATTTTAGGCTAACTACTTATCTGATTGTCTTCCGTACTACAGCTATTCGCAGTTTTCGTGGTCACTTGAACTCGCTGTGCGGTCGACTGCGGTGGTTATCTTAACGACTGGTTTTTCCCTGCCTTCCCCCCCTGTCCCTACGTGCTGTGGGGAGTGATCGCGATGTGTTTATGTGAGGTGTTGCCAACCTAGATAAGATGTATGTTATTGAATGAGGTGGATCTACAACTATTAAAGACCGTGGATTAGTCCTCGCCACGCGTGGAGCATAACCCATTCGAACTAAGCGTTGACGGTCTTATGAGGACGTCCCGGCACCTTTAATACTGCCTCTAATATGGGCCTTGGTTTATTGCAGAAGAAAAGTACATCGTACACCTGATCCAGATAACATTTACCTATTAAAAAACCCCTAATTTCCCCCCTTTTTTTTATCTAGCTTGGCTGTGTCGCTAAATTGTGTTTTGTTTCCGACAGGGTGTGTTTTTTAGTAGCGTGAAGAGGGGTGAGCTCTCCATGAACGTGTGTTCATTTAGATTGTTGGGATTGTTTCGTTTGGCTAGGTGTATCTCGATTGCTTCCTTTATGTCAAGAGCTCTGCCTTTCGATTCGTGATGGATTATTTTAAGGTCCGACTCTATGTCCCTGCGTCACACATATGTTCGCACACGGCTGAATGTGTTCCGTATCTTATCGCATTTCTATGTTCATTATAACGTGTGTCTACTCGCCTTCCACTCTGCCCGATGTAATTAGCTTGACAATCGGTGTCTTGGCACGTTATAGAATATACCCCTGACCTTGAATACGGGTCACGTTTATTTAGATTACTATTTAGGAGGTGCCTAGCGGTTGTGTTTTTCGTCGTGAAAGCTATCTTTATGCCTTGCTTTTTGAATAGGTTAGTGATTTTATATGTATTCGCATTCACATAGTTGAAACGCGCAAATTTTTTCTCATTACTGTTCGGTTTGGGAATCGTTTTATCTTTATTTTTATGTTTGGCTATAATTTGATTTATTTTGCTTGGCGAGAAGTTGTTTTCCTTTGCTATTTGCATAATAGTTCTTATTTCCTTATTATAGTTGTCTTTTGACATGGGTATGTTTAAAGCTCTGTGCACCATTGAATTGAAACCCGCTAGTTTGTGCGTACTGGGGTGATTAGACTGATTGTCGATTGCATGCGAGGTTTGTGTTGCTTTCCGGAATATGGAATATGAAAGGTCGTTGTCTTTACGTTCAATAGTTATATCGAGATAATTTATTTTCCGGTCTATTTCGGATTCCTTAGTGAATTTGATAGAGTGGTGAAGGCTATTAATGGATTGGAGAATTGTTTCTTCGCTTGTTAGTTCAGTATCGTAGATGCAAATTACATCATCTACGTATCTTTTCCATATTACTATTCCCTTTGTTGAAGTCTTTTCTAAGAACGAATTTTCTAGTGCATTGATGAAGATGTCAGCGATTAACCCACTTAGTGGCGATCCCATTGCTAGGCCTTCTCTCTGTGTGTATATTTTATTGTCGAATTGAAACACGTTTTGGGTGAGAACGACCCTCAGTAATCTCACAATCTCTTCAATTTCTTTTACCGAATTGTTGGATTTTAAGTTGTTTTCGATAGTGTTGATTGCTTCAATAATCGGAATATTGGTGTACATGTTAGTTACGTCGAAGGATACTAGCCTGAAGCTAGGTTTCATTTGTAGGGTGTTCAATGCCGTTACTAGTTCTGTTGTGTTCTTTACAGAGTTGTTTTTGTCGTTGGAAAGACGGCATTTTAAGATTTTTAGTAACTCTTTGCTGATTTTGTAATTAGGGGCATTCCTACAATTGACTATTGGTCTCATTGGGCATTCCTTTTTGTGTATTTTTGATTGTCCCCTCAATGATGGTATTTTCGGGTTCATGTTTATTAGTTTTGATTTTTCGGCTTTGGTCAGTATGTATTCTGTTTCTTTTAGCGCACTTTTTATTTGTTTTTGGAATTTGTTGGTGGGGTCTTTTGTTAATTCCTTGATTTCGTTGTTGTTTAGGAATTCGACTGTTTTTTCAATGTATTCTGTTTTGTTCAAAATTACTGTAGTGTTTCCCTTATCTGCTTTTGTGATGATTAAGTCATGTTCTTTTATTTTTTGTTTCAACGACTTTATTTCTTTGATTTGTTTGTTGTTTTGAATGTTATTGCTATCGCCCTCTCGTTTGAGGATTTTTTTGGCTTCGTTGGTGGCGAGATTTTTGGTTAATTCCCTGTCTTCTGCTGGGAGCTTGTGACTGGCTATCTCAATATCTGTGATTAACTGTTTTATATTGTGGTTCGTGTGTGCGTCTGTGCAGTTGTATTTCAAACCTTTGTCTAACATATTCATTTCACCTTGAGAAAAGGTTACGTTCGTTCTGTTGTTTACTCTGCTGTGGAAATTGAATTCATTGTTATTCGTGTGTTGTTCGTTAGATTGATGGTTCTGTGTTTCTCCTAGTTTTCTTAATTTATTTTCTAGCGTTTCATGCTTCCTCGTTGCTCTGATTTTGATGGTGTCATGTAGGTGTTCGGTGAAGCTGTCCCATTGGGCTGCGTGCCAGAAATTACTTAGTTGCAATTGAATGTCGTATAATTGTTGGTTAATTTTTTGCTTTCTTATGTATGCAAATCTTAATTCGTTTTTTTATCCAAAGCGCTTTGCCTTGTTTAGTTGAAATGATCGAGGCTGGTGTGTTCGGTACGGTTTTAATTGGTACGTATTTAGGGGTGAGGTTTAGTTCTATACATTTTTTGTTGAACCAAATTGACTTGTCTAAATTCATGAGTTTAAGCCTGAGTGATTTGAATTTCTTGGCTTCACGATTTGCCTGACTAGCCGTGAACATTGTGGTGTTTGAAGCCATATTTTCAGTGTTGCCTTAGTAAACAAGAGTTTAGTGCTTTTCAGTCGGTCAACACGAATGTACCCAAAAGAGATGGGTTATGCCCTAATCCTGAAATAAATTACATGAGATTAATAAAACACTAGGATGACCAGTTTCGATCGTCAAGCGATCATCATCAGATCCAATACACTTAGGCTATAAAATCTATGTTTGAAATACAGGTGAAAATATTTACAATATGTACAATTATTTAGTTGCAGTATTGGTACTGCAACTGTCAGTGTATGCTAAATGCAGTATATATGTTAGGTGAAATGCTAAATGGTGATGGCTATCCGGAGATTGTACTTTAGAGAGATTATATGGTTGTAAACTATGGTTAAACTATAAAATTTTAGGCTAACTACTTATCTGATTGTCTTCCGTACTACAGCTATTCGCAGTTTTCGTGGTCACTTGAACTCGCTGTGCGGTCGACTGCGGTGGTTATCTTAACGACTGGTTTTTCCCTGCCTTCCCCCCCTGTCCCTACGTGCTGTGGGGAGTGATCGCGATGTGTTTATGTGAGGTGTTGCCAACCTAGATAAGATGTATGTTATTGAATGAGGTGGATCTACAACTATTAAAGACCGTGGATTAGTCCTCGCCACGCGTGGAGCATAACCCATTCGAACTAAGCGTTGACGGTCTTATGAGGACGTCCCGGCACCTTTAATACTGCCTCTAATATGGGCCTTGGTTTATTGCAGAAGAAAAGTACATCGTACACCTGATCCAGATAACATTTACCTATTAAAAAACCCCTAATTTCCCCCCTTTTTTTATCTAGCTTGGCTGTGTCGCTAAATTGTGTTTTGTTTCCGACAGGGTGTGTTTTTTAGTAGCGTGAAGAGGGGTGAGCTCTCCATGAACGTGTGTTCATTTAGATTGTTGGGATTGTTTCGTTTGGCTAGGTGTATCTCGATTGCTTCCTTTATGTCAAGAGCTCTGCCTTTCGATTCGTGATGGATTATTTTAAGGTCCGACTCTATGTTGGTAAAGCTATGCCCTGCGTCACACATATGTTCGCACACGGCTGAATGTGTTCCGTATCTTATCGCATTTCTATGTTCATTATAACGTGTGTCTACTCGCCTTCCACTCTGCCCGATGTAATTAGCTTGACAATCGGTGTCGTGGCACGTTATAGAATATACCCCTGACCTTGAATACGGGTCACGTTTATTTAGATTACTATTTAGGAGGTGCCTAGCGGTTGTGTTTTTCGTCGTGAAAGCTATCTTTATGCCTTGCTTTTTGAATAGGTTAGTGATTTTATATGTATCCGCATTCACATAGTTGAAACGCGCAAATTTTTTCTCATTACTGTTCGGTTTGGGAATCGTTTTATCTTTATTTTTATGTTTGGCTATAATTTGATTTATTTTGCTTGGCGAGAAGTTGTTTTCCTTTGCTATTTGCATAATAGTTCTTATTTCCTTATTATAGTTGTCTTTTGACATGGGTATGTTTAAAGCTCTGTGTACCATTGAATTGAAACCCGCTAGTTTGTGCGTACTGGGGTGATTAGACTGATTGTCGATTGCATGCGAGGTTTGTGTTGCTTTCCGGAATATGGAATATGAAAGGTCGTTGTCTTTACGTTCAATAGTTATATCGAGATAATTTATTTTCCGGTCTATTTCGGATTCCTTAGTGAATTTGATAGAGTGGTGAAGGCTATTAATGGATTGGAGAATTGTTTCTTCGCTTGTTAGTTCAGTATCGTAGATGCAAATTACATCATCTACGTATCTTTTCCATATTACTATTCCCTTTGTTGAAGTCTTTTCTAAGAACGAATTTTCTAGTGCATTGATGAAGATGTCAGCGATTAACCCACTTAGTGGCGATCCCATTGCTAGGCCTTCTCTCTGTGTGTATATTTTATTGTCGAATTGAAACACGTTTTGGGTGAGAACGACCCTCAGTAATCTCACAATCTCTTCAATTTCTTTTACCGAATTGTTGGATTTTAAGTTGTTTTCGATAGTGTTGATTGCTTCAATAATCGGAATATTGGTGTACATGTTAGTTACGTCGAAGGATACTAGCCTGAAGCTAGGTTTCATTTGTAGGGTGTTCAATGCTGTTACTAGTTCTGTTGTGTTCTTTACAGAGTTGTTTTTGTCGTTGGAAAGACGGCATTTTAAGATTTTTAGTAACTCTTTGCTGATTTTGTAATTAGGGGCATTCCTACAATTGACTATTGGTCTCATTGGGCATTCCTTTTTGTGTATTTTTGGTTGTCCCCTCAATGATGGTATTTTCGGGTTCATGTTTATTAGTTTTGATTTTTCGGCTTTGGTCAGTATGTATTCTGTTTCTTTTAGCGCACTTTTTATTTGTTTTTGGAATTTGTTGGTGGGGTCTTTTGTTAATTCCTTGATTTCGTTGTTGTTTAGGAATTCGACTGTTTTTTCAATGTATTCTGTTTTGTTCAAAATTACTGTAGTGTTTCCCTTATCTGCTTTTGTGATGATTAAGTCATGTTCTTTTATTTTTTGTTTCAACGACTTTATTTCTTTGATTTGTTTGTTGTTTTGAATGTTATTGCTATCGCCCTCTCGTTTGAGGATTTTTTTGGCTTCGTTGGTGGCGAGATTTTTGGTTAATTCCCTGTCTTCTGCTGGGAGCTTGTGACTGGCTATCTCAATATCTGTGATTAACTGTTTTATATTGTGGTTCGTGTGTGCGTCTGTGCAGTTGTATTTCAAACCTTTGTCTAACATATTCATTTCACCTTGAGAAAAGGTTACGTTCGTTCAGTTGTTTACTCTGCTGTGGAAATTGAATTCATTGTTATTCGTGTGTTGTTCGTTAGATTGATGGTTCTGTGTTTCTCCTAGTTTTCTTAATTTATTTTCTAGCGTTTCATGCTTCCTCGTTGCTCTGATTTTGATGGTGTCCTGTAGGTGTTCGGTGAAGCTGTCCCATTGGACTGCGTGCCAGAAATTACTTAGTTGCAATTGAATGTCGTATAATTGTTGGTTAATTTTTTGCTTTCTTATGTATGCAAATCTTAATTCGTTTTTTATCCAAAGCGCTTTGGCTTGTTTAGTTGAAATGATCGAGGCTGGTGTGTTCGGTACGGTTTTAATTGGTACGTATTTAGGGGTGAGGTTTAGTTCTATACATTTTTTGTTGAACCAAATTGACTTGTCTAAATTCATGAGTTTAAGCCTGAGTGATTTGAATTTCTTGGCTTCACGATTTGCCTGACTAGCCGTGAACATTGTGGTGTTTGAAGCCATATTTTCAGTGTTGCCTTAGTAAACAAGAGTTTAGTGCTTTTCAGTCGGTCAACACGAATGTACCCAAAAGAGATGGGTTATGCCCTAATCCTGAAATAAATTACATGAGATTAATAAAACACTAGGATGACCAGTTTCGATCGTCAAGCGATCATCATCAGATCCAATACACTTAGGCTATAAAATCTATGTTTGAAATACAGGTGAAAATATTTACAATATGTACAATTATTTAGTTGCAGTATTGGTACTGCAACTGTCAGTGTATGCTAAATGCAGTATATATGTTAGGTGAAATGCTAAATGGTGATGGCTATCCGGAGATTGTACTTTAGAGAGATTATATGGTTGTAAACTATGGTTAAACTATAAAATTTTAGGCTAACTACTTATCTGATTGTCTTCCGTACTACAGCTATTCGCAGTTTTCGTGGTCACTTGAACTCGCTGTGCGGTCGACTGCGGTGGTTATCTTAACGACTGGTTTTTCCCTGCCTTCCCCCCCTGTCCCTACGTGCTGTGGGGAGTGATCGCGATGTGTTTATGTGAGGTGTTGCCAACCTAGATAAGATGTATGTTATTGAATGAGGTGGATCTACAACTATTAAAGACCGTGGATTAGTCCTCGCCACGCGTGGAGCATAACCCATTCGAACTAAGCGTTGACGGTCTTATGAGGACGTCCCGGCACCTTTAATACTGCCTCTAATATGGGCCTTGGTTTATTGCAGAAGAAAAGTACATCGTACACCTGATCCAGATAACATTTACCTATTAAAAAAAAAACCCTAATTTCCCCCCTTTTTTTATCTAGCTTGGCTGTGTCGCTAAATTGTGTTTTGTTTCCGACAGGGTGTGTTTTTTAGTAGCGTGAAGAGGGGTGAGCTCTCCATGAACGTGTGTTCATTTAGATTGTTGGGATTGTTTCGTTTGGCTAGGTGTATCTCGATTGCTTCCTTTATGTCAAGAGCTCTGCCTTTCGATTCGTGATGGATTATTTTAAGGTCCGACTCTATGTTGGTAAAGCTATGCCCTGCGTCACACATATGTTCGCACACGGCTGAATGTGTTCCGTATCTTATCGCATTTCTATGTTCATTATAACGTGTGTCTACTCGCCTTCCACTCTGCCCGATGTAATTAGCTTGACAATCGGTGTCTTGGCACGTTATAGAATATACCCCTGACCTTGAATACGGGTTACGTTTATTTAGATTACTATTTAGGAGGTGCCTAGCGGTTGTGTTTTTCGTCGTGAAAGCTATCTTTATGCCTTGCTTTTTGAATAGGTTAGTGATTTTATATGTATTCGCATTCACATAGTTGAAACGCGCAAATTTTTTCTCATTACTGTTCGGTTTGGGAATCGTTTTATCTTTATTTTTATGTTTGGCTATAATTTGATTTATTTTGCTTGGCGAGAAGTTGTTTTCCTTTGCTATTTGCATAATAGTTCTTATTTCCTTATTATAGTTGTCTTTTGACATGGGTATGTTTAAAGCTCTGTGCACCATTGAATTGAAACCCGCTAGTTTGTGCGTACTGGGGTGATTAGACTGATTGTCGATTGCATGCGAGGTTTGTGTTGCTTTCCGGAATATGGAATATGAAAGGTCGTTGTCTTTACGTTCAATAGTTATATCGAGATAATTTATTTTCCGGTCTATTTCGGATTCCTTAGTGAATTTGATAGAGTGGTGAAGGCTATTAATGGATTGGAGAATTGTTTCTTCGCTTGTTAGTTCAGTATCGTAGATGCAAATTACATCATCTACGTATCTTTTCCATATTACTATTCCCTTTGTTGAAGTCTTTTCTAAGAACGAATTTTCTAGTGCATTGATGAAGATGTCAGCGATTAACCCACTTAGTGGCGATCCCATTGCTAGGCCTTCTCTCTGTGTGTATATTTTATTGTCGAATTGAAACACGTTTTGGGTGAGAACGACCCTCAGTAATCTCACAATCTCTTCAATTTCTTTTACCGAATTGTTGGATTTTAAGTTGTTTTCGATAGTGTTGATTGCTTCAATAATCGGAATATTGGTGTACATGTTAGTTACGTCGAAGGATACTAGCCTGAAGCTAGGTTTCATTTGTAGGGTGTTCAATGCTGTTACTAGTTCTGTTGTGTTCTTTACAGAGTTGTTTTTGTCGTTGGAAAGACGGCATTTTAAGATTTTTAGTAACTCTTTGCTGATTTTGTAATTAGGGGCATTCCTACAATTGACTATTGGTCTCATTGGGCATTCCTTTTTGTGTATTTTTGGTTGTCCCCTCAATGATGGTATTTTCGGGTTCATGTTTATTAGTTTTGATTTTTCGGCTTTGGTAAGTATGTATTCTGTTTCTTTTAGCGCACTTTTTATTTGTTTTTGGAATTTGTTGGTGGGGTCTTTTGTTAATTCCTTGATTTCGTTGTTGTTTAGGAATTCGACTGTTTTTTTCAATGTATTCTGTTTTGTTCAAAATTACTGTAGTGTTTCCCTTATCTGCTTTTGTGATGATTAAGTCATGTTCTTTTATTTTTTGTTTCAACGACTTTATTTCTTTGATTTGTTTGTTGTTTTGAATGTTATTGCTATCGCCCTCTCGTTTGAGGATTTTTTTGGCTTCGTTGGTGGCGAGATTTTTGGTTAATTCCCTGTCTTCTGCTGGGAGCTTGTGACTGGCTATCTCAATATCTGTGATTAACTGTTTTATATTGTGGTTCGTGTGTGCGTCTGTGCAGTTGTATTTCAAACCTTTGTCTAACATATTCATTTCACCTTGAGAAAAGGTTACGTTCGTTCTGTTGTTTACTCTGCTGTGGAAATTGAATTCATTGTTATTCGTGTGTTGTTCGTTAGATTGATGGTTCTGTGTTTCTCCTAGTTTTCTTAATTTATTTTCTAGCGTTTCATGCTTCCTCGTTGCTCTGATTTTGATGGTGTCATGTAGGTGTTCGGTGAAGCTGTCCCATTGGGCTGCGTGCCAGAAATTACTTAGTTGCAATTGAATGTCGTATAATTGTTGGTTAATTTTTTGCTTTCTTATGTATGCAAATCTTAATTCGTTTTTTATCCAAAGCGCTTTGGCTTGTTTAGTTGAAATGATCGAGGCTGGTGTGTTCGGTACGGTTTTAATTGGTACGTATTTAGGGGTGAGGTTTAGTTCTATACATTTTTTGTTGAACCAAATTGACTTGTCTAAATTCATGAGTTTAAGCCTGAGTGATTTGAATTTCTTGGCTTCACGATTTGCCTGACTAGCCGTGAACATTGTGGTGTTTGAAGCCATATTTTCAGTGTTGCCTTAGTAAACAAGAGTTTAGTGCTTTTCAGTCGGTCAACACGAATGTACCCAAAAGAGATGGGTTATGCCCTAATCCTGAAATAAATTACATGAGATTAATAAAACACTAGGATGACCAGTTTCGATCGTCAAGCGATCATCATCAGATCCAATACACTTAGGCTATAAAATCTATGTTTGAAATACAGGTGAAAATATTTACAATATGTACAATTATTTAGTTGCAGTATTGGTACTGCAACTGTCAGTGTATGCTAAATGCAGTATATATGTTAGGTGAAATGCTAAATGGTGATGGCTATCCGGAGATTGTACTTTAGAGAGATTATATGGTTGTAAACTATGGTTAAACTATAAAATTTTAGGCTAACTACTTATCTGATTGTCTTCCGTACTACAGCTATTCGCAGTTTTCGTGGTCACTTGAACTCGCTGTGCGGTCGACTGCGGTGGTTATCTTAACGACTGGTTTTTCCCTGCCTTCCCCCCCTGTCCCTACGTGCTGTGGGGAGTGATCGCGATGTGTTTATCTCCGGATAGCCATCACCATTTAGCATTTCACCTAACATATATACTGCATTTAGCATACACTGACAGTTGCAGTACCAATACTGCAACTAAATAATTGTACATATTGTAAATATTTTCACCTGTATTTCAAACATAGATTTTATAGCCTAAGTGTATTGGATCTGATGATGATCGCTTGACGATCGAAACTGGTCATCCTAGTGTTTTATTAATCTCATGTAATTTATTTCAGGATTAGGGCATAACCCATCTCTTTTGGGTACATTCGTGTTGACCGACTGAAAAGCACTAAACTCTTGTTTACTAAGGCAACACTGAAAATATGGCTTCAAACACCACAATGTTCACGGCTAGTCAGGCAAATCGTGAAGCCAAGAAATTCAAATCACTCAGGCTTAAACTCATGAATTTAGACAAGTCAATTTGGTTCAACAAAAAATGTATAGAACTAAACCTCACCCCTAAATACGTACCAATTAAAACCGTACCGAACACACCAGCCTCGATCATTTCAACTAAACAAGCCAAAGCGCTTTGGATAAAAAACGAATTAAGATTTGCATACATAAGAAAGCAAAAAATTAACCAACAATTATACGACATTCAATTGCAACTAAGTAATTTCTGGCACGCAGCCCAATGGGACAGCTTCACCGAACACCTACATGACACCATCAAAATCAGAGCAACGAGGAAGCATGAAACGCTAGAAAATAAATTAAGAAAACTAGGAGAAACACAGAACCATCAATCTAACGAACAACACACGAATAACAATGAATTCAATTTCCACAGCAGAGTAAACAACAGAACGAACGTAACCTTTTCTCAAGGTGAAATGAATATGTTAGACAAAGGTTTGAAATACAACTGCACAGACGCACACACGAACCACAATATTGTTTTAGATCCCTTATTTGGGGGTGGATCTAAAAGGGAGAGTTGCTGTACTAATTTATGAGTTTGTGCCTAAAGAAGGGTAGCTCCCCTTGACAGGGCAAGCTGACCAGTGTAGTGTGTTGTGGTGTGCTAGGAACTAGGGGGCGTTCCTATAAATAATGTGGTAGTATTTGAGGGGATGGGACCCACTGCAAAGGGTCGCTGTACTAGTCGCTCAGCTGACTGCTTGTTATGTAATCGACTCTGCTCGTATCAGCCGGGTGGCACGCGCTTCACTGGAGCACGCGAGCCGCTGTGAGGAATACAATGACGTCTGAGTTGGCGTTATTACTACGGTGTGTCACGTCTGACTGTGACGGGAGTAAGGAAGGGCGTTGCGATGTAAAGAGGCGTATAACAGTAATGCTAGTGTAGAGTGTGGACCAAGTGTTTTATTGGTCTGTGATATTCTTTGTGTGAGTCCCTTGTAGGGAATGAAATTATGTTTATAATGTGATACAAGTTGTGGGTTGCAGGTTACATAAATAGGAACTCTGAACACGATTGACTGACTCACCTCGGTTGACACCAGCGTAGCTTCGGCCGTCTTGATGGAGCACTGACAATGGAGAGAGAGTTTGACCTCATTAGGACGTCGTTTTATACCTTCTGACGCCCTCCTGTCAGCAATGTATTGGCCCAGTTAGTACTATGTCGCTGAGTGTAATGATTACGTAAGGCTTGAGCTGCTTTATGGAGTAGCAAGCTGTCCTTACAGTATTAATGGATGTTGCCCCGGCTTTCCAAGGGTTGCCATTTTAGGGGATTTAGCCAGATGTTGGGGGGATGGTCTCCAAGGGGTGCATACCCCTGGGATGCTGTACAAGAGTCTTCCTTCATTTGGTCGCGTCCTCGCGAACGGGAACGGAACTGGAAGTTGGGATGTTGACGTAGTGGTCCTGGAAAACCCTCTCGTATCTCCTGGTGGCGTCGTATCGAAGTGTGGGTGTGAGGTGAGCCCGTGTTCAGAGGGGAGGGTTATGGGATTTACATATATATATATACATTGACATTGTGAAAAAAAAAAAAAAAAAAAATTGACATTTGCGGAAGATTTGATTAACATTGGGAAAAAATTGACATTTTGAGAAAAATTGAACATTACAATAAATTCGGTATGTAAAAAAAAAATTGCCCTTGCATTTGCTGGCATATTGCTAGTTTAAAAAAAACATGGTTTCTGATGGTGACGTGTCACATATTTGTGCAGGGAGGAAAAACCCAGGGCCGAACGGATGATTGCTTCGCCCGCCCCATCTTAGGGAAAAAATGCTCCCTGCAATAAGAAAGGTAGAAGAAAATAGAAAAATGGGTGTTCCAGGGTATAATTTAAGGGAAATATTCAAAAGTATTTATTTGTGTGGGAAAAAACGGAACACCCTGACAAATGGGGAAGTTAGAAGAAGGAAAAATGAAAGAAAACAAATCATACACATGATGGACATTGGCATATTGGTGAACAAACAAAAATATATATAGTGTATAATTGTAGAAAGTTTATCCTGAAAAATTATAATTTACAATGACCTTATGTCTAGTGGAATAATGGTATACAGTTTATCCTGAAAAATTATAATTTACAACGACCTTATGTCTACTTAATCGCGCTAATCCCTTATAATTATAGTTTTCATGAGGTACCTCGCGTGCACGCTACCCGTCTGTACGTACTCTTGCCGTCTCACGGCTGATTCTGTACGGCCACTTCTTGGTACGGTATAGTGGTCGTACCGCTTGTATGTGTGCTTAATACCTAACCTGTGAAGCATCCTCTGTGGGTGAATGCTTTCACACTTGACAATGAGAGTCACTGCCACAAACCGGTTGCGCCCTCATTGTCGTAATCTGCGTCACATTTTGACGCTTTATGTGTTTTAATTGAGTTGATCTGCCAGTAAGCCTGGTACCCCACAGGCACCAGTCCTGCTGTGCAGATTCATTTTAGAGTGTGTAGCTGAAAAAGAAAAATGTGGTGAGTGTTTGCGAGTGTGTCGGGACTAGTGCAAGTTGAAAAATAAAAAAAAAGTACACATCATGGCATGCTGTAAATAATATGCCACTGCTATATGGCAGTGAAATTCCTGTCACCAGTTTTCTGTATCTGGTGACGATGCCTGTGAAAAAAAAAATGGCGAGGTTTAGAAAAAAAACATATTAGTACTGGTTGAAGCTGTTCTTTTACTGAAAAAAAAAAACATGATTAATGTTACTTAGCTGCAAGGCCGGGCTTACCCTATGCGGTGCCGTAATGCCGTAAATAATATATAGTTGGTCTTACCCCGGTAGCGGAATTGTGGTTACCGGGTGCCGATATATTCCACTTTGATTATTCCTATCTTAATCTAGTTTATCCTAAGTATTGTCGGGCTTACCTCGGTAACGGATTTATAGTCACCGAGTGCCGATATATTCCACGGTGATCTATATATATTAAAAAAAATGCCTTAAATGTAGGTTTATGTTACCTTATGTCTCACCTTACGTATTTAACTTATTGATAAAATTACTTAACTGTAAAACTATTCTGTATTTACATGCCGAGTGGACCTTATTCTAAAGCCGAAATGTGCTGTGCTATTATTAGCAACAGCTGTCAGTAAATTTGCTTACATCTAAGTGACCTTAACATGGCACTATGACTTAAGTACTAAGATTTAGATGGAGGCTGGCCGCTTGATTTCTCTCGCGGGGGCGCCCTTGTAGTACATTGTCGGGACCGGAACCCAACAATGCCTCGTAGTCCCCTCCGTTTTAATACTATTGTCGACATCTATTCTAGGTCTTAATACTAGTACTAACGTATTCGCAGGCGCCTTACGGTGCCACTAAGCTAACCGTTTCGCCCGCTGTAACTTTCGTGTTCATAACCGTGTGCTGTTCCTATTTGACGTAGGTGAGCCGCCCACTTGGCTCCTGTGAGGGGCGCGCAATGCCCCTCTCTGAATGCCCTCTGGTTGCCCGTTGCGTCGCCATTTATGTGGGCATTGGACAGTGTGGTCCAATGGCATAATATTGTCTTCGCCTTAATCGGCCGTCGCAATCTGCTTTCGCAGTGATATTTGCCTCTATGGGCCGCCGTAGTATGCATTTTCGCATTGATATATAAAGTTGCCTCTATGGGCCGCCGTAGTATGCATTTTCGCATTGATATATAAAGTTGCCTCTATGGGCCGCCGTAGTATGCATTTTCGCATTGATATATAAAGTTGCCTCTATGGGCCGCCGTAGTGTGTTTTGCTCCAACGCACAGGAGTTTTGCTTCCCGCTATGGAAGCCGTGCCTACTTAAATTTAAACTGAACTAGAAGTCTAGTCATAATGGGGTCGTCTCTAGGGATAGCTCCCGAGGCCGGCGCGGAGTGAGCTATTTCTCCCGCCATTCTCAGAAAGTCTCCCTGCAGGTCTTGGCTTCGACGACCGTGGCACAAAGTGGGTTTAGCATCCCTTCCTCCCAGGGGCGGTTTATGCGCACCTAGGATTCCAGAGCTTGCCCGACCAGGCCGCGAATGCTTTGACCTTACGTAGTTCGTCTGTTTGGTCTAGTCGTCAGTTAAGTGAGGTCGCTGCGCTGTCGCGCCAACTGGGGAAGGGTCCACATCGCCTTCCCCATCTCTCAAAGTGTGGTTCTCCTGACCTTTGGCTTACACCGTTGTCAACCATCATACCGTATCAGATTCCTTTGTAAGAGAGAAGAAAAAAAAAATGTGCCGTAACCTGTGTGAAAGGTTCAACCTCTGTGTAAAATGTAAAATATTTCCAGTGTAGGGGGGTTGCAGATCTTCTAAGTACATAGGCTACTTCTGGCCTACCATCGCTATGTCAGCTTCCCAGCAATAATGCCTTCTTTACCTTAATGGAGGTGTTAGTAGGGTCTGTAATGTCAGGTACCCTGTTATTAGGATTTGGGGGTAGTTATTTGTTGAGTGGGCTTAAAGCATGGTAGGAAGGGTTTTGCGCACCTTTGGGTTCCACGTTAGTGGTGGCCTAGAACCGGTGGTGGCACTGGGATGCTTCTATAGTGAGTGGAGTGGGGAGGTAATTCCCGGGATTGCAAAAATACGAAATTTCATGCAGGTTTGATATTAAAATCCCTGGTAATTGGATGGGATACTCATGCATGAGTCTGGATATGAAGTTTCTGCCTTCATGTACGGATAGGTGTAGGATGGGGCATAATACCATATGTTCCTTTCATGCGGGAGAGCTTAAGTACTAAAGCATGGTTAATATGTATCTATGGCCTCCTCCCTCATTTGGAGAGGCGCATTATGCTTCTTTTAATGTTTGCTGAGCCACCTCTAATACTCAGGCGGTGCAACGGGGCTCAAGGCGTAGCTTGCCTGCTCTTTAAACGCATGAAGTCCATCAACCCCAGTGTGTATTTTGTAATGTAGTGTAGCTGTTTATGGTCGTGTAGATGTGTTTGCGTTGTTTATGTCAGGCTTGAGAAGGTTATGGGAAGGGAGTAAGGTGGTACGCTGGTAGCCTGTTCTCCTGTCGTCCTCCCTTGGTCCATGTTGGCTTTCTATCCGCGCCTTGGGATAGTAGGGCTGCATGACCTAATCTGGTCGGCCATTTGCAGTGTAGATGTGGCCAGTGGTCGTAACGCGACTGGTCATGTGCTAGTCATCTGTAATGATTTATTTGGGGAATAGAATCGCGAAAAGAAGTTATTAAGGGGAGGTCCTGTTTCCTCAAAGTCCCTATGTTCGCTCCTAATTGGTGAGTGCGTGTGTGTGTGTGTGTGACTACGTTCCGCTACGCCACGCGGACGGTTGGTCTGTTATGAGGCTAAGTCCTAATATGTATCGCCTTTGTGGGCAGAAGGCGCCCGTGGCTTGCCAACGTGCCCTTGCGACCGTGCCCTATAGGCCCAAGATAAGTTTCGCTATGTCACGTCTTGTCCATTGCCAAATGATTTTGCAGTGTGGAGGAAAAAAAAAATGTATGGCGTTATAATTGTTATGTGTGTGTAATTTCATGGTCACGGGCTATACGCAATAGTGTCTCGTCACCGCAGTATTGCAGTGTGAATAGTCTGCAGTCAGCAATTGGTATGTGCAATTCTGCAAGTATGCAAGTGTGGTCATTGTTTTGGATTCCTAGCCTAATGTAGCAATTCGCCCTAGTTAGGTAATGACGTCGTGTGGCCATTGTTCTCTAAGACCTGTGTCTTGCGAAATTTTCCTACCTGTGTTCGTGAAATGTATTCCTCTATGCCTGGTGTAATTCGAAATTTTATGTCTGGCTTTTGGTGGGAGGAAATGTAGTATTCCCTGTTCATGCACTTGTATGGGCCAATTTCAGTATGATTGGACGCCTGAATATCTGTTCTCCTTTGTGTCTAAAATTTTTTTTTTTTTTTTTGGAACTCAGACCCGTGACCTTATGTCATTCTCTGTGTTTTATGTTTGCGTTGTGTGACAGGGCTTGGGGCTTTCCCAGTGTGGTCGTTGCTTGTGTTCCGTGTACCAAAAATACCATTGGATAGTTAGTTTTTGGTACGCGTGTGGTGTGTGGTCATGGGTTCGAATCCGGTTGTCTGTAAAGACTTGGTGTAATCATTTCCGTGCCGCTTATAATATGGCACGTTTCCGTGGCTGTGTAATGCGCATATGAAAGCATGCATACGTGTGTAGAGTTTGTACGTTTTTGAATTCCCCTCGTAGTGTAATTTTGGAAGATATAGGGTCTCTAAATCGGGCGTGAATGATGTGTTGATTTCTGTCCAGTAGGCTTTGGCTCGCTTGTCTGCGTCGAGCAGCCTTGCTCATTGAGGAGTATGTTACAGCTGATACGACGGTGTTGAATTACGATGTTGTGTGCTTTCATTTGTTTCATGCTCTGCCCACGTCCTAGTTTTCTGCACGTGTGTGTGTGTGAACCTGATTGCTGCCTATAATGATTGCTAGCAGTGCCTCTCTTATTGTAGAGAAAAAAAAACTTTGTGGTTTAATATGACCGTTGATTTGTAGCTCATGCGCCAGGGGATTTCCGTTTTACTTGGAATCCAAACCACAGGCCATGGCATTTCATTTCGGAAATCCCATATTCGTTGTACGCGAGTGTGTCTGGTCCGCTAGTCACGTATTTGGTGACCAGATGCCAGAGGCGATTGTATTGTTTTTCGTTTATGACCCGCTGTTAGTGGGACTGTCCCAATTAGTCTTAGCGTTCTCATTATCCTTATTCTACGACTGGATATTTACTCAACCTTATATTCCTGGTATTCAGAAGGTTGCGGGTTTGGAGACCGCCTTTTACCCAGAGTAATTGTTTCCGGCACCATGAAGGTTGTGTCTCCGGGACAGTTCTGGTGAGTGTTAGGATCGTATCCCGGCGCGGTCAGTGGGCTATTTCTTGGCCCTCTTTTCACGCCTGCCCGTGGGATTACTTCCTTTCCTTTTGGCAGTATTTCCGCCTTTACGTGTACCTATGTCTAAAAATTATGTCGTGAACACCATAAAAAATGTTAAAAAATAAAAATGTGCTTGGGACCTGAGTGTAATATTTACCATATTGGTAACGTGAGTACTACCGTAATCTGGTTACGTCTCAGGGGAATCTACCGACACTGTCTAGTACACATTAGGAAGGCCATTGCAAGACGTAATTGCTATACCTGTATCCACGTCACGAGCAAAGCCAGTGCACTATGGGAGTGAAACCTGCCCTTCAAAGTAATTGTAACTCACCAAAATGACAGTGTCTCGTCTCGATGTGCAATTGGGCTTTTCAGTTGGCTAAAGCACATCTCACCAAATTTTTGAAGTTAGTTTTAGAGTCTTAATTCCTGCCACACTTACGGCTTTCGCCCGCAACAGGAGAATCTATCAAACTGTGGAACCCTAACGTAGAACGTTAAGTCATTTCTACCTAGAAAGACTCACTTAAGCTTTATGCTGTGATTTTATGCTTAAGTTGTGTTCAAAATATCTCTTCTTCGGCCTGAAGTCTGCTTGGCTTCCACTTGGCTTAGCATATTTAGAGACTTTACGTTATGGCATCCACCACTTCGCCCAATAACCATTGATGGCCTGAGAGGAAAATGCTATGGTTCCGAAAAGAAAAAAAAAAACAAGAAGGATTTAGAATTGTTCCTTCTAATTTGGCTATATAGCACCGTATATACATAAAATAAGAACGAAAAATATGCAATTTTATGTTTATTATCTACTTTTTGGACCATTCTCTTATCGCCCCCGTGTGAAAGAACTTATGTGGCCTATAATGTTGGTGTTAGCGATGTTAGTTTATTTCTGTGGCCCTGGTGGAAGTCGTTATCCTCTTTCGAGCTTCAGTGCTCAGAAAGGTGAAGGGTTTTGCCCTGTTATTAGATTATAGGCCTTTGAAATCCACTGGGGTGTTCCTTTGCTACCTTCCGGCGGAATTTCTAGCAAAGTAAGCTTTGGCCTACTCCCACCGTAGCGCGTGTCTATAGGTTTAAATGTACCTGTATTGGAGGGCCTAATTGCGCTTGGCGCTGCCCTAGTAGATTTCACGGGAGTGTGGATATATTTGACTGCGTGGTTTTGTGGGGTAGGTGAGAACACCTTTCCTAATCCCCGTGTACTGTGTGGTAATGCCCGGTCAAAATGTTCGTGCGTATATCGTGCACTTTGAGGGACTAATACCGGTGTTCGCCTTTGTTCTGGCAAATTTGCCCTTTGAACTGGCGGTAAAGGTCGCTTAATGGCTTGTGTCTGGCTTAGCAATGTGGTGGCGTGTAGTCTGACCGTTTTTCGGCCTGTGGCCACGGCCGACTCCTGCCAATGTGTTAGCCTATCTGTGTACGTGTATGTAGGCTTTATATACTGTAGGGCGGGCTCTATGTCGTCTGCCCATGACGTGGTTACGTCCCGTTGTCCCTCTGTTATATCATGTGTATTTAATGGCCCTAGCTTCGATTCCCTCTCGTCCTTTTGTTCCGAGGGGATTGTTCTAGGCTCTGCCCCTCGGTTTGGCAAAATCGCCTCCCGATCCGGGGCTGAAGGACGTGTGTTTGTGTTAGGTTTATTTTGTAGGAAGTTGGAGCCTAACCTGGCCGTCTTCTTGACTGTGGCCACGGCGAACTCCTTCCATTCTGTGGCAGTACGTGGCGAGAGGGACATCCTCGCAAATTGTCGAGTCAACGTATCTACGCTTATGTCCTCTCTCGGGTGGGCTGATGGCCCTACCGTGAACTCAAAAATGGCCTTATTGGCTTGTAGCTCACGGTATTTGTCCCAAATTTGGGTGTACTGCCTTATTGAGGCTCATGGCCTGCTTGCAAATTACTGTATTAATGTATTAATGTTTCTGTGCTCTGTATTGTTTTGTGGCCGCTAGTTGGAGAAGCGCTTGGACGCGAATTAGCTCCCTGTATTGGGCGTGTAAACTTGTGTAGTGCACCCTCATTCTCTCGAGGGTTGCATTATCTATTACGGGACCATGTGTGGTGATTAATTGTCGGTATATTCTGTTTCTTTGTATATGGAACCTATTGAGGTGTTCATGTATGTGATTCAAGAGTGTATGTGCGCATCTTAATCGCGCTGTCCTACCCTCTGACGGGGTGTATGGCTGTTTGCCCTGTATTGCCCCGATTTTTGTTTGGAGTGCCCGTATTTGTGTTTGCCGGCCTTGTATGTGCCCTTGGCATCTGAACAATAATGTTAATAATATTGGCGTACCCCTATTGTCTCTATGGCTTGCAATCTCTGCATGAGGTGCCATTCTGACTGCAGTGTATGGGCCTACAATAAGAATAAAAAAAAGTCTGTACGTGTTTGACAGTGTATTCTTATATTTCTTTGATTCTGTATGGGGTTAGGGGGTTGGTTTATTAAGAATTTCCCCTGTGTAGCTAGTTTGGAGCACTCAAAAAAAAAAAAATGGTGCTTTTTGTCTGGGGGAAAAATTTTCTCACTATTTGCTTGGCTTTTTTTTTGCGGTACGGAAGGGGTCGTTTTAACTACGAGGGCTCGTTGATTGAGTCCCTTTTCTCTATGCGTAGTACCCCGCCTCCACCAGTGTTTTAGATCCCTTATTTGGGGGTGGATCTAAAAGGGAGAGTTGCTGTACTAATTTATGAGTTTGTGCCTAAAGAAGGGTAGCTCCCCTTGACAGGGCAAGCTGACCAGTGTAGTGTGTTGTGGTGTGCTAGGAACTAGGGGGCGTTCCTATAAATAATGTGGTAGTATTTGAGGGGATGGGACCCACTGCAAAGGGTCGCTGTACTAGTCGCTCAGCTGACTGCTTGTTATGTAATCGACTCTGCTCGTATCAGCCGGGTGGCACGCGCTTCACTGGAGCACGCGAGCCGCTGTGAGGAATACAATGACGTCTGAGTTGGCGTTATTACTACGGTGTGTCACGTCTGACTGTGACGGGAGTAAGGAAGGGCGTTGGGATGTAAAGAGGCGTATAACAGTAATGCTAGTGTAGAGTGTGGACCAAGTGTTTTATTGGTCTGTGATATTCTTTGTGTGAGTCCCTTGTAGGGAATGAAATTATGTTTATAATGTGATACAAGTTGTGGGTTGCAGGTTACATAAATAGGAACTCTGAACACGATTGACTGACTCACCTCGGTTGACACCAGCGTAGCTTCGGCCGTCTTGATGGAGCACTGACAATGGAGAGAGAGTTTGACCTCATTAGGACGTCGTTTTATACCTTCTGACGCCCTCCTGTCAGCAATGTATTGGCCCAGTTAGTACTATGTAGCTGAGTGTAATGATTACGTAAGGCTTGAGCTGCTTTATGGAGTAGCAAGCTGTCCTTACAGTATTAATGGATGTTGCCCCGGCTTTCCAAGGGTTGCCATTTTAGGGGATTTAGCCAGATGTTGGGGGGATGGTCTCCAAGGGGTGCATACCCCTGGGATGCTGTACAATATAAAACAGTTAATCACAGATATTGAGATAGCCAGTCATAAGCTCCCAGCAGAAGACAGGGAATTAACCAAAAATCTCGCCACCAACGAAGCCAAAAAAATCCTCAAACGAGAGGGCGATAGCAATAACATTCAAAACAACAAAACAAATCAAAGAAATCAAGTCGTTGAAACAAAAAATAAAAGAACATGACTTAATCATCACAAAAGCAGATAAGGGAAACACTACAGTAATTTTGAACAAAACAGAATACATTGAAAAAACAGTCGAATTCCTAAACAACAACGAAATCAAGGAATTAACAAAAGACCCCACCAACAAATTCCAAAAACATATAAAAAGTGCGCTAAAAGAAACAGAATACATACTGACCAAAGCCGAAAAATCAAAACTAATAAACATGAACCCGAAAATACCATCATTGAGGGGACAACCAAAAATACACAAAAAGGAATGCCCAATGAGACCAATAGTCAATTGTAGGAATGCCCCTAATTACAAAATCAGCAAAGAGTTACTAAAAATCTTAAAATGCCGTCTTTCCAACGACAAAAACAACTCTGTAAAGAACACAACAGAACTAGTAACAGCATTGAACACCCTACAATTGAAACCTAGCTTCAGGCTAGTATCCTTCGACGTAACTAACATGTACACCAATATTCCGATTATTGAAGCAATCAACACTATCGAAAACAACTTAAAATCCAACAATTCGGTAAAAGAAATTGAAGAGATTGTGAGATTACTGAGGGTCGTTCTCACCCAAAACGTGTTTCAATTCGACAATAAAATATACACACAGAGAGAAGGCCTAGCAATGGGATCGCCACTAAGTGGGTTAATCGCTGACATCTTCATCAATGCACTAGAAAATTCGTTCTTAGAAAAGACTTCAACAAAGGGAATAGTAATATGGAAAAGATACGTAGATGATGTAATTTGCATCTACGATACTGAACTAACAAGCGAAGAAACAATTCTCCAATCCATTAATAGCCTTCACCACTCTATCAAATTCACTAAGGAATCCGAAATAGACCGGAAAATAAATTATCTCGATATAACTATTGAACGTAAAGACAACGACCTTTCATATTCCATATTCCGGAAAGCAACACAAACCTCGCATGCAATCGACAATCAGTCTAATCACCCCAGTACGCACAAACTAGCGGGTTTCAATTCAATGGTGCACAGAGCTTTAAACATACCCATGTCAAAAGACAACTATAATAAGGAAATAAGAACTATTATGCAAATAGCAAAGGAAAACAACTTCTCGCCAAGCAAAATAAATCAAATTATAGCCAAACATAAAAATAAAGATAAAACGATTCCCAAACCGAACAGTAATGAGAAAAAATTTGCGCGTTTCAACTATGTGAATGCGAATACATATAAAATCACTAACCTATTCAAAAAGCAAGGCATAAAGATAGCTTTCACGACGAAAAACACAACCGCTAGGCACCTCCTAAATAGTAATCTAAATAAACGTGACCCGTATTCAAGGTCAGGGGTATATTCTATAACGTGCCAAGACACCGATTGTCAAGCTAATTACATCGGGCAGAGTGGAAGGCGAGTAGACACACGTTATAATGAACATAGAAATGCGATAAGATACGGAACACATTCAGCCGTGTGCGAACATATGTGTGACGCAGGGACATAGAGTCGGACCTTAAAATAATCCATCACGAATCGAAAGGCAGAGCTCTTGACATAAAGGAAGCAATCGAGATACACCTAGCCAAACGAAACAATCCCAACAATCTAAATGAACACACGTTCATGGAGAGCTCACCCCTCTTCACGCTACTAAAAAACACACCCTGTCGGAAACAAAACACAATTTAGCGACACAGCCAAGCTAGATAAAAAAGGGGGGAAATTAGGGGTTTTTTAATAGGTAAATGTTATCTGGATCAGGTGTACGATGTACTTTTCTTCTGCAATAAACCAAGGCCCATATTAGAGGCAGTATTAAAGGTGCCGGGACGTCCTCATAAGACCGTCAACGCTTAGTTCGAATGGGTTATGCTCCACGCGTGGCGAGGACTAATCCACGGTCTTTAATAGTTGTAGATCCACCTCATTCAATAACATACATCTTATCTAGGTTGGCAACACCTCACATAAACACATCGCGATCACTCCCCACAGCACGTAGGGACAGGGGGGGGGAAGGCAGGGAAAAACCAGTCGTTAAGATAACCACCGCAGTCGACCGCACAGCGAGTTCAAGTGACCACGAAAACTGCGAATAGCTGTAGTACGGAAGACAATCAGATAAGTAGTTAGCCTAAAATTTTATAGTTTAACCATAGTTTACAACCATATAATCTCTCTAAAGTACAATCTCCGGATAGCCATCATCATTTAGCATTTCACCTAACATATATACTGCATTTAGCATACACTGACAGTAGCAGTACCAATACTGCAACTAAATAATTGTATATATTGTAAATATTTTCACCTGTATTTCAAACATAGATTTTATAGCCTAAGTGTATTGGATCTGATGATGATCGCTTGACGATCGAAACTGGTCATCCTAGTGTTTTATTAATCTCATGTAATTTATTTCAGGATTAGGGCATAACCCATCTCTTTTGGGTACATTCGTGTTGACCGACTGAAAAGCACTAAACTCTTGTTTACTAAGGCAACACTGAAAATATGGCTTCAAACACCACAATCAACTTCATTATATTATCGCTCTTTTGGCGGATTTCACAACTTCTTAATATCATCGCTCTTTTGGTGGAATTCATTTATTTATTTATCATCACTCCTGGCGGAATTCACTTACTTACTAACCTTCGCTCTTGGCGGAATTCACTTACTTACTAATCTTCGTCTTTGCGGAATTAGCTACACCACGCATTTGGTGACATTTACTTACTTAAATGGCTAACTAACTTCATTGCTAAGAGCTCTGGGTCTGTGTGATTTTGTCGCTGTGTCGATTATCCATCTTCGCTGGCTGGTCCGCAATGCCGTCATAACTCAGCGTGGTTGATGTCATGATTATGTAATGGCTAAATGTCCCTCCGGCCACTGGTTTGGCTAGGACCCTTTCCGAAGTAAGTTTGACCTTAACGTGTCTTTTGGACTAGGATTTTTCGAGTTTTTGGCAGGATAGTTCCGTAGATTCGTAATATTGCTGTCCGCGGTCTGTCTGCGAAATCACAGGAGAACGCTGCTGTGCCCGCTGGCTGGCTAATTCCGTGAGCCTGGCTGACGTTACCTTTAATGTCTTGCCCTTTGATCTTACTATCTAGGTGTAGTGTACTTATCAGGGTGTGAGGGATAGGAGCAGTATGGGGCGGTAGGAACTAAAATCGCATGTGCTCCTTTACGCTTGACTTGGCAGATTCTACACTAATACCGTTGCATGCCAATTTGAGTGTTAGTCGAGAGGTTGGATGGAAGTATTAGGTTTGTTAATTGGTATTCTGCTATGTTATTTTTGTTAATGATGTAAATCGGTAGGAATAAAATACAATACAATACAAAACTCTTTATTTCCAGAACCTGCATCATACTAAATTGGATACGTCACAAACATACTCACAGTTAAATTGACCTACTTACAGCTTTTTACATAATTAAACAGTTACATGTTTCATTAAAATTCACTTAAAGAATACAACACTTTCTGGGCTAGATATATCTCGAGAGACATTCTGAACCCTGTTCCAGTCAAAGATTTTAAGTGGTTTGGAAGCTTATTTTCGTATATAGCTTTTTTTTGAAAGGCTCCTTTTCTGCATATTGTTTATTTACCCTCTTTTGGAAATAGTCATTCTTCCCTCTGGTTTCTTGATTGTGGACATTGATGATTGTGATAACTTTATGTTGAGTTTACCTTACAAGCAAGATAACTTTGAAAATATACAATGAAAATATTGTTAAAATATTATGCTTCTTAAATGCAAATCTGCATGAATTTCTCGATTTCAAAACAAAAAAGTATCGTATTACTCGTTTCTGCAGTTTAAATATTCTCTCCATATTCCTATTTGCTGCCGTATGATATCTGTCAATGTATTAATCCATAGTAGACTGTTAATAGGTATTCTTTGCTTAAGTATATTGAAATTCTCTTTAAAACGAAGGAGTTTTTGTTAATTTTTTAACAGATTTCATTTATATGCTCTTCCCATTATAATTTATGATCTATTGTAATACCCAAAAATTTTGCTGAGGCTACCTGTTGAATATTATCAGATCCACGGTAAAGATTTCGATCTACTTCTAAATTAATTCCATTATGCTTGTTAAATATTACAAAGTTGGTTTTTGAAGGGTTTACCCTTAACATTGTCTCATTAAAATATTGAGTAACAACATCGATACTATTTTGAGTTTCTTGAAGAGTAATTGTTTTATTACAGTTCCAGTTCAAAATTGAGGTATCGTCTGCATACGAAACAATCAAACTAGTTTTAGACTGTGTTACATCATTTGCATAGAGAATAAAAAGGAGGGGACCAAGGATTGAACCTTGAGGTACACCTTTTTTAAATAAACCAGGAGTGGATTGGAACTTGGAGATATTTTCACCATTCTTAAAAGGAATATCTGTAAATTGCCATCTATTATTCAAATATGATTTTAACAGTTCTAATCCTACTCCCCTTATACCATAAGGCTGTACCTTATCCAATAATAATTGATGAACTACTGTATCATATGCTTTTGTTAAATCTACGAAAACACCAACAGCACATTTATTATAATCAAGAGAATCATGGCTTGTTATATTATTGAGCTTTATGTTATTTGCTCATTATTTTAGTCGGGTCAAGGAATTAATTTCTATTAATTAGGGGATGGGGTGCTATAGGTATTTGTTAGTGCTTATTTTGGTTAAGTTATGGGATTAGTACTTAGTTATTTTGGGAAATGAGGTTCTAGGTTAGTAGTTAAGTTTCTGTTAGTTTTTAGTTATGTTATGTTATTTGCATGCAGGTTGTTTTATCCCTTTTTATGTCAGTAGGACAATTGACCATGCTAGCGGATTAGGCTGATTTTTTCCACCGTGTTTTTACTTAACACGAGTCTGTGCGTCTTTTGAGCTTATTCGCATGCTGTTGCTCAGTGATATGCCTGAGGCGACGTCATATAGCGGTATGATTGTTATGAAAAATGATATGGGAGCACGCGTATGACGTATCATCTGTCACGTCACAGCGTGTAAAAAAGAAAATGGCGTCGGCGCTTTATGCTGCCGTTCGCGCTCCATGTTTGATAATTGCTCCCTGTCATTGTTAGTAAAATATTTCTTGCCTTTTGCCGTGAGGTAACATTTAGTGGTGGTATAAATAATCTTAGGAAATGGCAAATAATAATAATAATAATAATAATAATGAAATGAAAATCCACAACCTGCTTCCAGTCTCCGACCGGGTCAGGAATGGAATGAATGAAGCCCCCATCTAGCGGCGATAATATGAACTGTGCCGGCTGCCGAAGCCTGTCGCACTCCTCTTGGGCAATGATTAAATGAATGACAGATGAAATGAAATGACAGTGGAGAGTGTTGCTGGAATGAAATTTTGACAGGGAAAACCGGAGTACCCGGAGAAAAACCTGTCTGCCTCCGTTTTGTCCAGCACAGATCCCACATGGAGTGACCGGGATTTGAACCACGGACCCAGCGGTGAGAGGCCGGCGTGCTGCCGCCTAAGCCACGGAGGCTCCAATAATAATAATAATAATAATAATAATAATAATAATAATAACCACACTGCTGTTGTTGTTCCCATAGCTGGATCAAGCTTTCCTACTTAGCTTTTGTGCCTGGCCTCCGCTTCTTTTAATCTCGTAGTGTAAGTTCTATTTTGTGCTGACTAGTAACTAGAATGCATGTTGGCGCTATTCTCTCATTTAAATTCTAGTATCTATCTTATATTCTGCTCCGTTGTGGCAGTTAATATTTTTGCTTATTCTATGTGCCTATTTAATGGCTATCTATCTTTCGTCAACAAAATGCTGCTCATTCAGTAATACCTCTCTTCCTCTACTTAAAGTTTAATTACTGTGTACCTATGCATAATTGCCACTTATTATCTTGGAATGGCAGTCTTGATCCAACCAATGGTACTTCGTTCCATACTAATAATAATAATATAGTGATACAGTGAATAATACTGGGAAATGGAGAGGAATTAACGATAAGATTACTATGCTAGGGGTAGTTATCCTAGGATTTAATGAAATAGTTCTCGCGCCTAGTTAACAATAATCATATTGGAAATGCACTTTTAATGGATTAAAATATAGGGTTATCATTGTAGCATTGCCTCTATGTGTGGAAATGTGTTCTACTCTATTGTTGGCAGTGACTATGCTTGTTGTGTTCGCTAGTGTTAAATAGAAATTGACCGTTCTTCTTTGGTCGTTCTTTGGAAGTGAAATTGCAAGTGTCTGTGTTTGTAACGTGTTTTTCGTGGGGTTTTCATGCCACTGGCATAAGTCAGTAGGAAGCCATTCTATATTTATTTACGCGGCAAATTGTTCAGCCAAGAGAATTTTTCATGTTAATTTATTATTATTATTAATTTATTATAATTATTATTAAGGTATTTTCGGAGCATTTTATAAAATTATAAGCATACAGATAGGTTTTCGATGTCTTAGAAAACACTATCAAGCAAATTATTACGAACGACAATATCATAGAAAATTATGTGAATACGGAATTTTACGGAGTTTCGTCAGTTAGGGTATTATGAGAGACATGACTCACTGGAATTTCAGATACGGGCTGATTCTTGTCGGGAAGCATGACGCAAGCTTGGGTCGCAGCGTCAAGAAAAGGCGAATAGTTGGAACGGAATACGACTTCTCCCTCCCGCGGAGTGTAATGAGCCAGAGTGGGGATGTGGCGCATGGGGAGCAGCCAATCAGTGGAGACCACGTAAGCTAGAAGTCGGCTGAAGAGTGGGGATGCGAGGAGTGCATATAAGGTTTGCGTGCCGTGGAAACGGGGACTATCGAGATACAATTTAACCAGTATCGTTGCACGAGTGAGTGGCTCCGATGTTCAGTGGAGTTAGCGACTATCTTTGTGAAACTTAACCGTTGTGCTTGTACGTGTTGGTTCCGATGTACGGACCATAAATCTTCATATCTACAAATATATCATCAACAACGAAGAAGATGGCGACATCCAAGAGGCTGTGGGAAGCTCACTTCAACATCCAGTACGAGGGAAATGCTACAGCAATTTCCAGTGGTAAGCGCGAATGACGCAGAAATACGCAATCTCTCATTTCTCTTTGTTTTATATTTCATATTTCAGTAACTTCATAGATTGGGAATAAGAGTAAAATCAATAATTTATCAGACTCCGTTTTCACGTAATTTTCTATCGGTAATATTAAAATCGCAACGCTCCAATTTAAATTTTATACTTATTATTATTATTATTATTATTATCAATTTTGCTATACTTGTTTTTATACAATAAATTCATTTCTCTTACAATGCAATCTTTGCTTTCAGTAGGTAGCATTAGATATAGACCAATTCCTTCTCCTGATACAATTGTTTGTTGGGTTAATGATCAAATCATACCACGATCTGAGTGAATAGATTCTTGAAGGTGTTCTACCGGAGCTAGACGTTCTTAAATACAAATTTAGATTTCAACATTGCATTGAGGTCTTGGCGCCCATTAAAACAACATAGCTTAGGCAAAGGTAAACAGTTACATTTATCACCCAACAGTTAGGGGCAGCCAAACCGTTACACTTGTTGCTACCAACATGGGGCATTAATAACCGCTATACTTGTCGCTCAACGTGTGGGCCAGCAAAACTGCTACATTTTTCGCCGACAACTTGGCGCGAAAACCTAATAACATTTGTGGAAGGAGAAGGGTATATATTTCTGTGCCTGTATTTTGGGGGTTATTTGTCTTTATCAGTGTATATCATTATGGGGGATGAGAAAGAAAGACAGATGAGGTTACGTAGAGGTCATCAACTGGAGAGTGATGATACGAGCAGTATGTCGAGTGATGGTAGTACCGGGGTAGCGGAGGTAAATCCCGATACTGAAACAGGGAGTGTAGGCGGCCAACCAGAATTAAAAACTTTACTTCTCGAGTTCATGTATCAGAACAAAGTTAGTAGTGATGCCTTAAATGCAAAATTAGAACAGAATAATGTAAAATTAGAACAAAACAGTAGGGAAAATAAAGAAAGTACAAAAGCCTTAAATGCAAAATTAGAACAGAATAATGCAAAATTAGAACAGAATAATGCAAAATTAGAACAAAACAGTAGGGAAAATAAAGAAAGTACAGAAGCTTTAAATGCAAAATTAGAACAGAATAATGCAAAATTAGAACAGAATAATGCAAAATTAGAACAAAACAGTAGGGAAAATAAAGAAAGTACAGAAGCTTTAAATAAAAAATTAGAACAGAATAATGCAAAATTAGATAAGAACAACAAGGAAATTAGTGTGAAAATGGAGCAGATTAGAGGAGAAATCAGAGGAGTACTGGAAGAGAAGGTTAAAGAGATCATTGCAGATGTAGACAAGAAATTAGGAAAAGTACTGGAGGAGTTAGAAATTAGAATCAGTACACAGGCTGAAAATTTAAAAGAACTAGTGCAACTGGAAACACAGCAGGTCAAAAAGCAATTGGGGGACAAATTGACAAAATTCAGGTAGCAACTAAAGAGGTTAAGGAACAGCTGGGGGGTAGAATTTAGAAAGTCCACTCGCAAATAGTTGCAGAAGTAAATGATTTTAGAGAGAGTAATAGAGAGAGCATTAGCAAGATTGAGGAGAAACAAGCAAAGCTATATGATAAAGTAGAAGAATCAGAAGGAAACATTAAATTAACAGTAAACAGTATTGAGAGGAAGGCTGAGGAGAAAATCGCAGAATTAGAATTAAAATTTAAAGCTAGGATCAGGCAAGAAAATAGTCAGAATAGGCCAGTTTTTGTGAATAGCACACACAGGGAGGTAGAACTGGGTAAGTTCAGCAATCGACAGGGGTGCCCAATGGAGTTCATGAACACTATAGAAAATAAATTCGGGGAGAGGTTGGAAAATGGTAGTATTGAGTGGTGCCAGGTAGTTGAAATTTTAGAACAAGTGTTTGTGGGGGAAACGAGGAATTGGTTTGCTGTCTACAGAGACAAGTTTACTGATATTAATGATTTTAAAGTGAAATTCTGTGAAAAGTTCTGGAATGAGGTTATTCAGTCGCAGCATCGTGAGGGAGTAGTGTGTGGTAAATATAACCCTAAAGGAAGCTCCACCATGACCGAATACTTTTTAGGGCAGGTATTAGTGTGTAAATATCTGAATGGCTTGAAGGAGGAAAGTGATGTGGTAAGGTTGCTACTTAGGCATTTTCCCTATAGGATCAAGGAGGCTGCTTGTATCCAGAATGTAAAGACTATATCACAAGTAGAAAATTTGTTAAGCACATTTGATGCACTAGGGAGAGGGGGTTATGAGAACAATTTCAATAGGAACCAGGGTAATAATAATAATAGGCCTAATGAAGCCAGGCATCAGGAAGTTCAAGGGAACGGTGGTGAAGGAGCCAACGCTCAAAATAGAAATAATTATAATCAGCTAAATCAGAACAGAGGAAATGGCTATGGTAATCAGTATCAAGAGAGGAACAATGATTTCAGGGGAAATCAAGGGAGGAACAATGATTACAGGGGAAATCAAGGGAGAAACAATGATTTCAAGGGAAATCAAGGGAGAAATTATAATGACAATAATTACAACCAGAATAGGGGTCGAGGAAGAGGACAGCCTAGTGGTAGTAATATACAGCCAAACAATGACAACACAGCCCAGAACAACCAGACCAGTTCAGTAGTTAGTAGTACTACGGCCAGCTGTAGCGGTTCTTTAAACGCGAACCAGGCTGCGAAGTAAGGTCAGAATCTCAGTCTGTAGCATGCCCTGTCCATACAATTATACAGGAACCCTATGACCTAAATGTAAGAAATGAATTATTACATGAACTAAATGATGAAGGTATTATTCAGGAAGTGGTTAGTAAGAGCCCCATAGTTAAATTTAACGTGTCCGAGGCGTACACAGATGTTTTAATTGATAGTGGTTGTATGAAGAGTTGCATAAGTAGTGCATTTTATGATAACATGAAAGGAACTGGAGTAAATTTTGAGGAGATGCCAATTAAAAGCACTTTTGTTATCACAGCTGTTGGGAAGAGGTCTAAAGTAATTTCTAAGCAAGTTTTAGTAGACATTAAAATTAATAATCATGTAGAGAAGCAGATTTGCCTTGTAATTCCAAATTTAGTATTCAGTGTTATCTTGGGTTCAGAGTGGCTAAGTAGAGTGTCTGGTAACTTATGTTATGATGTAGGGAGTTTGAAATTTAAATGGGGAGATTCTGAAGTAGAAGTAGCGTTCAATGACCAAATTCAGAGAAGTAGTATTTTAGGTGTGATTTGTACTTTAAATGAGATATCGCCAGCCGTAGAGCGGGGTTCTCCATGTTTTGTGGGCAGTGTGATTACGAACGGAAGTCTAGAGGACTCGTTACGTGATGCTGCATTTCAGGGAAATATAGAGGATGAACAGTGTGTTCGGCTCTATGATGTGTTATTGTGTAATAGGAGAGTGTTTGAGGATCGCATTGGTATGGCCAATTGCTATACACATTCATTGAACGTTATTGATAGGTCAGTATTCACAGGACATAGATATCCTCTACCTTTCGCTTATCAGAGTGCAGTTGAGGCACAAATTAATCAGATGCTTGAAGATGGGATTATTGAGCACTCTAACAGTCCGTATGTTAATTCTTTTATCACGGTACCCAAGACCGACGGCACGGTTCGTATTTGTTTAGACGCTCGTTTGGTTAACAGTAGAATTAGTTCAGATCAGCTGAAATCTATGTCAATAGAAGAATTAATGCAAACATTTGAGGGGAAGAAGTATTTCACTTTTGTAGATTTGAGTTCCAGTTTTTGGCAAGTGCCACTTATGTACGAAGATAGACAATTTACAGCTTTTAGTCATAAATATAACCTTTATCAATTTTGTAGAACACCTTATGGGTTAAAGAGTAGTTCAGCGGCTTTAATTAGGGCTTTAAACATCGCATTAGGGGATGACACAGGAGAGTTTGTAACCATTTACATAGATGATATGGTAATTAGTTCACGCAGTTTTGAGGAGGATCTACGTCATTTAGATATAGTTTTTCAGAAGTTAGATCAGGCAGGGTTCACTTTGAAGCTGTCTAAGTCGTCATTCTGTCAGTCAGAAGTGACATTTTTAGGTCATAGAGTGTCGAGTCGAGGTGTGACACCAGAAGAAAGTAGGGTTAATAAGATACTTAACGCAGAGGTTCCACAGAATGTTAAACAGTTAAAAACTTACCTGGGAATTTGCAACTTTTTCAGGAGGTTCGTTCTTAAATACTCAGGGTTGGTAGAACCATTCAGGGAATTGCTTAAAAGTGGGACTCGGTGGAGATGGGAATCCAAGCATGATCAGGCTTTCAGAGCGCTAAAGGAAGGGTTTGAGAAAGCTGTTGTGCTGAAATATCCTTTAAAAGATAAGGAATATGTGGTTATGACAGATGCTTCACATATAGGCATTGCTGGAGTGTTATGTCAGAAAGATGATGAGGGTAATCTGTGCATTGCATCTTTAGCCTCGCGAGGACTGACTGCAGCAGAGAAAAGATACACGATTACTGAGTTAGAGCTTTTAGGTATTGTTTTCATTTTAGGGAAATTTAGAATGTATTTAGTAGGGGGGAAATTTGAGATCCACACAGATCTCCATGCATTACTGTATATGAGGACTTGTAAACTCAGTTCTAACAGAGTTAGTAGGTGGATTCTTGCTCTGCAGGAATACGAATTCACAGTAAAATATATTAAAGGTAAAGATAACATTCTTGCAGACATGCTATCGAGGGACACTAATTTATGTAGGGATTATCCTGTGGTTAAAGCAGAGGACGGTATTTTAATATGTGCATGTGTGGACAGTAGCAACAGGGCATCGTTACAGACACTGAGAAATATGCTAGTGGAGCAACGTGATGACGTTAAGTTAAAGGAGCCACTGGCTAGGTTGGAAATAGGTGAAGAAGAGTATGTGAAAGTAGGACGGTTCACGTACAAGATGCAGGATGGCCTTCTTGCAAGGAAATGTAGGAATAATCGGTGGGCAATATGTGTTCCTGCCACTTTGCGGGAGGAGCTAATTTGGTTCATTCATAGGGAATTAGGACACTTTGGTGCTGCCAAGGTCTTCTATGAAATTGGTCGTGACTTCATTTGGAGTAAAATGGGAAGGGACGTTAGGAGGATTTTAGCTAAGTGTGCCACCTGTCAAAGGAGTAAATATCCAGTTAAATATTTAGTGGGGGAGAGATCTGCAGTTCACACCAGTAGTCCCGGCGAACTACTGTGTGTGGATTTATTTGGCCCGATCATTAAAGGACAGTACGGCTACGAGTACATATTTATAGTTATTGACGCTTTTAGTAAGTATGTCAAGCTATATCCGCTAAGGAAAGCCACGGGACTAGCGTGTAGCCGTCTGATCATTAATAAGTATGTACCTGAGTTTGGCATACCTCTCAGGATACTATCTGACAGTGGACCACAGTTTACTGCAAAGAAATGGAGAACCAGTATGCAGGAAGCTGGTATAACACACGTTCATTCCTCTGTAAGGTTCCCTCAGAGTAATTCTGCAGAGCGTCCATTAAGGGAAGTGGCTCGTCTTTTTCGGACTCTAGTGCATGACAAGCATGCGGCCTGGGTTGGACATCTTCCCAAGGTCGAGACTTAGCTGAATTCTGTCCAGCATGAGAGCACGAAATTGACGCCATACGAAGTTCACTTCGGAAAAAGACCACAAAATGAACTAGCGAGGGTGTTGGGATTAAATGAGGGTAAGCAACCGGGGATGGATTACATTGTCCAGTTGGCGAAACAGAATTTATCTAAGTCAGCACAAAAGAGAATTCGACAACAAAAAGAAACTAAATTTGACCTATTCGAGCCGGGAGACAGAGTCTTACTTAGAGTGCCGAAACAGTCAAATAAGCTAGAGAAAGTCATGTCCAAATTCTTTTATCTCTACGAGGGCCCATTTATAGTTTCCAAACGTATTGGCAAAACAGCATATGTGCTGGAGGATAGTAAGGGAAACAGATTATACGGGACGTATAATATACATAGTCTACGAAAATATGTGTCATAAAGTGAGCGTGTTTAGCTGGCGCGCCAGCCTATCAAATGAGTAAGTGTGGTATTTGGAGCGTGGAAGATCTGGTCTTCAAGGCAGGCGTATCAGAAGTCACACAGGGGGGTAGTATGTAAGTAAATGAGAGTTTTTAAGGTACAGGGAAATATGACGGGATTGTCGGATGCTCTTGAGCACTAAAATGTCTCGATTAACCAAGGCCAGAATTTGGTAGCGCTGGTGAATTCCCATTTGCCTCCAAGAGATGGGTGAGCGCTTGGACAGGGTATTTTTGCTTAAGGCGTCCACGAGGCAAAAGATGGGCCATCAGAAGGCGAGACAGTCCTTCATGAAACTCATACATATCAGCACACGTGATTTCTGTTTACGGCCTCGCCATGTAAGATTTGTAAGTGTGTAATTTAAGGTAATTTTTACAAAGGTATTATTTGTGTGAGGAGAACTGGTCTGTGTTGAGAACTAGTATTAAGTAGAATATGGTCTACGGGAACTTAAGAAGACAGGGCGATTACGGCACAGAAATATTTGGTGTTATATGTAATGCGCATTTACTGTTTTTTTTTCAGAAGTCAATATTAATTTAATCTACTTTAAAGAGAGATTAAGTATTATGGTCACGAGGCGCTGCCACAATAGTGTGATCGTGTGCTCAGTGATAAGTGAGATTAAATTTCACCATAAGGAAGGGACCTCCAGTGAAATTAGGAAGTTCTATGGTGATATAAATATATCAGAACACCTTCAATGCGTGTGATATGACATCATAAATACATAGTGCTCACACATTCATTATGTCGATTTTCCAACATAGAGAAATTTGAGAGGCGGAAATATCCGTGGAACACTATTCTATATGTAAAACATTGGACTGGTTGCAAAGTGCAATCCATAGTGACAACAAACTTTGACGCAAAGTGCGTGAAGAAAAATTATGAGTGTATATATCTGTAATTTAGGGTGATTTCATTTATGTAATATGTATTTTGGATGGGGTTTATTAACGTGTCTGGGATAATCGGAAAATGGACCGTCGTCACGGTAAATCATCCGATGATCCGAGGCGAATTTGTAACGTGTTTTTCGAGGGGTTTTCATGCCACTGGCATAAGTCAGTAGGAAGCCATTCTATATTTATTTACGCGGCAAATTGTTCAGCCAAGAGAATTTTTCATGTTAATTAATTATTATTATTAATTTATTATAATTATTATTAAGGTATTTTCGGAGCATTTTATAAAATTATAAGCACACAGATAGGTTTTCTATGTCTTAGAAAACACTATCAAGCAAATTATTACGAACGACAATATCATAGAAAATTATGTGAATACGGAATTTTACGGAGTTTCGTCAGTTAGAGTATTATGAGAGACATGACTCACTGGAAATTCAGATACGGGCTGATTCTTGTCGGGAAGCATGACGCAAGCTTGGGTCGCAGCGTCAAGAAAAGGCGAATAGTTGGAACGGAATACGACTTCTCCCTCCCGCGGAGTGTAATGAGCCAGAGTGGGGATGTAGCGCATGGGGAGCAGCCAATCAGTGGAGACCACGTAAGCTAGAAGTCGGCTGAAGAGTGGGGATGTGAGGAGTGCATATAAGGTTTGCGTGCCTTGGAAACGGGGACTATCGAGATACAATTTAACCAGTATCGTTGCACGAGTGAGTGGCTCCGATGTTCAGTGGAGTTAGCGACTATCTTTGTGAAACTTAACCGTTGTGCTTGTACGTGTTGGTTCCGATGTACGGACCATAAATCTTCATATCTACAAATATATCATCAACAACGAAGAAGATGGCGACATCCAGGAGGCTGTGGGAAGCTCACTTCAACATCCAGTACGAGGGAAATGCTACAGCAATTTCCAGTGGTAAGCGCGAATGACGCAGAAATACGCAATCTCTCATTTCTCTTTGTTTTATATTTCATATTTCAGTAACTTCATAGCTTGGGAATAAGAGTAAAATCAATAATTTATCAGACTCCGTTTTCACGTAATTTTCTATCGGTAATATTAAAATCGCAACGCTCCAATTTAAATTTTATACTTATTATTATTATTATTAATTTTGCTATACTTGTTTTTTATACAATAAATTCATTTCTCTTACAATGCAATCTTTGCTTTCAGTAGGTAGCATTAGATATAGACCAATTCCTTCTCCTGATACAATTGTTTGTTGGGTTAATGATCAAATCATACCACGATCTGAGTGAATAGATTCTCGAAGGTGTTCTACCAGAGCTAGACGTTCTTAAATACAAATTTAGATTTCAACATTGCATTGAGGTCTTGGCGCCCATTAAAACAACATAGCTTAGGCAAAGGTAAACAGTTACATTTATCACCCAACAGTTAGGGGCAGCCAAACCGTTACACTTGTTGCTACCAACATGGGGCATTAATAACCGCTACACTTGTCGCTCAACGTGTGGGCCAGCAAAACTGCTACATGTTGGCATCATGGGACTTAGTGGTTGTTCAGGCTTGAAAATTTGTTGGAGTATTTTAATGCTTTGCTGCCTATTGCGATGCTGCTTTTAAATATATCTGTTCGCCTTCCACATTTACTAATTCATTGAGGTTGGATTTGTAAGTTTTGCTGTCCCTCCTTGTGAATTGCAAGTGTTGTGTCTCTCCGTGGTTTCCCACTTCTACTCCATGTAAATGTTCTTTGTGTTTCTACTTGTTGTCTCGCTTGGAAATGCTGAAAATTGTTGTTCTATTCCGAAGTGTTCTTCCCTTGGTGTGTGCTATCCCTTATTTGAGCTGTTAGCCACGTATATTTGGGTGTGAGGTAGTATTCCTTTTTCCACTTTCAGTGTTTCGTATGTATTGCCTTGTCCTTGTTGTTAGTGTCCTTTATCGTGTAAGGGTACCTGGCGATGCTTTACTTATGCTTTCCCTGTCGTCGTATTGTATGCAATTATGTATAGGCCTAATATTGTTTTGTCCGCTTCACAACTTGTCTACTGTAATTATTACTTATGCTGAAAAGTGGTTGGCCATGCCATAGTGTAATTAATAAAAGTATGTGTAATGCTGTGCTCGGAAAATGGTCTCTGGAGTGAAAATTACTGGATCAGGCTATGAATCCAAATATTTGACTCCGTAAACACTTAATATTACTGATTTTTTTTAAATTGTGCCACATGTAACTGACATTTTACAAATTATTACACTGATAAACATACTTGACATTTGATGATATAATGTGCCCTGATTGTAGGTAAAGCACAATGGTGCTGCAATGCCGCTGTAAGCGACACGCCCTACCCAACGGCTAAACAATGGAAATGATTGCTATTATTAGGTTTTAATGGAGTTTCCTAAAATAGGTAAAGCGTAATGACGCTGCGATGCCGTTCTAGACGACACACCCTATTTCGGAGGCTAAAAGGTGGAAATGCGTGGGTTAGAAACGAGCTGTAAGTTGTCAGTGAGATGTCCATGATTTGCTTGTCCAAGTGACTTAATTTTATGTAAAAATAAAAATGATCCGTTGAAGAAATGTAAGAGAGAATGAAAAAAGAAAGTAGGAAGACCCAGTGTGTTAGCGGCTGTGCGCTTGGCATGGCCCGTCATTTGGCCGCCCTGTGTGTCTTGTGCCTGCGGTCTGTTTATTGCTGACTCGCCACGCCGTATTGTGTTTCACTTGCGTATGTAGCTACACATACTGCATGTGGGCCAGCGTATCTGCTCTGGTGTTGAAATCAGACTTTGCAATATGTTTGCGTTTAGCCGTGGCTAACCTGTTTGCGGTCAATTATTGGTGTGCACCTGTTTCCCTGTCTACTATCTTTGTATTTATATTTATATGTTCCCATTTTGCTATTACTATGCAGGCATTTTATTATGTCCGTGCAAGTGCCCTTGTCAACTTAGGTGTAGTGAGTGCTGCTGTCAGTAGTTTCCATTATGGTGTTTTCTCCTTATTGTATATGGTACACAATGTCCAAAACTACAATTATCATATACATACATACTGCAATATCGGATAAAATATGTCATAAAATGGGCGTTTTTCTGTAATTCTCTTCTAGCTGCAGAAGTTTTTCCGATTATTGTCAATTTTAAACATACACATGTATGCTATAGCTGTATGTTAAGGGTTGTGTGGGCAGTATGTATTTAGTGTTGATCCATATCTGTACTACTCTTGGTTCGATTCTCGGTTTTCTGACCGTCATCTGTGTGTGAATCCATTTTGGCATGTTTTGTTTCTAGTATTAGTAGTAGTGTCTGTAATTTAGTTTAGTGTAATTGTCGTGTATCCATGTAGGTGGTCCAAGGTAGCCCTGGGGTGGCGTCTGTAAAAGAGTCTCCCTAGGTTTGTTAATGGGGTAGTTTTTCTATAGAGTAGGTGATACTTTATGCCTAGATGTTTTAGCTTATATTGCGTCTGCGGGGTAGGCAGTAATGCAGTTCTCGGCTGTCTAAGATTGTTTTCCCTGTGTGGGGTGGCTAGCAATGTTCGCCTAGGTGTGTTAAGGGTTGCATTTTCCCTGTGTGGAGTGGGTAGCGAAGTGTGTTTAACCGTGTTAAGGGTTGCTTTTTCCCTGTGTAGAGTACGTAGCAAACTGTGTCTAGGCGTGTTAAGTGTTGTGTTTTCCCTGTTATGTATGGGCGGCACTGTACCTTCATGCTTGTTCATGTGCGAGAGTTGTGATATAGCCTGCATGACCTTTGTCCGCAGTTGTGCCTGTTTGGCACGTAGTTGCATATACTGTCTATTTAGTTGTGCATTTTGTCTTCGTAGTTGTGTGTTCATCCCTTAATGGTGGGTTTGCCGTACGCATCTGTATATGTTTCCTATTAAGTGTCCAATATTCGTCAATTAGGCGGGTTTGCTCTCTGTGTAGTTGGTTATGCGCTGTGTCTAGTTGCGCTAATTGATTGCAAAATCGTTTAATTGTAAATGTTTCCCTCGTGTTTTCTGTTTCTATCTGTGCGTGTACTTCTTGTACCTTAGTGTATACCTAATTTAGTATCTGGTGTGCCCTTTGTACCTGTGCCTCGTCCACCCGTGTTTTCTCGTTCCATCTTGTCAATTTTTCGTGTTCGCTCTGGTGCATGGCTTTAATCGCAAGTGTAGGCATGTTGTATTCTGTGTGAATGTTGTAGTATTGCGAGCTTCAATTTTCCCTTGGCTTCTCTAGATGCAAGAGGGAAATATTTCCGGAGTCGGTTGAACCTTGAAATAGTTCGACTCCTTCTCAAGTCAAGCTCTTATATGCAAGATTGAAATAGGGGATGACTGAAGGTCCTTTTACCTAGGGATATTTGGTTGTCCTCTTTCTAGCTTTAATGGGAGGGTTGGGTGGGAAGATATTAATGTGTTGCTGTAGAATTTACCCTCTTGACTGTTTTCGCTTGGTACTCGCTAAACATTTTCCGAAATTCTGGGCTTACTTGGCTGCTTAAAAGTAGTACCAGAAAGTAGCTACGAACTTGTAGTTTAAGTCCTTGTGACGTAGCTACCTGGCGCTCCACCAGTTGTTAGGGAGGGGGTTTGTTTTGATACTCTAACGGGGTATTTTTAAAGAGGGGTTGGTTAGGATTAAACTATTGGATTAATTAATTATAGCGGGGATTGAGCTGTCTGAGTGTTTAGTAATTCTAGTACCTGTTATAGGAATAAAAATGTCCTAGCTAAGGGTTAAGAAATGAGTTGGTTTCCTAAATAAACGCGGGTGCTAGAGAATTATGAGAGTGGCAGCAGCGCAAACAATAAAATGCTGATTAGCGGTGACCTTGTCCGTGTGAGTGAAGGCCTGTCTGCAGGTGCTGCGTTAGCAAGCCGACGAGTAATAATGGATATCAAATATTGTTATAATAATAAATTATGAAGTATTTTTATTAATAATTAGTTCAGTAGGATTTGTATTCTTATTTACCATTGGAGGATTAACAGGAGTAGTTTTAGCAAATTCATCAGGAGGTCCTTAGTCGTGTTAACAACTAGCAAGTGGGGGTAGGCATTCAACAAAATGAACAAAGAGCGAGTTGTAGTGACGATAGAAGTTTTATTGTTAGGTTTGAAGCCATTTTTCAGTGTTGCCTAAGTAAACCAAATTTGGTGCTTTTCAGTCGGTCTACACGAATGTACCCAAAAATAGCTGGGTTATGTACTAATACTGAAATAAATTACATGAGATTAATAAATACACTAGGATGACCAGTTTCGATTGTCAAGCGATCATCATCAGATCCATTACACTTAGGCTATAACATCTATGTTTGAGAATACAGGTGAAAAATATTTACAATATGTACGATTATTTAGTTGCAGTATTGGTAATGCAACTGTCGGTTCATGCTAAATGTAGTATATCTAATGTTAGGTGAAATGCTAAAATGGAGATAAAAATCCGGAGATTGTCTGTTTCGGGTGATTATATAGTTATACAAAATCAACTATGGTTATACTGTAATAATACAGGCTGATACTTTTCCGGTTGTCTTCCTGACTGGAACTTCGAGCAGTTGCGTATTCACACTAGAACCAGTTTTGGTCGACTAACCCGGGTGTTAACTGGACGAAACTGGTTTTTCCTTCCCCCCCCCCCCCCCCAATGTTCGTGTGTGCTCTTTGAGGTCAGTGATATGTTTACTTGTGTGACGTTGCCAAATCTATATAAGAATGTATATTATTGAATACAGGAAGATCTACAACTATTAAAGACCGTGGAACTGTCTTCGCCACGCGTGGACTAAAAGGCCATTAAACTAAGCGCTAATAAGGGAAATAACAAAATAATTTTGAACAAAACAGAATAGATTAAAAAAACAGTCGAATTCCTAAACCACAACGAAATCAAGGAATTAGAAAAAGATCCCACCAACAAATTCCAAAACAAATAAAAAGTGCATTAAAAGAAACAGAATACATATTGACCAAACCTGAAAAATCAAAACTAATAAACATGAATCCGAAAATACCGTCAATGAGGGGACAACCTAAAATACACAAAAAGGAGTGCCTAATGAGACCAATAGTCAATTGTAGGAATGCTCCTAAATACAAAATCAGCAAAGAGTTACTAAAAATCTTAAAACACAGCCTTTCCAACGACAAAAATCTTTCGATGTAAATAACATGTACACCAATATACCTATTATTGATGCAATCAACACTATCGAAAACACCTTAAAATCCAGCAATTTGGCAAAAGAAACTGAAGAGATTGTGAGTTTATTGAGGGACGTCCCCAGCCAAAACGTGTTTCAATTCGACAATAAAATGTACACACTAACAGAAGGCCTAGAGATAGGATCACCACTAAGCGGACTAATCGCTGATATCTTTATTAATGCACTAGAAAATGAGTTCTTAGAAAAGACTTCAACAAAGGGAATAGTAAAATGGATAAGTTACGTAGATGATGTAATTTGCATCTACGATTTTGAACTAACAAGCGAAGATACAACTCTCCAATCTATTAACAGCCTACACCAATCAATCATATTCTCTAAGGAATACGAATCAGACCGAAAAATAAATTATCTCGACATAACCATTGAACGTAAAGATAACGAAATTTCATATTCCATATTCCGGAAAGCCACACAAACGTCCCATACAAACGATAATCAGTTAAACACCCCAGTACGCACAAATTAGCGGGGTTCAACTCGAAGTTGCACAGGGCTTTAAACATACCCATCTCAAAAGGCAACTATAATAAGGAAATAACAACCATTAAGCAAATAACCAAGGAAAACAATTTCCCGCCAAGCAAAATAGACCAAATTATAGCCAAACATAAAAATAAAAATAATTTGATTCCCAAACCCGACAGTAATGAGAAAAAAAACGCCCGCTTCAGCTATGTGAATAAGAATACATATAAAATCACTAATCTTTTCAATAAGCAAGGCATAAAAATAGCATTCACAACGAACAATACGACAGGGAGGCACTTGCAAAATAGTAATCTAAATAAACAAGGCCCGTATTCAAAGTCAGGGGTATATTCTATTACATGCCAAGACACTGGCTGTCAAGCTAATTGCATTGGAGAGAGTGGAAGACGAGTAGATACACGTTATCATGAACATAGGAATGCGATAAGACACGGAAAACATTCAGCCGTATGCGAAGGTATGTGTGACATGGGACACAGCTTTACTAAATTAGAGACTGACCTAAAAATAATTCATCACGAATCGAAAGGCAGAGCTCTCGACATAAAGGAAGCAATCGAGATTCACCTTGCCAAACGAAACAATCCCAACAATTGTAACGTGTTTTTCGAGGGTATTTTATGCCGCTGACATAAGTTAGTAGGAAGCCATTCAATGTTTATTTACGCGGCAACTTGTTCAGCCAAGATAATTTTCATTTAACTTATTATTATTATTAATGGTTTTTATGGAGCTTTTTCTTTAAAGATTATAAGTATACAGATAGGTTTTCGATTTTATAGGAAACGCTATCAGGCGAATTATTACGAACAACATTATCACGGAAAATTATATGATTACGGAATTTTACGGATTTTAGTCAGTTAGGGTTTATTGCGAGAGAGATGAGTCATCGGGAATTCAGATACAGGAATATTCTTGTCGAGAAGCGATGATGCAACCGAGGAACACTTCCAGCTGGCTGTATCAAGAAAAGGCGAATTAGACAGGAGTGGCAAATCTACTTCTTCACGCCGAGTAAAATGACCCTTAAGTCGGGAGAAAAATATAAAGTTGGAGTGAATATTCAAGGAGAAATAATTTCAACTCTGAGATTTGCTGATGACATCGTCATCTTGGCCGACAAGCCTGAGGATTTGAATGAGTTTTTGAATGGTATGGACTCTGTCTTACGGAAAGAATTCATGATGAAAATTAATAAATGTAAAACAAAAATACTGGAATGCAGCCGAAATAAATCAGAAACCTCTATGGAGATCAAATTGGCAGGTGAAAAGCTGAAGGAAGTAGGAGACTTCTGTTACTTAGGAAGCAGAATAACCAGTGATGGACGAAGCAAAGAGGATATAAAAAGTAGGTTGGCTCAGGCAAGGAAAGCATTTCTACAAAAAAGGAATCTGCTGACATCGAATATAGATTTAGGTATTAGGAAGTCATTTTTGAAAGCCTTTGTCTGGAGCGTGGCGCTCTAAGGAAGTGAAACTTGGACTATTGGTGCAGCAGAAAAGAGGAGAATTGAAGCATTTGAAATGTGGTGTTACAGGAGAATGATGAAGATCAGATGGGTAGATAGGGTTACAAACGAAGAGGTATTAAGACGAGTGGGAGAGGAGAGATGTTTCTGGCGACTGGTAATGAAGAGAAGAGATAGGTTGGTAGGACACATACTAAGACACCCAGGAATAGCAAGCTTAGTTATGGAAGGAAGGGTCGAGGACAAGAACTGTAGGGGTAGACCAAGGTTAGAATATGTTAAACAGATTGCCTCGGATGTAGGGTGTGGTAGCTATGTAGAGATGAAACGATTAGCTCAGGACAGGGAGGCATGGAGAGCTGCATCAAACCAGTCAAAAGACTGAAGACTCAAACAACAACAAGTCGGGAGTCAGCGTGGTGGCTCAGCAAATCAGGGGAGTCGACGGCGCTGGAGAGGGGATTCGGTGAGTGCATAAAGTATCGCGCGCCGTGAAGAGAAGAACTATTACTTTGAAACCTGTCCGAAGTGGACGTACTTTTGTTGGTTCCGTTGTGATCGGACCGTAACTTGTACATTGTATTTGCATAGTCTACGGACTACGTACTCGTGTTCGATGGCGAACTTTTCAATACTGCTATTCTCAACAGACACATTAGTCATGAGAAATACGCGAGCTCTTGTGAACAGGGAGTCATTGTAGGTGGTTAACAGATTTTGTGATCCACCAATATTAAGCACGTAACTTCAACATATTAACAACGATCTCCGCAAGTAACGAAGAAAATGGCGACGTCCAAGAGGCTGATGGAAGTTCTCTTGAGGGAAATGCTACGACTATTTCCAATGGTAAGCGCGAATGACTCAGAAATACATAATCTCTCTCTTCATCGTTTCATAATCAGAATTTGAGTAACTTTCAGCTTGGGAATAATAGTAAATTCAGTAATTCTTCCGACTCCGTTTTCACGTAATTTTCTAGTGGTCAAATTCAAATCGTTACGCTCCATTTTTAAATTCTTATTATTATTAAAATTTCCACTACTTGTTTTTTAATATATAATAAATTCATTTCCATGCTGTGCAATCTTTGCTTTCAGTAGGTAGCATTATATATAGAACTAATTCCTTCTCCTGATACAATTGTTAGTTGGGGTAATGATCAAATCATGCCACGGTCTGAGTGTGAAGATTTTTAAAGGGTTCTGCCCGAGCTAGGCGTTGATAAATATAAATTCAGATTTCAACTTTGTGTTGAGGTCTTGGCGCCCATTAATTCAACTTATCTTAGTCAGAGTAAACATTACAGTTATCACCCACCTGTGGGGTCACTAGTAAAACCGTTACACAATCTAAATGAACACACTTTTATGGAGAGTTCACCCATTTTCACTCTACTAAAAACACACCCTGCAGGAAACAAGACACAACGTAGCGGTACAGCCAAGCTAGATAAAATAGGGGGAGAAATAGCGGTGGTTAATAGGTTAATGTTTTCTGGATCAAGTGTACTATGTACTTTTTTCTGCAATAAACCTAGGCCGATATACGCGGCAGTATTAAAGGTGCCGGGAAGTCTTCAATAAACCGGGAAGCGCTTAGTTGAATGGCTTTTAAGTCCACACGTGGCGAAGACAGTTCCACGGTCTTTAATAGTTGTAGATCTTCCTGTATTCAATAACATACATTCTTCTCTAGATTTGGCAACTTCACACAAATAATCATAGCACTGACCTCAGAAAGCACACAGGTTCAAATGGGGGAGAAAGTAAAAACCAGTTTCGTCCAGTTAACACCCGGGTTAATCGACCTAAACTGGTGCTAGTGTGAACACGCAACAGCTCGAAGTTCCAGTCAGGAAGACAAACGGATAAGTATCAGCCTGTATTATTACAGTACAACCATAGTTGATTTTGTATAACCATATAATCACTCCAAACAAACAAACTCTGGATTTTTATCACCATTTTAGCATATCACCTAATATTAGAAATACTACATTTAGCATACACCGACAGTTGCATTACCAATACTGCAACTAAATAATTGTACATATTGTAAATATTTTTCACCTGTATTCTCAAACATAGATGTTATAGCCTAAGTGTCATGGATCTGATGATGATCGCTTGACGATCGAAACTGGTCATCCTAGTGTATTTATTAATCTCATGTAATTTATTTCAGGATTAGGACACAACCCAGCTCATTTTGGGTACATTCGTGTTGACCGACTGAAGAGCATCAAACACTAAAAAATGGCTTCAAACCTCACAATGTTCACGGACAGTCAGGCAAATTGTGAAGCCAAGAGTCTCAAAACACGCAGGCTCTAACTCATGAACATAGACAAGTCAATTTGCTTCAACAAAAAATGTATAGAACTAAATCTCACCCCTAAACACGTACCAATTAAAACCGTATCGATTCCACCAGCCTCAATCATTTCAACTCTACAAGCCAAAGCGCTTTGGACAAAAAAACGAACTAAGATTTGCATACATAAGAAAGCAAAAAATCAACCAACAACTATACGATATTCAATTGCAAATAAGTAACTTCTTGCATGCATCCCAATTGGACTGTTTTACCGAGAACCTACATGACACCATCAAAATCAGGGAAACGAGGAAGCACGAAACGCTAGAATATAAACTAAGAAAACTAGGAGAAACACAGAACAATCTATCTAATGAACAACACACGAATAACAATGAATTCAATTTCCACAGCAGGGTAAACAACAGAACGAACGTAACCTTTTCTGAAGATGAAACGAATATGTAAAAAAAAAAGGTTTGAAATACAACTGCACAGACGCACACACGAACCATAATATAAAACAGTTAATCACAGATATTGAGATAGCCAGTCACAAGCTCCCAGCAGAAGACAGGGAATTAGCCAAAAATCTTGCCACCAACGAAGCCAAAAAAAATCCGCAAACGAGAGGGTAAAAGCAATAACATTCAAAACAACTAACAACTAAAAGAAATAAAGCCATTGAAACAAAAAATATAAGAACATGATTTAAGCATCACAAAAGCAGATAAGGGAAATACCACAGTAATTTTGAACAAAACAGAATACATTGATAAAAACAGTCGAATTCCTAAACAACAACGAAATCAAGGAATTAGCAAAAGACCCCACCAACAACTTCCAAAAACAAATAAAAAGTGCATTAAAAGAAACAGAATACATATTGACCAAAGCTGAAAAATCAAAACTAATAAACATGAACCCGAAAATACCGTCAATGAGGGGACAACCTAAAATACACAAAAAGGAGTGCCTAAGGAGGCCAATAGACAATTGTAGGAATGCTCCTAATTACAAAATCAGCAAAGAGTTACTATAAGTCTTAAAATACCGCCTTTACAACGACAAAAACAACTATGTTAAAAACACAACGGAATTAGTAAGAGCATTCAACACATTACAAATGAAACCTAGCTTGAGGCTGGTATCTTTCGATGAAACTACCATGTACACCAATATTCCTATTATTGATGCATCAACACTACCAAAAACAACTTAAAATCCAACAATTGGGCAAAAGAAACTGAAGAGTTTGTGAGATTACTGAGGGTCGTCCTCAGCCAAAACGTGTTTCAATTCGACAATAAAATGTACTCACAAACAGAAGGCCTAGCGATGGGATCACCACTAAGCGGACTAATCGCTGACATCTTTATTAATGCACTAGAAAATGAGTTCTTAGAAAAGACTTCAACAAAGGGAATAGTAATATGGAAAAGATACGTAGATGATGTAATTTGCATCTACGATATTGAACTAACAAGCGAAGAAACAACTCTCCAATCCATTAACAGCCTACACCACTCAATCAAATTGACTAAGGAATCCGAAACAGACCGAAAAATAAATTATCTCGACATAACCATTGAACGTATACATAACCAAATTTCATATTCCATATTCCGGAAAGCCACACAAACCTCCCATACAAACGATAATCAGCTAAACACCCCAGTACGCACAAATTAGCGGGGTTGAACTCAATGGTGCATATGGCTTTAAACATACCCATGTCAAAAGACAACTATAATAAGGAAATAACAACCATTAAGCAAATAACAAAGGAAAACAATTTCCCGCCAAGCAAAATAGACCAAATTATAGCCAAACATAAAAATAAAGATTAAACGATTCCCAAACTGGACAGTAATGATAAAAAATTTGCGCTCTTCCGCTTTGTACATATGAATACATAAAAAATCACTAATCTTTTCAAAAATCAAGGCATAAAAATAGCATTCACAAAGAACAATACGACCGGGAGGCACCTGCAAAATAGTAATCTAAATAAACAAGACCCGTATTCAAAGTCAGGGGTATATTCTATTACATGCCAAGACACTGGTTGTGAAGCTAATTACATTGGACTCAGTGGAAGACGAGTAGATACACGTTATAATGGACATAGGAATGCGATGAGATAAGGAACACATCCAGCCATATGCGAACATATGTGTGACACAGGGCACAGCTTTACTAAAATAGAGACTGACCTTAAAATAATTCATCACGAATCGAAAGGCAGAGCTCTAGACATAAAGGAAGCAATCGAGATTCACCTAGCCAAACAAAACAATCCCAACAATCTAAATGAACACACTTTTATGGAGAGTTCACCCCTTTTCACTCTACTACAAATACAACCTGTGGGAAACAAGACACAACGTAGCGATACAACCAAGCTAGATAAAAAGGGGGGAGAAATAGCGGTGGTTAATAGGTAAATGTTACATGGATCAAGTGTACTATGTACTTTTTTCTGCAATAAACCTAGGCCGATATACGCGGCAGTATTAAAGGTGCCGGGACGTCTTCAATATACCGGGCAGCGCTTAGTTGAATGGTTTTTAATTCCACGGGTGGCGAAGACAGTTTCACGGCCTTTAATAGATGTAGATCTTCCTGTATTCAATAACATATATTCTTATCTTGATTTGGCAACGTCACACAAATAAACATAGCACTGACCTCAGAAAGCACACAGGAACAAAGGGGGGAGAATATAAAAACCAGTTTCATCCAGTTAACACCCGGGTTAATTGACCAAAACTCATGCTACTCTGAACACGCAACTGCTCGAAGTTCCAGTCAGGAAGACAACCGGATATGTATCAGCCTGTTTTATTACAGTATAACCATAGTTGATTTTGTATAACCATATAATCACCCAAAACAGACAAAGTCCGGATTTTTATCACCATTTTAGCATTTCACCTAACATTAGATATACTACATTTAGCATACACCGACAGTTGCATTACCATTACAGCAACTAAATAATTGTACATATTGTGCCCGCAGGGGAGCTGTCGGGGTTGTCAACAACCGAAATTACATCCTAAACACCTCACCTGCCGGACCAATGTGCCTAGAGGATCAGGTGAATTTCTTATAAGCCACAACGGCATGAGAATCCATGATCCAAGGGATCCGTGGTAACATGGTAGCTAAGGTCATAGACGGCCTATGAAAGTACACCTTAAAGAGCTAGACTGAGAAAAGAAACATCCAGACTTATGTTAAACTTGTAAAAAATATTTATTTAAATTATGCCGGCACCTATCCTAGTTCGGAGGGTTTTCATCGTCTAATCCGGAAACTAATAAATAAAGAAAAATAAAGAACAGCGCCATTCGTGTAAACTACGGTAAACCCTCGCGAAAAGATAAGCAACAACAGCAACGCTAGGAAATTGGTACGGCAATAAACCCTAAGTCAAATTACAAAGATCAAGCTAATAACGGAATTTACATTTAACAGGGTAGCAATAACAAATCTAAGTTAGGATGATACCATTTCCTTATTTACATTTAGTGCTAAACAATTTAGCTAATTCCTGTCATTTAATACAAAATTTACGGCGATGACGTCCGTACGACAAAACAATTACAACAAAAGCTACATGACATGCCATAAATAAAACATTAAATATACTCTTATGAACTAAGAGCTCATCAGCACAGCAAGGTAAACATTGGAATTTATACAGTACAATAGTGAATAAAACAACAAGACCATAAACTGTTATATTCCTGCCTAAACTTTGGGTTACTCTTTGTAAACCAGTGTCATCTGAGTGTGTGTCATTTATGTTGGCGATTGCGTAGTGAAAACTACGACTTATGTCGCATGACGTTCAAGCTCCACCAGCTACGAACTATAGGTTAAGCAAACACTCCGTCGATCAAAAATAATGTCATCTGTCCTAGATTATTTCCATCAGGAAATGTATACAACAGCAAGGCGTCGGTCAGCAGGTCCAAAACGCTGATGGATCAAGTTTTTGAAGCAATAAAAATATAGTTATTATTGGTTTATAATAATTATGCGCTTGATTATTAATTTTTGGGTTTAATTTAACATTGGTTTATGGCGAAGAGGGATGACATTCCTAAATGCCTTGGGATCAGCAGTAGCGTCTCGTGCGAGATCAATTCTCTGCTATAAAAAACCTTCTTCGAGCTCTCCACGCTCGGACAAACAATAACACAGGTTATTAGTTGCTCGCAGCTCACTTAAATTACCTTGGATAGGCTTGGCAGACACTTCAGTCACCTCTCATAAATACCAAGTCTACAGAAAGAATTCTGGACACATTGCAATACACGCACTAAATACATGAATAGCCTCTAACACATGCGTCTTCCACTAGCCTTTAACACAACAAAATAAACCTTGACATAAAATGTAATTACACTCTCAAATAGAGTTAAAAAGGTATTCGCTGTAGTAGCGTTACAAGCGTATGGCGTTTGCCAACCTATTCATCATAACAGAAAACATGTGATTGTCACAAAATGGCTGCCTAGACCTTGACCTACTAGTGAAATATACAATCTAACAGTAAATAATGCATCAAGCATTTGTCAATTGTCTGGTAAATCTGTCTCACAATATGAGTGTGCTCTCGTTGCATGCTGGGAACTAGTATCACCTGTCCGTGACTTTGAGTTAGGCTCTTAACTTACTGTCACCTCTCGGACGGTTGTAACACAATAGACGGAATGTAGGCAGTTCTCTCCTATGAAAGTCCATTAGAAAACTGGCCTTGTTATTTAATCCCAGTATAACATTCAAGTATATCAAACTGTTAATGCACATTCAGCATTAACAGTTTTGCTAGTCTAGTTTAGATATCCTTTGGAGTAGTCACCATGGAAATCAACAGATATAGGCTCGACAATATTCATTATTCTTTTTCATGGCATGTATGGCAGTGTGGAATCAAGTGGTGCAATAAACGAACTACCGGCGTACTTTAATTGATTTCAAATACTGTATACTACATTGCATTATTTTTTAATTACATTAAATGGCCCTCCGCAAATAACCTTAATTAAACGTGATATATACTGCGACCACCAGAGGTAAGGTTCGGTCGTGAACACACATTCTAATTCGCGATTTGGTCTCCTAGCGGGCCGGATATTCCAATTTACATTTGTTACAGTGACAGTATATACAGTGCCTTTATAATAACCACAGTGTTATGACAATATTACTAAGATCTTACGACGCCAAATCGTGCCTACCAACCTCACCGGTCATAACTGCCGCGCTATGGAACGTATAACCTGTAAACAATTTGCAATGGCAACCCTAAGTCATTGAATCAGAAGGATCTTTGATGACAACAAATTCTTCCCACACCTTACAAAGTCAGATCCAATTTATTCTTTTTAATTTCTATCCTTTCACGATGGCAGAGGAGAGTATTAAAATATTAATACGCAAACGAGGTATAATAAAGGGCAGCGTGACACGTATTAAAAGCTTTATAGATGGGTTTAACAGTGAGCAAGGAATTACTGCTATCGCATCACGTAGAGAGAGTTTAGAGGAACTGAAACAAAAGTATGAGGAGGTTCAATGTCAATTAGAAATCAGTGAAGAGGGCGAAACGTACGAAGCTGATAGGGAATTGTTTGAAGACACATATCATCAAATAAAGGTCGACATAGACAGAATAATCACCCATCATGAAATACCAAATCTTTCAAGACACTCCAGTCAAGGGGATATCTCAGTTTGAAGTAACTACATTGGGCCCACATCAAATTACCTACCATTACACTGAAACCATTTGGAGGCGAATATGAAAACTGGAGAGGATTTCATGATTCCTTTGTATCTATGATCCATACCAATCAAGATTTGCATGACATTCAGAAATTCCACTACTTAATTAGTAGTTTAAGAAACGAACCTCTTTCAATTGCACAGAGTCTTCCATTATCTACTGAAAACTACAGCATAATTTGGCAGAGGTTAATTGACAGATTCCAAAACAAGAAATTAATTTCTTCAATTCACATAAAGTGGTTATTAGAGCAAGACTCAATCCAGAAGGAGAATGCCAATTCTCTTAGAGAGGCTATAAACACAAGTCAGGCCAATGCGAAGGCATTACAGGCCCTTGAATTAAATGTTTCAATTGAAGATTTGTTATTGTCACAATTATTAATCAACAAATTAGATCAACCAACTAGGAAGGCGTGGGAAATAGATACTTCAGGTTCTGAGTTAGAATCCCTGGAGGCTCTATGGACATTTTTAGAGAAGAGATGTGTAGCACTTGAGGCAATCAAGCCAGGTACACAAGTTCAAGCTTATCAACAGAGTAAACAGCCAAGTAGAATTACATCGAAACATAGTTTTAGCAATGGGCATGCAAGTGTTGATTACCAATGTGTATTTTGTAAGGGCTCACATTACATATATAAATGTGATTCCTTCAAAAATCTTAATGTCCATGACCGACACAATGTTGTAAGGGAGAATAAACTATGTTTTAATTGTTTGGGCAACAATCATAATAGCGATCAGTGTCAATCAAGCTCGTGCAAGATCTGCGGTAAATATCACAATACACTTCTGCATAATGAGATGAGACGTGATCGCACCAGGCCAATGGCTACGTCACGTGGGACAGAGAGCGAACACATCTCTCGCCATACAGCAAATCACCACACAGCGCGTCCACTAGATGCCACTCACTGCGCTGTAAAGGAATCCAATCTCTCAACAGTCGTGTTATCAACTTCAATAGTAAAAGTCAAATACAGTCATGGTAATATGCATGAGGCCAGATGTTTGCTGGACTCAGGTTCTCAAACTAATTTCGTCTGCGAAGAATTAGCTCAATTATTACATCTTAGGAAAAAAAAACACATTACACGAGTAACTGGAATAAACGGAGCAGTGGTTCAAATCTCACCTTGCGTTACAATTCATTTACAGTCTGCGGTCAGATCGTTCAATATAGATGCTACATGCCTAGTGCTATCGAAGATTACCAACAACCTACTAAGTAGAACATTTGACATTTCAAGATGGAATTAACCCGCCAATATACAATATGCTGACAGAAATTTCAACTTTCCAGGCAAGATTGGTTTGCTACTCTGTGCAGACATATTTTTTAAGGTCATACTAGAAGGTAAGAAAACTCGTGATGGGTATCCAACCTTGCAGAATACACAACTGGGATGGGTAGTAGCTGGTCAGGCACCCCTGCAACAACAACAAGGGGAAAATGCAACGTCGCTATTCATTCAAATAGACCAACTAGACAAACAGCTTAAAAGATTCTGGGAAATTGAAGAATTGCATACGTCACCAATCACTAAGGAAGAAAGAGATTGCGAAGAGCACTTTACAAAGAATACAAGGCGTGATGCTACAGGAAGGTTCCGAGTTCGACTACCCCTTAAACAAACTTCATCGCAACTAGGGAATTCATATCCTCTGGCAGTAGTGAGATTCCACAGCATTGAGAAAAAACGTAATCGTGATACTAACTTATAGCAAGAATATTCAACATTCATTAATGAGTATTTACAACTTCGTTACATGAAACCAGTACCTACGTGCTCCGAAGATGGAGGATACTTCATGCCACACCATGCAGTATTCAAACCGACAAGTACCAGCACTAAAACTCGTGTTGTCTTTGATGCGTCCGCAAAAACTGACAGTGGCGTATCTTTAAATGATAGTTTACTCGTAGGCCCTACAATACAAGACGATCTGCATGCTATTGTACTACGTTTCAGAACACACAAGATTGCTCTTGTCGCAGATATCACAAAAATGTACCGCCAGATTCAAGTTATCAAAGACACGAAGCTACAACGAATACTATGGAGGAACAATAGTACAGAACCACTGCAGTTTTATGAACTCACGACAGTGACTTATGGAATGGCAAACGCTCCGTTTCTAGCTACGAGATGCTTACAACAGTTAGCTGATGAAGAAATGAAGTAATTTCCACAAGCAGCAGCTGTCCTCAGAAAGGATTTTTATGTTGATGACCTTCTAAGCTGAGCTAATACTGAATTAGAGGCTATTCACTTAGAGCAAGAATTAGATACACTACTGTTAAGAGGAGGATTTGAACTTATGGAATAGTGTTCTAACAGCAGTAAAGTCATGTCAACAATATCAGAAGAAAATAGAGAAACCAAATCGCCAATTCAACTCGACAATGCAGACACGTTAAGGACATTGGGAATAATCTGGCACCCATCAACAGATCAATTTCAATTCGACATAACTGTCAAAAGGTTTGTTCACGTAACCAAGCGAAGTGTACTCTCGTCTATTGCTGCAATTTTTGACCCTTTGGGTTTATTAGGTCCAGTTATCCTCTCCTGTAAAGTCTTTATGCAAAAACTCTGGTCTCTTCAATTACAATGGGACCCAGAACTACCATGTCAGCTTCTTAACAATTGGAATGCAATTTACTCGCAACAGCCAGAACTTAACGATATTAAAATTGACAAGTACATTTTAAGTGATAACAAGATTATAAATTATCAATTACATGGTTTTTGTGACGCCTCTGAATGTGCTTACGGATCTTGCGTATACATGCGTACTACAGATGGACAAGGGATTATTACATGCAATTTAATGTGTTCTAAATCAAGAGTCGCACCACTTAAACAATTGTCAATTCCATGTTTAGAATTGTGCGGCGCTCTCCTATTAGCAAGGTTACTGAAGTGAACATTCAAGAGTCTCACTTTGGATATTAGTTCTATTCATGCCTGGACAGATTCAGCAATTGTTTTACAATGGATTTCTTCGCCGTCGTCGAAGTGGAAAACATTTGTCGCCAATTGGGTCTCTGTAATCCAGGACACGGCAATGACATGTACATGGCATCATGTATCTACACAACAGAATCCAGCTGACGTATTGTCACGAGGAAGCGGACCCAAAGCATTAAAATTAAACGACCTCTGGTGGCACGGGGCGTCCTGGTTGTGCCAGCCTGAAGAATTAGGCCAATTACTACCGTGGAATGTACCTCAGAAGCACTCGAAGCTAAACCCACAGCATGTGCAGTCACCAGCTGCAACAATGAATATATCACTTCAGGGTTTTCCTCATTGTTAAAAATGAAACGTGTCTTAGCTTACTGTAAGCGATTTATCTACAATCTACAGCACCCTCATTCTGTACCCTTATAACTGGATGATCCACCAATATCCTCCAGCTGGAAACAATCTGGGATTGTAGCACCTTGAAGTCCCGGCTAAAAACGACATGGTGCCACTTGGCGAAAAACACTCAGAATAAGGGACAGGATATTTTCTCAGACGGAATGTGCTGTAGTATCTAACTACAGAACAGTAGGGTCATCTAACTACTTAGGATAAAAAAATCTCTATTAAAATCACGGGCGTAAGGATGCGGATTAGGTCCCTCGGGAACTTCCACCCTACAGCACATTCCTCTACCATCTATTGTACCCATGTGAGTAATCTCGATGGAAAATATGCTTCTGCCTCCAGCTAGCGTCAGGACTCAGGCGTGTACCGTTCTCCCATTAAGCAGTTGCATATTTTGGATTTGAGGCTAAAAGGTATCAACTCTACAATGATAAGGCACAACTCTACTCTAAAGACTTTAATTCAGTAAAACTCATGGCTTCAAACAAATAATGAGAACACAAATCCCATAAACAATACACAAACAAACAAAGTTACTCCCCCAATCCACTAATTATTCACATAGATGAACAAATTAAATCCATATCACTATTCAATCTTTTACCATTATGTGGACTTTAAACTTTACTCAAGTGCACTGATGCACATGTAATGTTTCACAAAAACTGAACTATTACATTCATGTCACCGAATGTGACTTCTTTATATTCACAAAGTTACTTGTATCCTACAGTACATCTTAATTTACATCGTGTGTACTATCTGTGTTACATCTCTCTCTCCCACCAAATTCTTTCATGCATTAGCCAACTCATGGTTTGCACTACGATCTACTTGCAATACCACAATTACGTAAGTCTACCCCTCCACTCCCCTCTCTTTATAGTTACACTGCATGTCATTGTGATTTCACTAAATAACTTCTGTTATCGTTGTGTCGGATAGTATACTATTACGCTACCCTTGCGAGCGTAGCCTGTGGCATCGAGTAACCAACTTCATCAACTAGGTGTCAGTGACAGTAACAAATGCACCTTCCAACCTTTCGTTAGATTGCTAAATTTTTATATCATCAGGGTAATCTATGATTAGTAATGTGTTTTTAAACCACACACATTCATTACACATTATAACAATTCTTCCTTTCAATACAAGCAAGGTCTTAAATCTGTCCGCTCAAAACGCGAATCTTCACAGTTTGTTTATCAACCCCAGCCCCTTGAAGCTGCCTGCATACAATGGAACAGAGTAGGGTCGTTCACGGCTGTAAATCGCCCCTTGTCTCCCCTTTCCTGGACTGTACCTCCCCAAGCAGTGTTACGACTTTGAATACAACATTGTGGTCACAATGATCCAATTGATCCCATATGATCTGAACTGAATATTATGCAATGGTTCTGGGTGAGCTTGAATATTTAATCCTATCCTTAGGACATTAATAACGGCCTCAACAGGTCCGTATCACAATATGAAGGCATGAGATTCATAGAACACAGGTCTAGTGGTTAGCCGGTATCCTAAATAAAATATTACGGTCAGTCAACAGCTGCCGCCAATGAATTCGCTTCAACGAGCCGAATCACTCAACAATAAGTCCTCGGGGAATCAGGTATAGCGTCGAGGTGTCCAATGTTCTCCCCGCACTTACCACAGGATTCGAACCCGGAACATTTCATATCCAACATCGGAGATAGGGTACACACTAAATACGCTCCGGCATAAATTATTATCTCTGTACGCCCATGCTGTACGAGATTTCACACGTCGATTAGATTACCTGGCCCCTTACCTGTCTACGATCTCGTCCTATAATAAAGAGAACTCTAACTGTTACTCTACAAGCTTAATCAAGCCACAAATTCAATTCACTGTCAAGCTCCTACATTCCTTTGCATAATTATATTTCCATTAATACAATATATTTAATATTAACTCTTTTCTCTTCCCTTAATGTAATCTACTGCTTGGCTAGATAAATAATCCAATTAGCGTAAATATTTCTTGCTTAAAACCTTTCATCCTGATGTCTTCAATTATACCGTTTTCCATTATTATAATTATTATTATTATTATTACTGACATAAATTATTCTTCCGACACAACGTAACTGCTTCAATGATCGAACATTCGCGTTCGTCACGTTAAGTTTCACATAACTGAATTGCCATTTTATTAGTAGCATTCATAGTGGTAACGATTAATCCACTCTCTGATGTATTGAACATCTTAACTTTACTGAAATCAAACAATAAACATATGAGGGTATGCCTCCTACTATTGATTCTTACTGGCATATTTTATACTTCCGAAATCACATTACATGCAGTGACTATCCTTCTATAATAACATGATTTGTGGGGTACTTACGTCGGCTTATCCAGGTGGCTCCAACCACCATATTCCAGTCTCACCTGCCATCGGCTTACTTAGTGACACATTGCCATCTTGTTAATACACATATTATATGACATCTGATTTATAAACACACGACACTTTTCCATTTTTATAATGAAGCTAATGCTTCCAAAACACATAACACTATATAACACTGGTTATATTATTAATTTAAGAGATATTTTACATAACATCGCTGCACAAACACACGTTACACTTTATATTCCTGATTGGTTGACATTCCTAGCATGTATCGAAAGTGCAGGTGTGGACGGCCCTTTCTTCGGTCCTACCCCCTCCTGATTGAACCTCTCGAACATCTGCTCACGGATTCACCAACAGTCTCTCGATCATCTCTTGATAACCTTCCTACTATTGCAGTGATATGCTTATATCTCGTCATGAACGCTACTTACTGGTATACTCCAGATATGTATAACCAATCAGTATACTGCGCTCAACATTGTACATTATATTTACATGAATTATTACTTTCACAGTCCTGCCTAGTATATCACACGGCACTTAATAAACAGTATAAAACAGTCTTACTGCACGGCTTCCCACATTGAAGTCCGAGCATCCTCTCCTAACTTCGGTAATATGCATTTCGCATAATCAAGTTTGTTGATTACCGACTTCATTCTTAGTTCATGACCATGCATGAATATTTTCTCACAGGTGTGTTACATTGCACAGCTAACATGCTGATTACCAGTGAAATGTTGAAGTCTTTGTGTGCGCGCCTGGGCGCTCCGTGTCCTTTTCAACTGTGTCAAACTGCGACTGCTTCAAAACAACTCTCCCTCTGACTGGGTCCAAACTGTGTTTCAACTGTACGCTTCGACTGGGTCCACCCTCTTATATCTGTTTCACACAAAAAGTAGGGCACGAATTCCCGCGATAAATCAGCTCCTCTGTTAGGATGATTCTGGACTTGGAATAATATCGATATCGTTCCATTTTCTTCGCTGGTCACAAAAATGTATGTGTGTTCGAGGATCGATCGGCCACTTAATTTTTATTAATTGTCTTCTCCATGGCGTGGGGACGCTGTTTCACTGGGAATCCCAGGCAACATCCTCAAATCCACCCGCGAACATCCATAGTCCTGTATCATTACGCACTGCATTAAACATGCCTTGATTTCGCCGTTTTATGGCTCTAAAATTAGCCTCCTGGCTAAAGATTCACCTGTGCGCAACTCTCATGTCATTGCATTGCTCCAATCATGAGTAATCAATGATTTTCCTTGGGATCTTCCCATTCCATTCTCAAATCTATTCTCAAACGGGGAATAACCTGGTCATTATTCAACCTCCCGACCCCTTGCAGACGACTTAACTGGGTCAGCAAGATTGACGTGGCGCCAATGGTCTCCTCCCACAATTCTGGAGCTATTTGCAAAACGTCAAACTCTGAAACTCCTGTGTTTCAAGTCCAGCATAGCCTACTTCATGTAGTCCAAATAATGCTATCTTCCACTATTTTCCTGCATTATTTCACTAAATAATGTCAGTAACAACTGATATCACACCAGTGATTAGATATATAATTTCTTCTAGGGGTTCTTACAATGAAACACCCTCAACAGATCTCGGGTTCGTTCTCTGGTGGAACCTTCATTCTGAGATCACAATCTCTGAGATCCACTTTCGATACCAGTCAGCATGACCACCTCGGGTTCATATTCCCCTTGCAAAACTTATAAAAGTCAATTGCAAGTGACTTTCTGTAAGTAACCAGCTGACTGTCCGACTGTCTGTGTTTACATTAGAGGTCTTTCACCTCGTCTGGCTGTGTGTAGGTTAGTCTGGCTCCCCCTTTCCACTCTGCGCTCAGACCTAAGCTGTTCATTCTCTAAGCGGAGGGTCGCATTTATGGCCTCAACCTCTCTCGCTACTTCAACCATTTCTTTGTAAAGTTCTAGCAGGCCCTGGCACTCTTGTTGTTCGCTTGTTTCACTGGGCAAGCTGTCTGCTTCTCGTTCCGTCCCGCTGCGCGAACTTTCAGGTCTTACTTCCTGGCTGACTTTGCCGTCCACGTTCAGTTGGGTGTGCGTTGCTAATACTTCTTCTTGTTCGTCAAATTCTTCTGGCGTATGGTAAATTTTTAAATTGGCTGCATTCATAACGACCTCATTTCCTGTTTCTAAATGCCTGATTCTGTATGCATTGTTCTGTAGGTCTCTGATAACCTCGAACGGGCCGTGATATCCGAAAATGAACTTCTTATATTTTCTTGCTCCTGGATCTGAACTGGCTGGCCTCCTGACTAAAACTTTCTCACCGACGAGAAGCGGTCTGTGGTACCTCTTCGCACGATTCCTCCTCTGACGTCTCTCTGCTTGTGCCTGGAGATATTCGAAGGTTCGTTGGATCCTCAATTCTCGTCCTGGCTGTGCGTCTACTGGTAATGGAATAACACCATTCCACGGTCTTTCCGGCCTCTGATCCAAATGTAGATTTACGGAAACCTGACCTGTCGCCTCATGTACAGTATTATTTATACAGTATTCAATTACTTCTAGGAACTCAATCCAACGCCAATTCTCTTCAGAGCAGTAGATCTTCATGTACTTCTGGATCTCTCTCATTACTCTTTTAACTGGACTTGCCACAGGATGGCGAATGGTAGATAAAATCTGCCTAATTCCTAGAGTTTCCAGTTCTCGACGAAATTCTGCACTTGTGAAGCAACTTCCGTGGTCTGAGAGGATGTTATCCGGCTTCCCAAGAATCGGAATAACTCTCTCTTTCAGGCATTTCAATACCTGCTTTGAACACTTCTTCTGTATGGGGCATAATACCACCATTTTCGAAAATACATCCATGGTTACAAAAATGTGTCTATTGCCTCTACGTGCTCTAGGCAGTGGCCCAAAATTATCTATGCTCAATAGCTGCCTTGGCTTCTCCGGTAACAACGGAATAGGTCGTTGTCTCATTAAAATGGATTTGGCTTTACCCTTTGGTACAAATCGCATGTCCTAATAGCATTTCTCACAGTTTCTCTCAACTTTGGCCAAGTGAATGCTTCTTTCAACAGAGTGGTAATTTTGTCTATTCCGGGGTGTCCAAAAGCTCTGTGTGCTAGCCACACCAATCTCCTCTGCAAAGATGCAGGAATGACAACTCTTTGTCGGGTATGGTCCACATCATCCCACTTGTGTAGTATCTGATTATACCATACATAATCTGTTGATAATGCCTCCGCCTCTCTGTACATTGCAGTTCCCCTTGCTAATCGTCCTTCGAAGTAATCGATCATCATCTTCAACCACGGGTCTTCGCGTTGTAGGTTGTAAGATTCCTCAAATCATCCAAAGTCTTCTGATCTCGATTCTCAATCTGGACAGCGAGAGTTTCCTCTTCTCTAGGGTAACGGCTTAATATGTCCGGTATTACATTTTCTTTCCCTGGACAGTATTCTATTTCCACATTGAATTGCTGAATATACAGGGACCATCTTGTCAATCTCTGGCTAGACAAGTCCGTCTTTAACAGAAATGTTAAAGCTTTATGGTCTGTTCTGAGGACTATTTGAAAGCCATACACGAGTTTATGCCATGCTTGCAACGCGTACAAAATTGCGAGCAACTCTATCTCTGTAATCGTGTAGTTTTTCTCATGGGCTTTCAGTCTCCTACTTATAAAGGCAATAAAAACTTTCCTTTCAGGCTTATCAACATTTTCCTGGAATTGCATCGCTCCTATACCAATAAGTGATGCATCCGTCTGTATGATGAATTTCTGGGTATAATCCGGGTATCCCAGCTTCCCATATTCCAAAAGCATTTGCTTTGACCTCACGAATTCTTCCTGACATTGCTCCGTCCAATTCCATCTGCCGCCTTTCTTCAATAGGTCCTGCAGGGGTGCTACTGTCGTAGTATAGTTTGGGCAGTGGTTCGAAAAGAATCCAATTACTCCCAAATACTGTCGGACGTGCTTAACTTTCGTGGGTCGAGGGAAATTTCGAATTACCTCCAATTTATCTGGGTTTGGCTTAACTCCATCTGCATCAATAACATGCCCTAGGAATTTAACTTCCCTCTGACAGAAGTGCGATTTCTTGATATTAACCTTAATGTTAGCTTCACGAAGGTCATCTAGCAACTTCTTCAGGTCTCTCATGTGCTCCTCCAGAGATTCTGATGTGAGTAGAATGTCGTCTACATATCTGATGGTACTCTCCTTCACATCATCGGATAGATTGCGATCTAACGCTCTTATCAGGGCTGAACCAGCTGTTTTCAAACCAAAAGGTAGCCTTAAAAACGTGTATGTGTGTTGATCAAACATAAATCCTGTCAACAGACTAGTTTTCTTCTCTAATTCAAGATGGTGGAAACTGGAAGTAATATCCAAATTTGTGAATACGTTTTTCCCTTTGAATTTCCTGAGGATTTCTTTAATAGGTGGCACTTGGTCGAACTCCGGAATAACCTTCATATTTAAATGTCTCAGGTCCAGACATACTCTGACAGTCCCGTCTGTCTTAGGTACAATTACCAATGGACTTACGTAAGGCGTAGGTGTTTTCTCAATAACATCGGCCTCCAACATCTCCTGAATTGCCTCTTTCACTTTAGCATAGTGCTTTTCAGCTATAGGGTAGTGTTTCTGCCTAAATGGTCTCCAATCACTGTCTTGAAAAGCATAAGTGAAGTTCTTTATACGACCAGGTCTCGAATCAAAGACTTCCTTCCGTTCCAGTAATAACTTCCTTAAATTTTCCTTCTCTTTTAGCCCAATTTTCGCTTCTTCAAGTTTTTCCGAAATATATTCTTCCAGTTCGGGTTCCAGATCTTTTTCTAAGTCTGCGGCTAATGTTTTCAGTTCTTCTTCTAACTGTTCAATAGCTAACACTTCTTCCTCAGCCACATCTCTGTATGTATGCCATACTTGTTCATCTGACCCTGGTTCATTCTGATTGAGTGCGACCTCCAAGCCTTCGGCTTCCTCATTCACATGGAACATAACCCTGTCCTGTGCTAGGTCGATTATCACTCTGTATTCCCTTATAAATTGTGCCCCTTTAATCAGGTTAAAAGGCAGTTTGTTTACTAATAGAAAACTCTGTGAAAACGTAGAGCCTCCTATCTGTAACTCTAGGAATACTTGATATTTGCATACCATCGTTCTGTCTGGTATTACACCTTTTATTTTGACACTTGAGATAGGTATTTTCAAAACATTTTCTCTCTGCGCTATCTCATTATACAAAGCTTGTGTCATAAGGCACACTGTTGAACCCGTATCTAATAAACTTCTTACTTTCAACCCTGCCACTCTTATCAAAATAATGGGCAATTCTCGTTTGACCATGACCTGTGATCCTCCCGTATCCTAAATTAACTCTTCTGGTTTGGCTATCCAATTGATGACGTTGACTGACTTCCATCCATCATTTCCAAATTCTTCTAATTTTGGCGTTTTTTTTCAATCGCGCCCGTCCCCTTACAGTTTCTTCTCTCCTATTCGCTGCGCTGTAGCTCCAAACTCTTAGCTCCATCTCCATATCTATCTGGCGACGTCCTATTCTGCATAACTTCTTGCCAGTGGACTTGTTGTTTCTGGGGCTCATCTCCCCTTTCATTGAGGTATTGCAATGAAGCGTGGTATCGTTCCTCTACCTCATCATCGAAGTTACGTCTTCTTTCTTGGGGTCTCCAATTCATATTGTTGCCTTCTTGGCCATTGTTACCTCCATTGTTTTGGTACGGCCTATCCCTGGTATTCTGCTTATTCCAAGAATTTCGGCCTCTTCCTCTGCCAGCATTACCTTTATACTTCGGCTGCCATCTTCTGGGTTCCTGTTCCCATTGACGTCCGTTAGAATCTAACGTATCTGTGCTAGTAGCTTTGTTGTTCTTTGGAGCTTGATACTGGTCAGTCTGCGTGTTGGTCACATGTACCTGTTCCGCGGTTCGAGTCTGACGCATCGTATTTGCTGTTGTGAGATCCAGTTGTCTAAGAACTGTCTCCATTTCCATAGCAGATTTTGCATTAGCCGAGATTAGCAACCTTTGGATCTCGTATGGAAGCTGCTTGGCAATAGCAATACATAATTCCAGCTCGCTAGGCTTTTGATCAAGTTCTTTGAACCGACACATCTGTGATATGAAGAATTCTGCATACTTCGTTGGATTGTTAGTGCTGTATCTTTTTGAATATAAATCCAACCGTAAATTCTGTTGGGTCGCTGGATCCCAGTACCGTTTCAAAAATGCCTCTCGAAACTCCTCAACAGTATCGAAAGTGTAGCGGAAACTGCGAAACCATAATGCACACTCACCCTCTGTTAATTTCTCTATAGCTCGTAGACTGCGCTCTTGCGGTATTCGCGCATTATTCAAATATTCAGACACTTCTTTTAGCCAATATTTCGGTGTCATACTACAGTGGCTACCTGAGAATTTCCTTGGTTTCTCTTCACTTGCTCTGATAACATTTATCACTTGTGTGTGCATAGCATTTTCGTGTGGCGTCGATGCTGCAACTGGTGCACCTGGCGTCATATAAGGACTTTCGCCTGGGCCTGTAGCACTCCTTATTATTGGCTGGGTTTCCAAATCTGCCCACCTAGTTCTCCTCATATCGTCCATGCTGCCTTCGCTAGACTTAGGATCTTTCATAAGGGTTTCCTCTTGCGCAATTATCCTAGTCTCCATTTGATTGTGGCGCATCTCTGCTCTTTCCAGACAAGTAATTACCTCTTTCTCTATTCTGGTAAGCCTATCTCGATTTTCCTCGGCTACTTGAAATATTTTCTGCTTGTCTTCCCTCAGACTTTGCTTAATATGGGATATTTCATCCTCTACATCTTCCTTTATCTGAGCAAGGGTCTTGTCGTTTGCCTCTGACTTTTGGCCTTCTCTCACTTCGAGTTCTTCCCTCAATCCTTTGATTTCCTCTCGAATGTGTCCATTGACCTTTGACATTTCATTCTGGACCTTAATGATTTCACCTCTATTCTCCTCTTGCCTTTTGTTAACTACGACAATGTCACTTTGTACTTGGTCCAGTTCTTGATGAACTTTGCTCATCTGACCCTTCATATTTCCTACCAGCTCTTTACTCTCGTTAACGACGGCCTTGATCTCACCTATTTCCTGACATTGACCTAATATATTCTGATCCTGTTTCTTTAGATCACCGTTAATTGCTCTAGCATAGCTTTTCAATTTCGTGTCCCATTTGTTGTCGTTTTCTTCCAACCTTTGATCTACCGTAGGAGTAAATTCTGCGAACTGTTTCGCTTGGCGTTCGAGATTCGCCTCTTTTTGGATTTGAATATCCTTAATGTCGTTAGATAACGCGTCTAACCTACTGTTGGATTCATCCTGTGCATGTTTACACGCTTGTAAGTTACTCTTAAGTTTGGCTTCTATAGCCTCGAAACGTTTATCTGTCTTAACCTGCATTTCCGATACAATGCTTACAACAGTTTCTGTAACTTCAGTCTTAATTACCTCTTGCATCTGACCTAACTTATCGTTTAACTCAACCTTATTTGCCTCCATTGCCAGCTGATTTGCATTAATTGCCAGCTGATTGGTATCTAACCGATTACTCAATTCAACCTGGTTACGATTAATTGCTTCCTGATTGGCATCTAACCGATTATTCAATTCACTCTGATTATCATCTAACCGAGCGTTTATTCCCTCCTGGAAAGCCTTAGCTTCCAGCTTATTTTGTTCATTAACAGCATCAAAATGCAGTCTTAACCCTGCAATCACCTGCAAAATCTCCTCTGTGCCAGACATTCTCACAATAATACACTTTGAGATGCAGGCAGGCTTCCTGGAAATATGTGTGGATACGTTTTGGAGAGAGACACAAAACACTGTACGCATTTTGTAAGATTGTATAAACTTTGAATTTATGGATTAATTATGGATTGGGTGTGTAGCGCTCATACACTTGGGTAATCCTCTTCTCAATAGAGAGATTCTGCGTTACGTCAAAAGCCTACTGAACACAAAAATCACTCAACCACAGTTTGAGGCAAAAATAATTACTATGGTTTTCCCCATGAAATACCATAAAAATCTATGGGGTTTCCCTAAATCCCACAAGCTCCACAAACCTGGGAGCCATGATAAATAAGTACACCTCTTGCGCATATGGTGACCTGTATTTCAAACCGGCCCACATACCAGCGCCATGATAATGAAATGAGTCATGCTAATAGAAGGTGTTTATCAAAATTTATATTGTTTGTATCGGAGCTTAGCTAAGGGTAGGCGCGGTCATCCCCTAATTCATGTTAGTCGTTACTTTAATAGAGTTGTGTGCACAAAATCTAGACCGACTTTAGTTGTACCTATAGCTCAAATCACTGTACAGGATATCAATTTCCATGTACCCATGTGAGTAATCTCGATGGAAAATATGCTTCTGCCTCCAGCTAGCGTCAGGACTCAGGCGTGTACCGTTCTCCCATTAAGCAGTTGCATATTTTGGATTTGAGGCTAAAAGGTATCAACTCTACAATGATAAGGCACAACTCTACTCTAAAGACTTTAATTCAGTAAAACTCATGGCTTCAAACAAATAATGAGAACACAAATCCCATAAACAATACACAATCAAACAAGTTACTCCCACAATCCACTAATTATTCACATAGTTGAACAAATTAAATCCATATCACTATTCAATCTTTTACCATTATGTGGACTTCAAACTTTACTCAAGTGCACTGATGCACATGTAATGTTTCACAAAAACTGAACTATTACATTCATGTCACCGAATGTGACTTCTTTATATTCACAAAGTTACTTGTATCCTACAATACATCTTAATTTACATCATATGTACTATCTGTGTTACATCTCTCTCTCCCACCAAATGCTTTCATACATTAGCCAACTCATGGTTTGCACTACGATCTACTTGCAACACCACAATTACGTAAGTCCACCCCTCCACTCCCCTCTTTTTATAGTTACACTGCATGTCATTGTGATTTCACTAAATAACTTCTGTTATCGTTGTGTTGGATAGTATACTATTACGCTACCCTTGCGAGCGTAGCCTGTGGCATCGAGTAACCAACTTCATCAACTAGGTGTCAGTGACAGTAACAAATGCACCTTCCAACCATTCGTTAGATTGCTAAATTTTTATATCATCAGGGTAATCTATGATTAGTAATGTGTTTTTAAACCACACACATTCATTACACATTATAACAATTCTTCCTTTCAATACAAGCAAGGTCTTAAATCTGTCCGCTCAAAACGCGAACCTTCACAGTTTGTTTAGCAACCCCAGCCCCTTGGAGCTGCCTGCATACAATGGTACAGAGTAGGGTCGTTCACGGCTGTAAATCGCCCCTTGTCTCCCCTTTCCTGGACTGTACCTCCCCAAGCAGTGTTACGACTTTGAATACAACATTGTGGTCACAATGATCCAATTGATCCCATATGATCTGAACTGAATATTATGCAATGGTTCTGGGTGAGCTTGAATATTTAATCCTATCCTTAGGACATTAATAACGGCCTCAACAGGTCCGTATCACAATATGAAGGCACGAGATTCATAGAACACAGGTCTAGTGGTTAGCCGGTATCCTAAATAAAATATTACGGTCAGTCAACAGCTGCCGGCAATGAATTCGCTTCAACGAGCCGAATCGCTCAACAATAAGTCCTCGGGGAATCAGGTATAGCGTCGAGGTGTCCAATGTTCTCCCCGCTCTTACCACAGGATTCGAACCCGGAACATTTCATATCCAACATCGGAGATAGGGTACACACTAAATACGCTCCGGCATAAATTATTATCTCTGTACGCCCATGCTGTACGAGATTTCACACGTCGATTAGATTACCTGGCCCCTTACCTGTCTACGATCTCGTCCTATAATAAAGAGAACTCTAACTGTTACTCTACAAGCTTAATCAAGCCACAAATTCAATTCACTGTCAAGCTCCTACATTCCTTTGCATAATTATATTTCCATTAATACAATATATTTAATATTAACTCTTTCTCTTCCCTTAATGTAATCTACTGCTTGGCTAGATAAATAATCCAATTAGCATAAATATTTCTTGCTTAAAACCTATCATCCTGATGACTTCAATTATACCGTTTTCCATTATTATAATTATTATTATTATTATTACTGACATAAATTATTCTTCCGACACAACGTAACTGCTTCAATGATCGAATATTCGCGTTCGTCACGTTATGTTTCACATAACTGAATTGCCATTTTATTAGTAGCATTAACAGTGGTAACGATTAATCCACTCTCTGATGTATTGAACATCTTAACTTTACTGAAATCAAACAATAAACATATGAGGGTATTCCTCCTACTATTGATTCTTACTGGCATATTTTATACTTCCGAAATCACATTACATGCAGTGACTATCCTTCTATAATAACATGATTTGTGGGGTACTTACGTCGGCTTATCCAGGTGGCTCCAACCACCATATTCCAGTGTCACCTGCAATCGGCTTACTTAGTGACACATTGCCATCTTGCTAATACACATATTATATGACATCTGATTTATAAACACACGACACTTTTCCATTTTTATAATGAAGCTAATGCTTCCAAAACACATGACACTTTTCCGTTTTTATAATGAAGCTAATGCTTCCAAAACACATAACACTATATAACACTGGTTATATTATTAATTTAAGAGATATTTTACATAACATCGCTGCACAAACACACGTTACACTTTATATTCCTGATTGGTTGACATTCCTAGCATGTATCGAAAGTGCAGGTGTGGACGGCCCTTTCTTCGGTCCTACCCCCTCCTGATTGAACCTCTCTAACATCTGCTCACGGATTCACCATCAGTCTCTCGATCATCTCTTGATAACCTTCCTACTATTGCAGTGATATGCTTATATCTCGTCATGAACGCTACTTACTGGTATACTCTAGATATGTATAACCAATCAGTATACTGCGCTCAACATTGTACATTATATTTACATGAATTATTACTTTCACAGTCCTGCCTAGTATATCACACGGCACTTAATAAACAGTATAAAACAGTCTTACTGCACGGCTTCCCACATTGAAGTCCGAGCATCCTCTCCTAACTTCGGTAATATGCATTTCGCATAATCAAGTTTGTTGATTACCGACTTCATTCTTAGTTCATGACCATGCATGAATATTTTCTCACAGGTGTGTTACATTGCACAGCTAACATGCTGATTACCAGTGAAATGTTGAAGTCTTTGTGTGCGCGCCTGGGCGCTCCGTGTCCTTTTCAACTGTGTCAAACTGCGACTGCTTCAAAACAACTCTCCCTCTGACTGGGTCCAAACTGTGTTTCAACTGTACGCTTCGACTGGGTCCACCCTCTTATATCTGTTTCACACAAAAAGTAGGGCACGAATTCCCGCGATAAATCAGCTCCTCTGTTAGGATGATTCTGGACTTGGAATAATATCCATATCGTTCCATTTTCTTCGCTGGTCACAAAAATGTATGTGTGTTCGAGGATCGATCGGCCACTTAATTTATATTAATTGTCTTCTCCATGGCGTGGGGACGCTGTTTCACTGGGAATCCCTGGCAACATCCTCAAATCCACCCGCGAACATCCATAGTACTGTATCATTACGCACTGCATTAAGCATGCCTTGATTTCGCCGTTTTATGGCTCTAAAATTAGCCTCCTGGCTAAAGATTCACCTGTGCGCAACTCTCATGTCATTGCATTGCTCCAATCATGAGTAATCAATGATTTTCCTTGGGATCTTCCCATTCCATTCTCAAATCTATTCTCAAACGGGGAAGAACCTGGTCATTATTCAACCTCCCGACCCCTTGCAGACGACTTAACTGGGTCAGCAAGATTGACGTGGTGCCAATGGTCTCCTCCCACAATTCTGGAGCTATTTGCAAAACATCAAACTCTGAAACTCCTGTGTTTCTAGTCCAGCATAGCCTACTTCATGTAGTCCAAATAATGCTATCTTCCACTATTTTCCTGCATTATTTCACTAAATAATGTCAGTAACAACTGATATCACACCAGTGATTAGATATATAATTTCTTCTAGGGGTTCTTACAATGAAACACCCTCAACAGATCTCGGGTTCGTTCCCTGGTGGAACCTTCATTCTGAGATCACAATCTCTGAGATCCACGTTCGATACCAGTCAGCATGACCACCTCGGGTTCACTATCAACAAGTATAATGCCAGTTTCCTATAAAACAATCAGGAAATCGTCAACACGAATCCGTCTATTTATTATAAAAGCAATACACTTCTCGTGTCATGGAGCTTTGATTAAGCGCTCTCAAGAAAAAACACAATGAAATAAATATGAATGACCAAGTGTCATTAATCCATATAAAAGTACAAGTCGTTTCATTAAGAAACCGTAAAAACTGTTACATGTAAGCTTCAATAAGCTTCTATATAAACAAGAGTTTAGTGCTTTTCAGTCGGTCAACACGAATGCACCCAAAAGAGATGGGTTATACCCTAATCCTGAAATAAATTACATGAGATTAATAAAACACTAGGATGACCAGTTTCGATCGTCAAGCGATCATCATCAGATCCATTACACTTAGGCTACAAAATCCATGTTTGAAACACAGGTGAAAATATTTACAATATGTACAATTATTTAGTTGCAGTATTGGTACTGCAACTGTCAGTGTATGCTAAATGCAGTATATATGTTAGGTGAAATGCTAAATGGTGATAGCTATCCGGAGATTGTACTTTAGAGAGATTATATGGTTGTAAACTATGGTTAAACTATAAAATTTTAGGCTAACTACTTATCTGATTGTCTTCCGTACTACAGCTACTCGCAGTTTTCGTGCTCACTGGAACTCACTGTGCGCTCGACTGCGGTGGTTATCTTAACGACTGGTTTTTCCTGCCTTCTCCCCTCCCCCTTGCCCCAACGTGCTGTGGGGAGTGATAGCGATGTGTTTATGTGAGCTGTTGCCAACCTAGATAAGATGTATGTTATTGAATGAGGTGGGTCTACAACTATTAAAGACCGTGGATTAGCCCTCGCCACGCGTGGAGCATAACCCATTCGAACTAAGCGTTGACGGTCTTATGAGGACGTCCCGGCACCTTTAATACTACCGCGAATATGGGCCTTGGTTTATTGTAGAAGAAAAGTACATCGTACACCTGATCCAGATAACATTTACCTATTAAAAAACTCCTAATTTCCCCCCTTTTTATCTAGCTTGGCTGTGTCGCTAAATTGTGTTTTGTTTCCGACAGGGTGTGTTTTTTAGTAGCGTGAAGAGCGGTGAGCTCTCCATGAACGTGTGTTCATTTAGATTGTTGGGATTGTTTCGTTTGGCTAGGTGTATCTCGATTGCTTCCTTTATGTCAAGAGCTCTGCCTTTCGATTCGTGATGGATTATTTTAAGGTCCGACTCTATGTTGGTAAAGCTGTGCCCTGCGTCACACATATGTTCGCACACGGCTGAATGTGTTCCGTATCTTATCGCATTCCTATGTTCATTATAACGTGTGTCTACTCGCCTTCCACTCTGCCCGATGTAATTAGCTTGACAATCGGTGTCTTGGCACGTTATAGAATATACCCCTGACCTTGAATACTGGTCACGTTTATTTAGATTACTATTTAGGAGGTGCCTAGCGGTTGTGTTTTTCGTCGTGAAAGCTATCTTTATGCCTTGCTTTTTGAAAAGGTTAGTGATTTTATATGTATTCGCCTTCACATAGTTGAAACGCGCAAATTTTTTCTCATTACTGTCCGGTTTGGGAATCGTTTTATCTTTATTTTTATGTTTGGCTATAATTTGATTTATTTTGCTTGGCGAGAAGTTGTTTTCCTTTGCTATTTGCATAATAGTTCTTATTTCCTTATTATAGTTGTCTTTTGACATGGGTATGTTTAAAGCCCTATGCACCATTGAATTGAAACCCGCTAGTTTGTGCGTACTGGGGTGATTAGACTGATTGTCGATTGCATGCGAGGTTTGTGTTGCTTTCCGGAATATGGAATATGAAAGGTCGTTGTCTTTACGTTCAATAGTTATATCGAGATAATTTATTTTCCGGTCTATTTCGGATTCTTTTGAATTTGATAGAGTGGTGAAGGTTATTAATGGATTGGAGAATTATTTCTTCGCTTGTTAGTTCAGTATCGTAGATGCAAATTACATCATCTACGTATCTTTTCCATATTACTATTCCCTTTGTTGAAGTATTTTCTAAGAACGCATTTTCTAGTGCATTGATGAAGATGTCAGCGATTAACCCACTTAGTGGCGATCCCATTGCTAGGCCTTCTCTCTGTGTGTATATTTTATTGTCGAATTGAAACACGTTTTGGGTGAGAACGACCCTCAGTCATCTCACAATCTCTTCAATTTCTTTTACCGAATTGTTGGATTTTAAGTTGTTTTCGATAGTGTTGATTGCTTCAATAATCGGAATATTGGTGTACATGTTAGTTACGTCGAAGGATACTAGCCTGAAGCTAGGTTTCATTTGTAGGGTGTTCAATGCTGTTACTAGTTCTGTTGTGTTCTTTACAGAGTTGTTTTTGTCGTTTGAAAGACGGCATTTTAAGATTTTTAGTAACTCTTTGCTGATTTTGTAATTAGGGGCATTCCTACAATTGACTATTGGTCTCATTGGGCATTCCTTTTTGTGTACTTTTGGTTGTCCCCTCAATGACGGTATTTTCGGGTTCATGTTTATTAGTTTTGATTTTTCGGCTTTGGTGAGTATGTATTCTGTTTCTTTTAGCGCACTTTTTATTTGTTTTTGGAATTTGTTGGTGGGGTCTTTTGTTAATTCCTTGATTTCGTTGTTGTTTAGGAATTCGACTGTTTTTTCAATGTATTGTGTTTTGTTCAAAATTACTGTAGTGTTTCCCTTATCTGCTTTTGTGATGATTAAGTCATGTTCTTTTATTTTTTGTTTCAACGACTTTATTTCTTTGAGTTGTTTGTTGTTTTGAATGTTATTGCAATCGTCCTCTCGTTTGTGGATTTTTTGTCTTCGTTGGTGGCGAGATTTTTTCTTAATTCCCTGTCTTCTGCTGGGAGCTTGTGACTGGCTATCTCAATATCTGTGATTAACTGTTTTATATTGTGGTTCGTGTGTGCGTCTGTGCAGTTGTATTTCAAACCTTTGTCTAACATATTCATTTCACCTTGAGAAAAGTTTACGTTCGTTCTGTTGTTTACTCTGCTGTGGAAATTGAATTCATTGTTATTCGTGTGTTGTTCGTTAGATTGATGGTTCTGTGTTTCTCCTAGTTTTCTTAATTTATTTTCTAGCGTTTCATACTTCCTCGTTGCTCTGATTTTAATGGTGTCATGGAAGTGCTCGGTGAAGCTGTCCCATTGGGCTGCGTGCCAGAAATTACTTAGTTGCAATTGAATGTCGTATAATTGTTGGTTAATTTTTTGCTTTCTTATGTATGCAAATCTTAATTCGTTTTTTAATCCAAAGCGCTTTGGCTTGTTTGGTTGAAATGATCGAGGCTGGTGTGTTCGGTACGGTTTTAATTGGTACGTATTTAGGGGTGAGGTTTAGTTCTATACATTTTTTGTTGAACCAAATTGACTTGTCTAAATTCATGAGTTTAAGCCTGAGTGATTTGAATTTCTTGGCTTCACGATTTGCCTGACTAGCCGTGAACATTGTGGTGTTTGAAGCCATATTTCCAGTGTTGCCTTAGTAAACAAGAGTTTAGTGCTTTTCAGTCGGTCAACACGAATGCACCCAAAAGAGATGGGGTTATACCCTAATCCTGAAATAAATTACATGAGATTAATAAAACACTAGGATGACCAGTTTCGATCGTCAAGCGATCATCATCAGATCCATTACACTTAGGCTACAAAATCCATGTTTGAAACACAGGTGAAAATATTTACAACATGTACAATTATTTAGTTGCAGTATTGGTACTGCAACTGTCAGTGTATGCTAAATGCAGTATATATGTTAGGTGAAATGCTAAATGGTGATAGCTATCCGGAGATTGTACTTTAGAGAGATTATATGGTTGTAAACTATGGTTAAACTATAAAATTTTAGGCTAATTACTTATCTGATTGTCTTCCGTACTACAGCTACTCGCAGTTTTCGTGCTCACTGGAACTCACTGTGCGTTCGACTGCGGTGGTTATCTTAACGACTGGTTTTTCCTGCCTTCTCCCCTCCCCCTTGCCCCTACGTGCTGTGGGGAGTGATAGCAATGTGTTTATGTGAGGTGTTGCCAACCTAGATAAGATGTATGTTATTGAATGAGGTGGGTCTACAACTATTAAAGACCGTGGATTAGCCCTCGCCACGCGTGGAGCATAACCCATTCGAACTAAGCGTTGACGGTCTTATGAGGACGTCCCGGCACCTTTTAATACTGCCGCGAATATGGGCCTTGGTTTATTGTAGAAGAAAAGTACATCGTACCCCTGATCCCAGATAACATTTACCTATTAAAAAACCCCTAATTTCCCCCCTTTTTTATCTAGCTTGGCTGTGTCGCTAAATTGTGTTTTGTTTCCGACAGGGTGTGTTTTTTAGTAGCGTGAAGAGCGGTGAGCTCTCCATGAACGTGTGTTCATTTAGATTGTTGGGATTGTTTCGTTTGGCTAGGTGTATCTCGATTGCTTCCTTTATGTCAAGAGCTCTGCCTTTCGATTCGTGATGGATTATTTTAAGGTCCGACTCTATGTTGGTAAAGCTGTGCCCTGCGTCACACATATGTTCGCACACGGCTGAATGTGTTTCGTATCTTATCGCATTCCTATGTTCATTATAACGTGTGTCTACTCGCCTTCCATTCTGCCCGATGTAATTAGCTTGACAATCGGTGTCTTGGCACGTTATAGAATATACCCCTGACCTTGAACACGGGTCACGTTTATTTAGATTACTATTTAGGAGGTGCCTAGCGGTTGTGTTTTTCGTCGTGAAAGCTATCTTTATGCCTTGCTTTTTGAATAGGTTAGTGATTTTATATGTATTCGCATTCACATAGTTGAAACGTGCAAATTTTTTCTCATTACTGTCCGGTTTGGGAATCGTTTTATCTTTATTTTTATGTTTGGCTATAATTTGATTTATTTTGCTTGGCGAGAAGTTGTTTTCCTTTGCTATTTGCATAATAGTTCTTATTTCCTTATTATAGTTGTCTTTTGACATGGGTATGTTTAAAGCCCTATGCACCATTGAATTGAAACCCGCTAGTTTGTGCGTACTGGGGTGATTAGACTGTTTGTCGATTGCATGCGAGGTTTGTGTTGCCAGTCACAAGCTCCCAGCAGAAGGCAGGGAATTAACCAAAAATCTCGCCACCAACGAAGCCAAAAAAATCCTCAAACGAGAGGACGATAGCAATAACATTCAAAACAACAAACAACTCAAAGAAATAAAGTCGTTGAAACAAAAAATAAAAGAACATGACTTAATCATCCAAAAGCAGATAAGGGAAACACTACAGTAATTTTGAACAAAACAGAATACATTGAAAAAACAGTCGAATTCCTAAACAACAACGAAATCAAGGAATTAACAAAAGACCCCACCAACAAATTCCAAAAACACATAAAAAGTGCGCTAAAAGAAACAGAATACATACTGACCAAAGCTGAAAAATCAAAACTAATAAACATGAACCTGAAAATACCGTCATTGAGGGGACAACCAAAAATACACAAAAAGGAATGCCCAATGAGACCAATAGTCAATTGTAGGAATGCCCCTAATTACAAAATCAGCAAAGAGTTACTAAAAATCTTAAAATGCCGTCTTTCAAACGACAAAAACAACTCTGTAAAGAACACAACAGAACTAGTAACAGCATTGAACACCCTACAAATGAAACCTAGCTTCAGGCTAGTATCCTTCGACGTAACTAACATGTACACCAATATTCCGATTATTGAAGCAATCAACACTATCGAAAACAACTTAAAATCCAACAATTCGGTAAAAGAAATTGAAGAGATTGTGAGATTACTGAGGGTCGTTCTCACCCAAAACGTGTTTCAATTCGACAATAAAATATACACACAGAGAGAAGGCCTAGCAATGGGATCGCCACTAAGTGGGTTAATCGCTGACATCTTCATCAATGCACTAGAAAATGCGTTCTTAGAAAATACTTCAACAAAGGGAATAGTAATATGGAAAAGTACGTAGATGATGTAATTTGCATCTACAATACTGAACTAACAAGCGAAGAAACAATTCTCCATTCCATTAATAGCCTTCACCACTCTATCAAATTCACTAAGGAATCCGAAATAAACCGGAAAATAAATTATCTCGATATAACTATTGAACGTAAAAACAACGACCTTTCATATTCCATATTCCGGAAAGCAACACAAACCTCGCATGCAATCGACAATCAGTCTAATCACCCCAGTACGCACAAACTAGCGGGTTTCAATTCAATGGTGCATAGGGCTTTAAACATACCCATGTCAAAAGACAACTATAATAAGGAAATAAGAACTATTATGCAAATAGCAAAGGAAAACAACTTCTCGCCAAGCAAAATAAATCAAATTATAGCCAAACATAAAAATAAAGATAAAACGATTCCCAAACCGGACAGTAATGAGAAAAAATTTGCGCGTTTCAACAATGTGAAGGCGAATACATATAAAATCACTAACCTATTCAAAAAGCAAGGCATAAAGATAGCTTTCACGACGTAAAATACAACCGCTAGGCACCTCCTAAATAGTAATCTAAATAAACGTGACCCGTATTCAAGGTCAGGGGTATATTCTATAACGTGCCAAGACACCGATTGTCAAGCTAATTACATCGGGCAGAGTGGAGGGCGAGTAGACACACGTTATAATGAACATAGGAATGCGATAAGATACGGAACTATTCAGCCGTGTGCGAACATATGTGTGACGCAGGGCACAGCTTTACCAACATAGAGTCGGACCTTAAAATAATCCATCACGAATCGAAAGGCAGAGCTCTTGACATAAAGGAAGCAATCGAGATACACCTAGCCAAACGAAACAATCCCAACAATCTAAATGAACACACGTTCATGGAGAGCTCACCGCTCTTCACGCTACTAAAAAACACACCCTGTCGGAATCAAAACACAATTTAGCGACACAGCCAAGCTAGATAAAAAAGGGGGGAAATTAGGGGTTTTTTAATAGGTAAATGTTATCTGGATCAGGTGTACGATGTACATTTCTTCTACAATAAACCAAGGCCCATATTCGCGGCAGTATTAAAGGTGCCGGGACGTCCTCATAAGACCGTCAACGCTTAGTTCGAATGGGTTATGCTCCGCGCGTGGCGAGGGCTAATCCACGGTCTTTAATAGTTGTAGACCCACCTCATTCAATAACATACATCTTATCTAGGTTGGCAACACCTCACATAAACACATCGCTATCTCTCCCCACAGCACGTAGGGGCAAGGGGGAGGGGAGAAGGCAGGAAAAACCAGTCGTTAAGATAACCACCGCAGTCGAACGCACAGTGAGTTCCAGTGAGCACGAAAACTGCGAGTAGCTGTAGTACGGAAGACAATCAGATAAGTAGTTAGCCTAAAATTTTATAGTTTAACCATAGTTTACAACCATATAATCTCTCTAAAGTACAATCTCCGGATAGCTATCACCATTTAGCATTTCACCTAATATATATACTGCATTTAGCATACACTGACAGTTGCAGTACCAATACTGCAACTAAATAATTGTACATATTGTAAATATTTTCACCTGTGTTTCAAACATGGATTTTGTAGCCTAAGTGTAATGGATCTGATGATGATCGCTTGACGATCGAAACTGGTCATCCTAGTGTTTTATTAATCTCATGTAATTTATTTCAGGATTAGGGCATAACCCATCTCTTTTGGGTACATTCGTGTTGACCGACTGAAAAGCACTAAACTCTTGCTTAATGACCATATAATAAAAAATACTGGTTCTCTCCATAAATCAATTTAATAGGTAATGCGATAAAATGATAATCTTCAAATAAAAATCTTATTTCTTTGCCTCACTCACATTTCCTAAAACCTTTCAACAAACTGTAACATTCCTTCCATGCCTTCGTTACATTATTTCTTATTTCAAAATACGCTCTCGTTCGTATTTGTTAATTCCACATTACAATTCTTTACAGATTATTTCTTTACTGTTTTTTCAACAAATTCTAATACTTAAAAAAATAAGTACTTACAAAATTTCTTCACTAAATCTGTTTCATTATTTCTCAGATCGTGACTTTATATAGATCTCTGGAGTAGATCTTTCTGAATCGCATTCTTTGACTTAAACTTCCCATCACATACTTGGAAAACATTTCGATCATTAAAATCATTAATGAAACAACCGGGTGAGTTAGCCGTGGTGGTCACGGCATGACTAATAGCAGTCGCTCACATCCGGGAGGCGAGGAGGTTCGAATCCCCTTGCCGGCAACCTTGAAGATGGTCTTCTGTGGTTTCCCATCTTCCTTCCAGGCAAATGCCGGGGTTGGTCCCTCACTATAGGCCACAGCCGCTACCTTCCAACTCCTCGCCCTTCCCTTCCAACTTTCCTCCCCAACGTTACTTGTAGCTCACCCATTGGGTGTCCGTCTCGAAGCAGCTACAAAAAAAACTGGCGAGCCGAACATGTCCTCGGACACTCCCGGCACTAAAAGCCATACGCTAAAAAAAAAAATTAATGAAACATAGATATCGTGCGATTTAAAACACGTTTAAATTTTACTATAACTATTCTGAACTAAACTATAAAATCTCCCATCAAATTTCGAATATCGCAAAAATCGAAAAATCGAAATGAATAATCCCTAAAAGTCCGAAATCGTCGAAAAATACGACCAACCATCCGCATGATGTTTTTACGAATATAAGAATGAAAACTGCAATAATCTAATAAACAATATAGAAAAATGGCATTCAACAATAGTTGGATATTCAAGATATGTTCAACCCTACAAAGTGGGATGCTCAATGTTGGCCCGTGGACTACCTTGTGCTGGGTTAAAGTTGACACGAAGCGGACTTCCTTTGTTTACCCATTAGAACCGGAATGTTTCTAGCGGCTTAAGACTGCTTGATGTTCAGCATTCTTGTCCAATTCTCCCTCCGAATATCTCGTGCGGTCAGGTCTCGGGATACGAACTCGATCATCATCGTGCTGTCGCCTCCTTCCGCCGATGACTCTTTTGGGTGAGATGGGATAGCCCTTTCTCGCTTCGGTGCCGGGTAATTCCCTGGCAGCCCTCGTCCATGAATATCTTCTAGTCTTCTTTCCCTAAAGTTCCCTGTAGGTCGTCATTTGAGATGGTAAAATGACTGATAATTGTAGAATTTCTATTACGGGAGAGATGAGATGTTTATCTCCCCCGAAATGTTGATGTTAAGTCATTTCGGATGTTCTTGATGCCATCACAGTGCGTTCCCTTAATTGTTTAAGCGTTCATCACGACGCTTGTAGAATCGTCATGAAATTCCTCCCTCAACTTTTGGAATTTTACCATTTTTGAAATTGTAGATTTGTCGTAAAAAAAATATAATTGTTTCTTCGCTGAATGTCGATTTTAATGTTGCTTGCACATTACTAAGTGCCTTCGATGGATATTTTCTATTTGCTTTGTTCAACTTGGAGAGTAGTTTGTTCGAACGTCCTTCTGCTTCAAAGTCGTGGTTGATAAGAGTCTCGCTTCCTCTTCTCTTTCCCCCGCGTCTAATTTCCAAAAACCGCGTCCTTTCTCAATCCATGGCTCTGATTGGTTGTTTATAATAATTGATCAAACTCTTCATCAATTACTTAAATACTCGGCTGTAATTGTAGTCAATCGTACTTAATTATCATTCAACAATCTTCATGATGGTTTAATATAATAACTTTGTCCTAGTAATTATATATGTTAATTACTCTGTTGGTGTTAATTTTAATAGGCGGCGCCTCATTGGTTCCAGTCGCGTGTCGAACTCGCGCCAGTTCCCCTACTCCTCCTACTAGCCACACGCTTGGCTTCTCTCTCTCTGAGATCTGACTCGGGCGTCATCGTTGCTGCTCGGGCTCTTTGTCATCTCGGCGAAGCAAGTTCCGAGTCCCCTAGCAACTACTAATTTGCTATTGGCTGGCCGAATTAACTCAGTTAATTCCTTCGCTCGATAAACCTGTTTTGTGTCAGCTTACAGCATCGATAAATATTAACATGGGCTAATTTAGAAAACTTTCCACTAGATGTATAATTTTCTGTCTCGTCTCTCCAAACGAGTACAGTACGAAGATTACAGGAGAACTAAGTACTGAAGAATGCAACAATGCACTACTTTGCTGTGTACGATATATTCAACACCAGGAATTTCAAAGGGAAATTCAAGACATCCAATTGAGGAAGGAAGTTGACAAGATAAGTCAGTTAAAATCACTCACTCCATTTCTCGATAAAGACAGATGTATCAGAGTGGGCGGGCGATTACGCAATGCAGACGTAGCATACGACTAGAAACATCAGTTTATATTACCAGCGCATCACCATGTCACGAAATTGATTATCCGCGAAGAACATTTAAGACTACTACATGCTAGCACACAACTGCTGGTTGCTTCATTAAGAACGAAATATTGGATTCCTCAAGCTAGGACAACTGTCAAAGGTGTCATTCGCAAATGCGTGACATGCTACAGGTTCAAGGCTAATAGCTCATCACAATTAATGGGTCAGCTGCCTACTGAAAGAGTTAAGCCTACTCGTCCTTTCCTATATACTGGAGTGTATTTCGCGGGGCCATTATTTATAAAACAAGGTTCTCCCCGGAGTAACACGAAAGTTAAGTGTTACGTTGCACTTTTGTCTGCTTAGCCACCAAGGCCATTCATTTGGAACTTGTAAGCAATATAACTACCGAAGCTTTCATTGCTGATATAAGAAGAATGATAGCCCGGAGAGGGAAAGTACTTCAAATTCACAGTGACAACGGTTCGTCATTCATCGGAGCCAGAAATCAACTTCGAGAACTTCATGAGTTGTTCCAGTCAGAGCAACACCAACGACACATAGAAAGGGTTGGAATTCAAGAAGGATTTACCTGGATGTTCATTCCTCCACGAGCACCACATTTTGGAGGGCTTTGGTAGCTGGGGTAAAATCTATGAAATTTCATCTTACTAGAGTTACCATGCACGCTCACTTGTCATTTGAAGAAACGACTACGCTCCTCTGTCAGATAGAAGCTATTTTAAATTCACGACCAATCACTCTTCTGAACAATGACCCGCATGACACATCCTATCTGTCACCAGGACACTTCCTGATAGGAGAACCCATGATGGCCATTCCAGAACCAGATTTAGCCTTGTCAACCACTTCCAGGCTTCAAAAAATGAAGCAACATTTTTGGAGTAGGTGGTCATCTGACTATCTGGACAGCTTGCAGCAGCGCATGAAGTGGAGGTCGGCACAGCCCAGTGTGCCTACAGGAACGGTGGTCCTTATTAAAGATGACCATATTCCTCAGTCCTTCGCTGCTGGATCTAGCAAATACTCTAGTCATGTAGCGACTGATTGGTTCCGGTTCGCGTGTCTGCGATGATAATACATTACCGAAAAAATAAGTAACATTCTCTAGAATGTTTCGATGATACAGTGACGAAATGTGAAGATCTGAGCCTTGTAGAAGTTTGAGACATGTTAATAAGGACTCAGATAAAAATATAATGGATTTCTCCAAAGTCAAAAGTGCAACCATTAATAACTCCAAAGTATGACGGCATACAGCCATGCTGCCGTTCGGTGGGTACGTTCTAAGATGATGCATCAAAAATGCGTTGTAATGAAAAATATCACATGAGCCTAAGCTCAGCGGGCTCATCTGCCTCTCCGTCGTTTCAAATAAAACTGAAGGAATGCATTTTTATTTGACTCAAGTTCCAAATCAAACTTGGGATATTTTTCAGATTAGCTGCGTTGAAGGTTCCAATGCGCTCTCCAGTCTGAAGATCTTCAATCACGTAGCTTCCATTGTTCAGGGGTTCTTGAACACGATTAGGCCCATAATATAACGATAGGAATTTCCCGTATACTCTTTCTACAGGATTAGAAATTCCTGGTCTCCTTATAAGAACAAGGTCTCCCGCGACTAGTGGTTCTCTGAATCTCTGGCGTCTCGTTCTTCTCAAATGTTTCGCAGCTTGTTTGTCCAAAGTGCTCCTAACAGCTGGAAGTCTGCTTGCGTGTGAGGATTGCAAACAAGGTGGTGTTACAATCACTCGGTTCCACATTTTCATCGGCATCTGGTTCAAATGCAAGACCATGGGTATTTGACCAGTGCTTTCATGGACAGTTGAGTTTATACAATTTGCCATTATCACAAGGACTTCGGTCCAACGCCAGTGTTCCTCCTGACAGTACAAACGACATAATTTTGCTATAGTCGACATAACACATTCTGCTGGATTATTTTCAGGGTGTCTTATTGATGATAATAAGTGTCCTATTTCCAGTTCATTCATGGCATTAGCAAATTCTACAGAGGTAAACTGTGATCCGTGGTCAGTCAACAGGAATTGTGGCTTTTCTGCCAGCGGTATCACTTGTCGTTTTGTCCTTTGTATAATCTGGTGTGCAGTGGCTTTCTGTATCAGATGGAGCATCGAGTATTTAGTTAACAGGTCAATTGTTACAACAATGAAACGATTCCCTCGGCGAGCCTTTGGGATCGGTCCATAAAAATCCTGTACGTATAATTCCCTCGGTTGAGATGGGAGTATAGGTCTAGGTGGCTCTTTCAACAAGTGCAACGTGTGCTTGTTACGCTGGCATGCGTCGCAAGCACGTAAACACTGTCTGACAGAGGTTCCTAACCCTTTCCATGTGAAGGACTCTTTAATCGTGGCAATGGTCTTATCCGTCCATCCGTGTCCAATAGATAAATGTACCAAAAGAATGACAGTTTCTTGGTATCTTCTTGGAATTACTGCACGTATCTGAGTGTGGTCCTCATCAACAAATTTATACAGAACACGATGATAGATCAAGTAGTCATCGGCGATAGCGGCTATCTGGGCATAATGGATATCCTGGGCATCCATACGGTTCTCCAGAAAACGAATGATATTCCTCAGTTCCTCCTCACGTCGTTGTCCTTCTGGCAGATGACGAAGTCGGCGAAGGTGTTCTTCGCATTTTCCCTCGACGTCAATTGGCATTTACAGTGGCTTCAGGATTCCGGCTGAGAATGTCGGCTAACACATTCTATTTGCCAGGACGGTAAACAATTTCCAAGTCAAACTGTTGAAGAAACAGTGTCCAACGTGTGATCCTGTAGCTTGCCAGTCTTGTTCGTAAAATGAAGGTCAATGCGTGATGGTCGGTCCTCACTATAATTTTCTGGCCTAACAGAAGTTTCTGCCAGTATTCCATGCGTAGACAATCGCAAGTGCTTCGATCTCCGTGGTAAAGTAGTGAGTTTCATGGGCTCTCAAACGTCTGCTTAAGAAACCGATATAATAACGTTTCTTCTCATCGTCCTCCTGCAATAAGATAGCTCCGATTCCAATGGCAGATGCGTCAGTTTCCAGGATGAAATTCCGGGAGTAGTCGGGATATTCTAACTGGATTGTGTCTACGAGCATCTGTTTAGCCTTCCTAAAACTGTCGACCACTTCTCGTCCCATGCCCATATGCAATTCTTCTTAAGTAGACCTTGAATTGGTGCAACGGTCTCAGAATACTTCTCACAATGAGCAGCAAAAAATTGGAGAATTCCCAAAAACTGCCTCTATTTTTTGACACGGTTTGGTGTTGGAAATGCTGCGACGGTTCTGATCTTCTCCGGATTCAGCCTATATCCATCTCCATTAATTATGTGTCCTACAAATTTAACCTCTTTCTGGAAGAATCGACACTTGTCGAAATTTACCTTGAAATTAGCCTGTCGAAGATTATCAAATACAAGGCGTAATGTGGCTAAACGTTCCTCTTCCGTCTATGAAGCTATTATAATGTCATCCACCTCAGGAGTTAGCTTCGCGTCAAGTGCTCTGATTAATGCAGCTCCTGCATTTTTCAATCCAAATGGTAGTTTTCGGAAAACATAAGTGGTCTGATCAATCAGAAACCCTGTATAATTTTGAGTATGCTGGGACAATCTAATATGGTAGTAGGATTGTACCAAGTCTAATGATGAAAATACTCGTTTTGCCTTAAATATTCTGAGGATATCTCTGATTTTCGGCGGTCTGTCATACTCAGGAACTAGGCGTTCATTGAAATCTCTGGCATCCAGACCAAGCCTCAGACTTCCATCCACCTTGACCACAGGTGTTAAAGAATTCACATACGAAGTTGGTGCTTTCTTGATGATACCAGCTGCTTCCATCTCATGGATCTTCCTAGCAGCTTCTTCTCGGTGTTTCACCGCGATAGGATAAACCTTCTTCTGGAATGGTGAACCGTCCTGTACTACCAAATCGTACTCGTAGTCAAGTATTTCACCAGGTGTGTTGTCGAAAATATCCTTAAATTCAGTCAATAGTGCCTCTAGTTTCTTCTGTACGGGTGCTGGTAACTGCTCTGCCTCTCCCTCGGCATCTTGAGTCTTACCATTTCGCTTATCATTCAACTCCTCAAAAATGTTGACTTCAGATTCAATTTCCGGGTCCTCCTCCAATAAATTCATGTGGATGGGCACGTTCGGCTTAAATTCCTCAGTATTACGTCCCATATCAATGATTCCTTCGTATTTGCGTACGAAGTCTGCACCCAATATTGCATCATGATGCAAGCCCTTCAAAACTAAAAATTGGTGCAAGTACTGTACCCGATATCCGGATAGTAGGCTGTCAGATATCCGCCCCCTCAATCGGATTGCCAATAATCAAACGCACCGGCACAGCTACATCAATGAAAATGGCACTGACAGATACTATCGAGATTAGAGCACAATAGTTAACAAGAAATTATTGTGGAACACACCAAAATATACGGGGGTTCATACTTACCTTTACTTACCTCTTAAATTTATCTCGGGGACTGGGTTGTCAACTGGATCACTTAAAGTATGCCCTCACAATAACCTCCACCATAATATTTAAAATGAACCAGAACGAAGACGAGAAACTTTAAACTGCACAATAATTTATTTCACATAAAGAATGATTTTAACAAAAATAAACAACAAAATCCACGTGGCAATCAGAAGTCATCGACCACATAACCATGTCCTCCTGTAGGACTTGTATACTCTACATACAATGTTTCAGCTTTCTCAAGCTCATAGCAACGTAAAAATAATAATGCACTTGGAATGGAAACGGGATTTGGGACGAGACACATATATCAATTGTTTTGCGTGTTTATATACTTCACATTTTATTTATAGCCACAAGGCTATTATGGATACGTCCTTGGCCTCTATAATACAGTTGTCCGGGCCAGCTGCAATGCACCTGCATCGTCAAAGTGGACTCACCCCGTCCGTTCAACCCTAGCATAAGCGTGTTACCTCAGAGCTTGGCTCTCCTTTTCAAAACACGTAAATGTTCACATCTCAACTGAAATATTATCACGCAAATCTTTTAAATGCTCCATTCAAACACCAGTGGATTACTCCAACAATCCCAAATCATGTTTAACTGTTCAAACCACTTGTTTAATTAGCGTTGTTTAGAGTATAAAAACAAAACTCTTAATGTTAATAACAAAAGTTCATTAATTATTTATAACAATAATAAATTGTTTATAACAATGTCAAATGACAATTGGAAAACTTATACACGCCTCTATTAATCCTTTTCATTTCAAATTATTTAACAAAGATATTTACAAAATTATTTTACAATATTATATTGTTTATATTATTTATACAAGAAATACATTAAACCACACGTTTATCCGGTTGATAATTACTCAAATCGTGGTGATATAATCGACCAATGAAGGTTAGTTATATTTAACTGTCAAATTCAGGTTTAATAAGGTTAATAATTATTATTAATATTTGTGACGGTAACCTCCATTCAAAATCTTTATCTCAAATTATTTAACACTCTTGTTAATTTTAACAGTATCTTCATATGAATAACTTTCAAAGAACCAGAACAATTCATCCAGCGGAAAAATACTTCGCTCAAAACGCACAAAATTGCATAACAATTGGCCCAAAATTCATCATATATCTTCATATATATGGCATAAAAATCTTCCAGACTCCATACAAAAACACCTGCACTTATAAATTCATCAACTTCATTTATTACTGTGGGAACCTCCTTCATAATTGAAGGGCATTATTCATCAGCGACTTTTACATGTCCACTGAACTAACGATTATACATCCATTGTTCCTCTTTAAAAATTCTTATATTCATCAATTGTATTAATGACTGTTATTATTTAACCTTCGTGGGTTTCATTCATGAATCGATATGAAGTAAAAATTTGTCAATCACAAATAAATTTAATAGCAAATACGATTAGACACTCCTCCCTGGTCTATCAAAATTGAGATTAATATCTTCAAAGTAACGCAGTATAAAAATACTATCTTCAATCAAAGTTCATCTAAACTGTATGAATAGTCGAATAGAATACAATTAGACTGTGGAATGCAAATATTATTGTTCCAATCTATAGTTGAGAAAAACTCCTATCAAATGTTCATTACTCTAGTGTATTCAATAAATCGTAATCAAAGTTCATATTTCATAAAATTGTCTATAATGCAATGATAAATGTCTATGTTGCAATCATGTTCATAAGACGACTAGTATTTCAAAGATCGACGATATCGTAATAGATTTTAACGCTCTAAAATCATTTAATCATTCTTCTTTCTTGAGGATGACAGAAAATTGGTCAAAGTAATTTACTGAATAGAATTACTTTAATAAAATGACACGCTGTCTGAATTCAACTCTGCCATAGAAAATCGTAAACTTTACCGTCAAATCGTGACTGCAAAAATATGCAAATTACTGAAAGAATTTAATATCAGTGTCAACTGATCCAAAATTATTTAACTATGCCAATGACATAACAATGTCTCAAGAAATCGAAGAAAAAGGCATAAATCATCGAAGTGTACTGAGTACAGAAATGTTAATCAAGAAAATGGGGCACAAAAAAAAATATGGGACAGAAAATATGGGAAGAATGGTTGCTCAGATATCGCTACAAGACTCAAATAATACATGAAACGTTCACGACTACCTTATCTGTTGATTGAAGTTCTAGAGGAAAGTTTTCAAAGAAAAGTGCTGTTGGTTCCATTTCATCAGCGTAAAGATGTGCTCCGTCCCCGAACCTGGAATCAGCGTCCTCGGAGAATCGAACTGCTTCCTTCTCCGGAAATTGCACTGCTCCATGTATACGAAAAAAATCCTTCTGGCAAAACTCTTCTTTGTGAGCCGGGTCCACCCTGGCCTCTCTTGAAAGTTCCCTGAAGTTCCGGTCGTAATTCTTCATGAAGTTTATTGTAGTTATTTCCGCTGAAATATTCATAGTTGTGGAGTATGAAAATATTTCCACTGTCATTTGGTATAATTCAGCGATGGATTCACGATGCATGAGTGTAGTTGGATGTTCACTACATGCTCGCTTTTGTAGAAAGACGATTAACGAAGTTCCATGCTGCTATTTCACTCCAGCGATATATGTCCCAATTGCATTAAAGCCTTAGCCTTCCATCTCAACTTCTGTTATAATCATTGAAAGCACTGCAAGATTATAATGTTCCATAGTAGACTGTATCGTTGTATTACCAAACGTATTCTCCAATATCACTGTTGCACTCCACGTGTCAGCCGTAGTGTATAATGTGGAATTTTAAAAGTGTTTCTCATGTGGCGAGAAAATCACTTTTGTTGGCAGCCTTAAAGTATAACTGTGAAATTGTTCAAATCTTCTACACACCTCAATGTTGTACTGCCCAATTGAATTATAATAAAGGCTGAAGTTAACTCTTGATATCTTATCTGGTGGAATTGTTAATATGAGCGTTTCAACTTCACCTAGTTTCGAGCAGCGTAAAATGGAACTGCTCCGTGTTCGTTCGATGCGCCGGGCTTTAACCACACGCTAAAGACAACTTGCTTCACTTATTCACTCGAAAATGACTCTATAACATCTGAAATATATATGCGGTATCAGCGGTATGAGAGATATGAGTTCTGAGTATGAGTTCTGAGATTATGAGTTCTGAGATTATGAGTTCTGAGATTATGAGTTCTGAGAGCTCCTCTCTTCTGTGCACGACCTTTTATCAACTTCTTAAGGGGCGTATCCATCCCTTCCATAGCCTGTTGCTGCGTCATTGCTAGAAGTTTTAACTTTGGCTATACTTGACGGATTTTCAAATTTCAAAAACTCAAAATTAATTTCTTCAAAATTCCAAATCAATGCCATAACTGAAAATAGATTTCCACAATTCTGCATGCCAAAAGTAATTAAATATCGTAATTTCAGCAATCTCCGTCTTCCTTCCAAACTATCGTTCATTGGTTCGAGTCTCTCCTCCAATAGCGTAACTTCTTCCTTAGCACAATACCTTGTTTCCTGCGACTGCGTCGTAAATCTCCGATCTTTCTCGAACAAAATCATGACGTCACCAAGAATCTCAGCTCAATCAGCCTACTTGCATGAAGTCTACGTCATCCGTGCCTACGTCATGAATATCCACGTCACAACTATGACATTCATAACTTTACTCACATTTGCCAATACAGCCATCGTGGTCTCAATATAATTCAATTTACGGGGGCATTCTCCCTTCACCACGTTTTAAAAACAGTTGCAAATTGTTTTTAAACTCTTGTGTTATAAATATCTCAATTCACTTGAACACGAAATTGAATTATTATTGGCTTACTCTTATATGATATTTCTTCTATGTTCCTTAATCATAAGTCTCTTCTTCTCTGGGTTTGTGTGTGGCTAATGCATTCTCTCCTCTCTACTGTCTCTTCTGTCCTGTATTTCTGTTTTCTAAGTTCTGCTGACTTGTAGAAGGACCAGGATCGATCACTACATCCTGTCTTTTCTTTTGATTTTCAGCTTCCTTTTCTCGTAATTCCTTCAGATACTGCTGACTTTCTTTCTCTCTCTCTTGATACTTGTCGGGTGTCATAACCTGACCTTGAGAATTCTGATTCTGATTCTGGTACTGGTTATTTCTATTGTAGTTTCTATTATAACCATTGTTATAGTATCTACCTCTTCCGTTGTTGTAATTCCCTCTATTATTATTCCAGCCTCGTCTTTGCTGATATGGACGGTAACCTTGGGATCTGTTGTTGCGGAAATAATAATTCCTGTGAGGACCTACATTTTCAGTTTTTCCTTCCTCAGGCTTATCAGTTTGCTGCACTTGATCCATGTAGACTGTATTAACGTCTTTGAATTCGTGCCTCTGACCTTTTTGTACCAAATTTGACATTGGACTCGTGTAGTCAAGCCTTCTCAACAATTCGTCCATACTTGTCAAATCTCTGATATTTGACGATATGACCAGTCTTCTTACCTCCACAGGCAGCATACGTGAAATCGCATCTATCAACTGCTCTGTTGACAATGGGGGTTGCAAAAATCTCAAGCGTGATAGTTGGCTCGTGAAGAAATCAGCGTACCGTGTTGGAAGAGTACCTGAATACTTCCTCGAGTATACCTCTGCTCTTAGTGTATTCTGAGCTTCTATTGACCAGAATCGTTTTATCAATGCCTCTGCGAATTCGTCAAAATTGCTGAAAGTGTACCGAAATGCTCTGAACCATTCGAGGGGTCCTCCAGCTAGAAATCTTTCTACGATTCTCATCTCTCTCTCTCTAGGAATGTGGGCTTCTATGAAATAATCTTTAAGATTCCTGATATATTCGATCGGTGTGAGACTATCAGTGTTGCTAAATTTTTGAGGTTTGTCTTCAAAATTCCGGATGACTGTCACATTCCTCGGATATGAATCCATATAATTCCTCCCACTATCACGATACTTCCATTCGGGTTCAATATTCCGATCTTCTTCTTCTTCCCTGAATCTGGATATACGTTCCTCAGGACTAATATCTCTCTCTTCTGTAGTAAGGTTACCTCTTCTCACGTAATTTCTATCCTCTTCACCAGTCAATCCTTCGGTATCCTTGTCTGTGATTTCCGTGATGACTTTCCTAATCAACTCTTCCTTATAGGTTTCCATCATGCTAGCTTCTCCTAGTTTCAAATTCTGCAGCTTGCTCGTAGTTTCATTAACATCAGAGACAACCTCATGAATCTGTTCCTCTAACGCAGTTTTTAATGCTTGCACTTCCTGACCTAGTTGAGTTCTATCCTCTACCTGCTTTTCGGATAGCGAATCCATCCTTACATTCAAGTCTTTCCTAATCTGAACTACTTCATTATTAATGTCTACTTGTGTACTGGCAAGTTTTCTTTCAATTCGTTCCTGAATTTGATCGACATGTTCCCCACTTGACCTGTTCCATTCCTCTTTCCATACCGTTACATTTGCAGTTAACTTTTCCGCGATATCTACTTCGATGTCCTCCTTAAGTAAACGATTGTGATCTAATACTTGGGTTCTCATGACCTCTACATCGTATTTTAAACCAGCTAAAGAAGCTGTTGTCCTAACAGACTCGTCAACTAATCGAGTTGTTAATGCACTAATGTTACGAGTACAAAGTGTTTTTGAAGTTTCAATTTCCTCCCTAACTTTGTTAACATCAGTCTGAACTTTAGCAATGTCTATAAAAACAGTATTGACTTCTACTTGTATTTTATTGATATCGCTTTGCATATCATTAACATCTGAATGAATATTGTTGATGTCTACTTGAACATTTGACACATCAGTTCGAGCATTTATAACCTCTCTTTGAACTTCCTCTACTTTGTCTTGTACAGTAGCAACATCATTCCTAACAACAATTACTTCAGCTCTAGCACGTGAAATATCACCCCGGACATTAGCAACATCAAGATTCAACATAGTAAGATCTTTCTGTACCGTAGACACATCAATTTTAACATCAGAAACATCTTTGTGAATGTCACTTACAGCATTCTCGATTCCCTGGGTACTGATCTGTAAACGCGACACATTATTTTCTAAGTTTGCAGAACTGGTCTGAAGAACTTTCAAACTTTCATTCATGCTATCTTTCAAATTAGCAGACATGTTACTAGCATTCTCCTCCATTCGACTAGTATTCCTAGCTTCCATCTCCCTCATACTTTCATCCAGCCTAATAGACAAATTAGCTGACAAACTACTAGAATTCTCCTCCATCATCTGCTTCATTCTGCTAGCATTCCTAACTTCCATCTCTTCCAACATCTTCCTCAGACTCTCATCTGCCATTTCAATAATATTTCAATAATAAACTGCTTTAGGGACATACATCAAACAGAGCAAAATAACAACATCTGAGCAACATTTTTCACCATATATAAGTTTTGAGCAATTTTCTGTCTTAAATCTAACTTATCATTTCCTTATAATTAACTTTCGTAGACACTTCATGTTGAAATAAACTCAAGCACATGTTCAAGTTTCTTTGGTTCATTTTAAAATATCCTAACACAAATAATTTACATTTACAATCCAAATAGTTTAATTTTATCTTTAATATGACTAAACATGCCATAAGCCGGTCAAATAAAATAAGACTCCAGATCATAGGCGATTTTTTCTAAGTTTCCAGCCTATTTAACCTCTCTCAAGTTGTATAAGATCTGATCTTTTCTGAGTGTAATTTTCCTAATACAACACAACATTTTATTCCTATATAATCACACTCTCAAATTCTACATTTGGCCAAGACATCTAACAAAGAATCAACCTCTTTATTTGAGTCTTCACAATCCCTTTGACATCGATAACTTGGTAATCCAATGTTATTCGAACACTCCACAAAAATTGCGGTGTCAATTCTACTACAATAACTTGGTAATCCAATGTTTTGCTGATCGTGCCCCACGTTTTAGGGTCGCCAATCCTACTGTACCCGATATCCGGATAGTAGGCTGTCAGATATCCACCCCCTCAATCGGATTGCCAATAATCAAACGCACCGGCACAGCTACATCAATGAAAATGGCACTGACAGATACTATCGAGATTAGAGCACAATAGTTAACAAGAAATTATTGTGGAACACACCAAAATATACGGGGGTTCATACTTACCTTTACTTACCTCTTAAATTTATCTCGGGGACTGGGTTGTCAACTGGATCACTTAAAGTATGCCCTCACAATAACCTCCACCATGATATTTAAAATAAACCAGAACGAAGACGAGAAACTTTAAACTGCACAATAATTTATTTCACATAAAGAATGATTTTAACAAAAATAAACAACAAAATCCACGTGGCAATCAGAAGTCATCGACCACATAACCATGTCCTCCTGTAGGACTTGTATACTCTACATACAATGTTTCAACTTTCTCAAGCTCATAGCAACGTAAAAATAATAATGCACTTGGAATGGAAACGGGATTTGGGACGAGACACATATATCAATTGGTTTGCGTGTTTATATACTTCACATTAATTTATAGCCACAAGGCTATTATGGATACGTCCTTGGCCTCTATAATACAGTTGTCCGGGCCAGCTGCAATGCACCTGCATCGTCAAAGTGGACTCGCCCCGTCCGTTCAACCCTAGCATAAGCGTGTTACCTCAGAGCTTGGCTCTCCTTTTCAAAACACGTAAATGTTCACATCTCAACTGAAATATTACCACGCAAATCTTTTAAATGCTCAATTCAAACACCAGTGGATTACTCCAACAATCCCAAATCATGTTTAACTGTTCAAACCACTTGTTTAATTAGCGTTGTTTAGAGTATAGAAACAAAACTCTTAATGTTAATAACAAAAGTTCATTAATTATTTATAACAATAATAAATTGTTTATAACAATGTCAAATGACAATTGGAAAACTTATACACGCCTCTATTAATCCTTTTCACTTCAAATTATTTAACAAAGATATTTACAAAATTATTTTACAATATTATATTGTTTATATTATTTATACAAGAAATACATTAAACCACACGTTTATCCGGTTGATAATTACTCAAATCGTGGTGATATAATCGACCAATGAAGGTTAGTTATATTTAACTGTCAAATTCAGGTTTAATAAGGTTTAATAATAATTATTATTATTTGTGACGGTAACCTCCATTCAAAATCTTTATCTCAAATTATTTAACACTCTTGTTAATTTTAACAGTATCTTCATTTGAATATCTTTCAAAGAACCAGAACAATTCATCCAGCGGAAAAATACTTCGCTCAAAACGCACAAAATTGCATAACAATTGGCCCAAAATTCATCATATATCTTCATATATATGGCATAAAAACCTTCCAGACTCCATACAAGAAAACCTCCACTTATAAATTCATCAACTTCATTTATTACTGTGGGAACCTCCTTCATAATTCAAGGGCATTATTCATCAGCGACTTTTACATGTCCACTGAACTAACGATTATACATCCATTGTTCCTCTTTAAAAATTCTTATATTCATCAATTGTATTAATGACTGTTATTATTTAACCTTCGTGGGTTTCATTCATGAATCGATATGAAGTAAAAATTTGCCAATCACAAATAAATTTAATAGCAAATACGATTAGACACTCCTCCCTGGTCTATCAAAATTGAGATTAATATCTTCAAAGTAACGCAGTATAAAAATACTATCTTCAATCAAAGTTCATCTAAACTGTATGAATAGTCGAATAGAATACAATTAGACTGTGGAATGCAAATATTATTGTTCCAATCTATAGTTGAGAAAAACTCCTATCAAATGTTCATTACTCTAGTGTATTCAATAAATCGTAATCAAAGTTCATATTTCATAAAATTGTCTATAATGCAATGATAAATGTCTATGTTGCAATCATGTTCATAAGACGACTAGTATTTCAAAGATCGTCGATATCGTAATAGATTTTAACGCTCTAAAATCATTTAATCATTCTTCTTTCTTGAGGATGACAGAAAATTGGTCAAAGTAATTTACTGAATAGAATTACTTTAATAAAATGACACGCTGTCTGTATTCAACTCTGCCATAGAAAATCGTTAACTTTACCGTCAAATCGTGACTACAAAAATATGCAAATTACTGAAAGAATTTAATATCAGTCTCAACTGATCCAAAATTATTTAACTATGCCAATGACATAACAATGTCTCAACAAATCGATGAAAAAGGCATAAATCATCGAAGTGTACTGAGTACAGAAATGTTAATCAAGAAAATGGGGCACAAAAAAAATATGGGACAGAAAATATGGGAAGAATGGTTGCTCAGATATCGCTACAAGACTCAAATAATACATGAAACGTTCACGACTACCTTATCTGTTGATTGAAGTTCTAGAGGAAAGTTTTCAAAGAAAACTGCTGTTGGTTCCATTTCACCAGCGTAAAAATGTGCTCCGTCCTCGAACCTGGAATCAGCGTCCTCGGAGAATCGAACTGCTTCCTTCTCCGGAAATTGCACTGCTCCATGTATACGAAAAACATCCTTCTGGCAAAACTCTTCTTTGTGAGCCGGGTCCACCCTGGCCTCTCTTGAAAGTTCCCTGAAGTTCCGGTCGTAATTCTTCATGAAGTTTATTGTAGTTATTTCCGCAGAAATATTCATAGTTGTGGAGTATGAAAATATTTCCACTGTCATTTGGTATAATTCAGCGATGGATTCACGATGCATGAGTGTAGTTGGATGTTCACTACATGCTCGCTTTTGTAGAAAGACGATTAACGAAGTTCCATGCTGCTATTTCACTCCAGCGATATATGTCCCAATTGCATTAAAGCCTTAGCCTTCCATCTCAACTTCTGTTATAATCATTGAAAGCACTGCAAGATTATAATGTTCCATAGTAGACTGTATCGTTGTATTACCAAACGTATTCTCCAATATCACTGTTGCACTCCACGTGTCAGCCGTAGTGTATAATGTGGAATTTTAAAAGTGTTTCTCATGTGGCGAGAAAATCACTTTTGTTGGCAGCCTTAAAGTGCCAATATCTTTCGAAGTATAACGGTGAAATTGTTCAAATCTTCTACACACCTCAATGTTGTACTGCCCAATTGAATTATAATAAAGGCTGAAGTTAACTCTTGATATCTTATCTGGTGGAAACGTTAATGTGAGCGTTTCAACTTCACCTAGTTTCGAGCAGCGTAAAATGGAACTGCTCCGTGTTCGTTCGATGCGCCGGGCTTTAACCACACGCTAAAGACAACTTGCTTCACTTATTCACTCGAAAATGACTCTATAACATCTGAAATATATATGCGGTATCAGCGGTATGAGAGATATGAGTTCTGAGTATGAGTTCTGAGATTATGAGTTCTGAGATTATGAGTTCTGAGATTATGAGTTCTGAGATTATGAGTTCTGAGAGCTCCTCTCTTCTGTGCACGACCTTTTATCAACTTCTTAAGGGGCGTATCCATCCCTTCCATAGCCTGTTGCTGCGTCATTGCTAGAAGTTTTAACTTTGGCTATACTTGACGGATTTTCAAATTTCAAAAACTCAAAATTAATTTCTTCAAAATTCCAAATCAATGCCATAACTGAAAATAGATTTCCACAATTCTGCATGCCAAAAGTAATATAATATCGTAATTTCAGCAATCTCCGTCTTCCTTCCAAACTATCGTTCATTGGTTCGAGTCTCTCCTCCAACAGCGTAACTTCTTCCTTAGCACAATACCTTGTTTCCTGCGACTGCGTCGTAAATCTCCGATCTTTCTCGAACAAAATCATGACGTCACCAAGAATCTCAGCTCAATCAGCCTACTTGCATGAAGTCTACGTCATCTGTGCCTACGTCATGAATATCCACGTCACAACTATGACATTCATAACTTTACTCACATTTGCCAATACAGCCATCGTGGTCTCAATATAATTCAATTTACGGGGGCAGTACACGTGACTCGAAATTTTCAAAGTGCACAGAATTTGAATTTTGCACGTTACAACACGGTCAGGGGTGACTCCTCTGACTCTTTTTGCAGAAACTGGCAGCTGTGTCACCTCAGAGTTTGCTTTCAGTCTGGCATGGCAATCAGCAGAAATGACACTTACCATAGCCCCCGTATCGATTAGAATGATCACAGGACATTCGTTTAAAGTAGCCGTTATTTTGGGTAGACGTGTCAATTCGTAGTCGTGGTTCGTCAATCGTCGTTCGTCCAAAAGATCTTCCTGGATTGGCTCCCAGAGTAAGATGGTGGCTGTTACTCTGTGATCAATCAGGTCAGAACCTACTTCGATTTCGGCGTTTTTTCCTTGTGAAGTACTGGGCTGGTCGTGCTCAATAACTTCCTCTGGAGTTTCACGTGCGTCCCTCGGTGTTTGGTTCTAGTCAACCTCTTCCTGTTGTCCTTGGAGCTGTCGCATATACTCTCGACTCTCCCGTGCACGTCCAGGCCAGTCTCGATCTGCCACATATCTGGGGTCTCGATCGCGTCGATATCCTCCGCTGTAGCGGTAGTCCCGATGAACTTTTCCTCTTCCTCGTGGATCATTCCTAGTCCCACGGCGGTCGTTGTCGTGACGACGGTTCTCATTCGTCCCTTGATTAAATCGTTGATTCCAATAACCTGAATTGTCATCTTGTAGTCTTCTGGCATAAGGAGTGTTATTCCAATTACGTTGGTTCTGGTTATAGTTCCCTCGATGGTCGTTCTGTGTTTCTGTCTGCTGTGGCGTTTGGCTGACTTTGTCCACAGTAGTCAAGTTCACGTGGCGTGTCTCTCCTTTTTCTGGACGGTGATTTGCCAATTGCTCTGTGTTCGCGTCCAATCGTCTCGGAATCTGATCGCATTGCTGGAAGGTTGTCGCTCCCGCAGCAATCAACACTCGCTGGACATCAGCTGGATATTGCCAAACGTTTGTGTTTACGAGATCCTGTTCCGACAGTGGGGATGGAGACAGCGAAGTTTCTCCAATTGAGTCGCAAAGTAGTTTGCGTAACGTGTGGGCGTGTTGGAACTATATCGGCGAGTGTACATCTCAGCACGGATACTTTGATGTAAGTCACTTGACCAATATGTACGTAACAAGGCTTCCCTAAAATCTTGGTAACCTGTGAATGAGTATCTAAAGGCTCCAAACCACGTACTGGCTTGCCCTTCAAGAAGACGCTCTATGACCCTGAGCTCTCTCTCCGGTTTCAACATTGTGTCTCGCAGATAGCTCTCCACATTAGCTAAAAACTCCACTGGTGTTATCCCACTACCAGTGCCTGAAAAACGAGCTGGTTGTTCTTCCCTGGACCGTATGATCATGACGTTCCATTGATTTTGGTGTGTCTGTGCTGGTCTAAAAGGATTAGCAGCATAATTCGGTGTTGGCACATCTGTCCCTTGAGTTTGCTGTACGTGCGCAGGTCGAAATGGGTATGCAGCGTAATTCAGCGTTGATGTTTCCGCTCTGTTCATAGTTTCGCCGAAATGTTGTTTCGTGAACGGTGATGGTGACGTTTGGTTTGGCATAGTACTCGCAAATTGGAATGGCTGCGGTTCAGGTGGTGCGCTCGGTTGAGTACAGGACGGTGTCGATTGTGTGAATTGAGGTCCTGACGTGCTTTGATCATCATCCGAAAACATGGAAGTATGTGTCTCTCTTGGTTGAGCTTCCAATTTGTCAAGCCGTCTCTCGATTAATTCGAAGCCTGGAATGGTTTTTGCTTCAACTTTACCTCCTAGGTCATTCCGTTGTAACTCGATTCTGTCGATCTTGCCCTTGAGATTGGTGTCGACCTCTCGGATAGCTGTCCGTAGATTATAGCTAAGTTGCAGACGTTCCGTTACGGCAACTTCCTCTAACCTCTTTTTCATCGACTCGACCTCTATCTCGAATTTAGATACGTTGTCTTTGACTTCATAAACATCGTCTTTGACTTCAGCGACGTCCCGTCTAAGTTCTCGGACTCCGTCTCGAACGCTAGCTACCTGAGCTTTTACGATGTTCTTATGTTCTGTAAAGTCACCTCTTAACAACATGATGTCAATCTTAGTCTCCTCTCGATGAGCATGTACGGTTTCGCGTAGCTCTCCCATGGTGTCCGTTAACTGAGTAACGTTCTTCGTATTCGTTGCTAGCTCTTCCCTAAATCCAACTAAGTCATCAGCAGTGGCTTTCACGTTGCTATTCACGACGTAAGCTGCCCCTCTCATTAACGTCAAACCTACGTTTACTGCAGCGATATCTCTCTTGACGGTATCCATGAATCCCTCGACGTGTGTAACTCGATTACCAATTTCCTCTCTTGTGAGGTCCAAATCAGCCCTCATATCGATCTGAACTCGGTTCATCGTAGCCTGAAGTTGAGCGGTGTGATCGCCTAACATGGTTTGATCATCCTCTTTAGCTCGGTTCATTTGATCTGTCAAGTTATCTATACGACGGTTTGCATTCTGTTGTGTAGCAAGACATCAACACTAACCGCGGCTAAACCTGCTGCAAGGTTGTTCCTAGCCTCCTCTCTATGAGCGTCTATGTCAGCCCTGACCTGCGTTAGATCAGCCCTAACATTTGTTAAGTCACCTCGGACTTGATTAACATAATTTCTATCATTAGTTAAATCGGTTCTAACATCAATAACTACTTGTGTGTTGGCTTCAAGATCAGCCCTAACATCATTAACAGATTGTGTGTTAGTCTCTAAATCGGCTCTAACATTATTGACAGTTTGTGTATTCACACCCAAGTCACCCCGGACTTGTTCAACATTACCACTTACAGTTCCTACTTCCTGTCTAACTTCACATATATCAGTTCTGACAGTCCCTAAATCAACACTTAACTGCTGGATATTGGCATTGACACCTGCCAACATCTCCCCCATCACAGGATGAATCGTCTCTTCATCCATAATAAGTAGTACAATCAGTGAAAAACAAAAGGAGCAATCCATAAGAAACTTACAGCTATGACTAGATACTTTTGTGGTATAAAAAGCTTGCTTTCATTTAATTAAACTTCACAAGTACTGCTGGAGTATGCAAGCTAAGTGCTTCTACATTTGCAATAACAACAACAAGCAAAGCAAAGTGTTATATTTACTTAGGATGAGGCATCAACAAAGAAAAACCTATCCTTCAATTATCTACATTACAAAGCCTCACCCCATGGACTTAAATAACGCACGAATGCCATGCGGTTAATTGATCTGCACTACGACTTTCTAAGTTCGTTCCAGTCCAGTCAATTTACCTTAATCAACAATAAGATCCTCTTAAAAATAACATGGAAATGAAGGTCACCATGTCAACATCGGCACAACCAGTTGGGCGCCAAAGAAAGAGAACAGAGTATATGTGCCCGTTAGGGGAGCTGTCATGGTTGCCAACAACCGAAATGACATCCTAAACACCTCACTTGCCGGACCCATGTGCCTAGCGGATCAGGTGAATTTCTTATAGGCCACAACGGCACGAGAATCCATGATCCAAGGGATCCGTGGTAACATGGTAGGTAAGGTCATAGTAGGCCTAAGAAAGTACACCTTAAAATGCTAGACTGAGAAAATAAACATCCAGACTTATGTTAAACTTGTAAGAAATATTTATTTAAAATATGCAGGCACCTATCCTAGTTCGGAGGGTTTTCATCGTCTAATCCGGAAACTAATAAATAAAGAAAAATAAAGAACAGGGCTCGACCTGTAAATTACGGTAAACCCTCGCGAAAGATCTAATTTACAAAGTTAAGCAACAACAGCAACGCTAGGAAAATGGTACGGCAGTAAACCCTAAGTCATGTTACGAAGATCAAGCTAATAACGGAATTTACATTTAACAGGGTAGCAAGAACAAATCTAAGTTAGGATGATACCATTTCCTTATTTACATTTAGGGTTAAACAATTTAGCTAATTCCTGACATTTAATACAAAATTTACGGCGATGACGCCCGTAAGACAAACCAATTACTACAAAAGCTACATGACAAGCCATAAATAAAACATTAAATGCACACTTATTAACTAAGTGCTCATCAGCACAGCAAGGTAAACATTGGGATTTATACAGTACAATAGTGAATAAAACAACAAGACCATAAACTGTTATATTCCTGCCTAAACTTTGGGTTACTCTTTGTAAACCAGTGTCATCTGAGTGTGTGTCATTTATGTTGGCGATTGCGTAGTGAAAACTACGACTTATGTCGCATGACGTTCAAGCTCCACTAGCTACGAACTAAAGGTTAAGCAAACACTCCGTCGATCAAAAATACTGTCATCTGTCCTAGATTATTTCCGTCAGGAAATGTAAACAACAGCAAGGCATCGGTCAGCAGGTCCAAAATGCAGATGGATCAAGTTTAGAAGCAATAAAAATATAGTTATTATTGGTTTATAATAATTTTGCGCTTGATTATTAATTTTTGGGTTTAATTTATCGTTGGTTTAAGTCGAATAGTGCTGACATTCCTAAATACCTTGGGATCAGCAGTAGCGTCTCGTGCGAAATCAAATCTCTTCTATAAAAACCTTCATCCAGCTCTCCACGCTCGGCAAACAATAACACAGGTTATTAGTGGCTCGCAGCTCACTTAAATTACCTTGGGTAGGCATGGCAAACACTTCAGTCACCTCCGATAAATACCAAGTCTACAGAAAGAATCCTGGACACAGTGCAATACACGCACTAAGTACATGAATAGCCTCCAACACAGGCGTCTATCACTAGCCTCGAACACAACAAAATAAACCTCGACATAAAATGTAATTACACTCTCAAACAGAGTTAAAAGGTTATTCGCTGTAATAGCGATACAAGAGTATGGCGTTGGCCAATCAATTCATCATAACAGAAAACATGTGATTGTCACAAAATGGCTGCCTTCACCTTGACCTACTAATGAAATACACAATCAAACAGTAAATAATGCATCAAGCATTTGTCAATGGTCTGGTAAATCTGTCTCACAATATGAGTGTGCTCTCGTTGCATGCTGGGAATTAGTATCACCTGTCCGTGACTTTGAGTTAGGCTCTTAACTTACTGTCACCTCTCGGACGGTTGTAACACAACAGACTGAATGTAGGCAGTTCTCTCCAAAGAATGTCCATTAGAAAACTGGCCTTGTTATTTAATCCCAGTATAACATTCAAGTATAACACACATTAAGCTTAAAAGCACCCCATAAAACTATACACAAAGACGTAGCATGTCTTTCAAATCAAGGTAAGTAAAAGATAGTGATGACACTTGTTCTGAAAATCTTTGCAATCTGCAGATATGTCACTTCATAACTGCTCTGTATTCAATAATCAAACAAATATGCTTCAATTTACCTGACACAACTAAACATAATAAAAGGCACAAAATCTCACATTCGCTGAGTTTGCTAATGATACGATGAGTACAGGGTTCGATGCTAAACTGCATTCAAATACTACTTCCCTGACTATGTTTTACACTTGAACAGAATGGCTTCATAGCACATCTTAATGAAGGGTAATGCTAAATTTACATAACTGATAGTTTCTGTCGGCTATCAAGCGATACGAACTTTCCTAACGAAATCAGTGGCGTGACAAACATGTAACTAAAAGGAATGTTATAAAATAAAACTCACCATGACGTCCATTTGCCATGTCAAAATAAACTCTACACCAGATCACCCGCATAAGGATTAAACAAAGTAGTATCAAATATTACAGTCAGGTTTAGTAGGGAATAGAATTAACATCTGTGCGATGTCCACCAGAATGCACCATGATTGAACAGGGTTCAATCACAGGGTGACGAACAATCACTGAAAATGAATGACAAAAATTAGTTCTAACATTACAAACCCTACCTATTGGCTCGTCAAGAAGTGCGGTTGATTCTACAATCTACTCTAATCTAAACTATACCACAAAAGAACCTTACATGGCAAGAAATGAACAAACTCACAAGATTAGGACATCTACATCTCGCTTATCCCAACGAATTGAGAGATACAAATGGGCCGCTGGTCGCCGGACAAGGATTGTCCAAACTGGGCCTCCATCATAGGCTCTATCCGTCACCATAGCCTTAATTCGTCCTCGACGTTGACGTCGTGATGTTATCTGACTCCTTCCCATCATAGTAGTTGTCATATTCCTCGGTTTGGCACGTTCATCTCCTACTCTCGTGGTATATTCCTGGATCTTCTGTCATGCTGTAGTTCTTAAGAATGCTCCTTCACATCATGGGGGTTTATATCATCATTCCCATGGATGATATGCGGTGAAATGCGTTGAACACATGGTCATTAATGTAAAGCATTTTTGAAGAGAAATAACCACTCAAAAATACAGAATTTTGTAGCACTGCTTTCACTGAAGCTAGTTCTAATTGTGGTAACAAGCTCACTGAAGTTACACGGCGCAGATGATAGTAAAATTGGCCATGCACTTATCTGCTTTCACTTCACAGATTCTATGCTTATCGGATCTCGTGGCATCAATGTGATCCCCAGAAAAATTCACTCGCTCTTGCGATCATAGTAATATTTATGATTAGTAGTGTTGAAATAATGCACTTCATTAAACATTAGATCACTGTTACTTATATATTTCGCTTCATACGAAGACGTAGATTTTACACAAGCACGTGGCTAAAAATGTGGTGTTCCACGTTCTGAAAATATTCTCACCTTTTGATAATTTCAAAATAATTGTAGCACAAGCCTACACTGGCTTTAATGTTCACTCGGTATCTTCACTGTTTGGTGCTAATTTGCACAATGCAAATTGATAACTTCCTTCGCCTACAGTCGGACTATTTCCATCGTCTTTCAAGACGGACTTAATAACACACCCTATTAGGATGGATAACCATACTCGAGTGCATGGAGATCAGTCCTTCGTTGATGGATCTAGCAAATACTCTAGCCGTGTAGCGACTGATTGTTTCCGGTTCGCGTGCCTGCGATGATAATACATTACCGAAAAAATAAGCAACATTCTCTAGAATGTTTCGATGATACAGAATGACGAAATGTGAAGATCTGAGCCTTGTAGAAAGTTGAGACATGTTAATAAGGACTCAGATAAAAATATAATGGATTTCTCCAAAGTCAAAAGTGCATCCATTAATAACTCCAAAGTATGACGGCATACAGCCATGCAGCTGGTCGGTGGGTGCGTTCTAAGATGATGCATAAAAAATGCGTTATAATGAAAAATATCACATGTACCTAAGCTCAGCGGGCTCAATATTCTAAATATAGTTCACCTGTATCCTCAAACATAGATGTTATAGCCTAAGTTTAATGGATCTGATGATGACCGCTTGACGTTTGAAACTGGTCATCCTAGTTTATTTATTAATGTCATGTAATTTATTTCAGGATTAGGACATAACCCAGCTTTTTTGGGTACATTCGTGTTGACCGACTGAAAAGCACCAAAATTTTGTTTTATAGAATTTTAATTAATAGTTTGTAAAATTGCAAGCAAACTTCACTAATAATGTTTTAGAGAAGTGTGATTGATAGTGGATGCAAATGGCTACAAAGTTTAGTGGTTGGAAGGTGAAAGGAAGTAGGGAGTATCCTTTGTACACTAACCTTGGTTCAATTGTTCGGCGACGGGCGTCTTCGACGAGCACATGGGCAGATGGTTTTACAGACAGATCCTGAGGTGTGTTGCCCATGGTCTTTATAGATTTTACTATTGCTGACTCAGTTAGTTGGCAAATAGTTGTACTACTTAGCATTTGTGGTCGATGCTTAGTTAAGTGTTGCAAACATGTTGTAATGAATTGCTACATGCTGTGGGTTTGTTGTAGAAGTTTTGTATTGAAGTGGTTGTAATCGTTGTCTCCTGAATGGTCTGGATATGAGAATGGGGCTGAAGTGTGCTAAGTAGGGGTAGATAGGTGTAGTGGTTGTAGATGTAGCTTATATCTGTAGTTTGTGGATGTATTTGTAGATTTATTTGTAGATGTAACTTATAGCTGTAGTTTGTAGATGTAATTATAGATTTATTTGTAGCTGTACACTGTGGGTACCTCAGGGTACAACAATATGGTGTTCCGAAATTACGAGCAGATGATCTTATAATACTACGATCCTCTATCATCAGACTTTATATAGTGGACTCTTGAACCCATGCAGGAGTAAACCTACAGTGCAGTGGCGTGACGGATCGACCGTTAAAATTGGGTCAACATTTATTTTACACATCTCAGTGAGAGGTTTAAAATTTAATGGATCAGATCGTGAAATGGAACTCTTCGACATCGTGATGGGGCGTTAAACTCTGAAGAGGCATGATGGCTGAGTGGATTGACGATCCCGCAAGCGACCAGATAGGCGATTATCATCCCAGATCCTGGTTACTGGCCGGAGCGACGACGATCTTTGGAATCTACGCCGATCTGCGAAAATTAAGATCATCTACGCGACGATGGGATACCACCGGGCGAGGAGACGAGGCCCTGGTTTATGCAGGTCCTATATCACATATTATTGGGCCAATTTAAGGTAATGTGATAGCCAGTTTCATGCCTTTGAATTTTTCTTCTTGAGCTGGGTCACGATCAGAGCATTTCTAATTGACAACAATACACTGAATTTAAATAAGTATAGCAATTTTTTTATTGCTGCAATACGCTGAAGTCACATGAGTATAATTATGATTGGTTATTTGTGCTATGATATGCTGTGATGATACATTTAATCGTTTTTTTCAGACTCGATGCCTGCAAACAGATGTTTGCTCTTTCTTATTCTTCAATATTTGGAGTTTCATCTTCGTGGTTGAGCTTCCTGTTTTTATAGATTTTTTTAGATTTTTTTTGAGCAGTTCTTTTCTGCGAATATTTGATTTCGTTGACGTGCTAGACTGAAAAATTCTAGTTGGTTCCATTCCTTTGCATGACTCATCTAGCCGTCTATTATGGGGCCCACTTGCCTTGTGCAGTGTGTGTGGGGTTATTCCTCTTACCCATGTTAAAAAAACATTTAATTTAGACGACGTTATGGGGCCCACCTGCTATGTGCAGTGGCATCAGGCAATGCCACTTACCCATCCAAGTTCTTATATATTTATCATCTTCATGCTGAATGGACCGAAAGAGAATACAGGTATAAGTGTCAGTCACGCATCAATTGAAGATAACAATACGAGTAATAATAAATGTCATCAGGATCTTGTTTGATTCTTGTTTGTGATCCACACGTTTTTCTAGCTATTTCTTTGAGTTCTGTGATATGAGAGCAGTAAAATATTAAAATAAATAAATATATCCTCGGAGTTTAAGAATAGTTTACTCCATTGATTATACAGTTGTTCAAAAGTGAGATTACATCTCATACGATAAGATGTCTCATATTAAATAATGCATATACTTAATGAATAAATATATGAGTAGTTTATCCAAAGCGATGCTATCGGCACGGACATGATTTTGGCTTGGAACGTTTAACGAATGATTTTTGTGATAAATATTATTGAGAAGCTTAGGAGACATTGATTTGATTACAGCACAGGTGTATAATTATTTTTAGTGGTTAGCTTATGAAATTTTCATGGTGGACATATTAAATTCTTTCATTTGATAGATAATATTGCCACGTTTGAAATAAAGTGTTGCCATATTTAAGAGATGTTGTTGCCACATTTGAAGGTATTCGGCAGGAATTGGTTGTAATTTGAATCCAGTCGAGATTAAGTTTCAGGCAATGCGCAGAATAATTATGAGATTTATCGTGAAATGTAATAAAGGTTTAATTGATGTGGTTTGATAAATAGAAAAAATCAATATTTATGTGGTTTTGATGAACGAATTTTCATGTGCATTTTTTGGATTGTGATATCCAAATTAATATGTTTAGTGGCAAATATTTAATGACAATCAATACGATTAGCGAATGCAACAGGTGAGTGCAATCTTCTTGTTCATAAATTGGAATGGAATGTGACACCTCTCGAAAATGTAATAAATTGAAATAGCATATTCAATACGATCCAATTAACTGTTCAATGAATAAGTAAGTTAATCCAAGTTACAATTATGTAAGATTCGAATGGTTTAAGCTCTATATGAATTTCTGACGTTTGATTAAAATAATTATCTATTGGAATTGTGGAAATCTCGGAACATTAAAAAACAGGGTGACTTCTATCCCCATACGGTTAGGAAAATATTTCCCAAGACAGATGATTGTTCAATGAGTGATTGACCAATATGATCGAGTGATTCTACTTCGATCCAGTGGAGTTAAGTGTAGATTTTTCCAACGATATAAATGTAGGTTTGTTCATAATTATAAGGCGTTCAGACACTTGAATCTTTGCGTTCACATGAAAGATATGTTAGCTTAATTTGGCTAGGTCTCTCAGAAATCATAAGTGAAAATCAGTGCAGTGTTACGTATTGATTTTCTGAGTGGACTAATGAACTTCTAGTATTTATGTTAGGCCATGTGGACATTTTGAAGATAGGAATGAGATGGTTGGATTTTAACATGAACACTCTCATCCCAATTTATCATTTTCCACCATTTTCACAGGCAGGATTCCTTATTCTTATTTATTGATTTTTTGTCTCTCTTGCCAAGTTAAAATACATTTTATTTCCTTTAAAATTTCGTTATCCCATCTTTTCCTTTGTTTCCTTTTCCTAAGTAAATTTAAGGCTTCACCAGGAAGAACGTGGTTTATTAGAAATCCAACATGATGGCGCCCCCTTTTATTGTTGATTAAGCCCGTAATGACCCAGAGACATTTTGTCTTGTGCTACCCAGAACTGACTTTGAGTTTTTTAACTTGATTTCCACACACTCTTGTTTTGTTATGTGTGTGTGTCTTACCGGGTGATATGCGATGTTTGTTCAGCCGGGTCATCGCATGCCACCTCAGGACGGGTACACTACTGCTAGGTCAAAAGGAAAATATCTTTGTTGTAATAAGTACATTCAGTTACTACATATTTTACGTGTAATACCTCTTTTCTTAAATACATTTTTCCGTACGGGTAATATTAACAACAGAAATTTTCGATTTTATATCCTGGCTGCTTCGAGTTAACATTGGAGGCATATTCTTTTCTCTCTCTTGCATAATGGTCCATTCCGATATACAAATTCCAAATGTAGTTCCAAAAGGAATTAGGAGCGCTAGCACAGTAGCATTGACAGATATCAGGAAGTGGGACAATCCCATTACAACAAACCTACGACTGCTAGGCTTGCAAGGGGATGATAAGTGGAGGACCGTATGCTCCTTATTGTTGTTCAAATTTCTCAAACTGTTCTTCGTCGAGGATAGTGAAATACCAAATCCCACTCACTTATGTGTGAGTTAAAAACTCATCCCATCCTGTCGCTAGCTGTTCCAACCTACTTTCGTGTTAGGTCCTGATGTTCTAGGTTTGTATACACTTCAAACATGATACCTGCCATTAAAAGCGTTACTCAATTATTGTTGTGTTTTAGCTGGAAGCTGTCATCAGAGAGGTGCACTACTTGGGACTTATGGATAACGTTTCTCTTCCTGCTGAGGGACTTGATATATACCGAAGAGGCAATACTTTCAGGCAGATCAACAACGATCTTAAGAAGACTATTCAGTGGTAGGTAATATTAGCAACACCTTTCATATACCAGTAATACGTATCTTTAACTAGCATATTTATTGTACTGTAGGTAACTTAATGTGACATTGGTAATATGAATATCACAGTCCGTTATACTTTCAAGCAGATCAATAACGATCAGGAACATGAATTGGACGTTTGTTATTCCTTAGATACAGAAATAATTATCTTTAGAAGCGTATTTAGTTGTAGCTAAATTAATGTGATGTCGGTAAATTTGTATCACAGTCCGTTGTACTTTTAGCCAGATCAATAACGATCTGGTCATTACTCACTTTTGTTGCTTATTCACGAAGTGGCATGGAATGTCACACGTTAGCATCCACTTGGGATGGGATGATGAATGTTACATTGTTTCAATATCATCTCTGTAAAGCTCTCACTTTCAATGTTAGCATGGGTGTGTAAATAATTGGCTAGTTATAATTTTCAACAAAAGGGAAGAAAGATTACATTTATACTGTGAACACATTCTTGTCTAAGATTACGATAAAGTAATATTAAATTAATTCATAAAACAATATGTCCATTAGAGTAACTTATATCTCCACACGTACAAATGTACAATATGCTGAGTGTTCTTCAAAATTTGGGACCATTTGTGCCTAAAGTTAGGTTGATGCTGAAAGGCAAAGTTGGCAACAAATTGATAGGGCCAACGGCCCTGCACACGGTGTCGTGTATCATGCTCCAACTTAGTAATGTTTCAAACAACTTGCCGTGTGTATTGAGCTGTCGTGAATACCACACCAACCTCTTAGTACAGATATTTTTATATTGAAATCGAAGTATCTTTAAAGAGTACCTAGAATAAATAATAAACGTATGATTATTAATAAATAATCATGTTATTAGAATAATGAATTAGTATGGATTGTCAGGAATGGTATGTGAAAATAATTTGTCTTAAGGCAGATGTGCTGTGTCATAGCAATATCAGCCAGTAAGTTTACAAGTTCAAGTATGCAGTATAAAGACAATTGCTACATAGGAACTACTCTTGCTTCATTAGTATATGGGTACGTTCAAGGGGTCCAAGACGCTCCAGTTCAGAAGGGCCAATGAAATTGACTGTAGTAATTGCAATGAAGGTAGTAGGACAGAGTTGATTGGTCGAGACCCCACCTAGGCCATGGTTTATACTGTTCCGTATTGCGAGAATAGACTAGCTAGGAACTGGACTGACCAAGGAACGGGGAAAAGGAACCAACATGAAATAGTGAACAGACTTTTCCACGAGAGTTCCCAGCCGAATATTAGATGTATGTACTTAGGTTTTGAGAGCAGTTGAGTCCATGCAAGGGACATAAACGACATGATAGACATTTTATATTAACCAAGGAAGTATGTGACTTAGAGGAACAAACTGACAAGACAACTACAACATACGTGAAACTTGTATATATACACATATGTTATGGTGTGCTCAAGGAAATAAATGACCATTAATTATAGTCAACGATCAATGCTGGTGATTTGTGAGTTACCAGGACGTAAGCCCATTTCAATTTACCTTCAATTGACCGCTTAGCCGGTAAATCAGGTATTCAACATTCATCGGAAGAACGACGATTCATCAGGGTCAAGACTGACCGAAAAATTTGGTCATCCGTGTGGAGTCCTGAGTTCGAGACGGACAGAGTGAACTCACACAGTACCAGCGGGAAGCAACGGCATCCATCACCAAAAGACGGTCAGCTTCAAGAACATCCAGCAGCATAAAATATAATACGGAGCCATCAGAAATTTAGCTCTTGGAACATACCAATATTAATTTTGATTATTTTGTTTCATTTAGTAAGTAAGATTTTGATCTATCTCAACACATTCAAGACTGAAATATATATAAATTACACGGCGTTCACTAGCTATACGGAAAGCCCTAACTTTAATATGTTAAAATGCATCACTTGTAAGGAAGATTTCCTCACTAGATTTTTTATTTGTTATAAACAAGTATATTACCTTTGAATCGAGCCCGTCAGAGGGGCTTGCCGGGGTACCAACAACCGAAATGGTAGTCCCAGACAATCCCATGTGTCGAACACATGACCTGAGAGGATCGGATGCACTTCTTTTAGGCCAGCACGGCACGAGAATCGTGGTCCCAGAGATCTGGGTGTATCATGGAGGTAAATGTCAAAGACAGCCAAAGAAGTACACCCGCAAACACAAAGCTAATGAAATTAGAACAACAGGCTTATGTAAAATCTCGTGAACTTGTTTATTCAATTAAACAAACCCCTATCCTACTTCGGAGGGTTTGATTCGGCTAATCCGCAAAACTAATAAATAAATAAAATAAAATGAAAAGGCCCTAACTGAAGCTAAGTTAAAACCCTCACGAAAGTCATCTAATACAAAGAAAAGTAATCAACAACAACAAAGCTTGGAATATGGCATGTAAGGTAAGTCCCTACGCAATTATAAGTGGGTCTACTATTTGAATTTATATTTAACAAGACAACAAAGTAAAACCTAAGATATGATGGTACCAATTCCGAATTTACATTTACGTTACGTTAGGTTAGCTAAGTCCTGTCATGAATAAAAAATACGACGATAGGCGTTCTTAAACAAATGATTCATTCAAAAGCTAATATGACAACCAATGTCTATCCATAAAATAGAATGTCTAATAACAACACAAATGTTGTAACAAATGGGTAACAATTGGAATAAATATATAAATAAGGCACTGGACACAATCATCTGATATTGATAAAGCCTTCCTCCACAGATTGAATTGCTGTTTGCAATCAATTACCATCTAAATGCGTGTGAAATTATGTTGGCAACAGCGCAGTAAAAACTACGTCTTAAGTAACATGAGTATTGCAGATCCCAAGTTACGAACTAATGGTTCGGCTCGCTACTCCGTCGGTTCAAGACGTGTCAGCTAGTCTAGTAGTCACTTCCTGGTGGAAATGATTCCTCCCTATGGCATCAGCGAGTAAACAAAATGTAGGTGCAAGATTAGTTTCAATACTATCAGCTTTAATTAATTAAACAATTTAGGTAATTGCGATTTCATGATTTATGATCGTAGAGTTTGGTTAATCGTAGGTTTATGACGAATGCTGATGAACCATGGCATGCAGGCTAAATAACTGTGAGTCTCCACTGAGTACTTCACAATAAACAACATTGACATATAGTCAGAATAACAGCACGAGTTAACACAGGCTCGGCTCAACAGCGCACAACCTACCTATCAGTCCTCAGATAAGTATCGCAACAAATTAAGTACTTTCCGATACCACAGTAACAATACAGGTCGGAGATATTCATTCCATCCCACGACAGTGCGACAAAGGCACTACAATAACATCGTTATCTATCCTTATACACTGCTGTCCATGTTCAAAAATGCAAAGCTAAACCTTCATCAATTTCACTAGTTCCATGAAATTACATCCATTTAAATATATCGCACACAATGGCGATTTCAAAACATATGTGACGCTACTGTCACTCTCTCTAATAAAACCGAAAACATTTGTAGTCCTACATTCAGTTACCGGCCTTGAGATAAGGTCAAGAATACTTGTCCCTTTACAGTTATGTGACGTCATGATCCGTCACCAAGTAATCAATTAAGTCTGTCTCACTAAGATTGCGTTGCATTCTGGGATCAAATTCCTATTTCGCACAGCGCGGTACAATAACTTGCACGCTTTTAAGTTTCTTGCATCAGGCAAGTAAAATATGACATCCAATGTGGGCTATTATCCACTTAAAGAGTTCAAATGTGTGAATGTAAGTGTCCTCATCCTATAATACATTATTCACATGAATTAGTACTGCTGCAAAAATACGCAGTACAATGATACAACGTGTTTGGAAAGTCAAACACTATGAAATGCAAGATGTAGCATCTCCTCTAAATGCTTTGGAATTCTGATAGATATAACACTTCTGTCGTATTTACAAAATTGTCTTTCAAAACTTTGGTGTCTACTGCTGGAAACAAAATTATAATAAAACACACACAACCACTCCACTCTGGGTTGTAGAAACTGATACAATGACAGTACAGGGTTCAACGCTAAGCTGGAGTATTTAAATAAAACCCTAACTGTAGTTCTAACTTGAACAATTGTAGCTTCTGAGCTCACAATATGAAAAATAAACCAATCAAAAGCAGCGATAGCTACTGCTGGCTATCAAACGGTACGAGGCTAAGCAAAACAGTGGCGTAACCACTAAAATACTAGGACAGGGTGTCCCAATAATACAAGGATGTCCAAATCATCCATTCAAATTCAGTCGTAACCGAAGGAAAAAAATACATGTCAACAGCTGTGGTCAAGATTAGTAAGCTTTCAGGTCCGTCATGATAACACGCCCATACGAAATGCACCAATGGAACTTAATACAAAACTGGGTGTCTCAGAAGCATTGAGAATGCTCTGGAAGTAAGAACACATGAAAACTAACTAAGAAACCCTACCTAATTGATTGTAAAACGTTCGGTTGATTAAATAACTACATAAAATCTCCATCTACCGTAACAAACCCCGTGACTCACAGAAGCATTTATCACCTTATTCCTGGCACGGAATTGAAGGGTATTCAAACTTCTGGATTAGAAGGGATTATTCCATTCATTTCTTGGTCTCATCCTCTTCGTACCATTTTCTGCGACCTCGTGGCATCCCACTGAGTCGTTTCCTTCCCATTTTCACAGATGTTACCATGGCTTGGAGATGATGATTGCCATATTCTTCCTCGTTTGCAGGCTTCCAATCATGATGTGGATCTTCCTTCAGGGATCCCTCTCAAATAGTGGTGGTCTACTCCATATTCACCATCGTGAATAATGGTGATAATTTTCACAACACGTGGACGGTAAAATAGCACATGTTAGGTAGTAGAAATTCACACGTGTTCCACAGAATTTACTGTCGTTAATCGGAGTACACAAAATAAAGCTCTCTGGCTCTACACAATTGCAGACGAAGATAAATTGGCCTTGCACTGGTCTGCTGACAGATTCTATAATACTTGTACAGTATTCCACACAGATTATATCACATGGCAAATCGCGTGATATCTCGGCGATCGTAATGTGCACAATTCTCGCACTACTCGTGGAGATAAATTTTATTGTATTATAATATTTTACAGTAATGTATTTCAGTGTTCGATGATTCCTCACGATGATTTCCTCGTGGGCTCTGACAAATTTTCAGCCTCGTGGACGATAAGTGGCGTTACCACGTGCTGAATAAAAAATGTTGAAAATGGAAATTTCACAACATAAACGATTTCCTTGAATAGTTCTGGCACACTTGTGAGTTCTAATACGATTTGGCACAATTACGGTCCTCATACAACACTGATGGACAGCGATAACACTTCCTCGCTCTAACTGGAGCGGACTTATTACACCGGGTACCGAGACCCACACACAATTGCGTCTATCCTAGACGGATTCAAATACTTGGTTTGGCGAACGCTGGGACGGCAGTCCAGGCTCAAGGAAGTGTGTTAGTCGTTGGGCGACTAGTTAAAACCAACTCGCACATCCCCGATGTAATTACATTTACCTCATTAATTATAATATACATCCAAGTGTTTAATTCATGCAGAATTACTTTGTTACAAATGCTGAGTCTTGCGGAGCAAAAATATGTTGTAATAAATGCTCAGAAAAAATATTCGAAGAAATATGACACTCTTACCAAAGTCAAAAGAGTATTTAATATACAGACAGAGCTCCTGCATGCTTCTGGGTGCGTTCGGTGTTGTAGCAAAACACTCAAACATTCTTTCATAGAAAATATCACCAGCACATGAGCACAGCGGGCTCAGTATGGATATTATGATCTTGAAAATAAAGGCTACTGTTTGGATTTTTTTAAATAATGCAAAATTTTATGAAAATTTTCTCATGATTTTTTTTCAACCGTCTTCATGAATTTTGCAGTATGTTTGTTTTTGTATCTTCAGAATGTATGTGATACTCATACAAAAGAGCCCTGAAAATTTCCAAATGATTTCAGTAATAGTTTCTGAGATAATGTTCCTTTTGCAGGGAAAAATGAACTTACGGGAAATCAGCTCCAAAGTTTCAACCTCAGTGCATGCCTGGTGCATAGTTTGGATTTCAGCATCCTCTTGTAATTTATCAAGAAGCGTCCTCTTGGTGGCTCTCCTGTTTCTTTCACAGTTCATGATATCTTTGATAGCATTTTCTGATGATCATAATCCCTCCATGTATATACAATACATTGATTTTACCATTCGGGAGCCCACACACAATCTTAGCTTCTCCAGAACTTGGCATTTTGTAATGTTACCCTTATTGAAGGATTCAACAGCATCAAACACACCAAGATAAAGTGTAATAATCCCAGCAAACACTGTTTTTGGTGGTCTGTCCCATATAACCCTATTCACACGTATTCATTGGGATTCTGAGTTCTACCATGCAAACATTTCTTCAGCAGATTGAGGTCTGCAAGATCCCTGAAGATAGGCTTGATGGTCTCTAATATACCTTGTGGCAAACTATGATGATGATCATATTCCTCATTTGTTTCTTTCTGTTCGACACCATTCAGTTTTTTATTAGATGAGATCTGTGTCCATGCAGTCGTCTTATCAAAAGGAATTTCACGATATTTTCCACTCACGTTTTTTAGGTTAGGCTTACTTGCCCTGCTTCACAACGCGAAGGATCTAAACAAGAGGTTTCTAGCCTTGAAGAAGCACATTTCTTCTTTTGCCAGGGCACACGTTTCCTGAACACTTTGTTTGAAAATCTAGGCATAACTCCCACAAACTTCACATAAACTCACAGAAATAACTTGCGAAGAAACGCGGCAAAACTTGTTGTTAAGCAGCAAACAATGGACCATCAACAATGCAAGCCGTTACAATATGACCAACGGACAATAATAGACGACAACATTTTATTCAAATAAAGGAATAATTCCTAGTTCGACGCGATATGCGAACAAATAATAAAACCTCAAAATGTTGACAGCAAGTCATCCGCTACGCCAGTGCAGAATACTCGCCACGCGTAAGACATTTTTTTAAAATATAATTAAAATACTTCTGTACATTATGTCTTCAAGATTTATATGTCATTCTAAAGAGGAAATTCCAAAGTTTAATAATAAGCCAAAAATATTTTTTGATTTTTCCCCACAAAATTGCTTTCCGTATACCCAGCTAGGATGAGCCTCCGTGGCTTAGGCGGCAGCACGTCGGCCTCTCACCGCTGAGTCCGTGGTTCCAATCCCGGTCACTCCATGTGAGATCTGTGCTGGACAAAACGGAGGCAGACAGGTTTTTCTCCGGGTACTCCGGTTTTCCCTGTCAAACTTTCATTCCAGCAACACTCTCCACTATCATTTCATTTCATCTGTCATTCATTTAATCATTGCCCCAGAGGAGTGCGTCAGGCCTCGGCAGCCGGCACAGTCCATATCCTCGCCGCTAGATGGGGGCTTCATTCATTCCATTCCTGACCCGGTCGGAGACTGGAAGCAGGCTGTGGATTTTCATTTCATACCCAGCTAGGATAATTCATCAAGTACAATTTGCTGGCTGCAATCATGACAGTATCGCTTGAAGGACTCTGGTAATCAGCTTCAATAGTTTGAGTCAATTCTTGAGGCAGGAATGTTAACCAGTCAGTAACGATCTCAGGCTGTGAATTTTTATGGTTGTAGAATTATCGATATCTACAATCCAGATCCATTTCGCGTAGAATATGTACAGTGAATTACTCTCATGAGCTGGCCGGCCAGTGCACCGAGATTATTTGCCTCCCGTTGATGAATCACTCCCCGCTCGGCATAGCATAGCAATAAGAACAGAACAGCACTTCGCTCTCTTTATCCGTGCATGGCATGAGTTAACAATTAAAATTAAGAAAATAAGAGTAATTAAACTAAGCTCGTACCTTATGACAGGATATGTTGGATATGTTCTCCTCCTACATACACACATTTCCGGCATCGTCTTAGGAAACTCGGATTCACACGCATAAGTTCGTCCTCCAAAATTGAGGTTATTTCTCTCCGGATATGTTTTTCAGTTCGTCCAAAGTGTGAGGGTTTCTTTAAGTTCCCCCATAAATAAAAGTCACAAACAGTTATATCTGGTGACCGTGATGGCCATAAGTCCGTACTAATAGCACGGTCTTCAAACATTTCCTCAATTAAGTTTAATGTGTCATGAGCTGTCCTATGCGCGGTGGCAGAGTCTTCATGAAAATAATCATTTCGCAGTCATTGTCAGTTGGTACGTCAAAAAATGGTTTGAGTATATTATCCTATCTTTGTGCATTAATTGTGCCCTGAAAAATATAGGTCCATTCACAGCGCACCACACTCCGACCTTTTCATGATGTAGAGGAATTTCGTATATGTGATGGAGATTTTCTTTACGCCAATATCTGTTATTCTGCGTCGAAACATACCCGTGTAAATGGAAACACGCTTCGTAAAAAAAGCGTTGAACAATTATTTCATCATGAGCGTTTTGCAACATGCAATTACAAAAACGTACACGCTTATCATGATCACGTGGATGCAGTTCGTGTACTACAGTAATCTTGGATGCTTCAGTTTCAACATTTTCGTAGCCCGCCATCCTGAGCTCTTCGAAATCCCGGCTTCTTGCCCAAGTCGTCTTAGGGATTTTGTAGGCGTATTGTGCCCTTATACGACGAAGTGAACGATGGCGTGATTTGAATTGAGCGCACTGAGGCGACACCAAGGTCGCGACAAGCTGTTGACTCGTCTGTTTTGAAACAGGTGCGTGGTCTGAGTACCGCTAGGAAATATGAGAGCACAATACACTTGTTTGTATTTAGATCAGGAAGAGGAAGGCATCAGCACTTTGGAATTCTATTGGGAATTATTCTCCCGTATAATTTACAAAGTTTAAATTTCTCTAAATAACCTTCTAGCATGTTCCATGGTGGGAACCAATATAATTGAAGGCATCGCATTACGTAATGCAACTACAGCTATCGATATTTTACCTTGTGGAAGTATATAAACCGGCTCTTAGTAGGCCAGGCTATCTGTCTGTGTTGATCAGCTGGTCAGTGGCGCTCACCAGTTGTTACGATTTCACGTTACGCCGTGGTTATACTCCGTGAGGCTAGGCCTCTATAATATCTCTACGTTACTCTGCTAGTGGGTCGGAAGACTTAGTCTCATTTTCATACAGTGCGTGGAAAGTAAAGTGCCGTTGTGCTCCACGAACTTATTATTATTATTACTATGTTTGTGAAAATTCATCATTATGGGAACACTGGAAGAACTAAAGGTATGTGAATACGGGCTTGTTTCACGCAAGTGACTGAAATTGACTGTCTGTAAACTTCCATCAGGCACTCAATATTTATAAACAGGAATTGTGTCCAATTTGAACTATAATTATGACAAAATGCGAAGTGATGGTGAGCGACCATAAGAGCTTATTTAATATCATGGAAATTTCGTGTTCGTATCAGATCAGGCTTATTTGAGGCATTCTATCAAGTGGAGATTATTATTATTATTGTTATTATTATTATTATTATTATTATTATCCAGCCCTGTATGATCTCCCACATCTTAATAGTGACAGTCAGAGTATTTGGATATTTAAAATTGTGGGCTACAATATCGGAATGCCGAGTGTGGCTTTGTGGAGGAGTTCGGAACGACCGCATAGGATGGTGACGTCACTACACCCCTGTTCCAAAATGATGGTCGGCTAGAGAGGCACTGTGTGAAGCGAGCGATACCAGGATTGCCGGATAAGGGATCCGAAGCGATGCCTGTTATGGGCATATTTCTGTGGACGAAGAGGCAGCGTGAGGCAAATGCTGGTATACGACTCTTTCCTAGTGTGCAGCTATCACGGGTCCGCGGTTCCGTGGTTCGATCCGCACCGAGGGATGATCCACCGCCACAGAACATCTCAGGTAGAAGCCTTCCGACTTATGTAGATCTTATTCTTGGGCCATGCATTTCCATAATTTCCGCTAAATCTATTCACTTCCCTAGTCGGTATTAATTTTCATTCTTTTATAGTTGGTTGCATATTATCAGGTGCGTTCAAAACGTAACGAGCCGGAGGCTGGAATGCCCAAACCCGTGACTACATTGGCTAATCGTGGCGTGTGTAACGAGGTGTGGTTCCGAGCAGAGCGTGGAAGGTCACAGCCCGTCGCTAGGGGGCACGCGTGCACGTCACGTGGAGATACAAAATCAGCAGCAGCATGCATCAATCGTCCACCGCTGCGAGTCGCATTGCAAACAGTAGCATGGAGGCGTCAACCGAAGAGCAAAGAGGTGTTGTTCGGTTTCTGACAGCGGATGGAGTAGGGGAAACGGACATTCATCGCCGAATGTCACAAGTGTACGGCGAACACTGCATGTCCCTTGAAAGGGTCATGACGTGGCACAAGCGCTTCAGGGAAGGACGCGTGTCGTTAGCCGATGATGCCCGGTCTAGGTCACCCCCCTGCATTACCGATGACAACGTCCAGCTGGTTGATGCACTCATTACCCAGGACCGCCGAGTAACAGTGAACGCCATAGACGCCATGGTCGCTCCTCGACAATGCACGACCTCATACGGCCAACACAGTCGCGGCACTCCTGCAGAATTTCAAATGGGAGGTTCTCGGCTACCCTCTATACAGTCCGAACCTCTCTTCCTGTGATTACGCCATGTTTGGTCCCCTGAAAAGGGCTCTGCGGGGCCAACGATTCACCTCGGACGCCGGCGTCCAGCTGTACGTGCGGAACTGATTCACATCGCAGCCCAGGGAATTTTATGAGACAGCCATTCACCGACTCGTGTCACAGTGGGACAAATGCCTCAACAGCCAGGGCCAGTATTTCTAACATACAGGTACTGGTTTCTGAAATTATGCCTCCGGCTCGTTACCTTTTGAACGCACCTTTTATGCTAGGTGAACACTTTGATTTATTGCTTAGACGTGTGGGTGACGTGGATCCTCAATATTTTCACTCTTCATTATATAAATATAATCTGGGATGTCCTACCCCATTTGCATTAAAGGCAGCAGGATTATGACACATTGGCAGCATTTGCACTATTTTTGAATACCATAAAATATTTTCTAATAATTATAATAACATCCTTACAAATTTGTATTGGAAAAACACTGAATTTTGATAAATAATAATGAATGTAATATTCCAAGAGGAAAATAATAGTTGATAAATAATATAAATTATGATTATAAACAAATTGTTAAATTATTAAAAAACTACGGTATGGGATCTTATGATTTTCAGATATTATTTGACAATCTTGAAACGAAGCCTAATGATTCTGTTTCCATGTGGAAAAGTGTCAATACACTCATGTGTTTTCTGAAATTAGTTCAGGTAATTGGAGGTATTGATTCTCTGATGAATGGGATTCATGCGGGAGTGATATCCTCTCCCACAATGATACGAATTACTTCGATAATAAAATGGGATTCATGCGGAAGTAATATCCTGTCCCATAGTGGTAGTATTGCTTCGCAGGTCAGTCCAATTACATAAAATTCCCATGAAATATTGGTTTGTTAAGAATATAATGACGTCACGTCAACTGTTACGCCGATTCTCTTGACGGCTGGTGTAGAATTAATGTTCACTGTTACATGTCCTCTAAATAAATTAGTTGACTTATGATAATTATAACCAGACATTACAGGCCACATTAGGAGAAGCCTACAGTTATTATTATTACAATTTTCACGTTGAGATCAATAAAACCTTTAGTGTCAAGCATATGCAATGTTGTGCTATTAAGTGCTCCTCTGAATTGTGTGTTACAATGCCACCATAATTTCGTCATAACTGAGTAGTTAAATGCGGATGTGAAATATCGTCAAGATTTTTGCAAATAATTATTGTAAATAATGTGAATGAATACAGGACAATATTATGAACTGAAACCAATTAAATTTGTATGTTTTTTTGGTGTCGTGAGTGATCATATAAGATTATGCAATCTCGCCTGTAGATGGTAAAAGAATAATGTGTATTTTGAATTAAACATAGGCAAACCCACGAACTATTACGAAGAGACTATGGTTTTTCTAGATCAGGGATGCATAATCGAGAAGGGAATTGTTTATTATTCTTGTTGTTGCCATCAGGCAGTGTCTTGTGAAATAATTTGTTGGTGAATTGGTTTTTATCTTGTGTCTTCTCACTTTTTGTTATGTGGTGATGTCTTTCCTTATCCTTTACGGGGAGCATGGGTGCAGTGTACACTCATTACATAGCCCAGCCCAGGACACCCTGAGATAAATCTCGTGCTGACACTGTGCTCATGTGGCCTCGCATGTGGTCGCCTGTCCATCGCAGGCGGGCACATAAGGAAAGGAACCAACCAGTCGCGCCACGATTAGGAATAATATAGCATTTTGCGCTCAATTGCATGAGTATCGTTGTTTTTGGATTTTGATCCACGGTTTGCATTAGATTTTGTTTGTTTTCACGATATAGATCAGTGGTGAGGAACATTTCTTTTTGTTATGTTGGTGAAGTAATGTTTATTTCTGATTAAACTCTTCAATTCACATTTTTCGGAAGTAAATTAATGGCTCAAAAATTCTACATAACTCTACCATAGCTTTATGTCTCTTGAGTGTCTGGTGTTCGTTCGTCTTACTGATCGCCCTTTGTTGTGTTGTGATAAATCATGTCTGGTCAGGAGATGAAGGCATTGTTAATGTCTCTGAATTACAAGATGACAGAGAACTCTTTAATTCTTGATGCTTGACAAAAGAAAATGAAAGAAACTTGTGACCCTGTTTTGGCATCAGAAGGTCAAAAGAAAACAAATACAGAAATATTAGAAAATTGGATTCAAGCTACTTTAGAAACCATTCAAGCCGATTCAGATACCCTTGAAAATAAAATGGAAACCGCAATACGGGGTAGTTCAGAATTACTTGAAAATATAATTCAAACTAGTTCCAAAGAACTTGAAAATAAAATGTTTAAAAATTCTGAATCCCTTGTAAGGCAAATTTAATGTCAAATTCAAAATAGCTCCAAAGTACTTGAAGATAAGATGTTTAAACATTCTGAATCCCTTGAAAGCCAAATTCAAAATAGGTCCAAAAAAATTGAAAATATAATGTTAAAAAATTCGGAATCCCTTGAAAATAAAATTCAAAGTATTTCCAATTTACTTGAAATGAAAGTTTTTGAAAATTCAGATTCCCTAGAGAAACCGATTAGATTGGTAGAGGCTAATTTAGCATCTCAGATAGGTGATAATTCTGCAGCACTTACTCTTGTAGAAGATAGGGTTAAGGATAATTACCAGGCTCATGAAAGGCAAATTAACTTGGTTGAAAGAAAAATTCAGGAAAATTCGAGTATTTGAGAAGCAGGAATTGGTTCAGTGGAAATTCAGGTCCTCGAAAAAGGCTCAAATTTAGAGGAGAGGTTGGTGAAAACTCACGAAGAATTTACCAATCAAATAGAAAAATTAGAAGATGAGGTACTTAAGAGGGCCCAAAGATACGTTATCAAATTAGAAGATGATTCTCTTCGTATGAAGGCTAGATTAGAAGACAAGATAGGTGAGGTTGCAAATGGTCTTGTGACAGAACTACAGTCTCAACTCACTGTAGAATTTAAAGGTACTATTTTTGAAATTATGCAGACACAAATAGTTGCCTGCCTGGCCAAGGAAGTTGACGATGATTTGGAGGACGTTCATAAAGCTATTCGAACGTGCAATTCTTATCTTACGAAAGAAATAGATGCGGTTCAGAGAGATTTAGGGAAATTAGATAAAATAATCACAAAAGATTTAAACAAAAGTGTATTAGACTCAGAAAAGATATTGAATCGAATTGAAAAATATAATCAGGGTTTTCATGATGATTTTCAAAAAATGAATAGGAGATTCGAAACAGAAACGGTTACCACCGCGGAATTTTCAGAAACCAAAACCAATTTCTAGAAAAAACTACAGACGTAGTTGCCATCTCGGAATTACAGGCTGCGCATGAAAGAATGCGGTCTGAACTTGTGGAACAGATCAAGGCCGGAGTCTCAGAGACAATGTAGGAACAGTTGAGGTCCGAAATTTTAGAAGAAATTAAAGCGGATGTATCAAAAATTCAACCGGAAAAATTGAAGTCCGAAATCTCAGAACAGATAAAAGCATAAGTGTCAAATATTCAACCGGAAAAATGGAAATCCGAAATTTAGGAACAATTAAAGGCATACGTTTCAAAAATACAAACGGAACGATTGACGTCAGATATTGTGGAACAGAGGAAAATAGAAAGTTCGAAAACACAACCTGATGAGGTACAGCCAACTGTTTCAGTTTTGGAAAATAAAATTAGGTCCTTTGAAACAGACTATAAATGAGGAGCAGAATCCAAGGATTCGAAGGTGGCGAATGAAAAAATGCCTTATTTTCACTTCCATCAAACACCTGTTCGTGATAGTAATCCTATTGCACCAAATTCAGTTATGACGGTCATTAAGAGTAAGGCCAAATTCAGTGGAGTAGTTACCGTCGCCAGATTTGAGTTCCTTAGGGAGGTACGAGATTACCTATCAGAAATGAGAGTTTCACCAGCCAGAGAAGTGAAAGTCGTAGGCAAACTGCTTGAAGGTCCAGCACTTATTTGGTTCGCACCTTCAGAAATACTATGACTGATTTTGAGGACGTTCCGAGAAATCTTTAAAAAAAATTTGGTCCCCGGAGATACAACAGGACATCCGTTCTGAAGTATATTCAAAGAAATTTTCGAACTCACAGCCTACTCAATACTCTAGTTACTTCGCTAGTCAGATAGCAAAACTCAAATTCTTACAACACCCAATGCCAGAATATGAATTGATAACAGCATTAACGTGTCAGTTTCCGCTGGAGGTCCATAGAACGTAGATTGCTGCTGGAGAAGAGAGTTTAGAAGATTTTGAAGAAGTTCTCCAGAGGTTGGATCATGTTAGTAATCAACAGTTTCGAGAGAGGAATGTCAGATCAGATCATCGAACCATTAACTTGGTGACAACAGATCGACATAGCCAAACACACCCAAACAACATTGAAAGGGATTATCAACCACGTGACCGTCGTGACGATAAACCACGCCAGGAACCATATGATGGACGATATCGAGGACAATATTTCCCATATGAAAGAAGAGGGAGATATCGCCGTGGAGACAATACAATTCTAGAAGAAATAATCAAGATTGGAGAAACACAGATGACCGGAATAAACGAGGACTCCAGAATCAAGGGAATCGAGACTCCAGGAATCACGACGATCGTCAATACATGGAGGAGAGACATATTGAAAGCAAGAAGTACCTAGAAGAACTCAACAAGCAAGATAAGAAGAAGGAGCCCAAACCTTGAACTTCTCGTGAGGCAGAAGACACAGATCACAATTTTGAAACAAATGGAAAAAGCACACCACGTTATGAAAGATTGACATAGGAGACCCGTATTTTATGATGATTTGGAGGATATATCCCGCCAGATAAAGAAGATATTACCTCGAGGGAAAGATCAAAATAAAAATTCAGGAATTTTTATTTTTGAAGAGTCAGGTGGCGTACGTGCCCTTATACGACGGATTCGATGATGGCGTGATTTGAATTTAGTGCGCTGAGGCGACACCAAGGTCGCGAAAAGCTGTTGACTTGCCATGTTTTGAAACAGGCGTTGGTCTGAGTACCGCTAGGGAATGTCGGAGCACAATAAACTTGTTTGTATTTAGATAAGGTAGGGGAAGGCATCAGCACTTCGGAATTCTACTTGATATTATTCTCCGTTTAATTTACAAAGTTTCAATAGATCTAAATAACCTTCTAGCATGTTCCATGGTGGGAACCAATAGAAGTGAAGGTATCGCATTACGTAATGCAACTACAGCTATCGACATTAGACTATGTAGCGGTACATAAACCGGCTCTTAGTAGGCCAGGCTATCTGTCTGTGTGGATCAGCTGGTCAGTGGTGCTCACCGGTTGTTACGCTGTCACGTTACGCTGTGGTTATACTCCGTAAGGCTAGGCCTCTATAATAACATCTCTACGTTACTCTGCTATTGGGTCGGAAGACGTCGTATCATTTTCATACCAGTGCGTGGAAAGTTAAGTGCCGTTGTGCTCCACGAAATTATTATTATTATTATTATTATTATTATCATTATGTTTGTGAAAATTAAATATTATGGGAACACATTAAGAACGAAAGGTAGGTGAAAACGGGCTTGCTTCACGCAAGTGACTTAAATTGACTGTCTGTAAACTTCCATCAGGCGCTCAATATTTATAAACTGGAATTGTGTCCAATTTGAACTAGAATTACGACAAAATGCGAAGTGATGGTAAGCGACCATAAGAGCTTATTTAATATCATGGAAATTTCGTGTTCGAATCAGATCAGGCATATTTGAAACTTTCTATCAAGTGGAGATTATTATTATTATCGAGCCCCGTAAGATCTCCCTGATCTTATTTGTGATATTCAGAATATTTGGATATTTAAAACTGTGGGCTAAAATATCGGAATGCCGAGTGTGCGTTTGTGGAGGAGTTTTGAACGACCGCATAGGATGGTGACGTCACTACCCCACTGTTCAACATGATGGTCGGCTAGAGAGGCACTATGAGAGGCAAGTGATACCAGGATTGCCGGATGAGGGACCCGAAGCGATGCCTGTTATGGGCATATTTATGTGGACGAGATGGCAGCGTGAGGCAAATGCTGGTATACGACTCTTCCCAAGTGTGCAGCCATCACGGGTCCGTGGTGCCATGGTTCGATCCGCACCGAGGGTTGATCCATCGCCACAGAACATCTAAGGTAGAAGCCTTTCGACATGTGTAGATCGTATTCTTGGGCCATGAATTTCCATAATTTCCTCTAAATCTATTCACTTCCCTATTCGTTATTAATCTTCATTCTTTTATAGTTAGTTGCATATTATGCTAGGCGAACACTATGATTTGTTGCTTAGACTTGAAGGTGAGGTGGATCCTCAACATTTTCTCTCTTCATTATATAAATATAATCTGGAATGTCGTACCTCATATGCAAAAAAGGCAGCAGGATTATGACACATTGGCAGCATTTGCACAATTTTTGAATACCATAAAAATATTTCTAATAATAGTCTTATAATAAAATCCCTACAAATTTATATAGGAAGAACACTGAATTTTGATAAATAATAATGAATTTAATATTCCAATAGGAAAATAATAGTTGATAAATGTTATGAATTATGATTATAAACAAATTGATAAATTGTTTAAAAGTACGGTATTGGATCTTATGATCTTCAGATTGTATTGGACATTCTTGAAACGAAGCCTTATGATTATGTTTCCATGTGGAAAAGTGTCAATGCACTTATGCGTTTTCTGATGTTAGTTCAGGTAATTGGATGTTTTGATCCTCAGATGAATTGGATTCTTACGGGAGTGATATCCTCCCCCATAATGATACTAATTGCTTTGATAATAAAATGGGATTCATGCTGGGTGATATCCTGTCCCATAGTGGTAGTATTGCTTCGAAGGTCAGTCCAATTACATAAAATTCCCATGAAATACACTAATATAGGCTCATTGATTTGTTAAGAATATAATGACGTCACGTCAACTGTTCTGCCGATTCTTGTGACGGCTGGTGTAAAATTAATGTTCAGTGTTACATGTCCTCTAAATAAATTAGTGGAATTATGAGAATTATAACCAGATATCACAGGCCACACTAGGAGAAGACTACAGTTATTATTATTACCATTTTCACGTTGAGATCAACAAATCCTTTAGTGTCAAGCATATGCAATGTTGTGCTATTAAGTGCTCCTCTGAATTTGTGTTACAATGCCACCATAATTTCGTAATAACTGAGTAGTTAAAAGCGGATGTGAAATATCGTCAAGATTTTTGTAAATAATTATTGTAAATAATGTGAATGAATATAGGACAATATTATGAACTGAAACCAGTTAGATTTGATTTAGTTCTTTTGGCGTGAGTGATCATATAATATTATGCAATCTCTCCTGTAGGGGGGTAAAAGAATATTGTGTATTTTGAATTAACAGAGTCAAACCCACGAACTATTATGAAGAGACTATGATTTCTCTAGATCAGGGATGCATAAATGAGAAAGAAAATGTTTATTATTTTTGTTGTTGCCATCTGGCAATATCTTTTGAAATAAATTTTTGGTGAATAGGATTTTATCTTAATATGTGTTCTCACTTTCTGTTGTGTTGTGAATTCTTGGCTTATCCTTTACAAGGAGCATGGGTGCAATGTGCAGTAATTACAGTACATAGCCCAGCCCAGGACGCCCTGCGATAAATCTCGTGCTGACACTGTGCCCATGTTGCCTCGCATGTGGTCGCCTGTCCGTCGCAGGGGGACAGACGGGCACAGTATGTCCTCATTTTTCTGCGATTTCATTTACTTTTCCCCCATTAAGTACACGATTTTTTACACTTCGCTTCTTATCGAGTAAAGAACCAGTTTCTCTCAATTTGTTTACGAGTTTCCGCACGGTCTCTCTATGTGAGGGACGCACACCTTGAAAATGTGTTATGAAACGTCTAACGACTTCCCTGCAATACTCTGTTATCACATAATTATCGCACAAAAATACAATTTCCTCTACCATGTGCACATGTTGAGGCATTATGAGAATCATACCCCGAAGTAACACTTCAAAACTCGAGAACATTTGTAGCGACAGATCAAATTAATACACGTTCTAAGCACGGACCAGAACTGCAAAGTGCGCGCTGTGTAACGGGAAGTGATCAGTCAACGGGAGGCAGATAAGCTCGGTGCGCTGGCCGGCCAATTCATGAGAGGAACTGACAGTACATTGCCTAATTAATGATTAAAATGTGTTTAAATCAAATTAAACAATGTTGGCTGTTTTTTTATTTTTGATGCCTCTGGTGGTTTTGGTGTATGGTGTTCTTTAATATGAGACATATTATACGTACAAATGTAGTATTGGATGTACTTATTACAACGAAGATATTTTTCTCTTGACCTAGAAGTAGCGGCTTGTGGCCTTTATGAATGAGAATCGATTATAAAAAATTGATATTTCTAATAGTTCTGCTGCAATTGTGAGAATAATTCAAGGGGTTTTATGTCATCAATCTCACAGATTAATATTCTCAGTTTGGAAAGAGCTTCTTTAGTCAAATTAAACACCCCTCACTCCAAACTTACATTGTATACAAAATTGTAGACGTGCTGTTCAAAATAATTTCTAATGATCTTTTCTTTTCGGTGTCTGTTCCTTCCAGGTATAACAAGGTGATTCACACAACGGCTTCTGTTGAGTTTCAGTTGATTAAGGGGAAAGTGGATGAGATAGATAAACTCGTCGAGGATGGTCAGACTAAACTAAATTGGAACTCTCCAGGTAAGTTATGTTTGTATACAATATCATTCGACTGTGGCCATTTTTGGACTTCTCTTATATTTGGATATTTATCACTTCAGAAACTACATTTTGTTTTCCCAACCCTATACTATTTGTCAACGGATTAGTCACTGAAGGAAATCCAGCAATTCTTCTTGCTGGGTCTATTGCGGGGTTTCGCCTCTTCAGCAGTCTCTTGGTGTCGTTGGGGGCCAATGTGTGTATTTATTACTTCGTCTTGAAAGCCAATATGTCATACTATGGACAGTCCACCGCATCAAGGTGAACGATATAGTGGTTAGGCGGACATAATGCCAGAATGATTGTCAACAATTGAAGTCACTACGCGTGTACATCGTAATTTGAGGGATTTATTTTCGACATGGCACCAGTTCAGAATTATGGATAGTGTGGAATAATTAGCCCGTAAGGATCATGCCGGATGCTGATTTTGATTAATGTTATGATGGACTAAAATCAAAATAGACTATAAACATTTTGAACTTGCTCCAATCCCGTTTTATGACTTGAGAAGTGGATATTCATGCTCTGAGAACATGAAAAAACTTCAACAGATGGCCATGGAATTAATTTACAAATTTATTTAATTTATGGATATGTTCTACACATTTGGAACGCATTGGAACTTATAAGAATTTATTCCAGGATTTTCATCATATTTAAGATATAAGTTTGCATCGCAGGAAGGCCAAATATTAATTTAGTCACTACATAACTCAAGATGTGAACCGGGGTAGGAAGTACAATGAGCTGCACGAACACTCCGATTTTGAGACCGCTTGAAGGCGGGCACGTTTTGCATTGTGCTAGAAAAAACGTGGTCGATGTTATCAGACGAAATCTGAAATTGTGTGAGAGTTTCACATTGAGCTGCGTGTGTCTTTAGACATGAAGGAGGTTGCTAAAGTCAGCAGAATTAATTTTCGAGATTTTGTGGAATCTGATAATTTTTACGTTAAGTCAAACTCAGGACTTGCAACTACCACACGGTGCGTGAGTAAACAATCGAGCAAGTGCCATGACGTAAAATAGAAGTATTGCATTGGAGTGAAATATTAATTTCTGTAGGTAATAAACATTATTTCCGATAAAACTCTATTTTTTTGCGAACACGATTGCGTAGATATTTGGTCGATTTTGTAAGCACATGGTATAAAATTCCATGAGGCACGGTCTACAAATAACGTCTAGAATCCATGCCGGAAGAGAAAAAGGGCAATTTTGATAGAATCCGCAAAGTGAAGTATCAGTGAATTAATTTGCAAATACAAAGCATTTAAGGTAAATTCAGTGTTAGAATATTTCAACGACATGATCAACTTAACTAAACCAACCGACCACATGGCTGCTACTCTTACCAAATTTGGGAAGGAAGTCGACATGGAGTAGAATGAAGATTTTTACGAGATGCTAATGTTGGAGCCACACGATGAGCATTGGTATGCTCGAAGAGCTGAGTTGAGGGCAAACGCTATGGCCAAGGCCCGAGCCATGAGGAGCCAACATCAACACTAATGCGAGTCTTTGAAACAATCTTTTCTGTAAATGGTTGAGTGTTGTAGATTAGTTAAAGTGACGGCACTAATTGCACAGCTGCTTCTTTTTAACATGGTAGCATAATATTATCGAATCGTTATGAACTGCGAAGGTCAGGCAGTAATTTTATCTTTGGTTTTATTAACTTTGAAATAACACAGGATCTGTGAAGGCTTAAGAGAGGTATGTGAAAAATATAATAGCAAATGTTCGTATCGTTTGACACTGCAGAAGTTAGGCAGTAGTTTTCTCTTTGATTTAGTGTGATTTGGGAAGCACTGCATTTTAAGCTAGACCTTGGAGAGCCACAAGAATCTTGTGTGTAAGCAAGGCGAGCTGCAGAGAACTCGCTTCATTTATTTTGATGGCTGCAACAGTAGTAAGAGATTTCAATGTTAGATAGCCAGATAGATTTACATTGTTTACGTATAGTTGGATTTAAAGGGCTGAAGAATGAGCCGACACTTATAAGCCTGTTTAAGAATGTGTTAACAAACACACCTGCCGAAAATAGTGGATCTTTGTTTCTTTTACGCAACTATTGAGACGACTGAAATGACAACGAGCAGAGGAGGCTTTGGACACGCTGGAGCATGGGTTCAATGGAGTGATACTTGATGGTTACAGCAGTTAAGAGCTGATTATTAAAACTTGTGTTATAACATTCATGGATTTATAGGAACTAGGATTATGTTAGGACGCTTGAAGAGAGGTTTACCCATGATTACTGAAACATTAATAAAATGATCCCTTACCATTTTTGTGATGACGAGTAGTATAATGTAGGGCAGTGATATTGTTGTTTGTGTAGAATACGATATAAGAGATGGAGCCGACGAGGATCGCTCATCTGAAGTTTACACTATTTAAGGTGACAGTGGTAGGTTACCCTGTCGAACATGAGGCCACATATTTCCACCGCTAGGGAGATGTGTTATTGACGACTGCCGTGTAAAATGTGAAAGGAGTTCTCTCACATTTTAATCGAGACATGTGTTTGAAGTAGAGGTCCGTTTTATTTGTCTACGTGTATTATGATGGTCATTAGGTAATTAAATACACTGCGAGGGATAAAAATGATACTAAATCTCATCTTAAAAATTGTGATTATGGAATTATAACAATCAAGTTACTAAATAAGACGTGAAATGTTAAACTTGTATAATTATTAATTGGCAAATACACTTCGAACTTGTTATTGATGCATATTAGGCACAATATTTACGATAATTTACCCAATTTTGAGACGACGAGATGCATTGCTGTGATAACTTGAAGACAGAGGCAAGGGCGATAATGCGACATGAGACGAGGCTTTTACTACGCAGTTGCTGACATAATTGTACCCACACTAAAATGTCGATTGGATACAAACAGTGTCCAATTTGCGTAGGCAGGCACACAAATGGCGTGAAAAGCAGGAGTGTCATTCATTTATTTATCTCGCCTTGCAACTTATGTTTATTATGTCATTTAATTGTGAATATTAACTAATACATGTGATTTTCTCCAGCAGATTATTTATATATTTGTATCTCCATTGAACGCAATCGTGTTGACCTACTGAAAACCTACAAAAAGTAAATATGTGTATTAGGACAATGTTTTTATCAGTATCCAGTTGTGCATAGAGTTGTTGTTATTTACGTAGACGCTTAACATCTGCTGTTTTAACGTCGGATATGGATAGCTAATGAATTAACGTACAATTGAATGTTAGAAGTGGCACTTTCTTAACTTAGATATTTCAATTGGTGCCATTAAATATAAATAAACTATTTTTCGTTTGTCGACGTTTAGATTTCATTGCTTTGCAGTAGATTCAGGGTGTGATAATTTTTATTATTATTATTATTCGGTAATGGAAGGGCTCGGAGAAAGCTGGTGCTATGCAATATTATCATGTAATTGAAATTTAGATAAGGTTCTTAAGTTATACATATCATTATAAAAACTGAACATATGTAATAACTGGCACAAACCAACTTAAGAAAATGTACTTATAGGAAAATACGAAAATCTGATTTATATAATTTTTTGAAACATTTAGATAGCTTTTTCTCAGACAAAAGTGTGGCATAGCACTATCTTGCTCCAAGCCCTTTAATTGTTGTACTGCGTAGGGAATTAATTACGTTTCGCATTCTTGACTTGCTTGCTATTAATTATTTCGTGGACAGGACTTCGAGAGGGATTAGCTTTAATTCAGTTCAGGGATATTCATTGTTAATTTTAGATTAGCGGTCTAGCCAAATTTAACCCTCCAAAGCAGGCTAGGGATTTGTAATTTTTGAAATACATTTTAGTGATAATTTACTAAAGCCTGGACTATTTATTTTTATATTTTCTGTTTTGGGGGTGTGTTCCTTGTGCCGGTTTCATAACCATCTACCTCTCCTACACCCGATATCAGCCGAGATTAATTTCAATAGTTTGACACTGCCCTTGAGACACCTGTGTCGCACCAATTCTCCGGGTGATGAATCTAACGTCTCAAATGTAATTGAATCTTCTTCTGTAAACCTGTGGGGAATAATCGTAAGCTTTTATAAAAAAATTGTAATCCAATTCTATCTCTAAATTCTAAATTACATTGTGATTACATTGCGTAACGGACAACCCTTGGTTGACCGTCTAAAATACAAAGAATTCCATAATATGCAGTTGGATCTCTTTGACAGTTCTTGAGCTCTGGAGCTTCGCAAGACGATTTCATGAATTGGTGCACAACCTACAGACTAAGGTACAGGAGACCCAGGACAATTTGGAGCAAATGTGCTTAATGATGGTGCCATGGCATAAAACTCCAATGTTTTTGCGAAAAGATGGAAAGAAGGATACTTTTATGGACCCAAGTGACCGGGAAATGGCCAAAAAGGCTAGGTATGACCAAATTATTATGACAGACACGGTATATCTATAACAGTTTTATTCCTTTATGTTTGAAGTGAATCGTTTTCCTCCTGCAGGTATTTGGAAGTAAGTGCTGCAGGCAAAGAAATCCATAGGCTTCTAAGGGCCAATATGGATATTTTTGGTTACGTTCAACAAGCTGACTCACCACGATGGCTTAATTACATCAACTTTGTGGATAGTCTCGTATATGTGTCCTTGCTACGCTCGCTTGGATGCAGGTAATTCATTTATATGTACATTTTAGTTACTGGGCACCACATGGTTTATTATATTAATTGTTCCTGTTTCAGTCTTACCTACATTATTGAAAACATGGAAACAATGAACGAAGTACCTCCACTCTTTGTCGTCAACATGGAGTTGCATGAACCCAAGGTCGTTTATGTACCTTCCTTGAATCGAGGACATCCGGAAGGTTTGATTCATTCGGTGGATGCTATGATTAATGATATCATAAATATGGCACGTCTTATACCGAGAGTATCCTCACGGACTGATGACGAAAATTATGAGGTAAGTTTCTAGGTAGCGAATGTGGTCTGATAGGTGTGGTTCGTAAATGAATCATGATCAACTTTCATGTGAACTGCAAGTATTGACGAAACGTTTAAAAACAGTAAGAATAAAATAATTCCCTTCCATCTTCAAAGATTCCAGATAATTTTCATTCTTTTGTTTACAATATACAAGGAGGGATATCAATTACGATCATTAATGTACAAAAGAATTAAATGTGGCAAACCGTGGCATTAAAATTCATTATGCGATTACCATTTGGCACATCACGTTTCACTTATATTCCTGGGTATTTTCCATTTCATACAAATTCTCTGCATAACATAATTCTTGATGTTGTGGTTTTTGAAGCCATATTTTCAGTGTTGCCTAAGTAAACAAGAGTTTAGTGCTTTTCAGTCGGTCAACACGAATGTACCCAAAAGAGAAGGGTTATGCCCTAATCCTGAAATAAATTACATGAGATTAATAAAACACTAGGATGACCAGTTTCGATCGTCAAGCGATCATCATCAGATCCATTACACTTAGGCTATAAAGTCTATGTTTGAAATACAGGTGAAAATATTTACAATATGTACAATTATTTAGTTGCAGTATTGGTACTGCAACTGTCAGTGTATGCTAAATGCAGTATATATGTTAGGTGAAATGCTAAATGGTGATAGCTATCCGGAGATTGTACTTTAGAGAGATTATATGGTTGTAAACTATAGTTAAACTATAAAATTTTAGGCTAACTACTTATCTGATTGTCTTCCGTACTACAGCTGCTCGCAGTTTTCGTGCTCACTGTAACTTACTGTGCGGTCAACTGCGGTGGTTATCTTAACGACTGGTTTTTCCTGCCTTCTCCCCCCCTACCCCTACGTGCTGTGGGGAGTGATAGCGATGTGTTTATGTGAGGTGTTGCCAACCTAGATAAGATGTATGTTATTGAATGAGGTGTGTCTACAACTATTAAAGACCGTGGATTAGCCCTCGCCACGCGTGGAGCATTACCCATTCGAACTAAGCGTTGACGGTCTTATGAGGACGTCCCGGTACCTTTAATACTGCCGCGAATATGGGCCTTGGTTTGTTGCAGAAGAAAAGTACATCGTACACCTGATCCAGATAACATTTACCTATTAAAAACCCCCTAATTTCCCCCCTTTTTTATCTAGCGTGGCTGTGTCGCTAAATTGTGTCTTGTTTCCGACAGGGTGTGTATTTTAGTAGCGTGAAGAGGGGTGAGCTCTCCATGAACGTGTGTTCGTTTAGATTGTTGGGATGGTTTCGTTTGGCTAGGTGTATCTCGATTGCTTCCTTTATGTCAAGAGCTCTGCCTTTCGATTCGTGATGGATTATTTTAAGGTCCGACTCTATGTTGGTAAAGCTGTGCCCCGCGTCACACATATGTTCGCACACGGCTGAATGTGTTCCGTATCTTATCGCATTCCTATGTTCATTATAACGGGTGTTATAATGAACATAGGAATGGGAATGTGTTCCGTATCTTATCGCTTTCCTATGTTCATTATAACACCCGTTATAATGAACATAGGAATGCGATAAGATACGGAACACATTCAGCCGTGTGCGAACATATGTGTGACGCGGGGCACAGCTTTACCAACATAGAGTCGGACCTTAAAATAATCCATCACGAATCGAAAGGCAGAGCTCTTGACATAAAGGAAGCAATCGAGATACACCTAGCCAAACGAAACCATCCCAACAATCTAAACGAACACACGTTCATGGAGAGCTCACCCCTCTTCACGCTACTAAAAAACACACCCTGTCGGAAACAAGACACAATTTAGCGACACAGCCACGCTAGATAAAAAAGGGGGGAAATTAGGGGGTTTTAATAGGTAAATGTTATCTGGATCAGGTGTACGATGTACTTTTCTTCTGCAACAAACCAAGGCCCATATTCGCGGCAGTATTAAAGGTACCGGGACGTCCTCATAAGACCGTCAACGCTTAGTTCGAATGGGTAATGCTCCACGCGTGGCGAGGGCTAATCCACGGTCTTTAATAGTTGTAGACCCACCTCATTCAATAACATACATCTTATCTAGGTTGGCAACACCTCACATAAACACATCGCTATCACTCCCCACAGCACGTAGGGGTAGGGGGGGAGAAGGCAGGAAAAACCAGTCGTTAAGATAACCACCGCAGTTGACCGCACAGTAAGTTACAGTGAGCACGAAAACTGCGAGCAGCTGTAGTACGGAAGACAATCAGATAAGTAGTTAGCCTAAAATTTTATAGTTTAACTATAGTTTACAACCATATAATCTCTCTAAAGTACAAACTCCGGATAGCTATCACCATTTAGCATTTCACCTAACATATATACTGCATTTAGCATACATTGACAGTTGCAGTACCAATACTGCAACTAAATAATTGTACATATTGTAAATATTTTCACCTGTATTTCAAACATAGACTTTATAGCCTAAGTGTAATGGATCTGATGATGATCGCTTGACGATCGAAACTGGTCATCCTAGTGTTTTATTAATTTCATGTAATTTATTTCAGGATTAGGGCATAACCCTTCTCTTTTGGGTACATTCGTGTTGACCGACTGAAAAGCACTAAACTCTTGTTATAATTCTTGATGCATTTACCAGTATACATTTGGCTACAATTTGCCATTGTTGTATAGACATTCAGCACGTACTGTACTCGAATTTATGTACTGATCACCGGCCATTATCCGCAGATGTTAAAGATCGCAGAGGTCATTGATCTCCAGCTAGACGGATCAACGATTCATCGCTGGCAAGTGGTACATCGGAACAAATATAAATAGCGAATGTACTATTAACTAGCTACATTGGAGTCACAACAATCTCCGTTGGACAGTGAGATTCTTAGAACTTCGGGATGTGACAGGTGTGGTAAAAGGATCGGGTGCCTATGATAACTAATAGTACACTCGCGGCTACATTACTGAAAGAAGAAAGTCTGAAGTATTAGAAAAATGGCACAGGTAAACTAAACAATACCTGCAAATATTTATTGCTTAAGACAAATACAACCAAAATAAAACACCCTAACGAAATTCGCAAATTAATAAATTTTAATAATAATAATAATAACAAACCCCTCAAATATTGTAATTAACTAAATGTTCATAAATTCGAAAATAAATCAAGGAATTTTCAAAAGTCTATTACCCCCTTATGAAAATCACTCCATCTCTTCTCAAAATAATATACCATTCCAAATATTCAGTCAGCTGTTATCAAATTCGGTTAAATAAAATATATCTCCTCTGTTGTCTATTCACAAAACTTATTTTACTCTATACAGGGAATTCCATTTTCCTATCCTAAATTCCTATGTCCTATATCAAAATTATCATTGCATATGATCATATCTATAACTATTTTATCATGAGTTCAATTCAATCTACAGTATTAACAAAACCAAGGCAGCATTCGTCAATGCGTCTTTCGTACAATGTTCTTACTAAACATCCCTCTCTTAAATATTCCTTTAATAGAGTTACTCGTCTCTCATCACTGGTGTCTCAATATCACAGTCCAATAGCTCTCAAAACAACCAATAAAGCTCATTCAAGTCATAAAATTGTCAAATCCATGTTAAAATTCAACAAAGAATAATGCTGCCTATAGATCATCATTCATAAATCAAACTTGCATATCAATGTGATAATTCATAGACCTTGTCTATCGATCAACTGTTCCTCATATATTGCACAAATAACCTTAATTTCGGTCGACAATATTAACATAATTCGCTGTAAATTCATAGGCTTAATAATGCTTCCAAATGCATATCCTGACAATAGCAACCTCTCTACCTCAATATTCCCTATCTCGAAGCATATAATAATTCAATAATATAACTCTTTCCATCATATTTATTTATTTATTTATTTATTTATTTAGCGTATGGCTTTTAGTGCCGGGAGCGTCGGGTGACATGTTCGGCTCGCCAAAGATTCTAGCTGCTTCAATGCGGCTACCCATAGGATGAGCTACAAGTTCCGTCCATCATTCGCTACCAGATGTCGCTGTTACCTAGCGGTGAACGTTGGAACTTTGGTAGAGCATTTCAACGAAATCTAACCTACAATTTAGCTTCACAAGTTGAATAAGTAGAAGGTTCTTTAACATGCCATAAATCTATGTCAAAACCCTAGTGTTGCCTTTCCATTTCAACATAAAGTTTTGGCTTCGACAGCACGTAATTAATCACCATGATCCATAAGTTATAATTCCATATTAATCCTTGCTTCGTAAGAGCAGAATACCCTTAACGGCTGCAGAACTATTCGTGCTCATTTCTTCACAATGCATTTTACCTACTGTCGATAATACAGTATTCTCAATAAGGCGCTGTGCTTGTTATGTTCACAATAATACCACATATTACGATCTATTCACTACAATCTCTGACTATTTACATCATATTTAATAAATATAATATTTTCATTACACCAAACCTGTCTTTCTTCAACAAGTGATATAATTACTTCATCTGACTCAACAAATGATCTAACAAGAATCAATGTGAAGTATTGTAACAGTTCCTAGTGTTGCCAAGTTTCATCAATTCTCGAAATAATCTAACGTGCAACAAAGATCGTCTATTGTAGTTGAATAATAAAGTCCTCCATGATGTTGGAACATTGCCAACTCAAATCTAAATAAAGTGGTGCTCTAAAGCAAATCCATGATTCGATGAAGTTTCTGAATAACACTCACTGTCGGCTCGCTGTCACAATGGAAACAGGTCTTACTCCTCCAAAATGATAGTTTGACATTATTTCTCTTGTATTTCCTTTACGTAAAACATCACGCAAAGCTGCACTCTGAAGTGTCTTCTTCGAAACAAGCAAATATGGGCTCAGTAGGCTACTAAAACATTATTATCATAATTCATTTGAGTAACTTCCTCTGTGATATGATTGACTGTTCGCGTTGAGTTGGGTCCACTCACCATCAAAATCATAGTCAAATATTGAGCCCTACAAAACAATTTTGTATAAATTGAAAGAATTTAAAGGTATTTCTTTGGTTTATCTTACACACTCAACCAAATGTTGACTCGATGATCTGGAGCTAAGCAATTTGATAATCAAATTCAAATATTTATGGTAATGCCAATGCTGGATGTACTCGTACTTCCATGTGAGTGTTCGCTTCCCGCAGGATTCTATTCACTGTGACCGGACTTCTGGCAATATATCTGTACTTTGCATTCTTCTCCCAGGATGTCTCACCCCAGAGCGATTATTCTATTCAAAAATAATATTAATTTCAGGTTGTAGGTATTCCTGTCTGTCACTCCTAAGGTCCGGGTTCGATTATCGTCCAAGCCATCCTACAAGTGGTTTTCAGGGGCATTCAACTTGTACTCCAGGCAAATGCTGTTATGGATCCTAACTTAAGGCCACGACCAGTTTTCCTCAATTATGAACACACGCTACTAATGGACATAACAATAACACAGGCTATCAGTCAAACTCTACCACACATCAAAATGCACAGGGCTGATCACAATAATATCCAGACCCCCAAATAGAGCAACAATTTCAGGGCAGCGGTAGAGTAGTCGCAGACCATTTGCTATTTAGTTCTCTTTCTAGTTTCATGCTCAAATATACTGTCGGCTACATATTGTCCCCAATCATAAGTTCATACGTTTCGCAAATACTAGATTGCCTCGTCCTGCCAATTAAAATGACACGTATGGGCGGGGCTATAACACCGAGAATGAGTTATTGCAGGCTGCAGGCAACATAGAAGATCAAGCGTAAGAACAGGACAACTCAATAATTATGAATTTATTAAAAGTCATCAATATTCGTCTATTCTCTAAAATTTTATTATGGACAGTTAACGCATAATCACTTGTGAATTTAAGACCTTGTGGAACATGTTGATCATCGGAGCAATGTCATTGGTTGCGTGAATGGGAAGCCGGACACCAGGATGAAAGTGTCGAGCACTCGAATTGTGCAAACCTGTGACGAAGTGTGCCAGACCACGTGCTCGAGTACAAACTGCTAATTGAGATAACATTATGAAAATAATGAAAAGTATTCTTTAAAACTGTGCGGAGTTATTATCAGAAGTGAAGTAGCCTAAGCATACTAAGTAATTACAACGTTCGAAACAGTGAAATTGTCCATTAGAGCAAACGTGCACCAGACCAAGTGCTAACAGATTTCTACCTGTAAATTGAGAATTTTAGTGAAACAGTATAAAACCTCCGTTGCTTAGGCGGCACCACGCCGGCCTCTCACCGCTGGGTCCGTGGTTCAAATCCCAGTCACTCCAAGTGAGATCTGTGCTGGACAAAACGGAGGCAGACGGGTTTTTCTCCGGGTACTCCGGTTTTCCCTGTCGAAATTTCATTCCAGCAACACTCTCCACTATCATTTCATTTCATCTGTCATTCATTTAATCATTGCCCCAGAGGAGTGCGTCAGGCCTCGGCAGCCGGCACAGTTCATATCCTCGCCGCTAGATGGGGGCTCCATTCATTCCATTCCTGACCCGGTCGGAGACTGGAACCAGGCGGTGGATTTTCATTTTCAGTGAGACCGTATACAATTGTGAAAAAGCATTTATGCGTATGCTAGATCGAATTAATTAGTGGAATACGCGTGCGGGGTATGGATGATCCGACATTAACAGCTTACGTGAAACATAAGTCGAACTGGACACTGTGTGAACATTTCCACGAGGTCGAGATTCAGTACAGTGAAAATTATCAAAGTTCGTAGGAAAGCGTGTAAGTGCATTTAGTAAAAGCACAAATGATTTGCGAATTTTTGGAGCACCTCCCAGGTTTAATTCAGTGTTGTTTAGATAAAGGGAGATAGTGAGAGATTATGAGGCATACATGACGGGTGTAAAATGAGGCCGGGCAATGTGGGGAGTAGGGCTATACAGCATGTCAAGAGAACCTTCAACGTAACATAGTTTCTGTGAGGTATGTAAATGGACGATTAACGTTGATAGGTTTGGAAATGTCAGGAAATCGGGTTAGGATTCTTTCAGTGTACGCTCCATGTGAAGGGGCGGAACAGGAGGAAGTCGACAGAGTTTTTATGATGTGGTAGTGAGAGTTAACAATAAGGATAGTGTGGTACTGATGGGGGAACTGAGGGGTATGAGAAGGTAATAGGTAAATGGGCGAAGACAAATGGTAAATGTTAACTAGACTTCCGTGCTGGCGTGGGGTTTCCTGTTGCGAACTCATTCTCGAAGCATAAGGAGATTCACAGATACACACGAGAGGGTTGAGGAACCATGTCAATAATAATAATAATAATAATAATATCGTATGGCCTCGGATACCGGGTGCAAGCTTAGTTAATTGACTCCCAGAAGGCAGCTGGCATGTCGAATTTTATCACTCCTTGGAGCGCTATGAAAGTCAAGGAGGTTAGATATCTAAGCTCCTTGAAACTATAGCGCTTTCTAGTAGCGAAAGGAGGAACTTTTGTGTTGGCGGAAAATCCCGAGATAATTTTTACCTTTATGAACACGGCCTACTGAATTCAAATGGGTTATTTTACATGCTAAGAACGTATGACATGCATGTCGTGATTTTTGCGGCCTTTCGAAATTCACTTACCATGGCCAGGAGCGAACCTGCAATCTTGGGATTGGTAGCCCAAGACGATAAACACTCACCCACCGTGGCAAGCGGGTCAATAATAGACTATATCATTACTAACTTTGAATTTAGAAAATTGATCAGGAATTTCTTTTGTGAAACAGACCACACACTGATCTGCTGTGCATTAAGCATGGCTAGACCTAAATTGCAGAAAGTGAGATCTGTTTGAAGATGAATTAGTGTTGAAAATCTCCGAGAAGGAACTTAGGCAGAACGAAATGGAATTGATTGATGAGAAATTTCAAACAGTAGATGGTAAATAATTTCAGGACCTAGAAACAGAGAGGTCAGGATATAGGGAAGCAGTACTAGAAGTAGCAAAGGCATGTCTTTTGACAACAGTAACTAAAGATAGGACACATCCTAGTGGAATGACATAGAATGCTTGTAGAATTAAAGAGAAGGCTTGCAAAAATGGCTCCAAACAAGGAATCCGAGAGACAGGGAACTCTATCTAATAAAAAGGAACAAAACCAAACAAATGATAGTAGAATCCAAAAAGAGAGAATCATGGGAGGAATTTGGAGCAACATTAGAAGCTTTAGGTCAAGCGGCAGGAAAATCTTCCTGAAGTGTTATACATATTCTTAGGAATGGAGGGAAAAGAGAAATGAGCAGTGTTGTGGATAGTTTATGGAAACTCATTGTGAGAATGGCAAGAATACTTCGAAAATTTGCTAAATGCTAAAGGAAACTTATCTGGCAATGCGGCAAATTTTGGGATTATGCAGGAGGAGAATGAGGACATACACATGATCACGATTGACGAATTAGACAGGTTGATTAACAAACTAAAATGCCACAAAACAACAGGAGTAGATACAATTATGGCAGAAATTGTAAAGTATTGTGGGAAAGTGTGACTGAAATGGTTGCATAGGATAATAGAATTGACTTGGGACAAGAACAGTAATTACACCAATTTATAAGCAAGGTAACAGGAATGATTTCAGCAATAAAGGCATTACTTTGATAAGCGTCCCGGGCGAGTTTTACACAGGGATCGTAGAAAGGAGAGTTGGATCACTGGCCATCCAAGATGGCTAAAAATCGATGTGGCTTTAGACCGCCACGAGGATGTCAAGATCAAATTTTAAGCGTGGGCCAAGTTATTGACAAATGCTTCGAGAGGAATAGACAGTGGTGTTCGTGCTTTGTAGATCTAGAGAGGCCGTACGATAGAGTACCCGGTGAGAAGATGCTGAGCATTCTGAAGGATTATGGTATTGAGGGAAGGCTGCTAGAGGCAATCAAAAGTATTTATTTTGATAATTAGGCTGCAATGAGAGTTGATAGTAGGATGAGTGTTTGGTTCAAGGTTGTTAGAGGAGTGAGGCAAGGTTGTAATCTCTCACCACTACTGTTTATTTTGTACTGGGGCATTCTATACGTAATGGCAACACTGTTGTCAATCAGCGATCCTAGTGTTGATCATTGGAATCTTGTAGTATATTGTTGAACAGTCTTAGATGTATAGAACTGTAATATTGAATGTCTCGAAATAGCTGATATTTGTGAATACATTAAGTTTTTCTCACATTGAGTAAGTACTACCGCCCTAAAAAGATGCTCAGTAGATATGAACAAAGGTGCATCATAAAAATCCAAGTTGCAAGAGGAAAAAGTGCTACTCAGTGCTTTAGAGAAATGCAAGAAGCTTGCGTGAGAGAATACCCCGGTTCACGTCCGATCACCGCTAATAAGCAACATTGGGCATGGTTACTATTTGGATGGGTGACTGCTTGGTTAATATGGACAATACTGAGCCCGTCAGACGAGTTGTTTGGGTTGCCACTAACCGAAATATCTTCCCAGACAACTCACCGTCTGGACGCATAAGCCGAGAAGGCTTGAGTGTACTTCCTATAGGTCATTGCGCACGAAGACGCAGCATCCCGGGGCGATCGGGCAGACACGGCCAAAAAGGCGAATAGACCCAAGAAGCACACTCTAGAAACACATAGCTTAAAATGATAACATCCAGTCTTATGTTAAACTCGAATAAAATTTATTTAAAAATGTGCAAACACCTATCTTAGTTCGGGGGGAGGGGTTAATCTCGGGCTAATCCCGCAAGCTAAATAAAAAAAGTTAAAGTTGATGATCCTAAACTGATTGTAAATTGAAATAACCCTCGCGAAAAATCTAGTTACAAAAAATGCAAAAGCAGCAAGCTAGGGCAGTGGCACGTAAAGTACACCCTACACAAATGAAACGGGTTACTTATGAATTTGGGCCGATAACCTAGATGTTAGGCCCCTTAAAACAACAATTATCATCATCATTACTTATGAATTTAAATTAAAAACAACAAGGATCAAAAGAATTTATGATGGTACCACTCACTTATTTATCTTTAAATAAGTTAAATCTAGCTAAATCCTGACAATTACAACAAAGTATACGGTGACTGAATACCGTAAAAAACAAACATTTAATAACAAAGCTATGTGACAAACCAGTATAAAAAATAACTAAGTTCCTTACAAACTATCAGGTACAAGGGGTAAGTATACATTTATACACAAATACATAAATAAATAAGACACAGCTTTCAGAAACCTTCATATCATTGCCCTGCGTACACGCAAGAATACTCTTTGCATACTTGGGTTATCTAGTGTTTGTTATGTTGGTAAATGCGTGATCCCAAAACACGTCTTATATTACTGAGGTGTCGTGCGCCACTAGCTGAGAACTAATGGTCCGCGACAAGTCTGTCGTCAAAAAGTAGTGTTATCAAAAATGACATGTCATTCCCCGCTCGGAAATGTGACTGATCCTATGAACTGGCCAGTTCGCATCCAATCGTAAGTCAAAGTTTTACTGTAATTTTAGTTATTCCAGTTTTAACAATTAGGTTTTATTATTATTAGAAGCGTGATTATTATCTGTCGTCGTTTTAGAGTACTGGCCCATTCCTCAAAGGACAACTAAGCTTAAACTCGTGAAGTCTCTCTAAGAGCAACACTAAAGATCATCGGCTCACACCTGGCCGGAATTCACAATAACACTGTCGGGGCTCGAAGCTCACCGTAACAGTCTTCAGGTACTGACCTGGACATCAACGGCTCACACCTGGCCGGAATAAATGGTCGCAGATATAACAATCTGTACGACGACGCAACACAAGGCGTCACAACAATAACACAAGCCTACAAAAACGGTGTCAAAACATCTCATAAAACAGACAAAAGCTTCTACTCATCATAATACACACTCCTGGCGTTCAAACATCTCGCTTCCTAAAGCGGTAACTTTAGCAAATAACGTCCAATGACGTAATAAACATGTGGCAGCTATGAACATTCATATAACCTTGACAAAATAATCAATACATTCCGTCACGTTGAATTGGAGTATGCGCATGCGCGTCGAGACTAAACAAAAAAAACTACAAGTCATCTCACCTGAGCGCTGCGGATCTCCATACAGTTCACAAACATTCAGTAGCTTGTCAAAGCACTCACACTCATCTCATCGCGTCTGCGATGTAACACACTACACAGGCGTATAATATCTCTCAAATAGAAGTCTTTCTGATATAACGCTGGCTTAAAATTTAACACAATTAAAAAATACTTTTCCGTGGTTTCACCGCCACGCTAAAATTCCATTAACACTGATAGGTAACGTCAAAATGTTACAAAGACAAAATAGTGGAGATATTCCACTCTAAAAATGACTTCGGAAATGGATAAAAATATTCCATTCCTCTTATTATATTCTGTACAATATGCCTTTACAAAACTTTCTCGTGTCTCACAACTTGACACTGAACCAAAAATAATAAACAGTTGACAATCCTACTAACTGATATGTCGTCTAAAATGATACAATGGCATCGGGTTCGATGATGGGTAGGCCTCTGCAATAATGCTCCCAAATATAGTTCTCCTCAGAACTGTTGAGTCATCATAGCTCACATTAAAGCTTAAATAAATCCATTCAAAAAGGTCATGACTTCTGTCGATCATGAAAATGGTACGAGGCTCAAATAGCTCAAAAACTAAGAGTGGCGTTAAAGAGAGGTTCGCAAACAGGGGATCAGGAAAAATAAGCGAATAGTGGTTGTCCATTATTCCAAATACCTATTCTAGTCCATCTGAAGGACTGACCAAATCAAATCAAAGTGATTTGAGGTCTCCCTAACCAAAATTAGGACAAAAATCCTGCGAACACTTTTACTTGCACCAAACACTCTGGTGACTAACTCATCCACTGGAATAAAGCATAATTAAACTATCTACAAAAAATCCCTGCCTGACTGGTGTCACAAGTTCGGTTAATGTCTATATTCTACAATCTATAACCTACTACCACAGATCAACCCGTAAAAAGAAAAGAGTTGACTCACTCAGAAGCCACCATAATCGAAGGTTCCAACAGTATGGTGTAACAGAGATTCAGGATGGTTTGCAATCTTCCATGAACCTGCTCGGACATCGAGCTTATACCACTCCATTCCTCTCCATCGGCTTCTCGTCTCTCGAGTAAAGATTTCCTCCTCATGGTCAACGGTAGGGTTGAGTGTACCTTGGATCTCCACATACAGGTTGGTGTTTGTTGATCCTCCTGCCATGGTTGTAGATTCGTCCTCCTCCTTGTCGAAATATTCCTCACATCATGGTGTCTATTCCATGATACTGGTCATCATGGGCATTGTAATAGTAGCGTACACGTGGTTGACGTTCAAGTACATCGTGAAATTATCACACGTGTTTTCCACTGATTGGAAGTTAAGCAGAGTATAACAGTATAGCAAATCACTGGCTTTATAGTGCAGACGTTCAACAAATGGACTTTCACTGTCTGCGTCACTGCATTTAATAGACATGCGTTGTCAGCAATCACTGATTCAAATATGTATTTTACACATCCACAAATATCGCACTGATCTGGTGAAAAATTCATACGTAAAGTGCGGCGCTATATGTAGTAAAATGAAGCACTTTTACTTTGATGGATGGTTTAGCGATCATGTTTGATTGACTGTATTTTATCACTCTCGTGTAACTTGCAGCATGGCGTTCACAATGGAAATGTGGTGTAACACAAAAATATCCGACACAATTGTAACAAAAATATCGCAGACATGTGCGTTTTAACAGAATATCACTGGTAACAATTATCACCATTAAATTTATTTCACACTTAATCTCTCACAGACGATTGTGGATTTTATCTCCACCTCGTGGACGTAGCATGTGGTGGTCGTCGCTTGGACGTGAATTGCACCTTTCCACTCACAATTAAATAAATACTTTTCGCAACGTAGCACAGCACACATTCGTGCAAAAATAATACTTTTACATCGACGTAGTCGGATACACAAGTTGTTCTTCACCTACACGGTGGACTTCGAATATTTCCTTGTCTCACAGGACGGTCTATCCCAGCAGGTCTGTACACGACGCCTGTCAAACAGTAAGAGCCATGAGTGTAGGTCTCTCTGCCTCGTGCAGAGTCAAAAGTTGAGTCGTTGACGGTCCACTTCCTCCCGCCAATCTGCGGTGCAAATACCTTTTACCTTATAACAAAAATGCGGTAAACATCGAGATGTTTCCTCGAAGCAGTATTACAAAATGGAATGACCTGAGACTTTTAAATGCAAAATAGGTAATACTTGTCCTCAGAATAAAATATTCAGGTGAGTGTCCAGAGTCAAGACAACTCCCATATCTTCCTGTCTGTCGCGCGCTATAACAGGGCGCGTTCTGTTTCACAGACATGACTTGTTCCTCATAAGTTCCAACTAATATCACCGAGCCATAAGCTTCCTCGGGCTCAATACGGACATGGCTTATGGTCCTATCATGTAAGCGATACGTTGCCAAATCCTTAGAAGACGACGCACTTCATCTGCAGCACCGTTTCCGGATGTCTCTCTCTCGTTGATAGATCTAGAGCTCTCTGGATGTCAACTCTTGATAGAAATCGAACGCTTCCTAGAGGTTCTTTTATCTTTTAGAATAAGTCAGAATCACAACGGCTCATGCCAGGTGAATTTGGTTAATGTTCGAGTACTTCCCAGTTCCACCTTTTAAACAAATTCCCCACTGTTGCGGCTATAAGGCAACGAGCATTGTCATGTAACACAACAGCACTCGCATTGGCCTGAGGTCATTAACGACGCCATGTTGGGCGCTAAATATGTTCCAAGTAACACAAGTAGTAGTCTGTATTTACTTTTATACCATGAGGTACCGGTACAGTATGTACATAACACACAAGGATCATCAGTTTCAAAGGATTCTGCAATGCTCGACATCCTATATGGGTATGGTGATTCTATATGTCGCCATTCCCTTAATTGTCGTTTCATCTCAGGTGTGTACGAACGTACCCATGTCTTATCCATTGTGATAACGAGACGAAAAAATACCTCTTTTTCATGTTCATATCGCTCCAAATGTATTCTTGCTGTCTCCATTCGCTCCCTCGTTCCAATTTCGGTTTGAGTGTGTGGAACCCAGTGGCAGAACGTTTTCGCATCTTCGGCATTTCTCTTGAAATGTGAAGGACAGACGATGGTGCAATACCAAGCGCCTGTATTAATGACCTAACAGTGTGAACATGTAGCAGCAACAGGCCTACCAGGACTTGCTTTGGCTTCCACCCATCTGGCAATAGTTTGATAAGGTTGGACTTCTCGCCCGCAAGCTTCTTGCAATTCTCTAAAGCAATGAGTTGCACTATTTCCTCTTGCAATTTGGATTCTTATGATGCACCTTTGTTCATATTTACTGAACATATTTTAGGGCAGTATTACTTACTGATTGTGAGAAAAAGTTATTGTATTCACAAATATCTGCTATTTCGGGACTTTCAATATGACAGATTTATACAACAAAGTCTGCACAACAATATACTACAAGATTACAACGGTCAACACTAATTGCCATGAACCATCGCCGTCACAAGCCGTGGAATTGGCAACACTTAAGACCACATGCTAAGTTTTATTCGAAATATCGTTTATTTTGATATGAGAGCATCTAAAAGCTGTTCGTACTGTACCCGATCGGGTATCTCTAGGCCTAAAAATTAAATAATAATAATAATAATAATAATTATCTCGGGTGCGGTACGTTCGTTAAATGATCACTAATGGCCTAGGTCAACAGGAAACAGGTTCGCTAAACTACTGAAATGGCGTACACTAGTTAACAGGTAAAATCTAATTTATTGAACTAAAAAATCCGGTTTGAAAAATTACATTAACTCAAAAGAACAAAAATATAAATGCAACAGCAAAACAAGTTACAATAACGTTACAAATTAAACCCAAATAAGAAGAGAAACAAAATAAGTTTAAAATAACAAAATCGAAATAGTAAAAGAAAAACACGGCTCTCCCAGAGCTCATCATCGGCCTCAAATACAGCTTAAAAGAAACGAAAATAAAATACATTAATTGGATCCAGCTGTGAGCAAGCAAAGATTACATCACTACGTTAACAGCTGACTGCCAGGGGTGGCACAGTTATTACGGTGAATGTCAACTGCTACGACAAATTCAGGGTCTCAATCAAAATGCAGTTGCCCTTAAAATACTAAAATAAAATATTCTGATCCAGCTGTGAGCAAACAAAGATTACATCACTACGTTAACAGCTGACTGCCAGGGGTGGCAAAGTTATTACGGTGAATGTCAACTGCTACGACAAATTCAGGGTCTCAAACAAAATGCAGTTGCCCTTAAAATACTAAAATAAAATATTCTGATCCAGCTGTGAGCAAACAAAGATTACATCACTACGTTAACAGCTGACTGCCAGGGGTGGCAAAGTTATTACGGTGAATGTCAACTGCTACGACAAATTCGGGGTCTCAAACAAAATGCAGTTGCCCTTAAGATACTAAAATAAAATATTCTGATCCAGCTGTGAGCAAACAAAGATTACATCACTACGTTAACAGCTGACTGCCAGGGGTGGCAAAGTTATTACGGTGAATGTCAACTGCTACGACAAATTCAGGGTCTCAAACAAAATGCAGTTGCCCTTAAGATACTAAAATAAAATATTCTGATTCCTCTTACTGGCACACACATCTGCAAATACACTTGGACGTAGTGTGAGAGTATTCTTTCTGATAGGCATCTGACATTTGGTCGTTCAGCCTATCGGGTGGACAATAATATAGAAAATATCGGGCTAACGAGATAACGCAAATTAACAGGGGGCGTAACTACACCAAATGCAACACAAAACATTCTGGGTTCGAACCAGAAATTTACATAAAGAAAATAGCCCAACAATGGCTCACTTAAACAGAGAAAATGCCAGCATGCCTAACTACTAAATAAACAAACCCCCTCTCCTGTCTAAAATCTAACTTCAATCTTCCATGTGTTGATAAACTAATCGACCTTGACCAACCAGCCGGGGTGACACTCCCCATGGGTAGCGAGCACGCTTCCACGCCAGCTGGACAGGTGACTTCACATTCAAAAATGTGGTCTCTTACTAAAAACGCCTTAGTGGCTATGCTACGATTTGTGACATTTACAGGGTTTTAAATAAATTTTACATCAGACCAGGGCTGCGCAACAAAAACCAGAGACGTCAGCACTCCTCCAACCTGTAAAAAAAAACACATCGCGTGTGTGTGTACACAAAACAAACATGATGAACCTAAACGTACTTTGTGTGCATACTAATTACTTCGGACTACGCTGTCCGGAAACACTTACCTCGGAATACCATCCGGAAACACATACATCGGAAATACAATCCGGAAAAACACTTACCTCGGAAATACAATCCGGAAACACTTATGGGCTCAAAATTCGGCCGGTATGCACACAAATACAACCTCACGGCTCCTTGCCGGGAAAAAAATTAAAGCACACACACACTCCTGGGAATTCACTGGTCAATTCGCAACCGGTCTGGGAAAAAAAGAAAGGTGGGTCATGGGTCGCTAACCATCTGACCTATTTTCCTAAAGTGGCAAAACTAGTCTAACCTAGCTGGGCGTTACTAAATGTCACAAAAAAAACAAATTCTTACCCTATCTACTTGTCAGGTCGTACACTTAACTTACAGTTAGTCTTACATGAATATTATAGCCACAACAAAATCCATCCTAAAACACACGGCAATTTAACTTATGATGCCTTTGGCAAATAAAAAATTACAGACACCTCCGTCATCCACCAACAAACATGCATTATTTTTAAGGACTGACGGACAAAACAAAAAAATAAAAAAAAGGACTGGCATGCTGACAAAAAAAAACTAATAGCCCCTGTCTTAAACGAAATATTGACATCAAAAGTCAAAACAAAGCTAATACTACTGTACAAATATCTCGTCCCCTTTTCTACATTACGTCCCCAAATATAGGAAGTTTAATACTTATCACTTGTCCCTGGAGTAGACAGGCCCATGACGGCTGCTGGTCACCACTTCGACACCCGGACGTAAGGCCTTTAGCCCATCATCAATCCGGTGTCGTTCCACTGGGTCATCTTACAAAGCGATGACATACACATAAATACACTGTTAACACTAATCGATGCACTTATTTTGCACACCCTATCACATAAGACACTTTCTACACTTATATCCACGGGCTTCATTCGCTGCGAATCGTTATGATATTTGGCTGGCGGTACCGTTACTGCGAATCGGGCTTGCAGGTCCTCAGTAGGCCGACGTACCCCTATCCCGTTCAGTCCTAGATTGGTATTTCCTACGATTTCCTAGACCGTTGAAACATATGAGTACACGCCTATAGGTTCAGCGATCTCGCTTGCAACTCGTTAGCTCCACAAAGTTCCCTGCTCGGGTCTCGAATGGGCTGCTGGTCAGCGCTCCGCGCTCTCGGCTCCACACGGCGTGGCGTTAAGTTTTTAATGGACGTGGGTGGCAAACTCCATCTGGATAGATTTGTATAAATAGTGTTCGCCTTCGATAACTATCATGACCACTGTGGGTCTTTAGCCGCAAGTTTGAATGATTGGCGGTAAAAGTTTATCACTTAGAAAATGTTTTCTCACTCGGCTACTCGGTATTAAAGTCGCGAGCAGCGTGGACTATGCCCGGTGTGGCTGCAAAACTGACTGACTAGTGTGTGCCCTCAGTGCCTAATCCACCCTCAACATTGGGACAATGGACTTGTCACCTCTGTCAAGTCCGCTCCCATGGCAATCGTCACACCGCAATAATTTTTGGTTCAACTTGTAGGTCAAGATGAGGACGGCAATATTCATAGGATTTAATTCGAAATCGATCGGCAGAAACCTCCTCAAATCAAATTGCATCATGACGCTACAGGGTAGATCCTCGTTTGGCGCCATGTCTTGAGTGTCGTGGAGGGGGGGGAAATATTCCTCCGCGGCTGACTCAGTAATATCCCCGTAACTCTGGTAGTTTTTGGGCTTGGGCCGTGATTAAAATTCCGAAATGCATTTCCCAGCCTCTTCTCTGATTGGGCCATTTTATTACAATTATTCCATAGGCGGATCTTAAATTAGCATCTCGGCGCTACTTTACATTGTCTAATTCCGCGGGCTCTAGTGCTGGAGGATTACCAAGGCTAGGGTGTCGTAAATCCAGCACTTCAGCTGCACAATAAGTGTGTTGGCTATACAAAAGGAGCTCTTGTCCACAAAATTCTTGGAAATGCGGGCCTCACCCAGTAAGGCTACGGTGTTGTCCTGCTCGTATTCCAAACCTCCGTGTTTTCTCTTAGTGCTATGGGCAGTAGAGTAATTATTGTTCTTAACATCATATAGGACTGGCAACTCAGATGTCGTATTCATTTCGGTTCAAACACTATCGTGTTCCTTGTGTATGGCTCCCCCACAATTTCGGCACTGAGAACACCGCAAATTATGCGTGCTCGGTATGCGATCGATCCTGAGGTCTCCGATAACTCGGCATGATATCGATCCCTAGCCCCCTGATCGGTCACAGTACTAACTATTTCAACACCCGTGATATTCCTCGTGATAAATCAGACCTGCTGAAAATTGTGGAAGTGAGTATTTCCCGTATTAATTTTCATGTGTAACGAATAACTACTATTGAATTTAAGCAACAAATTCTTCACTAATATTTCATTTAACTATTTCAGATGCCTAGGAAGTGTTGTGTGCCTGACTGTAAGTCAAATTAGGGCAGCACTATTAAAATAACTGGTTATATCACTACGTTTTGATCACTACAGAGAGATGGACTTTCAGTGCCTAGTAATTTAGTTTTGGTATATATCTTAATGTGGCCTCTATATTCCCGTACATTATGAACTGTACTCAGTTGGCAGATGCCTTTAAGTAGATTTCATTAGAAAGCTACCTATTTTTATATTAAGTGACCAGTTAGCATTATTGCTAGACTGTCAGCTTTAAGATTGGAGGCCTATTGTGACATTGATGAGTGCATGTGTGGACAAAAAGTGAAGATTTCATTATCAAAGGCAGTCTCTTAAGTTCGTAAGAATAGTCTATTTTTTCTGAACGCGTCAATGATGGCAGTGAGCATAGCAGCAATAAAAGAAAACTTCAGACATTGGGACATCGGGGTACAGTAAAGCCTTTCATTACTACCTTATCAGGAATCGACAGTACATAGCATGATAATATGTATCCTTTATTTGTGATATTTGTGTGTAGATTTAGCGGACGTTATGTTCTGCTGTATTTTCGGAAACATTAGGCGTCAAAATCTATGGGTTTACGCAGTGCTAGCAATTACCATGTGCTTGCGCTAGGCCTCCCAGATGACAATGGGGCGGTTTTGCCAAACCTTATGACACGGCTTAAGAATTGTAGAAGGCGGGTATATGGACCATTTGCTGAAATACATAAACTGGCTGGATGGGATTCAATTAGGTGCAAACCAGATAAGTTGTCTGTCGTAAGCTAATTTCCTGGTTGCAATGGAAAGCTTAAAAGATACCATGTGAGAACTCGAACAGGAATGTAGGGAGTGTGATATGAAGATCAGCATGTTAGAACTCGAACAGAAATGTAGGGAGTGTGGTATGAGGATCAACAAGTTAGAACTCGAACAGGAATGTAGGGAGTGTGGTATGAAGATCAGCATGTTAGAACTCCAACAGGAATGTAGGGAGTGTGGTATGAAGATCAGCATGTTAGAACTCCAACAGGAATGTAGGGAGTGTGGTATGAAGATCAGCATGTTAGAACTCGAACAGGAATGCAGGGAGTGTGGTGGGTAGTTTATTGGCTGAGGAATAACCCACCCACCAAGGGAAGATGATTAAGAGAAGGAAGTAGGTTTTGGATTGGAGAAAAAGGATAGAAAAATAGGAGGAGAGTTCCACAAAATTAATAAGTTTAACTTTAAACACACTTAAAGGCGGTTGCCACTGGAAGTTAACTCTCTGATACCTAAAGTAGGTACGAGCTTGGTCGAAGCTGACGGGAACCGCAGCTAAGACTTGGGCGATTTGCCAGAGAAAGGCTTTAGTGTATTTCCTCCCAAGCATGCATAAAAGTACTATGGGGAAGGGTGATGGTCTGGCCAGACAAATAGTAGTAGATTTGTTCTGTATTAACGATGGCATGAACTTGGGAAGAGTCAGGGAAGTTAGGATCTTGCTTAACCGTTGTATTTCCGAAATTATGAATCCAAAAACAAATATTTAATTTATTTAACAATTCAAAGAAGTTTGAGGAAATTAACAAGCATGTATTCAATCTAGTTAACAGTTTGAGGTCGCAGACCTCCGACAACATTCAGAAATTGCTCCAGGCAATTGACAATTTACAAGGTTTCAAACCTTACATGTTTCTAAAATCTTTATAAGATTTAAACAAATAAACAATGAAGTAATTAAAGTTTGAACGTGAATTGGAGTACAAAGAGTGTACCTTAAGAAATTCTTGAGAGAATGTTCTAGAGAAAGTGACAACTTCGAATATAACAATAATGAAAACATGAAAAATAATATAGAAGTTCCTACAACTTCTTATATTTATACAGAATTAATTTATGAGAATTATACAAAGGAGAGCAGGTCACTTACTGTGAAACCTGAAGAAAGTTAAAAGGAAGGTTCTAGACTTCCCAAGTTTGAGTAGGAATCACTAGCCAAATGGGACAGTTTCCATTTCGTGAAACCTGAACATGACTCGCTCAAGAGTTTAAAGAATTGTTCTCCCTGATTATAGGAAAGGAACAATGTGAATTTGAAACTTGTATCACACAAGCAATTATGCAGAATTTAATTAATGTTAAACTAGCAAAGTTGGAAGGGCACTTCGTGAGTGACACCTTATAGAAAAGTTACAATTTTATTAATATGGGTTGTTAGTAGAAGGTTGAGGAAAGATCATTGGGATATAGGATCAATGTTCATGGCCGTATTTAATATAAACGGACGATCGCGACGCGGTAGAAACGTGGAGCAAGCACTGGTTATCACTGTAGTCTATAAAGATGCATGCAAAGTTCACTATAGAAACACTAAAGTTTATGAGAAAGAAAGTTATTACAATTATGGAAATAACTGATTGCACTATAGGGGTGAGAGTCTATTTCTTGAAAAAGTTGTGATTTACAATTAAATGTACCATAAAACATTCCAGTGGTTCCAGCGGTGGAAGAAAGTTAGCTATTGCAAAAATTTGTAAGGAAGATTCCTCATTTTAAATATTATTGTCACAGGTGAGTGAAAAATACCTGACGGCAAGACTCGCAGATAGAGTACAAGATCTCGAAGGTTCCAGAACGACTTTAGCAGAAAAATGGGGTTGAGAAAATCCAACGGAGGAACTAGCTTGATGAATTATAGACAGCGGGTATTAGGTAATATCCCACGTAGTGAGATGATTTCTCATTTGAATAGCTTAAGAAAAGCTCTTTTTTAGTAAGGTTGGCTTATACAAGCGAAAGCTCAACATGGCAAATCCCACGAAGAATGATTTTTGCCCCAAAATAAATACTTTCACACTGTCTATAAAAGTATCATTAAAAGCACGTGGAAGTTAAAACCATGAAGATGAGGTTAAAACTTTTAAAATGGTACTTATCTTGATTTCATGTTGAAGGCGAAGTTCCGTATGACGATAACTACCTTGCCAACATGGCGTAGAAGAGAGTATGCCTCTTGGTTTGAGGAGGCTAGCTCGAGAGGAGCTTTAACTGATCGAGTCAACTGCCGACTGAGAAGTGAGACCTGCTCAACGGAGCACGGAGGGACCAAGGAAGGGGAAAAGAGTGGGGGGTAGGAGACAAAAGGAGAACATATAAGCATTGCCAATGTTACAACAAAAATAAATGATCTTCTCATGCTGAGCTGGTCTTCAAAGAGTTGATAACAGGCGATACTAGCGCAGCATGGTGAGTAAAAGAGTAGACGTAGTTCTCTTGCTCATGGAGATAATAGCTGGCGATGGTAACAGGATCTGGTGGCCAAATATATCTAGAACAGACTTATGAAGACATAAGAGATTTGCCAATCAAGGAGAAAACAGAAGATCACTGTTGGTGTTTGACAAAGAGGAAGGAAGAAATGAACATGCAAAAGCATTGAAAATTATAATCTGTCGTACCGTGTATTCCAAGAATACACCATACTGGGAGGGGGAAACACCAACAGGGAACAAATAAGCAGTTAAACATTTAAGAGTGATGAAACAATGAAAAAAAAGTGGTCTTGTGATCTGACCATTAGTAGTCAAAACTCTGACTGCCCTGACTATCCCATCTCTTCCAGGATAACACTCGGTCACTCTTCCAAAAGGCCAGACTAGGGGGGGGTGAAACATCCCTAACTAAGACCAAGTCTCCCACTTTAATGTCGGGACTGGAAAGAAACCACTTCTGCCTCCGTTGCAAGGAAGTTAAATATTCCAAGTTCCACCTCTTCCAAAAAGAATTACGGAGGGCTTCAAGTATACGCCAAACGATAGGTAAATCATAATCCCTGAAAGAATTAGGAAGGGGAGGATGGGCAGAGAGGGAAGTGCGTGTAAGACAGTGACCAGGTGTGAGTGGAAGGAGGTCATCAGGGTCATTAGAAAGCGGAGTTAAATAACGAGAATTAACGACATCTTCCATCACAAAATAACTAGAAGCTGAGGGAAATAAAGCACTAGTAAAGATGGCGATACGATGCAAAAGGAGAATTAACACGTTTAAACAAAGCGTATAGAAACAAGTACATCTATTCAGGACAAGAATATACCAAATAAACAAAGAAACTATGCGAGTAGAAAGCAAGAACGCCATAGGTAACAACCTAGTAGCCATAAGCAATGACCTTAAGTCATAATGAGTATCAAAGGGGTTACTCAGAAAAATACATAAGTCAGCGAGAAACGTGACATAACAAGTATAAATGCAAAAACACATCGAATGTGACGACGAGAAAAAACCAGTTTGTTCATTAATGAACAATAAGATTTCAAAATATGTGAGCAGAGTACAATACATAAGCGCGTGAGAAATACGCAACGAAGTTTTGAAGCAAGAATCGAAGCAATTGTAAGATACGAGCGTGAGTACATGAGAGACGTAAGCAAGCGTGGCCTTGACCCACAGAGTACAGCGAGATAACGAATATAAATATCTGAAAGAGTCCTTGACTAGAACAAGTTTATTTTGGGAGATAGGTGAGCGGCTTCCGAGCGTGCGGTAGCGACTCGCCAGACAATGGTTGGCAATCAGCCAAAGTTGAGATAAGAGAAACTTGCTTTGAACTTTGTCAAGCGTACAGGAAATAAACAGTGACTTGACCTTACTCCGGCTTGTATACAAACAAGTTTGAAAAACAAGCAGTTCAAAGTACACAAACAACACTAGTTGAATCAGCTGTAACTTAAAGCAGATATTCAGGTTGGACGACATGCAGTCAATCGTAACTTGAACGTGAAGAACCAATTTAAAGCCGTATGAAACAGAGTAGGAAATCAATTTCGCATAATTGAGAGGATCACGGAATCCGACAATTTTCAACAGAAAGAAGCTTAATTCTTCCGAACAGGGAAGAAAAGCTGGGACATTGAGAAGGAGTTTATGCATAAGAATAGTTATTCTAGATGCTAGAGAATTTAGATTTTCAAGCGGTTTCAAAAGCGACTTCCAATTGTGAGGAAGGAGGAGGGAGCCGGCCGTGGCCGTTCTTCTAAATAGTGAAAGAAGTGAAACATAGCGTACAGCGAAGTGATGGAGACTGATAGCCATGGTTTTACACAAGGGGAAGATAGTTTTCAATAGAAATTTTAAGCATTTACCTGCTATAAAAAATGACATGAGAAGGTAGACGAAGTAACACAAAGTGAGGCGAACTTGAATTGCCATTTAGTGCGGGAAGAAAGCAAAATCATTTAAACAACTTACAAAGGTAGCGTAGTTGTTCACGATAAGACATCGTTTCGGCAAGTGGTTTTCAAAAATATTGAGATCTGAAACCTGAGCGTTCTCTTTTTCAGAAATGGGATTTATGTCAGCTGTAACGAAATGACATTGCGCTTTGGTTTGAACACTGGGATGCTGAATTTCACCAGTAATAACCCAACCAAAATCGGTGTCTCTAGCGACCACGGTTGAAGATAACTTGCGTGTATGTTTGCGAATGCACTTCCAAAAAACATTGGCACTGAAAAGTACATCAATGGGACCTTGAGCATTAAACTGAGGATCAGCTAACCTTAAGTGCGAAGGAATCTTTAACCTGGAAGTATTAATAGCGCTGCTAGGAGTGTCTTTGCCAATACTGGTAAGAATGAGACAGTTTAAATTAAGATTGGTGTTTCTTTGGCAAACGTCTCTGATTTTCAATTTTGAAGACTGCAAAACTTGAGTTTTCAAATTGTCAATGCCGGTCACATTGATAGAAGTCGGCGATGACGAAAGACCTAGTTTTTTAATCAACGATTGCGAAACAAAGTTGTGCGTTGAAGCGGAATCGAGAAGACCACGGGTTCGAAACCAATTTCCAAATTTATCTTGGATTTCGAATTGTACAGTGGACAAAAGAGTTTGCGCACTGTGAGAAGTTTCGGCATTAGAAATGCAGGAAGAAGCATTAATTTGTTCGGAGCTGCTCTGCATGGAGCTTAAAGAGGCAGGTACTGATGACCTCGATTTATCGTGAACGTGCAATAAAGAATGATGCGGTTTTTTACAATGAAAACAGAGGTTGGATGACGTACAGTTCGAAGAAGAATGCTTAGGTGACAAGCAATTGAAGCAATGTTTGCTATTCAAGACAAACGTCTTTCTGTCTTCAACAGACAATTCTTTAAAAGATTTGCACAAATACAATGTGTGAAGCTTTTTACAGAGCGTGCATTTTAATGATTTGTTAAGCGGCCTGATATGTTCTCTTGGGTTATTGAAAGAAGAACGGGTTTGTTTGTTTTCGACAAATGGGGGCTGATTACCATTTGAAAAAGCAAGGTTTTTCTCAAAAATGTGAGACTGATGATTCGTTTCGATCTTTTCGCACTGAAATGCGAGTGCTGTAAGGAATTGACATCGACTGTTGAGAAACGAGATAAGGTGTTCGAACGAATGTTCCTTGTTGCAGGCGAGTTCGATCTCCCAGGCCTTCAGTGTTGAAAAATCGAATCTTGATGTAGCTAGGTGAATAAGTATGGTGTCCCATGTTTGGACAGGCTGCTTTAGTTGGTATAACGCTCTGACATTTAACTGCATAGAGTCTAAGAGGTCTCTTAAAGAGGTGACGTCATTAGGTTTGACGGCTGGTAGGTTAAACAAACAACGGATGTGTCGAGCGACACTCAAACGTAAATTGCCATATCTCTCTTTAAGGAGATTAAAGGCGATGTGGTAGTTTTCTGCGCTTAAAGGCAGTGACTCCACCAAGGCTAAGGCCTCACCTTCCAAAGACACACGCAGGAAATAAAATTTATGAATATCGGAAATTTCATTATTGCCATGAATTAGGGAGCAGTAAAGTTCATAAAAAGAATACCATTCACCTTCCTTGCCTGTGAAGTGCGGTAGGCTTATCTTAGGAAGTAACGGTTTTGGTTTGTTCTTGTGAACTGAAGCGGGTGCGAACTGGGCCGGATTGATGACCCTAGTGTCCGGTTCTGAGATATTGCGGATCAGTTGGTGGGCCTTGGCAATCCCTTCAAAGTACAAGGGTTCGACCTCGTCCCGATCCGATTGAAGTTCTGGGAAAGCGGATTCAATCTCGGTTTGAGTTTGATCATAATAATCGTAAGACCGTTCGTACAACTTAAGGCGTTGTGTTAAGATATCTAAATCACACTCGGCGGGATTTAATTTGTTGATGAAATTTCGGAATCTAGTGAGTTGCCCTTTATAAGAAGAACGTCTAGCAATGAGAGTTTCATCTTTTTCAATAGGAGCCATGACAAGATAAATAAATTGAAATACAACTCACGAAACTGTTGAAATTTGGAGATGCTGTCAAGTTTGCAGCAGCGAATGGGTAGAAAGAACGGGTCACACCAAAGGAGACAGGAGCGGCCTCTTTCCCGTTCACAGGCTTTGCATGATGTGGTTATAGCTGAAATATTCAAAACAGATATTAATAATTTGCAAAGTGTTGCCAAACAGAAAAATGACAAATGGACTCTCCCGGGTTTCCGGGACCAAATCTTGGGTAGTTTATTGGCTGAGGAATAACCCACCCACCAAGGGAAGATGATTAAGAGAAGGAAGTAGGTTTTGGATTGGAGAAAAAGGATAGAAAAATAGGAGGAGAGTTCCACAAAATTAATAAGTTTAACTTTAAACACACTTAAAGGCGGTTGCCACTGGAAGTGAACTCTCTGATACCTAAAGTAGGTACGAGCTTGGTCGAAGCTGACGGGAACCGCAGCTAAGACTTGGGCGATTTGCCAGAGAAAGGCTTTAGTGTATTTCCTCCCAAGCATGCATAAAAGTACTATGGGGAAGGGTGATGGTCTGGCCAGACAAATAGTAGTAGATTTGTTCTGTATTAACGATGGCATGAACTTGGGAAGAGTCAGGGAAGTTAGGATCTTGCTTAACCGTTGTATTTCCGAAATTATGAATCCAAAAACAAATATTTAATTTATTTAACAATTCAAAGAAGTTTGAGGAAATTAACAAGCATGTATTCAATCTAGTTAACAGTTTGAGGTCGCAGACCTCCGACAACATTCAGAAATTGCTCCAGGCAATTGACAATTTACAAGGTTTCAAACCTTACATGTTTCTAAAATCTTTATAAGATTTAAACAAATAAACAATGAAGTAATTAAAGTTTGAACGTGAATTGGAGTACAAAGAGTGTACCTTAAGAAATTCTTGAGAGAATGTTCTAGAGAAAGTGACAACTTCGAATATAACAATAATGAAAACATGAAAAATAATATAGAAGTTCCTACAACTTCTTATATTTATACAGAATTAATTTATGAGAATTATACAAAGGAGAGCAGGTCACTTACTGTGAAACCTGAAGAAAGTTAAAAGGAAGGTTCTAGACTTCCCAAGTTTGAGTAGGAATCACTAGCCAAATGGGACAGTTTCCATTTCGTGAAACCTGAACATGACTCGCTCAAGAGTTTAAAGAATTGTTCTCCCTGATTATAGGAAAGGAACAATGTGAATTTGAAACTTGTATCACACAAGCAATTATGCAGAATTTAATTAATGTTAAACTAGCAAAGTTGGAAGGGCACTTCGTGAGTGACACCTTATAGAAAAGTTACAATTTTATTAATATGGGTTGTTAGTAGAAGGTTGAGGAAAGATCATTGGGATATAGGATCAATGTTCATGGCCGTATTTAATATAAACGGACGATCGCGACGCGGTAGAAACGTGGAGCAAGCACTGGTTATCACTGTAGTCTATAAAGATGCATGCAAAGTTCACTATAGAAACACTAAAGTTTATGAGAAAGAAAGTTATTACAATTATGGAAATAACTGATTGCACTATAGGGGTGAGAGTCTATTTCTTGAAAAAGTTGTGATTTACAATTAAATGTACCATAAAACATTCCAGTGGTTCCAGCGGTGGAAGAAAGTTAGCTATTGCAAAAATTTGTAAGGAAGATTCCTCATTTTAAATATTATTGTCACAGGTGAGTGAAAAATACCTGACGGCAAGACTCGCAGATAGAGTACAAGATCTCGAAGGTTCCAGAACGACTTTAGCAGAAAAATGGGGTTGAGAAAATCCAACGGAGGAACTAGCTTGATGAATTATAGACAGCGGGTATTAGGTAATATCCCACGTAGTGAGATGATTTCTCATTTGAATAGCTTAAGAAAAGCTCTTTTTTAGTAAGGTTGGCTTATACAAGCGAAAGCTCAACATGGCAAATCCCACGAAGAATGATTTTTGCCCCAAAATAAATACTTTCACACTGTCTATAAAAGTATCATTAAAAGCACGTGGAAGTTAAAACCATGAAGATGAGGTTAAAACTTTTAAAATGGTACTTATCTTGATTTCATGTTGAAGGCGAAGTTCCGTATGACGATAACTACCTTGCCAACATGGCGTAGAAGAGAGTATGCCTCTTGGTTTGAGGAGGCTAGCTCGAGAGGAGCTTGAACTGATCGAGTCAACTGCCGACTGAGAAGTGAGACCTGCTCAACGGAGCACGGAGGGACCAAGGAAGGGGAAAAGAGTGGGGGGTAGGAGACAAAAGGAGAACATATAAGCATTGCCAATGTTACAACAAAAAAATGATCTTCTCATGCTGAGCTGGTCTTCAAAGAGTTGATAACAGGCGATACTAGCGCAGCATGGTGAGTAAAAGAGTAGACGTAGTTCTCTTGCTCATGGAGATAATAGCTGGCGATGGTAACAGGATCTGGTGGCCAAATATATCTAGAACAGACTTATGGAGACATAAGAGATTTGCCAATCAAGGAGAAAACAGAAGATCACTGTTGGTGTTTGACAAAGAGGAAGGAAGAAATGAACATGCAAAAGCATTGAAAATTATAATCTCTCGTACCGTGTATTCCAAGAATACACCATGTGGTATAAAGAAAAGCATGCTAGAATTCGAACAGGAATGTAGGGAGTGTGGTATGAGGATCAGCAAGTTAGAACTTGAACAGGAATGTAGGAGTATGGTATGAAGATCAGCATGTTAGAACTCGAACAGGAATGTAGGGAGTGTGGTATGAGGATCAGCAAGTTAGAACTTGAACAGGAATGTAGGAGTATGGTATGAAGATCAGCATGTTAGAACTCGAACAGGAATGTAGGGAGTGTGGTATGAAGATCAGCATGTTAGAACTCGAACAGGAATGTAGGGAGTGTGGTATAAAGAAAAACATGTTAGAACTCGAACAGGAATGTAGGGAGTGTGGTATGAAGATCAGCATGTTAGAACTCGAACAGGAATGTAGGAGTATGGTATGAAGATCAGCATGTTAGAACTCGAACAGGAATGTAGGGAGGGTGGTATGAAGATCAGCATGTTAGAACTCGAACAGGAATGTAGGGAGTGTGGTATAAAGATCAGCAAGTTAGAACTCGAACAGGAATGTAGGAGTATGGTATGAAGATCAGCATGTTAGAACTCGAACAGGAATGTAGGAGTATGGTATGAAGATCAGCATGTTAGAACTCGAACAGGAATGTAGGAGTATGGTATGAAGGACAGCAAGTTAGAACTCGAACAGGAATGTAGGGAGTGTGGTATGAAGATCAGCAAGTTAGAACTTGAACAGGAATGTAGGGAGTGTGGTATGAAGATCAGCATGTTAGAACTCGAACAGGAGTGTAGGAGTATGGTATGAAGATCAGCAAGTTAGAACTCGAACAGGAATGTAGGGAGTGTGGTATGAGGATTAGCAAGTTAGAACTTGAACAGAAATGTAGGGTGTGTGGTATAAAGAAAAGAATGTTAGAACTCGAACAGGAATGTAGGGAGTATGGTATGAAGAACAGCATTTCAAAGGCAAAGGGAAGAAACACAGTAATGTATGTAGTATGGTATTGTACCCGTAAAAATCGAGAAGGCACTCGTTGGTCATCCAAAGCACAGCTGGATTATAAAATAGTGAATGTCCCGGCTAATGAACTATCGCAATCACGCCAACGAGCTCTTCTGGATTATACACAGTAGGCTTGAAACATGTTATGGATAAAAACAAACTAGCTTTATACGGTAGAGTATAAAACTTACCTTCTTCTCTCGGGACTTTGTTGGAAAGAAATAGACATCCTATCTATTTTATGCTGTTCCATAACACGTCTCCATTTATAGAATAATTCAGGTACACGAAACAAGACGTATAAGAATATAAATGTATTATTAAAAACTAAATAACACTTAATAACAAAATAAAACTTTAATATAGTTATTCATTCACGCCACTGAAGCTGACAAAACTTCTTACACACACGCTAACATAATTGGTTAAAAATGGAAAGATTCTGCTATCTACAAAATTATAAAACAATCAAAATATTCTATTGGCACTTCATTGAGACAGAGACAAGAGTTTAGTGCTTTTCAGTCGGTCAACACGAATGTACCCAAAAGAGATGGGTTATGCCCTAATCTTGAAATAAATTACATGAGATTAATAAAACACTAGGATGACCAGTTTCGATCGTCAAGCGATCATCATCAGATCCATTACACTTAGGCTACAAAATCTTTGTTTGAAATACAGGTGAAAATATTTACAATATGTACAATTATTTAGTTGCAGTATTGGTACTGCAACTGTCAGTGTATGCTAAATGCAGTATATATGTTAGGTGAAATGCTAAATGGTGATAGCTATCCGTAGATTGTACTTTAGAGAGATTATATGGTTGTAAACTATGGTTAAACTATAAAATGTTAGGCTAACTACTTATCTGATTGTCTTCCGTATAACAGCTACTCGCAGTTTTCGTGCTCACTGGAACTCACTATGCGGTAGACTGCGGTGGTTATCTTAACGACTGGTTTTTCCCTGCTTTCTCCCCCCTGCTCCTACGTGCTGTGGGGAGTGATAGCGATGTGTTTATGTGAGGTGTTGCCAACCTAGATAAGATGTATGTTATTGAATGAGGTGGGTCTACAATTATTAAAGACCGTGGATTAGCCCTCGCCACGCGTGGAGCATAACCCATTCGAACTAAGCGTTGACGGTCTTATGAGGACGTCCCGGCACCTTTAATACTGCCGCGAATATGGGCCTTGGTTTATTGCAGAAGAAAAGTACATCGTACACCTGATCCAGATAACATTTACCTATTAATAACCCCCTAATTTCCCCCCTTTTTTATCTAGCTTGGCTGTGTCGCTAAATTTGTTTTGTTTCCGACAGGGTGTGTTTTTTAGTAGCGTGAAGAGGGGTGAGCTCTCCATGAACGTGTGTTCATTTAGATTGTTGGGATTGTTTCGCTTGGCTAGGTGTATCTCGATTGCTTCCTTTATGTCAAGAGCTCTGCCTTTCGATTCGTGATGGATTATTTTAAGGTCCGACTCTATGTTGGTAAAGCTGTGCCCTGCGTCACACATATGTTCGCACACGGCTGAATGTGTTCCGTATCTTATCGCATTCCTATGTTCATTATAACGTGTGTCTACTCGCCTTCCACTCTGCCCGATGTAATTAGCTTGACAATCGGTGTCTTGGCACGTTATAGAATATACCCCTGACCTTGAATATGGGTCACGTTTATTTAGATTACTATTTAGGAGGTGCCTAGCGGTTGTGTTTTTCGTCGTGAAAGCTATCTTTATGCCTTGCTTTTTGAATAGGTTAGTGATTTTATATGTATTCGCATTCACATAGTTGAAACGCGCAAATTTTTTCTCATTATTGTCCGGTTTGGGAATCGTTTTATCTTTATTTTTATGTTTGGCTATAATTTGATTTATTTTGCTTGGCGAGAAGTTGTTTTCCTTTGCTATTTGCATAATAGTTCTTATTTCCTTATTATAGTTTTCTTTTGACATAGGTATGTTTAAAGCTCTGTGCTCCATTGAATTGAAACCTGCTAGTTTGTGCGTACTGGGGTGATTAGACTGATTGTCGATTGCATGCGAGGTTTGTGTTGCTTTCCGGAATATGGAATATGAAAGGTCGTTGTCTTTACGTTCAATAGTTATATCGAGATAATTTATTTTCCGGTCTATTTCGGATTCCTTAGTGAATTTGATAGAGTGGTGAAGGCTATTAATGGATTGGAGAATTGTTTCTTCGCTTGTTAGTTCAGTTCGTAGATGCAAATTACATCATCTACGTATCTTTTCCATATTACTATTCCCTTTGTTGAAATCTTTTCTAAGAACGCATTTTCTAGTGCATTGATGAAGATGTCAGCGATTAACCCACTTAGTGGCGATCCCATTGCTAGGCCTTCTCTCTGTGTGTATATTTTATTGTCGAATTGAAACACGTTTTGGGTGAGAACGACCCTCAGTAATCTCACAATCTCTTCAATTTCTTTTACCGAATTGTTGGATTTTAAGTTGTTTTCGATAGTGTTGATTGCTTCATTAATCGGAATATTGGTGTACATGTTAGTTACGTCGAAGGATACTAGCCTGAAGCTAGGTTTCATTTGTAGGGTGTTCAATGCTGTTACTAGTTCTGTTGTGTTCTTTACATAGTTGTTTTTGTCGTTGGAAAGACGGCATTTTAAGATTTTTAGTAACTCTTTGCTGATTTTGTAATTAGGGGCATTCCTACAATTCACTATTGGCCTCATTGGGCATTCCTTTTTGTGTATTTTTGGTTGTCCCCTCAATGACGGTATTTTCGGGTTCATGTTTATTAGTTTTGATTTTTCGGCTTTGGTGAGTATGTATTCTGTTTCTTTTAGCGCACTTTTTATTTGTTTTTGGAATTTGTTGGTGGGGTCTTTTGTTAATTCCTTGATTTCGTTGTTGTTTAGGAATTCGACTGTTTTTTCAATGTATTCTGTTTTGTTCAAAATTACTGTCGTGTTTCCCTTATCTGCTTTTGTGATGATTAAGTCATGTTCTTTTATTTTTTGTTTCAACGACTTTATTTCTTTGATTTGTTTGTTGTTTTGAATGTTATTGCTATCGCCCTCTCGTTTGAGGATTTTTTTGGCTTCGTTGGTGGCGAGATTTTTGGTTAATTCCCTGTCTTCTGCTGGGAGCTTGTGACTGGCTATCTCAATATCTGTGATTAACTGTTTTATATTGTGGTTCGTGTGTGCGTCTGTGCAGTTGTATTTCAAACCTTTGTCTAACTTATTCATTTCACCTTGAGAAAAGGTTACGTTCGTTCTGTTGTTTACTCTGCTGTGGAAATTGAATTCATTGTTATTCGTGTGTTGTTCGTTAGATTGATGGTTCTGTGTTTCTCCTAGTTTTCTTAATTTATTTTCTAGCGTTTCATGCTTCCTTGTTGCTCTGATTTTGATGGTGTCATGTAGGTGCTCGGTGAAGCTGTCCCATTGGGCTGCGTGCCAGAAATTACTTAGTTGCAATTGAATGTCGTACAATTGTTGGTTAATTTTTTGCTTTCTTATGTATGCAAATCTTAATTCGTTTTTTATCCAAAGCGCTTTGGCTTGTTTGGTTGAAATGATCGAGGCTGGTGTGTTCGGTACGGTTTTAATTGGTACGTATTTAGGGGTGAGGTTTAGTTCTATACATTTTTTGTTGAACCAAATTGACTTGTCTAAATTCATGAGTTTAAGCCTGAGTGATTTGAATTTCTTGGCTTCACGATTTGCCTGACTAGCCGTGAACATTGTGGTGTTTGAAGCCATATTTTCAGTGTTGCCTTAGTAAACAAGAGTTTAGTGCTTTTCAGTCGGTCAACACGAATGTACCCAAAAGAGATGGGTTATGCCCTAATCTTGAAATAAATTACATGAGATTAATAAAACACTAGGATGACCAGTTTCGATCGTCAAGCGATCATCATCAGATCCATTACACTTAGGCTACAAAATCTATGTTTGAAATACAGGTGAAAATATTTACAATATGTACAATTATTTAGTTGCAGTATTGGTACTGCAACTGTCAGTGTATGCTAAATGCAGTATATATGTTAGGTGAAATGCTAAATGGTGATAGCTATCCGTAGATTGTACTTTAGAGAGATTATATGGTTGTAAACTATGGTTAAACTATAAAATACAACTGCACAGACGCACACACGAACCACAATATAAAACAGTTAATCACAGATATTGAGATAGCCAGTCACAAGCTCCCAGCAGAAGACAGGGAATTAACCAAAAATCTCGCCACCAACGAAGCCAAAAAAATCCTCAAACGAGAGGGCGATAGCAATAACATTCAAAACAACAAACAACTCAAAGAAATAAAGTCGTTGAAACAAAAAATAAAAGAACATGACTTAATCATCACAAAAGCAGATAAGGGAAACACGACAGTAATTTTGAACAAAACAGAATACATTGAAAAAACAGTCGAATTCTAAACAACAACGAAATCAAGGAATTAACAAAAGACCCCACCAACAAATTCCAAAAACAAATAAAAAGTGCGCTAAAAGAAACAGAATACATACTCACCAAAGCCGAAAAATCAAAACTAATAAACATGAACCCGAAAATACCGTCATTGAGGGGACAACCAAAAATACACAAAAAGGAATGCCCAATGAGGCCAATAGTGAATTGTAGGAATGCCCCTAATTACAAAATCAGCAAAGAGTTACTAAAAATCTTAAAATGCCGTCTTTCCAACGACAAAAACAACTCTGTAAAGAACACAACAGAACTAGTAACAGCATTGAACACCCTACAAATGAAACCTAGCTTCAGGCTAGTATCCTTCGACGTAACTAACATGTACACCAATATTCCGATTAATGAAGCAATCAACACTATCGAAAACAACTTAAAATCCAACAATTCGGTAAATGAAATTGAAGAGATTGTGAGATTACTGAGGGTCGTTCTCACCCAAAACGTGTTTCAATTCGACAATAAAATATACACACAGAGAGAAGGCCTAGCAATGGGATCGCCACTAAGTGGGTTAATCGCTGACATCTTCATCAATGCACTAGAAAATGCGTTCTTAGAAAAGATTTCAACAAAGGGAATAGTAATATGGAAAAGATACGTAGATGATGTAATTTGCATCTACGATACTGAACTAACAAGCGAAGAAACAATTCTCCAATCCATTAATAGCCTTCACCACTCTATCAAATTCACTAAGGAATCCGAAATAGACCGGAAAATAAATTATCTCGATATAACTATTGAACGTAAAGACAACGACCTTTCATATTCCATATTCCGGAAAGCAACACAAACCTCGCATGCAATCGACAATCAGTCTAATCACCCCAGGACGCACAAACTAGCGGGTTTCAATTCAATGGTGCACAGAGCATTAAACATACCTATGTCAAAAGAAAACTATAATAAGGAAATAAGAACTATTATGCAAATAGCAAAGGAAAACAACTTCTCGCCAAGCAAAATAAATCAAATTATAGCCAAACATAAAAATAAAGATAAAACGATTCCCAAACCGGACAATAATGAGAAAAAATTTGCGCGTTTCAACAATGTGAATGCGAATACATATAAAATCACTAACCTATTCAAAAAGCAAGGCATAAAGATAGCTTTCACGACGAAAAACACAACCGCTAGGCACCTCCTAAATAGTAATCTAAATAAACGTGACCCATATTCAAGGTCAGGGGTATATTCTATAACGTGCCAAGACACCGATTGTCAAGCTAATTACATCGGGCAGAGTGGAAGGCGAGTAGACACACGTTATAATGAACATAGGAATGCGATAAGATACGGAACACATTCAGCCGTGTGCGAACATATGTGTGACGCAGGGCACAGCTTTACCAACATAGAGTCGGACCTTAAAATAATCCATCACGAATCGAAAGGCAGAGCTCTTGACATAAAGGAAGCAATCGAGATACACCTAGCCAAACGAAACAATCCCAACAATCTAAATGAACACACCTTCATGGAGAGCTCACCCCTCTTCACGCTACTAAAAAACACACCCTGTCGGAAACAAAACACAATTTAGCGACTCAGCCAAGCTAGATAAAAAAGGGGGGAAATTAGGGGGTTATTAATAGGTAAATGTTATCTGGATCAGGTGTACGATGTACTTTTCTTCTGCAATAAACCAAGGCCCATATTCGCGGCAGTATTAAAGGTGCCGGGACGTCCTCATAAGACCGTCAACGCTTAGTTCGAATGGGTTATGCTCCACGCGTGGCGAGGGCTAATCCACGGTCTTTAATAATTGTAGACCCACCTCATTCAATAACATACATCTTATCTAGGTTGGCAACACCTCACATAAACACATCGCTATCACTCCCCACAGCACGTAGGAGCAGGGGGGAGAAAGCAGGGAAAAACCAGTCGTTAAGATAACCACCGCAGTCTACCGCATAGTGAGTTCCAGTGAGCACGAAAACTGCGAGTAGCTGTTATACGGAAGACAATCAGATAAGTAGTTAGCCTAAAATTTTATAGTTTAACCATAGTTTACAACCTTATAATCTCTCTAAAGTACAATCTACGGATAGCTATCACCATTTAGCATTTCACCTAACATATATACTGCATTTAGCATACACTGACAGTTGCAGTACCAATACTGCAACTAAATAATTGTACATATTGTAAATATTTTCACCTGTATTTCAAACATAGATTTTGTAGCCTAAGTGTAATGGATCTGATGATGATCGCTTGACGATCGAAACTGGTCATCCTAGTGTTTTATTAATCTCATGTAATTTATTTCAAGATTAGGGCATAACCCATCTCTTTTGGGTACATTCGTGTTGACCGACTGAAAAGCACTAAACTCTTGTTTACTAAGGCAACACTGAAAATATGGCTTCAAACACCACAATCATTGAGACAGGCATTCCGTTTAAATTTATTCACATTTCTCTGGCGCGTGCCTTCCCGCATAGTTGAACTGGTTATATAAATCAATCTGTGACTTGGTCGTGAATCCCTTCCACACACACACGTGCAACAACTCTGCAAATTTATTCAGCGACCTTGCTTATAACGGGACCAGCTCGCTTGCCACCTGGCATGGACTCCCTTCTTAACACACAAAATACGTAAAATGAAACGCGATGAAGCATCTCGTATTTCAAACAATAACATTTACAAGACTGTCTCTATTAAAGCCATTTCTCATTTAAACCCATCCATACTTCCTAATATTCTTGCTAACATATTCTTCCGTCGTTCATGACCGACTAAGCTTCCATACACACAATAATCTTACCTAATATCAAACACTCACATTAAAAACATTCGCTCATCCTAACTATTATCAATATAAAAACATTTAGAAATATTAATTATTATAAATTATGGAGAGCGAGTAGTAGTACGTGATGTTTTAAAAGAAGAAGTGAAGAGAATAAGTGATAGGATGATGAAAGTGAAAGTAGCACTGAGGTTAGAGACCGTAGAAATAGTGCAAGTGTATGCTCCACACATAGGCTGCGCCTCTGAAGAGAAGGAGGAGTTTGAAGAGTAATTTCAGAAGCAGCGGGGAGGAAGGAATATGATTGTTATTGGGGATCTGAATGCCCATGTAGGAAGAGAAAGACAAGGGTATGAGGGTGTGCTTGGACCAGAGGGTTGGGGCACAAGAAATGAGGAAGTAAAGAGGCTGTTGGACATTTTCCGAAGGAACAGCCTGCTGGTTGGGAACTCCTGGTTCAAGAAAAAAGAGAGCCACACAATTACATGGTACAGTGATGACTTGACCAGGAAGTCGGTGGTCGACTATATACCGTATGAGAAAGAATTAAATAAGAACCTCACGGACATCAAGGTTATACCATCGGAGAACTTGGATAGCGACCATCGATTACTGGTAATGAACCTGAGAGGGACTAAGGAGAAGAAAGGGACTGAGAACCAGGAAAGACATATAAGGATATGGAAACTGAAAGAAGGAAATAGAAGGGTCGAGTACCACAAAATGGTAAAGGAAGGAATTCCAACAGATGAAGAAAGAGGGGTGGAAGAGGAATGGGCTAGATTTAAGAAGAATTTAGTAGGCGCAGCAGAAGCAGTATGAGGGAGGACAAGTAGTAAGAAGAGGTGGAAGGAAACACCATGGTGGAATGAGAAGACAAAATATATAGTAAAGGAAAAGAATACAGCCTTTGGGAGGTGGTATCAAAATAGGACCGTAGAGACAAGGGAAGAGTACCAGGAAAGAAAGAAGGAGGCAAAGAGAGTAGTGGCTGAGGAGAGAAGAAAGTGGATGGGTGAGTGGACTAAGATGATGAAGGAGGATAGTGAAGGTACAAAAATGTCCTTAATGGAATGGTAAAAAATAAGAGGCGGAAGGATCCTACGGATTATGTTAGAATGGTGAACAAAAGGGGACAAGAGATAGAAAATAGGGAAGAACTGAAGAAAATGTGGAAAGAATATTTTGAAGAACTTCTGAACCTAAATGGAAACCACAGCGAGGAGGAGGAAATCGGGGAAGAGGAAGATGGACTGCAAACAGAAAAGGACTTAACATGGAATGAAGTGGAAGATGCAGTGAGGAAGATGAAAGGAGGGAAGGCACCGGGTGTGGATTAGTTGAGTGTGGAGATGGTGAGAGCAGCAGGAGAGGTGAGGATACAATGGTTGTACTGAGTGATGAAGACAGCATGGAAGGAAAGGAAGACCCCAGAGGACTGGGAAAAGGGAATAATTGTCCCGATCTTCAAGAAAGGTAGAAGAACAGAGTGCAGAAACTATCGGGGAATAACACTGATGAGTCATTGTGCAAAGATGTTTGAGAAATTTTTGGAAAGGAGAATTAGGACAAGAATAGAAGGAGGGATGAGGGAAGAACAACATGGTTTCAGATCAGGAAGGTCCACAGAGGATTTGATTTTTGCTGTAAGGCAGTTACAAGAACAGCACTATGAGTATGGAACTGATCTATGATGGCCTTCCTGGACATTGAGAAAGCATATGACAGTTTATGCAGAAACAAAGTATGGAAGTCTCTGGAGGAGAGAGGAGTAGAAAAATGGACTATAAGGAGGATAAAAGAGATGCACAAGGGAAGCGTGAGTTGTGTGAAAGTGGGAGGAGAGAGATCGGACTGGTTGGAACAGAGAAACGGCCTGAAACAAGGAAGTGCACTGTCACCATTACTTTTCATTCTGGTGATGGATTACTTAATTACCCGAGTGGCACAAGTAATTGGGGAGGGAAAGATGAGAGCAATAGTGTTTGTAGATGATTTGATGATTTGGGGAAACAAGGAGGAGGAGGTACAGGAACAGTTGGACGTATGGGAAGGAATAATACAAGGATATGGGATGCAATTTAGCATAAATAAGAGTGAGATGGTGATCACAACAAGGAAGAAGGAAAGAACCACAACGGGAAAAACAATTGGTGGGGAACAGCTGAAGAAGGTGGAGAGTTTCAAGTATCTGGGAAGCCTGATACAAGATAATGGAAAAAACGATAGAGAAATAAATGAGCGGGGGAGACAGGCAGAAGTATTCCGGAGGAGTGTGAGAAGCAGGTTATGGAGCAAGGATGTCCCTCAGAACAGCAAAAAGATCATACAGTATATCGGACGTACTATGTCCCTATCCTGATGTATGCCTCGGAGACCTGGGTTATGAAAGGAAGGGAGAAGAGCAAAATGCAGGCCAGTGAGATGAGGTTCTTGAGAAGCAGTATTGGAGCTAGAAAGATGGACAGAATAAGAAATGAGAGAACCAGAGAATTGATGAAGGAGGAACCATTACAGGATGGTATAGAGAACTCTGGACTTAGATGGTATGGACATGTAAAACGAATGGAGGAGAAGAGGATACCCAAGAGGATACACGAGGCGAAGTGGGAAGGAAAGAGACCGAGAGGAAGACCGAGAGACAGGTGGCTGAAGGGGATGGAAGAATGCGTGAAGAAGAGAGGAAAAGACTGGACAAGGATGGAGGCTGAGAGAAGGTGGAAGACAGAAGACGTTGGAGAGGCTTGTGTTCCAAACAGACCCGGCCAGTAGCTGGACACTGTGCAAGGTTATGATGATAATGATGAAATCCCTCAATTTAAAAAAATGGAAATATTTATATACACTATTTACACGTGTCTATCGTTTCAAAAGTATCCTTCATTAGCGATATGACTTCGTTAATTTACTTATTAACTCTTTCTTCAGTATAGTTCACTTCTTCTATAACTTCCCATCACAATTGCTATACCAATTAATGTCAAAATCATGTTAATTATCATCATCGGTTTAAATATGTCCGATCAGCAAAGATTAGTTCATATTGTTTTTACAATTCCAGGTTTAATATAAATTAATGATGGTATAATGGAAAATGGAAAATAAATTTCTCAAACAACTGACTTCAGTTCAGAAACTGAATCATTAAAATTTCCAAGTATAGATGACCAATGGCCATCATCCTATACCATCTTGTGGAATAAAACTTAATAAACATCGAAGTGAAAATACATGAATTAAATATGGAGAATTTTTGTTCACAAATGCCGTCATAAATATTCAAACTACTGAATAATGTAAACCATTTCTACCTTAGTATTGTAGACTACTGAAGTTCATTATCAAGTATTCGAAAATACCTAGCTGGATCATCTCCCAGGTATGAGTTACTGAAAAACAAAACCACTCAACACCAGTGGACAAGGACTGCGACCACGGGAACAGAAATATTTCCTTCCCGGCATACTCGTCTCCTCCGGACGTCGAACCTCGTTCCTCAATCATGGATTCCATCTCGAACAATCATCGGGCCTAGTATCTTCTCTCTTCCGTCTCCCCGTTGATAATTCTTCAATCGCCGACATCTCTCGAAAGTCCTCGATCATCATCGAGCAATATATTCGTAATAGTTTCATCGTTACAAATAAATTTGTAAGTTGTACATCGAATCACTATCGTAGATGTTAATGTTCATTTGGTTGGTCAATGAAAGATTATATCTGCTCATAGTTGAGAATTAATGTACATGAATGTACATAATATGTACTGGATGGAAGTGTACATAACCTATCATGTTGTCTCGGCATTATATAATTCTAGATGTTATACATATTCTCGTTGTTATTTAACGTTGTTTCATGTTGCTATTCACAACTCTGAAACGACATATCCCAATCGCGTAATAGTTTTAATCCATCGTCTCACTCATAATCGAAGTGTTATATACCAATTCCACTTTATAAATGTTTGTAGCCATCATAGTGTTCTAATACAACAAATTCTCAATGTTCATACAATACCAATTTACTTACTTATTTCTGCAAAGTGGACTAGTCTATGCTGTCGTCTCGCTGCACAAAAAAGATTTTCACTGCGTTGAGATAAGCGACCTTCTTTGACAATACAAATTGTCCTGTAATTGTCTAATTTCTCAATGAATCCGCACAAAATTTTCTTATACTGTAGCCTGGTAACTAAAAGTATATAATGTATACTGTTTGCTTTCCGAAAAGTAGAACACTTGTTCCCTATTGACATGTAATCCTTCGCTAAACTTCACCTAGTTTCAGCGAGGCTCTAATTAAATATTGGCGGCGTTCGGCACTGTCTCTCGAGTAGCGTAGGACCACACTCGGTATAGTGTCTACGGGAATGAACTACCCCGGGTAACACGTCTTGTACTTTCAAACTCAGCGAGATAAGAACGCTTCTACAAGCCGTCCCCACTCTAGCTCACCTGAAATTCGACGCCATTGTTGGTCGGCCGCAGCTATTGTCTCGCACTTATAATAAAGCTTATTACAGTGAATTTCTTCCCTTTTGAAATATTTAAAATAGTACTAATACAGTAGCTTATCTTCATTTTATTGATAATTTCAATGGAATAAAATAGTTAAATAGGGCCTAAATGGAATAGTTAATCACATTAACTAGGTAAAAATCCATATCTGCTTCCATAAACCCTCCTCTCATTGGCTGTGGGCATACACCCAATGATATATTTCATAACAATTAACTGGTAATATTACGCCGTAATGCCTTGTTGCTAGGCACTTTCCAATGATGGAGAATATTCTGGAGCTTCTCTGATCACGTGACTGGTTTCTCCCACTGTCTGCGTTCGCTAACAAAGCTCGTTAGAGCCAATTTCCAGGATTTATATTGCCATGTTAAATTGTATCATGGGGCTCGAAAAATATCATCAGTTTCATTATGAAGCATTCAAATTTCGGGTGCATTCTCCTCTCAACTGATGTTAAAAGCAGTTCTCAAATTTCTTTTATCACATGAATTCAGGACGTTAGATACATCACTGAACTGAAATTTTGGATGCTATTTTAGCCTACTTTAAGATATTTTTTCAAATTTTTCGCGTTGTACTTTCCCAACATAACATTGTTTTCATCATCGAGCACTTCATAACAGTTATTTCCAAAGGCATTCTCCATGCGATAGGAGCCAAAAAACTCAGGGCTAAACTTAGGGTATATCTACTTAACTACGTCCGCTTTAATAGGTCTACGTAACAAACTGAGTCTCTAATTTCCAACGCCGTGCGCAATAGTTTTCCTTCGATTGTTTTCCATCGCTTTTCTGCTGCCTTTTGAAGGTTCCCCTTAGCTCTATCTATCCTAGCTTGTCGTCCTACATCAGGATCTCTAGGAATGAAGTTGAACACGTTATCCCACGGCCTTTCTGGATTCTACTCTAAGTGTAGCAACAACGGAACTTCCGCCGTGCTTTCTTGAACTGTAGTGTTTAAGCAGTCCTCTATCATAGTCACATACTTAACACAACTAGGATGATCATCTGGGCAGTATATACGACAGAACTTAGAAAATTCACTAGAATTTGACTCGGGATATCTCACACTTGCAAAGAGGTGTAGAATACCTAACCTTTCCATGTCCGCTTCGAATTCAGCTGAGGTAAACTGAATACCATGATCTGACAATAGATACTCTGGTTTCCCCGCTTTAGGAAACACAGCATTCTCTAACCCGCTGGCAACGTTCCTCGTGTTCGCTTTCTGAATGGGGTTCATGTTGACGAATTTAGTGAACACATCCACAGTCACTAATAAGAGCTGATTACCCTGATATCCCTTCGTACACGGGACAAAAATGTCCACGGCCATCAGTTCCCTTGGTATATAAGGTAAAATTGCTCTGGGTCTTCCCTTCAGTAATTCAGATGTGAATTTCCCTCGCTGATATCGATCACAAGTTCATACAATTCCCGCTATAGATGACCTCATGTTAGTCCAGATAAACCTCTCTTTGAGAACATTAAGAGTCTTATCCAGACCTCCATGTCCAATCGAATGATGCGCCAGCCATACTAATTTAGACACAAAATTAGGGGGCAAAACTATGCGAATCTTAATGTGTTCGGGGTCTGCGTATTTGCATACCAGATCTCCGCTAAGCATATAGTGATTCGAGCGTCTCTGAGTACTTGCATAATCCTCATCTGCAACATCCATATTCCCCTTCAGAAACCTGTACATTTTCCGTATCTGAGCGTGTCTCTTCTGCGAAACTCCAATTCGTTCCAACCTCCTCATGGTTTCATGATCTTTTTGCTCTAGCTGCAAATGGTATAACCTGCACATTCCTGACGGGGTTTCTAGACAAAGCGTCAGCCAACAAATTATCTTTATCTGGTTGGTGGACTATGGTTGCATTGAATTGCTGCGTAAATAGGGCCCATCTAGTCAACTTATCGCTCGACAAAGCTGTCTGCAGCATGAATTGCAACGCTTTATGATCGTTGACTATTATTACCTTATGACCAATTAGAATCTTCTTCCATGCTTGTAGGACCGTTACGAAAGCTAACGCCTCTAACTCGGTCGTGAAGTAATTATCTTCATGCCTTTTCAATTTCCTTCCGGTAAATGAAATGTAGTGCTTATTTCCCTTTTTGTCTTTCTGATATAAGACGTCACTTATGCCTACACGTGAAGCATTGGACTCAATGAAAAATATACGGTCAAAATCCAGGTATTCTAATTTTACATTGTTCTTTAACATTTATTTTGCTTTCTCAAATGCGGCTTCAGTTGTACTTGTCCATTTCCAGCGAATGTTCTCTTTCAACAAATCGTAGAGAGGAGCCATAATTTCTGAGTATTTAGGGCAGTGACTACTTATGAATTAGCATGCACCCACGAACTCACGAACTTGTCTGAACTTAGTAGGCTTTGGAAATCTCATAATTTCCTCTACTTTTTCTAAGTTCGGAAGATAACCATGCTGGTCGATAGTATGTCCTAAGAAATTAATTTTCTCCTGTAGGAAGTGGCATTTATCGAAATTTATCTTAATATTTGCTACTCTTAAATTCACAAAAAGTTTGCGTAAGTGCACCAAATGTTCCTGTACATTCTCGGAAGAGACAATCAGATCACCAATGTAACAGAGCACGTTTTTTTAACCTCATCTGTGAGCCTGCTGTCGAGGGCGCGGATAAGTGCTGGACCACTGTTTACTATCCCAAAGAGCACACGCTGAAAACCCCAGGAAGTCTGGTCAAATAAGAACCCTGTATACTGCTTACTTTCCTCCTCAAGCTCAATTTGATAGAAGGACGCGGTGAGGTCAAGGACAGAAAATCAAGCCTTTCCCTTGAACTTCCTAAGCAAATCACGGATCTTCGGTGGTCGGTCTGTTTCGTGTAAAATTAATAGTTAATTTTCCGTGCATCTAGGCCTAGGCGTAATTGACCATTATTCTTCTTCACCACAGTAATCGGATTGAGGTAAGATGACGCCTGTTTCTTTATAATACCATCGGCTTCCATCTTCTTGATAATCCCTCGCACTTCCTCGTAGTAGTTTTCTGGAATGGGGTAAATCGTCTTCTGATGGGGTATCATCGGTTAATCGGATCCTTTACTTAAAGTTCATGATTAAGCCGGGCTTATCGTCAAATATATCTTGAAATTCCATTATTAACCCTGCAAATTCATCTCTAATTTCGTCAGATCCCTCTGCTTTACAAATCCATGATCCCCTTTCATCCTCGGCTTCCGCCATGATATTGTTAATGATGTCTTCCCTAAGATCCATATCTGGATTGTTTTCAAAATCCCTCTCTTCTAACTCTTCTGTTTTGATTAACCTTCGCTAAATTTAATAATTCGGTTTTTCATGTCAATTACTGCTCCGACTTTGGTGATGAAATCAATACCTAACACGGCGTCAAAATTTATCTTGCTCACGACAATGAAGATGTGCTCATAAGTGCGACCATTAATCTCGAAATTTAACAGCACCTGGACTTTACATTTTACTGACTTGTCTTGGAATACACCACGCACTTTGACTGATGATGCGGGTAAAACAGTCATTCTGTCACCTTTTAACAGTCTCTGGTAACACTCACCTGACAATATGGATATAACTGCACCAGTATCCATAAGAGACTTACAAGTTTGTCCATCGACATTTATACTTATAATAGGCAGTTCTTTAATTACTTCTTTTTCAAACAGTAAATCTTCATCCGTTACTTCATTTATCTCGTTAATTGTAATCTGGTGTAATGGTATAGCATTTTCTGAAACTCCTACTTCTGTCTTGGAAATGGAGTTTTTTCCCTGAGTGTTATTTCCCTGCTGACTTCTACTCGGTTTGGGATCTACAATCGGGTTTTTCTCAACTCCTTCTCCATTCTCTTCGTTCTGTCTTAAATCCTTTAAGTATTCTTTCCTTCGTTGTGTCTTTCTTCATATTATTCCCTTCTGAACGCGTTCTCTCTATAATTCCTGTTTCGGTTATACCCCTGGTAATATCTATTGTTCCGGTTATAACAATTGTTGTTTTTGTTGTTATTGTACCGGTAATTGTAATTGTTATGATAATAACCGTTCATGCGAGTATTATCTATGTCTCTTCCCTGTTGTTGCTGGTAAGGTCTTCCTCCACGGAATCTACGATACCTTGGTTCGGGTCTCCTGTCTCTAAAATAGTTTTTCCTTTCCGGACCAATACTATTTTTATCTCGCTCCTAAGGGCCCTCTGTGTGTTTCGTTTGATCAGTATAAATGGTATTAATGTCCCTATGGTCTTGTCTATTGCTCCTGGACATTACATTAGGCATTGGACTAGTGTAGTCTAATTTTCTCAGTTCATCCAAGCTAGCCAAATCTTTGATTTGTGACGATATAATCAGTCTCCTCACTTCAACTGGAAGCTGTCTCGATATAGTTTCGAGCAGTTCTCCTGTTGATAACGGGGACTGAAGAAACCTCAGTTGTGCTAATTGACTCGTGAAGAAGTCCGCGTAGCGCGTTGACAGAGTACTCGAATACTTCCTCGAGTATTCTTCTGCACGTAAACTGTTCTGTGCTTCAATTGACCAAAATCTCTTAATTAAGGACTCGGCGAATTCTTCAAAATCAATGAACGTATACCTGAAGGCACTGATCCACTCTAACGGACCTAATGCCAAATAGCGTTTCACTATTTTCATCTCCCTATCCCTCGGAACCTGAGCTTCGACAAAGTAATCTCTCAGATTTCGAATGAACTCGACCGGATTGAATCCGTTCTGGTTATTGAACTGACGAGGTTTATCTTCAAAGTTGCGTATTACTGTTATATTCCTCGGTTGGGTATTATGACTACTAGTTCTGTGATCCCTCGTTTCTCTTTTGGACTCCTAATTCCTGAATTCGGGCCTTTCTATCGATCAGAGTACCCTTACTTCCGGTCTGACTTCTCTTTCTTCGTGATCTATACTATTTCTTCTAGTATGACTTTCCCATTCACCTATATCCTCTTTTCCTTTCTCTTCCAAGTCGCTAATAATATCTTTCAACTGCTTTCCCACTTCTTTCTTCAGATCTTCTTTATAAGTTGACATAACAGCGGTGTCTCCTATATTCAAACTCTGAAGTTTCCTGGTAATGTACTCCTCCCGTTCGGTAGATTTTCCCTCATTAATCTCATTCATTTTCTTTACATCAGGGACTACCTTACTAATCTGATCTTTTAATGCCTTATTTTCCTGCGTTAATTCATCCTTATTGTCGACCTGAGTTTGCTGAATCTGATCCATGCGTTTACTGAGATCAGTTCGCACGCTTGTTGCCTTTTTAATTAGTTCTAATTTTTTACTAGCAAATTTATTTTCTATGTTCTCCTGAATCTCTTAATGTGTTCCTTACTGGACTTATTCCATTCTTCTTTCCACACTACAACATGAGCTTTTAACATTTCACTTATATCTATATCGTCCTTCAAAATCTTATTATGATTTATGACTTGAGAACGCAAAGAATCCACATTCTCCTTAAGACTGTTACGCACATATGTTCTCCTTGCACTGTGTCTTGGACACCTCTTATTTCATTTTGAAACGTTACATTACTAGTTTCGATATGGTTAAGTTTAGACTGGATACCATTAACATTAACGTTAACTTTGTCAATATCTCCCATAACATTATTCACGTCTATAAACATGTTATTGACCTCCATCTGCATTTTGTTAACGTCTGTTTGAATACAATTCACATAGGTCTGTACATTATTAACATCGGTTTGAATATTATCAACCCTTGTTCTAACATCACTTACATCACCCTGTACAGTATCAACCTTAACTTGAACAGAGTCAACTTTCGTCTGGATCTCCTTGGAACTGACCTGCAATCGCGACATATTATCATTTGTTGCAGTAGCACTAGTCTGCATTCCTTCTAAGGATGATTGTACACTCTGTATATCCACTTTGACACTCTCTTTCACACCCTCTGTAACACGACCTGTTTTATTTTCCACAATATTCTCCACTACTTTTACAACTACAGTGTCAATATCCTCCTCTCTATCTCTCATAACCTGCTCCAGATCCTGCTTTGTTTCCTTAAATTTGCGTTGCAAACTCTGAAAATTTACTTTCAAATTCTCGGTCATCTCCTGCTTCAGATTTTCCTGTAAATTACATTGTACAGTATCTAATCTCTCCTGCAAATTCTGCATCAGATTTTCCTGTAAATTACATTGTAGAGATTTCAAATGCTCCGTCAAATTCTCCTCCACATTATGCTGCAAATTTTCCTGCAAACTCTCCTGCATCTCGTTCAGCATCCTCTGAACCTCCTCCTTACCCATCGTTGCCATTGCAAAAATACAAATACACAAACCGCTGCAGGGACATGTCAAAACAGGGCATGATAACAACATTTGGAACAACAATTTCAACCATGTAATTGGGCATTCTTAATGCCTATCTAAAGTCTTAAATTAACATAACAAGTACACTCTTAAATTAATAAACTTATAGTTTCGTTCCGCTTGATCGTGTCGTAGATTATCTATACTACCATACTAACATTTAAATTTACCAACGTTAAAACAAGTTAACTTTACACTGAACATTGTTAGCAAAGGCCATGAGCCGGTCTGAAATAAAATGAATTCAGATCGTAGGTTATTTTCATAGAACTCTAACCAAATTATACCTATATCATGTTTTCCATAAGATTTGATCAGTATTCGAGTGCAACATTTCTAAAAACAACTTAAAACCACGTATATTATCGCACTCAGTTATCACCTCAATAGGGCTGGCTCTACTTCCCTTCATATAGGCTCTACATACACACATCCACATGTTTTTCGAAGCTAAGGAGTAGGGTTACCAATTTCCTGCCTAAGAATGGTTCATCGAATGCCCTTTCACAGGTATTTCGACGCCTAAACTTTGGGCAGCCATTTTCTACTACTGTACCCGTAAAAATCGAAAAGGTACTCGTTGGTCATCCAAAGAACATCTGGATTATAAAATAGTGAAAGTCCCGGCTAATGAACTATCGCAATCACGCCAACGAGCTCTTCAGGATTATACACAGTAGGCTTGAAACATGTTATGGATAAAAACAAACAAGCTTTATACCATAGGGTGCAAACTTACCTTCATCTCTCGGGGTTTTGTTGGAAAGAAATAGACATCCTCTCTATATTAAGCTGTTCCATATCATGTCTACATTTATAGAATAATTCAGGTACACGAAACAAGACGTATAAAAATATAAATTTATTATTAAAGTCTAAATAACAATTAATAACCAAATTACACCTTCATATAGTTATTCATTCACGCCACTGAAACTGGCAAATTTTCTGACACACACGCTAACATAACTGGTTAAAAATGAAAAGATTCTGCCTACTACAAAATTATAAAACAATCAAAACATTATATTGGCACTTCATTGAGACAGGCATTCCGTTGAAAGTTATTTACATTTCTCTGGCGCGTGCCTTCCCGCATAGCTGAACTGGTTATATAAAAAAATGTGACTTGATCGTGAATCCCTTCCACACACACACGCGCAACAACTATGCACATTTATTCATCGACCTTACTTATAACCGGACAAGCTCGCTTGCCACCTTGCATGGACTCCCTTCTTAAGGGGATAGTCTGGTAAAAAATGAAACCTTTCCCCTAATTTATCAATTGGTCTCAAATTTCAAACATATAATTTGTGAGTAGTATTAAACACAATTACAAACTTACAACTCAATTGATCGAACCGTTTTTGAGAAACATAATTTTTATTTTATTTTTAAGGGTTTTTCAAAAATCATCCTTTTACAGCATATTTACTTTAATGTGCTTGAAAAATTGAAGACTGTATTTCATAATATAGCCAAACATTTTTGTATAAGGTTTTTTGGGTATCTTGTGTGGTGACCTTTAAATTAATTTTCAAAGTTTTAAATCTTATAATCGAAATAATTAAAACATATACTTATCAATTTTCTTGTTTCTAAAAACTTAACAAAAATGATACTCAACACTGTTAGCATTGCTAGTAGGGGTTAGCTCCAAAAAATTCACCAAATTCAGAAATTATTTATATATTCAATTTCAAAAATTAAAGATACAAGTTACACTACACAATCGTCCGCCTGGGCTGTATATTGTTCCTTCTTGTCTCTTTCGAGCTTCCTCAGTGTGTGTGTGGCCGTCAACCTTGATAAATGTTTTCTTCGTTTTCCGAATTCTAAGCACCGTTTTGTCGTTTGTTTCCTTCATCGCTCGTCTCTAACTTTGCACAGTCGCTTCCTTATTGCTGACATTGGAGTGGTCTCTGTTGTTCTTGTTCCTTCTGTCAGATAGCATCCTTGATTGAACTGTGAAACAGCTTCTGTCACAGTTAGTTCTACATTTTGCTTGGATACAAATACACCCTTTGGGCACTTTGACCAGATTATACTATGTTGACACTCTTTTGTTTACAAACGACTTCAAAGACCTTACGATCACAGAGCATAAATAAATACCCGCATCTCAAAGAACATTGGAATACCTGGAATGCTCAAGAGATGGCACCAAAGTCCAAAATCACTCCTTACATTCATTCGTATAATTTTTTCAGAGCAAACAAGTAACATTGTGACAGCTTTCATATGATGCCACGCCCACTCCTCAGCTGCAGGCTAGTATTTAATTATATTCTTTCTACATTTCTCTTTGGAATTTCACAAAATCCTTTTGTTCTATGAAAGCACTTATATGAATGAACATATTTGGGCAAAAAAAGAAAAACACAAAAATTCAATATTTTATTGCCAGACTATCCCCTTAGCACACAAAATACGTAAAATGAAGCGCGATGAAGCATCTCGTATTTGAAAGAATAACATTTACAGAACTGTCTCTATTAAAGCCATTTCTCATTTAAACACATCCATACTTCCTAACATTCTTGCTAACATATGTTTCCGTCGTTCATGACCGACGAAGCTTCCTTACACACAATAATCATAGCTAACATCAAACACTCACATTAAAAACATTCGCTCATCCTAACTATTATCAATATCAAAAACATTTAGAAATATTAATTGTTATAAATTATGAAAACCCTTAATTTAAACAAATGGAAATATTTATATACACTATTTACACGTGCCTAACGTTTCAAAAGTATCCTTCTTTAGCGGTATGATTTCGTTAATTTACTTATTAACACTTTCTTCAGTATAGTTCTCTTCTTCTATAATTTTCCATTACAAATGCTATACCAATTAATGTCAAAATCATGTTAATAGTCATCATTGGTTTAAATATGACCAATCAGCAAAGATTAGTTCATATTGTTGTTACAATTCCAGGTTTAATATAAATTAATAATTGTATAGTGGACAAGGATAATATATCTTTTCTCAACGAATGTCCGCCTTCCCAAGACATTCGTGTCGCAGATCTAATCACATTTTGGAGTTATCCATCACTCTACTAATATACAACAATGCTTTCACCACTCATGCAGTACTTCATTACAATTAATACGGAAACACCCTCGTATTTCACAAACAACTATATACGGCAAGAAACTCTCGTATATCTCCAATACATATCTTAAATTACAACATCTCAATTGTTTCCAACAATTGTTCCATAGTACTTGCATAACTTCCTTCTAGCATTGATTTTATCGTTGTCACACTGCATACACATGGACAGCAATATATGTTCTACTAATACAACTTATCGTTCTCAAACGATTATATTGACAGATCTTCGAGGTTTACTAAGCGAGGTTACTACGATATAAAATACTATGTATCTATACATTTAATAAAAATAAACACACATGTATCTTCATACTGGTCATTTCTACAAATGTACATGGCTGCAATACTACATTGACAAATAACTAAGGGTTACATTTGTGTATTGATAACAACTCGTGTTATTTCAACGTTCAATAAGGATAAATCACGATTGGATGAGAATTTATCTAAATTTCCTATAGTCGGATAAATTATCTTTCAAAAGCTATGTCTCATATAATTTACATTTAATGAAGAGCAAAGCCTTCCTTCAACTCAAAAAAGGTTTGTCATCGACTGAATGTAACTTCATTCTACACAAAGAATGTTCATAAATGTTTGACTTCACGTCGTAATCATAACGAATATAACTTGCCAGATTGAAGAAATGTTTATAGTATTTTGTGATGTTTCACAATATGTCAAATGTAGATCTCTTCTCCTAACTATGAATTCTTCTGACAAAAGAGTGCCCAATTCATTTTAAACAAAATGAATTTACTAAAAATATCAAAGGCAAAATGTCTGGAATCTTGAATTAAAAATCGAAAATCGTCGAATAACAACTTCCTTAAAGATTTTACCAATGGAAAATAAATTTCTCAAACAACTGAATTCAGTTCAGAAACTGAATCATTAAAAAATCCAAGTATAGATGACCAATGACCATCATCCTATATCACCTTGTAGAATATCACTTAATAAACATCGAAGTGAAAATACATGAATTAAATATGGAGAATATTGTTGTTCACAAACGCCGTCATAAATACTCAAACTATTAAATAATGTAAAACATTTCTACCTTAATATTTTAGACAACTGTTGATCATTATCAAGTATTCGAAAATACCTAGCTGGATCATCTCCCAGGTATGAGTTGCTAAAACCCAATCCGCTCAACGCCAGTGAACAAGGACTGCGACCACGGGAACAGAAAGATTTCCTTCCCGGCATAATCGTCTCCTCCGGACTTCGAACCTCGTTCCTCGAACGATCATCGGGCCTAGTATCTTCTCTCTTCCGTCTCCCCGTTAATGATTCTTCAATCGCCGACATCTTTCGAAAGTCCTCGATCATTATCGGCTTCGGTGGCGTAGTCGGTAGAATGCTGACCTGCTCTGTCCAAGATAGCGGGTTCAAACCCGGCCGAAGCCGTCGGATTTTTTAAGAGCATTAAAAATCCTTCAGTATGCCTTCCTTCGAAGGGGAAGTAAAGCCGGCGTCCCATGTCATAGATTTATGAAATGTAAAAGATCCTTTCACAGACTAGACTTGTGTAAAGCAAAATTTGTTAGGTTAGATTTCGTCAGAACGCTCTATCAAAGTTCCAACGTTCGCCACTAGGTATTATTGATATCTGGTGGCGAAAATTGGAACTACTTGAAATTAAACGGAACTTGTAGCTCACCCTTTAGAGTGTCCGCTGGAAGCAGCTACAGACTCAGGCGAGCCGAACATGTCCTCGGACACTCCCGGCACTAAAAGCCATACGATAAATAAATAAATAAATAAATAAATAAATAAATAAATAAATCGAGCAATATATTCGTAATAGTTTCATCGTTACAAATAAATTTGTAAGTTGTACATCGAATCACTATCGTAGATGTTAATGTTCATTTGGTTGGTCAATGTAAGATTATATCTGCTCATAGTCGAGAATTAATGTACAATAATGTACATTAAATGTACTGGATGGAAGTGTACATAACGTTTCATGTTGTCTCGGCATTATATAATTCTAGATGTTATACATATTCTCGTTGTTACTTAACGTTGTTCCATGTTGCTATTCACAACTCTGAATCGACATATCCCAATCGCGTAATAGTTTTAATCCATCGTCTCACTCATAATCGAAGTGTAATAAACCAATTCCACTTTATAAGTGTTTGTAGCCATCATAGTGTTCCAATACAACTAATTCTCAATGTTCATACAATATCATTTTACTTACTTATTTCTGCAACGTGGACTAGACTATGCTGTCTTCACGCTGCACTAAAATGATTCTCTCTGCGTTGAGATAAGCAACTTTCTTTGACAATACAAATTGTCCTATAATTGTCAAATTTCTCAACGAATCCACTCAAAATTTTCTTATACTGTAGCCTGGTAACTAAAAGTATATAATGCATATTGTTTGCTTTCCGAAAAGTCGAACACTTGTTCGCTATTGACATGTAATCCTTCGCTAAACTTCACCTAGTTTCAGCGAGGCTCTAATTAATTATTGGCGGCGTTCGGCACTGTCTCTCGAGTAGTGTAGGACCGCACTCGGTAGAGTGTCTACGGGAATCAACTACCCCGGATAACACGTCTTGTACCTTCAAACTCAGCGAGATAAGAACGCTTCTTCAAGCCGTCCCCACTCTAGCTCGCCTGAAATTCGACGCCATTATTGGTCGCCCGCAGTTATGGCGCGCACTTGTAATAAAGCTTAATACAGCGAATCTCTTCCCTTTTGCGACATTTAAAGTAGTACAAATACAGTAGCTTATCTTCATTTTCTTGATAATTTCTATGGAATAAAATAGTTATATAGGGCTTAAATGGAATAGTTAATCCCATTAACTAGATAAGAATCCATATCTGCTTCGATAAACCCTCCTCTCATTGGCTGTGGGCATATATCCAATGACATATTTCATAACAATTAACTGGTAATATTACGCCGTAATGCCTTGTTGCTAGGCACTTTCCAAAGATCGAGAATATTCTGGAGCGTCTCTGATCACGTGACTGGTTTCTCCCACTGTCTGCGTTCGCTAACATAGCTCGTTAGAGCCAATTTCCAGGATTTATATTGCCATGTTAAATTGTATCATGGGGCTCGAAAAATATCATCAGTTTCATAATGAAGCATTCAAATTTCGTGTGCATTCTCCTCTCAGCTGAGGTTAAAAACAATTTTCAAATTGTTTTTAATCACATGAATTCAGGACGTTAAATATATCACTGTACTGAAATTTTGGATGCTATTTTAGCCTTCTTTCTTAAGATATTTCCTCAAATTTTTCGCGTAATACTTTCCCAACATAACATTGCTTTCTTTATCGAACAGTTCATAACAGTTATTTCCAAAGGCATTCTCTATGCGATAGGGGCCATAGAACCCCGGACTAAACTTAGGGTGTAGCTTCTTAGCTGATTAATAGGTCTACGTAACAAAACTATGAAGATCAGCATTTCACGGGCGAAGGGAAGAAACACAGGAAAATAGAATGTCAGGCCGGAGGAACTAAATTGGAGCAGATGGAACATTTTAAATTCATAGGCTGTACTGTATATTCTCTCAGGATGGTCGTCTAGTATGGGGGAGGGATAAGGGTCGAGGTGTATAAATGCCAATGCAATGAGTTCCCATTTGCGATCTACAGTATAAAGTTAGTGAAGTGAGCCCAACAGGCTCATGGACGATGATAAAAAATTGTATGGTTACTATAATGCACCCGCTTCCATCGGAATTTTGACCGGTGTTGTGGATGTGAATACTCTTCGGACATGCTTCTCTCATATGGAATTTAATTAACTCAATTCAGAGACTTGATGTGAACACTTGAACTATACAGGAGGTTCATGTAATGATTTATCGTTGAATCTGGAATGTTAATTCATGTCGCTGATGTGCGAATCATAGAATTTATTCTCTAAATGACTCACCTACCTGCTCGTATCCGGCAGGACTGGACTATTCTTTTTCTCCGTGATCCCGCATGACAAGTGGAGGTGTGTTTATCTGTGTATCGAGAAAAACGTGGTTAGTGGAGTTTTAGTGAATTCGCCGTTCTTGGCAGTGTTATAATCGGTATATTGCGTCCGTCTGTCCACCTAGGATGAACAAGCGATCTCATGCGTGGCAACATTAACACAGTGTGGGCACGAGTCTCAGGTCTCAGGGCGTCCTCGGCTATGCCCTCATGTTTCCAGTAAGCGATTAGGGAAACGATAGTATCGGCGCCAAAATTAATGGCTGATTCACCAAATGGATCTAGCATATCGTAGAGTCTTAACTGGGCGTTAGAAGTTGTAAACGCAGCTATGAATATGTCTGTAGCTGAATTATTTTCTACATAGTAGTCCTTAAAGTTGTATCTCATTTTACCAAACTCAACATTGAGAAAGTTAACATTTAAAATTTCTAACCGGTCATCTAGGAAATTTTATAAAATAATTCTACGTCTGTCACATATTTTGTCTTGTTCATGATTTATTATATATCAATTGCAGCCAATGGCCATAGCAGGGTTTTTTAATTGAACGCCCGTTGCTCCCAGCAAGTTCAATTTAAAGTAGTTCCAACATTGCCTACCAGATACCACGGTCACTAACACCTTTGCCAAATTTTCCCCATAGTGTGTTCAAGCAGATTTTGAAAACTGAACGCTTACCTGGTTTTCCTTTAATTTGATTAGGATCTTAGTCAATGTTTATTTTTTTAATTGCTTCAATATACTCATTTTGTGTTTTGAAATTATCATTCCTAGGGCTAGTCTGTAGTTTGATTTTCATGAAGTACCGCACGTAGCCTTCCAATATTAGGTTACTTATTTGCCTAAAGTATCAGACCTCATAGATTCATAGAATTTATACCCCTTATCTAGAGACCTATATATTTAATCGGTAGTCCTCGTAGCGATCACGCTTCTTTAGTTCTCAGAATTGGTACATTGAGCTATTTTATATTCTACACACCAGATACTGTGCCCTGATGAGACTTGGCAGGCGTGAACTCGGCGTTTGGAAGCTAGATGACAGCTGCACGCTGCTTGCCTTGAGAATTTGAACAGAGCGCGCGGCCCCTCTACCAAACTAAGCGTGCAGAAGCTAGATGACAGCTGCACGCTGCTTGCCTTGAGAATTTGAACAGAGCACGTGGACCCACAACGAAAACTCGGAGTGCTGAAGCAAGACGACAACTGCACGCTGCTTGCCTTATGAATTTGAACAGAGCACGCGGCCCCACAACGAAAGCTCGGAGTGCTGAAGCAAGACGACAGCTGCACGCTGCTTGCCCTGTGAATTTGAAGAGAGTGCACGGCCCCTCTACCAAACTCGGCGCGCTGAAGCTAGACGACAGTTGCACGCTAGTAGGTAATGTTAGGCGGTTCTGGCTCATGGCTAATGGGCAAGATGGCTGCCGCGTAAGTCCAACCCTATGTTATTCTTATGGAGGGGTCAGTCATGTCTGGCGCAGGGGCTAGTGGGCATGATGGCCGTCAAACGCAACTTCAATCTTAAATGTCGGGGTTTTCAAAATCATTATTTTTTTGTTATTAACTATACATTATTTATTTTATTTTTAATTTATTATTATATAATTTGTAATCATTTATTTTTACATTTTTAATTTTCTTTATTTTAATATTTAATTTATAATTTATTACATGTTATTGTGTCAAAGCACTAAACTGCAAGGTCATTAACCCAACAATTATCTAACCCAACAAAAACCTCATTTAAGATTTAAATTAATGCAAATAATAATTTTTATTTCTATATTTTTAAGTTTAGATTTTCGTTTAAAATTTTTTTTACATTTTACATTTTAAGATTTTAGTTTTTTTAATTTTATATTTTTAGATTTTTAATTTTAATATTTTAAATTTATCATTTTGTTTTCATTTTACATTTTTAGATTTTACTTATTATATTTTAGGTTTATTATTTTAGATTTTACATTTTAGATTTTCCAAAAAGAGTAAACTACAAGGTCACATATCTAACCTAACCTATCCTAACCTAACCTAACCTAACTTTACATAACCTAACTTTACCTAACCTAACCTTACATAACCCACAGAAATCTCATTTAAAAATTTAAATTAACGGATGTAAGATTTTCTATTTTTACATTTTTGATTTAAACTTTTAGATTTTACATTTATGATTTTAGAATTTAAAATTTTGATTTTACATTTTTGGATTTTACATTTTAGTTTTTAAATTTTAAATTTTAAGTTAAAAAATTTTACATTTTTATTTTATTTTTACAATTTTCAAAAACAGTAAACTACAAGGTCACATGCCTAACCTCAGTTCACCTAACATGTCCTTACATAACTTAAGAAACCTCACCTAACCCCACCTAACCAAACATGTCCTCACCTAACCTCACCTAACCAAACATGTCCTCGCCTAATTTTACCTAACCTCAGTTCACCAAACATGTCCTTATATTGTTGTTTACACATTTATCAATTTCACACTTCCCCATTTACAGTTTTAAAAAGTCAGTTTAACGTTTTCGAATTTCATGATACTGTATAGAAACATGGAATTTCCAATTTGTTGTTTACACATTTGTCAATTTCAAAATTTCACATTTACAGTTTTAAAATTTCAGTTTAACGTTTTTCAATTTTTGTCAATATGGAAACATGGATTTTCCAATTTTGTGTTTTACATGTTTTTCATTTAGTCCATATACAAAGTTCATTTTGCATTAGGAGTGGGGAGAGGTGGGTAGTATTTAAAAAATTACCAGCAGTATCTATACAATATTTTTTAAAATTTTAAATACAGGTACAATATTTACACATAATACATTTTTTCTTTATATTTTGTTATTAATTGTATTGATGGTTTTATTTGTTTTCTATTTATTTTTCATTTTTTAGTATGAATACCATTTTTTTCTTATTTGTTGCTTGATTGGTGTTTTTTTGAAATTGTTTGGTTTATGTAAAGCATCTAAATTTGTTATATCGGGAAAAGTTTTAACTTTGTAGGAATTGTAAACGATGATTATGGAATTTGTTAAATGTCAAATTACAAGTCCTGGGGTAAACAAAGTCATTGGAAACCATATTATAGACTTTATCCGATGTCCAGACACCCGTCTAAGAGAAACGTTTACGTCTTCCTTAGCTTAAGAACATGGTATTACAAGACTGGAGGCAACAATTTACAACTACAAAAAGGATGGCGTGTTTGACCCACTCGAAGATTGTGTTAGTGTATTAGAAGCCAAAAACAATTTCTTAAAAGAAGTGCCCCTGTACTCGGTGCCGATCGCATCTATGTGGACCAAACTAGCGGATAACGAACAAAATAGTTGCTGTGTGGTTTTTAACAAAGACTTGCAGTTTGTCTATTGGGGTAATAAAAATACTCGTAAATTGACTGGTGTGCAAATCGAACTGCGCGATGTACAAGATCGGGAAAAGATGATAAACTATGCTCTCTTTGCCTATAGTTTTAATTACTTACCCGTAAACTTTGTATAAACTGTCAACGATGATTCCGTAAACATCAATGTTCGCATTATACAGAAATGCTACATCAAAGCTGGGGAAACATTCTTTTCTCAATCCAGGACATTGTTCTCGACAATTCCCGCAAACATAAACATTAGCGAATTACGATTGACTCCTACAAATTAATAATATTCTTCCCCAGGTGTTAAGAAAAAGAACCAATAAAACTAACAGACTTAAACCATACCCTCTTAAGGAAATTACCCTATTGAGTACAGTTAATGTGCTATGTGTAAGGAAACGAAAATTGGAGTTGGAGGAAATTGAGATCAAAAAATGGAAAACCGAGTATATTGCAGAGACTACTGGCCTGAAGGAAGAGTACGTAGCATTATTGCAGAAAGAACAGGCGATTGTTGATGCAAGAAACAGGTTTACAGTTTACTTTAAACAAAGTCACTGGCAAAATCTAGATATGAGTGGTACATACAAACTCTCAGCATTTACTGTTAATAACAATGGAACTTATCCACGCGTTGGGGTGCTTTTAGAAAGTGAAAAATGTAAACATGTGTGCTACTTAAGAGGATATATAAAATCTATGATTTTAAGAGCCATGCTAAATTAGACTTGCTTAAAAAGGATGGATTTATTGTAACTCCATGTGGTGGATTGGACATTGTGCATCTGGAAACTGAAACACCGTTTGCATAATTCAACACCAATGGAATGACTACATTTAATGGTAACTCGTTTGCTAAAATCGAGAATTTTAGTTTTTTCACAAGCATCCAATCAGACTGTAGAGTAGCGTCGACAACGTATACGCAAGGACACGTCGGTCTGCTTAATAACATTACTATGTAGGAAATTAAATGCCAAATAAAAATCCGAAAGTGCTCCCGGTCAGAAAGTCTGGAAAAAGGAACAGAACTAATTGTAAAGGGAATAAAACCAATAGTATATAGATATAAAGTTAGATATGTGTTGGAAATGGAGAATATTGACTCTTTGCTTACATTCAATTATTGGCTGGAAAAAGAACTGGAAGATTCGGATACAGATTTAAATTATCAAATCAAAATTAAGCTAGATGCTATTAAAACTACACCAAGTAAAAATAAGGAAAGAGTTGTGTTCTGTGTGTAAATATGCATCAAAAATCAGGAATATGGGCTCCCCTGTTGGTATTAAACTAATGGTTACAAAAGGGACCTAAAAGATTTAAGCAAAAATTTAAGTTAAAATCTAAAAATGAATATTAATGTTATTAAAACTATAATAAAGAAAAATGTGTATTATATGTAAAAAATAGAAAATGCATTTAAAATGAATAAAACATATTGCATAGGTACGGCTGATATTTCTTCTTACCCGCTTCCCACTCGTAATCCAATCGTTAACCTTCGGCCATGCTAGGTGAGCGTGGCATTGAAAATTAGCCAAAACTAGGGAAGTTGAAAGTATAGTATGACCCGTTTCTTAGCTCTATGAATTTAGGTTAGATTAGGTGAACTGAGGTTAGGTATGTGACCTTGTAGTTTACTGTTTTCGAAAAATCTAAAATGTAGAATTTAAAAATAGAATATCTTACATTCATTAATTTTAATCTTTAAATGACGTTTCTGTGGGTTAGGTTATGTTAAGCTAGGTTAGGTTATGTAAAGTTAGGTTATTTGAACTGAGGTTATGTAAAGTTAGGTTTGGTGAACTGAGGTTAGGTTAGGTTAGGTTAGGTTAAGTTATGTTAGGTAAAGTTAGGTTATGTTTTGTTATGTTAGGTTAGGTTAAGTTAGGTTAGGTTAGCTTAGATGTACTGTGCCCAACTCTAGGAATGGGTATTCCAAGATTCAGACACCTAGATATCAAGGGAAAGGCTACAGCCGCTTTTGAAAGTTGAGATATTTGAATATCGCGCTATATTGCTTCGAGAAGGAATTGGAAAGAATATACCGCTAAGAGCATGTCAAGTGACGTAGCGAGTAATAGCAGAGGTCGAGGCTATTTATTGATTAAATAGTTAACCATGGAGTAGAGACTTGAGACTTGGATCAGATTACTGGCACGACCAAATGAAAGAGAATGCAATTAGTATCAAGTAAATCGGACCAGGGATACCAGAGATATGAGGATTTCCAGATATCAGCTGATGCAGCGTGACCCTGACCCGTTTTGAATAAAAGCCGGCTGGCGCAGGCATCATTAGCTCACTTCAACACAAGCACTTGCCTAGCAAGGTGCCGCTACGCTGAGCCAAGGCACATGGTTGCCGGATCTACGCAGAAGTTATTTTCAAAGTTGTGATAGTCACAAAAGTGCTGCGCTTCGAGTGGAACTTAGTAAGTTTCCGGCAAGGAGAATCACTAAGGTGATTGATATTTTTCTACAGAAACTGGTGAAATATTTTTATTTCTACATGGACATATGCTAGACTTTGTCTAGAATTAGTACTTTGTCACAGACCAGTAATAACCTAATACTTGGATATTTAAGTCCATTTTAGTCAGTTTTCATATTTGTAACTTTATAACCACTCCGATCTATCAGTACACTGAAGACCAGTCTATCACGGTGGTGTTCATTAGCCAACGCAAGGGAAACTACATGTTGCTTCGCGCATGGTAGATGGTGTGAAGCCATGCCCAGGGAACGAACTTCAGAACAGCCGTTGATTGGTTAGATTGTCAGTGTTTTCTTGTACTGAAAAGATTACCGTGAGTTACGTTACAACTGACATATTTAAGAATAGATCACTTAGATCTGACCCCATTTAAGCAAACTGTTATGGCTTTAACAGAAGCCCATATTAAAATGGATCAACAGTTACTTCAAACGTCAAGAGATATTACCACTATGTCTTACTAGACGGATTGTGGGTATATAATGGCGGCCGATACAAGGATTAAACATGCTTGTCCGATAGGGCATGTCTATGGATAAATCTGGTACAGACCAGGTTCACTACGCTTCAAGACCATCAAGAAATGTAAGCCACATTTGAATTATATTATGCCTAGCTAATTGGAACAAACTATTTTTCTGCAGATGACCAACACATTTATTTTTCTTCGTATTTAAATCTTGCAATGATTTACGCAAGACATATTAGAGTTATTCTGAGTATTTTCAGCACTCAGAACAGTTTAGGATCGATGACCGAGCATATCGAAGATTTATTTGAATATTTCATATTTTAGGGAAATCACGGAAAACCGTCGATGTAACTGTAAAGGTTGAGTTATTTTTTTTGTTGAGGAATGGATGTTTTTTTTTCATATTCAAAGATTCGAACATGTGGATTCTCACATAATGAGATGATAATTAAATATATTTGAAATAATATAACTAATAATAATAATAATAATCCACTAATAATAATAATAATAATTTTTATAATTTTTCTAAATAATTTTTGGATCTTATATTTTTCTAATAATCATATGTTTTGAGAGAGAGCTTATGAAGTAGTTTAATCATTTCTAGTTTGGAACAGGTGATTTTCCGAAGGAGAGTGATTAGCGCAAGCCCGCATTCAACCAACATTTCAGTTCTGGTTGAACAGTTAATATTTGCAATGAGCAAAGTATATTTTTCAGATAACACGGAGAGGCATGAAACGGGAAGGAATTGATGTGTGTATCAAATAGGATATTTTTGTATTTATATAAAATCATGACGTAAATACACTCGAAAGTGAAATAAAGATTTTCATAAGTATGGTAAATTCACGGGTTGAACTGAATGGTAAAATAAAATAAACTTGTAAGTTTATTAATCTTCCAGTGTTGATAACAAGCAGAGGCTTGATTTATTGTATAAATTTTGGGAAGAAAATTTATATGTGTGGAGTAGTTGAAATGCCATTCCCAGGTGCGCATGTTTAAGTCGCAGGAATGAAGAGGTTTTTTCGAGCATCAATCAAATAGCAGGTTCGATGGCTCAGGTTTATAGAAGGAGTATTGGAACTACACATTTCGTCGTATGAATGACCCGAAGGTTATTTCTTAGAAACCATCAGTTCTTATTTCAACCTTGTTTACGAATTCCATTTAGACTTTGATTTTGCTAGAACCTGGATTTGTCATGATAGTAGTTTATTCTTCTTCAGAGGATGACCTTTGCCGTTGTTGTTGTTGTAATATTGTGTTCTTACACAAATAATAGAATGGGCCACTGCCAATTAAAAATAATTCTTTAACCACGAATAATTTGAAGGATATTTTCAATCCTAGTGCCATGAACTAAATGAATTTAATATGAAGCTACAATTCTTATTTCCGCATTCTGTCGAAGAATTGCAAGTTGTGAAAATTACTAAAAATGGCCATGAATATAAATATTTTTCATAATAATGATTCCAAGTGGGAATTGAATAGTTGAATGGTTCAACAATTTATTGATCAAGTTGATGATTCAGAAATCATGCATTTTGTTAGAAACTTGAAGTTCATAATCGAGTCACTTCTCGAAATGTTTAATGTCAGAAGAACAATTAATTTTTGTTGTGCTTCGCACAGTTCTTCGATGCTATGCTCAAGGTCAAATACTTTTCAGATGTTATTAATATGTGTAAATAATTTGTGTTGATTCAGAATAATAATATTTTTCGACAATATATTCTTGGAACTGGAAAAATAAGTGAAAGTTAAAATTCTATGAACATTTATTCTACGAGTGTTAATATTATGTAAAAAGTCAAACAGTGAACTACGATATTTCCAGTAGAGACAATTAAATTTGAACTGGATTTAATCATAAATAATTTTGGAACACAGTCTACAGGACTAACAATCAGACTTGTGTTTCCAAAAAAATAATTGTCAAATGTGTTTGGAAAATTTCTGTATATTGTGTAAATAGGAGTGTGGGTCGCCACACGTGAATGATGCTGCTTTGAGCTTTTTTGCAGTCAATTTTAAATTCAAAATAAACTGAGATAATTTTACGTGATGTGTTATACCCAATTGAATCTCCTTCTATCCTTATTGTTGCATTGAGCCAAAAATCAGTAAAGCATTTTTTTCATTTGATGTCGTTTTAGCGATTAGCTTTAACCCATCTGGCGCTCCGGGATATTTTGACTTTCGTGCTGACTGATTATTGGTAAAATGCATATGTGGTCGTGCGGACTCCGGTCTAAACGGGCACAGTACTGCGGTTAGGTATGTGACCTTGTAGTTTACTAATTTCGAAAAATCTAAAATGTAAAATGTAAAAATATAAAATTTAAAAAAATGTGGGATGCAGTAATTTATATTTTGAAATGAGGTTTTTGTGGGTTAGAGAATTGTTGGGTTAATGACCTTGCATTTTAATGCTTTGACTCAACAAAAACAGAAAAATAAAGATCAATAAGAAGTTAAATATTGAAGTAAGACAAAAAATAATTAAAAATTATATAAATAATAAATTAAATAAAAAATAAATAATAAATAATAAACAATGCGTAGTTAATAACAAATAAATAATAATTTGGAAAGCCTGCCATTAAAGAGTGTGGTTGCGTGTGGCGGCCATCTTGCGCATTAGCCCCTGCCCCAGCTATGCCTCCCTCTCTATACAACCAGCATGGCGTTGGACTCACGCGCCCGCCATCTTGCGCATTAGCCCCTGCCCCAGAACAGCCTTATATTACCTACTCACCCCAACTCGAGAAATGTACAGGTTTTTGAGAGGGTTTATGGATAACACATATCCGAGCTACAATCAGGTTAGGAAGCGTGCTATGAGGTAACTCATATGCAACGATTCTCTACGTAAATACATGGACAGGGAGAGGACGATAGTCAGAATTATAGTCCCTCCAAAGTTAACTACGAGTCTGATATGATTAGCTCATTGCACCACTGGCCATGGAGGCGTTGATAAAAGGTATAGAACTCAGTAAAAACGTTTACATGGACCAGGATGCGAGCATCCATTGCAGACGTCATCAAATCTTGCCAGGAGTGCCAACGAGGGATATACCCATCAGCTTTGTCTAAGGAAGAACCTCGAGCCATTATTCCTCCAAGGCCGAGAGAGCTTAAGGCTTGTGACCTCTTCGGCCCTTGTCCGAAGGGGTCTAGGGGAAATCAGTTTCTCCTAGTGACTGTTGAAGTATTTTCGAAGTACGTAACCCTTAATCCAATTCAGAAAGCCACCACTGCACAAGTTCTTAGCTGGTTGGAGAATAGAGTGTTTCCTAGGGTCGGGATTCCTTAAGCACTTCTGTCTGACCACGGAACTCAATTCACGTCTCAGGAGTTCGAAAGATCAATGAATCGATTGGGGATCAAGCACGTATTTTCAAGTATACGCTACCCCGAGTCTGACGTATCTGAACGTATTATGAGATAAATTTTGAAATATGCCCGCATATACTGCCCGGAAGACCACGCGAGCTGGGTGAAGTTTGTTCCACTCATGGAAGAGTGTATGAACTCTACCTTCCACGAAAGTATAGCGGATGTGCCTATGACAGTTCACTTAGACACAAAACCCGTCAGAGTTGGGAATGAGATTACAGATTATATTCCCAATGATGTTGAACCCACTAGAGAAGAAAGGATAGACTCTGCACGGGAAAATCTTATGGACGCAGCCGAGAAGCGGCAGAAGCGAGTCAGGCATAAGTGCTATCGTCCTCCGTTCAGAAGGAACGATTTGGTTTTAATCAAGAAACCCACGAAGGCAGGCGTAGCAAGGAAGCTATACATGAAATTTTCCTATATTTTCTACGGCCTCTATCGTATAATTCGAGTATTTGGGAACAATTGCTATGAAGTAGCTAGTTTGAATGGGAGAGAAATTATAGGCCGCTTTAATGCGAAGAATCACCAGAAATATTACAAGAAGATAACATGAATAGGGATGAGAATAAGCTACATTGCATTTGAATATACTCAGTTATATACAAGAAAGCATGCTCATCTTTTATGTAGGCTGTCCAAGAGGAAGATGTACCATTATTCTCATGCTCAGAATGTGAAGTATTTCAGCGCGACATTTAATTTTGAAGGTAGAACGGCGCACAGCCACTGATGATGATTATCGCAGCTGGCTGTGTCCCACTACGGTACTTCCGAATAACGCCGAGCACACCCGAGGGCCGACTTCGGAGCTATGACGACACAAGCACCAGAGATGTATTTACATTTTATATCGACCGGCCGCGAGAAGAATATTTATGCAAATTAAGAAGAAATAAGAACTTTATACATTCTGTACAGTATTTCAGAAGGTTATTTAACATAGCATGATGTGAATGATGATGTATTTTATGTATATGAGCTCCATGGAACATATAAGTTGTATTTATCATACGTCAAGGCTATCGATTATCGATTCATGCAGCGCTGGGGTGGGAGTAAGTGAGTCTTCACGGAAGCTTCCGCTGCCAGAAGAGGTCAGATCATATTGTGTCTCTTAGGAAGAGATATCGGAACATTACACGTCTCTTGTAAAGACATATCAGGCGTCGGAAGTGTCCAGTTTGGATCGAACGTGTGTGAACACTTAGAAATTCCATACAGGGTCCAGTGATGAATGGAACTCTGAAAAATATCGCACACATCTGTGAATATTTCAATCAGTATACACTAGGTTGAAACTTGTGATATTTTTACAAGACAGTTATACGTTCTATCACGTATGAACTTAGATTTTGTACTAACAATCATGAATAGTGAGATGAAGAGTAAACACATTAAGACATGCTGCAACTCACGGAGTTAAACATTGTACTTTGGAATAGTGTATTTCATATAGACGTATGCACTTTGTAACGCAATTGCAACTTATGAATACTGAATTGAATTCCTCTAACATTCACGACACGTTTAATAGCTGGATGTCGGGAGGAAAGGTTCAAATGTACTGTATTTTCATAACCATATCAGGTTAAGCACAGTAAACGTGAATACCACCATGTGAGCGAAGCAACGAACATTCCAATGTGCAGCCGACATTGCCAGCCGCGTACTCGAGTGCTGTTAGCTCAGCTGATCATCGCCAAGCATGACATTTTGCTGTGGCATTATCGCGCTGCAATTGAACGTACGTTTCGGTTCGACACGAATGTCGTGGTACTACAACGTGACGGGCATTTTTTCTGGATCAAGATGGACAATACATGGTGAGGTGGCAGTTACTAGAGTTTTTCAGATGACGAGTTGGAACCAGTGGAGTGGAGACTGGGTTCCAGGGTTCGATTCTCGCAGACCAGGATAATCCATGCTATTTCCATGTATCAAGAAAGATATGATATGGAGGGCATATCATTGCTCTTTATCCCATCTACAAGAGTCGACAAGGTACAGAGAAATCAGTTCTATCATTTGTAGTAAAGCATAAACTTTTTAAACGTTACATTTGCTGCCATTTCTTTTGCTTTTTCAGTAGCTTAGTCGAAGGATGGAATTTAGGCACGATGTCTTATTCATGACTGACTCTATTCCCGACTGGATTTTGATTCTCGTTAAGAATGCATCCATTTTCAGTATGTATTGTAGTACGATTTATTTTGGTAATAGTAAATTCAGGTAATTTAAATAGGAACTTCTATAGTGTATAGAAGAGGACCATATAGGAGAAGAGATATATTCTGCGTGTTTTTGATAGTTTGGTCTATTTATGACATTTTTTTCCGCTCTCATCGTTTTGCTTGGGCTACATTTATAGTTGAACTTCGTAATAGTTCTACGCTCGAGAGTTGCATTTTTGAAGATTTCTAATGATTTTTATAGAACGTTATCAGCTCATTGGAAGCTTATTTTTGTAAAGAAGAATGATCCTTCGCTTCCGCTAGAGACCATTTTCTATTCTAGTGGAAGATAGAAACTTGTTGTGTTTTCTAATTGGCCAATAGTGCGCTAACTGTTATGGTTACCTAGAGGCATTACTCGATTTTCTAGAATCCATTTGAGTAGAGATGTACGGAACTTTAGCTTGATTAATTTTACTTCTTCGTTGAACTTCATGTTTTTGTTACATGATAGTCATGTATATCCAAGTTTATTGAAATCCGCTCTAGATGGAATTTACACACATAAATGAATGCATAGTCTGACTAATGAATATTTTGATGAAACATTCACCCTTTTTCTCAACGTAAATCCCAGGTTTAATTAATGTGGAGGTACGTCTTTCATAAGATTTGTGACTGTAACGAAGCTGACGTTTAGCAGAGTTAATAATTCCAATGGATATTTAAATAAATAAGAGATGATATATTTAACAATTTAACATGACATGTAATGATAATGTATAGTTCTAACAACGCAATTCCATATGCGAAATGAAGCTGTAAATTTATATGAGTAATGAAATTCGTCGATCAGCAGTGAGGGTGATAGCTAATAGCAATTATCAATGGTAATGCAAGTTTAATATTGAACTAAGTGCTCAGTGGAGTACACATGTATAATGGTGAGGCCGTACTTTTATTGTGAAAAATATTCAATGGAATATCATGTGGTGAATTAATAGTACAATCCATGTGTAGATGGAAATATTAAGTCAGGTGTGACTTATGATGCTTAAGGAATAATTTTAGCGAAATTTCACGGGAATATTGTGTTGTTTAATCCAGAAATTATATTACTTTGCTGACTAGGTTGTGTAGTCTTCCCAACCTATTGACTTGGTGATAGTTGTTGAATCTAGGTCGATTTTCTATTCTATTAAGTGTAATTGCTGGGTCAGATTGACACCGATTTAACTAATAACCACATATGAAACCACTAACGAATGAAACACTCATTGAGGGTGTCAAATATGAGAATCTTGCAAACAACACTCATAGAAGTGTTACAAAACTATTGTAACTTTGTATATAATTGTATATGAGTGTATTGATTAATTTGTAGATATGAATAACCAATAAATATGGAATTTTGAGATGTATGATCCAGTATAAAATGTTGTATTGCTGTAAAATGAATCAGTATGACATACTTGAATGACTTTTGAGTCTAGTGAAATGCAGTCTTACCAGTGGTGACTGTGGTCTGCATTCACTATGCTACGATCGTAACTTCAGTTTGGAGTTCTACTGTTTTCAGATTTTTTTCTTTGGACATGGTAATTTTTTACTACCGGTATGTCAATTTTTTTTATAAATTTTTGCTCAGTTTTATTTTAATTCTTCGAGTGATATGAGGTCAGTTTAAGAAGGCCATTACTGGGTATTTCGGGGTGTCCCACACTCCTGACATTACGTTCCCACGTAATTCTCGTGTTCTTTGAGCTGCTTTTTCTTGGGTTACCATGGTTGTTATTTACGTTTCCTCGGTTAGGCTGACCTGAGCCCTATTATCCCCGTCACTTGTTGGTACGATCTGGGGGTTTTCTAGCCGGGATTTTTAGGTTCTACGATCCAGTTGTCATCATGGGATTTCAACAAGCTGATGGTAGGTAATTTCGGGTACAGTACGATAACGCGTCAGGGCCCCTCTCTTTGTCACATGATACAGCTTGTCGCTTATCATAGCTGGTTGTGAACATGCGTGTTGCGTGGGCCAAATCAATGTTATTTCTACTAGAGAGTCTCAATGGAAACCGTTCTGTTTATTGTGTGTCAAACATTTAGCACCAGTACTCAAATCTAGGTTTTTAAATTAAATCTCGATACATTTCATGCTCACAGGTTGGTACCCCCCTCAAAACAGCCGGCACTGGGTCTTCATAACAACTCATTCTGTTCATTGTGTACGATAATTAGCACCAAAATTGGAGAATTTTGAAAAAATCTCGGTTAATTTCATAACTTACAAGTTGGTACCCGCACCAATGAGACGCCATGCCTACACATATCATGAATCATTAAGCGCCAAACGTCAAATCTACGGCGTTTAAGGGTTTTCACTCTCCTATATTGGCAACCCTGATTACCTCCTAGCGCCAAAATTCAAATTTGAGGAAATGTAGGGGAATTTCACTCACGGAGGTTGACAGCACTGGATATCCAACATGGCCGCCACGCACAAGCCAAGATGGCTGCCACATGATTACCATGGTAACCATTCTTGTTTGCACTTTGAGTTGGAGGCCCAGCAGTCATTCTACTATAAGGTGTTCTGTATTTGTAGGATGTCTTCATAAGTCTTGTCTGACCCCTTACAACATGTAATCACTATAAAATCCTGCTAGGTCATCAGTCATGTAAAAACTAGTCTATTTGATCAAAGGAAAAATTACTAGGGAGATAGACAATTGTTTAAACTCGTAAAAGCTGAGACCCATTTGAAGGTGCCTGTATCCCTTCACTCTAGCTCTTTTAACAACTATCGCTCTCTAGTATAATAGTTGACTGAGGTTATTGTAGCATGAGATTATTTGTTTTCTGTATTTGTAGACGTTTGAACATTATAAAGAGTACATTATCATCCATAGATATACAGTAGTTTTAATTAAAGAAAGCTTTCCAGTCGGTCTACACAAATTTTGTGCCCAATTACATTAGGCAGGAAAACAATGCTTCTCCTATGAAGGACCTTCCACCGAGTACCACTGAGGACATAATTCTTACAGGGGGTGGTTCAGAAGAAACTCTAGTTGCCTCTTGAGTCTTCAGGCGGATTGAAACAACCTCAGGTCAGACTCATTCCTTGAGAGTCGGTGACAACTTCGAACTGCTTGACATATTGTCGCGTGCAAGGATATATTGTTCGAATAGCGCACAGCTGTTACATAGTGCTTTATTAAATTCATGTATTACTTTTTGTCATTCATTCCTTGATACAAATTCATTTTTGTTAATTATTTTTCAAGGTAATATTCGAGGATTTATTTGATTCTCTCTCCTCTGCTTCCTCTTCACAAAATCGCTAAATACTCAATAAAATGGTGAACTTGAAAAATATATCGAACAGCAGGTATATATTAGAATTAAAAGCCATATAATGAGTGAAATACATACCTCATGTGAACATGCATCACAAGACATTCAATCGCACAAGGACAAGCAGCATGTTTAAAACGAGACGATGTGTTTTCCTCACAATTTTACGCTCTTCATTCTTATTCTCAAGTGCAACACTGAATGATTAATTTAAGTGATTGCTAGAAATAGGCCTGGAAAATATGTAAATATTTCTCTTTTTAGGTGGAGATGCGAGATCATCAAGATATTGTAAATTCAAAGCGTGAGATAATTGCTGAAGTCCAGATAGTTGCCCACGATGTAAGTACTGCACTGCTCTTGCATTGTAGCACCGAGTTCGGAGAATATACTGAAATGACCTCTTTGTTGTTTCACTACTTAACATTACACTCTGTCATTTTGCACGATCCCTTTTATTCACTACTCTCATACAGAATACACTGACACCACTTTCTCCAGGCATATTGTAGTATCTACGTGGAAACGTGATACGTACAGGGAACGTACAGAGGTATATATAACGGTGATAATTTTAACTCCATGAAGGTAGGTTGGCACGAACGAGGAACCAACAGGAAATGGACAACAGGATATAAAACAGTGTTAACTGTAACACTTTGAATGTAAGTTGGTACTAACATAGAAACTACAGTGTTGTGTATCCGAACTCACAGTAATATATGTTCCAAAGAAATTTCACCCTCAACAGATGGTAACACAAAGACACCACCAGAGACTCAGTTATCGACTACTTGACCTCACCAGAGCCGTCTTTACATTTTGCGCACTCATCTGTGCATTGTTTGGTTTTCTCATAATATATTGTCATATTGTTGATTGGTTCGTGGTATTATAATTTTATTTTATTAATGCAGCCAATGGCCATGTATTTTTCTTTTCAGGACGGGTCAGGGAAGGGACTATGAAAGGAAATCGGCCGTGGACCTATGGAAAGGAACCGTCCCGGCATTTGCCTGGTGGTGAAAATGGGAAACCACGAAACCATTTTCAGGACGGCCGAGGTGGGATTCGAACCCACGCTCCCCCGATGCCAGTGAGATATGAGGTAGCGCATTACCGCTCTCGGCCACCGTGGCCGGTGGTTCGTGGTATTGTCAATCGTAGAAAATACAAAGCTTAGAAAACACAAAAAGTGGTGTCCGAACTGGGATTGTGGAATAACGTGCACCCATAAAAAAGTGAAACTTGTGCGAAACGTGGTACCGAAACGAAGTTCAACTGCACGCAGTGAAATATGTGCGAAACGTGCTACCGAACAAAGCTCAACTCCACGCAGGTTAGTGTAGCCTATCACTGAAACCTCTCCCTACATCATGGCAGAAGGAATATCCACAGAAGTTCTTCAGGCTCTATCTGGGCTAATTGACAACGCTCTCAGGGAAGCCACCACAAGAGGCGGCATCATGAACGAGTCGATGTCACCAGCATGGCCAAGACCACCACAGGTCTCAATGCCAGCAAGCCGCTCCGCCGATGGGACCACCATAAAGGACTATTTCACGTGGTTCACCTGGGCGCTTGGTTTGAGTTTGGTCCCGGAAAACGAACACGCGCAGTACCCACGTGTCTACATGGGCACCGAACTTAACGATCTTTGAAGATCCGAGTAAGTCCCGTCGACCCGGGAAATCTCTCATACAGCGAAATCCAGTCAGGATTTTTGAACCATTTCGACACCAGCCACAACAAATATGCAGAGAGCATAAAATTCCGGAGCGTTATGCTGAGAGCAGGGGAGTCAATCGCCATCTTCACTCTCAGTTTAAGACAAGCAGCAACACACTGGAGTACTGAGAATTTTTAGACTGCATGCTAATTGAGTAACAGCTTAAATGTTTGGAAACCAAGGACATGTACGACGAAATTATTGCCAAGAAACCGGAGAGCTTCACCGCTGCGTACGAGATAGCCTGCGCACTCAAAGCCACTCGGAACACTGCTGACTAGGTTAATAACCCAAATATAACTTCAAAATCCGATTCAACCAATCAGATAGGCAGAGGGGTGGCAACCAATGGCAACGCTGGATATCGACCAATCGTCAACAGAGTTCCGACCAATCAAGGTCTCAACAAGAATCGCATCCAGCAACATCAAGTGACCAATCGTTGTATGCTGGGTGTGGCGGGAAACATTCAGGCAGTCAGTGCAGGTTCCTCATCGCTGAATGTCGGACATGTGGGAAGAATGTTCGCATTGCTAAAGTTTTTAGTCCAAAGCAGATGAATACAAATCACGTGATCAAAGGAGAACAACCAATTGACAGCATTGATGTCATACACCATTTCAACAAAGTTGGGGTCATCGAAACAATACAGCCTCCAGGGAAGCAGTTGATAGATGTCATCATACAGGGAACCACCGTCAAGATGGAACTTGACACTGCGCCCCCTGTTCGATTATGAGTATATTGAGGTTAGGTATGTTAAAACCAAGTTTTATTCTACAGAAGGTTGATCGTATTTTTGTGAGCTACTCAGGCATCGGCAAGACACCAGTCACCACCCCCATTGGAACCATCTCCAGGAACCTTGGCCTCTACATCCTCGAGACGATGAATTAGAGACACACCTTGGTCGAGAGAGGATCTCTGAATTTGTGCGAGAGATCAATTGAGAGCAGCTTTTTGTAAAAACAGAACCGATCCACCTCTCCATCAAGCAGTCTCCGTCCCTAGACCAGCAAGAAAAACTTGACGCCAGCCTTAATCGCTACCAGGATGTTTTCAGCAATACCCCCGGGAAGCTGACTGGCCCACCAGTGAAGATGACCTGAAGGATGGCGCCACCCGAATATTCTCCCGAGCACGTGACATTCCTGTTGCTCTGCAAGATGCCTATGCCAAACAAATCGATGAAAAAATCGCATCTAGTCTCTAAAAGACGGTAGGCTACTCGGAGTGGACGTCAACAATTCATACCGTCGTGAAGAAGTTGAAAATAACGGGCAACTACAAACCTACTCTCAACCGGTGGATCTTCATCGATGAACACCTGATTCCGAAAGTGGATCACTTGTTCAACCAATTGCGTGGCGCCACCCTCTTCTGTCATCTGGACGTCACAGACGCGTACATTCATCTCAAAGTCGACGATGAGTTTAGCCAAGACCTCACACTCAACACCCCAACCCATGGCCTGATCCGTCCAACTTGTGCTGCCTAAAGGGCAGCCAACATCCCCGCTATCAGTGACGGCAAATGGACACGGTTTTGCAGAACTTCCCAAATTTCGTGAGTTTCTTTGACAACACCATTGTTTTTGCTGATAGTTTTGACAATCTGATGGAGGCCCTCACCGAGGCACTCGAGCTCTTTCTCCAACACGGTCTCAAGCTCAACCGAGCAAAGTTCAGCTTTGCAGAACCTGTTGTGGAAGCTCTTGGCCACAAGATCGATGCTTCAGGCGTCCATAAGTCTGATGCAGACATCCAAGCTGTACGAGACGCGCCGAAACCAACGACTCCTGAGGAACTCCTGCTTTTTTGGGTGAAGCGACATACTACAGTGCTTTCATCTACAACCTGTCAACGTGAGATCGACCGCTCAGAGACATGTTGTTGACGGATCTCTCGTATGAATACCAGACGGCGACAGGGTGTACCACTGTATCAGGACATCAAGGACGCTCTGGGAACGGTCGCCATAAGAAACTGTCTCGGTGCAGTGCTGTCATACCGGCTCAGCAACGCACTAGATCGGCCTATCGCATATGCTAGTCGGACAATGTCATGTACGAAGCAAAGGTACACCCAGGTCGACAAGGAAGCGCTCGCCATCGTTTTGGCAGTACAGATGTTTTTCAACTATCTGTACGCTCGACACTTCAGACTGATCACGGATCACAAGTCCCCTACACAGATCCTATATCCAGAGAAGTCGCTACCAGTCCTGTGCATTAGTCGCATGGCCAATTATGCCGACTACCTCACACACTTTAACTACATTGTGGTTTTTAAAACGTCAAAGCAAAAGGCCGACTACTGCTGCGGAGCACCGTTACCATCGACCGTCAACAAGATCCGAAACTCAATCTCACAACAGAGGGAAGAAACAGAGGATTATGACGACTTTGATTTTAACAGTTCACCAAACGCAGCTGTTACCCGTCAAATCCCAACCCATTTCACGAGAGACGAGGAAGGACCCTGATCTCGGCAGAATTGGCAAACTTCTGAATGGAGGCCAAGATCTCACCCGCCATGACTTCAAGGAACCGGAGGTGAAATACACGCTAGCCACCAACTGCTTGATGTTCCAGCCCAGTGTAGGGGTTCCACCTGCACTGCGAGATGGCCTCCTCAACGACCTGTACGCAGCTCACCTGGGGATCGTCAAAATGAAGGCAATGGCACGTTCCTTTGTGTTTTGGCCAGTCATCGACTCTGACATCAAGATTCACGCAATCTCCTGCACCACGTGCGAAAGCCATGCGCACGCTCCACCCAAGTTAAGTTCCGCGATCATCACTGGTAATATCCGAAGGCAACGTGGGAACACATTCACATCGACTACGCGGGCCCAGTAGCTGACAACATACTTCTTATTGTTGTTGGCGCCTACACCAAGTGGCTCGACATCAAGACTACTACCTCCACGACAGCTGCAGCAACAATCGCCCTGATAAAAGACTTGTTCACAGCGCACGGCACCTCAGTCACCTTCGTTTCAGACAATGGTAGGCAGTTCATCGCAGGAGAATTCAAGGCCTTCCTGCAGAACAGTGGAATGAAGTACGACAAGCTTAAGCGCAGGACCATCCATCAACTAATGTCCAAGCAGAACAGTATGTCCAATCGGTCAAGGATGCCCTCTACGCGATGAAAACCACCAAAGGAACTCTGCAGACCAACCTGAACGAGTTCCTTCGCCAATTTCGAAATGCACCGCACTCTACCACCAGACAAATCTCCATCTGAACTATTTCTGGGACGAGAATTTCGGACACGTCTCAACCTGATGAGACCCAAAGATGGTCGCACTATAGTCTGCGAAAAATAGAAAGCAGAAATGGACTCAACAATCCGCACCTTCAAAGGGGGATGGTCAGTTTACTTCTTGTCTTGCAACCCGAACCATGACAGTGGCTCCCCGGTACCATCGTAGCCCGCATCAGAGATCTTCTCTATGAGACCAACTACCAGGAGAAACCACATTGACCAAATTAGGCAATTTCCCGGAATACAGCCAAACACAGAGAACCAGGAACCAACCAGCGATGAACCTGCCAAAATTCCACCTAGACCACGAGGTGTTCGGTTCTTCCAAGCACAATGCGTCTCTAAAAGCCAGTGTAGTTAAAAGGGACGTAAAACCAATAACATTATTATATCTTCCAAGCACTAGCTACCGCAGCACCAGCCGAGAAGATGCCACAAGTGATACGTGGAAACTGAACACCAACACCAGCTACTGCAGTTATAATGCGCGAAAGCCGCCCACCATTAGGATTTTCACCATAGACACAACAAATACAAATTAAAAGAGCGAGAAAATGTTGTGTATTCGAACTCACAGAAATGTGTGTTCCAAAGAACTTTCACCCTCAACAGTTGTTAACACGATCTCACCAGAGCCGTCTATACATTGCTGCGCACTTATCTGTACATTGTTTGGTATTGTCAATCTTAGAAAGTTCAAAGCTTAGAAAACACAATATACAGGCAATAAAACAGAGGTTACTGCACCAACATGAAGATAAATGGCACGAACCTGGAACCTACAGCAATGGTACGGTGGGATAAGAACAATGATAACGGTTTCATCATGAAGGTACGTTGGCACTAATATGGCACCTATAGGAATGCTACAATTCAATCTGAAACAGTGATAATTCTACAACCATGAAGGTAAGTTGGCACAAACATGGAACATACAGAAATGGTATAATTGGATAGAAAAGAGTGATAACTACATCAACATGAAGATGAGTTGTCACGGACATGAGGCCTACAGGAAACGCACAAAAGGATTTAAAAGAGTGATTACTGCTTCAACATGACGATAAGTTGGCACGAACTTGGAACTTACAGGAATGATACAAGTGAAGTGAAAGTGTTGCCTAGTTCTATTGAAGAATGCTTTTCAGTCGGTCAACACAAATTATTTGCCCGGTTACATTATTTATATGCCTAACATGAAAAACAATACACAAGATATTTATCACAACATAACACGACCTTATGTACAAAAATGGAGGTACTTCAAATGGATGACATGTTTCTAACGTTAAGCGTTCATCTTCAGATCCTGCTCACGAAGGCTTAGTTAATATACGAAGTTGATGGATTACATTTATGCACAAATATATGTAATGTTCAGATTACATAAGTTCGTAAGGCGTCAATCTTATTGTGCTCTTCTCTTCTATGGAAGTTGCGTTATTGTTAACCTGTGTGCTATTGATTTATTATTGTGACCGGATTGAAAAATAATGACTAAATTATTTTGTTAATTATATTCAAAATCAACCGTTCCTATTTTAATTTGTGGCTTAATGTTTGTGGTTGTAATGAACAAAATATTCACTGCACTAGAATGGAATAAGATTATTTAAACCTATCTCATACGAAAGTTTGATGCTTTTCAGTCGGTCAACACGATTGCACCCAAATGAGCTGGGTTACTCCCTAATACTGAAAAAATTTAGATGAGATTAATAAATACACTAGGATGACCAGTTTCGATCATCAAATGAACATCATCAGTTCCATTACACTTAGGCTACAACATTTTTATGTCTGAAAGTATGGGTGAAAATATTTATAATACCGTTTGTACACTTCTTTAGTTGCGGTTTTAATTCAACTCGTCGATATTGGTTAGTTATAGCCTATGTGATGTTTTGTTAAAATACTGACAGTGGTGATTGACCTCCAAACTTCCTTGTTTAGAGTGGATATGTGATTTTAGTTAAAAGGTCAATTCAGGTTGTATTGTGCAAGGCTACTTATCTGATTGAGTCTTGCGTGTCCTGGTGAGAGCAGTTGTCTTCGTCACTATCTACACTCAACTGGGGGAGCTTCCTGTAGGCGTGAATCTTTTATATAGCTGGGTATTTCCCCTCTCGCATACCAAAGTTTCTGTGTTCGTCGTACAAATGTGACTGTATGTGCCCTAGTATAGTCTCCCTAATGTGTTGTATGTTACTGTATTCAGGATAATCTTCTACTGTAAAATACCTAGTTTCAATTCTCGCCACGCATAAGCTAATAGCCATAATAGCGCTGCCCGGTCTAATGAGAATGCCCGTCGCCTATAATTCTGCCGTTAATACCGGCCTCGGTTTATTGAAGAAAGGGATACATCGTACATTCTGACCCATTAATATATTTCCCATTTTAATCCCTTGTCTAGCTTGGCTACATCGTAATGTTGTGTCCTGTATCCGACGGGATGTGTTTTCTAGTAGAGTGAAGAGGGATTAACTCTCCATGAATGTGTGTTCGTTAAAATTATTGGGGTGGTTTATTTTAGCTAAGTAATTAATTATTTTTGAGTCGGTATCAACGTTAGTGAAACTGTGTCCCGCGTCGCATATGTGTTTGCATACGTCCGAGTGCGTCCCGTTTATATCGCAATTCTGTGTTCATTGTATCGTGTATCCACTCTTCTCCCACTCTGCCCGATGTAATTTGCTAAACACCGGAATCTTGGAATGTAATGGAATATACCCCTGACTATGAATACCGGTCTTGTTTATTTCGATTACTATTGTGCAGATGTTTCTGGTTGTGTTATTTGTTGTAAATGCTATATTACGCCTTGTTTTTTAACAGATTGGTGATTTTATATATATTTGCGTTCACATAATTAAAACGCGGGAATTTGTTTTCATGTTGCTTTTGAATAGCTTTATTTTTATAACTGGCTACAATTTGATCTAATTTGCTGGAAGGAAAATTATTTTCCTTTGCTATTTGCTTGATTATTTTGATTTCCTTATTGTAATTGTCATTTCACATGGGTATGTTTAAAGTCCTGTGCACCATTGAATTGAATCTCGCTAATTTATGCGTACTGGGGTGATTGGACTGATTGTCAATTGCATGGGAAGTTTGTGTAGGTTTTCGGAATATGGAATATGAAAGATCATTAACTTTACGTTCGATAGTTATGTCGAGATAATTTATTTTCCAATCGGTTTCGGATTCCTTAGTGAATTTGATTGAGTGGTGTAGGCTATTCATTGTTTGGAGAATTGTTTCTTCGCTTGTTAAGTCAGTATCGCAGATGCAAATTACATCATCCACGTATCTTTTCCACTTTACTATTCCCTTTGTCGAGGTCTTTTCTAGAAACGCATTTTACAGTGTGGTAATGAAGATGTCGGCGATTCTCCTGCTTAGTGGTTACCCCATGGCTAGGCCCTCTCTTAGAGTGTATATTTCGTTACCAAATTGAAACGCGTATTGGTTGAGTACGACCCTCAGTAATCTCACGACCTCTTTGGTTTCTTTTGCCGAGTTTGACTTTAAGTCGTTTTCGATAATATCGATTGCTTCAGAAATTGGAATGTTGGTGTTCATGTTATTTATATCGAAGGATACTAGCCGCAAGCTAGGATTCTTTTATAACATGTTTAATGGAGTTACTAGTCCCGCTGTGTTCCTTACTGAATTGTTTTTGCCATTGGAAAGGCGGTGTTTTAACATTTTTGGTAATTCATTACTGATTTTGTAATTTGGCGCGTTCCTGCAGTTAGCTATTGGTCTAATTGGGCATTACTTTTTGTGTATTTCTTGGTAGTCTCCTCATTGACGGTACTTTTGGTTCATATTCCTAAATTTTGATTTATCGGCATTGGTCAATATGTATTCTGTTTCTTTTAACGCACTTTATATTTGTTTTTGGAATTTCTTGCTAGGGTCGTTTCCTAGTTCCTTGATTTCATTGTTGCACAAAAATTTGATTGTTTTACCGATGTATTCTGTTTTGTTCAGAATTACTGTGGTGTTCCTTTTATCTGCTTTCGTGAAGACTAAGTCTTGTTCTTTTATTTTAGTTTTCAATGACTTGACGCCTTTGAGTTGCCTGTTGCCGTGACTGTAGCTGCCTTCACTCCTCCGTCTCAGGATATTCTTGACCTGGTTGGTGGCTAAATTTTCGGTTATTTCCCTATCTTTTTCTGTAAGCTTGTGACTGGCTATCTGAATGTCTGCGATTAATTGTTTAATATTGTGGGTTGTGTGTGAGTCCGTGCAATTGTATTTCAATCCTTTGTCTAACGTATTCATTTATAGTGTGTAAATAGTTACATTCGTTCTGTTGTGTCCTCTGCTGTGGAAGTTGAATTTATTCTTATTCGTGTGTTGTTCCTTGGGTTCAGTGTTTTGTGATTCTTCTAGTCTTCTTAATTTAATTTTTAGCGATTCGTGCTTCCTCGTTGCTCTTGTTTTAACAGTGTCGTGAATATGCTCGTTGAAGCTGCTGCATTGGGCTGCACGATTGTACCCAAATGAGATGGGTTATTCCCTAATCCTGAAGAATGATAACACCAATAATGTCGTACAATTGTTGATTGATTTTTTGTTTTCTAATGAACGCGAAACTTAATTCGTTTTTTGTCCATAGCGCTTTGGCTTGTTTTGTTGAAATGATAGCCGCTGGTGTTTTCGGTACGGTTTTTAATGGTACGTATTTTGGAGTAAGGTTCTGTTCTATGCATTTTTGCTGAACCAAATTGACTTGTATAATTTATAAGTTTGAGCTTGAGTGATTTGCCTGACTAGCCGTGAGCACTATGGTGTTTGAAGGCAATTTCAGTGTCGCTACTTTTCAGTCGGTCAACACGATTGTACCAAAATGAGATCGGTTATTCACTAGTCCTGAAAAAAAATACATGGGATAAATATATAGACTGCACTTGGATGACCAGTTTCAATCGTCAAGCGATCATCATCAGATCCATTACACTTAGGCTATGGGTGCAAATATTGACAATACACTTCTTTAGTTGCGATAGTTCAACTCGTCGATATTTGTTAGTTTTAGACTATGTGATGTTTTGTTAAAATACTGAAAGTAGTGATTGACCTTCAAATTTGCTTGTTTAGAGTAAATATGTGATTGCAGTTAATGATCAATTCAGGTTGTGTTGTCTTCGAAGACAACTGCTCTCACCAGGACACGCAAGACTCAATCGGATAATTAGCCTTGCACAGTACTACTTGAATTGATCATTTAACTACAATCGCATATCCACTTTAAACAAGCAAGTTTGGAGGTCAATCACCACTGTCAGTATTTTAACAAAACATCACATAGGCTATAACTAACCAATATCGACGAGTTGAACTAATACCACAACTAAAGAAGTGTACAAACGGTATTGTAAATATTTTCACCCATACTTTCAGACATTAAAATGTTGTAGCCTAAGTGTAATGGAACTGATAATGATCGCTCGACGATCTAAACTGGTCATCCGAGTTTATTTATTCATCTCGTGTTATCATTCTTCAGGATTAGGGATTAGCCCATCTCATTTGGGTAGAATCGTGTTGACCGACGGAAAATCATCAAATTTTCGATTACTAAGGCAATACTGAAAATGGCGTCAAGCTCCATAACCTATATCTTATTCAAAACCTGAGTTCTAAGCGTCCGCTCCTATTCACTGTTCACTCTGGAATTAAATCAGTGACGTCTTTTGGCTGTCACCTCACATAAGTGCTGCATGCCGCTTGTGGTTATGTGTTATAAGCGCTACACCAAAATGTTTTCTGCGTCAACAGTTTCTGCTTCTTCCAAGATTGCTAAACAACCCCGATAATCTAAATGAACACGCATTCCCGTAGAGTTCAACGTCAACAAAATGGTAACAATATTACAAAAGAAGATAAGTAATGGATTAAAAAAGGGCGATAACATGGGAAAAGGGCTAAGCGGGAAGGATGTACAAGGGGTTTCTAACGAGTTCAATTGACCTGGAGCGCATGACTCATTTGCTTCGGGAAAGTGATTGGTCGTCCTTTACACTCAGCATATATCATCACAGGTTAGGTCCTTGCCGGCTCAAGCCAAACAGCATTTAGGTTATTGAATCAAAAACATATAGTAATGTTGTTCTCCGAGAGTCCTGCAACAAGATTATCAGCCAAGACACCTGTCATACTGTTGTTCTCAGAGACCCCAAAATTAGATTTTCAGGGGTGACAGCTATCATACAGGTGTTTTCAGAGACCCTACATCTAGGTTATCACCTAAAACAGCTATGGTAATGATGATTTAAGAGAGCCCAACATCTAAGCTATCGGCTCAGTTATCTATCATACTGTTGTATTACAGTGCCCAACATTTATGATATCAGAAAATGAAACTATCATGCTCTTTTTAAACGCGTCCAATATCTAGGTTATCAGCTCAGATAGCTATGATACTGTTGTTTTAAGAGAGCTCAACATCTAGGTTATCAGCTCAGATAGCTATGATACTGTTGTTTTAAGAGAGCTCAACATCTAGGTTATCGGCTCAGATAGCCATGATACTGTTATTTAAAGAGAGCTCAACTTCTAGGTTATCAGCTCATATAGCTATGATACCGTTGGTTAAAGAGAGTCGAAAATCCTGGTTATCAGGTCAGATACTTATGATTATGTCGTTTTAAATGAGTCCAACATCTAGGTTATTAGCTCAGATAGCTACGATAGTGTTGTTCAAAGAGTGCCCAGCATAGAGGTTATCAGCTCAGATAGCTATGATAGTGTTGGTCAAAGAGTGCCCAACATCTAGGTTATCAGCTCAGATATCTATGATACTGTTGTTTAAAGAGAGCTCAACATCTAGGTTATCAGCTCAGATAGCTATGATACTGTTATTTTAAGAGATCCCAACATCTGGATTATTAGCTCAGATAGCTATGATACTGTTGTTTTAAGAGAGCTCAACACCTAGGTTATCAGCTCAGATAGCTATGATACTGTTAATTTAGGAGATCCCAACATCTGGATTATTAGCTCAGATAGCGATGACACTGTTATTTTAAGAGAGCTCAACATCTAGGTTATCAGTTCAGATAGCTATGATACCGTTGGTTAAAGAGAGTCGAACATCCTGGTTATCAGGTCAGATACTTATGATCATGTCGTTTTAAATGAGTCCAACATCTAGGTTATTAGCTCAGATAGCTACGATAGTGTTGTTCAAAGAGTGCCCCTCATATAGGTTATCAGCTCAGATAGCTATGATACTGTTGTTTTAAGAGAGCTCAACATCTAGGTTATCAGCTCAGATAGCTATGATACTGTTATTTTAAGAGATCCCAACATCCGGATTATCAGCTCAGATAGCTATGATACTGTTGTATTAAGAGAGCTCAACATCTAGGTTATCAGCTCAGATAGCTATGATACTGTTGTTTTAAGAGAGCTCAACATCTAGGTTATCAGCTCAGATAGCTATGATACTGTTATTTTAAGAGATCCCAACATCCGGATTATCAGCTCAGATAGCTATGATACTGCAATTTTAAGAGAGCCCAATATCCAGGTTATCACCTAAGATAGCTATGATAGTGATGGTCAAAGAGTGCCCAACCTAGGTTATCAGCTAATATAGCTATGATAGTGTTGTTCAAAGAAAGACCAACATCTAGGTTATCAGCTCAGATAGCTATGATACATTTATTTTAAGAGATCCCAACATCCGGATTATCAGCTCAGATAGCTATGATACTGTTGTATTAAGAGAGCTCAACATATAGGTTATCAGCTCAGATAGCTATGATACTGTTGTTTTAAGAGAGCTTAACATCTAGGTTATCAGCTCAGATAGCTATGATACTGTTGTTTAAGAGAACTCAACATATAGGTTATCAGCTCAGATAGCTATGATACTGTTATTTTAAGAGAGCTCAACATCTAGGTTATCAGCTCAGATAGCTATGATACCGTTGGTTCAAGACAGTCGAACCTCCTGTATATCAGGTCAGATACTTATGATTATGTCGTTTTGAATGAGTCCAACATCTAGGTTATTAGCTCCGATAGCTACGATAGTGTTGTTCAAAGAGTGCCCAACATATTGGTTATCAGCTCAGATAGCTATGATACTGTAATTTTAAGAGAGCCCAATATCCAGGTTATCACCTAAGATAGCTATGATAGTGTTGGTCAAAGAGTGCCCAACCTAGGTTATCAGCTAATATAGCTATGATAGTGTTGTTATAAGAGAGCTCAACATCTAGGTTACCAGCGCAGATAGCTATGATACTGTTATTTTAAGAGATCCCAACATCTAGGTTATTAGCTCAGATAGCTATGATACTGTTGTTTTAAGAGATCCCAACATCTAGGTTACCAGCTCAGATAGCTATGATACTGGAATTTTAAGAGATCCCAACATCTAGGTTATAAGCTCAGGTAGCTATAATACTGTTGTTTTAAGAGATCCCAACATCTAGGTTACCAGCTCAGATAGCTATGATACTGTTATTTTAAGAGATCCCAACATCTGGATTATTAGCTCAGATTGCTATGATACTGTTATTTTAAGAGAGCTCAACATCTAGGTTATCAGCTCAGATAGCTATGATACTGTTATTTTAGAGATCCCAACATCTGGATTATTAGCTCAGATAGCTATGATACAGTTATTTTAAGACAGCTCAACATCTAGGTTATCAGTACAGATAGCTATGATACCATTGGTTAAAGAGAGTCGAACATCCTGGTTATCAGGTGAGATACTTATGATTATGTCGTTTTAAATGAGTCCAACATCAAGGTTATTAGCTCAGGTTAGCTACGATAGTGTTGTTCAAAGAGTGCCCAACATATTAGTTATCAGCTCAGATAGCTATGATATTGTAATTTTAAGAGAGCCCAATATCCAGGTTATCACCTAAGATAGCTATGATAGTGTTGGTCAAAGAGTGCCCAACCTAGGTTATCAGCTAATATAGCTACGATAGTGTTGTTCAAAGAATGCCCAACATCTATGTTATCAGCTCAGATAGTTATGATACTGTTGTTATAAGAGAGCTCAACATCTAGGTTATCAGCTCAGATAGCTATGATATCGTTCGTTAAAGAGAGTCGAACATCCTGGTTATCAGGTCAGATACTTATGATTATGTCGTTTTAAATGAGTCCAACATCTAGGTTATTAGCTCAGAAAGCTACGATAGTGTTGTCCAAAGAGTGCCCCACATATTGCTTATCAGCTCAGATAGCTATGATACTGTAATTTTAAGAGAGCCCAATATCCAGGTTATCACTTAAGATAGCTATGATAGTGTTGGTCAAAGAGTTCCCAAACTAGGTTATCAGCTAATATAGCTATGATAGTGTTGTTCAAAGAAAGCACAACATCTAGGTTATCAGCTCAGATAGCTATGATACAGATGTTTTAAGAGAGCTCAACATCTAGGTTATCAGCTCAGATAGCTATGATACTGTTATTTTAAGAGATCCCAACATCCGGATTATCAGCTCAGATAGCTATGATACTGCAATTTTAAGAGAGCCCAATATCCAGGTTATCACCTAAGATAGCTATGATAGTGTTGGTCAAAGAGTGCCCAACCTAGGTTATCAGCTAATATAGCTACGATAGTGTTGTTCAAAGAAAGCCCACCATCTAGGTTATCAGCTCAGATAGCTATGATACTGTTGTTATAAGAGAGCTCAACATCTAGGTTACCAGCGCAGATAGCTAGGATACTGTTATTTTAAGAGATACCAACATCTAGGTTATTAGCTCAGATAGCTATGATACTGTTGTTTTAAGAGATCCCAACATCTAGGTTACCAGCTCAGATAGCTATGATACTGGAATTTTAGAGATCCCAGCATCTAGGTTATTAGCTCAGGTAGCTATAATACTGTTGTTTTAAGAGATCCCAACATCTAGGTTACCAGCTCAGATAGCTATGATACTGTTATTTTAAGAGATCCCAACATCTGGATTATTAGCTCAGATAGCTACGATACTGTTGTTTTAAGGGAGCTCAACATCTAGGTTATCAGCTCAGATAGCTATGATACTGTTATTTTAGAGATCCCAACATCTGGATTATTAGCTCAGATAGCTATGATACAGTTATTTTAAGACAGCTCAACATCTAGGTTATCAGTACAGATAGCTATGATACCGTTGGTTAATGAGATTCGAACATCCTGGTTATCAGGTCAGATACATATGATTATATTGTTTTAAATGAGTCCAACATCTAGGTTATAAGTACAGATAGCTACGATAGTGTTGTTCAAAGAGTGACCAACATATAGGTTATCAGCGCAGATAGCTATTATACTGTAATTTTAAGAGAGCCCAATATCCAGGTTATCACCTAAGATAGCTATGATAGTGTTGATCAAAGAGTGCCCAACCTAGGTAATCAGCTAATATAGCTATGATAGTGTTGTTCAAAGAAACCCCAACATCTAGGTTATCATCTCAAATAGCTATGATACTGTTGTTTTAAGAGAGCTCAACATCTAGGTTATCAGCTCAGATAGCTATGATGCTGTTATTTTAAGAGATCCCAACATCTGGATTATTAGCTCAGATAGCTATGATACTGTTGTTTTAAGAGAGCTCAACATCTAGGTAATTAGCTCAGATAGCTATGATACTGTTGTTTAAGAGAGCTCAACATATAGTTTATCAGCTCAGATAGCTATGATACAGTTATTTTAAGAGAGCTCAACATCTAAGTTATCAGCTCAGATAGCTATGATACCATTGGTTAAAGAGAGTCGAACATCCTGGTTATCAGGTGAGATACTTATGATTATGTCGTTTTAAATGAGTCCAACATCTAGGTTATAAGTACAGATAGCTACGATAGTGTTGTACAAAGAGTGCCCAACATATTAGTTATCAGCTCAGATAGCTATGATATTGTAATTTTAAGAGAGCACAATATCCAGGTTATCACCTAAGATAGCTATGATAGTGTTGGTCAAAGAGTGCCCAACCTCGGTTATCAGCTAATATAGCTACGATAGTGTTGTTCAAAGAATGCCCAACATCTATGTTATCAGCTCAGATAGCTATGATACTGTTGTTATAAGAGAGCTCAACATCTAGGTTATCAGCTCAGATATCTATGATACTGTTGTTTAAAGAGAGCTCAACATCTAGGTTATCAGCTCAGATAGCTATGATACTGTTATTTTAAGAGATCCCAACATCTGGATTATTAGCTCAGATAGCTATGATACTGTTGTTTTAAGAGAGCTCAACATCTAGGTTATCAGCTCAGATAGCTATGATACTGTTAAATTAGGACATCCCAACATCTGGATTATTAGCTCAGATAGCGATGACACTGTTATTTTAAGAGAGCTCAACATCTAGGTTATCAGTTCAGATAGCTATGATACCGTTGGTTAAAGAGAGTCGAACATCCTGGTTATCAGGTCAGATACTTATGATCATGTCGTTTTAAATGAGTCCAACATCTAGGTTATTAGCTCAGATAGCTACGATAGTGTTGTTCAAAGAGTGCCCCACATATAGGTTATCAGCTCAGATAGCTATGATACTGTTGTTTTAAGAGAGCTCAGCATCTAGGTTATCAGCTCAGATAGCTATGATACTGTTATTTTAAGAGATCCCAACATCCGGATTATCAGCTCAGATAGCTATGATACTGTTGTATTAAGAGAGCTCAACATCTAGGTTATCAGCTCAGATAGCTATGATACTGTTGTTTTAAGAGAGCTCAACATCTAGGTTATCAGCTCAGATAGCTATGATACTGTTATTTTAAGAGATCCCAACATCCGGATTATCAGCTCAGATAGCTATGATACTGCAATTTTAAGAGAGCCCAATATCCAGGTTATCACCTAAGATAGCTATGATAGTGATGGTCAAAGAGTGCCCAACCTAGGTTATCAGCTAATATAGCTATGATAGTGTTGTTCAAAGAAAGACCAACATCTAGGTTATCAGCTCAGATAGCTATGATACTGTTATTTTAAGAGATCCCAACATCCGGATTATCAGCTCAGATAGCTATGATACTGTTGTATTAAGAGAGCTCAACATATAGGTTATCAGCTCAGATAGCTATGATACTGTTGTTTTAAGAGAGCTTAACATCTAGGTTATCAGCTCAGATAGCTATGATACTGTTGTTTAAGAGAACTCAACATATAGGTTATCAGCTCAGATAGCTATGATACTGTTATTTTAAGAGAGCTCAACATCTAGGTTATCAGCTCAGATAGCTATGATACCGTTGGTTCAAGACAGTCGAACCTCCTGTATATCAGGTCAGATACGTATGATTATGTCGTTTTGAATGAGTCCAACATCTAGGTTATTAGCTCAGATAGCTACGATAGTGTTGTTCAAAGAGTGCCCAACATATTGGTTATCAGCTCAGATAGCTATGATACTGTAATTTTAAGAGAGCCCAATATCCAGGTTATCACCTAAGATAGCTATGATAGTGTTGGTCAAAGAGTGCCCAACCTAGGTTATCAGCTAATATAGCTATGATAGTGTTGTTATAAGAGAGCCTAACATCTAGGTTACCAGCGCAGATAGCTATGATACTGTTATTTTAAGAGATCCCAACATCTAGGTTATTAGCTCAGATAGCTATGATACTGTTCTTTTAAGAGATCCCAACATCTAGGTTACCAGCTCAGATAGCTATGATACTGGAATTTTAAGAAATCCCAACATCTAGGTTATTAGCTCAGGTAGCTATAATACTGTTGTTTTAAGAGATCCCAACATCTAGGTTACCAGCTCAGATAGCTATGATACTGTTATTTTAAGAGATCCCAACATCTGGATTATTAGCTCAGATTGCTATGATACTGTTGTTTTAAGAGAGCTCAACATCTAGGTTATCAGCTCAGATAGCTATGATACTGTTATTTTAGAGATCCCAACATCTGGATTATTAGCTCAGATAGCTATGATACAGTTATTTTAAGACAGCTCAACATCTTGGTTATCAGTACAGATAGCTATGATACCGTTGGTTCAAGACAGTCGAACCTCCTGGTTATCAGGTCAGATACATATGATTATATTGTTTTAAATGAGTCCAACATCTAAGTTATAAGTACAGATAGATACGATAGTGTTGTTCAAAGAGTGACCAACATATAGGTTATCAGCGCAGATAGCTATTATACTGCAATTTTAAGAGAGCCCAATATCCAGGTTATCACCTAAGATAGCTATGATAGTGTTGGTCAAAGAGTGCCCAACCTAGGTAATCAGCTAATATAGCTATGATAGTGTTGTTCAAAGAAAGCCCAACATCTAGGTTATCAGCTCAGATAGCTATGATACTGTTGTTTTAAGAGAGCTCAACATCTAGGTTATCAGCTCAGATAGCTATGATGCTGTTATTTTAAGAGATCCCAACATCTGGATTATTTGCTCAGATAGCTATGATACTGTTGTTTTAAGAGAGCTCAACATCTAGGTTATTAGCTCAGATAGCTATGATACTGTTGTTTAAGAGAGCTCAACATCTAGGTTATCAGCTCAGATAGCTATGATACGGTTGTTTAAGAGAGCCCAACATATAGTTTATCAGCTCAGATAGCTATGATATTGTTATTTTCAGAGAGCTCAACATCTAAGTTATCAGCTCAGATAGCTATGATACCATTGGTTAAAGAGAGTCGAACATCCTGGTTATCAGGTGAGATACTTATGATTATGTCGTTTTAAATGAGTCGAACATCAAGGTTATTAGCTCAGATAGCTACGATAGTGTTGTTCAAAGAGTGCCCAACATATTAGTTATCAGCTCAGATAGCTATGATATTGTAATTTTAAGAGAGCCCAATATCCAGGTTATCACCTAAGATAGCTATGATAGTGTTGGTCAAAGAGTGCCCAACCTAGGTTATCAGCTAATATAGCTACGATAGTGTTGTTCAAAGAATGCCCAACATCTATGTTATCAGCTCAGATAGCTATGATACTGTTGTTATAAGAGAGCTCAACATCTAGGTTATCAGCTCAGATAGCTATGATATCGTTCGTTAAAGAGAGTCGAACATCCTGGTTATCAGGTCAGATACTTATGATTATGTCGTTTTAAATGAGTCCAACATCTAGGTTATTAGCTCAGAAAGCTACGATAGTGTTGTTCAAAGAGTACCCCACATATTGCTTATCAGCTCAGATAGCTATGATACTGTAATTTTAAGAGAGCCCAATATCCAGGTTATCACTTAAGATAGCTATGATAGTGTTGGTCAAAGAGTTCCCAAACTAGGTTATCAGCTAATATAGCTATGATAGTGTTGTTCAAAGAAAGCACAACATCTAGGTTATCAGCTCAGATAGCTATGATACTGATGTTTTAAGAGAGCTCAACATCTAGGTTATCAGCTCAGATAGCTATGATACTGTTATTTTAAGAGATCCCAACATCCGGATTATCAGCTCAGATAGCTATGATACTGCAATTTAAAGAGAGCCCAATATCCAGGTTATCACCTAAGATAGCTATGATAGTGTTGGTCAAAGAGTGCCCAACCTAGGTTATCAGCTAATATAGCTACGATAGTGTTGTTCAAAGAAAGCCCACCATCTAGGTTATCAGCTCAGATAGCTATGATACTGTTGTTATAAGAGAGCTCAACATCTAGGTTACCAGCGCAGATAGCTAGGATACTGTTATTTTAAGAGATACCAACATCTAGGTTATTAGCTCAGATAGCTATGATACTGTTGTTTTAAGAGATCCCAACATCTAGGTTACCAGCTCAGATAGCTATGATACTGGAATTTTAAGAGATCCCAGCATCTAGGTTATTAGCTCAGGTAGCTATAATACTGTTGTTTTAAGAGATCCCAACATCTAGGTTACCAGCTCAGATAGCTATGATACTGTTATTTTAAGAGATCCCAACATCTGGATTATTAGCTCAGATAGCTACGATACTGTTGTTTTAAGGGAGCTCAACATCTAGGTTATCAGCTCAGATAGCTATGATACTGTTATTTTAGAGATCCCAACATCTGGATTATTAGCTCAGATAGCTATGATACAGTTATTTTAAGACAGCTCAACATCTAGGTTATCAGTACAGATAGCTATGATACCGTTGGTTAATGAGATTCGAACATCCTGGTTATCAGGTCAGATACATATGATTATATTGTTTTAAATGAGTCCAACATCTAGGTTATAAGTACAGATAGCTACGATAGTGTTGTTCAAAGAGTGACCAACATATAGGTTATCAGCGCAGATAGCTATTATACTGTAATTTTAAGAGAGCCCAATATCCAGGTTATCATCTAAGATAGCTATGATAGTGTTGGTCAAAGAGTGCCCAACCTAGGTAATCAGCTAATATAGCTATGATAGTGTTGTTCAAAGAAACCCCAACATCTAGGTTATCATCTCAAATAGCTATGATACTGTTGTTTTAAGAGAGCTCAACATCTAGGTTATCAGCTCAGATAGCTATGATGCTGTTATTTTAAGAGATCCCAACATCTGGATTATTAGCTCAGATAGCTATGATACTGTTGTTTTAAGAGAGCTCAACATCTAGGTAATTAGCTCAGATAGCTATGATACTGTTGTTTAAGAGAGCTCAACATCTAGGTTATCAGCTCAGATAGCTATGATACTGTTGTTTAAGAGAGCTCAACATATAGTTTATCAGCTCAGATAGCTATGATATTGTTATTTTAAGAGAGCTCAACATCTAAGTTATCAGCTCAGATAGCTATGATACCATTGGTTAAAGAGAGTCGAACATCCTGGTTATCAGGTGAGATACTTATGATTATGTCGTTTTAAATGAGTCCAACATCAAGGTTATTAGCTCAGATAGCTACGATAGTGTTGTACAAAGAGTGCCCAACATATTAGTTATCAGCTCAGATAGCTATGATATTGTAATTTTAAGAGAGCACAATATCCAGGTTATCACCTAAGATAGCTATGATAGTGTTGGTCAAAGAGTGCCCAACCTAGGTTATCAGCTAATATAGCTACGATAGTGTTGTTCAAAGAATGCCCAACATCTATGTTATCAGCTCAGATAGCTATGATACTGTTGTTATAAGAGAGCTCAACATCTAGGTTATCAGCTCAGATAGGTATGATATCGTTCGTTAAAGAGAGTCGAACATCCTGGTTATCAGGTCAGATACTTATGATTATGTCGTTTTAAATGAGTCCAACATCTAGGTTATTAGCTCAGAAAGCTACGATAGTGTTGTACAAAGAATGCCCAACATATTGCTTATCAGCTCAGATAGCTATGATACTGTAATTTTAAGAGAGCCCAATATCCAGGTTATCACCTAAGATAGCTATGATAGTGTTGGTCAAAGAGTGCCCAACCTAGGTAATCAGCTAATATAGCTATGATAGTGTTGTTCAAAGAAAGCCCAACATCTATGTTATCAGCTCAGATAGTTATGATACTGTTGTTTTAAGAGAGCTCAATATCTAGGTTATCAGCTCAGATAGCTATGATACTGTTGTTTTAAGAGAGCTCAACATCTAGTATATCAGCTCAGATAGCTATGATACTGTTATTTTAAGAGAGCTCAACTTCTAGGTTATCAGCTCAGATAGCTATGGTATCGTTGGTTAAAGAGAGTCAAACATCCTGGTTATCAGGTCAGATACTTATGATTATGTCGTTTTAAATGAGTCCAACATCTAGGTTATTAGCTCAGAAAGCTACGATAGTGTTGTTCAAAGAGTGCCCAACATATTGCTTATCAGCTCAGATAGCTATGATACTGTAATTTTAAGAGAGCCCAATATCCAGGTTACACCTACGATAGCTATGATAGTGTTGGTCAAAGAGTGCCCAACATAGGTTATCAGCTAAAATAGCTATGATAGTGTTGTTCAAAGAAAGCCCAACATCTAGGTCATCAGCTCAGATAGCTATGATACCGTCGTTTTAAAAGAGCTCAACATCTAGGTTATCAGCTCAGATAGCTATGATAATGTTATATTAAGAGATCCCAACATCCGGATTATCAGCTCAGATAGCTATGATACTGCAATTTTAAGAGAGCCCAATATCCAGGTTATCACCTAAGATAGCTATGATAGTGATGGTCAAAGAGTGCCCAACCTAGGTTATCAGCTAATATAGCTATGATAGTGTTGTTCAAAGAAAGCCAAACATCTAGGTTATCAGCTCAGATAGCTATGATACTGTTATTTTAAGAGATCCCAACATCCGGATTATCAGCTCAGATAGCTATGATACTGTTGTATTAAGAGAGCTCAACATCTAGGTTATCAGCTCAGATAGCGATGATACTGTTGTTTTAAGAGAGCTTAACATCTAGGTTATCAGCTCAGATAGCTATGATACTGTTGTTTAAGAGAACTCAACATATAGGTTATCAGCTCAGATAGCTATGATACTGTTATTTTAAGAGAGCTCAACATCTAGGTTATCAGCTCAGATAGCTATGATACCGTTGGTTCAAGACAGTCGAACCTCCTGTATATCAGATCAGATACTTATGATTATGTCGTATTGAATGAGTCCAACATCTAGGTTATTAGCTCAGATAGCTACGATAGTGTTGTTCAAAGAGTGCCCAACATATTGGTTATCAGCTCAGATAGCTATGATACTGTAATTTTAAGAGAGCCCAATATCCAGGTTATCACCTAAGATAGCTATGATAGTGTTGGTCAAAGAGTGCCCAACCTAGGTTATCAGCTAATATAGCTATGATAGTGTTGTTCAAAGAAAGCCCAACATCTAGGTTATCAGCTCAGATAGCTATGATACTGTTGTTATAAGAGAGCTCAACATCTAGGTTACCAGCGCAGATAGCTATGATACTGTTATTTTAAGAGATCCCAACATCTAGGTTATTAGCTCAGATAGCTATGATACTGTTTTTTTAAGAGATCCCAACATCTAGGTTACCAGCTCAGATAGTTATGATACTGGAATTTTAAGAGATCCCAACATCTAGGTTATTAGCTCAGATAGCTATAATACTGTTGTTTTATGAGATCCCAACATCTAGGTTACCAGCTCAGATAGCTATGATACTGTTATTTTAAGAGATCCCAACATCTGGATTATTAGCTCAGATTGCTATGATACTGTTGTTTTAAGAGAGCTCAACATCTAGGTTATCAGCTCAGATAGCTATGATACTGTTATTTTAGAGATCCCAACATCTGGATTATTAGCTCAGATAGCTATGATACAGTTATTTTAAGACAGCTCAACATCTAGGTTATCAGTACAGATAGCTATGATACCGTTGGTTAATGAGATTCGAACATCCTGGTTATCAGGTCAGATACATATGATTATATTGTTTTAAATGAGTCCAACATCTAGGTTATAAGTACAGATAGATACGATAGTGTTGTTCAAAGAGTGACCAACATATAGGTTATCAGCGCAGATAGCTATTATACTGTAATTTTAAGAGAGCCCAATATCCAGGTTATCACCTAAGATAGCTATGATAGTGTTGGTCAAAGAGTGCCCAACCTAGGTAATCAGCTAATATAGCTATGATAGTGTTGTTCAAAGAAAGCCCACCATCTAGGTTATCAGCTCAGATAGCTATGATACTTTTGTTTTAAGAGAGCTCAACATCTAGGTTATCAGCTCAGATAGCTATGAAGCTGTTATTTTAAGAGATCCCAACATCTGGATTATTAGCTCAGATAGCTATGATACTGTTGTTTTAAGAGAGCTCAACATCTAGGTTATTAGCTCAGATAGCTATGATACTGTTGTTTAAGAGAGCTCATCATCTAGGTTATCAGCTCAGATAGCTATGATACTGTTGTTTAAGAGAGCCCAACATATAGTTTATCAGCTCAGATAGCTATGATATTGTTATTATCAGAGAGCTCAACATCTAAGTTATCAGCTCTGATAGCTATGATACCATTGGTTAAAGAGAGTCGAACATCCTGGTTATCAGGTGAGATACTTATGATTATGTCGTTTTAAATGAGTCCAACATCAAGGTTATTAGCTCAGGTTAGCTACGATAGTGTTGTTCAAAGAGTGCCCAACATATAAGTTATCAGCTCAGATAGCTATGATATTGTAATTTTAAGAGAGCCCAATATCCAGGTTATCACCTAAGATAGCTATGATAGTGTTGGTCAAAGAGTTCCCAACCTAGGTTATCAGCTAATATAGCTACGATAGTGTTGTTCAAAGAATGCCCAACATCTATGTTATCAGCTCAGATAGCTATGATACTGTTGTTATAAGAGAGCTCAACATCTAGGTTATCAGTACAGATAGCTATGATATCGTTCGTTAAAGAGAGTCGAACATCCTGGTTATCAGGTCAGATACTTATGATTATGTCGTTTTAAATGAGTCCAACATCTAGGTTTTTAGCTCAGAAAGCTACGATAGTGTTGTTCAAAGAGTGCCCAACATATTGCTTATCAGCTCAGATAGCTATGATACTGTAATTTTAAGAGAGCCCAATATCCAGGTTATCACTTAAGATAGCTATGATAGTGTTGGTCAAAGAATTCCCAAACTAGGTTATCAGCTAATATAGCTATGATAGTGTTGTTCAAAGAAAGCACAACATCTAGGTTATCAGCTCAGATAGCTATGATACTGTATTTTTAAGAGAGCCCAATATCCAGGTTATCACTTAAGATAGCTATGATAGTGTTGGTCAAAGAGTTCCCAAACTAGGTTATCAGCTAATATAGCTATGATAGTGTTGTTCAAAGAAAGCACAACATCTAGGTTGTCAGCTCAGATAGCTATGATACTGTTGTTTTAAGAGAGCTCAACATCTAGGTTATCAGCTCAGATAGCTATGATACTGTTATTTTAAGAGATCCCAACATCCGGATTATCAGCTCAGATAGCTATGATACTGCAATTTTAAGAGAGCCCAATATCCAGGTTATCACCTAAGATAGCTATGATAGTGTTGGTCAAAGAGTGCCCAACCTAGGTTATCAGCAAATATAGCTACGATAGTGTTGTTCAAAGAAAGCCCACCATCTAGGTTATCAGCTCAGATAGCTATGATACTGTTGTTTTAAGAGATCCCAACATCTAGGTTACCAGCTCAGATAGCTATGATACTGGAATTTTAAGAGATCCCAACATCTAGGTTATTAGCTCAGGTAGCTATAATACTGTTGTTTTAAGAGATCCCAACATCTAGGTTACCAGCTCAGATAGCTATGATACTGTTACTTTAAGAGATCCCAACATCTGGATTATTAGCTTAGATAGCTACGATACTGTTGTTTTAAGAGAGCTCAACATCTAGGTTATCAGCTCAGATAGCTATGATACTGTTATTTTAGAGATCCCAACATCTGGATTATTAGCTCAGTTAGCTATGATACAGTTATTTTAAGACAGCTCAACATCTAGGTTATCAGTACAGATAGCTATGATACCGTTGGTTAATGAGATTCGAACATCCTGGTTATCAGGTCAGATACATATGATTATATTGTTTTAAATGAGTCCAACATCTAGGTTATAAGTACAGATAGCTACGATAGTGTTGTACAAAGAGTGACCAACATATAGGTTAACAGCGCAGATAGCTATTATACTGTAATTTTAAGAGAGCCCAATATCTAGGTTATCACCTAAGATAGCTATGATAGTGTTGGTCAAAGAGTGCCCAACCTAGGTAATCAGCTAATATAGCTATGATAGTTTTGTTCAAAGAAATCCCAACATCTAGGTTATCAGCTCAGATAGCTATGATACTGTTGTTTTAAGAGAGCTCAACATCTAGGTTATCAGCTCAGATAGCTATGATGCTCTTATTTTAAGAGATCCCAACATCTGGATTATTAGCTCAGATAGCTATGATACTGTTGTTTTAAGAGAGCTCAACATCTAGGTAATTAGCTCAGATAGCTATGATACTGTTGTTTAAGAGAGCTCAACATCTAGGTTATCAGCTCAGATAGCTATGATACTGTTGTTTAAGAGAACTCAACATATAGTTTATCAGCTCAGATAGCTATGATACTGTTATTTTAAGAGAGCTCAACATCTAGGTTATCAGCTCAGATAGCTATGATACCATTGCTTAAAGAGAGTCAAACTTCCTGGTTATCAGGTGAGATACTTATGATTATGTCGTTTTAAATGAGTCCAACATCAAGGTTATTAGCTCAGATAGCTACGATAGTGTTGTTCAAAGAGTGCCCAACATATTAGTTATCAGCTCAGATAGCTATGATACTGTTGTTATAAGAGAGCTCAACATCTAGGTTATCAGCTCAGATAGCTATGATATCGTTCGTTAAAGAGAGTCGAACATCCTGGTTATCAGGTCAGATACTTATGATTATGTCGTTTTAAATGAGTCCAACATCTAGGTTATTAGCTCAGAAAGCTACGATAGTGTTGTCCAAAGAGTGCCCCACATATTGCTTATCAGCTCAGATAGCTATGATACTGTAATTTTAAGAGAGCCCAATATCCAGGTTATCACTTAAGATAGCTATGATAGTGTTGGTCAAAGAGTTCCCAAACTAGGTTATCAGCTAATATAGCTATGATAGTGTTGTTCAAAGAAAGCACAACATCTAGGTTATCAGCTCAGATAGCTATGATACTGATGTTTTAAGAGAGCTCAACATCTAGGTTATCAGCTCAGATAGCTATGATACTGTTATTTTAAGAGATCCCAACATCCGGATTATCAGCTCAGATAGCTATGATACTGCAATTTTAAGAGAGCCCAATATCCAGGTTATCACCTAAGATAGCTATGATAGTGTTGGTCAAAGAGTGCCCAACCTAGGTTATCAGCTAATATAGCTACGATAGTGTTGTTCAAAGAAAGCCCACCATCTAGGTTATCAGCTCAGATAGCTATGATAATGTTGTTATAAGAGAGCTCAACATCTAGGTTACCAGCGCAGATAGCTAGGATACTGTTATTTTAAGAGATACCAACATCTAGGTTATTAGCTCAGATAGCTATGATACTGTTGTTTTAAGAGATCCCAACATCTAGGTTACCAGCTCAGATAGCTATGATACTGGAATTTTAAGAGATCCCAGCATCTAGGTTATTGGCTCAGGTAGCTATAATACTGTTGTTTTAGGAAATCCCAACATCTAGGTTACCAGCTCAGATAGCTATGATACTGTTATTTTAAGAGATCCCAACATCTGGATTATTAGCTCAGATAGCTACGATACTGTTGTTTTAAGGGAGCTCAACATCTAGGTTATCAGCTCAGATAGCTATGATACTGTTATTTTAGAGATCCCAACATCTGGATTATTAGCTCAGATAGCTATGATAGAGTTATTTTAAGACAGCTCAACATCTAGGTTATCAGTACAGATAGCTATGATACCGTTGGTTAATGAGATTCGAACATCCTGGTTATCAGGTCAGATACATATGATTATATTGTTTTAAATGAGTCCAACATCTAGGTTATAAGTACAGATAGCTACGATAGTGTTGTTCAAAGAGTGACCAACATATAGGTTATCAGCGCAGATAGCTATTATACTGTAATTTTAAGAGAGCCCAATATCCAGGTTATCACCTAAGATAGCTATGATAGTGTTGGTCAAAGAGTGCCCAACCTAGGTAATCAGCTAATATAGCTATGATAGTGTTGTTCAAAGAAACCCCAACATCTAGGTTATCATCTCAAATAGCTATGATACTGTTGTTTTAAGAGAGCTCAACATCTAGGTTATCAGCTCAGATAGCTATGATGCTGTTATTTTAAGAGATCCCAACATCTGGATTATTAGCTCAGATAGCTATGATACTGTTGTTTTAAGAGAGCTCAACATCTAGGTAATTAGCTCAGATAGCTATGATACTGTTGTTTAAGAGAGCTCAACATATAGTTTATCAGCTCAGATAGCTATGATACAGTTATTTTAAGAGAGCTCAACATCTAAGTTATCAGCTCAGATAGCTATGATACCATTGGTTAAAGAGAGTCGAACATCCTGGTTATCAGGTGAGATACTTATGATTATGTCGTTTTAAATGAGTCCAACATCTAGGTTATAAGTACAGATAGCTACGATAGTGTTGTACAAAGAGTGCCCAACATATTAGTTATCAGCTCAGATAGCTATGATATTGTATTTTTAAGAGAGCACAATATCCAGGTTATCACCTAAGATAGCTATGATAGTGTTGGTCAAAGAGTGCCCAACCTAGGTTATCAGCTAATATAGCTACGATAGTGTTGTTCAAAGAATGCCCAACATCTATGTTATCAGCTCAGATAGCTATGATACTGTTGTTATAAGAGAGCTCAACATCTAGGTTATCAGCTCAGATATCTATGATACTGTTGTTTAAAGAGAGCTCAACATCTAGGTTATCAGCTCAGATAGCTATGATACTGTTATTTTAAGAGATCCCAACATCTGGATTATTAGCTCAGATAGCTATGATACTGTTGTTTTAAGAGAGCTCAACATCTAGGTTATCAGCTCAGATAGCTATGATACTGTTAAATTAGGAGATCCCAACATCTGGATTATTAGCTCAGATAGCGATGACACTGTTATTTTAAGAGAGCTCAACATCTAGGTTATCAGTTCAGATAGCTATGATACCGTTGGTTAAAGAGAGTCGAACATCCTGGTTATCAGGTCAGATACTTATGATCATGTCGTTTTAAATGAGTCCAACATCTAGGTTATTAGCTCAGATAGCTACGATAGTGTTGTTCAAAGAGTGCCCCACATATAGGTTATCAGCTCAGATAGCTATGATACTGTTGTTTTAAGAGAGCTCAGCATCTAGGTTATCAGCTCAGATAGCTATGATACTGTTATTTTAAGAGATCCCAACATCCGGATTATCAGCTCAGATAGCTATGATACTGTTGTATTAAGAGAGCTCAACATCTAGGTTATCAGCTCAGATAGCTATGATACTGTTGTTTTAAGAGAGCTCAACATCTAGGTTATCAGCTCAGATAGCTATGATACTGTTATTTTAAGAGATCCCAACATCCGGATTATCAGCTCAGATAGCTATGATACTGTTGTATTAAGAGAGCTCAACATATAGGTTATCAGCTCAGATAGCTATGATACTGTTGTTTTAAGAGAGCTTAACATCTAGGTTATCAGCTCAGATAGCTATGATACTGTTGTTTAAGAGAACTCAACATATAGGTTATCAGCTCAGATAGCTATGATACTGTTATTTTAAGAGAGCTCAACATCTAGGTTATCAGCTCAGATAGCTATGATACCGTTGGTTCAAGACAGTCGAACCTCCTGTATATCAGGTCAGATACTTATGATTATGTCGTTTTGAATGAGTCCAACATCTAGGTTATTAGCTCAGATAGCTACGATAGTGTTGTTCAAAGAGTGCCCAACATATTGCTTATCAGCTCAGATAGCTATGATACTGTAATTTTAAGAGAGCCCAATATCCAGGTTATCACCTAAGATAGCTATGATAGTGTTGGTCAAAGAGTGCCCAACCTAGGTTATCAGCTAATATAGCTATGATAGTGTTGTTATAAGAGAGCCTAACATCTAGGTTACCAGCGCAGATAGCTATGATACTGTTATTTTAAGAGATCCCAACATCTAGGTTATTAGCTCAGATAGCTATGATACTGTTGTTTTAAGAGATCCCAACATCTAGGTTACCAGCTCAGATAGCTATGATACTGGAATTTTAAGAGATCCCAACATCTAGGTTATTAGCTCAGGTAGCTATAATACTGTTGTTTTAAGAGATCCCAACATCTAGGTTACCAGCTCAGATAGCTATGATACTGTTATTTTAAGAGATCCCAACATCTGGATTATTAGCTCAGATTGCTATGATACTGTTGTTTTAAGAGAGCTCAACATCTAGGTTATCAGCTCAGATAGCTATGATACTGTTATTTTAGAGATCCCAACATCTGGATTATTAGCTCAGATAGCTATGATACAGTTATTTTAAGACAGATCAACATCTTGGTTATCAGTACAGATAGCTATGATACCGTTGGTTCAAGACAGTCGAACCTCCTGGTTATCAGGTCAGATACATATGATTATATTGTTTTAAATGAGTCCAACATCTAGGTTATAAGTACAGATAGATACGATAGTGTTGTTCAAAGAGTGACCAACATATAGGTTATCAGCGCAGATAGCTATTATACTGCAATTTTAAGAGAGCCCAATATCCAGGTTATCACCTAAGATAGCTATGATAGTGTTGGTCAAAGAGTGCCCAACCTAGGTAATCAGCTAATATAGCTATGATAGTGTTGTTCAAAGAAAGCCCAACATCTAGGTTATCAGCTCAGATAGCTATGATACTGTTGTTTTAAGAGAGCTCAACATCTAGGTTATCAGCTCAGATAGCTATGATGCTGTTATTTTAAGAGATCCCAACATCTGGATTATTAGCTCAGATAGCTATGATACTGTTGTTTTAAGAGAGCTCAACATCTAGGTTATTAGCTCAGATAGCTATGATACTGTTGTTTAAGAGAGCTCAACATCTAGGTTATCAGCTCAGATAGCTATGATACGGTTGTTTAAGAGAGCCCAACATATAGTTTATCAGCTCAGATAGCTATGATATTGTTATTTTCAGAGAGCTCAACATCTAAGTTATCAGCTCAGATAGCTATGATACCATTGGTTAAAGAGAGTCGAACATCCTGGTTATCAGGTGAGATACTTATGATTATGTCGTTTTAAATGAGTCCAACATCAAGGTTATTAGCTCAGATAGCTACGATAGTGTTGTTCAAAGAGTGCCCAACATATTAGTTATCAGCTCAGATAGCTATGATATTGTAATTTTAAGAGAGCCCAATATCCAGGTTATCACCTAAGATAGCTATGATAGTGTTGGTCAAAGAGTGCCCAACCTAGGTTATCAGCTAATATAGCTACGATAGTGTTGTTCAAAGAATGCCCAACATCTATGTTATCAGCTCAGATAGCTATGATACTGTTGTTATAAGAGAGCTCAACATCTAGGTTATCAGCTCAGATAGCTATGATATCGTTCGTTAAAGAGAGTCGAACATCCTGGTTATCAGGTCAGATACTTATGATTATGTCATTTTAAATGAGTCCAACATCTAGGTTATTAGCTCAGAAAGCTACGATAGTGTTGTTCAAAGAGTACCCCACATATTGCTTATCAGCTCAGATAGCTATGATACTGTAATTTTAAGAGAGCCCAATATCCAGGTTATCACTTAAGATAGCTATGATAGTGTTGGTCAAAGAGTTCCCAACCTAGGTTATCAGCTAATATAGCTTCGATAGTGTTGTTCAAAGAAAGCCCACCATCTAGGTTATCAGCTCAGATAGCTATGATACTGTTGTTATAAGAGAGCTCAACATCTAGGTTACCAGCGCAGATAGCTAGGATACTGTTATTTTAAGAGATACCAACATCTAGGTTATTAGCTCAGATAGCTATGATACTGTTGTTTTAAGAGATCCCAACATCTAGGTTACCAGCTCAGATAGCTATGATACTGGAATTTTAAGAGATCCCAGCATCTAGGTTATTAGCTCAGGTAGCTATAATACTGTTGTTTTAAGAGATCCCAACATCTAGGTTACCAGCTCAGATAGCTATGATACTGTTATTTTAAGAGATCCCAACATCTGGATTATTAGCTCAGATAGCTTCGATACTGTTGTTTTAAGGGAGCTCAACATCTAGGTTATCAGCTCAGATAGCTATGATACTGTTATTTTAGAGATCCCAACATCTGGATTATTAGCTCAGATAGCTATGATACAGTTATTTTAAGACAGCTCAACATCTAGGTTATCAGTACAGATAGCTATGATACCGTTGGTTAATGAGATTCGAACATCCTGGTTATCAGGTCAGATACATATGATTATATTGTTTTAAATGAGTCCAACATCTAGGTTATAAGTACAGATAGCTACGATAGTGTTGTTCAAAGAGTGACCAACATATAGGTTATCAGCGCAGATAGCTATTATACTGTAATTTTAAGAGAGCCCAATATCCAGGTTATCATCTAAGATAGCTATGATAGTGTTGGTCAAAGAGTGCCCAACCTAGGTAATCAGCTAATATAGCTATGATAGTGTTGTTCAAAGAAACCCCAACATCTAGGTTATCATCTCAAATAGCTATGATACTGTTGTTTTAAGAGAGCTCAACATCTAGGTTATCAGCTCAGATAGCTATGATGCTGTTATTTTAAGAGATCCCAACATCTGGATTATTAGCTCAGATAGCTATGATACTGTTGTTTTAAGAGAGCTCAACATCTAGGTAATTAGCTCAGATAGCTATGATACTGTTGTTTAAGAGAGCTCAACATCTAGGTTATCAGCTCAGATAGCTATGATACTGTTGTTTAAGAGAGCTCAACATATAGTTTATCAGCTCAGATAGCTATGATATTGTTATTTTAAGAGAGCTCAACATCTAAGTTATCAGCTCAGATAGCTATGATACCATTGGTTAAAGAGAGTCGAACATCCTGGTTATCAGGTGAGATACTTATGATTATGTCGTTTTAAATGAGTCCAACATCAAGGTTATTAGCTCAGATAGCTACGATAGTGTTGTACAAAGAGTGCCCAACATATTAGTTATCAGCTCAGATAGCTATGATATTGTAATTTTAAGAGAGCACAATATCCAGGTTATCACCTAAGATAGCTATGATAGTGTTGGTCAAAGAGTGCCCAACCTAGGTTATCAGCTAATATAGCTACGATAGTGTTGTTCAAAGAATGCCCAACATCTATGTTATCAGCTCAGATAGCTATGATACTGTTGTTATAAGAGAGCTCAACATCTAGGTTATCAGCTCAGATAGCTATGATATCGTTCGTTAAAGAGAGTCGAACATCCTGGTTATCAGGTCAGATACTTATGATTATGTCATTTTAAATGAGTCCAACATCTAGGTTATTAGCTCAGAAAGCTACGATAGTGTTGTTCAAAGAGTACCCCACATATTGCTTATCAGCTCAGATAGCTATGATACTGTAATTTTAAGAGAGCCCAATATCCAGGTTATCACTTAAGATAGCTATGATAGTGTTGGTCAAAGAGTTCCCAACCTAGGTTATCAGCTAATATAGCTACGATAGTGTTGTTCAAAGAAAGCCCACCATCTAGGTTATCAGCTCAGATAGCTATGATACTGTTGTTAAAAGAGAGCTCAACATCTAGGTTACCAGCGCAGATAGCTAGGATACTGTTATTTTAAGAGATACCAACATCTAGGTTATTAGCTCAGATAGCTATGATACTGTTGTTTTAAGAGATCCCAACATCTAGGTTACCAGCTCAGATAGCTATGATACTGGAATTTTAAGAGATCCCAGCATCTAGGTTATTAGCTCAGGTAGCTATAATACTGTTGTTTTAAGAGATCCCAACATCTAGGTTACCAGCTCAGATAGCTATGATACTGTTATTTTAAGAGATCCCAGCATCTGGATTATTAGCTCAGATAGCTACGATACTGTTGTTTTAAGGGAGCTCAACATCTAGGTTATCAGCTCAGATAGCTATGATACTGTTATTTTAGAGATCCCAACATCTGGATTATTAGCTCAGATAGCTATGATACAGTTATTTTAAGACAGCTCAACATCTAGGTTATCAGTACAGATAGCTATGATACCGTTGGTTAATGAGATTCGAACATCCTGGTTATCAGGTCAGATACATATGATTATATTGTTTTAAATGAGTCCAACATCTAGGTTATAAGTACAGATAGCTACGATAGTGTTGTTCAAAGAGTGACCAACATATAGGTTATCAGCGCAGATAGCTATTATACTGTAATTTTAAGAGAGCCCAATATCCAGGTTATCATCTAAGATAGCTATGATAGTGTTGGTCAAAGAGTGCCCAACCTAGGTAATCAGCTAATATAGCTATGATAGTGTTGTTCAAAGAAACCCCAACATCTAGGTTATCATCTCAAATAGCTATGATACTGTTGTTTTAAGAGAGCTCAACATCTAGGTTATCAGCTCAGATAGCTATGATGCTGTTATTTTAAGAGATCCCAACATCTGGATTATTAGCTCAGATAGCTATGATACTGTTGTTTTAAGAGAGCTCAACATCTAGGTAATTAGCTCAGATAGCTATGATACTGTTGTTTAAGAGAGCTCAACATCTAGGTTATCAGCTCAGATAGCTATGATACTGTTGTTTAAGAGAGCTCAACATATAGTTTATCAGCTCAGATAGCTATGATATTGTTATTTTAAGAGAGCTCAACATCTAAGTTATCAGCTCAGATAGCTATGATACCATTGGTTAAAGAGAGTCGAACATCCTGGTTATCAGGTGAGATACTTATGATTATGTCGTTTTAAATGAGTCGAACATCAAGGTTATTAGCTCAGATAGCTACGATAGTGTTGTTCAAAGAGTGCCCAACATATTGGTTATCAGCTCAGATAGCTATGATACTGTAATTTTAAGAGAGCCCAATATCCAGGTTATCACCTAAGATAGCTATGATAGTGTTGGTCAAAGAGTGCCCAACCTAGGTTATCAGCTAATATAGCTATGATAGTGTTGTTATAAGAGAGCCTAACATCTAGGTTACCAGCGCAGATAGCTATGATACTGTTATTTTAAGAGATCCCAACATCTAGGTTATTAGCTCAGATAGCTATGATACTGTTGTTTTAAGAGATCCCAACATCTAGGTTACCAGCTCAGATAGCTATGATACTGGAATTTTAAGAAATCCCAACATCTAGGTTATTAGCTCAGGTAGCTATAATACTGTTGTTTTAAGAGATCCCAACATCTAGGTTACCAGCTCAGATAGCTATGATACTGTTATTTTAAGAGATCCCAACATCTGGATTATTAGCTCAGATTGCTATGATACTGTTGTTTTAAGAGAGCTCAACATCTAGGTTATCAGCTCAGATAGCTATGATACTGTTATTTTAGAGATCCCAACATCTGGATTATTAGCTCAGATAGCTATGATACAGTTATTTTAAGACAGCTCAACATCTTGGTTATCAGTACAGATAGCTATGATACCGTTGGTTCAAGACAGTCGAACCTCCTGGTTATCAGGTCAGATACATATGATTATATTGTTTTAAATGAGTCCAACATCTAAGTTATAAGTACAGATAGATACGATAGTGTTGTTCAAAGAGTGACCAACATATAGGTTATCAGCGCAGATAGCTATTATACTGCAATTTTAAGAGAGCCCAATATCCAGGTTATCACCTAAGATAGCTATGATAGTGTTGGTCAAAGAGTGCCCAACCTAGGTAATCAGCTAATATAGCTATGATAGTGTTGTTCAAAGAAAGCCCAACATCTAGGTTATCAGCTCAGATAGCTATGATACTGTTGTTTTAAGAGAGCTCAACATCTAGGTTATCAGCTCAGATAGCTATGATGCTGTTATTTTAAGAGATCCCAACATCTGGATTATTTGCTCAGATAGCTATGATACTGTTGTTTTAAGAGAGCTCAACATCTAGGTTATTAGCTCAGATAGCTATGATACTGTTGTTTAAGAGAGCTCAACATCTAGGTTATCAGCTCAGATAGCTATGATACGGTTGTTTAAGAGAGCCCAACATATAGTTTATCAGCTCAGATAGCTATGATATTGTTATTTTCAGAGAGCTCAACATCTAAGTTATCAGCTCAGATAGCTATGATACCATTGGTTAAAGAGAGTCGAACATCCTGGTTATCAGGTGAGATACTTATGATTATGTCGTTTTAAATGAGTCGAACATCAAGGTTATTAGCTCAGATAGCTACGATAGTGTTGTTCAAAGAGTGCCCAACATATTAGTTATCAGCTCAGATAGCTATGATATTGTAATTTTAAGAGAGCCCAATATCCAGGTTATCACCTAAGATAGCTATGATAGTGTTGGTCAAAGAGTGCCCAACCTAGGTTATCAGCTAATATAGCTACGATAGTGTTGTTCAAAGAATGCCCAACATCTATGTTATCAGCTCAGATAGCTATGATACTGTTGTTATAAGAGAGCTCAACATCTAGGTTATCAGCTCAGATAGCTATGATATCGTTCGTTAAAGAGAGTCGAACATCCTGGTTATCAGGTCAGATACTTATGATTATGTCGTTTTAAATGAGTCCAACATCTAGGTTATTAGCTCAGAAAGCTACGATAGTGTTGTTCAAAGAGTACCCCACATATTGCTTATCAGCTCAGATAGCTATGATACTGTAATTTTAAGAGAGCCCAATATCCAGGTTATCACTTAAGATAGCTATGATAGTGTTGGTCAAAGAGTTCCCAAACTAGGTTATCAGCTAATATAGCTATGATAGTGTTGTTCAAAGAAAGCACAACATCTAGGTTATCAGCTCAGATAGCTATGATACTGATGTTTTAAGAGAGCTCAACATCTAGGTTATCAGCTCAGATAGCTATGATACTGTTATTTTAAGAGATCCCAACATCCGGATTATCAGCTCAGATAGCTATGATACTGCAATTTAAAGAGAGCCCAATATCCAGGTTATCACCTAAGATAGCTATGATAGTGTTGGTCAAAGAGTGCCCAACCTAGGTTATCAGCTAATATAGCTACGATAGTGTTGTTCAAAGAAAGCCCACCATCTAGGTTATCAGCTCAGATAGCTATGATACTGTTGTTATAAGAGAGCTCAACATCTAGGTTACCAGCGCAGATAGCTAGGATACTGTTATTTTAAGAGATACCAACATCTAGGTTATTAGCTCAGATAGCTATGATACTGTTGTTTTAAGAGATCCCAACATCTAGGTTACCAGCTCAGATAGCTATGATACTGGAATTTTAAGAGATCCCAGCATCTAGGTTATTAGCTCAGGTAGCTATAATACTGTTGTTTTAAGAGATCCCAACATCTAGGTTACCAGCTCAGATAGCTATGATACTGTTATTTTAAGAGATCCCAACATCTGGATTATTAGCTCAGATAGCTACGATACTGTTGTTTTAAGGGAGCTCAACATCTAGGTTATCAGCTCAGATAGCTATGATACTGTTATTTTAGAGATCCCAACATCTGGATTATTAGCTCAGATAGCTATGATACAGTTATTTTAAGACAGCTCAACATCTAGGTTATCAGTACAGATAGCTATGATACCGTTGGTTAATGAGATTCGAACATCCTGGTTATCAGGTCAGATACATATGATTATATTGTTTTAAATGAGTCCAACATCTAGGTTATAAGTACAGATAGCTACGATAGTGTTGTTCAAAGAGTGACCAACATATAGGTTATCAGCGCAGATAGCTATTATACTGTAATTTTAAGAGAGCCCAATATCCAGGTTATCATCTAAGATAGCTATGATAGTGTTGGTCAAAGAGTGCCCAACCTAGGTAATCAGCTAATATAGCTATGATAGTGTTGTTCAAAGAAACCCCAACATCTAGGTTATCATCTCAAATAGCTATGATACTGTTGTTTTAAGAGAGCTCAACATCTAGGTTATCAGCTCAGATAGCTATGATGCTGTTATTTTAAGAGATCCCAAAATCTGGATTATTAGCTCAGATAGCTATGATACTGTTGTTTTAAGAGAGCTCAACATCTAGGTAATTAGCTCAGATAGCTATGATACTGTTGTTTAAGAGAGCTCAACATCTAGGTTATCAGCTCAGATAGCTATGATACTGTTGTTTAAGAGAGCTCAACATATAGTTTATCAGCTCAGATAGCTATGATATTGTTATTTTAAGAGAGCTCAACATCTAAGTTATCAGCTCAGATAGCTATGATACCATTGGTTAAAGAGAGTCGAACATCCTGGTTATCAGGTGAGATACTTATGATTATGTCGTTTTAAATGAGTCCAACATCAAGGTTATTAGCTCAGATAGCTACGATAGTGTTGTACAAAGAGTGCCCAACATATTAGTTATCAGCTCAGATAGCTATGATATTGTAATTTTAAGAGAGCACAATATCCAGGTTATCACCTAAGATAGCTATGATAGTGTTGGTCAAAGAGTGCCCAACCTAGGTTATCAGCTAATATAGCTACGATAGTGTTGTTCAAAGAATGCCCAACATCTATGTTATCAGCTCAGATAGCTATGATACTGTTGTTATAAGAGAGCTCAACATCTAGGTTATCAGCTCAGATAGGTATGATATCGTTCGTTAAAGAGAGTCGAACATCCTGGTTATCAGGTCAGATACTTATGATTATGTCGTTTTAAATGAGTCCAACATCTAGGTTATTAGCTCAGAAAGCTACGATAGTGTTGTTCAAAGAATGCCCAACATATTGCTTATCAGCTCAGATAGCTATGATACTGTAATTTTAAGAGAGCCCAATATCCAGGTTATCACCTAAGATAGCTATGATAGTGTTGGTCAAAGAGTGCCCAACCTAGGTAATCAGCTAATATAGCTATGATAGTGTTGTTCAAAGAAAGCCCAACATCTATGTTATCAGCTCAGATAGTTATGATACTGTTGTTTTAAGAGAGCTCAATATCTAGGTTATCAGCTCAGATAGCTATGATACTGTTGTTTTAAGAGAGCTCAACATCTAGTATATCAGCTCAGATAGCTATGATACTGTTATTTTAAGAGAGCTCAACTTCTAGGTTATCAGCTCAGATAGCTATGGTATCGTTGGTTAAAGAGAGTCAAACATCCTGGTTATCAGGTCAGATACTTATGATTATGTCGTTTTAAATGAGTCCAACATCTAGGTTATTAGCTCAGAAAGCTACGATAGTGTTGTTCAAAGAGTGCCCAACATATTGCTTATCAGCTCAGATAGCTATGATACTGTAATTTTAAGAGAGCCCAATATCCAGGTTACACCTACGATAGCTATGATAGTGTTGGTCAAAGAGTGCCCAACATAGGTTATCAGCTAAAATAGCTATGATAGTGTTGTTCAAAGAAAGCCCAACATCTAGGTCATCAGCTCAGATAGCTATGATACCGTCGTTTTAAAAGAGCTCAACATCTAGGTTATCAGCTCAGATAGCTATGATAATGTTATATTAAGAGATCCCAACATCCGGATTATCAGCTCAGATAGCTATGATACTGCAATTTTAAGAGAGCCCAATATCCAGGTTATCACCTAAGATAGCTATGATAGTGATGGTCAAAGAGTGCCCAACCTAGGTTATCAGCTAATATAGCTATGATAGTGTTGTTCAAAGAAAGCCAAACATCTAGGTTATCAGCTCAGATAGCTATGATACTGTTATTTTAAGAGATCCCAACATCCGGATTATCAGCTCAGATAGCTATGATACTGTTGTATTAAGAGAGCTCAACATCTAGGTTATCAGCTCAGATAGCGATGATACTGTTGTTTTAAGAGAGCTTAACATCTAGGTTATCAGCTCAGATAGCTATGATACTGTTGTTTAAGAGAACTCAACATATAGGTTATCAGCTCAGATAGCTATGATACTGTTATTTTAAGAGAGCTCAACATCTAGGTTATCAGCTCAGATAGCTATGATACCGTTGGTTCAAGACAGTCGAACCTCCTGTATATCAGATCAGATACTTATGATTATGTCGTATTGAATGAGTCCAACATCTAGGTTATTAGCTCAGATAGCTACGATAGTGTTGTTCAAAGAGTGCCCAACATATTGGTTATCAGCTCAGATAGCTATGATACTGTAATTTTAAGAGAGCCCAATATCCAGGTTATCACCTAAGATAGCTATGATAGTGTTGGTCAAAGAGTGCCCAACCTAGGTTATCAGCTAATATAGCTATGATAGTGTTGTTCAAAGAAAGCCCAACATCTAGGTTATCAGCTCAGATAGCTATGATACTGTTGTTATAAGAGAGCTCAACATCTAGGTTACCAGCGCAGATAGCTATGATACTGTTATTTTAAGAGATCCCAACATCTAGGTTATTAGCTCAGATAGCTATGATACTGTTTTTTAAGAGATCCCAACATCTAGGTTACCAGCTCAGATAGTTATGATACTGGAATTTTAAGAGATCCCAACATCTAGGTTATTAGCTCAGATAGCTATAATACTGTTGTTTTATGAGATCCCAACATCTAGGTTACCAGCTCAGATAGCTATGATACTGTTATTTTAAGAGATCCCAACATCTGGATTATTAGCTCAGATTGCTATGATACTGTTGTTTTAAGAGAGCTCAACATCTAGGTTATCAGCTCAGATAGCTATGATACTGTTATTTTAGAGATCCCAACATCTGGATTATTAGCTCAGATAGCTATGATACAGTTATTTTAAGACAGCTCAACATCTAGGTTATCAGTACAGATAGCTATGATACCGTTGGTTAATGAGATTCGAACATCCTGGTTATCAGGTCAGATACATATGATTATATTGTTTTAAATGAGTCCAACATCTAGGTTATAAGTACAGATAGATACGATAGTGTTGTTCAAAGAGTGACCAACATATAGGTTATCAGCGCAGATAGCTATTATACTGTAATTTTAAGAGAGCCCAATATCCAGGTTATCACCTAAGATAGCTATGATAGTGTTGGTCAAAGAGTGCCCAACCTAGGTAATCAGCTAATATAGCTATGATAGTGTTGTTCAAAGAAAGCCCACCATCTAGGTTATCAGCTCAGATAGCTATGATACTTTTGTTTTAAGAGAGCTCAACATCTAGTTTATCAGCTCAGATAGCTATGAAGCTGTTATTTTAAGAGATCCCAACATCTGGATTATTAGCTCAGATAGCTATGATACTGTTGTTTTAAGAGAGCTCAACATCTAGGTTATTAGCTCAGATAGCTATGATACTGTTGTTTAAGAGAGCTCATCATCTAGGTTATCAGCTCAGATAGCTATGATACTGTTGTTTAAGAGAGCCCAACATATAGTTTATCAGCTCAGATAGCTATGATATTGTTATTATCAGAGAGCTCAACATCTAAGTTATCAGCTCTGATAGCTATGATACCATTGGTTAAAGAGAGTCGAACATCCTGGTTATCAGGTGAGATACTTATGATTATGTCGTTTTAAATGAGTCCAACATCAAGGTTATTAGCTCAGGTTAGCTACGATAGTGTTGTTCAAAGAGTGCCCAACATATAAGTTATCAGCTCAGATAGCTATGATATTGTAATTTTAAGAGAGCCCAATATCCAGGTTATCACCTAAGATAGCTATGATAGTGTTGGTCAAAGAGTTCCCAACCTAGGTTATCAGCTAATATAGCTACGATAGTGTTGTTCAAAGAATGCCCAACATCTATGTTATCAGCTCAGATAGCTATGATACTGTTGTTATAAGAGAGCTCAACATCTAGGTTATCAGTACAGATAGCTATGATATCGTTCGTTAAAGAGAGTCGAACATCCTGGTTATCAGGTCAGATACTTATGATTATGTCGTTTTAAATGAGTCCAACATCTAGGTTTTTAGCTCAGAAAGCTACGATAGTGTTGTTCAAAGAGTGCCCAACATATTGCTTATCAGCTCAGATAGCTATGATACTGTAATTTTAAGAGAGCCCAATATCCAGGTTATCACTTAAGATAGCTATGATAGTGTTGGTCAAAGAGTTCCCAAACTAGGTTATCAGCTAATATAGCTATGATAGTGTTGTTCAAAGAAAGCACAACATCTAGGTTATCAGCTCAGATAGCTATGATACTGTATTTTTAAGAGAGCCCAATATCCAGGTTATCACTTAAGATAGCTATGATAGTGTTGGTCAAAGAGTTCCCAAACTAGGTTATCAGCTAATATAGCTATGATAGTGTTGTTCAAAGAAAGCACAACATCTAGGTTGTCAGCTCAGATAGCTATGATACTGTTGTTTTAAGAGAGCTCAACATCTAGGTTATCAGCTCAGATAGCTATGATACTGTTATTTTAAGAGATCCCAACATCCGGATTATCAGCTCAGATAGCTATGATACTGCAATTTTAAGAGAGCCCAATATCCAGGTTATCACCTAAGATAGCTATGATAGTGTTGGTCAAAGAGTGCCCAACCTAGGTTATCAGCAAATATAGCTACGATAGTGTTGTTCAAAGAAAGCCCACCATCTAGGTTATCAGCTCAGATAGCTATGATACTGTTGTTTTAAGAGATCCCAACATCTAGGTTACCAGCTCAGATAGCTATGATACTGGAATTTTAAGAGATCCCAACATCTAGGTTATTAGCTCAGGTAGCTATAATACTGTTGTTTTAAGAGATCCCAACATCTAGGTTACCAGCTCAGATAGCTATGATACTGTTACTTTAAGAGATCCCAACATCTGGATTATTAGCTTAGATAGCTACGATACTGTTGTTTTAAGAGAGCTCAACATCTAGGTTATCAGCTCAGATAGCTATGATACTGTTATTTTAGAGATCCCAACATCTGGATTATTAGCTCAGTTAGCTATGATACAGTTATTTTAAGACAGCTCAACATCTAGGTTATCAGTACAGATAGCTATGATACCGTTGGTTAATGAGATTCGAACATCCTGGTTATCAGGTCAGATACATATGATTATATTGTTTTAAATGAGTCCAACATCTAGGTTATAAGTACAGATAGCTACGATAGTGTTGTACAAAGAGTGACCAACATATAGGTTATCAGCGCAGATAGCTATTATACTGTAATTTTAAGAGAGCCCAATATCTAGGTTATCACCTAAGATAGCTATGATAGTGTTGGTCAAAGAGTGCCCAACCTAGGTAATCAGCTAATATAGCTATGATAGTTTTGTTCAAAGAAATCCCAACATCTAGGTTATCAGCTCAGATAGCTATGATACTGTTGTTTTAAGAGAGCTCAACATCTAGGTTATCAGCTCAGATAGCTATGATGCTCTTATTTTAAGAGATCCCAACATCTGGATTATTAGCTCAGATAGCTATGATACTGTTGTTTTAAGAGAGCTCAACATCTAGGTAATTAGCTCAGATAGCTATGATACTGTTGTTTAAGAGAGCTCAACATCTAGGTTATCAGCTCAGATAGCTATGATACTGTTGTTTAAGAGAACTCAACATATAGTTTATCAGCTCAGATAGCTATGATACTGTTATTTTAAGAGAGCTCAACATCTAGGTTATCAGCTCAGATAGCTATGATACCATTGCTTAAAGAGAGTCGAACTTCCTGGTTATCAGGTGAGATACTTATGATTATGTCGTTTTAAATGAGTCCAACATCAAGGTTATTAGCTCAGATAGCTACGATAGTGTTGTTCAAAGAGTGCCCAACATATTAGTTATCAGCTCAGATAGCTATGATACTGTTGTTATAAGAGAGCTCAACATCTAGGTTATCAGCTCAGATAGCTATGATATCGTTCGTTAAAGAGAGTCGAACATCCTGGTTATCAGGTCAGATACTTATGATTATGTCGTTTTAAATGAGTCCAACATCTAGGTTATTAGCTCAGAAAGCTACGATAGTGTTGTCCAAAGAGTGCCCCACATATTGCTTATCAGCTCAGATAGCTATGATACTGTAATTTTAAGAGAGCCCAATATCCAGGTTATCACTTAAGATAGCTATGATAGTGTTGGTCAAAGAGTTCCCAAACTAGGTTATCAGCTAATATAGCTATGATAGTGTTGTTCAAAGAAAGCACAACATCTAGGTTATCAGCTCAGATAGCTATGATACTGATGTTTTAAGAGAGCTCAACATCTAGGTTATCAGCTCAGATAGCTATGATACTGTTATTTTAAGAGATCCCAACATCCGGATTATCAGCTCAGATAGCTATGATACTGCAATTTTAAGAGAGCCCAATATCCAGGTTATCACCTAAGATAGCTATGATAGTGTTGGTCAAAGAGTGCCCAACCTAGGTTATCAGCTAATATAGCTACGATAGTGTTGTTCAAAGAAAGCCCACCATCTAGGTTATCAGCTCAGATAGCTATGATAATGTTGTTATAAGAGAGCTCAACATCTAGGTTACCAGCGCAGATAGCTAGGATACTGTTATTTTAAGAGATACCAACATCTAGGTTATTAGCTCAGATAGCTATGATACTGTTGTTTTAAGAGATCCCAACATCTAGGTTACCAGCTCAGATAGCTATGATACTGGAATTTTAAGAGATCCCAGCATCTAGGTTATTGGCTCAGGTAGCTATAATACTGTTGTTTTAGGAAATCCCAACATCTAGGTTACCAGCTCAGATAGCTATGATACTGTTATTTTAAGAGATCCCAACATCTGGATTATTAGCTCAGATAGCTACGATACTGTTGTTTTAAGGGAGCTCAACATCTAGGTTATCAGCTCAGATAGCTATGATACTGTTATTTTAGAGATCCCAACATCTGGATTATTAGCTCAGATAGCTATGATACAGTTATTTTAAGACAGCTCAACATCTAGGTTATCAGTACAGATAGCTATGATACCGTTGGTTAATGAGATTCGAACATCCTGGTTATCAGGTCAGATACATATGATTATATTGTTTTAAATGAGTCCAACATCTAGGTTATAAGTACAGATAGCTACGATAGTGTTGTTCAAAGAGTGACCAACATATAGGTTATCAGCGCAGATAGCTATTATACTGTAATTTTAAGAGAGCCCAATATCCAGGTTATCACCTAAGATAGCTATGATAGTGTTGGTCAAAGAGTGCCCAACCTAGGTAATCAGCTAATATAGCTATGATAGTGTTGTTCAAAGAAACCCCAACATCTAGGTTATCATCTCAAATAGCTATGATACTGTTGTTTTAAGAGAGCTCAACATCTAGGTTATCAGCTCAGATAGCTATGATGCTGTTATTTTAAGAGATCCCAACATCTGGATTATTAGCTCAGATAGCTATGATACTGTTGTTTTAAGAGAGCTCAACATCTAGGTAATTAGCTCAGATAGCTATGATACTGTTGTTTAAGAGAGCTCAACATATAGTTTATCAGCTCAGATAGCTATGATACAGTTATTTTAAGAGAGCTCAACATCTAAGTTATCAGCTCAGATAGCTATGATACCATTGGTTAAAGAGAGTCGAACATCCTGGTTATCAGGTGAGATACTTATGATTATGTCGTTTTAAATGAGTCCAACATCTAGGTTATAAGTACAGATAGCTACGATAGTGTTGTACAAAGAGTGCCCAACATATTAGTTATCAGCTCAGATAGCTATGATGTTGTAATTTTAAGAGAGCACAATATCCAGGTTATCACCTAAGATAGCTATGATAGTGTTGGTCAAAGAGTGCCCAACCTAGGTTATCAGCTAATATAGCTACGATAGTGTTGTTCAAAGAATGCCCAACATCTATGTTATCAGCTCAGATAGCTATGATACTGTTGTTATAAGAGAGCTCAACATCTAGGTTATCAGCTCAGATATCTATGATACTGTTGTTTAAAGAGAGCTCAACATCTAGGTTATCAGCTCAGATAGCTATGATACTGTTATTTTAAGAGATCCCAACATCTGGATTATTTGCTCAGATAGCTATGATACTGTTGTTTTAAGAGAGCTCAACATCTAGGTTATCAGCTCAGATAGCTATGATACTGTTAAATTAGGAGATCCCAACATCTGGATTATTAGCTCAGATAGCGATGACACTGTTATTTTAAGAGAGCTCAACATCTAGGTTATCAGTTCAGATAGCTATGATACCGTTGGTTAAAGAGAGTCGAACATCCTGGTTATCAGGTCAGATACTTATGATCATGTCGTTTTAAATGAGTCCAACATCTAGGTTATTAGCTCAGATAGCTACGATAGTGTTGTTCAAAGAGTGCCCCACATATAGGTTATCAGCTCAGTTAGCTATGATACTGTTGTTTTAAGAGAGCTCAACATCTAGGTTATCAGCTCAGATAGCTATGATACTGTTATTTTAAGAGATCCCAACATCCGGATTATCAGCTCAGATAGCTATGATACTGTTGTATTAAGAGAGCTCAACATCTAGGTTATCAGCTCAGATAGCTATGATACTGTTGTTTTAAGAGAGCTCAACATCTAGGTTATCAGCTCAGATAGCTATGATACTGTTATTTTAAGAGATCCCAACATCCGGATTATCAGCTCAGATAGCTATGATACTGCAATTTTAAGAGAGCCCAATATCCAGGTTATCACCTAAGATAGCTATGATAGTGATGGTCAAAGAGTGCCCAACCTAGGTTATCAGCTAATATAGCTATGATAGTGTTGTTCAAAGAAAGACCAACATCTAGGTTATCAGCTCAGATAGCTATGATACTGTTATTTTAAGAGATCCCAACATCCGGATTATCAGCTCAGATAGCTATGATACTGTTGTATTAAGAGAGCTCAACATATAGGTTATCAGCTCAGATAGCTATGATACTGTTGTTTTAAGAGAGCTTAACATCTAGGTTATCAGCTCAGATAGCTATGATACTGTTGTTTAAGAGAACTCAACATATAGGTTATCAGCTCAGATAGCTATGATACTGTTATTTTAAGAGAGCTCAACATCTAGGTTATCAGCTCAGATAGCTATGATACCGTTGGTTCAAGACAGTCGAACCTCCTGTATATCAGGTCAGATACTTATGATTATGTCGTTTTGAATGAGTCCAACATCTAGGTTATTAGCTCAGATAGCTACGATAGTGTTGTTCAAAGAGTGCCCAACATATTGCTTATCAGCTCAGATAGCTATGATACTGTAATTTTAAGAGAGCCCAATATCCAGGTTATCACCTAAGATAGCTATGATAGTGTTGGTCAAAGAGTGCCCAACCTAGGTTATCAGCTAATATAGCTATGATAGTGTTGTTATAAGAGAGCCTAACATCTAGGTTACCAGCGCAGATAGCTATGATACTGTTATTTTAAGAGATCCCAACATCTAGGTTATTAGCTCAGATAGCTATGATACTGTTGTTTTAAGAGATCCCAACATCTAGGTTACCAGCTCAGATAGCTATGATACTGGAATTTTAAGAGATCCCAACATCTAGGTTATTAGCTCAGGTAGCTATAATACTGTTGTTTTAAGAGATCCCAACATCTAGGTTACCAGCTCAGATAGCTATGATACTGTTATTTTAAGAGATCCCAACATCTGGATTATTAGCTCAGATTGCTATGATACTGTTGTTTTAAGAGAGCTCAACATCTAGGTTATCAGCTCAGATAGCTATGATACTGTTATTTTAGAGATCCCAACATCTGGATTATTAGCTCAGATAGCTATGATACAGTTATTTTAAGACAGATCAACATCTTGGTTATCAGTACAGATAGCTATGATACCGTTGGTTCAAGACAGTCGAACCTCCTGGTTATCAGGTCAGATACATATGATTATATTGTTTTAAATGAGTCCAACATCTAGGTTATAAGTACAGATAGATACGATAGTGTTGTTCAAAGAGTGACCAACATATAGGTTATCAGCGCAGATAGCTATTATACTGCAATTTTAAGAGAGCCCAATATCCAGGTTATCACCTAAGATAGCTATGATAGTGTTGGTCAAAGAGTGCCCAACCTAGGTAATCAGCTAATATAGCTATGATAGTGTTGTTCAAAGAAAGCCCAACATCTAGGTTATCAGCTCAGATAGCTATGATACTGTTGTTTTAAGAGAGCTCAACATCTAGGTTATCAGCTCAGATAGCTATGATGCTGTTATTTTAAGAGATCCCAACATCTGGATTATTAGCTCAGATAGCTATGATACTGTTGTTTTAAGAGAGCTCAACATCTAGGTTATTAGCTCAGATAGCTATGATACTGTTGTTTAAGAGAGCTCAACATCTAGGTTATCAGCTCAGATAGCTATGATACGGTTGTTTAAGAGAGCCCAACATATAGTTTATCAGCTCAGATAGCTATGATATTGTTATTTTCAGAGAGCTCAACATCTAAGTTATCAGCTCAGATAGCTATGATACCATTGGTTAAAGAGAGTCGAACATCCTGGTTATCAGGTGAGATACTTATGATTATGTCGTTTTAAATGAGTCCAACATCAAGGTTATTAGCTCAGATAGCTACGATAGTGTTGTTCAAAGAGTGCCCAACATATTAGTTATCAGCTCAGATAGCTATGATATTGTAATTTTAAGAGAGCCCAATATCCAGGTTATCACCTAAGATAGCTATGATAGTGTTGGTCAAAGAGTGCCCAACCTAGGTTATCAGCTAATATAGCTACGATAGTGTTGTTCAAAGAATGCCCAACATCTATGTTATCAGCTCAGATAGCTATGATACTGTTGTTATAAGAGAGCTCAACATCTAGGTTATCAGCTCAGATAGCTATGATATCGTTCGTTAAAGAGAGTCGAACATCCTGGTTATCAGGTCAGATACTTATGATTATGTCATTTTAAATGAGTCCAACATCTAGGTTATTAGCTCAGAAAGCTACGATAGTGTTGTTCAAAGAGTACCCCACATATTGCTTATCAGCTCAGATAGCTATGATACTGTAATTTTAAGAGAGCCCAATATCCAGGTTATCACTTAAGATAGCTATGATAGTGTTGGTCAAAGAGTTCCCAACCTAGGTTATCAGCTAATATAGCTTCGATAGTGTTGTTCAAAGAAAGCCCACCATCTAGGTTATCAGCTCAGATAGCTATGATACTGTTGTTATAAGAGAGCTCAACATCTAGGTTACCAGCGCAGATAGCTAGGATACTGTTATTTTAAGAGATACCAACATCTAGGTTATTAGCTCAGATAGCTATGATACTGTTGTTTTAAGAGATCCCAACATCTAGGTTACCAGCTCAGATAGCTATGATACTGGAATTTTAAGAGATCCCAGCATCTAGGTTATTAGCTCAGGTAGCTATAATACTGTTGTTTTAAGAGATCCCAACATCTAGGTTACCAGCTCAGATAGCTATGATACTGTTATTTTAAGAGATCCCAACATCTGGATTATTAGCTCAGATAGCTTCGATACTGTTGTTTTAAGGGAGCTCAACATCTAGGTTATCAGCTCAGATAGCTATGATACTGTTATTTTAGAGATCCCAACATCTGGATTATTAGCTCAGATAGCTATGATACAGTTATTTTAAGACAGCTCAACATCTAGGTTATCAGTACAGATAGCTATGATACCGTTGGTTAATGAGATTCGAACATCCTGGTTATCAGGTCAGATACATATGATTATATTGTTTTAAATGAGTCCAACATCTAGGTTATAAGTACAGATAGCTACGATAGTGTTGTTCAAAGAGTGACCAACATATAGGTTATCAGCGCAGATAGCTATTATACTGTAATTTTAAGAGAGCCCAATATCCAGGTTATCATCTAAGATAGCTATGATAGTGTTGGTCAAAGAGTGCCCAACCTAGGTAATCAGCTAATATAGCTATGATAGTGTTGTTCAAAGAAACCCCAACATCTAGGTTATCATCTCAAATAGCTATGATACTGTTGTTTTAAGAGAGCTCAACATCTAGGTTATCAGCTCAGATAGCTATGATGCTGTTATTTTAAGAGATCCCAACATCTGGATTATTAGCTCAGATAGCTATGATACTGTTGTTTTAAGAGAGCTCAACATCTAGGTAATTAGCTCAGATAGCTATGATACTGTTGTTTAAGAGAGCTCAACATCTAGGTTATCAGCTCAGATAGCTATGATACTGTTGTTTAAGAGAGCTCAACATATAGTTTATCAGCTCAGATAGCTATGATATTGTTATTTTAAGAGAGCTCAACATCTAAGTTATCAGCTCAGATAGCTATGATACCATTGGTTAAAGAGAGTCGAACATCCTGGTTATCAGGTGAGATACTTATGATTATGTCGTTTTAAATGAGTCCAACATCAAGGTTATTAGCTCAGATAGCTACGATAGTGTTGTACAAAGAGTGCCCAACATATTAGTTATCAGCTCAGATAGCTATGATATTGTAATTTTAAGAGAGCACAATATCCAGGTTATCACCTAAGATAGCTATGATAGTGTTGGTCAAAGAGTGCCCAACCTAGGTTATCAGCTAATATAGCTACGATAGTGTTGTTCAAAGAATGCCCAACATCTATGTTATCAGCTCAGATAGCTATGATACTGTTGTTATAAGAGAGCTCAACATCTAGGTTATCAGCTCAGATAGCTATGATATCGTTCGTTAAAGAGAGTCGAACATCCTGGTTATCAGGTCAGATACTTATGATTATGTCATTTTAAATGAGTCCAACATCTAGGTTATTAGCTCAGAAAGCTACGATAGTGTTGTTCAAAGAGTACCCCACATATTGCTTATCAGCTCAGATAGCTATGATACTGTAATTTTAAGAGAGCCCAATATCCAGGTTATCACTTAAGATAGCTATGATAGTGTTGGTCAAAGAGTTCCCAACCTAGGTTATCAGCTAATATAGCTACGATAGTGTTGTTCAAAGAAAGCCCACCATCTAGGTTATCAGCTCAGATAGCTATGATACTGTTGTTAAAAGAGAGCTCAACATCTAGGTTACCAGCGCAGATAGCTAGGATACTGTTATTTTAAGAGATACCAACATCTAGGTTATTAGCTCAGATAGCTATGATACTGTTGTTTTAAGAGATCCCAACATCTAGGTTACCAGCTCAGATAGCTATGATACTGGAATTTTAAGAGATCCCAGCATCTAGGTTATTAGCTCAGGTAGCTATAATACTGTTGTTTTAAGAGATCCCAACATCTAGGTTACCAGCTCAGATAGCTATGATACTGTTATTTTAAGAGATCCCAGCATCTGGATTATTAGCTCAGATAGCTACGATACTGTTGTTTTAAGGGAGCTCAACATCTAGGTTATCAGCTCAGATAGCTATGATACTGTTATTTTAGAGATCCCAACATCTGGATTATTAGCTCAGATAGCTATGATACAGTTATTTTAAGACAGCTCAACATCTAGGTTATCAGTACAGATAGCTATGATACCGTTGGTTAATGAGATTCGAACATCCTGGTTATCAGGTCAGATACATATGATTATATTGTTTTAAATGAGTCCAACATCTAGGTTATAAGTACAGATAGCTACGATAGTGTTGTTCAAAGAGTGACCAACATATAGGTTATCAGCGCAGATAGCTATTATACTGTAATTTTAAGAGAGCCCAATATCCAGGTTATCATCTAAGATAGCTATGATAGTGTTGGTCAAAGAGTGCCCAACCTAGGTAATCAGCTAATATAGCTATGATAGTGTTGTTCAAAGAAACCCCAACATCTAGGTTATCATCTCAAATAGCTATGATACTGTTGTTTTAAGAGAGCTCAACATCTAGGTTATCAGCTCAGATAGCTATGATGCTGTTATTTTAAGAGATCCCAACATCTGGATTATTAGCTCAGATAGCTATGATACTGTTGTTTTAAGAGAGCTCAACATCTAGGTAATTAGCTCAGATAGCTATGATACTGTTGTTTAAGAGAGCTCAACATCTAGGTTATCAGCTCAGATAGCTATGATACTGTTGTTTAAGAGAGCTCAACATATAGTTTATCAGCTCAGATAGCTATGATATTGTTATTTTAAGAGAGCTCAACATCTAAGTTATCAGCTCAGATAGCTATGATACCATTGGTTAAAGAGAGTCGAACATCCTGGTTATCAGGTGAGATACTTATGATTATGTCGTTTTAAATGAGTCCAACATCAAGGTTATTAGCTCAGATAGCTACGATAGTGTTGTACAAAGAGTGCCCAACATATTAGTTATCAGCTCAGATAGCTATGATATTGTAATTTTAAGAGAGCACAATATCCAGGTTATCACCTAAGATAGCTATGATAGTGTTGGTCAAAGAGTGCCCAACCTAGGTTATCAGCTAATATAGCTACGATAGTGTTGTTCAAAGAATGCCCAACATCTATGTTATCAGCTCAGATAGCTATGATACTGTTGTTATAAGAGAGCTCAACATCTAGGTTATCAGCTCAGATAGGTATGATATCGTTCGTTAAAGAGAGTCGAACATCCTGGTTATCAGGTCAGATACTTATGATTATGTCGTTTTAAATGAGTCCAACATCTAGGTTATTAGCTCAGAAAGCTACGATAGTGTTGTTCAAAGAATGCCCAACATATTGCTTATCAGCTCAGATAGCTATGATACTGTAATTTTAAGAGAGCCCAATATCCAGGTTATCACCTAAGATAGCTATGATAGTGTTGGTCAAAGAGTGCCCAACCTAGGTAATCAGCTAATATAGCTATGATAGTGTTGTTCAAAGAAAGCCCAACATCTATGTTATCAGCTCAGATAGTTATGATACTGTTGTTTTAAGAGAGCTCAATATCTAGGTTATCAGCTCAGATAGCTATGATACTGTTGTTTTAAGAGAGCTCAACATCTAGTATATCAGCTCAGATAGCTATGATACTGTTATTTTAAGAGAGCTCAACTTCTAGGTTATCAGCTCAGATAGCTATGGTATCGTTGGTTAAAGAGAGTCAAACATCCTGGTTATCAGGTCAGATACTTATGATTATGTCGTTTTAAATGAGTCCAACATCTAGGTTATTAGCTCAGAAAGCTACGATAGTGTTGTTCAAAGAGTGCCCAACATATTGCTTATCAGCTCAGATAGCTATGATACTGTAATTTTAAGAGAGCCCAATATCCAGGTTACACCTACGATAGCTATGATAGTGTTGGTCAAAGAGTGCCCAACCTAGGTTATCAGCTAATATAGCTATGATAGTGTTGTTCAAAGAAAGCCCAACATCTAGGTTATCAGCTCAGATAGCTATGATACCGTCGTTTTAAAAGAGCTCAACATCTAGGTTATCAGCTCAGATAGCTATGATACTGTTATATTAAGAGATCCCAACATCCGGATTATCAGCTCAGATAGCTATGATACTGCAATTTTAAGAGAGCCCAATATCCAGGTTATCACCTAAGATAGCTATGATAGTGATGGTCAAAGAGTGCCCAACCTAGGTTATCAGCTAATATAGCTATGATAGTGTTGTTCAAAGAAAGACCAACATCTAGGTTATCAGCTCAGATAGCTATGATACTGTTATTTTAAGAGATCCCAACATCCGGATTATCAGCTCAGATAGCTATGATACTGTTGTATTAAGAGAGCTCAACATATAGGTTATCAGCTCACATAGCTATGATACTGTTGTTTTAAGAGAGCTTAACATCTAGGTTATCAGCTCAGATAGCTATGATACTGTTGTTTAAGAGAACTCAACATATAGGTTATCAGCTCAGATAGCTATGATACTGTTATTTTAAGAGAGCTCAACATCTAGGTTATCAGCTCAGATAGCTATGATACCGTTGGTTCAAGACAGTCGAACCTCCTGTATATAAGATCAGATACTTATGATTATGTCGTATTGAATGAGTCCAACATCTAGGTTATTAGCTCAGATAGCTACGATAGTGTTGTTCAAAGAGTGCCCAACATATTGGTTATCAGCTCAGATAGCTATGATACTGTAATTTTAAGAGAGCCCAATATCCAAGTTATCACCTAAGATAGCTATGATAGTGTTGGTCAAAGAGTGCCCAACCTAGGTTATCAGCTAATATAGCTATGATAGTGTTGTTATAAGAGAGCCTAACATCTAGGTTACCAGCGCAGATAGCTATGATACTGTTATTTTAAGAGATCCCAACATCTAGGTTATTAGCTCAGATAGCTATGATACTGTTTTTTTAAGAGATCCCAACATCTAGGTTACCAGCTCAGATAGTTATGATACTGGAATTTTAAGAGATCCCAACATCTAGGTTATTAGCTCAGATAGCTATAATACTGTTGTTTTAAGAGATCCCAACATCTAGGTTACCAGCTCAGATAGCTATGATACTGTTATTTTAAGAGATCCCAACATCTGGATTATTAGCTCAGATTGCTATGATACTGTTATTTTAAGAGAGCTCAACATCTAGGTTATCAGCTCAGATAGCTATGATACTGTTATTTTAGAGATCCCAACATCTGGATTATTAGCTCAGATAGCTATGATACAGTTATTTTAAGACAGCTCAACATCTAGGTTATCAGTACAGATAGCTATGATACCGTTGGTTAATGAGATTCGAACATCCTGGTTATCAGGTCAGATACATATGATTATATTGTTTTAAATGAGTCCAACATCTAGGTTATAAGTACAGATAGATACGATAGTGTTGTTCAAAGAGTGACCAACATATAGGTTATCAGCGCAGATAGCTATTATACTGTAATTTTAAGAGAGCCCAATATCCAGGTTATCACCTAAGATAGCTATGATAGTGTTGGTCAAAGAGTGCCCAACCTAGGTAATCAGCTAATATAGCTATGATAGTGTTGTTCAAAGAAAGCCCAACATCTAGGTTATCAGCTCAGATAGCTATGATACTTTTGTTTTAAGAGAGCTCAACATCTAGGTTATCAGCTCAGACAGCTATGAAGCTGTTATTTTAAGAGATCCCAACATCTGGATTATTAGCTCAGATAGCTATGATACTGTTGTTTTAAGAGAGCTCAACATCTAGGTTATTAGCTCAGATAGCTATGATACTGTTGTTTAAGAGAGCTCATCATCTAGGTTATCAGCTCAGATAGCTATGATACTGTTGTTTAAGAGAGCCCAACATATAGTTTATCAGCTCAGATAGCTATGATATTGTTATTATCAGAGAGCTCAACATCTAAGTTATCAGCTCTGATAGCTATGATACCATTGGTTAAAGAGAGTCGAACATCCTGGTTATCAGGTGAGATACTTATGATTATGTCGTTTTAAATGAGTCCAACATCAAGGTTATTAGCTCAGGTTAGCTACGATAGTGTTGTTCAAAGAGTGCCCAACATATTAGTTATCAGCTCAGATAGCTATGATATTGTAATTTTAAGAGAGCCCAATATCCAGGTTATCACCTAAGATAGCTATGATAGTGTTGGTCAAAGAGTGCCCAACCTAGGTTATCAGCTAATATAGCTACGATAGTGTTGTTCAAAGAATGCCCAACATCTATGTTATCAGCTCAGATAGCTATGATACTGTTGTTATAAGAGAGCTCAACATCTAGGTTATCAGTACAGATAGCTATGATATCGTTCGTTAAAGAGAGTCGAACATCCTGGTTATCAGGTCAGATACTTATGATTATGTCGTTTTAAATGAGTCCAACATCTAGGTTTTTAGCTCAGAAAGCTACGATGGTGTTGTTCAAAGAGTGCCCAACATATTGCTTATCAGCTCAGATAGCTATGATACTGTAATTTTAAGAGAGCCCAATATCCAGGTTATCACTTAAGATAGCTATGATAGTGTTGGTCAAAGAGTTCCCAAACTAGGTTATCAGCTAATATAGCTATGATAGTGTTGTTCAAAGAAAGCACAACATCTAGGTTATCAGCTCAGATAGCTATGATACTGTATTTTTAAGAGAGCCCAATATCCAGGTTATCACTTAAGATAGCTATGATAGTGTTGGTCAAAGAGTTCCCAAACTAGGTTATCAGCTAATATAGCTATGATAGTGTTGTTCAAAGAAAGCACAACATCTAGGTTGTCAGCTCAGATAGCTATGATACTGTTGTTTTAAGAGAGCTCAACATCTAGGTTATCAGCTCAGATAGCTATGATTCTGTTATTTTAAGAGATCCCAACATCCGGATTATCAGCTCAGATAGCTATGATACTGCAATTTTAAGAGAGCCCAATATCCAGGTTATCACCTAAGATAGCTATGATAGTGTTGGTCAAAGAGTGCCCAACCTAGGTTATCAGCTAATATAGCTACGATAGTGTTGTTCAAAGAAAGCCCACCATCTAGGTTATCAGCTCAGATAGCTATGATACTGTTGTTTTAAGAGATCCCAACATCTAGGTTACCAGCTCAAATAGCTATGATACTGGAATTTTAAGAGATCCCAACATCTAGGTTATTAGCTCAGGTAGCTATAATACTGTTGTTTTAAGAGATCCCAACATCTAGGTTACCAGCTCAGATAGCTATGATACTGTTATTTTAAGAGATCCCAACATCTGGATTATTAGCTCAGATAGCTACGATACTGTTGTTTTAAGAGAGCTCAACATCTAGGTTATCAGCTCAGATAGCTATGATACTGTTATTTTAGAGATCCCAACATCTGGATTATTAGCTCAGATAGCTATGATACAGTTATTTTAAGGCAGCTCAACATCTAGGTTATCAGTACAGATAGCTATGATACCGTTGGTTAATGAGATTCGAACATCCTGGTTATCAGGTCAGATACATATGATTATATTGTTTTAAATGAGTCCAACATCTAGGTTATAAGTACAGATAGCTACGATAGTGTTGTTCAAAGAGTGACCAACATATAGGTTATCAGCGCAGATAGCTATTATACTGTAATTTTAAGAGAGCCCAATATCTAGGTTATCACCTAAGATAGCTATGATAGTGTTGGTCAAAGAGTGCCCAACCTAGGTAATCAGCTAATATAGCTATGATAGTTTTGTTCAAAGAAATCCCAACATCTAGGTTATCAGCTCAGATAGCTATGATACTGTTGTTTTAAGAGAGCTCAACATCTAGGTTATCAGCTCAGATAGCTATGATGCTCTTATTTTAAGAGATCCCAACATCTGGATTATTAGCTCAGATAGCTATGATACTGTTGTTTTAAGAGAGCTCAACATCTAGGTAATTAGCTCAGATAGCTATGATACTGTTGTTTAAGAGAGCTCAACATCTAGGTTATCAGCTCAGATAGCTATGATGCTGTTGTTTAAGAGAGCTCAACATATAGTTTATCAGCTCAGATAGCTATGATACTGTTATTTTCAGAGAGCTCAACATCTAGGTTATCAGCTCAGATAGCTATGATACCATTGGTTAAAGAGAGTCGAACTTCCTGGTTATCAGGTGAGATACTTATGATTATGTCGTTTTAAATGAGTCCAACATCAAGGTTATTAGCTCAGATAGCTACGATAGTGTTGTTCAAAGAGATCCCAACATCTAGGTTACCAGCTCAGATAGCTATGATACAGTTATTTTAAGACAGCTCAACATCTAGGTTATCAGTACAGATAGCTATGATACCGTTGGTTAATGAGATTCGAACATCCTGGTTATCAGGTCAGATACATATGATTATATTGTTTTAAATGAGTCCAACATCTAGGTTATAAGTACAGATAGCTACGATAGTGTTGTACAAAGAGTGCCCAACATATTAGTTATCAGCTCAGATAGCTATGATATAGTAATTTTAAGAGAGCACAATATCCAGGTTATCACCTAAGATAGCTATGATAGTGTTGGTCAAAGAGTGCCCAACCTAGGTTATCAGCTAATATAGCTACGATAGTGTTGTTCAAAGAATGCCCAACATCTATGTTATCAGCTCAGATAGCTATGATACTGTTGTTATAAGAGAGCTCAACATCTAGGTTATCAGCTCAGATAGGTATGATATCGTTCGTTAAAAAGAGTCGAACATCCTGGTTATCAGGTCAGATACTTATGATTATGTCGTTTTAAATGAGTCCAACATCTAGGTTATTAGCTCAGAAAGCTACGATAGTGTTGTTCAAAGAATGCCCAACATATTGCTTATCAGCTCAGATAGCTATGATACTGTAATTTTAAGAGAGCCCAATATCCAGGTTATCACCTAAGATAGCTATGATAGTGTTGGTCAAAGAGTGCCCAACCTAGGTAATCAGCTAATATAGCTATGATAGTGTTGTTCAAAGAAAGCCCAACATCTATGTTATCAGCTCAGATAGTTATGATACTGTTGTTTTAAGAGAGCTCAATATCTAGGTTATCAGCTCAGATAGCTATGATACTGTTGTTTTAAGAGAGCTCAACATCTAGTATATCAGCTCAGATAGCTATGATACTGTTATTTTAAGAGAGCTCAACTTCTAGGTTATCAGCTCAGATAGCTATGGTATCGTTGGTTAAAGCGAGTCAAACATCCTGGTTATCAGGTCAGATACTTATGATTATGTCGTTTTAAATGAGTCCAACATCTAGGTTATTAGCTCAGAAAGCTACGATAGTGTTGTTCAAAGAGTGCCCAACATATTGCTTATCAGCTCAGATAGCTATGATACTGTAATTTTAAGAGAGCCCAATATCCAGGTTACACCTACGATAGCTATGATAGTGTTGGTCAAAGAGTGCCCAACCTAGGTTATCAGCTAATATAGCTATGATAGTGTTGTTCAAAGAAAGCCCAACATCTAGGTTATCAGCTCAGATAGCTATGATACCGTCGTTTTAAAAGAGCTCAACATCTAGGTTATCAGCTCAGATAGCTATGATACTGTTATATTAAGAGATCCCAACATCCGGATTATCAGCTCAGATAGCTATGATACTGCAATTTTAAGAGAGCCCAATATCCAGGTTATCACCTAAGATAGCTATGATACTGATGGTCAAAGAGTGCCCAACCTAGGTTATCAGCTAATATAGCTATGATAGTGTTGTTCAAAGAAAGACCAACATCTAGGTTATCAGCTCAGATAGCTATGATACTGTTATTTTAAGAGATCCCAACATCCGGATTATCAGCTCAGATAGCTATGATACTGTTGTATTAAGAGAGCTCAACATATAGGTTATCAGCTCACATAGCTATGATACTGTTGTTTTAAGAGAGCTTAACATCTAGGTTATCAGCTCAGATAGCTATGATACTGTTGTTTAAGAGAACTCAACATATAGGTTATCAGCTCACATAGCTATGATACTGTTGTTTTAAGAGAGCTTAACATCTAGGTTATCAGCTCAGATAGCTATGATACTGTTGTTTAAGAGAACTCAACATATAGGTTATCAGCTCAGATAGCTATGATACTGTTATTTTAAGAGAGCTCAACATCTAGGTTATCAGCTCAGATAGCTATGATACCGTTGGTTCAAGACAGTCGAACCTCCTGTATATCAGATCAGATACTTATGATTATGTCGTATTGAATGAGTCCAACATCTAGGTTATTAGCTCAGATAGCTACGATAGTGTTGTTCAAAGAGTGCCCAACATAGAGGTTATCAGCTCAGATAGCTATGATAGTGTTGGTCAAAGAGTGCCCAACATCTAGGTTATCAGCTCAGATATCTATGATACTGTTGTTTAAAGAGAGCTCAACATCTAGGTTATCAGCTCAGATAGCTATGATACTGTTATTTTAAGAGATCCCAACATCTGGATTATTAGCTCAGATAGCTATGATACTGTTGTTTTAAGAGAGCTCAACATCTAGGTTATCAGCTCAGATAGCTATGATACTGTTAATTTAGGAGATCCCAACATCTGGATTATTAGCTCAGATAGCGATGACACTGTTATTTTAAGAGAGCTCAACATCTAGGTTATCAGTTCAGATAGCTATGATACCGTTGGTTAAAGAGAGTCGAACATCCTGGTTATCAGGTCAGATACTTTTGATCATGTCGTTTTAAATGAGTCCAACATCTAGGTTATTAGCTCAGATAGCTACGATAGTGTTGTTCAAAGAGTGCCCCACATATAGGTTATCAGCTCAGATAGCTATGATACTGTTGTTTTAAGAGAGCTCAACATCTAGGTTATCAGCTCAGATAGCTATGATACTGTTATTTTAAGAGATCCCAACATCCGGATTATCAGCTCAGATAGCTATGATACTGTTGTATTAAGAGAGCTCAACATCTAGGTTATCAGCTCAGATAGCTATGATACTGTTGTTTTAAGAGAGCTCAACATCTAGGTTATCAGCTCAGATAGCTATGATACTGTTATTTTAAGAGATCCCAACATCCGGATTATCAGCTCAGATAGCTATGATACTGCAATTTTAAGAGAGCCCAATATCCAGGTTATCACCTAAGATAGCTATGATAGTGATGGTCAGAGAGTGCCCAACCTAGGTTATCAGCTAATATAGCTATGATAGTGTTGTTCAAAGAAAGACCAACATCTAGGTTATCAGCTCAGATAGCTATGATACTGTTATTTTAAGAGATCCCAACATCCGGATTATCAGCTCAGATAGCTATGATACTGTTGTATTAAGAGAGCTCAACATATAGGTTATCAGCTCAGATAGCTATGATACTGTTGTTTTAAGAGAGCTTAACATCTAGGTTATCAGCTCAGATAGCTATGATACTGTTGTTTAAGAGAACTCAACATATAGGTTATCAGCTCAGATAGCTATGATACTGTTATTTTAAGAGAGCTCAACATCTAGGTTATCAGCTCAGATAGCTATGATACCGTTGGTTCAAGACAGTCGAACCTCCTGTATATCAGGTCAGATACTTATGATTATGTCGTTTTGAATGAGTCCAACATCTAGGTTATTAGCTCCGATAGCTACGATAGTGTTGTTCAAAGAGTGCCCAACATATTGGTTATCAGCTCAGATAGCTATGATTCTGTAATTTTAAGAGAGCCCAATATCCAGGTTATCACCTAAGATAGCTATGATAGTGTTGGTCAAAGAGTGCCCAACCTAGGTTATCAGCTAATATAGCTATGATAGTGTTGTTATAAGAGAGCTCAACATCTAGGTTACCAGCGCAGATAGCTATGATACTGTTATTTTAAGAGATCCCAACATCTAGGTTATTAGCTCAGATAGCTATGATACTGTTGTTTTAAGAGATCCCAACATCTAGGTTACCAGCTCAGATAGCTATGATACTGGAATTTTAAGAGATCCCAACATCTAGGTTATTAGCTCAGGTAGCTATAATACTGTTGTTTTAAGAGATCCCAACATCTAGGTTACCAGCTCAGATAGCTATGATACTGTTATTTTAAGAGATCCCAACATCTGGATTATTAGCTCAGATTGCTATGATACTGTTATTTTAAGAGAGCTCAACATCTAGGTTATCAGCTCAGATAGCTATGATACTGTTATTTTAGAGATCCCAACATCTGGATTATTAGCTCAGATAGCTATGATACAGTTATTTTAAGACAGCTCAACATCTAGGTTATCAGTACAGATAGCTATGATACCATTGGTTAAAGAGAGTCGAACATCCTGGTTATCAGGTGAGATACTTATGATTATGTCGTTTTAAATGAGTCCAACATCAAGGTTATTAGCTCAGGTTAGCTACGATAATGTTGTTCAAAGAGTGCCCAACATATTAGTTATCAGCTCAGATAGCTATGATATTGTAATTTTAAGAGAGCCCAATATCCAGGTTATCACCTAAGATAGCTATGATAGTGTTGGTCAAAGAGTGCCCAACCTAGGTTATCAGCTAATATAGCTACGATAGTGTTGTTCAAAGAATGCCCAACATCTATGTTATCAGCTCAGATAGCTATGATACTGTTGTTATAAGAGAGCTCAACATCTAGGTTATCAGCTCAGATAGCTATGATATCGTTCGTTAAAGAGAGTCGAACATCCTGGTTATCAGGTCAGATACTTATGATTATGTCGTTTTAAATGAGTCCAACATCTAGGTTATTAGCTCAGAAAGCTACGATAGTGTTGTCCAAAGAGTGCCCCACATATTGCTTATCAGCTCAGATAGCTATGATACTGTAATTTTAAGAGAGCCCAATATCCAGGTTATCACTTAAGATAGCTATGATAGTGTTGGTCAAAGAGTTCCCAAACTAGGTTATCAGCTAATATAGCTATGATAGTGTTGTTCAAAGAAAGCACAACATCTAGGTTATCAGCTCAGATAGCTATGATACTGATGTTTTAAGAGAGCTCAACATCTAGGTTATCAGCTCAGATAGCTATGATACTGTTATTTTAAGAGATCCCAACATCCGGATTATCAGCTCAGATAGCTATGATACTGCAATTTTAAGAGAGCCCAATATCCAGGTTATCACCTAAGATAGCTATGATAGTGTTGGTCAAAGAGTGCCCAACCTAGGTTATCAGCTAATATAGCTACGATAGTGTTGTTCAAAGAAAGCCCACCATCTAGGTTATCAGCTCAGATAGCTATGATACTGTTGTTATAAGAGAGCTCAACATCTAGGTTACCAGCGCAGATAGCTAGGATACTGTTATTTTAAGAGATACCAACATCTAGGTTATTAGCTCAGATAGCTATGATACTGTTGTTTTAAGAGATCCCAACATCTAGGTTACCAGCTCAGATAGCTATGATACTGGAATTTTAAGAGATCCCAGCATCTAGGTTATTAGCTCAGGTAGCTATAATACTGTTGTTTTAAGAGATCCCAACATCTAGGTTACCAGCTCAGATAGCTATGATACTGTTATTTTAAGAGATCCCAACATCTGGATTATTAGCTCAGATAGCTACGATACTGTTGTTTTAAGGGAGCTCAACATCTAGGTTATCAGCTCAGATAGCTATGATACTGTTATTTTAGAGATCCCAACATCTGGATTATTAGCTCAGATAGCTATGATACAGTTATTTTAAGACAGCTCAACATCTAGGTTATCAGTACAGATAGCTATGATACCGTTGGTTAATGAGATTCGAACATCCTGGTTATCAGGTCAGATACATATGATTATATTGTTTTAAATGAGTCCAACATCTAGGTTATAAGTACAGATAGCTACGATAGTGTTGTTCAAAGAGTGACCAACATATAGGTTATCAGCGCAGATAGCTATTATACTGTAATTTTAAGAGAGCCCAATATCCAGGTTATCACCTAAGATAGCTATGATAGTGTTGGTCAAAGAGTGCCCAACCTAGGTAATCAGCTAATATAGCTATGATAGTGTTGTTCAAAGAAACCCCAACATCTAGGTTATCATCTCAAATAGCTATGATACTGTTGTTTTAAGAGAGCTCAACATCTAGGTTATCAGCTCAGATAGCTATGATGCTGTTATTTTAAGAGATCCCAACATCTGGATTATTAGCTCAGATAGCTATGATACTGTTGTTTTAAGAGAGCTCAACATCTAGGTAATTAGCTCAGATAGCTATGATACTGTTGTTTAAGAGAGCTCAACATATAGTTTATCAGCTCAGATAGCTATGATACAGTTATTTTAAGAGAGCTCAACATCTAAGTTATCAGCTCAGATAGCTATGATACCATTGGTTAAAGAGAGTCGAACATCCTGGTTATCAGGTGAGATACTTATGATTATGTCGTTTTAAATGAGTCCAACATCTAGGTTATAAGTACAGATAGCTACGATAGTGTTGTACAAAGAGTGCCCAACATATTAGTTATCAGCTCAGATAGCTATGATATTGTATTTTTAAGAGAGCACAATATCCAGGTTATCACCTAAGATAGCTATGATAGTGTTGGTCAAAGAGTGCCCAACCTAGGTTATCAGCTAATATAGCTACGATAGTGTTGTTCAAAGAATGCCCAACATCTATGTTATCAGCTCAGATAGCTATGATACTGTTGTTATAAGAGAGCTCAACATCTAGGTTATCAGCTCAGATATCTATGATACTGTTGTTTAAAGAGAGCTCAACATCTAGGTTATCAGCTCAGATAGCTATGATACTGTTATTTTAAGAGATCCCAACATCTGGATTATTAGCTCAGATAGCTATGATACTGTTGTTTTAAGAGAGCTCAACATCTAGGTTATCAGCTCAGATAGCTATGATACTGTTAAATTAGGAGATCCCAACATCTGGATTATTAGCTCAGATAGCGATGACACTGTTATTTTAAGAGAGCTCAACATCTAGGTTATCAGTTCAGATAGCTATGATACCGTTGGTTAAAGAGAGTCGAACATCCTGGTTATCAGGTCAGATACTTATGATCATGTCGTTTTAAATGAGTCCAACATCTAGGTTATTAGCTCAGATAGCTACGATAGTGTTGTTCAAAGAGTGCCCCACATATAGGTTATCAGCTCAGATAGCTATGATACTGTTGTTTTAAGAGAGCTCAGCATCTAGGTTATCAGCTCAGATAGCTATGATACTGTTATTTTAAGAGATCCCAACATCCGGATTATCAGCTCAGATAGCTATGATACTGTTGTATTAAGAGAGCTCAACATCTAGGTTATCAGCTCAGATAGCTATGATACTGTTGTTTTAAGAGAGCTCAACATCTAGGTTATCAGCTCAGATAGCTATGATACTGTTATTTTAAGAGATCCCAACATCCGGATTATCAGCTCAGATAGCTATGATACTGCAATTTTAAGAGAGCCCAATATCCAGGTTATCACCTAAGATAGCTATGATAGTGATGGTCAAAGAGTGCCCAACCTAGGTTATCAGCTAATATAGCTATGATAGTGTTGTTCAAAGAAAGACCAACATCTAGGTTATCAGCTCAGATAGCTATGATACTGTTATTTTAAGAGATCCCAACATCCGGATTATCAGCTCAGATAGCTATGATACTGTTGTATTAAGAGAGCTCAACATATAGGTTATCAGCTCAGATAGCTATGATACTGTTGTTTTAAGAGAGCTTAACATCTAGGTTATCAGCTCAGATAGCTATGTTACTGTTGTTTAAGAGAACTCAACATATAGGTTATCAGCTCAGATAGCTATGATACTGTTATTTTAAGAGAGCTCAACATCTAGGTTATCAGCTCAGATAGCTATGATACCGTTGGTTCAAGACAGTCGAACCTCCTGTATATCAGGTCAGATACTTATGATTATGTCGTTTTGAATGAGTCCAACATCTAGGTTATTAGCTCAGATAGCTACGATAGTGTTGTTCAAAGAGTGCCCAACATATTGGTTATCAGCTCAGATAGCTATGATACTGTAATTTTAAGAGAGCCCAATATCCAGGTTATCACCTAAGATAGCTATGATAGTGTTGGTCAAAGAGTGCCCAACCTAGGTTATCAGCTAATATAGCTATGATAGTGTTGTTATAAGAGAGCCTAACATCTAGGTTACCAGCGCAGATAGCTATGATACTGTTATTTTAAGAGATCCCAACATCTAGGTTATTAGCTCAGATAGCTATGATACTGTTGTTTTAAGAGATCCCAACATCTAGGTTACCAGCTCAGATAGCTATGATACTGGAATTTTAAGAAATCCCAACATCTAGGTTATTAGCTCAGGTAGCTATAATACTGTTGTTTTAAGAGATCCCAACATCTAGGTTACCAGCTCAGATAGCTATGATACTGTTATTTTAAGAGATCCCAACATCTGGATTATTAGCTCAGATTGCTATGATACTGTTGTTTTAAGAGAGCTCAACATCTAGGTTATCAGCTCAGATAGCTATGATACTGTTATTTTAGAGATCCCAACATCTGGATTATTAGCTCAGATAGCTATGATACAGTTATTTTAAGACAGCTCAACATCTTGGTTATCAGTACAGATAGCTATGATACCGTTGGTTCAAGACAGTCGAACCTCCTGGTTATCAGGTCAGATACATATGATTATATTGTTTTAAATGAGTCCAACATCTAAGTTATAAGTACAGATAGATACGATAGTGTTGTTCAAAGAGTGACCAACATATAGGTTATCAGCGCAGATAGCTATTATACTGCAATTTTAAGAGAGCCCAATATCCAGGTTATCACCTAAGATAGCTATGATAGTGTTGGTCAAAGAGTGCCCAACCTAGGTAATCAGCTAATATAGCTATGATAGTGTTGTTCAAAGAAAGCCCAACATCTAGGTTATCAGCTCAGATAGCTATGATACTGTTGTTTTAAGAGAGCTCAACATCTAGGTTATCAGCTCAGATAGCTATGATGCTGTTATTTTAAGAGATCCCAACATCTGGATTATTAGCTCAGATAGCTATGATACTGTTGTTTTAAGAGAGCTCAACATCTAGGTTATTAGCTCAGATAGCTATGATACTGTTGTTTAAGAGAGCTCAACATCTAGGTTATCAGCTCAGATAGCTATGATACGGTTGTTTAAGAGAGCCCAACATATAGTTTATCAGCTCAGATAGCTATGATATTGTTATTTTCAAAGAGCTCAACATCTAAGTTATCAGCTCAGATAGCTATGATACCATTGGTTAAAGAGAGTCGACCATCCTGGTTATCAGGTGAGATACTTATGATTATGTCGTTTTAAATGAGTCGAACATCAAGGTTATTAGCTCAGATAGCTACGATAGTGTTGTTCAAAGAGCGCCCAACATATTAGTTATCAGCTCAGATAGCTATGATATTGTAATTTTAAGAGAGCCCAATATCCAGGTTATCACCTAAGATAGCTATGATAGTGTTGGTCAAAGAGTGCCCAACCTAGGTTATCAGCTAATATAGCTACGATAGTGTTGTTCAAAGAATGCCCAACATCTATGTTATCAGCTCAGATAGCTATGATACTGTTGTTATAAGAGAGCTCAACATCTAGGTTATCAGCTCAGATAGCTATGATATCGTTCGTTAAAGAGAGTCGAACATCCTGGTTATCAGGTCAGATACTTATGATTATGTCGTTTTAAATGAGTCCAACATCTAGGTTATTAGCTCAGAAAGCTACGATAGTGTTGTTCAAAGAGTACCCCACATATTGCTTATCAGCTCAGATAGCTATGATACTGTAATTTTAAGAGAGCCCAATATCCAGGTTATCACTTAAGATAGCTATGATAGTGTTGGTCAAAGAGTTCCCAAACTAGGTTATCAGCTAATATAGCTATGATAGTGTTGTTCAAAGAAAGCACAACATCTAGGTTATCAGCTCAGATAGCTATGATACTGATGTTTTAAGAGAGCTCAACATCTAGGTTATCAGCTCAGATAGCTATGATACTGTTATTTTAAGAGATCCCAACATCCGGATTATCAGCTCAGATAGCTATGATACTGCAATTTAAAGAGAGCCCAATATCCAGGTTATCACCTAAGATAGCTATGATAGTGTTGGTCAAAGAGTGCCCAACCTAGGTTATCAGCTAATATAGCTACGATAGTGTTGTTCAAAGAAAGCCCACCATCTAGGTTATCAGCTCAGATAGCTATGATACTGTTGTTATGAGAGAGCTCAACATCTAGGTTACCAGCGCAGATAGCTAGGATACTGTTATTTTAAGAGATACCAACATCTAGGTTATTAGCTCAGATAGCTATGATACTGTTGTTTTAAGAGATCCCAACATCTAGGTTACCAGCTCAGATAGCTATGATACTGGAATTTTATGAGATCCCAGCATCTAGGTTATTAGCTCAGGTAGCTATAATACTGTTGTTTTAAGAGATCCCAACATCTAGGTTACCAGCTCAGATAGCTATGATACTGTTATTTTAAGAGATCCCAACATCTGGATTATTAGCTCAGATAGCTACGATACTGTTGTTTTAAGGGAGCTCAACATCTAGGTTATCAGCTCAGATAGCTATGATACTGTTATTTTAGAGATCCCAACATCTGGATTATTAGCTCAGATAGCTATGATACAGTTATTTTAAGACAGCTCAACATCTAGGTTATCAGTACAGATAGCTATGATACCGTTGGTTAATGAGATTCGAACATCCTGGTTATCAGGTCAGATACATATGATTATATTGTTTTAAATGAGTCCAACATCTAGGTTATAAGTACAGATAGCTACGATAGTGTTGTTCAAAGAGTGACCAACATATAGGTTATCAGCGCAGATAGCTATTATACTGTAATTTTAAGAGAGCCCAATATCCAGGTTATCATCTAAGATAGCTATGATAGTGTTGGTCAAAGAGTGCCCAACCTAGGTAATCAGCTAATATAGCTATGATAGTGTTGTTCAATGAAACCCCAACATCTAGGTTATCATCTCAAATAGCTATGATACTGTTGTTTTAAGAGAGCTCAACATCTAGGTTATCAGCTCAGATAGCTATGATGCTGTTATTTTAAGAGATCCCAACATCTGGATTATTAGCTCAGATAGCTATGATACTGTTGTTTTAAGAGAGCTCAACATCTAGGTAATTAGCTCAGATAGCTATGATACTGTTGTTTAAGAGAGCTCAAAATCTAGGTTATCAGCTCAGATAGCTATGATACTGTTGTTTAAGAGAGCTCAACATATAGTTTATCAGCTCAGATAGCTATGATATTGTTATTTTAAGAGAGCTCAACATCTAAGTTATCAGCTCAGATAGCTATGATACCATTGGTTAAAGAGAGTCGAACATCCTGGTTATCAGGTGAGATACTTATGATTATGTCGTTTTAAATGAGTCCAACATCAAGGTTATTAGCTCAGATAGCTACGATAGTGTTGTACAAAGAGTGCCCAACATATTAGTTATCAGCTCAGATAGCTATGATATTGTAATTTTAAGAGAGCACAATATCCAGGTTATCACCTAAGATAGCTATGATAGTGTTGGTCAAAGAGTGCCCAACCTAGGTTATCAGCTAATATAGCTACGATAGTGTTGTTCAAAGAATGCCCAACATCTATGTTATCAGCTCAGATAGCTATGATACTGTTGTTATAAGAGAGCTCAACATCTAGGTTATCAGCTCAGATAGATATGATATCGTTCGTTAAAGAGAGTCGAACATCCTGGTTATCAGGTCAGATACTTATGATTATGTCGTTTTAAATGAGTCCAACATCTAGGTTATTAGCTCAGAAAGCTACGATAGTGTTGTTCAAAGAGTGCCCAACATATTGCTTATCAGCTCAGATAGCTATGATACTGTTGTTTTAAGAGAGCTCAACATCTAGTATATCAGCTCAGATAGCTATGATACTGTTATTTTAAGAGAGCTCAACTTCTAGGTTATCAGCTCAGATAGCTATGGTATCGTTGGTTAAAGAGAGTCAAACATCCTGGTTATCAGGTCAGATACTTATGATTATGTCGTTTTAAATGAGTCCAACATCTAGGTTATTAGCTCAGAAAGCTACGATAGTGTTGTTCAAAGAGTGCCCAACATATTGCTTATCAGCTCAGATAGCTATGATACTGTAATTTTAAGAGAGCCCAATATCCAGGTTACACCTACGATAGCTATGATAGTGTTGGTCAAAGAGTGCCCAACTTAGGTTATCAGCTAAAATAGCTATGATAGTGTTGTTCAAAGAAAGCCCAACATCTAGGTCATCAGCTCAGATAGCTATGATACCGTCGTTTTAAAAGAGCTCAACATCTAGGTTATCAGCTCAGATAGCTATGATAATGTTATATTAAGAGATCCCAACATCCGGATTATCAGCTCAGATAGCTATGATACTGCAATTTTAAGAGAGCCCAATATCCAGGTTATCACCTAAGATAGCTATGATAGTGATGGTCAAAGAGTGCCCAACCTAGGTTATCAGCTAATATAGCTATGATAGTGTTGTTCAAAGAAAGCCCAACATCTAGGTTATCAGCTCAGATAGCTATGATACTGTTATTTTAAGAGATCCCAACATCCGGATTATCAGCTCAGATAGCTATGATACTGTTGTATTAAGAGAGCTCAACATCTAGGTTATCAGCTCAGATAGCGATGATACTGTTGTTTTAAGAGAGCTTAACATCTAGGTTATCAGCTCAGATAGCTATGATACTGTTGTTTAAGAGAACTCAACATATAGGTTATCAGCTCAGATAGCTATGATACTGTTATTTTAAGAGAGCTCAACATCTAGGTTATCAGCTCAGATAGCTATGATACCGTTGGTTCAAGACAGTCGAACCTCCTGTATATCAGATCAGATACTTATGATTATGTCGTATTGAATGAGTCCAACATCTAGGTTATTAGCTCAGATAGCTACGATAGTGTTGTTCAAAGAGTGCCCAACATATTGGTTATCAGCTCAGATAGCTATGATACTGTAATTTTAAGAGAGCCCAATATCCAGGTTATCACCTAAGATAGCTATGATAGTGTTGGTCAAAGAGTGCCCAACCTAGGTTATCAGCTAATATAGCTATGATAGTGTTGTTCAAAGAAAGCCCAACATCTAGGTTATCAGCTCAAATAGCTATGATACTGTTGTTATAAGAGAGCTCAACATCTAGGTTACCAGCGCAGATAGCTATGATACTGTTATTTTAAGAGATCCCAACATCTAGGTTATTAGCTCAGATAGCTATGATACTGTTTTTTTAAGAGATCCCAACATCTAGGTTACCAGCTCAGATAGTTATGATACTGGAATTTTAAGAGATCCCAACATCTAGGTTATTAGCTCAGATAGCTATAATACTGTTGTTTTATGAGATCCCAACATCTAGGTTACCAGCTCAGATAGCTATGATACTGTTATTTTAAGAGATCCCAACATCTGGATTATTAGCTCAGATTGCTATGATACTGTTGTTTTAAGAGAGCTCAACATCTAGGTTATCAGCTCAGATAGCTATGATACTGTTATTTTAGAGATCCCAACATCTGGATTATTAGCTCAGATAGCTATGATACAGTTATTTTAAGACAGCTCAACATCTAGGTTATCAGTACAGATAGCTATGATACCGTTGGTTAATGAGATTCGAACATCCTGGTTATCAGGTCAGATACATATGATTATATTGTTTTAAATGAGTCCAACATCTAGGTTATAAGTACAGATAGATACGATAGTGTTGTTCAAAGAGTGACCAACATATAGGTTATCAGCGCAGATAGCTATTATACTGTAATTTTAAGAGAGCCCTATATCCAGGTTATCACCTAAGATAGCTATGATAGTGTTGGTCAAAGAGTGCCCAACCTAGGTAATCAGCTAATATAGCTATGATAGTGTTGTTCAAAGAAAGCCCAACATCTAGGTTATCAGCTCAGATAGCTATGATACTTTTGTTTTAAGAGAGCTCAACATCTAGGTTATCAGCTCAGATAGCTATGAAGCTGTTATTTTAAGAGATCCCAACATCTGGATTATTAGCTCAGATAGCTATGATACTGTTGTTTTAAGAGAGCTCAACATCTAGGTTATTAGCTCAGATAGCTATGATACTGTTGTTTAAGAGAGCTCATCATCTAGGTTATCAGCTCAGATAGCTATGATACTGTTGTTTAAGAGAGCCCAACATATAGTTTATCAGCTCAGATAGCTATGATATTGTTATTATCAGAGAGCTCAACATCTAAGTTATCAGCTCTGATAGCTATGATACCATTGGTTAAAGAGAGTCGAACATCCTGGTTATCAGGTGAGATACTTATGATTATGTCGTTTTAAATGAGTCCAACATCAAGGTTATTAGCTCAGGTTAGCTACGATAGTGTTGTTCAAAGAGTGCCCAACATATAAGTTATCAGCTCAGATAGCTATGATATTGTAATTTTAAGAGAGCCCAATATCCAGGTTATCACTTAAGATAGCTATGATAGTGTTGGTCAAAGAGTTCCCAAACTAGGTTATCAGCTAATATAGCTATGATAGTGTTGTTCAAAGAAAGCACAACATCTAGGTTATCAGCTCAGATAGCTATGATACTGTATTTTTAAGAGAGACCAATATCCAGGTTATCACTTAAGATAGCTATGATAGTGTTGGTCAAAGAGTTCCCAAACTAGGTTATCAGCTAATATAGCTATGATAGTGTTGTTCAAAGAAAGCACAACATCTAGGTTGTCAGCTCAGATAGCTATGATACTGTTGTTTTAAGAGAGCTCAACATCTAGGTTATCAGCTCAGATAGCTATGATACTGTTATTTTAAGAGATCCCAACATCCGGATTATCAGCTCAGATAGCTATGATACTGCAATTTTAAGAGAGCCCAATATCCAGGTTATCAACTAAGATAGCTATGATACTGTTGGTCAAAGAGTGCCCAACCTAGGTTATCAGCAAATATAGCTACGATAGTGTTGTTCAAAGAAAGCCCACCATCTAGGTTATCAGCTCAGATAGCTATGATACTGTTGTTTTAAGAGATCCCAACATCTAGGTTACCAGCTCAGATAGCTATGATACTGGAATTTTAAGAGATCCCAACATCTAGGTTATTAGCTCAGGTAGCTATAATACTGTTGTTTTAAGAGATCCCAACATCTAGGTTACCAGCTCAGATAGCTATGATACTGTTATTTTAAGAGATCCCAACATCTGGATTATTAGCTCAGATAGCTACGATACTGTTGTTTTAAGAGAGCTCAACATCTAGGTTATCAGCTCAGATAGCTATGATACTGTTATTTTAGAGATCCCAACATCTGGATTATTAGCTCAGATAGCTATGATACAGTTATTTTAAGACAGCTCAACATCTAGGTTATCAGTACAGATAGCTATGATACCGTTGGTTAATGAGATTCGAACATCCTGGTTATCAGGTCAGATACATATGATTATATTGTTTTAAATGAGTCCAACATCTAGGTTATAAGTACAGATAGCTACGATAGTGTTGTACAAAGAGTGACCAACATATAGGTTATCAGCGCAGATAGCTATTATACTGTAATTTTAAGAGAACCCAATATCTAGGTTATCACCTAAGATAGCTATGATAGTGTTGGTCAAAGAGTGCCCAACCTAGGTAATCAGCTAATATAGCTATGATAGTTTTGTTCAAAGAAATCCCAACATCTAGGTTATCAGCTCAGATAGCTATGATACTGTTGTTTTAAGAGAGCTCAACATCTAGGTTATCAGCTCAGATAGCTATGATGCTCTTATTTTAAGAGATCCCAACATCTGGATTATTAGCTCAGATAGCTATGATACTGTTGTTTTAAGAGAGCTCAACATCTAGGTAATTAGCTCAGATAGCTATGATACTGTTGTTTAAGAGAGCTCAACATCTAGGTTATCAGCTCAGATAGCTATGATACTGTTGTTTAAGAGAGCTCAACATATATTTTATCAGCTCAGATAGCTATGATACTGTTATTTTAAGAGAGCTCAACATCTAGGTTATCAGCTCAGATAGCTATGATACCATTGCTTAAAGAGAGTCGAACTTCCTGGTTATCAGGTGAGATACTTATGATTATGTCGTTTTAAATGAGTCCAACATCAAGGTTATTAGCTCAGATAGCTACGATAGTGTTGTTCAAAGAGTGCCCAACATATTAGTTATCAGCTCAGATAGCTATGATACTGTTGTTATAAGAGAGCTCAACATCTAGGTTATCAGCTCAGATAGCTATGATATCGTTCGTTAAAGAGAGTCGAACATCCTGGTTATCAGGTCAGATACTTATGATTATGTCGTTTTAAATGAGTCCAACATCTAGGTTATTAGCTCAGAAAGCTACGATAGTGTTGTCCAAAGAGTGCCCCACATATTGCTTATCAGCTCAGATAGCTATGATACTGTAATTTTAAGAGAGCCCAATATCCAGGTTATCACTTAAGATAGCTATGATAGTGTTGGTCAAAGAGTTCCCAAACTAGGTTATCAGCTAATATAGCTATGATAGTGTTGTTCAAAGAAAGCACAACATCTAGGTTATCAGCTCAGATAGCTATGATACTGATGTTTTAAGAGAGCTCAACATCTAGGTTATCAGCTCAGATAGCTATGATACTGTTATTTTAAGAGATCCCAACATCCGGATTATCAGCTCAGATAGCTATGATACTGCAATTTTAAGAGAGCCCAATATCCAGGTTATCACCTAAGATAGCTATGATAGTGTTGGTCAAAGAGTGCCCAACCTAGGTTATCAGCTAATATAGCTACGATAGTGTTGTTCAAAGAAAGCCCACCATCTAGGTTATCAGCTCAGATAGCTATGATAATGTTGTTATAAGAGAGCTCAACATCTAGGTTACCAGCGCAGATAGCTAGGATACTGTTATTTTAAGAGATACCAACATCTAGGTTATTAGCTCAGATAGCTATGATACTGTTGTTTTAAGAGATCCCAACATCTAGGTTACCAGCTCAGATAGCTATGATACTGGAATTTTAAGAGATCCCAGCATCTAGGTTATTAGCTCAGGTAGCTATAATACTGTTGTTTTAGGAAATCCCAACATCTAGGTTACCAGCTCAGATAGCTATGATACTGTTATTTTAAGAGATCCCAACATCTGGATTATTAGCTCAGATAGCTACGATACTGTTGTTTTAAGGGAGCTCAACATCTAGGTTATCAGCTCAGATAGCTATGATACTGTTATTTTAGAGATCCCAACATCTGGATTATTAGCTCAGATAGCTATGATACAGTTATTTTAAGACAGCTCAACATCTAGGTTATCAGTACAGATAGCTATGATACCGTTGGTTAATGAGATTCGAACATCCTGGTTATCAGGTCAGATACATATGATTATATTGTTTTAAATGAGTCCAACATCTAGGTTATAAGTACAGATAGCTACGATAGTGTTGTTCAAAGAGTGACCAACATATAGGTTATCAGCGCAGATAGCTATTATACTGTAATTTTAAGAGAGCCCAATATCCAGGTTATCACCTAAGATAGCTATGATAGTGTTGGTCAAAGAGTGCCCAACCTAGGTAATCAGCTAATATAGCTATGATAGTGTTGTTCAAAGAAACCCCAACATCTAGGTTATCATCTCAAATAGCTATGATACTGTTGTTTTAAGAGAGCTCAACATCTAGGTTATCAGCTCAGATAGCTATGATGCTGTTATTTTAAGAGATCCCAACATCTGGATTATTAGCTCAGATAGCTATGATACTGTTGTTTAAAGAGAGCTCAACATCTAGGTAATTAGCTCAGATAGCTATGATACTGTTGTTTAAGAGAGCTCAACATATAGTTTATCAGCTCAGATAGCTATGATACAGTTATTTTAAGAGAGCTCAACATCTAAGTTATCAGCTCAGATAGCTATGATACCATTGGTTAAAGAGAGTCGAACATCCTGGTTATCAGGTGAGATACTTATGATTATGTCGTTTTAAATGAGTCCAACATCTAGGTTATAAGTACAGATAGCTACGATAGTGTTGTACAAAGAGTGCCCAACATATTAGTTATCAGCTCAGATAGCTATGATGTTGTAATTTTAAGAGAGCACAATATCCAGGTTATCACCTAAGATAGCTATGATAGTGTTGGTCAAAGAGTGCCCAACCTAGGATATCAGCTAATATAGCTACGATAGTGTTGTTCAAAGAATGCCCAACATCTATGTTATCAGCTCAGATAGCTATGATACTGTTGTTATAAGAGAGCTCAACATCTAGGTTATCAGCTCAGTTATCTATGATACTGTTGTTTAAAGAGAGCTCAACATCTAGGTTATCAGCTCAGATAGCTATGATACTGTTATTTTAAGAGATCCCAACATCTGGATTATTTGCTCAGATAGCTATGATACTGTTGTTTTAAGAGAGCTCAACATCTAGGTTATCAGCTCAGATAGCTATGATACTGTTAAATTAGGAGATCCCAACATCTGGATTATTAGCTCAGATAGCGATGACACTGTTATTTTAAGAGAGCTCAACATCTAGGTTATCAGTTCAGATAGCTATGATACCGTTGGTTAAAGAGAGTCGAACATCCTGGTTATCAGGTCAGATACTTATGATCATGTCGTTTTAAATGAGTCCAACATCTAGGTTATTAGCTCAGATAGCTACAATAGTGTTGTTCAAAGAGTGCCCCACATATAGGTTATCAGCTCAGATAGCTATGATACTGTTGTTTTAAGAGAGCTCAACATCTAGGTTATCAGCTCAGATAGCTATGATACTGTTATTTTAAGAGATCCCAACATCCGGATTATCAGCTCAGATAGCTATGATACTGTTGTATTAAGAGAGCTCAACATCTAGGTTATCAGCTCAGATAGCTATGATACTGTTGTTTTAAGAGAGCTCAACATCTAGGTTATCAGCTCAGATAGCTATGATACTGTTATTTTAAGAGATCCCAACATCCGGATTATCAGCTCAGATAGCTATGATACTGCAATTTTAAGAGAGCCCAATATCCAGGTTATCACCTAAGATAGCTATGATAGTGATGGTCAAAGAGTGCCCAACCTAGGTTATCAGCTAATATAGCTATGATAGTGTTGTTCAAAGAAAGACCAACATCTAGGTTATCAGCTCAGATAGCTATGATACTGTTATTTTAAGAGAGCTCAACATCTAGGTTATCAGCTCAGATAGCTATGATACCATTGGTTAAAGAGAGTCGAACTTCCTGGTTATCAGGTGAGATACTTATGATTATGTCGTTTTAAATGAGTCCAACATCAAGGTTATTAGCTCAGATAGCTACGATAGTGTTGTTCAAAGAGTGCCCAACATATTAGTTATCAGCTCAGATAGCTATGATATTGTAATTTTAAGAGAGCCCAATATCCATGTTATCACCTAAGATAGCTATGATAGTGTTGGTCAAAGAGTGCCCAACCTAGGTTATCAGCTAATATAGCTATGAGAGTGTTGTTCAAAGAAAGACCAACATCTAGGTTATCAGCTCAGATAGCTATGATACTGTTATTTTAAGAGATCCCAACATCCGGATTATCAGCTCAGATAGCTATGATACTGTTGTATTAAGAGAGCTCAACATATAGGTTATCAGCTCAGATAGCTATGATACTGTTATTTTAGAGATCCCAACATCTGGATTATTAGCTCAGATAGCTATGATACAGTTATTTTAAGACAGCTCAACATCTAGGTTATCAGTACAGATAGCTATGATACCATTGGTTAAAGAGAGTCGAACATCCTGGTTATCAGGTGAGATACTTATGATTATGTCGTTTTAAATGAGTCCAACATCAAGGTTATTAGCTCAGGTTAGCTACGATAGTGTTGTTCAAAGAGTGCCCAACATATTAGTTATCAGCTCAGATAGCTATGATATTGTAATTTTAAGAGAGCCCAATATCCAGGTTATCACCTAAGATAGCTATGATAGTGTTGGTCAAAGAGTGCCCAACCTAGGTTATCAGCTAATATAGCTACGATAGTGTTGTTCAAAGAATGCCCAACATCTATGTTATCAGCTCAGATAGCTATGATACTGTTGTTATAAGAGAGCTCAACATCTAGGTTATCAGCTCAGATAGCTATGATATCGTTCGTTAAAGAGAGTCGAACATCCTGGTTATCAGGTCAGATACTTATGATTATGTCGTTTTAAATGAGTCCAACATCTAGGTTATTAGCTCAGAAAGCTACGATAGTGTTGTCCAAAGAGTGCCCCACATATTGCTTATCAGCTCAGATAGCTATGATACTGTAATTTTAAGAGAGCCCAATATCCAGGTTATCACTTAAGATAGCTATGATAGTGTTGGTCAAAGAGTTCCCAAACTAGGTTATCAGCTAATATAGCTATGATAGTGTTGTTCAAAGAAAGCACAACATCTAGGTTATCAGCGCAGATAGCTATGATACTGATGTTTTAAGAGAGCTCAACATCTAGGTTATCAGCTCATATAGCTATGATACTGTTATTTTAAGAGATCCCAACATCCGGATTATCAGCTCAGATAGCTATGATACTGCAATTTTAAGAGAGCCCAATATCCAGGTTATCACCTAAGATAGCTATGATAGTGTTGGTCAAAGAGTGCCCAACCTAGGTTATCAGCTAATATAGCTACGATAGTGTTGTTCAAAGAAAGCCCACCATCTAGGTTATCAGCTCAGATAGCTATGATACTGTTGTTATAAGAGAGCTCAACATCTAGGTTACCAGCGCAGATAGCTAGGATACTGTTATTTTAAGAGATACCAACATCTAGGTTATTAGCTCAGATAGCTATGATACTGTTGTTTTAAGAGATCCCAACATCTAGGTTACCAGCTCAGATAGCTATGATACTGGAATTTTAAGAGATCCCAGCATCTAGGTTATTAGCTCAGGTAGCTATAATACTGTTGTTTTAAGAAATCCCAACATCTAGGTTACCAGCTCAGATAGCTATGATACTGTTATTTTAAGAGATCCCAACATCTGGATTATTAGCTCAGATAGCTACGATACTGTTGTTTTAAGGGAGCTCAACATCTAGGTTATCAGCTCAGATAGCTATGATACTGTTATTTTAGAGATCCCAACATCTGGATTATTAGCTCAGATAGCTATGATACAGTTATTTTAAGACAGCTCAACATCTAGGTTATCAGTACAGATAGCTATGATACCGTTGGTTAATGAGATTCGAACATCCTGGTTATCAGGTCAGATACATATGATTATATTGTTTTAAATGAGTCCAACATCTAGGTTATAAGTACAGATAGCTACGATAGTGTTGTTCAAAGAGTGACCAACATATAGGTTATCAGCGCAGATAGCTATTATACTGTAATTTTAAGAGAGCCCAATATCCAGGTTATCACCTAAGATAGCTATGATAGTGTTGGTCAAAGAGTGCCCAACCTAGGTAATCAGCTAATATAGCTATGATAGTGTTGTTCAAAGAAACCCCAACATCTAGGTTATCATCTCAAATAGCTATGATACTGTTGTTTTAAGAGAGCTCAACATCTAGGTTATCAGCTCAGATAGCTATGATGCTGTTATTTTAAGAGATCCCAACATCTGGATTATTAGCTCAGATAGCTATGATACTGTTGTTTTAAGAGAGCTCAACATCTAGGTAATTAGCTCAGATAGCTATGATACTGTTGTTTAAGAGAGCTCAACATATAGTTTATCAGCTCAGATAGCTATGATACAGTTATTTTAAGAGAGCTCAACATCTAAGTTATCAGCTCAGATAGCTATGCTACCATTGGTTAAAGAGAGTCGAACATCCTGGTTATCAGGTGAGATACTTATGATTATGTCGTTTTAAATGAGTCCAACATCTAGGTTATAAGTACAGATAGCTACGATAGTGTTGTACAAAGAGTGCCCAACATATTAGTTATCAGCTCAGATAGCTATGATATTGTAATTTTAAGAGAGCACAATATCCAGGTTATCACCTAAGATAGCTATGATAGTGTTGGTCAAAGAGTGCCCAACCTAGGTTATCAGCTAATATAGCTACGATAGTGTTGTTCAAAGAATGCCCAACATCTATGTTATCAGCTCAGATAGCTATGATACTGTTGTTATAAGAGAGCTCAACATCTAGGTTATCAGCTCAGATATCTATGATACTGTTGTTTAAAGAGAGCTCAACATCTAGGTTATCAGCTCAGATAGCTATGATACTGTTATTTTAAGAGATCCCAACATCTGGATTATTAGCTAAGATAGCTATGATACTGTTGTTTTAAGAGAGCTCAACATCTAGGTTATCAGCTCAGATAGCTATGATACTGTTAAATTAGGAGATCCCAACATCTGGATTATTAGCTCAGATAGCGATGACACTGTTATTTTAAGAGAGCTCAACATCTAGGTTATCAGTTCAGATAGCTATGATACCGTTGGTTAAAGAGAGTCGAACATCCTGGTTATCAGGTCAGATACTTATGATCATGTCGTTTTAAATGAGTCCAACATCTAGGTTATTAGCTCAGATAGCTACGATAGTGTTGTTCAAAGAGTGCCCCACATATAGGTTATCAGCTCAGATAGCTATGATACTGTTGTTTTAAGAGAGCTCAACATCTAGGTTATCAGCTCAGATAGCTATGATACTGTTATTTTAAGAGATCCCAACATCCGGATTATCAGCTCAGATAGCTATGATACTGTTGTATTAAGAGAGCTCAACATCTAGGTTATCAGCTCAGATAGCTATGATACTGTTGTTTTAAGAGAGCTCAACATCTAGGTTATCAGCTCAGATAGCTATGATACTGTTATTTTAAGAGATCCCAACATCCGGATTATCAGCTCAGATAGCTATGATACTGCAATTTTAAGAGAGCCCAATATCCAGGTTATCACCTAAGATAGCTATGATAGTGATGGTCAAAGAGTGCCCAACCTAGGTTATCAGCTAATATAGCTATGATAGTGTTGTTCAAAGAAAGACCAACATCTAGGTTATCAGCTCAGATAGCTATGATACTGTTATTTTAAGAGATCCCAACATCCGGATTATCAGCTCAGATAGCTATGATACTGTTGTATTAAGAGAGCTCAACATATAGGTTATCAGCTCAGATAGCTATGATACTGTTGTTTTTTTAGAGAGCTTAACATCTAGGTTATCAGCTCAGATAGCTATGATACTGTTGTTTAAGAGAACTCAACATATAGGTTATCAGCTCAGATAGCTATGATACTGTTATTTTAAGAGAGCTCATCATCTAGGTTATCAGCTCAGATAGCTATGATACCGTTGGTTCAAGACAGTCGAACCTCCTGTATATCAGGTCAGATACTTATGATTATGTCGTTTTGAATGAGTCCAACATCTAGGTTATTAGCTCAGATAGCTACGATAGTGTTGTTCAAAGAGTGCCCAACATATTGGTTATCAGCTCAGATAGCTATGATACTGTAATTTTAAGAGAGCCCAATATCCAGGTTATCACCTAAGATAGCTATGATAGTGTTGGTCAAAGAGTGCCCAAACTAGGTTATCAGCTAATATAGCTATGATAGTGTTGTTATAAGAGAGCCTAACATCTAGGTTACCAGCGCAGATAGCTATGATACTGTTATTTTAAGAGATCCCAACATCTAGGTTATTAGCTCAGATAGCTATGATACTGTTGTTTTAAGAGATCCCAACATCTAGGTTACCAGCTCAGATAGCTATGATACTGGAATTTTAAGAGATCCCAACATCTAGGTTATTAGCTCAGGTAGCTATAATACTGTTGTTTTAAGAGATCCCAACATCTAGGTTACCAGCTCAGATAGCTATGATACTGTTATTTTAAGAGATCCCAACATCTGGATTATTAGCTCAGATTGCTATGATACTGTTGTTTTAAGAGAGCTCAACATCTAGGTTATCAGCTCAGATAGCTATGATACTGTTATTTTAGAGATCCCAACATCTGGATTATTAGCTCAGATAGCTATGATACAGTTATTTTAAGACAGATCAACATCTTGGTTATCAGTACAGATAGCTATGATACCGTTGGTTCAAGACAGTCGAACCTCCTGGTTATCAGGTCAGATACATATGATTATATTGTTTTAAATGAGTCCAACATCTAGGTTATAAGTACAGATAGATACGATAGTGTTGTTCAAAGAGTGACCAACATATAGGTTATCAGCGCAGATAGCTATTATACTGCAATTTTAAGAGAGCCCAATATCCAGGTTATCACCTAAGATAGCTATGATAGTGTTGGTCAAAGAGTGCCCAACCTAGGTAATCAGCTAATATAGCTATGATAGTGTTGTTCAAAGAAAGCCCAACATCTAGGTTATCAGCTCAGATAGCTATGATACTGTTGTTTTAAGAGAGCTCAACATCTAGGTTATCAGCTCAGATAGCTATGATGCTGTTATTTTAAGAGATCCCAACATCTGGATTATTAGCTCAGATAGCTATGATACTGTTGTTTTAAGAGAGCTCAACATCTAGGTTATTAGCTCAGATAGCTATGATACTGTTGTTTAAGAGAGCTCAACATCTAGGTTATCAGCTCAGATAGCTATGATACGGTTGTTTAAGAGAGCCCAACATATAGTTTATCAGCTCAGATAGCTATGATATTGTTATTTTCAGAGAGCTCAACATCTAAGTTATCAGCTCAGATAGCTATGATACCATTGGTTAAAGAGAGTCGAACATCCTGGTTATCAGGTGAGATACTTATGATTATGTCGTTTTAAATGAGTCCAACATCAAGGTTATTAGCTCAGATGGCTACGATAGTGTTGTTCAAAGAGTGCCCAACATATTAGTTATCAGCTCAGATAGCTATGATATTGTAATTTTAAGAGAGCCCAATATCCAGGTTATCACCTAAGATAGCTATGATAGTGTTGGTCAAAGAGTGCCCAACCTAGATTATCAGCTAATATAGCTACGATAGTGTTGTTCAAAGAATGCCCAACATCTATGTTATCAGCTCAGATAGCTATGATACTGTTGTTATAAGAGAGCTCAACATCTAGGTTATCAGCTCAGATAGCTATGATATCGTTCGTTAAAGAGAGTCGAACATCCTGGTTATCAGGTCAGATACTTATGATTATGTCATTTTAAATGAGTCCAACATCTAGGTTATTAGCTCAGAAAGCTACGATAGTGTTGTCCAAAGAGTGCCCCACATATTGCTTATCAGCTCAGATAGCTATGATACTGTAATTTTAAGAGAGCCCAATATCCAGGTTATCACTTAAGATAGCTATGATAGTGTTGGTCAAAGAGTTCCCAAACTAGGTTATCAGCTAATATAGCTATGATAGTGTTGTTCAAAGAAAGCACAACATCTAGGTTATCAGCGCAGATAGCTATGATACTGATGTTTTAAGAGAGCTCAACATCTAGGTTATCAGCTCATATAGCTATGATACTGTTATTTTAAGAGATCCCAACATCCGGATTATCAGCTCAGATAGCTATGATACTGCAATTTTAAGAGAGCCCAATATCCAGGTTATCACCTAAGATAGCTATGATAGTGTTGGTCAAAGAGTGCCCAACCTAGGTTATCAGCTAATATAGCTACGATAGTGTTGTTCAAAGAAAGCCCACCATCTAGGTTATCAGCTCAGATAGCTATGATACTGTTGTTATAAGAGAGCTCAACATCTAGGTTACCAGCGCAGATAGCTAGGATACTGTTATTTTAAGAGATACCAACATCTAGGTTATTAGCTCAGATAGCTATGATACTGTTGTTTTAAGAGATCCCAACATCTAGGTTACCAGCTCAGATAGCTATGATACTGGAATTTTAAGAGATCCCAGCATCTAGGTTATTAGCTCAGGTAGCTATAATACTGTTGTTTTAAGAAATCCCAACATCTAGGTTACCAGCTCAGATAGCTATGATACTGTTATTTTAAGAGATCCCAACATCTGGATTATTAGCTCAGATAGCTACGATACTGTTGTTTTAAGGGAGCTCAACATCTAGGTTATCAGCTCAGATAGCTATGATACTGTTATTTTAGAGATCCCAACATCTGGATTATTAGCTCAGATAGCTATGATACAGTTATTTTAAGACAGCTCAACATCTAGGTTATCAGTACAGATAGCTATGATACCGTTGGTTAATGAGATTCGAACATCCTGGTTATCAGGTCAGATACATATGATTATATTGTTTTAAATGAGTCCAACATCTAGGTTATAAGTACAGATAGCTACGATAGTGTTGTTCAAAGAGTGACCAACATATAGGTTATCAGCGCAGATAGCTATTATACTGTAATTTTAAGAGAGCCCAATATCCAGGTTATCACCTAAGATAGCTATGATAGTGTTGGTCAAAGAGTGCCCAACCTAGGTAATCAGCTAATATAGCTATGATAGTGTTGTTCAAAGAAACCCCAACATCTAGGTTATCATCTCAAATAGCTATGATACTGTTGTTTTAAGAGAGCTCAACATCTAGGTTATCAGCTCAGATAGCTATGATGCTGTTATTTTAAGAGATCCCAACATCTGGATTATTAGCTCAGATAGCTATGATACTGTTGTTTTAAGAGAGCTCAACATCTAGGTAATTAGCTCAGATAGCTATGATACTGTTGTTTAAGAGAGCTCAACATATAGTTTATCAGCTCAGATAGCTATGATACAGTTATTTTAAGAGAGCTCAACATCTAAGTTATCAGCTCAGATAGCTATGCTACCATTGGTTAAAGAGAGTCGAACATCCTGGTTATCAGGTGAGATACTTATGATTATGTCGTTTTAAATGAGTCCAACATCTAGGTTATAAGTACAGATAGCTACGATAGTGTTGTACAAAGAGTGCCCAACATATTAGTTATCAGCTCAGATAGCTATGATATTGTAATTTTAAGAGAGCACAATATCCAGGTTATCACCTAAGATAGCTATGATAGTGTTGGTCAAAGAGTGCCCAACCTAGGTTATCAGCTAATATAGCTACGATAGTGTTGTTCAAAGAATGCCCAACATCTATGTTATCAGCTCAGATAGCTATGATACTGTTGTTATAAGAGAGCTCAACATCTAGGTTATCAGCTCAGATATCTATGATACTGTTGTTTAAAGAGAGCTCAACATCTAGGTTATCAGCTCAGATAGCTATGATACTGTTATTTTAAGAGATCCCAACATCTGGATTATTAGCTAAGATAGCTATGATACTGTTGTTTTAAGAGAGCTCAACATCTAGGTTATCAGCTCAGATAGCTATGATACTGTTAAATTAGGAGATCCCAACATCTGGATTATTAGCTCAGATAGCGATGACACTGTTATTTTAAGAGAGCTCAACATCTAGGTTATCAGTTCAGATAGCTATGATACCGTTGGTTAAAGAGAGTCGAACATCCTGGTTATCAGGTCAGATACTTATGATCATGTCGTTTTAAATGAGTCCAACATCTAGGTTATTAGCTCAGATAGCTACGATAGTGTTGTTCAAAGAGTGCCCCACATATAGGTTATCAGCTCAGATAGCTATGATACTGTTGTTTTAAGAGAGCTCAACATCTAGGTTATCAGCTCAGATAGCTATGATACTGTTATTTTAAGAGATCCCAACATCCGGATTATCAGCTCAGATAGCTATGATACTGTTGTATTAAGAGAGCTCAACATCTAGGTTATCAGCTCAGATAGCTATGATACTGTTGTTTTAAGAGAGCTCAACATCTAGGTTATCAGCTCAGATAGCTATGATACTGTTATTTTAAGAGATCCCAACATCCGGATTATCAGCTCAGATAGCTATGATACTGCAATTTTAAGAGAGCCCAATATCCAGGTTATCACCTAAGATAGCTATGATAGTGATGGTCAAAGAGTGCCCAACCTAGGTTATCAGCTAATATAGCTATGATAGTGTTGTTCAAAGAAAGACCAACATCTAGGTTATCAGCTCAGATAGCTATGATACTGTTATTTTAAGAGATCCCAACATCCGGATTATCAGCTCAGATAGCTATGATACTGTTGTATTAAGAGAGCTCAACATATAGGTTATCAGCTCAGATAGCTATGATACTGTTGTTTTTTTAGAGAGCTTAACATCTAGGTTATCAGCTCAGATAGCTATGATACTGTTGTTTAAGAGAACTCAACATATAGGTTATCAGCTCAGATAGCTATGATACTGTTATTTTAAGAGAGCTCATCATCTAGGTTATCAGCTCAGATAGCTATGATACCGTTGGTTCAAGACAGTCGAACCTCCTGTATATCAGGTCAGATACTTATGATTATGTCGTTTTGAATGAGTCCAACATCTAGGTTATTAGCTCAGATAGCTACGATAGTGTTGTTCAAAGAGTGCCCAACATATTGGTTATCAGCTCAGATAGCTATGATACTGTAATTTTAAGAGAGCCCAATATCCAGGTTATCACCTAAGATAGCTATGATAGTGTTGGTCAAAGAGTGCCCAAACTAGGTTATCAGCTAATATAGCTATGATAGTGTTGTTATAAGAGAGCCTAACATCTAGGTTACCAGCGCAGATAGCTATGATACTGTTATTTTAAGAGATCCCAACATCTAGGTTATTAGCTCAGATAGCTATGATACTGTTGTTTTAAGAGATCCCAACATCTAGGTTACCAGCTCAGATAGCTATGATACTGGAATTTTAAGAGATCCCAACATCTAGGTTATTAGCTCAGGTAGCTATAATACTGTTGTTTTAAGAGATCCCAACATCTAGGTTACCAGCTCAGATAGCTATGATACTGTTATTTTAAGAGATCCCAACATCTGGATTATTAGCTCAGATTGCTATGATACTGTTGTTTTAAGAGAGCTCAACATCTAGGTTATCAGCTCAGATAGCTATGATACTGTTATTTTAGAGATCCCAACATCTGGATTATTAGCTCAGATAGCTATGATACAGTTATTTTAAGACAGATCAACATCTTGGTTATCAGTACAGATAGCTATGATACCGTTGGTTCAAGACAGTCGAACCTCCTGGTTATCAGGTCAGATACATATGATTATATTGTTTTAAATGAGTCCAACATCTAGGTTATAAGTACAGATAGATACGATAGTGTTGTTCAAAGAGTGACCAACATATAGGTTATCAGCGCAGATAGCTATTATACTGCAATTTTAAGAGAGCCCAATATCCAGGTTATCACCTAAGATAGCTATGATAGTGTTGGTCAAAGAGTGCCCAACCTAGGTAATCAGCTAATATAGCTATGATAGTGTTGTTCAAAGAAAGCCCAACATCTAGGTTATCAGCTCAGATAGCTATGATACTGTTGTTTTAAGAGAGCTCAACATCTAGGTTATCAGCTCAGATAGCTATGATGCTGTTATTTTAAGAGATCCCAACATCTGGATTATTAGCTCAGATAGCTATGATACTGTTGTTTTAAGAGAGCTCAACATCTAGGTTATTAGCTCAGATAGCTATGATACTGTTGTTTAAGAGAGCTCAACATCTAGGTTATCAGCTCAGATAGCTATGATACGGTTGTTTAAGAGAGCCCAACATATAGTTTATCAGCTCAGATAGCTATGATATTGTTATTTTCAGAGAGCTCAACATCTAAGTTATCAGCTCAGATAGCTATGATACCATTGGTTAAAGAGAGTCGAACATCCTGGTTATCAGGTGAGATACTTATGATTATGTCGTTTTAAATGAGTCCAACATCAAGGTTATTAGCTCAGATGGCTACGATAGTGTTGTTCAAAGAGTGCCCAACATATTAGTTATCAGCTCAGATAGCTATGATATTGTAATTTTAAGAGAGCCCAATATCCAGGTTATCACCTAAGATAGCTATGATAGTGTTGGTCAAAGAGTGCCCAACCTAGATTATCAGCTAATATAGCTACGATAGTGTTGTTCAAAGAATGCCCAACATCTATGTTATCAGCTCAGATAGCTATGATACTGTTGTTATAAGAGAGCTCAACATCTAGGTTATCAGCTCAGATAGCTATGATATCGTTCGTTAAAGAGAGTCGAACATCCTGGTTATCAGGTCAGATACTTATGATTATGTCATTTTAAATGAGTCCAACATCTAGGTTATTAGCTCAGAAAGCTACGATAGTGTTGTTCAAAGAGTACCCCACATATTGCTTATCAGCTCAGATAGCTATGATACTGTAATTTTAAGAGAGCCCAATATCCAGGTTATCACTTAAGATAGCTATGATAGTGTTGGTCAAAGAGTTCCCAACCTAGGTTATCAGCTAATATAGCTACGATAGTGTTGTTCAAAGAAAGCCCACCATCTAGGTTATCAGCTCAGATAGCTATGATACTGTTGTTATAAGAGAGCTCAACATCTAGGTTACCAGCGCAGATAGCTAGGATACTGTTATTTTAAGAGATACCAACATCTAGGTTATTAGCTCAGATAGCTATGATACTGTTGTTTTAAGAGATCCCAACATCTAGGTTACCAGCTCAGATAGCTATGATACTGGAATTTTAAGAGATCCCAGCATCTAGGTTATTAGCTCAGGTAGCTATAATACTGTTGTTTTAAGAGATCCCAACATCTAGGTTACCAGCTCAGATAGCTATGATACTGTTATTTTAAGAGATCCCAACATCTGGATTATTAGCTCAGATAGCTACGATACTGTTGTTTTAAGGGAGCTCAACATCTAGGTTATCAGCTCAGATAGCTATGATACTGTTATTTTAGAGATCCCAACATCTGGATTATTAGCTCAGATAGCTATGATACAGTTATTTTAAGACAGCTCAACATCTAGGTTATCAGTACAGATAGCTATGATACCGTTGGTTAATGAGATTCGAACATCCTGGTTATCAGGTCAGATACATATGATTATATTGTTTTAAATGAGTCCAACATCTAGGTTATAAGTACAGATAGCTACGATAGTGTTGTTCAAAGAGTGACCAACATATAGGTTATCAGCGCAGATAGCTATTATACTGTAATTTTAAGAGAGCCCAATATCCAGGTTATCATCTAAGATAGCTATGATAGTGTTGGTCAAAGAGTGCCCAACCTAGGTAATCAGCTAATATAGCAATGATAGTGCTGTTCAAAGAAACCCCAACATCTAGGTTATCATCTCAAATAGCTATGATACTGTTGTTTTAAGAGAGCTCAACATCTAGGTTATCAGCTCAGATAGCTATGATGCTGTTATTTTAAGAGATCCCAACATCTGGATTATTAGCTCAGATAGCTATGATACTGTTGTTTTAAGAGAGCTCAACATCTAGGTTATCAGCTCAGATAGCTATGATACTGTTGTTTAAGAGAGCTCAACATATAGTTTATCAGCTCAGATAGCTATGATATTGTTATTTTAAGAGAGCTCAACATCTAAGTTATCAGCTCAGATAGCTATGATACCATAGGTTAAAGAGAGTCGAACATCCTGGTTATCAGGTGAGATACTTATGATTATGTCGTTTTAAATGAGTCCAACATCAAGGTTATTAGCTCAGATAGCTACGATAGTGTTGTACAAAGAGTGCCCAACATATTAGTTATCAGCTCAGATAGCTATGATATTGAAATTTTAAGAGAGCACAATATCCAGGTTATCACCTAAGATAGCTATGATAGTGTTGGTCAATGAGTGCCCAACCTAGGTTATCAGCTAATATAGCTACGATAGTGTTGTTCAAAGAATGCCCAACATCTATGTTATCAGCTCAGATAGCTATGATACTGTTGTTATAAGAGAGCTCAACATCTAGGTTATCAGCTCAGATAGCTATGATATCGTTCGTTAAAGAGAGTCGAACATCCTGGTTATCAGGTCAGATACTTATGATTATGTCATTTTAAATGAGTCCAACATCTAGGTTATTAGCTCAGAAAGCTACGATAGTGTTGTTCAAAGAGTACCCCACATATTGCTTATCAGCTCAGATAGCTATGATACTGTAATTTTAAGAGAGCCCAATATCCAGGTTATCACTTAAGATAGCTATGATAGTGTTGGTCAAAGAGTTCCCAACCTAGGTTATCAGCTAATATAGCTACGATAGTGTTGTTCAAAGAAAGCCCACCATCTAGGTTATCAGCTCAGATAGCTATGATACTGTTGTTATAAGAGAGCTCAACATCTAGGTTACCAGCGCAGATAGCTAGGATACTGTTATTTTAAGAGATACCAACATCTAGGTTATTAGCTCAGATAGCTATGATACTGTTGTTTTAAGAGATCCCAACATCTAGGTTACCAGCTCAGATAGCTATGATACTGGAATTTTAAGAGATCCCAGCATCTAGGTTATTAGCTCAGGTAGCTATAATACTGTTGTTTTAAGAGATCCCAACATCTAGGTTACCAGCTCAGATAGCTATGATACTGTTATTTTAAGAGATCCCAACATCTGGATTATTAGCTCAGATAGCTACGATACTGTTGTTTTAAGGGAGCTCAACATCTAGGTTATCAGCTCAGATAGCTATGATACTGTTATTTTAGAGATCCCAACATCTGGATTATTAGCTCAGATAGCTATGATACAGTTATTTTAAGACAGCTCAACATCTAGGTTATCAGTACAGATAGCTATGATACCGTTGGTTAATGAGATTCGAACATCCTGGTTATCAGGTCAGATACATATGATTATATTGTTTTAAATGAGTCCAACATCTAGGTTATAAGTACAGGTAGCTACGATAGTGTTGTTCAAAGAGTGACCAACATATAGGTTATCAGCGCAGATAGCTATTATACTGTAATTTTAAGAGAGCCCAATATCCAGGTTATCATCTAAGATAGCTATGATAGTGTTGGTCAAAGAGTGCCCAACCTAGGTAATCAGCTAATATAGCTATGATAGTGTTGTTCAAAGAAACCCCAACATCTAGGTTATCATCTCAAATAGCTATGATACTGTTGTTTTAAGAGAGCTCAACATCTAGGTTATCAGCTCAGATAGCTATGATGCTGTTATTTTAAGAGATCCCAACATCTGGATTATTAGCTCAGATAGCTATGATACTGTTGTTTTAAGAGAGCTCAACATCTAGGTAATTAGCTCAGATAGCTATGATACTGTTGTTTAAGAGAGCTCAACATCTAGGTTATCAGCTCAGATAGCTATGATACTGTTGTTTAAGAGAGCTCAACATATAGTTTATCAGCTCAGATAGCAATGATATTGTTATTTTAAGAGAGCTCAACATCTAAGTTATCAGCTCAGATAGCTATGATACCATTGGTTAAAGAGAGTCGAACATCCTGGTTATCAGGTGAGATACTTATGATTATGTCGTTTTAAATGAGTCCAACATCAAGGTTATTAGCTCAGATAGCTACGATAGTGTTGTACAAAGAGTGCCCAACATATTAGTTATCAGCTCAGATAGCTATGATATTGTAATTTTAAGAGAGCACAATATCCAGGTTATCACCTAAGATAGCTATGATAGTGTTGGTCAAAGAGTGCCCAACCTAGGTTATCAGCTAATATAGCTACGATAGTGTTGTTCAAAGAATGCCCAACATCTATGTTATCAGCTCAGATAGCTATGATACTGTTGTTATAAGAGAGCTCAACATCTAGGTTATCAGCTCAGATAGGTATGATATCGTTCGTTAAAGAGAGTCGAACATCCTGGTTATCAGGTCAGATACTTATGATTATGTCGTTTTAAATGAGTCCAACATCTAGGTTATTAGCTCAGAAAGCTACGATAGTGTTGTTCAAAGAATGCCCAACATATTGCTTATCAGCTCAGATAGCTATGATACTGTAATTTTAAGAGAGCCCAATATCCAGGTTATCACCTAAGATAGCTATGATAGTGTTGGTCAAAGAGTGCCCAACCTAGGTAATCAGCTAATATAGCTATGATAGTGTTGTTCAAAGAAAGCCCAACATCTATGTTATCAGCTCAGATAGTTATGATACTGTTGTTTTAAGAGAGCTCAATATCTAGGTTATCAGCTCAGATAGCTATGATACTGTTGTTTTAAGAGAGCTCAACATCTAGTATATCAGCTCAGATAGCTATGATACTGTTATTTTAAGAGAGCTCAACTTCTAGGTTATCAGCTCAGATAGCTATGGTATCGTTGGTTAAAGAGAGTCAAACATCCTGGTTATCAGGTCAGATACTTATGATTATGTCGTTTTAAATGAGTCCAACATCTAGGTTATTAGCTCAGAAAGCTACGATAGTGTTGTTCAAAGAGTGCCCAACATATTGCTTATCAGCTCAGATAGCTATGATACTGTAATTTTAAGAGAGCCCAATATCCAGGTTACACCTACGATAGCTATGATAGTGTTGGTCAAAGAGTGCCCAACCTAGGTTATCAGCTAATATAGCTATGATTGTGTTGTTCAAAGAAAGCCCAACATCTAGGTTATCAGCTCAGATAGCTATGATACCGTCGTTTTAAAAGAGCTCAACATCTAGGTTATCAGCTCAGATAGCTATGATACTGTTATATTAAGAGATCCCAACATCCGGATTATCAGCTCAGATAGCTATGATACTGCAATTTTAAGAGAGCCCAATATCCAGGTTATCACCTAAGATAGCTATGATAGTGATGGTCAAAGAGTGCCCAACCTAGGTTATCAGCTAATATAGCTATGATAGTGTTGTTCAAAGAAAGACCAACATCTAGGTTATCAGCTCAGATAGCTATGATACTGTTATTTTAAGAGATCCCAACATCCGGATTATCAGCTCAGATAGCTATGATACTGTTGTATTAAGAGAGCTCAACATATAGGTTATCAGCTCACATAGCTATGATACTGTTGTTTTAAGAGAGCTTAACATCTAGGTTATCAGCTCAGATAGCTATGATACTGTTGTTTAAGAGAACTCAACATAGAGGTTATCAGCTCAGATAGCTATGATACTGTTATTTTAAGAGAGCTCAACATCTAGGTTATCAGCTCAGATAGCTATGATACCGTTGGTTCAAGACAGTCGAACCTCCTGTATATCAGATCAGATACTTATGATTATGTCGTATTGAATGAGTCCAACATCTAGGTTATTAGCTCAGATAGCTACGATAGTGTTGTTCAAAGAGTGCCCAACATATTGGTTATCAGCTCAGATAGCTATGATACTGTAATTTTAAGAGAGCCCAATATCCAAGTTATCACCTAAGATAGCTATGATAGTATTGGTCAAAGAGTGCCCAACCTAGGTTATCAGCTAATATAGCTATGATAGTGTTGTTATAAGAGAGCCTAACATCTAGGTTACCAGCGCAGATAGCTATGATACTGTTATTTTAAGAGATCCCAACATCTAGGTTATTAGCTCAGATAGCTATGATACTGTTTTTTTAAGAGATCCCAACATCTAGGTTACCAGCTCAGATAGTTATGATACTGGAATTTTAAGAGATCCCAACATCTAGGTTATTAGCTCAGATAGCTATAATACTGTTGTTTTAAGAGATCCCAACATCTAGGTTACCAGCTCAGATAGCTATGATACTGTTATTTTAAGAGATTCCAACATCTGGATTATTAGCTCAGATTGCTATGATACTGTTGTTTTAAGAGAGCTCAACATCTAGGTTATCAGCTCAGATAGCTATGATACTGTTATTTTAGAGATCCCAACATCTGGATTATTAGCTCAGATAGCTATGATACAGTTATTTTAAGACAGCTCAACATCTAGGTTATCAGTACAGATAGCTATGATACCGTTGGTTAATGAGATTCGAACATCCTGGTTATCAGGTCAGATACATATGATTATATTGTTTTAAATGAGTCCAACATCTAGCTTATAAGTACAGATAGATACGATAGTGTTGTTCAAAGAGTGACCAACATATAGGTTATCAGCGCAGATAGCTATTATACTGTAATTTTAAGAGAGCCCAATATCCAGGTTATCACCTAAGATAGCTATGATAGTGTTGGTCAAAGAGTGCCCAACCTAGGTAATCAGCTAATATAGCTATGATAGTGTTGTTCAAAGAAAGCCCAACATCTAGGTTATCAGCTCAGATAGCTATGATACTTTTGTTTTAAGAGAGCTCAACATCTAGGTTATCAGCTCAGATAGCTATGAAGCTGTTATTTTAAGAGATCCCAACATCTGGATTATTAGCTCAGATAGCTATGATACTGTTGTTTTAAGAGAGCTCAACATCTAGGTTATTAGCTCAGATAGCTATGATACTGTTGTTTAAGAGAGCTCATCATCTAGGTTATCAGCTCAGATAGCTATGATACTGTTGTTTAAGAGAGCCCAACATATAGTTTACCAGCTCAGATAGCTATGATATTGTTATTATCAGAGAGCTCAACATCTAAGTTATCAGCTCTGATAGCTATGATACCATTGGTTAAAGAGAGTCGAACATCCTGGTTATCAGGTGAGATACTTATGATTATGTCGTTTTAAATGAGTCCAACATCAAGGTTATTAGCTCAGGTTAGCTACGATAGTGTTGTTCAAAGAGTGCCCAACATATTAGTTATCAGCTCAGATAGCTATGATATTGTAATTTTAAGAGAGCCCAATATCCAGGTTATCACCTAAGATAGCTATGATAGTGTTGGTCAAAGAGTGCCCAACCTAGGTTATCAGCTAATATAGCTACGATAGTGTTGTTCAAAGAATGCCCAACATCTATGTTATCAGCTCAGATAGCTATGATACTGTTGTTATAAGAGAGCTCAACATCTAGGTTATCAGTACAGATAGCTATGATATCGTTCGTTAAAGAGAGTCGAACATCCTGGTTATCAGGTCAGATACTTATGATTATGTCGTTTTAAATGAGCCCAACATCTAGGTTTTTAGCTCAGAAAGCTACGATAGTGTTGTTCAAAGAGTGCCCAACATATTGCTTATCAGCTCAGATAGCTATGACACTGTAATTTTAAGAGAGCCCAATATCCAGGTTATCACTTAAGATAGCTATGATAGTGTTGGTCAAAGAGTTCCCAAACTAGGTTATCAGCTAATATAGCTATGATAGTGTTGTTCAAAGAAAGCACAACATCTAGGTTATCAGCTCAGATAGCTATGATACTGTATTTTTAAGAGAGCCCAATATCCAGGTTATCACTTAAGATAGCTATGATAGTGTTGGTCAAAGAGTTCCCAAACTAGGTTATCAGCTAATATAGCTATGATAGTGTTGTTCAAAGAAAGCACAACATCTAGGTTGTCAGCTCAGATAGCTATGATACTGTTGTTTTAAGAGAGCTCAACATCTAGGTTATCAGCTCAGATAGCTATGATTCTGTTATTTTAAGAGATCCCAACATCCGGATTATCAGCTCAGATAGCTATGATACTGCAATTTTAAGAGAGCCCAATATCCAGGTTATCACCTAAGATAGCTATGATAGTGTTGGTCAAAGAGTGGCCAACCTAGGTTATCAGCTAATATAGCTACGATAGTGTTGTTCAAAGAAAGCCCACCATCTAGGTTATCAGCTCAGATAGCTATGATACTGTTGTTTTAAGAGATCCCAACATCTAGGTTACCAGCTCAAATAGCTATGATACTGGAATTTTAAGAGATCCCAACATCTAGGTTATTAGCTCAGGTAGCTATAATACTGTTGTTTTAAGAGATCCCAACATCTAGGTTACCAGCTCAGATAGCTATGATACTGTTATTTTAAGAGATCCCAACATCTGGATTATTAGCTCAGATAGCTACGATACTGTTGTTTTAAGAGAGCTCAACATCTAGGTTATCAGCTCAGATAGCTATGATACTGTTATTTTAGAGATCCCAACATCTGGATTATTAGCTCAGATAGCTATGATACAGTTATTTTAAGACAGCTCAACATCTAGGTTATCAGTACAGATAGCTATGATACCGTTGGTTAATGAGATTCGAACATCCTGGTTATCAGGTCAGATACATATGATTATATTGTTTTAAATGAGTCCAACATCTAGGTTATAAGTACAGATAGCTACGATAGTGTTGTTCAAAGAGTGACCAACATATAGGTTATCAGCGCAGATAGCTATTATACTGTAATTTTAAGAGAGCCCAATATCTAGGTTATCACCTAAGATAGCTATGATAGTGTTGGTCAAAGAGTGCCCAACCTAGGTAATCAGCTAATATAGCTATGATAGTTTTGTTCAATGAAATCCCAACATCTAGGTTATCAGCTCAGATAGCTATGATACTGTTGTTTTAAGAGAGCTCAACATCTAGGTTATCAGCTCAGATAGCTATGATGCTCTTATTTTAAGAGATCCCAACATCTGGATTATTAGCTCAGATAGCTATGATACTGTTGTTTTAAGAGAGCTCAACATCTAGGTAATTAGCTCAGATAGCTATGATACTGTTGTTTAAGAGAGCTCAACATCTAGGTTATCAGCTCAGATAGCTATGATGCTGTTGTTTAAGAGAGCTCAACATATAGTTTATCAGCTCAGATAGCTATGATACTGTTATTTTAAGAGAGCTCAACATCTAGGTTATCAGCTCAGATAGCTATGATACCATTGGTTAAAGAGAGTCGAACTTCCTGGTTATCAGGTGAGATACTTATGATTATGTCGTTTTAAATGAGTCCAACATCAAGGTTATTAGCTCAGATAGCTACGATAGTGTTGTTCAAAGAGATCCCAACATCTAGGTTACCAGCTCAGATAGCTATGATACAGTTATTTTAAGACAGCTCAACATCTAGGTTATCAGTACAGATTGCTATGATACCGTTGGTTAATGAGATTCGAACATCCTGGTTATCAGGTCAGATACATATGATTATATTGTTTTAAATGAGTCCAACATCTAGGTTATAAGTACAGATAGCTACGATAGTGTTGTACAAAGAGTGCCCAACATATTAGTTATCAGCTCAGATAGCTATGATATTGTAATTTTAAGAGAGCACAATATCCAGGTTATCACCTAAGATAGCTATGATAGTGTTGGTCAAAGAGTGCCCAACCTAGGTTATCAGCTAATATAGCTACGATAGTGTTGTTCAAAGAATGCCCAACATCTATGTTATCAGCTCAGATAGCTATGATACTGTTGTTATAAGAGAGCTCAACATCTAGGTTATCAGCTCAGATAGGTATGATATCGTTCGTTAAAGAGAGTCGAACATCCTGGTTATCAGGTCAGATACTTATGATTATGTCGTTTTAAATGAGTCCAACATCTAGGTTGTTAGCTCAGAAAGCTACGATAGTGTTGTTCAAAGAATGCCCAACATATTGCTTATCAGCTCAGATAGCTATGATACTGTAATTTTAAGAGAGCCCAATATCCAGGTTACACCTACGATAGCTATGATAGTGTTGGTCAAAGAGTGCCCAACCTAGGTTATCAGCTAATATAGCTATGATAGTGTTGTTCAAAGAAAGCCCAACATCTAGGTTATCAGCTCAGATAGCTATGATACCGTCGTTTTAAAAGAGCTCAACATCTAGGTTATCAGCTCAGATAGCTATGATACTGTTATATTAAGAGATCCCAACATCCGGATTATCAGCTCAGATAGCTATGATACTGCAATTTTAAGAGAGCCCAATATCCAGGTTATCACCTAAGATAGCTATGATAGTGATGGTCAAAGAGTGCCCAACCTAGGTTATCAGCTAATATAGCTATGATAGTGTTGTTCAAAGAAAGACCAACATCTAGGTTATCAGCTCAGATAGCTATGATACTGTTATTTTAAGAGATCCCAACATCCGGATTATCAGCTCAGATAGCTATGATACTGTTGTATTAAGAGAGCTCAACATATAGGTTATCAGCTCACATAGCTATGATACTGTTGTTTTAAGAGAGCTTAACATCTAGGTTATCAGCTCAGATAGCTATGATACTGTTGTTTAAGAGAACTCAACATAGAGGTTATCAGCTCAGATAGCTATGATACTGTTATTTTAAGAGAGCTCAACATCTAGGTTATCAGCTCAGATAGCTATGATACCGTTGGTTCAAGACAGTCGAACCTCCTGTATATCAGATCAGATACTTATGATTATGTCGTATTGAATGAGTCCAACATCTAGGTTATTAGCTCAGATAGCTACGATAGTGTTGTTCAAAGAGTGCCCAACATATTGGTTATCAGCTCAGATAGCTATGATACTGTAATTTTAAGAGAGCCCAATATCCAAGTTATCACCTAAGATAGCTATGATAGTATTGGTCAAAGAGTGCCCAACCTAGGTTATCAGCTAATATAGCTATGATAGTGTTGTTATAAGAGAGCCTAACATCTAGGTTACCAGCGCAGATAGCTATGATACTGTTATTTTAAGAGATCCCAACATCTAGGTTATTAGCTCAGATAGCTATGATACTGTTTTTTTAAGAGATCCCAACATCTAGGTTACCAGCTCAGATAGTTATGATACTGGAATTTTAAGAGATCCCAACATCTAGGTTATTAGCTCAGATAGCTATAATACTGTTGTTTTAAGAGATCCCAACATCTAGGTTACCAGCTCAGATAGCTATGATACTGTTATTTTAAGAGATCCCAACATCTGGATTATTAGCTCAGATTGCTATGATACTGTTGTTTTAAGAGAGCTCAACATCTAGGTTATCAGCTCAGATAGCTATGATACTGTTATTTTAGAGATCCCAACATCTGGATTATTAGCTCAGATAGCTATGATACAGTTATTTTAAGACAGCTCAACATCTAGGTTATCAGTACAGATAGCTATGATACCGTTGGTTAATGAGATTCGAACATCCTGGTTATCAGGTCAGATACATATGATTATATTGTTTTAAATGAGTCCAACATCTAGCTTATAAGTACAGATAGATACGATAGTGTTGTTCAAAGAGTGACCAACATATAGGTTATCAGCGCAGATAGCTATTATACTGTAATTTTAAGAGAGCCCAATATCCAGGTTATCACCTAAGATAGCTATGATAGTGTTGGTCAAAGAGTGCCCAACCTAGGTAATCAGCTAATATAGCTATGATAGTGTTGTTCAAAGAAAGCCCAACATCTAGGTTATCAGCTCAGATAGCTATGATACTTTTGTTTTAAGAGAGCTCAACATCTAGGTTATCAGCTCAGATAGCTATGAAGCTGTTATTTTAAGAGATCCCAACATCTGGATTATTAGCTCAGATAGCTATGATACTGTTGTTTTAAGAGAGCTCAACATCTAGGTTATTAGCTCAGATAGCTATGATACTGTTGTTTAAGAGAGCTCATCATCTAGGTTATCAGCTCAGATAGCTATGATACTGTTGTTTAAGAGAGCCCAACATATAGTTTACCAGCTCAGATAGCTATGATATTGTTATTATCAGAGAGCTCAACATCTAAGTTATCAGCTCTGATAGCTATGATACCATTGGTTAAAGAGAGTCGAACATCCTGGTTATCAGGTGAGATACTTATGATTATGTCGTTTTAAATGAGTCCAACATCAAGGTTATTAGCTCAGGTTAGCTACGATAGTGTTGTTCAAAGAGTGCCCAACATATTAGTTATCAGCTCAGATAGCTATGATATTGTAATTTTAAGAGAGCCCAATATCCAGGTTATCACCTAAGATAGCTATGATAGTGTTGGTCAAAGAGTGCCCAACCTAGGTTATCAGCTAATATAGCTACGATAGTGTTGTTCAAAGAATGCCCAACATCTATGTTATCAGCTCAGATAGCTATGATACTGTTGTTATAAGAGAGCTCAACATCTAGGTTATCAGTACAGATAGCTATGATATCGTTCGTTAAAGAGAGTCGAACATCCTGGTTATCAGGTCAGATACTTATGATTATGTCGTTTTAAATGAGTCCAACATCTAGGTTTTTAGCTCAGAAAGCTACGATAGAGTTGTTCAAAGAGTGCCCAACATATTGCTTATCAGCTCAGATAGCTATGACACTGTAATTTTAAGAGAGCCCAATATCCAGGTTATCACTTAAGATAGCTATGATAGTGTTGGTCAAAGAGTTCCCAAACTAGGTTATCAGCTAATATAGCTATGATAGTGTTGTTCAAAGAAAGCACAACATCTAGGTTATCAGCTCAGATAGCTATGATACTGTATTTTTAAGAGAGCCCAATATCCAGGTTATCACTTAAGATAGCTATGATAGTGTTGGTCAAAGAGTTCCCAAACTAGGTTATCAGCTAATATAGCTATGATAGTGTTGTTCAAAGAAAGCACAACATCTAGGTTGTCAGCTCAGATAGCTATGATACTGTTGTTTTAAGAGAGCTCAACATCTAGGTTATCAGCTCAGATAGCTATGATTCTATTATTTTAAGAGATCCCAACATCCGGATTATCAGCTCAGATAGCTATGATACTGCAATTTTAAGAGAGCCCAATATCCAGGTTATCACCTAAGATAGCTATGATAGTGTTGGTCAAAGAGTGGCCAACCTAGGTTATCAGCTAATATAGCTACGATAGTGTTGTTCAAAGAAAGCCCACCATCTAGGTTATCAGCTCAGATAGCTATGATACTGTTGTTTTAAGAGATCCCAACATCTAGGTTACCAGCTCAAATAGCTATGATACTGGAATTTTAAGAGATCCCAACATCTAGGTTATTAGCTCAGGTAGCTATAATACTGTTGTTTTAAGAGATCCCAACATCTAGGTTACCAGCTCAGATAGCTATGATACTGTTATTTTAAGAGATCCCAACATCTGGATTATTAGCTCAGATAGCTACGATACTGTTGTTTTAAGAGAGCTCAACATCTAGGTTATCAGCTCAGATAGCTATGATACTGTTATTTTAGAGATCCCAACATCTGGATTATTAGCTCAGATAGCTATGATACAGTTATTTTAAGACAGCTCAACATCTAGGTTATCAGTACAGATAGCTATGATACCGTTGGTTAATGAGATTCGAACATCCTGGTTATCAGGTCAGATACATATGATTATATTGTTTTAAATGAGTCCAACATCTAGGTTATAAGTACAGATAGCTACGATAGTGTTGTTCAAAGAGTGACCAACATATAGGTTATCAGCGCAGATAGCTATTATACTGTAATTTTAAGAGAGCCCAATATCTAGGTTATCACCTAAGATAGCTATGATAGTGTTGGTCAAAGAGTGCCCAACCTAGGTAATCAGCTAATATAGCTATGATAGTTTTGTTCAATGAAATCCCAACATCTAGGTTATCAGCTCAGATAGCTATGATACTGTTGTTTTAAGAGAGCTCAACATCTAGGTTATCAGCTCAGATAGCTATGATGCTCTTATTTTAAGAGATCCCAACATCTGGATTATTAGCTCAGATAGCTATGATACTGTTGTTTTAAGAGAGCTCAACATCTAGGTAATTAGCTCAGATAGCTATGATACTGTTGTTTAAGAGAGCTCAACATCTAGGTTATCAGCTCAGATAGCTATGATGCTGTTGTTTAAGAGAGCTCAACATATAGTTTATCAGCTCAGATAGCTATGATACTGTTATTTTAAGAGAGCTCAACATCTAGGTTATCAGCTCAGATAGCTATGATACCATTGGTTAAAGAGAGTCGAACTTCCTGGTTATCAGGTGAGATACTTATGATTATGTCGTTTTAAATGAGTCCAACATCAAGGTTATTAGCTCAGATAGCTACGATAGTGTTGTTCAAAGAGATCCCAACATCTAGGTTACCAGCTCAGATAGCTATGATACAGTTATTTTAAGACAGCTCAACATCTAGGTTATCAGTACAGATTGCTATGATACCGTTGGTTAATGAGATTCGAACATCCTGGTTATCAGGTCAGATACATATGATTATATTGTTTTAAATGAGTCCAACATCTAGGTTATAAGTACAGATAGCTACGATAGTGTTGTACAAAGAGTGCCCAACATATTAGTTATCAGCTCAGATAGCTATGATATTGTAATTTTAAGAGAGCACAATATCCAGGTTATCACCTAAGATAGCTATGATAGTGTTGGTCAAAGAGTGCCCAACCTAGGTTATCAGCTAATATAGCTACGATAGTGTTGTTCAAAGAATGCCCAACATCTATGTTATCAGCTCAGATAGCTATGATACTGTTGTTATAAGAGAGATCAACATCTAGGTTATCAGCTCAGATAGGTATGATATCGTTCGTTAAAGAGAGTCGAACATCCTGGTTATCAGGTCAGATACTTATGATTATGTCGTTTTAAATGAGTCCAACATCTAGGTTATTAGCTCAGAAAGCTACGATAGTGTTGTTCAAAGAATGCCCAACATATTGCTTATCAGCTCAGATAGCTATGATACTGTAATTTTAAGAGAGCCCAATATCCAGGTTATCACTTAAAATAGCTATGATAGTGTTGGTCAAAGAGTTCCCAAACTAGGTTATCAGCTAATATAGCTATGATAGTGTTGTTCAAAGAAAGCACAACATCTAGGTTATCAGCTCAGATAGCTATGATACTGTATTTTTAAGAGAGCCCAATATCCAGGTTATCACTTAAGATAGCTATGATAGTGTTGGTCAAAGAGTTCCCAAACTAGGTTATCAGCTAATATAGCTATGATAGTGTTGTCCAAAGAAAGCACAACATCTAGGTTGTCAGCTCAGATAGCTATGATACTGTTGTTTTAAGAGAGCTCAACATCTAGGTTATCAGCTCAGATAGCTATGATTCTGTTATTTTAAGAGATCCCAACATCCGGATTATCAGCTCAGATAGCTATGATACTGCAATTTTAAGAGAGCCCAATATCCAGGTTATCACCTAAGATAGCTATGATAGTGTTGGTCAAAGAGTGCCCAACCTAGGTTATCAGCTAATATAGCTACGATAGTGTTGTTCAAAGAAAGCCCACCATCTAGGTTATCAGCTCAGATAGCTATGATACTGTTGTTTTAAGAGATCCCAACATCTAGGTTACCAGCTCAAATAGCTATGATACTGGAATTTTAAGAGATCCCAACATCTAGGTTATTAGCTCAGGTAGCTATAATACTGTTGTTTTAAGAGATCCCAACATCTAGGTTACCAGCTCAGATAGCTATGATACTGTTATTTTAAGAGATCCCAACATCTGGATTATTAGCTCAGATAGCTACGATACTGTTGTTTTAAGAGAGCTCAACATCTAGGTTATCAGCTCAGATAGCTATGATACTGTTATTTTAGAGATCCCAACATCTGGATTATTAGCTCAGATAGCTATGATACAGTTATTTTAAGACAGCTCAACATCTAGGTTATCAGTACAGATAGCTATGATACCGTTGGTTAATGAGATTCGAACATCCTGGTTATCAGGTCAGATACATATGATTATATTGTTTTAAATGAGTCCAACATCTAGGTTATAAGTACAGATAGCTACGATAGTGTTGTTCAAAGAGTGACCAACATATAGGTTATCAGCGCAGATAGCTATTATACTGTAATTTTAAGAGAGCCCAATATCTAGGTTATCACCTAAGATAGCTATGATAGTGTTGGTCAAAGAGTGCCCAACCTAGGTAATCAGCTAATATAGCTATGATAGTTTTGTTCAAAGAAATCCCAACATCTAGGTTATCAGCTCAGATAGCTATGATACTGTTGTTTTAAGAGAGCTCAACATCTAGGTTATCAGCTCAGATAGCTATGATGCTCTTATTTTAAGAGATCCCAACATCTGGATTATTAGCTCAGATAGCTATGATACTGTTGTTTTAAGAGAGCTCAACATCTAGGTAATTAGCTCAGATAGCTATGATACTGTTGTTTAAGAGAGCTCAACATCTAGGTTATCAGCTCAGATAGCTATGATGCTGTTGTTTAAGAGAGCTCAACATATAGTTTATCAGCTCAGATAGCTATGATACTGTTATTTTAAGAGAGCTCAACATCTAGGTTATCAGCTCAGATAGCTATGATACCATTGGTTAAAGAGAGTCGAACTTCCTGGTTATCAGGTGAGATACTTATGATTATGTCGTTTTAAATGAGTCCAACATCAAGGTTATTAGCTCAGATAGCTACGATAGTGTTGTTCAAAGAGATCCCAACATCTAGGTTACCAGCTCAGATAGCTATGATACAGTTATTTTAAGACAGCTCAACATCTAGGTTATCAGTACAGATAGCTATGATACCGTTGGTTAATGAGATTCGAACATCCTGGTTATCAGGTCAGATACATATGATTATATTGTTTTAAATGAGTCCAACATCTAGGTTATAAGTACAGATAGCTACGATAGTGTTGTACAAAGAGTGCCCAACATATTAGTTATCAGCTCAGATAGCTATGATATTGTAATTTTAAGAGAGCACAATATCCAGGTTATCACCTAAGATAGCTATGATAGTGTTGGTCAAAGAGTGCCCAACCTAGGTTATCAGCTAATATAGCTACGATAGTGTTGTTCAAAGAATGCCCAACATCTATGTTATCAGCTCAGATAGCTATGATACTGTTGTTATAAGAGAGCTCAACATCTAGGTTATCAGCTCAGATAGGTACGATATCGTTCGTTAAAGAGAGTCGAACATCCTGGTTATCAGGTCAGATACTTATGATTATGTCGTTTTAAATGAGTCCAACATCTAGGTTATTAGCTCAGAAAGCTACGATAGTGTTGTTCAAAGAATGCCCAACATATTGCTTATCAGCTCAGATAGCTATGATACTGTAATTTTAAGAGAGCCCAATATCCAGGTTATCACCTAAGATAGCTATGATAGTGTTGGTCAAAGAGTGCCCAACCTAGGTAATCAGCTAATATAGCTATGATAGTGTTGTTCAAAGAAAGCCCAACATCTATGTTATCAGCTCAGATAGTTATGATACTGTTGTTTTAAGAGAGCTCAATATCTAGGTTATCAGCTCAGATAGCTATGATACTGTTGTTTTAAGAGAGCTCAACATCTAGTATATCAGCTCAGATAGCTATGATACTGTTATTTTAAGAGAGCTCAACTTCTAGGTTATCAGCTCAGATAGCTATGGTATCGTTGGTTAAAGAGAGTCAAACATCCTGGTTATCAGGTCAGATACTTATGATTATGTCGTTTTAAATGAGTCCAACATCTAGGTTATTAGCTCAGAAAGCTACGATAGTGTTGTTCAAAGAGTGCCCAACATATTGCTTATCAGCTCAGATAGCTATGATACTGTAATTTTAAGAGAGCCCAATATCCAGGTTACACCTACGATAGCTATGATAGTGTTGGTCAAAGAGTGCCCAACCTAGGTTATCAGCTAATATAGCTATGATAGTGTTGTTCAAAGAAAGCCCAACATCTAGGTTATCAGCTCAGATAGCTATGATACCGTCGTTTTAAAAGAGCTCAACATCTAGGTTATCAGCTCAGATAGCTATGATACTGTTATATTAAGAGATCCCAACATCCGGATTATCAGCTCAGATAGCTATGATACTGCAATTTTAAGAGAGCCCAATATCCAGGTTATCACCTAAGATAGCTATGATACTGATGGTCAAAGAGTGCCCAACCTAGGTTATCAGCTAATATAGCTATGATAGTGTTGTTCAAAGAAAGACCAACATCTAGGTTATCAGCTCAGATAGCTATGATACTGTTATTTTAAGAGATCCCAACATCCGGATTATCAGCTCAGATAGCTATGATACTGTTGTATTAAGAGAGCTCAACATATAGGTTATCAGCTCACATAGCTATGATACTGTTGTTTTAAGAGAGCTTAACATCTAGGTTATCAGCTCAGATAGCTATGATACTGTTGTTTAAGAGAACTCAACATATAGGTTATCAGCTCAGATAGCTATGATACTGTTATTTTAAGAGAGCTCAACATCTAGGTTATCAGCTCAGATAGCTATGATACCGTTGGTTCAAGACAGTCGAACCTCCTGTATATCAGATCAGATACTTATGATTATGTCGTATTGAATGAGTCCAACATCTAGGTTATTAGCTCAGATAGCTACGATAGTGTTGTTCAAAGAGTGCCCAACATATTGGTTATCAGCTCAGATAGCTATGATACTGTAATTTTAAGAGAGCCCAATATCCAGGTTATCACCTAAGATAGCTATGATAGTGTTGGTCAAAGAGTGCCCAACCTAGGTTATCAGCTAATATAGCTATGATAGTGTTGTTATAAGAGAGCCTAACATCTAGGTTACCAGCGCAGATAGCTATGATACTGTTATTTTAAGAGATCCCAACATCTAGGTTATTAGCTCAGATAGCTATGATACTGTTTTTTTAAGAGATCCCAACATCTAGGTTACCAGCTCAGATAGTTATGATACTGGAATTTTAAGAGATCCCAACATCTAGGTTATTAGCTCAGATAGCTATAATACTGTTGTTTTAAGAGATCCCAACATCTAGGTTACCAGCTCAGATAGCTATGATACTGTTATTTTAAGAGATCCCAACATCTGGATTATTAGCTCAGATTGCTATGATACTGTTGTTTTAAGAGAGCTCAACATCTAGGTTATCAGCTCAGATAGCTATGATACTGTTATTTTAGAGATCCCAACATCTGGATTATTAGCTCAGATAGCTATGATACAGTTATTTTAAGACAGCTCAACATCTAGGTTATCAGTACAGATAGCTATGATACCGTTGGTTAATGAGATTCGAACATCCTGGTTATCAGGTCAGATACATATGATTATATTGTTTTAAATGAGTCCAACATCTAGGTTATAAGTACAGATAGATACGATAGTGTTGTTCAAAGAGTGACCAACATATAGGTTATCAGCGCAGATAGCTATTATACTGTAATTTTAAGAGAGCCCAATATCCAGGTTATCACCTAAGATAGCTATGATAGTGTTGGTCAAAGAGTGCCCAACCTAGGTAATCAGCTAATATAGCTATGATAGTGTTGTTCAAAGAAAGCCCAACATCTAGGTTATCAGCTCAGATAGCTATGATACTTTTGTTTTAAGAGAGCTCAACATCTAGGTTATCAGCTCAGATAGCTATGAAGCTGTTATTTTAAGAGATCCCAACATCTGGATTATTAGCTCAGATAGCTATGATACTGTTGTTTTAAGAGAGCTCAACATCTAGGTTATTAGCTCAGATAGCTATGATACTGTTGTTTAAGAGAGCTCATCATCTAGGTTATCAGCTCAGATAGCTATGATACTGTTGTTTAAGAGAGCCCAACATATAGTTTATCAGCTCAGATAGCTATGATATTGTTATTATCAGAGAGCTCAACATCTAAGTTATCAGCTCTGATAGCTATGATACCATTGGTTAAAGAGAGTCGAACATCCTGGTTATCAGGTGAGATACTTATGATTATGTCGTTTTAAATGAGTCCAACATCAAGGTTATTAGCTCAGGTTAGCTACGATAGTGTTGTTCAAAGAGTGCCCAACATATTAGTTATCAGCTCAGATAGCTATGATATTGTAATTTTAAGAGAGCCCAATATCCAGGTTATCACCTAAGATAGCTATGATAGTGTTGGTCAAAGAGTGCCCAACCTAGGTTATCAGCTAATATAGCTACGATAGTGTTGTTCAAAGAATGCCCAACATCTATGTTATCAGCTCAGATAGCTATGATACTGTTGTTATAAGAGAGCTCAACATCTAGGTTATCAGTACAGATAGCTATGATATCGTTCGTTAAAGAGAGTCGAACATCCTGGTTATCAGGTCAGATACTTATGATTATGTCGTTTTAAATGAGTCCAACATCTAGGTTTTTAGCTCAGAAAGCTACGATAGTGTTGTTCAAAGAGTGCCCAACATATTGCTTATCAGCTCAGATAGCTATGATACTGTAATTTTAAGAGAGCCCAATATCCAGGTTATCACTTAAGATAGCTATGATAGTGTTGGTCAAAGAGTTCCCAAACTAGGTTATCAGCTAATATAGCTATGATAGTGTTGTTCAAAGAAAGCACAACATCTAGGTTATCAGCTCAGATAGCTTTGATACTGTATTTTTAAGAGAGCCCAATATCCAGGTTATCACTTAAGATAGCTATGATAGTGTTGGTCAAAGAGTTCCCAAACTAGGTTATCAGCTAATATAGCTATGATAGTGTTGTTCAAAGAAAGCACAACATCTAGGTTGTCAGCTCAGATAGCTATGATACTGTTGTTTTAAGAGAGCTCAACATCTAGGTTATCAGCTCAGATAGCTATGATTCTGTTATTTTAAGAGATCCCAACATCCGGATTATCAGCTCAGATAGCTATGATACTGCAATTTTAAGAGAGCCCAATATCCAGGTTATCACCTAAGATAGCTATGATAGTGTTGGTCAAAGAGTGCCCAACCTAGGTTATCAGCTAATATAGCTACGATAGTGTTGTTCAAAGAAAGCCCACCATCTAGGTTATCAGCTCAGATAGCTATGATACTGTTGTTTTAAGAGATCCCAACATCTAGGTTACCAGCTCAAATAGCTATGATACTGGAATTTTAAGAGATCCCAACATCTAGGTTATTAGCTCAGGTAGCTATAATACTGTTGTTTTAAGAGATCCCAACATCTAGGTTACCAGCTCAGATAGCTATGATACTGTTATTTTAAGAGATCCCAACATCTGGATTATTAGCTCAGATAGCTACGATACTGTTGTTTTAAGAGAGCTCAACATCTAGGTTATCAGCTCAGATAGCTATGATACTGTTATTTTAGAGATCCCAACATCTGGATTATTAGCTCAGATAGCTATGATACAGTTATTTTAAGACAGCTCAACATCTAGGTTATCAGTACAGATAGCTATGATACCGTTGGTTAATGAGATTCGAACATCCTGGTTATCAGGTCAGATACATATGATTATATTGTTTTAAATGAGTCCAACATCTAGGTTATAAGTACAGATAGCTACGATAGTGTTGTTCAAAGAGTGACCAACATATAGGTTATCAGCGCAGATAGCTATTATACTGTAATTTTAAGAGAGCCCAATATCTAGGTTATCACCTAAGATAGCTATGATAGTGTTGGTCAAAGAGTGCCCAACCTAGGTAATCAGCTAATATAGCTATGATAGTTTTGTTCAAAGAAATCCCAACATCTAGGTTATCAGCTCAGATAGCTATGATACTGTTGTTTTAAGAGAGCTCAACATCTAGGTTATCAGCTCAGATAGCTATGATGCTCTTATTTTAAGAGATCCCAACATCTGGATTATTAGCTCAGATAGCTATGATACTGTTGTTTTAAGAGAGCTCAACATCTAGGTAATTAGCTCAGATAGCTATGATACTGTTGTTTAAGAGAGCTCAACATCTAGGTTATCAGCTCAGATAGCTATGATGCTGTTGTTTAAGAGAGCTCAACATATAGTTTATCAGCTCAGATAGCTATGATACTGTTATTTTAAGAGAGCTCAACATCTAGGTTATCAGCTCAGATAGCTATGATACCATTGGTTAAAGAGAGTCGAACTTCCTGGTTATCAGGTGAGATACTTATGATTATGTCGTTTTAAATGAGTCCAACATCAAGGTTATTAGCTCAGATAGCTACGATAGTGTTGTTCAAAGAGTGCCCAACATATTAGTTATCAGCTCAGATAGCTATGATATTGTAATTTTAAGAGAGCCCAATATCCAGGTTATCACCTAAGATAGCTATGATAGTGTTGGTCAAAGAGTGCCCAACCTAGGTTATCAGCTAATATAGCTACGATAGTGTTGTTCAAAGAATGCCCAACATCTATGTTATCAGCTCAGATAGCTATGATACTGTTGTTATAAGAGAGCTCAACATCTAGGTTATCAGCTCAGATAGCTATGATATCGTTCGTTAAAGAGAGTCGAACATCCTGGTTATCAGGTCAGATACTTATGATTATGTCGTTTTAAATGAGTCCAACATCTAGGTTATTAGCTCAGAAAGCTACGATAGTGTTGTTCAAAGAGTGCCCCACATATTGCTTATCAGCTCAGATAGCTATGATACTGTAATTTTAAGAGAGCCCAATATCCAGGTTATCACCTAAGATAGCTATGATAGTGTTGGTCAAAGAGTGCCCAACCTAGGTTATCAGCTAATATAGCTATGATAGTGTTGTTCAAAGAAAGCCCAACATCTAGGTTATCAGCTCAGATAGCTATGATACTGTTGTTATAAGAGAGCTCAACATCTAGGTTACCAGCGCAGATAGCTATGATACTGTTATTTTAAGAGATCGCAACATCTAGGTTATTAGCTCAGATAGCTATGATACTGTTTTTTTAAGAGATCCCAACATCTAGGTTACCAGCTCAGATAGTTATGATACTGGAATTTTAAGAGATCCCAACATCTAGGTTATTAGCTCAGATAGCTATAATACTGTTGTTTTAAGAGATCCCAACATCTAGGTTACCAGCTCAGATAGCTATGATACTGTTATTTTAAGAGATCCCAACATCTGGATTATTAGCTCAGATTGCTATGATACTGTTGTTTTAAGAGAGCTCAACATCTAGGTTATCAGCTCAGATAGCTATGATACTGTTATTTTAGAGATCCCAACATCTGGATTATTAGCTCAGATAGCTATGATACAGTTATTTTAAGACAGCTCAACATCTAGGTTATCAGTACAGATAGCTATGATACCGTTGGTTAATGAGATTCGAACATCCTGGTTATCAGGTCAGATACATATGATTATATTGTTTTAAATGAGTCCAACATCTAGGTTATAAGTACAGATAGATACGATAGTGTTGTTCAAAGAGTGACCAACATATAGGTTATCAGCGCAGATAGCTATTATACTGTAATTTTAAGAGAGCCCAATATCCAGGTTATCACCTAAGATAGCTATGATAGTGTTGGTCAAAGAGTGCCCAACCTAGGTAATCAGCTAATATAGCTATGATAGTGTTGTTCAAAGAAAGCCCAACATCTAGGTTATCAGCTCAGATAGCTATGATACTTTTGTTTTAAGAGAGCTCAACATCTAGGTTATCAGCTCAGATAGCTATGAAGCTGTTATTTTAAGAGATCCCAACATCTGGATTATTAGCTCAGATAGCTATGATACTGTTGTTTTAAGAGAGCTCAACATCTAGGTTATTAGCTCAGATAGCTATGATACTGTTGTTTAAGAGAGCTCATCATCTAGGTTATCAGCTCCGATAGCTATGATACTGTTGTTTAAGAGAGCCCAACATATAGTTTATCAGCTCAGATAGCTATGATATTGTTATTATCAGAGAGCTCAACATCTAAGTTATCAGCTCTGATAGCTATGATACCATTGGTTAAAGAGAGTCGAACATCCTGGTTATCAGGTGAGATACTTATGATTATGTCGTTTTAAATGAGTCCAACATCAAGGTTATTAGCTCAGGTTAGCTACGATAGTGTTGTTCAAAGAGTGCCCAACATATTAGTTATCAGCTCAGATAGCTATGATATTGTAATTTTAAGAGAGCCCAATATCCAGGTTATCACCTAAGATAGCTATGATAGTGTTGGTCAAAGAGTGCCCAACCTAGGTTATCAGCTAATATAGCTACGATAGTGTTGTTCAAAGAATGCCCAATATCTATGTTATCAGCTCAGATAGCTATGATACTGTTGTTATAAGAGAGCTCAACATCTAGGTTATCAGTACAGATAGCTATGATATCGTTCGTTAAAGAGAGTCGAACATCCTGGTTATCAGGTCAGATACTTATTATTATGTCGTTTTAAATGAGTCCAACATCTAGGTTTTTAGCTCAGAAAGCTACGATAGTGTTGTTCAAAGAGTGCCCAACATATTGCTTATCAGCTCAGATAGCTATGATACTGTAATTTTAAGAGAGCCCAATATCCAGGTTATCACTTAAGATAGCTATGATAGTGTTGGTCAAAGAGTTCCCAAACTAGGTTATCAGCTAATATAGCTATGATAGTGTTGTTCAAAGAAAGCACAACATCTAGGTTATCAGCTCAGATAGCTATGATACTGTATTTTTAAGAGAGCCCAATATCCAGGTTATCACTTAAGATAGCTATGATAGTGTTGGTCAAAGAGTTCCCAAACTAGGTTATCAGCTAATATAGCTATGATAGTGTTGTTCAAAGAAAGCACAACATCTAGGTTGTCAGCTCAGATAGCTATGATACTGTTGTTTTAAGAGAGCTCAACATCTAGGTTATCAGCTCAGATAGCTATGATACTGTTATTTTAAGAGATCCCAACATCCGGATTATCAGCTCAGATAGCTATGATACTGCAATTTTAAGAGAGCCCAATATCCAGGTTATCACCTAAGATAGCTATGATAGTGTTGGTCAAAGAGTGCCCAACCTAGGTTATCAGCTAATATAGCTACGATAGTGTTGTTCAAAGAAAGCCCACCATCTAGGTTATCAGCTCAGATAGCTATGATACTGTTGTTTTAAGAGATCCCAACATCTAGGTTACCAGCTCAGATAGCTATGATACTGGAATTTTAAGAGATCCCAACATCTAGGTTATTAGCTCAGGTAGCTATAATATTGTTGTTTTAAGAGATCCCAACATCTAGGTTACCAGCTCAGATAGCTATGATACTGTTATTTTAAGAGATCCCAACATCTGGATTATTAGCTCAGATAGCTACGATACTGTTGTTTTAAGAGAGCTCAACATCTAGGTTATCAGCTCAGATAGCTATGATACTGTTATTTTAGAGATCCCAACATCTGGATTATTAGCTCAGATAGCTATGATACAGTTATTTTAAGACAGCTCAACATCTAGGTTATCAGTACAGATAGCTATGATACCGTTGGTTAATGAGATTCGAACATCCTGGTTATCAGGTCAGATACATATGATTATATTGTTTTAAATGAGTCCAACATCTAGGTTATAAGTACAGATAGCTACGATAGTGTTGTTCAAAGAGTGACCAACATATAGGTTATCAGCGCAGATAGCTATTATACTGTAATTTTAAGAGAGCCCAATATCTAGGTTATCACCTAAGATAGCTATGATAGTGTTGGTCAAAGAGTGCCCAACCTAGGTAATCAGCTAATATAGCTATGATAGTTTTGTTCAAAGAAATCCCAACATCTAGGTTATCAGCTCAGATAGCTATGATACTGTTGTTTTAAGAGAGCTCAACATCTAGGTTATCAGCTCAGATAGCTATGATGCTCATATTTTAAGAGATCCCAACATCTGGATTATTAGCTCAGATAGCTATGATACTGTTGTTTTAAGAGAGCTCAACATCTAGGTAATTAGCTCAGATAGCTATGATACTGTTGTTTAAGAGAGCTCAACATCTAGGTTATCAGCTCAGATAGCTATGATACTGTTGTTTAAGAGAGCTCAACATATAGTTTATCAGCTCAGATAGCTATGATACTGTTATTTTAAGAGAGCTCAACATCTAGGTTATCAGCTCAGATAGCTATGATACCATTGGTTAAAGAGAGTCGAACTTCCTGGTTATCAGGTGAGATACTTATGATTATGTCGTTTTAAATGAGTCCAACATCAAGGTTATTAGCTCAGATAGCTACGATAGTGTTGTTCAAAGAGTGCCCAACATATTAGTTATCAGCTCAGATAGCTATGATATTGTAATTTTAAGAGAGCCCAATATCCAGGTTATCACCTAAGATAGCTATGATAGTGTTGGTCAAAGAGTGCCCAACCTAGGTTATCAGCTAATATAGCTACGATAGTGTTGTTCAAAGAATGCCCAACATCTATGTTATCAGCTCAGATAGCTATGATACTGTTGTTATAAGAGAGCTCAACATCTAGGTTATCAGCTCAGATAGCTATGATATCGTTCGTTAAAGAGAGTCGAACATCCTGGTTATCAGGTCAGATACTTATGATTATGTCGTTTTAAATGAGTCCAACATCTAGGTTATTAGCTCAGAAAGCTACGATAGTGTTGTTCAAAGAGTGCCCCACATATTGCTTATCAGCTCAGATAGCTATGATACTGTAATTTTAAGAGAGCCCAATATCCAGGTTATCACTTAAGATAGCTATGATAGTGTTGGTCAAAGAGTTCCCAAACTAGGTTATCAGCTAATATAGCTATGATAGTGTTGTTCAAAGAAAGAACAACATCTAGGTTATCAGCTCAGATAGCTATGATACTGATGTTTTAAGAGAGCTCAACATCTAGGTTATCAGCTCAGATAGCTATGATACTGTTATTTTAAGAGAACCCAACATCCGGATTATCAGCTCAGATAGCTATGATACTGCAATTTTAAGAGAGCCCAATATCCAGGTTATCACCTAAGATAGCTATGATAGTGTTGGTCAAAGAGTGCCCTACCTAGGTTATCAGCTAATATAGCTACGATAGTGTTGTTCAATGAAAGCCCACCATCTAGGTTATCAGCTCAGATAGCTATGATACTGTTGTTATAAGAGAGCTCAACATCTAGGTTACCAGCGCAGATAGCTAGGATACTGTTATTTTAAGAGATACCAACATCTAGGTTATTAGCTCAGATAGCTATGATACTGTTGTTTTAAGAGATCCCAACATCTAGGTTACCAGCTCAGATAGCTATGATACTGGAATTTTAAGAGATCCCAGCATCTAGGTTATTAGCTCAGGTAGCTATAATACTGTTGTTTTAAGAGATCCCAACATCTAGGTTACCAGCTCAGATAGCTATGATACTGTTATTTTAAGAGATCCCAACATCTGGATTATTAGCTCAGATAGCTACGATACTGTTGTTTTAAGGGAGCTCAACATCTAGGTTATCAGTTCAGATAGCTATGATACTGTTATTTTAGAGATCCCAACATCTGGATTATTAGCTCAGATAGCTATGATGCAGTTATTTTAAGACAGCTCAACATCTAGGTTATCAGTACAGATAGCTATGATACCGTTGGTTAATGAGATTCGAACATCCTGGTTATCAGGTCAGATACATATGATTATATTGTTTTAAATGAGTCCAACATCTAGGTTATAAGTACAGATAGCTGCGATAGTGTTGTTCAAAGAGTGACCAACATATAGGTTATCAGCGCAGATAGCTATTATACTGTAATTTTAAGAGAGCCCAATATCCAGGTTATCACCTAAGATAGCTATGATAGTGTTGGTCAAAGAGTGCCCAACCTAGGTAATCAGCTAATATAGCTATGATAGTGTTGTTCAAAGAAACCCCAACATCTAGGTTATCATCTCAAATAGCTATGATACTGTTGTTTTAAGAGAGCTCAACATCTAGGTTATCAGCTCAGATAGCTATGATGCTGTTATTTTAAGAGATCCCAACATCTGGATTATTAGCTCAGATAGCTATGATACTGTTGTTTTAAGAGAGCTCAACATCTAGGTAATTAGCTCAGATAGCTATGATACTGTTGTTTAAGAGAGCTCAACATCTAGGTTATCAGCTCAGATAGCTATGATACTGTTGTTTAAGAGAGCTCAACATATAGTTTATCAGCTCAGATAGCTATGATATTGTTATTTTAAGAGAGCTCATCATCTAAGTTATCAGCTCAGATACCTATGATACCATTGGTTAAAGAGAGTCGAACATCCTGGTTATCAGGTGAGATACTTATGATTATGTCGTTTTAAATGAGTCCAACATCTAGGTTATTAGCTCAGAAAGCTACGATAGTGTTGTTCAAAGAATGCCCAACATATTGCTTATCAGCTCAGATAGCTATGATACTGTAATTTTAAGAGAGCCCAATATCCAGGTTATCACCTAAGATAGCTATGATAGTGTTGGTCAAAGAGTGCCCAACCTAGGTAATCAGCTAATATAGCTATGATAGTGTTGTTCAAAGAAAGCCCATCATCTATGTTATCAGCTCAGATAGTTATGATACTGTTGTTTTAAGAGAGCTCAATATCTAGGTTATCAGCTCAGATAGCTATGATACTGTTGTTTTAAGAGAGCTCAACATCTAGTATATCAGCTCAGATAGCTATGATACTGTTATTTTAAGAGAGCTCAACTTCTAGGTTATCAGCTCAGATAGCTATGGTATCGTTGGTTAAAGAGAGTCAAACATCCTGGTTATCAGGTCAGATACTTATGATTATGTCGTTTTAAATGAGTCCAACATCTAGGTTATTAGCTCAGAAAGCTACGATAGTGTTGTTCAAAGAGTGCCCAACATATTGCTTATCAGCTCAGATAGCTATGATACTGTAATTTTTAGAGAGCCCAATATCCAGGTTACACCTACGATAGCTATGATAGTGTTGGTCAAAGAGTGCCCAACCTAGGTTATCAGCTAATATAGCTATGATAGTGTTGTTCAAAGAAAGCCCAACATCTAGGTTATCAGCTCAGATAGCTATGATACCGTCGTTTTAAAAGAGCTCAACATCTAGGTTATCAGCTCAGATAGCTATGATACTGTTATATTAAGAGATCCCAACATCCGGATTATCAGCTCAGATAGCTATGATACTGCAATTTTAAGAGAGCCCAATATCCAGGTTATCACCTAAGATAGCTATGATAGTGATGGTCAAAGAGTGCCCAACCTAGGTTATCAGCTAATATAGCTATGATAGTGTTGTTCAAAGAAAGGCCAACATCTAGGTTATCAGCTCAGATATCTATGATACTGTTATTTTAAGAGATCCCAACATCCGGATTATCAGCTCAGATAGCTATGATACTGTTGTATTAAGAGAGCTCAACATCTAGGTTATCAGTTCAGATAGCTATGATACTGTTGTTTTAAGAGAGCTTAACATCTAGGTTATCAGCTCAGATAGCTATGATACTGTTGTTTAAGAGAACTCAACATATAGGTTATCAGCTCAGATAGCTATGATACTGTTATTTTAAGAGAGCTCAACATCTAGGTTATCAGCTCAGATAGCTATGATACCGTTGGTTCAAGACAGTCGAACCTCCTGTATATCAGATCAGATACTTATGATTATGTCGTATTGAATGAGTCCAACATCTAGGTTATTAGCTCAGATAGCTACGATAGTGTTGTTCAAAGAGTGCCCAACATATTGGTTATCAGCTCAGATAGCTATGATACTGTAATTTTAAGAGAGCCCAATATCCAGGTTATCACCTAAGATAGCTATGATAGTGTTGGTCAAAGAGTGCCCAACCTAGGTTATCAGCTAATATAGCTATGATAGTGTTGTTCAAAGAAAGCCCAACATCTAGGTTATCAGCTCAGATAGCTATGATACTGTTGTTATAAGAGAGCTCAACATCTAGGTTACCAGCGCAGAAAGCTATGATACTGTTATTTTAAGAGATCCCAACATCTAGGTTATTAGCTCAGATAGCTATGATACTGTTTTTTTAAGAGATCCCAACATCTAGGTTACCAGCTCAGATAGTTATGATACTGGAATTTTAAGAGATCCCAACATCTAGGTTATTAGCTCAGGTAGCTATAATACTGTTGTTTTAAGAGATCCCAACATCTAGGTTACCAGCTCAGATAGCTATGATACTGTTATTTTAAGAGATCCCAACATCTGGATTATTAGCTCAGATTGCTATGATACTGTTGTTTTAAGAGAGCTCAACATCTAGGTTATCAGCTCAGATAGCTATGATACTGTTATTTTAGAGATCCCAACATCTGGATTATTAGCTCAGATAGCTATGATACAGTTATTTTAAGACAGCTCAACATCTAGGTTATCAGTACAGATAGCTATGATACCGTTGGTTAATGAGATTCGAACATCCTGGTTATCAGGTCAGATACATATGATTATATTGTTTTAAATGAGTCCAACATCTAGGTTATAAGTACAGATAGATACGATAGTGTTGTTCAAAGAGTGACCAACATATAGGTTATCAGCGCAGATAGCTATTATACTGTAATTTTAAGAGAGCCCAATATCCAGGTTATCACCTAAGATAGCTATGATAGTGTTGGTCAAAGAGTGCCCAACCTAGGTAATCAGCTAATATAGCTATGATAGTGTTGTTCAAAGAAAGCCCAACATCTAGGTTATCAGCTCAGATGGCTATGATACTTTTGTTTTAAGAGAGCTCAACATCTAGTTTATCAGCTCAGATAGCTATGAAGCTGTTATTTTAAGAGATCCCAACATCTGGATTATTAGCTCAGATAGCTATGATACTGTTGTTTTAAGAGAGTTCAACATCTAGGTTATTAGCTCAGATAGCTATGATACTGTTGTTTAAGAGAGCTCATCATCTAGGTTATCAGCTCAGATAGCTATGATACTGTTGTTTAAGAGAGCCCAACATATAGTTTATCAGCTCAGATAGCTATGATATTGTTATTATCAGAGAGCTCAACATCTAAGTTATCAGCTCTGATAGCTATGATACCATTGGTTAAAGAGAGTCGAACATCCTGGTTATCAGGTGAGATACTTATGATTATGTCGTTTTAAATGAGTCCAACATCAAGGTTATTAGCTCAGGTTAGCTACGATAGTGTTGTTCAAAGTGTGCCCAACATATTAGTTATCAGCTCAGATAGCTATGATATTGTAATTTTAAGAGAGCCCAATATCCAGGTTATCACCTAAGATAGCTATAATAGTGTTGGTCAAAGAGTGCCCAACCTAGGTTATCAGCTAATATAGCTATGATAGTGTTGTTCAAAGAAAGCACAACATCTAGGTTATCAGCTCAGATAGCTATGATACTGTATTTTTAAGAGAGCCCAATATCCAGGTTATCACTTAAGATAGCTATGATAGTGTTGGTCAAAGAGTTCCCAAACTAGGTTATCAGCTAATATAGCTATGATAGTGTTGTTCAAAGAAAGCACAACATCTAGGTTGTCAGCTCAGATAGCTATGATACTGTTGTTTTAAGAGAGCTCAACATCTAGGTTATCAGCTCAGATAGCTATGATACTGTTATTTTAAGAGATCCCAACATCCGGATTATCAGCTCAGATAGCTATGATACTGCAATTTTAAGAGAGCCCAATATCCAGGTTATCACCTAAGATAGCTATGATAGTGTTGGTCAAAGAGTGCCCAACCTAGGTTATCAGCTAATATAGCTACGATAGTGTTGTTCAAAGAAAGCCCACCATCTAGGTTATCAGCTCAGAGAGCTATGATACTGTTGTTTTAAGAGATCCCAACATCTAGGTTACCAGCTCAGATAGCTATGATACTGGAATTTTAAGAGATCCCAACATCTAGGTTATTAGCTCAGGTAGCTATAATACTGTTGTTTTAAGAGATCCCAACATCTAGGTTACCAGCTCAGATAGCTATGATACTGTTATTTTAAGAGATCCCAACATCTGGATTATTAGCTCAGATAGCTACGATACTGTTGTTTTAAGAGAGCTCAACATCTAGGTTATCAGCTCAGATAGCTATGATACTGTTATTTTAGAGATCCCAACATCTGGATTATTAGCTCAGATAGCTATGATACAGTTATTTTAAGACAGCTCAACATCTAGGTTATCAGTACAGATAGCTATGATACCGTTGGTTAATGAGATTCGAACATCCTGGTTATCAGGTCAGATACATATGATTATATTGTTTTAAATGAGTCCAACATCTAGGTTATAAGTACAGATAGCTACGATAGTGTTGTTCAAAGAGTGACCAACATATAGGTTATCAGCGCAGATAGCTATTATACTGTAATTTTAAGAGAGCCCAATATCCAGGTTATCACCTAAGATAGCTATGATAGTGTTGGTGAAAGAGTGCCCAACCTAGGTAATCAGCTAATATAGCTATGATAGTTTTGTTCAAAGAAATCCCAACATCTAGGTTATCAGCTCAGATAGCTATGATACTGTTGTTTTAAGAGAGCTCAACATCTAGGTTATCAGCTCAGATAGCTATGATGCTGTTATTTTAAGAGATCCCAACATCTGGATTATTAGCTCAGATAGCTATGATACTGTTGTTTTAAGAGAGCTCAACATCTAGGTAATTAGCTCAGATAGCTATGATACTGTTGTTTAAGAGAGCTCAACATCTAGGTTATCAGCTCAGATAGCTATGATACTGTTGTTTAAGAGAGCTCAACATATAGTTTATCAGCTCAGATAGCTATGATACTGTTATTTTAAGAGAGCTCAACATCTAGGTTATCAGCTCAGATAGCTATGATACCATTGGTTAAAGAGAGTCGAACTTCCTGGTTATCAGGTGAGATACTTATGATTATGTCGTTTTAAATGAGTCCAACATCAAGGTTATTAGCTCAGATAGCTACGATAGTGTTGTTCAAAGAGTGCCCAACATATTAGTTATCAGCTCAGATAGCTATGATATTGTAATTTTAAGAGAGCCCAATATCCAGGTTATCACCTAAGATAGCTATGATAGTGTTGGTCAAAGAGTGCCCAACCTAGGTTATCAGCTAATATAGCTACGATAGTGTTGTTCAAAGAATGCCCAACATCTATGTTATCAGATCAGATAGCTATGATACTGTTGTTATAAGAGAGCTCAACATCTAGGTTATCAGCTCAGATAGCTATGATATCGTTCGTTAAAGAGAGTCGAACATCCTGGTTATCAGGTCAGATACTTATGATTATGTCGTTTTAAATGAGTCCAACATCTAGGTTATTAGCTCAGAAAGCTACGATAGTGTTGTTCAAAGAGTGCCCCACATATTGCTTATCAGCTCAGATAGCTATGATACTGTAATTTTAAGAGAGCCCAATATCCAGGTTATCACTTAAGATAGCTATGATAGTGTTGTTCAAAGAAAGCACAACATCTAGGTTATCAGCTCAGATAGCTATGATACCGTTGTTTAAAAAGAGCTCAACATCTAGGTTATCAGCTCAGACAGCTATGATACTGTTATTTTAAGAGATCACAACATCTAGGTTATCAGCTAATATAGCTATCATACTGTTGTTTTAAGAGGTCCCAACATCTAGGTTATTAGCTCAGATAGCTATGATACTGTTGTTTTAAAAGAGCTCAACATCTGGGTTCTCAGCTCAGATAGCTATGATACCGTTATTTTAAGAGATCCCAGCATCTGGATTATTAACTCAGATAGCTATGATACTGTTGTTTTAAGAGAGCTCAACATCTAAGTTATCAGCTCAGATAGATATGATACTGTTGTTTTAAAAGAGCTCAACATCTAGGTTATCAGCACAGATAGCTGTGATACTGTTGTTTTAAGAGAGCTCAACATCTAGGTTATCAGCTCAGATAGCTATGATACTGTTGTTTAAGAGAGCTCAACATATAGGTTATCAGCTCAGATAGCTATGATACTGTTATTTTAAGAGAGCTCAACATCTAGGTTATCAGCTCAGATAGCAATGATACTGTAATTTTAAGAGAGCCCAATATCCAGGTTATCACCTAAGATAGCTATGATAGTGTTGGTCAAAGAGTACCCATCCTAGGTTATCAGCTCAGATAGCTATGATACTGTTATTTTAAGAGAGCTCAACATCTCGGTTATCAGCTCAGATAGCAATGATACTGTAATTTTAAGAGAGCCCAGTATCCAGGTTATCACCTAAGATAGCTATGATAGTGTTGGTCAAAGAGTGCCCAACCTCGGTTATCAGCTAATATAGCTATGATAGTGTTGTTCAATGAAAGCCCAACATCTAGGTTATCAGCTCAGATAGCTATGATACTGTTATTTTAAGAGATCCCAACATCTAGGTTAATAGCTCAGGTAGCTATGATCCTGTTATTTTAAGAGATCCCAACATCTGGATTATTAGCTCAGATAGCTATGATACTGTTATTTTAAGAGAGCTCAACATCTAGGTTATCAGCTCAGAAAGCTATGATACTGTTATTTTAAGAGATCCCAACTTCTGGATTATTAGCTCTGATAGCTATGATACAGTTATTTTAAGACAGCTCAACATCTAGGCTATCAGTACAGATAGCTATGATACCGTTGGTTAATGAGAGTCGAACATCCTGGTTATCAGGTCAGATACTTATGATTATGTCGTTTTAAATGAGTCCAACATCTAGGTTATTAGCTCAGATAGCTACGATATTGTTGTTCAAAGAGTGCCCAACATATAGGTTATCAGCGCAGATAGCTATGATACTGCAATTTTAAGAGAGCCCAATATCCAGGTTATCACCTAAGATAAATATGATAGTGTTGGTCAAAGAGTGCCCAACCTAGGTAATCAGCTAATATAGCTATGATAGTGTTGTTCAAAGAAAGCCCAACATCTAGGTTATCAGCTCAGATAGCTATGATACTGTTATTTTAAGAGTTCCCCACATCTGGATTATTAGCTCAGATAGCTATGATACTGTTGTTTTAAGAGAGCTTAACATCTAGGTTATCAGCTCAGATAGCTATGATACTGTTGTTTTAAGAGAGCTCAACATCTAGGTTATCAGCTCAGATAGCTATGATACTGTTGTTTAAGAGAGCTCAACATATAGTTTATCAGCTCAGATAGCTATGATACTGTTGTTTTAAGAGAGCTCAACATATAGGTTATCAGCTAATATAGCAATGATACTGTAATTTTAAGAGAGCCCAATATCCAGGTTATCACCTAAGATAGCTATGATAGTGTTGGTCAAAGATTACCCATCCTAGGTTATCAGCTCAGATAGCTATGATACTGTTATTTTAAGAGAGCTCAACATCTCGGTTATCAGCTCAGATAGCAATGATACTGTAATTTTAAGAGAGCCCAATATCCAGGTTATCACCTAAGATAGCTATGATAGTGTTGGTCAAAGAGTGCCCAACCTCGGTTATCAGCTAATATAGCTATGATAGTGTTGTTCAATGAAAGCCCAACATCTAGGTTATCAGCTCAGATAGCTATGATACTGTTATTTTAAGAGATCCCAACATCTAGGTTAATAGCTCAGGTAGCTATGATCCTGTTATTTTAAGAGATCCCAACATCTGGATTATTAGCTCAGATAGCTATGATACTGTTATTTTAAGAGATCCCAACTTCTGGATTATTAGCTCTGATAGCTATGATACAGTTATTTTAAGACAGCTCATCATCTAGGCTATCAGTACAGATAGCTATGATACCGTTGGTTAATGAGAGTCGAACATCCTGGTTATCAGGTCAGATACTTATGATTATGTCGTTTTAAATGAGTCCAACATCTAGGTTATTAGCTCAGATAGCTATGATACTGTTGTTTTAAGAGAGCTTAACATCTAGGTTATCAGCTCAGATAGCTATGATACTGTTGTTTTAAGAGAGCTCAACATCTAGGTTATCAGCTCAGATAGCTATGATACTGTTGTTTAAGAGAGCTCAACATTTAGTTTATCAGCTCAGATAGCTATGATACTGTTGTTTTAAGAGAGCTCAACCTATAGCTTATCAGCTCAGATAGCTATGATACTGTTATATTAAGAGAGCTCAACATCTACGTTATCAGCTCAGATAGCTATGATACCATTGGATAAAGGGAGTCGAACATCCTGGTTATCATGTCAGATACTTATGATTATGTCGTTTTAAATGAGTCCAACTTCAAGGTTATTAGCTCAGATAGCTACGATAGTGTTGTTCAAAGAGTGCCCAACATATTAGTTATCAGCTCAGACAGCTATGATACTGTAATTTTAAGAGAGCCCAATATCCAGGTTATCACCTAAGATAGCTATGATAGTGTTGGTCAAAGAGTGCCCAACCTAGGTTATCAGCTAATATAGCTATGATAGTGTTGTTCAAAGAAGGCCCAACATCCATGTTATCAGCTCAGATAGCTATGATACTGTTGTTTTAAGAGAGCTCAATATCTAGGTTATCAGCTCAGATAGCTATGATACTGTTGTTTTAAGAGAGCTCAACTTCTAGGTTATCAGCTCAGATAGCTATGATATCGTTGGTTAAAGAGAGTCAAACATCCTGGTTATCAGGTCAGATACTTATGATTATGTCGTTTTAAATGAGTCCAACATCTAGGTTATTAGCTCAGAAAGCTACGATAGTGTTGTTCAAAGAGTGCCCAACATATTGCTTATCAGCTCAGATAGCTATGATACTGTAATTTTAAGAGAGCCCAATATCCAGGTTACACCTACGATAGCTATGATAGTGTTGGTCAAAGAGTGCCCAACCTAGGTTATCAGCTAATATAGCTACGATAGTGTTGTTCAAAGAAAGCACAACATCTAGGTTATCAGCTCAGATAGCTATGATGCCGCCGTTTTAAAAGAGCTCAACATCTAGGTTATCAGCTCAGAGAGCTATGATACTGTTATTTTAAGAGATCCCGACATCTAGGTTATCAGCTAATATAGCTATGATACTGTTGTTTTAAGAGATCCCAACATCTAGGTTATTAGCTCAGATAGCTATGATACTGTTGTTTAAAAAGAGCTCAACATCTGGGTTATCAGCTCAGATAGCTATGATACCGTTATTTTAAGAGATCCCAACATCTGGATTATTAGCTCAGATAGCTATGATACTGTTGTTTTAAGAGAGCGCAACATCTAGGTTATCAGCCCAGATAGCTATGATAATGTTGTTTTATAAGAGCTCAACATCAAGGTTATCAGCACAGATAGCTGTGATACTGTTGTTTTAAGAGAGCTCAACATCTAGGTTATCAGCTCAGATAGCTATGATACTGTTGTTTTAAGAGAGCTCAGTATCTAGGTTATCAGCTCAGATAGCTATGATACTGTTCTTTTAAGAGAGCTCAACATCTAGGTTATCAGCTCAGATAGCAATGATACTGTCATTTTAAGAAATCCCAACTTCTATGTTATCAGCTCAGATAGCTATGATACTGTTGTTTTAAGAGATCCCAACATCTAGGTTATCAGCTCAGATAGCAATGATACTGTTATTTTAAGAGATCCCAACATCTGGATTATTAGCTCAGATAGCTATGATACTGTTAATTTAAGAGAGCTCAACATCTGGATTATTAGCTCAGATAGCTATGATACTGTTATTTTAAGAGATCCCAACATCTGGATTATTAGCTCAGATAGCTATGATACTGTTATTTTAAGAGTTCCCAACATCTGGATTATTAGCTCAGATAGCTATGATACTGTTATTTTAAGAGAGCTCAACATCTAGGTTATCAGCTCAGATAGCTATGATACTGTTAATTTAAGAGATCCCAACATCTAGGTTATTAGCTCAGATGGCTACGATACTGTTATTTTAAGAGATCCCAACATTTAGGTTATTAGCTCAGATAGCTATGATACTGTTGTTTTAAGAGATCCCAACATCTAGGTTACCAGCTCAGATAGCTATCCAAGAGTTTAGTGCTTTTCAGTCGGTCAGCACGAATGTACCCAAAAGAGATGGGTTATGCCCTAATCCTGAAATAAATTGCATGAGATTAATAAAACACTAGGATGACCAGTTTCGATCGTCAAGCGATCATCATCAGATCCATTACACTTAGGCTACAAAATCTATGTTTGAAATACAGGTGAAAATATTTACAATATGTACAATTATTTAGTTGCAGTATTGGTACCGCAACTGTCATTGTATGCTAAATGCAGTATATATGTTAGGTGAAGTGCTAAATGGTGATAGCTATCCGGAGATTGTACTTTAGAGAGATTATATGGTTGTAAACTATGGTTAAACTATAAAATTTTAGGCTAACTACTTATCTGATTGTCTTCCGTACTACAGCTACTCGCAGTTTTCGTGCTCACTGGAACTCACTGTGCGGTCGGCTGCGGTGGTTATCTTAACGACTGGTTTTTCCCTGCCTTCTCCCCCCTGTCCCTACGTGCTGTGGGGAGTGATAGCGATGTGTTTATGTGAGGTGTTGCCAACCTAGATAAGATGTATGTTATTGAATGAGCTGGGTCTTCAACTATTAAAGACCGTGGATTATCCCTCGCCACGCGTGGAGCATAACCCATTCGAACTAAGCGTTGACGGTCTTATGAGGACGTCCCGGCACCTTTAATACTGCCGCGAATATGGGCCTTGGTTTATTGCAGAAGAAAAGTACATCGTACACCTGATCCAGATAACATTTACCTATTAAAAACCCCCTAATTTCCCCCTTTTTTATCTAGCTTGGCTGTGTCGCTAATTTGTGTTTTGTTTCCGACAGGGTGTGTTTTTAGTACCGTGAAGAGGGGTGAGCTCTCCATGAACGTGTGTTCGTTTAGATTGTTGGGATTGTTTCGTTTGGCTAGGTGTATCTCGATTGCTTCCTTCATGTCAAGAGCTCTGCCTTTCGATTCGTGATGGATTATTTTAAGGTCCGACTCTATGTTGGTAAAGCTGTGCCCTGCGTCACACATATGTTCGCACACGGCTGAATGTGTTCCGTATCTTATCGCATTCCTATGTTAATTATAACGTGTGTCTACTCGCCTTCCACTCTGCCCGATGTAATTAGCTTGACAATCGGTGTCTTGGCACGTTATAGAATATATCCCTGACCTTGAATACGGGTCACGTTTATTTAGATTACTATTTAGGAGGTGCCTAGCGGTTGTGTTTTTCGTCGTGAAAGCTATCTTTATGCCTTGTTTTTTGAATAGGTTAGTGATTTTATATGTATTCGAATTCACATAGTTGAAACGCGCAAATTTTTTCTCATTACTGTCCGGTTTGGGAATCGTTTTATCTTTATTTTTATGTTTGGCTATAATTTGATTTATTTTGCTTGGCGAGAAGTTGTTTTCCTTTGCTATTTGCATAATAGTTCTTTTTTTCCTTATTATAGTTGTCGTTTGACATGGGTATGTTTAAAGCTCTGTGGACCATTGAATTGAAACCCGCTAGTTTGTGCGTACTGAGGTGATTAGACTGATTGTCGATTGCATGCGAGGTTTGTGTTGCTTTCCGGAATATGGAATATGAAAGGTCGTTGTCTTTACGTTCAATAGTTATATCGAGATAATTTATTTTCCGGTCTATTTCGGATTCCTTAGTGAATTTGATAGAGTGGTGAAGGCTATTAATGGAATGGAGAATTGTTTCTTCGCTCGTTAGTTCAGTATCGTAGATGCAAATTACATCATCTACGCATCTTTTCCATATTACTATTCCCTTTTGTTGAAGTCTTTTCTAAGAACGCATGTTCTAGTGCATTGATGAAGATGTCAGCGATTAACCCACTTAGTGGCGATCCCATTGCTAGGCCTTCTCTCTGTGTGTATATTTTATTGTCGAAATGAAACACGTTTTGGGTGAGAACGACCCTCAGTAATTTCACAATCTCTTCAATTTCTTTTACCGAATTGTTGGATTTTAAGTTGTTTTCGATAGTGTTGATTGCTTCGATAATCGGAATATTGGTGTACATGTTAGTTACGTCGAAGGATACTAGCCTGAAGCTAGGTTTCATTTCTATGGTGTTCAATGCTCTTACTAGTTCTGTTGTGTTCTTTACAGAGTTGTTTTTGTCGTTGGAAAGATGGCATTTTAAGATTTTTAGTAACTCTTTGCTGATTTTGTAATTAGGAGCATTCCTACAATTGACTATTGGTCTCATTGGGCATTCCTTTTTGTGTATTTTTGGTTGTCCCCTCAATGACGGTATTTTCAGGTTCATGTTTATTAGTTTTGATTTTTCGGCTTTGGTCAGTATGTATTCTGTTTCTTTTAGCGCACTTTTTATTTGTTTTTGGAATTTGTTGGTGGGGTCTTTTGTTAATTCCTTGATTTCGTTGTTGTTTAGGAATTCGACTATTTTTTCAATGTATTCTGTTTTGTTCAAAATTACTGTAATGTTTCCCTTATCTGCTTTTGTGATGATTAAGTCATATTCTTTTATTTTTTGTTTCAACGACTTTATTTCTTTGAGTTGTTTGTTGTTTTGAATGTTATTGCTATCGCCCTCTCGTTTGAGGATTTTTTTGGCTTCGTTAATTCCCTGTCTTCTGCTGGGAGCTTGTGACTGGCTATCTCAATATCTGTGATTAACTGTTTTATATTGTGGTTCGTGTGTGCGTCTGTGCAGTTGTATTTCAAACCTTTGTCTAACATATTCATTTCACCTTGAGAAAAGTTTACGTTCGTTCTGTTGCTTACTCTGGTGTGGAAATTGAATTCATTGTTATTCGTGAGTTGTTCGTTAGATTGACGTTTCTGTGTTTCTCCTGGTTTTCTTAATTTATTTTCTAGCAAGCAAGAGTTTAGTGCTTTTCAGTCGGTCAACACGAATGTACCCAAAAGAGATGGGTTATGCCCTAATCCTGAAATAAATTACATGAGATTAATAAAACACTAGGATGACCAGTTTCGATCGTCAAGCGATCATCATCAGATCCAATACACTTAGGCTATAAAATCTATGTTTGAAATACAGGTGAAAATATTTACAATATGTACAATTATTTAGTTGCAGTATTGGTACTGCAACTGTCAGTGTATGCTAAATGCAGTATATATGTTAGGTGAAATGCTAAATGGTGATGGCTATCCGGAGATTGTACTTTAGAGAGATTATATGGTTGTAAACTATGGTTAAACTATAAAAATTTTAGGCTAACTACTTATCTGATTGTCTTCCGTACTACAGCTATTCGCAGTTTCCGTGCTCACTTGAACTCGCTGTGCGGACGACTGCGGTGGTTATCTTAACGACTGGTTTTTCCCTGCCTTCCCCCCCTGTCCCTACGTGCTGTGGGGAGTGATCGCGATGTGTTTATGTGAGGTGTTGCCAACCTAGATAAGATGTATGTTATTGAATGAGGTGGATCTACAACTATTAAAGACCGTGGATTAGTCCTCGCCACGCGTGGAGCATAACCCATTCGAACTAAGCGTTGACGGTCTTATGAGGACGTCCCGGCACCTTTAATACTGCCTCTAATATGGGCCTTGGTTTATTGCAGAAGAAAGGTACATCGTACACCTGATCCAGATAACATTTACCTATTAAAAACCCCCTAATTTCCCCCCTTTTTTTATCTAGCTTGGCTGTGTCGCTAAATTGTGTTTTGTTTCCGACAGGGTGTGTTTTTTAGTAGCGTGAAGAGGGGTGAGCTCTCCATGAACGTGTGTTCATTTAGATTGTTGGGATTGTTTCGTTTGGCTAGGTGTATCTCGATTGCTTCCTTTATGTCAAGAGCTCTGCCTTTCGATTCGTGATGGATTATTTTAAGGTCCGACTCTATGTTGGTAAAGCTATGCCCTGCGTCACACATATGTTCGCACACGGCTGAATGTGTTCCGTATCTTATCGCATTTCTATGTTCATTATAACGTGTGTCTACTCGCCTTCCACTCTGCCCGATGTAATTAGCTTGACAATCGGTGTCTTGCCACGTTATAGAATATACCCCTGACCTTGAATACGGGTCACGTTTATTTAGATTACTATTTAGGAGGTGCCTAGCGGTTGTGTTTTTCGTCGTGAAAGCTATCTTTATGCCTTGCTTTTTGAATAGGTTAGTGATTTTATATGTATTCGCATTCACATAGTTGAAACGCGCAAATTTTTTTTCATTACTGTCCGGTTTGGGAATCGTTTTATCTTTATTTTTATGTTTGGCTATAATTTGATTTATTTTGCTTGGCGAGAAGTTGTTTTCCTTTGCTATTTGCATAATAGTTCTTATTTCCTTATTATAAAAAAAAGGGGGGAAATTAGGGGGTTTTTAATAGGTAAATGTTATCTGGATCAGGTGTACGATGTACCTTTCTTCTGCAATAAACCAAGGCCCATATTAGAGGCAGTATTAAAGGTGCCGGGACGTCCTCATAAGACCGTCAACGCTTAGTTCGAATGGGTTATGCTCCACGCGTGGCGAGGACTAATCCACGGTCTTTAATAGTTGTAGATCCACCTCATTCAATAACATACATCTTATCTAGGTTGGCAACACCTCACATAAACACATCGCGATCACTCCCCACAGCACGTAGGGACAGGGGGGGAAGGCAGGGAAAAACCAGTCGTTAAGATAACCACCGCAGTCGTCCGCACAGCGAGTTCAAGTGAGCACGGAAACTGCGAATAGCTGTAGTACGGAAGACAATCAGATAAGTAGTTAGCCTAAAATTTTTATAGTTTAACCATAGTTTACAACCATATAATCTCTCTAAAGTACAATCTCCGGATAGCCATCACCATTTAGCATTTCACCTAACATATATACTGCATTTAGCATACACTGACAGTTGCAGTACCAATACTGCAACTAAATAATTGTACATATTGTAAATATTTTCACCTGTATTTCAAACATAGATTTTATAGCCTAAGTGTATTGGATCTGATGATGATCGCTTGACGATCGAAACTGGTCATCCTAGTGTTTTATTAATCTCATGTAATTTATTTCAGGATTAGGGCATAACCCATCTCTTTTGGGTACATTCGTGTTGACCGACTGAAAAGCACTAAACTCTTGTTTACTAAGGCAACACTGAAAATATGGCTTCAAACACCACAATGTTATTTTCTAGCGTTTCATGCTTCCTCGTTGCTCTGATTTTGATGGTGTCATGTAGGTGCTCGGTGAAGCTGTCCCATTGGGCTGCGTGCCAGAAATTACTGAGTTGAAATTGAATGTCGTATAATTGTTGGTTAATTTTTTGCTTTCTTATGTATGCAAATCTTAATTCCTTTTTTTTATCCAAAGCGCTTTGGCTTGTTTGGTTGAAATGATCGTGGCTGGTGTGTTCGGTACGGTTTTAAATGGTACGTATTTAGGGGTGAGTTTTTGTTCTATACATTTTTTGTTGAACCAAATTGACTTGTCTAAATTCATGAGTTTAAGCCTGAGTGATTTGAATTTCTTGGCTTCACGATTTGCCTGACTAGCCGTGAACATTGTGGTGTTAGAAGCCATATTTTCAGTGTTCCCTTAGTAAGATGGCGCCTACTACATACCGAGTGTAAAAGTGCTCCGCAAGTCACCAGCCAAAACAGCCAGTTAAGTATCATTTATCAGTGTCCTCAGCGTGCTTATTTATTTGAACAAGCTTTTGTTGAGTGATTAATATAAAAGTATGACCCTAAAGGCAGTAAACGAGCGTGTGAGTAAGTTTGAAAAGCGGATGGCTGAATTCCAAGCTCGCTTGGAGCAAGCTATGGAGGCCTCCACGATCAGTGCTACCAACCCCAGCGACACCCTGAATGTTCTCGCGTCAGACTTTAAGGACTTCCGAGAAGTAATTACTGCGGAACTGGTCGAGATGAAGAAAGAGGTAATCCTCGTCCAGGAGCATCTCGAGAAGCAGGACATCCGGCAAGATGAGGCAGAGCAGTACAGTCGGAGAAACTGCCTTCTCCTCCATGGAGTACGTGAAACTCCCAACGAGGACGTCTACGCGAAAGCTATTGAAACACTCTCAGGGAAACTAAATGTGACTCTGCAAATGGACAGTATAGACCGATGTCACAGACTGGGTCGCCAGCCAAGTACTGCTGCAGGAATCGTGGCCTCAGGGAGTAGGCCTATAATAATAAAGTTCGTACGATACCACCAACGAGATCGTGTTTGGCGCGCCAAGCGACTGCTCAAAGGCACATCACTGTTAATAACAGAATCCCTTACTGCAACTAGGAAGGACATCTTAAGAAAAGCACGGGACTTTTGGGGATTACGTAATGTATCCACACAAGACGGCCGAATTGTTGTCCACCTCAACAATGGCAGAAAACTAAATATTAACACACCTGTGGAACTAAAGTTGCACATTAATAGGCTAGGTGAAGGAAATGGAATAAGTTCATAGACATGTGTACTAGAAGTTACATTAGGTTTGTGTGTGTGAATGTGTGTGTGTGTTTAGTATTTAGGCAGTCAGCTGTTAGTTTCATCAGGAAGTCGAGGTACCGTTACGGTAAGTTCTTGACCTTGTGAGCATGCCATTTAGAAATAGTTCTGCTGTCCTTGTAGGAGCCAATTCACCCTCGGGCAATGACCGAGGCTCGTACAATAGAAATTCTCCCCTCCCTCCACCTTCACCAGCGCACGCTGGCACTAAGTTAAAGCAAGCATTTTCAAACTGTCCTAGAACCTTACATTGCTGCCACCTGAATAGCCAAAGCTTACCAGCACACATAGATGAGATTACAGCAATATTCTGTGAAAACAATGTTCATGTAATAGGAATATCTGAGAGTTGGTTGTCTGAATCACTTCCGAATTGTGTGGTTCAGCTTGAAGGATATAATCTCCTTCGCCATGATCGAGCCGATAGGATGGGAGGCGGTGTTGCCCTTTATTGCAGAGATGATCTGAAAAGCAGGGTTATTTGTTCATCATCGTCCGTTGAGATACTGAGGACGGAGTTCATGTTTGTTGAGGTAACACTGAATGAGCTGAAAGTATTGATAGGTATTGTCTATCGCCCACCTACTGTATCATACATTTCCGAGTTTGAAACTAGTCTGCTTAATTTGCTGCCATCTTACGAACATGTCATTATTTTAGGAGATTTTAACACTAACTTACTAACCAAAACATACAAAGCAAAGAAACTTGAAGATCTATTTTCCTCCTGTGACATGACGATACTTCCTCTCGAGCCAACTAACTTCGTAAGCACAGTAAGCTACACTTCACATACACTAATTGATCTCATCATAACAAATAACCCACAGAAAGTAGTGACTCATGGTCAAATACCAGTGCCGGCTATATCCACCCATGACTTAATATACTTAGCGTATTCGCTCCGTGTTCCAAAGTATAGGACTAAATATGTTACATGCAGAAATATAAAGGACATAGACCCGGTACAACTGAAATATGATGCCTACAGTCTTCCATGGAACGACATATTGAGACTGGACGACATTGACGAAAAAGTAAACAAGTTTAATCTATTAATACATGCACTATACAACAAACATGCGCCCAGGAGAAAGATAAGGATTTCTCGTAAACCTAAGCCGTGGTTAACTCCGGAAGTCAAGAAAATGATGTCCCGTAGAGATAATCTTTTCAGACAATACAAACGTTCTGGTCTACCAAATGATTTTGAAAAGTACCGAGTACTTCGAAACCAAATTAAGCAAACTTTACGTAATCTTAAATTTAAGTATGTTCGTGATACAACCTGCCGACTAAACACGGCTAGAGCGTGGAAACAACTCGGTGCTTTGGGCATAGGAAAAAACCAGGAGCAACTCCCTATACCTGACATTCCACTAGACGAGCTAAATGCATATTTCACGGATGCAGATATGCAATCCAGCCCAAATAACGCTGCCAGTCACGGCCCATCATTTCCACAAACAGATCGACCCAGCTTTTCATTTCGTAACTTAAGCACTAATGAAGTTAAGAGAGTGTTGTATTCCATTAGATCCCAGGCGAGCGGGATTGATGATATACCTATAAAATTTATACATTACATTATTGGTGCTGTTCTCCCCATTCTCACACACATTTTTAATTACTGTTTAAACAATGGCACACTGCCTTCTATCTGGAAATACGCCAACGTGATCCCTCTTCCTAAGATACCTTGCCCACTGTTACCGTCCGACTACCGCCCTGTATCTATTCTCCCTGCTCTCTCCAAAGTACTGGAACGGTTAGTACAAACTCAAATACTGGAATATTTGAACACTCACTCTCTACTTGATCCACTCCAGTCTGGTTTCAAGAAGGGCCACAGCACAGCTACTGCCTTACTTAAGGTGACTGATGACATCAGACAAGCAATGGACCAAAGACAAGTAACAATACTCACACTCCTCGATTTCAGCAGAGCATTTGACACCATAGATATACCGACCCTATTGAAGAAGCTAAAATCCCTTCTTGGCTCCGAAGCCATAAATTTTTTCTCTGCTTACCTAACGGGTCGAAATCAGCGTGTGATTGTACAGGACACCACCTCACAGTGGCGTCAGAAAAAGGCAGGAACCCCCCAAGGTTCGGTCCTTGGGCCCCTACTTTTCGTGCTCTATATCAACGATATCTCCTCCACAATTAACTATAATAAATATCATCTTTATGCAGATGATCTCCAAATATATTGCCACACTAGTATCAACAATATATCAAATGCAATAAGGGATATAAACACTGATATCCATCATCTTAGTGTATACGCCGATGACAACTCTCTCCTGCTCAATCCTAAGAAAACCCAAACTATCATCATCGGGTCTCATAAGTTACTAAACTCATTAAAAAACAACTACGTTGTGCCTCCAGTAACACTGAATTCAATCACCATCCCCTTTAGTAAAGAAGTAAGGAACCTTGGGTTAACCTTAACTGAAACTCTTGACTGGTCACCACATATAAGAAATACACGTAAAAAGATATACGCATCCCTTCACCCACTCGTGCGCCATAAGAATATTTTACCACTAGACATTAAGATTAAACTCATCCAGACACTAATACTACCAATTCTAGACTACTGTGACATCGTCCTCGTTGACGCGACTCATGGACAAACAATGAAACTCCAACAAGCATTGAACTCTTGTCTTCGGTTCGCTTTCAATCTAAGATACGATGCCCACATAACCCCAAGCTACCGTGCTCTTTCATGGCTTAAACCTGATGAACGCCGTAAATTTCACTTGTTGACATCCATCTATCGATTTCTGCATGAAAACACCCCCATGTACATGTCATCAAAATTTAGTTACTTGTCCTCATATCATAATCGAAGCACTCGATCTGGTTCTTCCCTCGCCATCCCCATCAACCACTCATCCATGTTTAACCGCTCTTTTGTTGTAGCTGGGTCTCGACTATGGAATTCAACTCCTCCCGATATCAGAAATTCCACAACAATAAATAAATTTAAGGCCGCATGCCGAGATTACCTGTTGAATACTGCTGATTGCCCCGTGTGAATGGTGATGGATGATAGGACGTATGACTGAGCTAAGATTATATCTAGGATATTATAGTAAGGTCTGTGACATTGTGATTATTATTATTATTATTATTTGTATTGTTATAATTATTACTATCATTATTCATGTGCCTTTTTTACTAATATTAGAATTAGCATAATTAATTTATTATCATCATAATGTTTTGTATTTTCGAAATTGTCATAAGCTATGTACTGGTGCCATATTTCGTGGTTAAGTGTAAGAGAGGGCCATGAGCCCTAACTTCGCCACTACCAAAGACATAAAATAAATAAAATAAATAAACAAGAGTTAAGTGCTTTTCAGTCTGTCAACACGAATGTACAAAAAAGAGATGGGTTATGCCCTAATCCTGAAATAAATTACATGAGATTAATAAAACACTAGGATGACCAGTTTCGATCGTCAAGCGATCATCATCAGATCCATTACACTTAGGCTACAAAATCTATGTTTGAAATACTGGTGAAAATATTTTCAATATGTACAATTATTTAGTTGCAGTATTGCTACTGCAACTGTCATTGTATGCTAAATGCAGTATATATGTTAGGTGAAATGCTAAATGGTGATAGCTATCCGGAGATTGTACTTTAGAGAGATTATATGGTTGTAAACTATGGTTAAACTATAAAATTTTAGGCTAACTACTCATCTGATTGTCTTCCGTACTACAGCTACTCGCAGTTTTCGTGCTCACTGGAACTCACTGTGCGGTCGACTGCGGTGGTTATTTTAACGACTGGTTTTTCCCTGCCTTCTCCCCCTGTCCCTACGTGCTGTGGGGAGTGATAGCGATGTGTTTATGTGAGGTGTTGCCAACCTAGATAAGATGTTTGTTATTGAATGAGGTGGGTCTACAACTATTAAAGACCGTGGATTAGCCCTCGCCACGCGTGGAGCATAACCCATTCGAACTAAGCGTTGACGGTCTTATGAGGACGTCCCGGCACTTTTAATACTGCCGCGAATATTTGCCTTGGTTTATTGCAGAAGAAAAGTACATCGTACACCTGATCCAGATAACATTTACCTATTTAAAACCCCCTAATTTCCCCCCTTTTTTATCTAGCTTGGCTGTGTCGCTAATTTGTGTTTTGTTTCCGACAGGGTGTGTTTTTTAGTAGCGTGAAGAGAGGTGAGCTCTCCATGAGCGTGTGTTCATTTAGATTGTTGGGATTCTTTCGTTTGGCTAGGTGTATCTCGATTGCTTCCTTTATGTCAATATTCGTGATGGATTATTTTAAGGTCTGACTCTATGTTGGTAAAGCTGTGCCCTGCGTCACACATATGTTCGCACACGGCTGAATGTGTTCCGTATCTTATCGCATTCCTATGTTCATTATAACGTGTGTCTACTCGCCGTCCACTCTGCCCGGTTTAATTAGCTTGACAATCGGTGTCTTGACACGTTATAGAATATACCGCTGACCTTGAATACGGGTCACGTTTATTTAGATTACTATTTAGGAGGTGCCTAGCGGTTGTGTTTTTCGTCGTGAACGCTATCTTTATGCCCTGTTTTTTGAATAGGTTAGTGATTTTATATGTAATCGCATTCACATAGTTGAAACGCGCAAATATTTTCTCATTACTGTCCGGTTTGGGAATCGTTTTATCTTTATTTTTATGTTTGGCTATAATTTGATTTATTTTGCTTGGCGAGAAGTTATTTTTCTTTGCTATTTGCATAATAGTTCTTATTTCCTTATTATAGTTGTCTTTTGACATGGGTATGTTTAAAGCTCTGAGGACTATTGAATTGAACCCGCTAGTTTGTGCGTACTGGGGTGATTAGACTGATTGTCGATTGCATGCGAGGTTTGTGTTGCTTTCCGGAATATGGAATATGAAAGGTCGTTGTCTTTACGTTCAATAGTTATATCGAGATAATTTATTTTCCGGTCTAATTCGGATTCCTTAGTGAATTTGATAGAGTGGTGAAGGCTAATAATGGATTGGAGAATTGTTTCTTCGCTCGTTAGTTCAGTACCGTAGATGCAAATTACATCATATACGTATCTTTTCCATATTACTATTCCCTTTGTTGAAGTCTTTTCTAAGAACGCATTTTCTAGTGCATTAATGAAGATGTCAGCGATTAACCCACTTAGTGGCGATCCCATTGCTAGGCCTTCTCTCTGTGTGTATATTTTATTGTCGAATTGAAACACGTTTTGGGTGAGAACGACCCTCAGTCATCTCACAATCTCTTCAATTTCTTTTACCGAATTGTTGGATTTTAAATTGTTTTCAATAGTGTTGATTGCTTCGATAATCGGAATATTGGTGTACATGTTAGTTACGTCGAAGGATACTAGCCTGAAGCTAGGTTTCATTTGTAGGGTGTTCAATGCTCTTACTAGTTCTGTTGTGTTCTTTACAGAGTTGTTTTTGTCGTTGGAAAGACGGCATTTTAAGATTTTTAGTAACTCTTTGCTGATTTTGTAATTAGGGGCATTCCTACAATTGACTATTGGTCTCATTGGGCATTCCTTTTTGTGTATTTTTGGTTGTCCCCTCAATGACGGTATTTTCGGGTTCATGTTTATTAGTTTTGATTTTTCGGCTTTGGTCAGTATGTATTCTGTTTCTTTTAGCGCACTTTTTATTTGTTTTTGGAATTTGTTGGTGGGGTCTTTTGTTAATTGCTTGATTTCGTTGTAGTTTAGGAATTCGACTATTTTTTCAATGTATTCTGTTTTGTTCAAAATTACTGTAGTGTTTCCCTTATCTGCTTTTGTGATGATTAAGACATGTCCTTTTATCTTTTGTTTCAACGACTTTATTTCTTTGAGTTGTTTGTTGTTTTGAATGTTATTGCTATCGCCCTCTCGTTTGAGGATTTTTTTGGCTTCGTTGGTGGCGAGATTTTTGGTTAATTCCCTGTCTTCTGCTGGGAGCTTGTGACTGGCTATCTCAATATCTGTGATTAACTGTTTTATATTGTGATTCGTGTGTGCGTCTGTGCAGTTGTATTTCAAACCTTTGTCTAACATATTCATTTCACCTTGAGAAAAGGTTACGTTCGTTCTGTTGTTTACTCTGCTGTGGAAATTGAATTCATTGTTATTCGTGAGTTGTTCGTTAGATTGATGGTTCTGTGTTTCTCCTAGTTTTCTTAATTTATTTTCTAGCGTTTCATGCTTCCTTGTTGCTCTGATTTTGATGGTGTCATATAGGTGCTCGGTGAAGCTGTCCCATTGGGCTGCGTGCCAGAAATTACTTAGTTGAAATTGAATGTCGTATAATTTTTGGTTAATTTTTTGCTTTCTAATGTATGCAAATCTTAATTCGTTCTTTTATCCAAAGCGCTTTGGCTTGTTTGGTTGAAATGATCGTGGCTGGTGTGTTCGGTACGGTTTTAAATGGTACGTATTTAGGGGTGAGTTTTTGTTCTATACATTTTTTGTTGAACCAAATTGAATTGTCTAAATTCATGAGTTTAAGCCAGAGTGATTTGAATTTCTTGGCTTCACGATTTGCCTGACTAGCCGTGAACATTGTGGTGTTTGAAGCCATATTTTCAGCGTTGCCTTAGTAAACAAAAGTTTATTGATTTTCAGTCTGTCAACACGAATGTACAAAAATAGATGGGTTATGCCCTAATCCTGAAATAAATTACATGAGATTAATAAAACACTAGGATGACCAGTTTCGATCGTCAAGCGATCATCATCAGATCCATTACACTTAGGCTACAAAATCTATGACTGAAATACTGGTGAAAATATTTACAATATGTACAATTATTTAGTTGCAGTATTGCTACTGCAACTGTCATTGTATGCTAAATGCAGTATATATGTTAGGTGAAATGCTAAATGGTGATAGCTATCCGGAGATTGTACTTTAGAGAGATTATATGATTGTAAACTATGGTTAAACTATAAAATTTTAGGCTAACAACTCATCTGATTGTCTTCCGTACTACAGCTACTCGCAGTTTTCGTGCTCACTGGAACTCACTGTGCGGTCGACTTCGGTGGTTATCTTAACGACTGGTTTTTCCCTGCCTTCTCCCCCTGTCCCTACGTGCTGTGGGGGAGTGATAGCGATGTGTTTATGTGAGGTGTTGCCAACCTAGATAAGATGTATGTTATTGAATGAGGTGGGTCTACAACTATTAAAGACCGTGGATTAGCCCTCGCCACGCGTGCAGCATAACCCATTCGAACTAAGCGTTGACGGTCTTATGAGGACGTCCCGGCACCTTTAATACTGCCGCGAATATGGGCCTTGGTTTATTGCAGAAGAAAAGTACATCGAACACCTGATCCAGATAACATTTACCTATTAAAAACCCCCTAAATTCCCCCTTTTTTATCTAGCTTGGCGGTGTCGCTAATTTGTGTTTTGTTTCCGACAGTGTGTGGTTTTTAGTAGCGTGAAGAGGGGTGAGCTCTCCATGAACGTGTGTTCATTTAGATTGTTGGGATTGTTTCGTTTGGCTAGGTGTATCTCGATTGCTTCCTTTGTGTCAAGAGCTCTGCCTTTCGATTCGTGATGGATTATTTTAAGGTCCGACTCTATGTTGGTAAAGCTGTGCCCTGCGTTACACATATGTTCGCACACGGCTGAATGTGTTCCGTATCTTATCGCATTCCTATGTTCATTATAACGTGTGTCTACTCGCCTTCCACTCTGCCCGATGTAATTAGCTTGACAATCGGTGTCTTGGCACGTTATAGAATATACCCCTGACCTTGAATACGGGTCACGTTTATTTAGATTACAATTATGAGGTGCCTAGCGGTTGTGTTTTTCGTCGTGAAAGCTATCTTTATGCCTTGTTTTTTGAATAGGTTAGTGATTTTATATGTATTCGCATTCACATAGTTGAAACGCGCGAATTTTTTCTCATTACTGTCCGGTTTGGGAATCGTTTTATCTTTATTTTATGTTTGGCTATAATTTGATTTATTTTGCTTGGCGAGAAGTTGTTTTCCTTTGCTATTTGCATAATAGTTCTTATTTCCTTATTATAGTTGTCTTTTGACATGGGTATGTTTAAAGCTCTGTGGACCATTGAATTGAAACCCGCTAGTTTGTGCGTACTGGGGTGATTAGACTGATTGTCGATTGCATGCGAGGTTTGTGTTGCTTTCCGGAATATGGAATATGAAAGGTCGTTGTCTTTACGTTCAATAGTTATATCGAGATAATTTACTTTCCGGTCTATTTCGGATTCCTTAGTGAATTAGATAGAGTGGTGAAGGCTATTAATGGATTGGAGAATTGTTTCTTCGCTCGTTAGTTCAGTATCGTAGATGCAAATTACATCATCCACGTATCTTTTCCATATTACTATTCCCTTTGTTGAAGTCTTTTCTAAGAACGCATTTTCTAGTGCATTGATGAAGATGTCAGCGATTAACCCACTTAGTGGCGATCCCATTGCTAGGCCTTCTCTCTGTGTGTATATTTTATTGTCGAATTGAAACACGTTTTGGATGAGAACGACCCTCAGTCATCTCACAATCTCTTCAATTTCTTTTGCCGAATTGTTGGATTTTAAGTTGTTTTCGATAGTGTTGATTGCTTCGATAATCCGAATATTGGTGTACATGTTAGTTACGTCGAAGGATACTAGCCTGAAGCTAGGTTTCATTTGTAGGGTGTTCAATGCTGTTACTAGTTCTGTTGTGTTCTTTACAGAGTTGTTTTTGTCGTTGGAAAGACGGCATTTTAAGATTTTTAGTAACTCTTTGCTGATTTTGTAATTAGGGGCATTCCTACAATTGACTATTGGTCTCATTGGGCATTCCTTTTTGTGTATTTTTGGTTGTCCCCTCAATGACGGTATTTTCGGGTTCACGTTTATTAGTTTTGATTTTTCGGCTTTGGTCAGTATGTATTCTGTTTCTTGTAGCGCACTTTTTATTTGTTTTTGGTATTTGTTGGTGGGGTCTTTTGTTAATTCCTTGATTTCGTTGTGGTTTAGGAATTCGGCTGTTTTTTCAATGTATTCTGTTTTGTTCAAAATTACTGTAGTGTTTCCCTTATCTGCTTTTGTGATGATTAAGTCATGTTCTTTTATTTTTTGTTTCAACGACTTGATTTCTTTGAGTTGTTTGTTGTTTTGAATGTTATTGCTATCGCCCTCTCGTTTGAGGATTTTTTTGGCTTCGTTAATTCCCTGTCTTCTGCTGGGAGCTTGTGACTGGCTATCTCAATATCTGTGATTAACTGTTTTATATTGTGGTTCGTGTGTGCGTCTGTGCAGTTGTATTTCAAACCTTTGTCTAACATATTCATTTCACCTTGAGAAAAGGTTACGTTCGTTCTGTTGTTTACTCTGCTGTGGAAATTGAATTCATTGTTATTCGTGTGTTGTTCGTTAGATTGATGGTTCTGTGTTTCTCCTAGTTTTCTTAAATTATTTTCTAGCGTTTCATGCTTCCTCATTGCTCTGATTTTGATGGTGTCATGTAGGTGCTCGGTGAAGCTGTCCCATGGGGCTGCGTGCCAGAAATTACTTAGTTGCAATTGAATGTCGTATAATTGTTGGTTAATTTTTTGCTTTCTTATGTATGCAAATCTTAGTTCGTTTTTTATCCAAAGCGCTTCGGCTTGTTTGGTTGAAATGATCGTGGCTGGTGTGTTCGGTACGGTTTTAATTGGTACGTATTTAGGGGTGAGTTTTTGTTCTATACATTTTTTGTTGAACCAAATTGACTTGTCTAAATTCATGAGTTTAATCCTGAGTGATTTGAATTTCTTGGCTTCACGATTTGCTTGACTAGTCGTGAACATTGTGGTGTTTGAAGCCATATTTTCAGCGTTGCCTTAGTAAACAAAAGTTTAGTGCTTTTCAGTCTGTCAACACGAATGTACAAAAAAGAGATGGGTTATGCCCTAATCCTGAAATAAATTACATGAGATTAATAAAACACTAGGATGACCAGTTTCGATCGTCAAGCGATCATCATCAGATCCATTACACTTAGGCTACAAAATCTATGTTTGAAATACTGGTGAAAATATTTTCAATATGTACAATTATTTAGTTGCAGTATTGCTACTGCAACTGTCATTGTATGCTAAATGCAGTATATATGTTAGGTGAAATGCTAAATGGTGATAGCTATCCGGAGATTGTACTTTAGAGAGATTATATGGTTGTAAACTATGGTTAAACTATAAAATTTTAGGCTAACTACTCATCTGATTGTCTTCCGTACTACAGCTACTCGCAGTTTTCGTGCTCACTGGAACTCACTGTGCGGTCGACTGCGGTGGTTATTTTAACGACTGGTTTTTCCCTGCCTTCTCCCCCTGTCCCTACGTGCTGTGGGGAGTGATAGCGATGTGTTTATGTGGGGTGTTGCCAATCTAGATAAGATGTATGTTATTGAATGAGGTGGGTCTTCAACTATTAAAGACCGTGGATTATCCCTCGCCACGCGTGGAGCATAACCCATTCGAACTAAGCGTTGACGGTCTTATGAGGACGTCCCGGCACCTTTAATACTGCCGCGAATATGGGCCTTGGTTTATTGCAGAAGAAAAGTACATCGTACACCTGATCCAGATAACATTTACCTATTAAAAAACCCCTAATTTCCCCCTTTTTTATCTAGCTTGGCTGTGTCGCTAATTTGTGTTTTGTTTCCGACAGGGTGTGTTTTTAGTACCGTGAAGAGGGGTGAGCTCTCCATGAACGTGTGTTCGTTTAGATTGTTGGGATTGTTTCGTTTGGCTAGGTGTATCTCGATTGCTTCCTTCATGTCAAGAGCTCTGCCTTTCGATTCGTGATGGATTATTTTAAGGTCCGACTCTATGTTGGTAAAGCTGTGCCCTGCGTCACACATATGTTCGCACACGGCTGAATGTGTTCCGTATCTTATCGCATTCCTATGTTCATTATAACGTGTGTCTACTCGCCTTCCACTCTGCCCGATGTAATTAGCTTGACAATCGGTGTCTTGGCACGTTATAGAATATACCCCTGACCTTGAATACGGGTCACGTTTATTTAGATTACTATTTAGGAGGTGCCTAGCGGTTGTGTTTTTCGTCGTGAATGCTCTCTTTATGCCTTGTTTTTTGAATAGGTTAGTGATTTTATATGTATTCGCATTCACATAGTTGAAACGCGCAAAACTTTTCTCATTACTGTCCGGTTTGGGAATCGTTTTATCTTTATTTTTATGTTTGGCTATAATTTGATTTATTTTGCTTGGCGAGAAGTTGTTTTCCTTTGCTATTTGCATAATAGTTCTTTTTTTCCTTATTATAGTTGTCGTTTGACATGGGTATGTTTAAAGCTCTGTGGACCATTGAATTGAAACCCGCTAGTTTGTGCGTACTGGGGTGATTAGACTGATTGTCGATTGCATGCGAGGTTTGTGTTGCTTTCCGGAATATGGAATATGAAAGGTCGTTGTCTTTACGTTCAATAGTTATATCGAGATAATTTATTTTTCGGTCTATTTCGGATTCCTTAGTGAATTTGATAGAGTGGTGAAGGCTATTAATGGATTGGAGTATTGTTTCTTCGCTCGTTAGTTCAGCATCGTAGATGCAAATTACATCATCTACGTATCTTTTCCATATTACTATTCCCTTTGTTGAAGTCTTTTCTAAGAACGCATTTTCTAGTGCATTTATGAAGACGTCAGCGATTAACCCACTTAGTGGCGATCCCATTACTAGGCCTTCTCTCTGTGTGTATATTTTATTGTCGAATTGAAACACGTTTTGGGTGAGAATGACCCTCAGTAATCTCATAATCTCTTCAATTTCTTTTACCGAATTGTTGGATTTTAAGTTGTTTTCGATAGTGTTGATTGCTTCGATAATCGGAATATTGGTGTACATGTTAGTTACGTCGAAGGATACTAGCCTGAAGCTAGATTTCATTTGTAGGGTGTTCAATGCTGTTACTAGTTCTGTTGTGTTCTTTACAGAGTTGTTTTTGTCGTTGGAAAGACGGCATTTTAAAATTTTTAGTAACTCTTTGCTGATTTTGTAATTAGGGGCATTCCTACAATTGACTATTGGTCTCATTGGGCATTCCTTTTTGTGTATTTTTGGTTGTCCCCTCAATGACGGTATTTTCGGGTTCATGTTTATTAGTTTTGATTTTTCGGCTTTGGTCAGTATGTATTCTGTTTCTTTTAGCGCACTTTTTATTTGTTTATGGAATTTGTTGGTGGGGTCTTTTGTTAATTCCTTGATTTCGGTTGTTGTTTAGGAATTCGACTGTTCTTTCAATGTATTCTGTTTTATTCAAAATTACTGTAGTGTTTCCCTTATCTGCTTTTGTGATGATTAAGTCATGTTCTTTTATTTTTTGTCTCAACGACTTTATTTCTTTGAGTTGTTTGTTGTTTTGAATGTTATTGCTATCGCCCTCTCGTTTGAGGATTTTTTTGGCTTCGTTGGTGGCGAGATTTTTGGTTAATTCCCTGTCTTCTGCTGGGAGCTTGTGACTGGCTATCTCAATATCTGTGATTAACTGTTTTATATTGTGGTTCGTGTGTGCGTCTGTGCAGTTGTATTTCAAACCTTTGTCTAACATATTCATTTCACCTTGAGAAAAGGTTACGTTCGTTCTGTTGTTTACTCTGCTGTGGAAATGTAATTCATTGTTATTCGTGTGTTGTTCGTTAGATTGATGGTTCTGTGTTTCTCCTAGTTTTCTTAATTTATTTTCTAGCGTTTCATGCTTCCTCGTTGCTCTGATTTTGATGGTGTCATGTAGGTGCTCGGTGAAGCTGTCCCATTGGGCTGCGTGCCAGAAATTACTTAGTTGCAATTGAATGTCGTATAATTGTTGGTTAATTTTTTGCTTTCTTATGTATGCAAATCTTAATTCGTTTTTTATCCAAGGCGCTTTGGCTTGTTTGGTTGAAATGATCAGATAGCTATGATACTGTTATTTTAAGAGATCGCAACATCTAGGTTATCAGCTCAGCTAGCCTACTGTTGTTTTAAGAGAGCTCCACATCTAGGTTATTAGCTCAGATAGCTATGATACTATGATACTCGCTCGTATCGCTCTCAATATAAGAAGCGTTATGTCCCGCTGTGGACAAGAAGTGTTACCGTCTCCAACTGTGAACAAAAAGAAGTGAACTCATCCAATGACCTTGCCATTATGCCTCGTTCCCACGAACAGGGTGCTCCATAGCGTGGTAATCAAACTACTTAGTCAAATTAGTTACTGTATTATTGACACATTGATGTAAGCTATCACATCCATCTTTTAATTTTCTCAGTAAATTCATCTTCTGATTTACTTTGCTTACCATATTACCAAAATTCTCGTTCAAGGTTGTGACGTTTCTATTGCATCGTTACGTCAACTTACTTCTACTTAACATTGGGGTGCATTCTAATATCTTGACGCATGTCATATCGGTGACATATTCCCGCAAACATCCTCGATTATTATTATCACAGAACCTTGTGGCATATTTGTTATATCTTTCTATAATATAATTTTAGGCTGCCTGCGTTAAGATTGCCTATAACGCTGTCCGTGACAATGTAGACTACTTTGTAGCTAGTTTTGCCATAACTACGTCCAATTTTGTATGGTCCCACAAAAATTCGAGCGAATTTGCTGTAGACTTTAGCTGGCAAATTAGACGATGTAGGGCTTCTAAGTAGTCCGTGCAGTCCCTCACTCTGCAGTTCGTAAAATCGTTAATTCTTTACCCTTTTCGCTCTCGTCTCAGCTTGTAACTCGAGTCGCTCGCGTGCTCTTTGAATTCTGAGATTTTGGCTTGGTACTGTATCCGGAGGTCTATATTGATCATTCTCGCGTCTAGGCTTATTCTTATAGATCCATCAGGCTTTTTGACAATTGCTAGCGGATTTAAATACGATAATCCTATCCTCAGTCATAGTTACGGTAATCTCTCTCACCTTTTCATGCAGACATTCCGGCACGGGGTAAATAATTCGCATGTATGATGAGTCAATTTAATCTCGTATTGGAACTTCTTAATCAGTCCAAGTTTGCTATCAAAAACATGCTTGAATTATTCGATCAAAGCGTCAAAGTTTCCTTGTGTGGCAGGTTCCAATGGTTCCTTCACCAGATAATTAATTCTACCCACATCTTCTTTCGTTTCATCCATATTCATTTCTAGTTTCTTTATGTCACCAATCATCGAAGTTTCTTTATCTCCTCTTCCTTGATAGTTTCTTGAAAATGCACCGCTCTACCATTCAAGTTCCACATTGAGTAATGAAATCAGCTCCTAGTATCATCTTGAACTTCATTTCCTTCAGCACAATAAAGATGAGTTCAAATTTTCTGTCTGCTATACCAAATTCAAATAGGACCTGTGTTCTACACTTAACAGCCCTCTTCGGGATAACACCTTGTATCTTTAGACTCGATAAAGGCATCATCGCTACATCTACTGCATTCTTTATTTTCTCAATTCATTCTTCCGATATAATATTGATACTCGCTACCGTATCTAACAGCGTTTTAATCTTCAGCTCGCCCATCGTCACGATAATTAATGGTAGTTCAGTGCGCCTTGCCTTTCTGTATTCTTTTTCTTCCTTTTCGTAAATTTTGTCTTCGTCCGTTTGGTCAGATATTATAATGAAATATTCACATCGTCTAGCTATAATAGCCTCAAATGGCCAAATATCAAGACAACTCTTTACATAATCATACATTTTATCTGGACATTATCAATTGTTGGCTAAGTGTCATGAGCTCGCTGAGCTGAAAAGCATTAAGTCTAAAATGTTCTGAGGTATCGACCCAAGGGCTTTGAGCCAGAAACCACTGCTACATTTAGTGCGATCAGAGAAGAAATGCAAAAAGTCAATGATTTGCCGCCTTTCAGCGCCGTATTCCGTATTTAATGTAGGCCACACTGCAAGATTCCCACGTGTTACAGTGCTATTGTAAATTACAATTGTACAGTAGTTAGGTGGGTTCTATGTTACAAAACCATTTTAAAATTAAATCTCAAGTGAAATTCTAATTCTGGAAGGCTTTATGCCCCACTTAACTGACGACGGAGCTGAAAGGCATTAAACAAAATATATTTATTAAATTACAATTCATATTCCGCTGACATGAATACAACATAGATGACTAATATAGTGTGTTTATGACGTTCTATCTGTCTCCTGAAAAGTAGTGAAAACTGACTTAAAACTTTTCACCTCCAGCCGATTCAATTAGTCAACTGTATAAATGAATTGAAATTCATTCTACTGAACCCTTAATATACGATGCTCATATATTAATGTTTCGTTATTTTATATGTGCTGTTGGAAATCAATATTATAGACATGCTGAAACACCGTCTGTTTCGCAACATCAGGTAGTTTGCTAACAGACAGCAAGTCGGCAGGCTTAGGACCCAACATTCCAGAGAACAAGGGAAGAGGGTTGAAGAAAGAATTTTTTACTGGCCTTGCAACGGGACGATGTACCGTAAGTTATTGGTGAACGCACGGGAGCGCTGGGCGGACGCTATGAGTCAGTGTGGAAATATGTTATCGTCTACCAGCGAATGACAGAGAAGGCTACTGTATTTATGAAACAGAAATACGTTGCAGAAACGCCAGTGGATTGAGTGCCGAACTTGGAATTGAACCAGCGATGGGAACGAATGACGCTTGGTACAGCGGGAATTTAGCATCACAGCGGATCGACTGCAGATTTGGAGGGAATTGGATTGTGGATTAATCTACGATCGAATTTTTTTCCGATGAACAGAACCTTGCAGTTCTCTTTCATACGAGTGTTTGGATGTAATCCACATGTCTGTAGCCCGATTACTCTAGATATTGGCATTGGAGTATGTCCCCACTCCTCAAATTTGGGCATTTGCATATAAATAGTGGTCTTGGAGATGCAAAATTCATTTCTGTTCTAGATTCCATAAACTCATATTGTGTTTGTCAAAGGACACTGACATATTACTGTTATTCTGTGTGTCATATGGCACATTTGAACTTATAAATTTCACGTCTGAGGACGTTTGGACTTGTTACTTTTGGCGTGTCGCTAGACATTGAAAATTGTATTTTAAACATTTTCACATCGTAAAATGTATTATATTTGTCCAGTTGGACAACAATTAAGTTGTGCGTGTGATATTTAGATGGCTACCATGCTATAATAATTAGGGAAAGTCTTCAAAAATTGCTACGGACACTAAGCGAATATAGTAACTCAATAAAGCAATTTAGCCGGTTAGTTGTACGTATGACTATAATAATTTAACTTTCACGATTTTATTCCATGTAGAAGAAAACATCATGAAGACAGAATCCAGCCGTAATGGAGGAAGGATGTCATTGAACACCAGTACTCAGATTTTGTTCGAGAAGGGGTTAGCTTCTCAGTAGGGGTCAAGGAGGGTGACATCAGCTGAATGTTTGTAGAAAGGCTGAGTACAATATTCTGAATTAATTCATTTTGGTCGTCTCTAGCTTGGTAAAAGGGAACAGAGAATATATTATTTGTTGTTGTGTGTTTTTATTTAGAATCTTGTATTAGCTTAATTTACCGACAAACCATTTAATTTGGGGAACTCATCGTGACTACTGTGTAAATATTTTTTGTGAGTGTAAGTTAATTTAATTCACGTACACTTGGACTACATGTACCATCGGGTTCAGGAGTGTTATTTTGCGATGTTTCATTCCGCATCAGCGTGAGCTATGGTTTTGGCGATAAGTGGATCTTTAGTAATGTAAAATTTAACGACATACATTGGGGGATTTAACAGGTTTTGTTTTGCTAATTTTTCATTAAACAGGCTGTTTTGATTAATGCCTTATTGCATTTTTTGAATTCACGGAGAGCCGTCTGTTCTCGGAGTAAGATATTATAATCACAGATGTTGAGAAATTGTGTTTGAACACTATTTTATCGAGACTTTGATCTGGCGTGATTGTGATGTAGAATGTGTGTATTGTCAAGTCCAGGAAAGTGTGTTCATGGTGTCCATGTGTGAATTAATATGCACTGGAGTTGGTCCTGAGTCCATCTCTGTATGCAACAAATATATTATGTCGACAGACGTGCTCCGAGGAGACGCTGTGCGAATTTCGTTGAGCCTTATAATTCCTGGGTGAATTATTGAGACAATGTAATGTATTTGGATGACACACATGATTTATTTAGGTAGCTGAGACTACGATTTCGTCGGTCTTGGACATTTGGGCGCTTTTCTGAGATATTCTGGTAAAAACACCTGCGACATTGACAAGTTGAGTGATGAGGTATTCCACTGTATACGCGCACAGATCGGAGATAACGACTTGTGGTAATTAGGAGGCCAGCCAAGGTTGGACTGCGACCTGTGATATTTAAACAGATAGCCTGTTAATGGGGATGCTATTCACGCCAAGTCCGTAATTCAAGTGTTGTGATGATATGGAAATTTGTCTATGTTGTGATTTTAGCCTGTTGACTCTATTTTTGTAATTTTTGTATATTTGCATACCCTTGTATCTTCATGTAAAGTGACAAGCGTTCAGGCCGTCTGCTCATTTTAGTGTAGTCACGATAGTGTTGCCGTAGCTTTGTTTAAGACCTGATTGGGGCATTTATTTCTTACGTGCCCCGTGCACTGTGTTGGGACGTCTGTTTGGAAATCTTGTAATAATAATTTTAGAAGGGTAGGTTTGTCGGTGTGTTTCGTATTTGTGTCGAGCCAGTCGAGTAACTGTTTTCCCATGAGCCAAGTCTAGATACGAAAAAATACGGGTTTGCAACTTGCTGAGTGCTTCAAATGGAAGCGAATTGCCGCATAAATGTTCTCGTGTCTTTTCAGCATTCAACTACCATCAGCGGGCACACACACAGAAATTGAAGTGATGACGGACTTGATCCATGTGTTTGATTTTTAGCATATTTCAGGCTGAGTGCTTTATTTGATTTTGTATTTTATTATACTGTGGGAGTAAATTCAAGGGAGGTGTTCGTTGTTTGTTTTGTGACTTGATCAGTTATTCAAGTTGTCTTATTTTATTTTGGTTTCACATTCCTTCCTTGTTTAAATACTGTGCGCGTTTGACGAGGATTTCCGGGAGCCATAGACGGTAAATGACCCTTCCGAAACCCTCCTCCAACGAGAAGACGGGGAGGAATGCATTCTTGGACTAGGAATGCACAAGGAAACCGTACTCGGGAGGTGTCGGGTGTAATGAGAGATCAAAACTCCCAATCCAGAGGAATACAAACACAAAATACAATAAAGAGGCCAGGCTTACATTCAAATCGCACTCGATTTATTCAAATGTGGCAGACCCCTAACCTATTTCAGAAAGGGTAAAAACGGCTAATCCGTTCAAATATAAATTTACTCGTCTCCGTGAGAAAAATCCTAAAAATTAAGCGTCTCGAAGTCCTACTAAAATGAAGAAATCAACAAATACGGCTAAGAGAATGACACGTAATACATCTCTACACAATTACTTCGGAGATTGCAATAATAATGATAATACAAGCCTGAATTTACAACAAAGAAAGATATTTACTTGTTTACAATGCAAATAGTTCGTTACATTTACTGTACAATACGTTTGAGAACTATGCTATGATGGTGCCATCTCTAACATTAAACATTACAGTAATTTAAGCTAATACCTATCGTACGTTAAGTTTAGCAACAATATAAACGAGAAGCGTTTCATCCAAAATTTATTACCAAAGAAAATCTAAGCACATTCTGAACCTAACAGATTAAATGGAAAAAGCTATACTAGTGTACAACACGAAGTTATTACAAATCACTCTTTAAATTTGCGCAATTGGCTCCACTGACCTGCCTACTCGCAGCTCCACTCTTTGTGAAGTTAGGTCATGAATGTATGGGAGAGAAAATTATGTCGGCGACGACACGAGAAATTCATGGCAAATGTCGCATTATCAGATCAACTACCGTGTTTAAACACGTAGTCAACTGATCGTCGTCTCATATTAGGGAATGCTATAAATTGTATTTAAAATGTCGAAGAGTAGCAAAATCTAAGCATTGGTCATCTAGGTTTCATTACGTTTAGTGGGTTTATTCATGTTTGCAAATATTTCCTAACACTTCAATTAGGTTTCAGTTTAGATAAAAATCCTGTTATTTGATTATTATAATCTTATGTATTAAAGTCATCTTTTAGTCCTCCAGTTTCCCTGTATTGGTTTAGTGACCATGTTAAACTCGAAAAGTGTGAAAAATTGGTGTTAATCTAACCAACACCAGACTCATAATTGGAAGAAAAAAACCTTTCCAAACCTTCATGTGCACATATAAGTGCTTCCCAAGAACACTCGGCCCTTCGGCCATTTGCTCAGTCAACGGGACAAAAAATAGTACACGTTACAGGCTCAAATAGTACCAAAAAGCGTACCTTGCAGCTAAGGGTAATCAGATCCTACCTCTGTAGTGCTTAATAAATGTAACAATGGTTTTCACTAGCCTTATACAATTCCAGCCTGTGGACAAGGTTATATCTGCTGTACAAATCAGCTGTGGATTTTAATTGTATTCTTAAACGTACTTAAAGTGTGCACGGACTGCGATTGTATCAGAAATTTATGCAGTCAAGAAACATGTGTTATAATAAACCTGGGTCTTACTTAGAGTTACAAAATGACCCCTCACATCGAAAATGAGTTTTTAGAAAAGACTTCAACAAAGGGAATAGTAATATGGAAGAGATACGTAGATGATGTAATTTGCATCAACGATACTGAATTAACAAGCGAAGAAACAATTCTCCAATCCATTAATAGCCTACACCACTCAATCAAATTCACCAAGGAATCCGAAACAGATCGAAAATAAATTATCTCGACATAACTATTGAACGTTAGGACAACGAGCTTTCATACTCCATATTCCGAAAAGCCACACAAACCTCACATGCAATCGACAATCAGTCTAATCACCCCAGTACTCATACATTAGCGGGGTTCAATTCAATGGTGCACAGAGCTTTATACATACCCATGTAAACAGACAATTATAACAAGGAAATAAGAACCATTAAACAAATAGCAAAGGAAAACAATTTCCCGCCAAGCAAAACAGACCAAATTGTAGCCAAACATAAAAATAAAGATAAAATGTTTCCAAAACCCTACATTAATGAGAAAAAATTCGCGCGCTTCAACTATGTGAATGAGAACACATATAAAATCACTAATCTATTCAAAAAGCAAGGCATAAAAATTGCATTCACAACGAATAATACGACCGGGAGGCACCTGCAAAATAGCAATCTAAATAAACAAGACCCGTATTCAAAGTCAGGGGTATATTCTATTACATGCCAAGGCATTGGTTGTCAAGCTAATTACATTGGACAGAGCGGAAGACGAGTAGATACACGTTATAATGAACATAGGAATGAGATAAGATACGGAACACATTCAGCCGTATGCGAACATATGTGTGACACGGGGCACAGCTTCACTAAAATTGAGACTGATCTAAAAATAATTCATCACGAATCGAAAGGCAGAGCTCTCGACATAAAAGAAGCAACCGGGATTCACCTAGCTAAACAAAACAATCCCAACAATCTAAATGAACACACTTTTATGGAGATTTCACCCCTTTTTGCTCTACTAAAAACACACCCTGTCGAAAACAAGACACAACTTAGCGATACAGCCAAGCTAGATAAAAAAGGGGGGAAATAGCGGTGGTTATAGGTAAATGTTATTTGGATCAGTTGTACTATGTACATTTTTCTGCAATAAACCTAGGCCGATATGGGCGGCAGTATTAAAGGTGCCGGGACGTCTTCAATAGACCGTGTACCGCTTAGTATAAATGGCGTTTTAGCCCATGCGTGGCGAAGATAGTTCCACGGTCTTTAGTAGTTGCAGACTCCTGCATTCAATAACATACACTTTTATCTAGATTTGACAAAGTCACACAATTATACATGGCACTGACCTCTGGAAGAACATGGCAACTAAAGGGAGGAAGGGGAAAACCAGTTCCACCCAGCGAACACTCGGGGTTAGTCGACTACAACTGGTGTCTATGGAAACACGCAACTGTTTCAAGTTCCAGTTAAAGAGACAACTCGATAAGTATAAGCTTGCATTATTTCAGTATAATCATAGTTGATAATGCAAAACCATATATTCACCACTAACAGACAAATTCCGGATTTTCATCACTATTTTAGAAGTTTACCTAACATTAGATATACCACATTTAACATACACCGACTGTTGCATTACCAACACTGCAACTAAATAATCGTACATATTGTATATATTTTTCACCTGTATTCTCAAACATAGATGTTATAGCCTAAGTGTAATGGATCTGATGATGATCGCTTGACGATCGAAACTGGTCATCCTAGTGTATTTATTAATCTTATGTAATTTATTTCAGGATCAGGGCATAACCCAGCTCTATTTGGGTACATTCGTGTTGACCGACTGAAAAGCACCAAACTTTTGTTTACTTAGGCAACACTGAAAAATGGCTTCAAACCTCACAATGTCATCTTAATAACTACAGCATTGGTTCATAGTCGTCAAATTGTCAATTGATAAAAATAAAACATAAGAAACACTCCCATGTGTTTGTGCAGCGACAAACAGGTTTCATGCGGTGGCTGCTAACATACAGTTCACTGCCTTCTGAATTCATTCACTTGTTGAAGAGTGCGTGGCTTTCGCGACCAGTAGGTCAGTATAATTGACATTTGCCGGGCTACGGCCTTGAAAAACATCTGGATACAAGGACTAACTGTACCCAGTGGAATGCATTGGTGGCATGATTATATGACAGAATGTTTTTACGTAAATGGGCTCCCTTCGGCGCACTGTTCTCGAGCTCCCAAAAATGTATTTACAATGATAATGACAAGAGCGTTTGTCCCAGGCTCTGGCAAATGATACGGTATAGTGTAGTACTAAATAACAACGTGAAACAAAGATATAAACCCTACCTAAGAATGTGCTATGTAAGGTCTTCTGTAAGTTAATCTCCCTGCCATGATCGTACATCAAAAGAATCTACTTTCAGTCGGACTCACTTGACTTCCTTACACGTCTCCAGCGTATATGCATTGCCTAGTCTCCTCGGCAAATTCTGCGGCATGGTTATGGTATTCAAGACTCCGTCCTTCCATCAATAATTGTCATCCGTCCCTAAACCCCTCCATATCGGGATTTTATTCCATAATAATCTCCATGATAGTTGGAATAATCAGCGTGTCCACGTGGCGTTGAACCAATAAAAGTAGCTCCATGATGGTGAAATATTCGACGTTTTCACTGAGTTTAAATGAGTTGTAACTTTGATTAACTGAATTCATAGATTCTACACTAATATAGCGGGTTGTTGCAAAGAATGTCCATGTATTCATCCGCTCACAGACTCGACATAGCAGCCTGTGCTACAAGATTCACTAAAAACTTTTGTGTCATTTAAACACACACTTATTGCTTCAAACTGGAACGATTTGCTCATGAAAAATTCTCCTCTTAAATGCCGGCGAGTGTTACACCAAGAATTATAACGTTTTAGCAATAGGAACAGTCTTCACTCGATCAGCAATCATGTGCTCATAACTAGGTTCGTTTCCGCGTTGACGGAAAAAGTACCAATTTCACGAATATTATTAATTCACTTTAAATCACAGTTCTTACTAGTTCTGGCAGCTTTACTGCATGCATTAGTACGTTATTACGCACTCGATGGTAATTACCAAACGTGGTATTCGTGGATTCAGACAACGATTATAGACTACGTCTGCACAGAACCTCGCCTGCTATAGAAGTGTGCTCATCAAAATGCCGGGTGTTCCGATCAAGTCACCAGTCAAGTGTGCAACTATAAATATTCTTCCCATTCTCTGTGGGGTTACATCTTCATTTCCTTTTGCTAACAACAATCATATAATTCTCCAGTGCTTCGAAATATGTACAAACATCTTCTATTAAATTCAGTCTCCAAGAAATATAAAAAATAATTAACATTGGCGGCGCGGAAACTTGTGGTGCTTCAAATTAGAGTCACTGATTCTCTTTGGGAGTCCTCGGTTCATCCACAGAAGTTATGCTCTTCATTAGCTATCGATGTCACATTGCAGATGTGAACTCGGGCTCGGTACCCCTGTCACCTTGTTGTAAATAGAAGCAAATGATAATTACCTATATTACCAATAGCTACAGAACAAGGATTGAACGCGACCCCGAAAATGATTCTTGTTACATGCTTCTTACAAGGGCACACTACAAAGATTATTTCCTTTCCATTTTCATACATAATTAGCTTTCCTTACATTCAGTGATATAACATTTCCTTTTCCTTAATCCTATTTCACTCAAATGTTATGCTTAGATTTGGATATTGCATCCCACAAATTCAAATGCCCATTCACATAGATTGTCACACTGACTGATGTTTTATTAGGCTAATTCGCATTAAAGATAAATTTTTAATTTACCTAAATTATTCCACCACAGAACGTTCTTCGTAAACCTTCCCATATGTGGTTTTATTATCTCTCAATATCACCATTAATTATCAATTTCTCGACAAAATAGTAATTATATTTCACTTTGTAAGATGTTTTTATTCTAAACCACCGCATATCGGGCCTCAATTACGCATAATTCATATACCAATTCTTACTGATTTCATTACATTACATCACCGAGCGAGCTACATGGGTTTGACAGCAGTTGAGTGATCCAGTTCCCAGGTACGTCACGAGAAGTACAGCAAATCAAATGAGGCTTTGCTAGCATATCTATGAATCTGCCAGGTACTAATTCACCCAAAACTTAAAAGAAGTTGTTTCATTACATTACCCTGCGCCAAATTTCCCTTTAATTTTTCTATTAAATTTCATGTTATTTGCATTCGCTTCTTTTATTTCTTTGAAAAGTTTCCACCTCAGATTGTGTGATCTGTTCACAGGCTATTGACTTCAGCATACAGTTCAAGAGGTATTCATACTTATGGATGGAAGATCGTGATATGTACCTTCAGCAATTTCACGATTATGGTCGGCAACTTACGCCGAGTGAGATAGATAGTCTATCAGAACCAGGAACTACAATACCATTTAGTCATCCAGAATTACCAGCATACAGTGAGCAGGTAATGTGCAGTCTAAAAATTAAATTGCGTTTAATTATTTGTTTAAAGTACTGTAATTAGCAAAGCTATAATACTAAGTGAAGGAAGAATTTAAATTTTCACAATACACCGCGTACACGGCCTTGTGTACATTGTTCACTTAGTAAACCACGACCAATTACTTGCCTTGCGGGGTCGGTCACGAACAGTTATCGGTTCATTCACAAACAAAAGAAGATATTCCTGCGTAACAAGTTCACTCATACACCGTGAGTAGATTATAGTCTAACACGTTCACTCTACACTATGAGCAGATTATATTGTAACAGGTTCACTAAATACTCCATAAGTGTATCCTACTGTAAAAGGTTCGCTCCGAATACCATGAGTTCACTCAACATGCCATGAAAAGATCCTATTGTAATATATTCGCTCACTTCACTATATATTGTAAGAGGCTCCTTCTCGAACTGACGCTGTGTAAAACCGGTTATAATTCGAATAATCAAAATTTTTAATTGACCGACAGCTCCAATTATTTCCTTTATGATTTTCAATTTTTCGATTTATAAAGCCATTGCCGGGTTTCATTACCTTTTACAAATACCACATTGGCTGCGGCTAAATGGACTTCCATCACCATCTCTAAATATTTATAAGAAATGGTTCCTTGATTCCAGTGTAGTTGCAAATGATTTTCAAACCATTGGGTTTGTTTACGGTCTTTCTCACACACCAAATCAAAAGCATAGGGTGGTTTAAACACCAAACGGATAGCTTGTGATATTAAAAACGTCGAACAATCGGTGATGGCCACTTCTTTAAATATAAATTTGTTATCGGCAATTTTAAACCCATCAGAGTCCACAATCAGTGTGCGCAAAATATTGACGCTTGCCTGGGCCAATTCCAACTTACAACTGACTGACTATCAACGTCCAAGGTTACCAACGGCATTTACTTACATCCCATTCTAGTAAAAAAAATGAGCTCACTATCATTGTGCTCACTTAGGTTAGGGTATGAGAGGTGACATTAGAAATAATAACAACAACCTATTTTTATTACTTCATTTCATTGGCATAAAATCATTACAAGCTTTACATTCTTTTGCCATTTTGGGATAGTGACGATTCCAATTCATACAACAATTCAGTCTTTTGTGTTTAAAGCGTCCATGACACCGATGATGTCCCAATGTCTCTAAACTAGGCGTTTTCAACTGTGACCAGCTCAGCGAAGCATCGTTGACGCCATAGGTCCACACGTATCATAACTTTTATCATCACTCAGAAGCACTAGTGACGGGTAACTTGAATGGCAGGGTATATTACCCACATCCATTCTACAGAGGAAGGGGCAGGCTGGTGACCAAAGCAGATGTTCCTGCATAGGTTCATCACTCTCTATCTACTGGTCTATGGTGATGGAACAAAACCAACATTTCATTTCATCTCTTGTTTTTAAATAATAGAAACCAGCGGCAGCCAAGGCTTGAGGGCTCACGAAAGGTACAGGCCACGTCGCAAAGGTCTTGAAACGTTGTTCATCAGATTTTAAATTCATGGATGTGACACTTCTTGAGGCTTTAAAGCAATGCATGACTGAGCTGCTTGACGCTGGTTCGCCTATTATTTATACACTAGTCACTTGGTTCGGCAGTGGATAATAGTTGACTTGATTGCGATGAATAATGAGACAATAAGCTGTATTTTTTCGGCGGGACATTTCCATGCGTTTCAAAATCTAGTTGGATTGCTTGACAGACTATTCCAAGTAGGAACAGTCAAAGACAATCAGTGGCGCCCTTGCCTTAAACGCTTGGGGCTGACAACATGGGGAAATTGTCTTTTTGATAATACGACCATCTACATTTTGAAAACAAGTCGTACAGGGGGCCAAACTTATTTGTTGAAAAATCCAAATCCAGTCCATCATAGGGATAAACTGCTCTGTTAGGAAAAGACGTGCATTTCTCAAATGTAGGTGTTCAAATTGCGTGGCATCTTTGGTTTGTTGATACTTGCGATTGGTTTGAAACCCTCTGTAGAGAGGTCTCCCTGCCTAGCGGGATGTTTCACAGACCATCTGTGCGTGTTGGTCGTTGGTAATAGGGGGTACTCTTGGAACGCCCAGCTTCTAAATTCCATGGGTACAGGCATATCCCTTCCTACAATCTTGAGCATTTCCAGTTTTTGCTATCGGAAAGGGTCACATACGGTACTCTCCATAGCATTCGTTGTAGTTGAATTTTAGAAGTCATGGGTGCATCTTCGGATCCCTTGCGTGCATTATTTTCGCTCCTGTGTCTGACCAGATAATGCACTTGCCTTGCGTTTACCACAATAATCTGGTGATATTCAGCAATGCCTAAAATGAGTTTAAGAGGTAAAAATCCGGTAATGGTGCCATCGGTGTGAACCATCCAGTCATTGGTTGAGTCAGGAGACCATCCTGCCATTCAAAGTGTATTTCCTTCTTCCTCACTATAAGAGGGGTATAGTTTCATGACACTTGAAATACCCACATTTCGAGTGGTATCCACCACAATATCGTTAATCACATATCGCATCTCAGAAAACAAAAAGGCAAAAGCATGGTTGGCTAACTTGGATGTCGTGGGTGTAGAACCATCGGCTTTTGAGAGCCGACCTTCATTCTGAATGACACTTTCGTGGGGTAAGGTATAATATCTTGGTTTTTGATAACAAATTGCATTTTATAATTGTTATTTAGTCCAGGTGTTTGAGCTTGATAGGAATAAGGGTCAATTCTTACCACCCCTTCTTGCTCCTCGATGCGGTTCACCACCTCTAGGATAGAATTCATCATGTGGGTTTACGTGGTAACACAGATGCTGTAAATCTGCTTGCTCTTAGGTGTTAGCGTGTATTCACGTGGCATACAACTAACACAATTCCTAGACGGTGTTGTTGCTTTATACACCATCTTGTAAATCACTGGTGTGATAGAATCTAGTTGAATGAGTTGCTGGTCTCTATTGATCAGTCTTAAAGTTATATTACTAATACCATCAACAGCCACAGAATGAAAAAGCACCACAGGAAGGTTTTCACGAATAATATAGCCAATGGGCGACGCCACAATAAAATCATAAAGTGAATGCGATGGATCTTGATTGGAGTACACATTGCTAATAATATTACACGTCACCGACACGTGATGGTCCTCACTCAATTTCACTTCATAGTCAGAATCATGTGTTTTTTTTTGGGTTCCAACACTCGTGGTAGAAAACCTAGTAAACGACCAATGGAATTGGACTGAGATTGTAAGTCAATCTTAAACGTGGATAAAATACTGCAGCGATGACTGTTGGTATTTCCTGTTAGTTCAAATTTGCGTGTGCCAATAAGAAATGACTTTAAACCATATTGGTTTATACGCACCACATAAATGTGTTCATAAATATCGTCTATCATATATCCACCAGAGTTCAGGGCTAGCATGGAATCATCATAGTAAAACTTGTTGTTCGCATTTTTACGTATGTTGTATATTCTATTGTACGTTTCAAGAGAAACAAGTCCCAAACCATAAGGTCTTTCACTCAATTCAATCGGAGGGAAAAAATCTAGGCTGACGTCAGGTCCACGTCCATGCAGAGTAAGCGTCTTACTTTCTGCCGACATACTGTTGACGTTTTTGCTTATGCTGTGTCTTATAAAAACATTAAAGACAAACGCCCACACTCTTGGCTGTTAAACTTTTCTGACGTTTTACATTATAATATATCTTGGTCTGTTTCCAGAATAGGTGACTATTCCATGGGCGAGGGTAAATTCTCAAAACTGTCAAATTACCATACTGTGGAACCCTCTTTCACATAAGCTCCATAATGGGTTCCAGGCGCTTGGTAATCATCTCGATTTAGGACAGCACATTCCTGTTTCCATGATCGCGGTGGTATTTGGTCCCGCATAAACACACCTCGAAAATGGAAAAGCATTAGTTGTTTGGCATAGCTTTCGACTTCTCCATGGGTCAGGGCATATCTTGTTATAGCTGTGGTTAAATGTTTTAATGTTTTATTTGGGGATAGCTAAATCCCAAGTCCTCGTTTATAAAGGCTGGCTTTAAATTGGCGTTTCTAGCCCCCATCGCTTCCATCGTTTCATTGTGTTACTGACTTTCTTTCAATTGTTGTTTGCCTTGTTCAAACGCTTTAATGGTTTTTGCCACACCATTAGCACAACCCTTATGTGTACCCAGGGCGTCTGGGCCACTGAATAAAGCAGGTAATAATCCCACTCGTTTGGGGTCATGAATCACTCGGCCTTGTTTTGAAACCTGTCGTTTATGTTTTGGAATAACACGTCTCTGTGCAGCTCGGAGGGCTTTCTTTATCGTCAACACATTATTTTTTAATTTTTCCTTCGTAAGGGCTTGTCAACCTATGCCTTAGCCTCATTCTTTGGCAATGACAGGGTCTTATTTTTAGATGTTTTTACCGCTTATCTTTGTTTCACCATGATGAAGAAAAACCTTTCACATGAAAGTTTGAGTGACAATTAACGTGTGGTCATTATTTCATGGCTGTATATTCAAGTTCCACATAAAGCGGGAAATCGTTTATCGTGTTTCCTGCTTCTTTTTCCTCCAAGGTTAGAATCAAATGGAAAGAGAGTTTATCGCCCACGCTGACTGTATAATCACCAAGTAGTGACATGGCACTATGGTTTATTCGTATGGATAAATGTCTTATATCAGGTGTACCGTCCATAATTCGAATACGTCCATCATACGGTAAATGATAACTGGTTGAGCCTTATGGTAAAACATAGGTAACATCGTCAATGTCATTGACAAAACCTCGATGCTCATGGTCTTGAGAAATACATGAGGTTGGGGTTTTATCATGGAGGATACATAGTCTTCCACAAATTGTTTGGTTACTACCTCATGGGGTCCTATGGAGTCTAAACATCAGCTAGTCGTCTTCGCGTCACGTGTAAACGCTTGCCTTTAATTTCACACCTCTTGTTCATTATCAAAGTTAAAAACTGTTTGGTACAGACATCTTGTGGGTTCACAAGGTCGGTCACAGTATAGCCATCATCAGTAAGCTGAGGCACTTTGTTCTATTACGTTCGCACCTGGTTATCCACATACTTTTTGTGGCGGCATCCGTAGACACTTGAGGATGCTTCACTTAGGTTAACCGCTTCCCCTTAAAGTCATAATCTCCCCGTTTAGTGCGTGGCATCACGGACCTATCCACATAGTGTTTATTAGCAGCGTCTGTTTCTTGTTTAGGATCATGTATTGGGATAGAGCTAGCTTTGGCCAATAACGCACTCCAAAGACATCCATCGTCAACCTGTAGTACTGGTCTACTGTTCCAGTCTCAAGGTCCGGTTCCATGTATATAGGCAGCCTGCTAGCCTCTGTGACCCTTAGTTGATATGAAGATTATTAAGCAGCTAGAGTCATTCCCCGTGGGGGACATGGTATCCCATCTCTAACCCACATCACGTGAACAACGCCACGGTTCACTGTCTCCGTCTTCCATTCGCTGCATCGCCGTGGATGTGAAAAAAAAACAGTCTTTTGCTTACACTCATCACAGTGCCAAATGGTCTGCGTTTTCAATTTTTTTTTTTTTTTGCAAAATCCCTCTATCAGCCCCTCTACGTGTTTCTGGATGGGATATTTCACGTTTTCTATGCAAGTAAATGTTATTGCCCCGGATGCAGTGAGGCCTGATTCACTGATGGCTTTCGGTGAAGTATCCACTGAACGACAAGCCATCATTGAAAGCTATTTCAGCATGGGTCGTCACAAACCTATTGATTGCTTCTATCTCGGACAAACGTATTTTAAAATGTCCAAGTAACCTATTCGAGACAATGCCAATGTCATTGTTTTATTCCGCCAGGATGAGCGGAATAATCGCCACATTTATAATGAATATGTCAATCCAGATATGACGTTTCAAACGTTTACTGAATTGTGTGCCAAGTGCTGGAACACTCAAAGCCATGCCTGTTTGGTGATTGACAAACAAAGTGAACTCAACCAAGGACGTTATCGCTTAAGGGTTGATAATTTTATTACTCTTTAAGGGGCTGTCTCATTCCCTCTTAGTCATATGTCAAGACACCATAACATTAGCAGATATTCAATTGAAAAAGCATATTATTAGAGCAATAAATAATATTCACGAAAAGTTTCGTCAATAGAAAGGATCACGTGCGGATAGTGATTTGTTTATTCAACAACATTTAGCACCTCCTCTAAAAGCCACATTTAAGTACTCTTTCAAGCCATCTGAAACGCTACCCACTGTTTAACAAGCCACGCAGATTCTACACGAGAACCCTGTGGAAGAGGATGAGGACGAAGAAGAATTGACTAGTTTTAGCGATGTTGAGAATGAGGATGATCAGGCGTTTACTGCTAAAATAGAAATCTCACCCCTTGCAGAGTTTTTAAAAAAATATTGGCCATGGTCGAAACACCTTCCACTTCCAAGCAAACACCATTGTCACAACTCTTGGCCACGCCTCAACATAAAGATCAATTAAAACACATTTTAATAAAATATTATGGATCAACACTGGAACCCTATCTCACAGATCTATTTATTGGAAAGATGGATACGACGTATTGTGACCGAAATCCACCATGTTGGTGATGTTAAAAAGACGAGATTCGCAAAGCAACCTTGGAAGTATTTGATGAATGCAACATATTGTAATGTATTCCAACATGTGTTTGTAACAGACCCAGAGCTAAGGAAACACTCTTCATAATTATTCTAGCTGATAAATGGACCTATCATTATGGCATTGAGCTATAATTTAGCACAAGCGAGAGTCGAACATCTTCAAATCCTAACGGCTTTGACAAGTCGTGACGCAATAGATGAGGGGTGGAAACTTCCCCACGCTTGGCTTTGAATCAGGTGACTATGCAGCGTGCACTCTCTCAGTTCTAGAACACGGTGATTCGAGAATATTTTTCACTGGCTAAACTCATGTGTGCGCGAAGATGAGGTTTTCTAATACGTGTGGAAAGCGTGTGTTTGCACTATTTAACTATCCATCACAATTTGGCTGGTGATACGCCGATACTGATAATAATTTCTTTACCAGTGTTAAGTACAGTTAAGTCAGTGTTTTCGACGAGTGGCAGAAATACTGTAAGTAAGAATTATAATATTATTCAGCGGACACATTCACAGCACCATTGCGGACTGGAAATATATTCAACGTAGAACGCAGGCTAGTAGACATTGATATACAACTTGTTGCTGCGCATAACATATGACAGATCTTGTCATATTATTATTCAGCCAGGCACAAAGATATATAATGTTGAACTTTCTTTTTCGACACGATAGCTATACTAAATGTAACCGAATAAGATCAACATTTAATTGGATTGCCAGCAAGTGCATTCATGAATAATGAACAATATTGCAATTACAGCACCTATTCCAAACTAATAAAATAGTCGGAACATTTCGCCATCAGTGGCGTACAACCAATATTGATTTAAGGGGTTGTATGAAGTCATCCACGATGCCACTTGTAATTAAGAACAGTAACATGGGAACACTAATAAAGACTATATTACTATTCAGGATGTTAGCTTAAGCCATCAACAGGGAAGCTTAATGACCGGGATGAGTCCGAGATCTGGAGGACCGAATTCACGTTAGATCTGACGTCACGACGATGGATGCATTACAAGAGTATCTTAAGCGGCGATCTTGCAAAATTAAGTATAGGACCAAGATTAACCACGTCGTGGGAAATCACATAGACAACACATTCTCCGTAACCCTGAGCATGCTTTCAGACCACTTGTCTGAAATTATATGACAAGCCATTGCCATGTTATAATAACGTTCTCTCTTCCAGGTGACTGATATATTTCGAATGAATTCCCAAACTAAAGAGAAAATAATTTATATATATTAAAAGTAACACCACATACATATTTACGATATTTAACAAAATGTTTTATGGATGAATTCCATATTTTTATCAACTTATTCTAAACTTAGTTTCGTTCTTACTCGTGGCGTATTTTACCTTTATGGCGGTGGCAAGCGGAGCATTAAACTTTTGCAGAGCTATTTTTGAAACTTGATAATTAATTCTTGGCACATTAATTATCATCTGGATTCATGATGTGTGATACGAAACCCTACAGTAATTAATTCAGATTGTATAAAAATACGAAGCCGATAATAGTCGTAAACATTAAGAGACTCTGACCAGTCTTATTATTGCCATTTAAGGATTACTTCACATTATGTCAAAAGGATTTTGAATAAAGCACAATTATTAATAAGTTGTAGACACTTTATAGTGGTCTAAGAGCAGCAACTGTTGGAAATAAGATATTCCATTCCAACGCTTTAATAAATTAATAATTAATGAATTTCTTCGATGATATAAATGTTTGTGATTATGCCAGGATGCAGGGTCTATGCAGTCCTAGGTCAAATGAACTAGTATGTGCTTTATTATAGTAATTATATTTATATTTCCAACTTTGGGAAATAGTGCAATGACAGGTTTTTTTCCTGTCCAATTTATCGTCATTTTGTGCACTGTTGTTTGGGTTTAATGAGCTGGTCAATTCAATTTAATAATTATGCAGATCTTAGGCAATTCTACTGTATTCCTATATCTTTGAATGTAACTGTTACATCATCGAAATCTGAACAATTTAATTTATCCCATAAGGACATGTTGAATCCAATTTCTTATTTGAGAATGACTTGAGTGATTAGAATTCCCTTGTAAACCAATGTTTGGAGAAATTACGATAGATTAATGCTACTTTGAGCTGAGATGTTTTCCATAAGGAAACTTGGAATTATTGTGCTGATATAATGATAATAATAATTTATTTTCTATAAAAATTTAATCCAATTAATTAATTAACGGTCATTAATGTCAATCTAATATTTGTAAATATCAGGGATGTGTATAATTTGTGTGTGAATTATTAATTTAGTCTGTTTTATGGGAAGATTTTTTTTTTTACTACAAAGCTGAAACTGATAGTGAAGTGTTTTTTGTGTTCATATTCAGCTAAACAATGAACTCTCGAACTCTGATTAATTTTCTTTTGTGAGAACTTCCCATTTAAGTGAAATAGGACAGCTCAACGGCACAGTTGGACATTATGAATACTTTTATCCCAACCTAATGATTTCCCTTGAGTAATAGGAGTGTTAATATCTTTCTTTTGTCCGTCTGCTCTAAAATAAATTTAGGATCTCGATTTTAACAGGTTCTAATTATTCCTGTAGTTTAGAACTTCTCCCGAGTTAGTGTTACTTTTTCTTTTTCTTGTTTGTGAGGTATTTGTCCTGTTGAACGTTGCATGTCTATCCCTTTAAACGACCCGAGATATTCGATCTCTTCCCTGCCCGAGGTAGTTGTTAAGATTTTTTTATTGGACAAATATTTCCAGGACTTATTTTTTTTATCGGCTGTGTCCCTTCTTCGGTTTCTCGTTAAAATCGCCGGGCCAACGTGACGTCGGGGAAACGGGCACAGCGATTTGGCACCCTAAACGTGTGGGCGACGTTACGTTAGGCAGCAATTTGATGCCGAGAGTGATTAGCTCGACGGTTTGGTAACTTTTTTTTTTGCATTCCATTATTTTTGGGATAGTTGGATAGTCAGACGAGTTCTGATATCTAGCAATGTCATTGAATCTGGATTTTTTAATCAAATCTGGATGTTGTTTGTTTAACTTATCAGGTAAAGATAAATGTCAGGATAATTGGAAGTTTGAGAAATCGATGTGCTGTATTTATTCGACGTAAAACATGTTTGGAATTCATTCGAATATATTCAGTCTCATGGTCTTGGTTCGTCATCCTACTATTATGTTTCCCTAGTCTTAAGTATATTTATATATTTCTGTAATTATAATGACTGGTGCAGCAGAAGCAGAAGGACCCCAGGGCATTCCTGCTCAAATCCAAAGGGGCTTTGACAGGCTGTATGAGGATTTGAATGTGGTAAAGAACACTTTGGCTGCTGATAAGCAGGAACTTAAAGATAGTATAGCTACTGATAAGCCGGAACTTAAAGATAATTTGGCTGTTGATAAGCAGGAACTTAATGCACGGATAACTACATTGAATGAAAGTATAGCTACTGATAAGCAGGAACTTAATGCACGAATAATTGCATTAAATGAATGTTTAGCTACTCATAAGCAGGAACTAAAAACCGATATTGACAATTTATCAAGCAAAGTGCAGTTCATTAAAGATGATACACAGGATATTCAAGCTGACATATTAAATTTAAGAACTGATATACAAAAAGCCAATATGGAAATAGAAAGTATTAACTATTCTATAATAGATATTAAATCAGATATTCAGTCCTTAAATACAGATACTCAAATGGTATCTAGCGATGTAAAGAGTTTAGATGTCCGTTTGCAAACGCAAATTGCGCAAGTGCAGGCAAATGTTGAAAAAAGTAATTCAGCCTTAGACAAAAAGTTAGATGCTTGTGATACAAGACTTACCCATAATCTCAAAGTTCTTAGAAAGGAATTGCATACCCACGTATCAGCTCATGTTAACGCTGTTAAGACACAATTTGTAGACAGAATGCAAGATTTAGAAAAGAAGTTAACCGACAATTTAGATGGTTTAAGTAAAGATTTATCAGAACATAATGAGAGAGTACAGCAGAAAAACGAAAGAGTAGTTAAGAATTTGCTAACAGTCATTGACACTAATTCTACGGAGATAGCAGAAATCAAAGAGAAAGTAAACCAGCTAACAGAGAAATGTAACAACAATTTCGAGCACGTGCGTAATGAGCTACAGACACAGATGAGGAATAGTGTAATTATTACAGCGGCAGATATGGAAAATAAACGCAAGTTAGAGCACGACATGACCACAATTCGGATATCGAATCTGGAAACCGAACTAAGCAACATGAAAAATAATGACAGCCACACTTATGAACAACCAGGACAAATATTACAATCAGATAGTCCCAATGTTTTAAGAACATCAGATAGTCCCAATGTTTTATGAACTTCAGATAGTGCCAATGTTTTAAGAACATCAGATAGTGCCAACATTTTTAGCACGCCAGATAGTCCTAATGCTTATGGAACGTTAGATACGGAAGGGAATGGATCCAATTCAACTACGAAGGGACACGTCACAATAATTCGAAACTTTGATGATCGACCACGCATGTTTGATGGGGGTAATAACTTGACACCGATGGAATTCCTGAGAGATATTCGGGATTACATGGATGAAAACAGGATATCCAAGGACAGAGGGCTCAGAATAGTTGAAAGACACTTGGAAGGAGTTCCTTTAAATTGGTTTAGGGCATTTAGATGTTCTTTTGTTAATATGGAAGGCTTTATTCATTCATTTCTACACCGTTTTTGGAGTTCAGATGAACAATTGGATATTAGAGCGGAAATGTACTCTAAGAAATATGCCACGTCCCATCCGACAAGATATGCGAATTACTTCACCTCGAAGCTCGCAAAGCTACAGTTTCTAACTCCCCCTTTACCACGCCAGGAACTGATAAGAGCCATAACGAGGCAATTTCCCATCGAAGTGCAGCGCATGCTCATAGTATCGGGAGTAGAAACCCTGGAAGATTGTGAAGAAGTTCTTAGGCGTATGGATCACGTTACTCTAGGCCAAAATGGTAGACATCACAGAGAGGAAATTCGGGAAATAAATGCAGTCTTAATGGATAGGACAGCCCAAACAGAAAGACCAGCGCAACAAGAAGAGAAGACATCGAGGGATTCTAACCACTGGGAAAATGATTATCACTACAACCGTAGAAACGATCATAATAATCCGAGAAATACCCCGTACAATCGAAGATATTCGAGGTATCGTAACAAAGGACAAAATAAATGGTACCAACGCGGGAGGTTTAACAGCTACTCCAACCTGAATAATATGTCTCAAGAAGACAGGAACAAGCAAAACAGTAACAATTTGGACACCAGGTATCAGGAAAGCCGAGAATATATAGAACAATTAAGAAATACTCGACCTTCAGCACCAACAGAAGAAGAGTTAAACCAGCCTAGTACTAGTGAGCTGAACCAAGAAAAAAAACGTCCAATCAACAATAGGCAATCAAATTCTAACCAACTCAGACATTGTACAAATTCAGGAATTATACGAAATAAAGGATGAAGATCTCATATTTGAAAATGAAGAAGTACGCCGGGGGATCACACATGAATTACCGATTATTTCTTCAAATGTAATGGGATGCCAAATAAAGACGTTAGTGGACACAAGGGCCGTGGTTTCCATTATATCACAGTCATGCTTAGACTTGCTCCAGTCAAAAGGAAAACTTGACATTCTTCCTGCATCAACTGTAAAGATTAGAGGAGTTATCCCTGACAGGATAATTAAATGTAAGCAACAGGTAATGTTATAAATGGAACTTGACGGAAGGAAGATACAACACATCTTCCTAGTCTTATCAAATTCAAATTTCGATATCATAATCGGAGTTGATTTCATCTCTGACAATGCTCCAGTCATCGATATGAAGAACCGATATATATATTTTACTTCCTCCGAGGGACTGAAAGAAGAGGCTCGTGAAGGCGTAGTATGGGAGTTTGGAAATATGGATGTCATGAATGAAATAATCAATTCAGTGGAAACAGAGGATGGGAATATAGAAGGAGGAAAAATCAATCCAGAAACTCAACAGAGGTTGAATGATTTATTATAAGAATATGATGATATTTTCAATAGCAAACCTGGACTAGTTAAAAATTTTGAGTATGAAATCCAGTTAACTGATGCTACTCCTTATCGAAATAAATTATATCCGATTCCGGAAAAATGGCAAGCTGAGGTTGAAGACATGATCTAGAAGATGGAAGATGATGACATCATTTGTCAAATGCCCACGCCTTTCCTAAATCCACTGGCGGTCGTGCACAAGGCGAATGGCCAATTACGCTTATGTCTGGATGCGAGAGGATTGAATGAACGTCTGCTCTTGGAACATGATAGACCTCCGAAAATTCGGGAAATTTTGAGGAAATTTGAAGGAAAAACATATTTTTCTACCATAGATTTGACCACATCATTTTACCACGTAGCGTTATCTGAAAATTGCCGAAAATACACTGGTTTTCTATTTAATAACATAACCCATGCTTTCAAGAGAATGCCTTTCGGTTTAAAGAACAGCGGTCCTGTGATTATAAGAGCATTGGATTCCAACCTAAAGCAAGAAGTCAAAGCGAATGTGATATGCTACATAGACGATATAATAATTGCATCTACAGACGGGGAACAACATTTACAACACCTCAGATTATTGTTTGATAATTTGAAAGCAGCCAACTTCAAAGTCATCCGTGACAAATGCAGTTTTTTCACACTGAAATCAAGTTTTTAGGCCTCATCATCGACGGACATGGATATAGGCCTAATCCTACAAAGATTCAGGTAATTGCGGAGATTCCCCAACCGAAGAAAGTACGTCAAGTTAGACAATTCTTAGGAATGTGTCAATTCTTTTCAACGCACTGTCCTAACTATACGGAGGTGATGGCACCACTCCAGAATCTGTTGAAATTATACAATAAATGGAAATGGAGCGAAGCATGTAGTGAGGCGTTTGATAGAGCTAAACAAATGCTGGTTGATCATATTAAATTGGAATACCCCGATTTCTCTCTTAATTTCTTCATAGAATAGGATGCGTCAAAGATTGGTGTGAGTGCTGTATTGTATCAAATGGATGCCGAGGGAAAACATCACTATCTTGCATTTGCCAGCCGCAAACTTAAATGTCATGAAGCCAATTACACCGTGACAGAATTGGAAGCATTAGCTGCCATATATACTTTACAGACTTGGAAAAAGATATTGATAGGATATAAAGTCACAATAATCACCGACCATCAAGCTTTGCAATTCATGTTAAAAACAGACCTCGCTAATGATAGAATTACCAGATGGACCTTATTCTTGCAGCAATTTAACGTGGATATAGTTCATCGATCTGGCAAATTGAACATATTAGCCGATGTTCTAAGTCGTAATCCTAGTGTGGAAGACATACACTTGATTGAGGTTGTTCCGGAAGATGCGGATACGTTAGATAAATTTAGAAGAATCGCAGCATCACAGAAGAGATATGAACCCTTGAGAAACCTGTATCGTCTTCTAAAGAAGAGGATGGACCAGCATGATCCGAATTTCATCCCATCTTCGGGACAAGCGGGAGACTACCACATCGTGGGAGACGTTGTCATGAAATATGCGGACAAGGATCATACGAAGTTGAGAACATTCTTACCACCCAAACTTGTTAACAAAGTAATCTGGATAGACCATCGTTCAACGGGACACTCCGGACTGGACAAGACTCTGCACGCAGCTTAAGAAGCTTTTATTTGGAATTGTATGAGGGAAACCATACGTGAGGTTATAAGATCCTGCGATAATTGCCAGCGGAGCAAATACATTTCGAAGCTAGCTAAAGAACCACCGATTGCTATAATTCCGTCCCAACCTAGAGAATTATATGCAACGGACATTTATGGCCTAATTCCAAGATCATTTAGAGGAAACCAGTATATCTTGGTTACAATAGATGTATTCTCTAAACTGGTAATGTTGCACACGATTCAGAAGACTACATCGCGATATATCATTAGGCGGCTAGAGAATTGTGTTTTCAAAGAAGCCGGCACACCCGAATTCTTATTAAGTGATCATGGGAGCCAATTCACAAGTCAAGAATTTCAGCAGGCAATGGAAAGGCTAAGTGTATAGCATATCCTCAATACTATCAGATATCCTGAAGGAAATCCCGCAGAAAGAATAAGGTCTGAAATTGGAAAATTCTGTCGACTTTACTGTTCGGATAATCATGATAAATGGATGAAGGTTATGCCCATCATTGAAGAAAGCTTTAATTCGACTATACATGAAAGTACATCGCAACTGCCATACATGTTACATTATGGACGTAAACCAGAGAGAGTATGGGATGGGATTATTTCCACACCACCGGAAATAATTCAATCAATTCCCACGCGCATAGACATGGCTAGAGAGAGCTTGGAACGCCACGCCGAAAAGAGAAAGAAAAGACAGGCAGGAAGAAAATTCAGAGAACCTCTACGGGAAAAAGATATAGTCCTGATAAGGAGACCAGTATCCTCCATCTTACACGTGAGAGTCTATAACAAATTCGCTAAGCTTTATTATGGTCCAGTAAAGATTGTAAGAGTATTCGGCAATATCAGTTATCGTTTGGCAGAAATACACACCGACCAAGTGATTGGAAACTACAACGCTGGGAATCTTAGAAAATATTTCAAACCTGAAAATGAATACTGGACAGATATGTTTGATTTCTTCACATAATCTAAGTATAATGATGTTTTATATGTTCTCTGACCGAAACTTATAAGAACCAGGAGAGGGGAACATGTGACCAAAATCCACCATGTTGTTGATGTTTAATTGCCGAGATTCGCAAAGCAACCTTGGAAGTATTTGATGAATGCAACATATTGTAATGTATTCCAGCATGTGTTTGTTACAGACCCAGAGCTAAATAAACATTCTTCATAATTATTCTAGCTGATAAATGGACCTATCATTATGGCATCGAGCTATAATTTAGCACAAGCGAGAGTCGAACATCTTCAACTCCTAACGGCTTTGGCAAGTCGTGACGCAATAGATGAGGGGTGGGAACTTCCCCACGCACCGCTATGAATCAGGTGACTACGCAGCGTGCACTCTGTCAGTTCTAAAACGCGGTGATTTGATAATTCTTTTTCACTGGCTAAACTCATGTGTGTGCGAAGATGAGGTTTCTATTACGTGTGGAAAGCATGTGTTTGCACTATTTAACTAACCATCACAATTTGGCTGGTGATACGCCGATACTTATAATAATTTCTTTACCAGTGTTAAGTACAGTTAAGTCAGTGTTTTCGACGAGTGCCAGAAATACTGTAAGTAAGAATTATAATATTATTCAGCGGACACATTCACAGCACCATTCATCATCTTCTTTGCATTTTCCCACTTATGTGGGGTCTGCCTTCCTGCAATGTTTCCTCCACTTCAATCGATCCATAGCGTCTCGGGGGCGGAGCTTAGTGAGCCGCATGTCATCTCTCACACTATCCAACCAGCGTGTTTGAGGTCGCCCTCGAGGTCGACGACCCTCAACATTTAGTTGAAGGGCAGTCTTAGCAACTGAGGTTTCACTGCTACGGAGCACATGTCCATACCACCGCAGACGTGATTCACGCATTTTCTCTGTGATTGGGGCAACCTTGAAATCCTTCCGCACGGCATCATTCCTAATATGGTCCAGTCGAGTCATACCATTGGACCACTGCCACATCTTCAATTCCATTACATGAAGTGCCTGTTCGTGCTTCGATGTTGTAGGCCGGCATTCAGATTCATGAAGGGCCACCGGTCTAATCACTGTGCGATATACCTTCGATTTTAAATGTAATGGAATTTTCTGATCGCATAGGACTCCAGTAACTTGGCGCCATTTCATCCATGCGGCAGTGACTCTTGTTTTGACATCAGGAATCGTGCTGCAGTCTGAGGTGATGCATGACCCAAGGTATTTGAATTGGGTCATTTTATTAAGTTGAACCTCACCAACAGTGATCGTGCCATCAGTTTGGTCACCGCATTCCAGGTATTCCGTTTTCTTCAGGTGCAATTTCATCCCAAATTCTTCAAGACGCATCTTCCACTCTTGTACTTGCTGTTCGAGGTGCCCACGGGTCTCGTTAGCTATCATGACGTCATCCGCATATAATAATGCCCATGGATGCCTGGTTTGGATGTTATTTGTGATGGCGTTCATACAGAGTATGAAGAGCAAGGGGGACAAGGCTGATCCTTGATGGACACCAACAGTGATTTGGAAGGTATCGGACATTCCTGCTGCACACAGCACTGAGCTTGTTGTCTTTCGGTACAGAAGTTTCACCCAGTTTACATAGGCTTCTAGTACACCGTGTGGCCTCAGTGCCAGCCAGATGAGATCATGTGGTACTCTATCGAACGCCTTTTCCAAATCAAGAAAGGCTAAGTGAACTGTCTTCCTTTTCTCATGGTGTCGTTCCATCTATAGACGAAGTGCATGGAGAGCGTCTGTTGTTCCGCTGTTTTTAACAAAGCCACACTGGTTAGATGAAACAGTGATGATGTTTCGTAACCTCGCATCAAGAACACGTTAAAAAAATCATAGTATGGGATAGGAGGCGGATTGGCCTATAATTTGAGCATTCCAGTATATCTCCTTTTCCTTTCCAAATAGGAATTGTGATACTGGTTATCCAGGCCTCTGGTACTGTGTCTTCCATAATAATTTCGTTGAAGAAGTCAGTAAGCCATACTACACCTTGTTCCTCCAGGAGATTCCATACTTCGGCTGGTATATCATCTGCACCAGGCGCTTTCCCCGACTTCATTTTGCTGATGGCAGTGGACACTTCTTCTGTAGTGATAACGGGCACAGGGCCGTGGATAGTGTCAGCTGTAGGTAGAGGTGGATGAGGGAACTCCGTATTGCATATATCCTCAAAATACTCCTTCCAGCGACATAGTATGTCATGTCTCTTTTGTAGGAGGAGCCCATTTCTGTCTTTGATGTTGATAACATGACCGAGATCGTGTGAGGCACGCTCGCGAGCGCGCGCAAGTTTGTAGATTCTATTTGTGCTACCAGGTTTATCCAGTTCGTCGTAGATGGTTTTGTAATGTGCTGCTTTTGCAATTGCAACAGCTCGTTTTGCACTGGACTTGAGAGCCCGGTACCTATCTAAATCCTCCAAGCTGCGTGTCTGGTGCCACGTCTTGTAAGCAGCTTTCTTCTCCCTGGTTACCTGCTGCACATCATCATTCCACCACCAGGTCTGTTTGTCAATAAGGCGTCGATTTGGTTTGGTGACACCTAGAGTGGATGTGGCATATGTCTTGATGGATTCGGACAGTGTGTTCCAGCCATCTTCTACTGATGACGTTGTAGAATTTGAAAGCGATGGTATCAATGCTTCTTTGATGGTAGCTTGATGTTCTAATAGTCTCCACCATTTAATACGTTCAATCTTCGTGCTTGGCCTCACAGATACATAATCTATATGGACTGTGGCATCTAGTACAAGTATTCGGTGTTGAGGAGCAACGCTGTCATATGGGATCACTTTTGTATCCTTGATCATTGCGAGGTCTCTTCGTCGCGTCATCCAGTAGTCAATTTGGGATGTATGACTTCCACTATAGTAGGTGATAAGGTATGAATCCCGCTTTCTAAAAAAGGTGTTAGTTACAGACAAATCTCACGCTTCCGCAAATTCTAGGATTCGAATACCATCATTGTTACGGCAACCATAACCATGGCCTCCATGATTTCGTTCAAATCCATCTCTTTCATGACCAACATGTCCATTTAAGTCTCCACCAATGAAAAGAATTTCGCTATCATCAACAGCTTGAATGTGTCCCTCTAGATCGTTCCAAAACTTGTCTTTCTCTTCTTCAAGGCAACCAGTCTGTGGAGCATAGCATGACACAACTCGGATTAAACTGGTCCCCAAGGTTATCTGTATTGACATCAGGCGGTCGCTGATGCGTGCTACTTCAGAGACGGTGTCGCGAATCCACTGGTTTACAATGACACCGACTCCATTTGCACTTTTCTTACCATTATAGATTAGCTTGTAGCCTTCTCCGATATCTCTTGATTTTGCACCTGCCCATCGGGTTTCTTGAACGCAAGCTATGTCGACATTCCGGTGCTTCAAAGAGGCGGCCAGTTCTCGGCTTCGGCCTGTCATTGTTCCAATGTTGACAGTGGCTAGCCTGATACGATTTGATTTATGTTGGTCTAGCTTCTTTAGCCGACGTCGACGATGCGTCGGTAGCCCTCGTCCATTTTCCACATCGTTCGGGCGAAAACGGTGCGCGTCGCTTAGAGGGGACGCCCTAGCATTTATATCTGAATGAAGAGGAGTCAACTGCATGTTGGATACGACAAAAATTCCTCAGCCGACGTGTCACTACGCCTGTCGTTAAGGGCATTTTATACCTACTGCCAGGTATTCATGAGGCCGCCCCTAACATGGAGAACAGACGCCTTTTGCAGCCGCTCCTAACATGGAGAACAGACGCTGCATTTGATATATGCCCCAATTTGTGCATATACCTTTTACTCAATTATCCCGAGCACTAGGATGCCTCTTCCGCCATCAACACTGTACCGAAGAATATCTTTTCCTCTGTAGCTGCCGTTGAGGTCTTCACCGTAACCCTGGCAAGGGACCCTTACAAGGTACTACCAGCCGGGTCAGCTGGCCCAAGGTTTTTTTGAGAGGTGTTACTCCTCTTTCACTCACCCTTTGTCCTGACTTGTGACAGGCAGAGCCTGGCTCCCCAATAATGGGTCCAGGTTGGTGGGACTGGAAATATATTCACCGTAGAACGCAGGCCAGTAGACATTTGTATACAACTTGTTGCTGGGCATAACATATGACAGATCTTGTCATATTATTATTCAGCCAGGCACACAGATATATAATGTTGAACTTTCTTTTCGACACGATAGCTATACTAAATGTAACCGAATAAGATCAACATTTAATTGGATTGCCAGCAAGTGCATTCATGAATAATGAACAATATTGCAATTACAGCACTTATCCCAAACTGATGAAAGATTCGGAACATTTAACCATCAGTGGCGTACAACCAATTTTGATTTATGGGGTTGTATGAAGTCATCCGCGATGCCACTTGTAATTAAGAACAGTAACATGGGAACACTAATAAAGACTTTATTAGTATTCAGGATGATAGCTTAAGCCATCAACAGGGAAGCTTAAAGACCAGGATAAGCCCGAGATCTGGAGGACCGAATTCACGTTAGATCTGACGTCACGACGATGGATGCATTACAAGAGTATCTTAAGCGGCGATCTTGCAAAATTAAGTATAGGACCAAGATTAACCACGTCGTGGGAAATCACATAGGCAACACATTCTCCGTAACCCTGAGCATGCTTTCAGACCACTTGTCTGAAATTATATGACAAGCCATTACCATGTTATAATAATGTTTTCTCTTCCAGGTGACTGATATATTTCGAATGAATTCCCAAACTAAAGAGCAAATAATTTATGGATAATAAAAGTAACCTCACACACATATTTAAGATATTTAACAAAATGTTTTTATGGTTGAATTCCATATTTTTATCAACTTATTCTAAACTTAGTCTCGTTCTTACTCGTGGCGTATTTTACCTTTATGGCGGTGGCAAGCGGAACATTAACTTTGTGCAGAGCTATTTTTGAAACTTGATAATTAATTCTTGGCACAGTAATTAACATCTGGATTCATGATGTGTGATACGAAACCCTACAGTAATTAATTCAGATTGTATAAAAATACGAAGCCGATAATAATCGTAGACATTAAGAGATTCTGACCAGTCTTATTATTGCCATTTAAGGTTTACTTCACATTATGTCAAAAGGATTTTGAATAAAGCAAAATTATTAATAAGTTGTAGAAACTTAATCGTGGTCAAAGAGCAGCAACTGTTGGAAATGAGATATTCCATTCCAACGCCTTAATAAATTAATAATTAATGAATTTCTTCGATGATATAAATGTTTGTGATTATGCCAAGATGCAGGGTCTATGCAGTCCTAGGTCAAATGAATTAGTATGTGCTTTATTATAGTAATTATATTTATATTTCCAACTTTGGGAAATAGTGCAATGACAGTTTTTTTCCTGTCCAATTTATCGTCATTTTGTGCACTGTTGTTAGGGTTTAATGAGCTGGTCAATTCAATTTAATAATTATGCAGATCTTAGGCAATTCTACTGTATTCCTATATCTTTGAATGTAACTGTTACATCATCGCAAGGAACAAGGGAAGCTGTACTAAGTCTTAGGCTGATTTTGGAAGGTAGAATAAGGAAAGATAAGAGAACGTTCATGGCATTTGTATGCAGAGAAAAGGTTTTTGATGACGTTGATTGGACTAAATTGTTTGACATTTTGAAATCTATTGGAATAAAGTACAGGGATAGGAGGGTGATATACAATCTATACAGAAACCAGACAGCAGTCATTCGAGCTGAAGGATATGAGAGAGAATCTGGTATTCAGAAAGATGTAAGGCAAGGCTGCAACTTATCACCCATACTTTTCAATCATTACATTGAACAAATAATGAAGGAAATTGGAGAAAAATTTAAAGTGGGAGTGAAGATTCAAGGAGAAATCATTTCAACTCCGAGATTTGCTGATGACTTCGTCATCTTGGCCGATAAGCCTGAGGATTTGAATGAGTTTTTGAATGGTATGGATTCCGTCTTACAGAAGGACTTCATGATGAAAATTAATAAATGTAAAACAAAAATACTGGAATGCAGCCGAAATAAATCAGAAACCTCTATGGAGATCAAATTGGCAGGTGAAAAGCTGAAGGAAGTAGGAGACTTCTGTTACTTAGAAAGCAGAATAACCAGTGATGGACGAAGCAAAGAGGATATAAAAAGTAGGTTGGCTCAGGCAAGGAAAGCCTTTCAACAAAAAAGGAATCTGTTGACATCGAATATAGATTTAGGTATTAGGAAGTCATTTTTGATAGCCTTTGTCTGGAGCGTGGCACTCTATGGAAGTGAAACTTGGACTATTGGTGCAGCAGAAAAGAGGAGAATTGAAGCATTTGAAATGTGGTGTTACAGGAGAATGATGAAGATCAGATGGGTAGATAGGGTTACAAACGAAGAGGTATTAAGACGAGTGGAAGAGGAGAGATGTTTCTGGCGACTGCTAATGAAGAGAAGAGATAGGTTGGTAGGACACATACTAAGACACCCAGGAATAGCAAGCTTAGTTATGGAAGGAAGGGTCGAGGACAAGAACTGTAGGGGTAGACCAAGGTTAAACAGATTGCCTCGAATGTAGGGTGTGGTAGTTATGTATAGATGAAACGATTAGCTCAGGACAGGGAGGTATGGAGGGCTGCATCAAACCAGTCAAAAGACTGAAGACTCAAACAACAACAACAACATCATCTCAATATGAACAATTTAATTGATCCCATAACGACATGTTGAACCCAATTTCTTATTTGAGAATGACTTGAGTGATTAGAATTCCCTTGTAAACCAATGTTTTGAGAAATTACGATAGAATAATGCTACTTTGAGCTGAGATGTTTTCCATAAGGAAACTTGGAATTATTGTGCTGATATAATGATAATAATAATTTATTTTCTATAATTAATTTAATCCAATTAATTATTTAACGGTCATTAATGTCAATCTAATATTTGTAAATATCAGGGATGCGTATAATTTGTGTGTGAATTATTAATTTAGTCTGTTTTATGGGAAGAAAAAAAATGTTTAATTTTTTTTACTACAAAGCTGAAACTGATAGTGGAGTGTTTTTTGTGTTCATATTCAGCTAAACAACGATCTCTCGAACTCTGATTAATTTTCTTTTGTGAAAACTTCCCATTTAAGTGAAATAGGACAGCTCAACGGCACAGTTGGACATTATGGATACTTTTATCCCAACCTCATGATTTGCCTTGAGTAATAGGAGTGTTAATATCTTTCTTTTGTCCGTCTGCTCTAAAATAAATTCAGGATCTCGATTTTAACAGGTTCTAATTATTCCTGTAGTTTAGAACTTCTCCCGAGTTAGTGATACTTTTTCTTTTTCTTGTTTATGAGGTATTTGTCCTGTTGAACGTTGCATGTCTATCCCTTTAAACGACCCGAGATATTCGATCTCTTCCCTGCCCGAGGTAGTTGTTATGATTTTTTTTATTGGACAAATATTTCCAGGACTTAATTTTTTTATCGCCTGTGTCCCTTCTTCGGTTTCTCGTTGAAATCGCCGGGCCAACGTGACGTCGGGGAAACGGGCACCGTATGGTGTTCGCTATGAAGATGATGGTTTTAAAATTGGTGATTCATGTATTAAATTTACTCGTACTAGTGCCATCTTTAAAAACATAAACTATCAATTAACGCTCGGTCTGTTAAAGTTGTTATTTTCTCGTACCCCATCTTCACATGATTATATGCAACATGACCGTAATAAATATCAATCCATTTTATTGGACACCCATGCCCAAAAGAGTCAGTATGACCCCTCTCAACAAGTAGATGCCAATATATCTCAAAGATATAAAACCATAATTGCAAAAATGTTTCAAACCAGTCAAAGTTCTCGTCGTAGAGGGTCAGCTTCGGGACTGATATTTTAACCATTAAAACCCCTTTTGGATGTTACCTACTGGCATAATCCCAGTAGCTCGTTCAGCGGCTACGGCTGTTGCATGCTTCACGTCAAGTTGGCCACACCGGTCACGATTGGGAAATTCAAGAAATTGAACAAGAACTTCGAAATGTCAAATTATTGTTTAAGCCCTCACCCATCAAAGAGGGCATCGCTCATGAGTTGCATCGCCCAGCTAGGCGTCACTATCAGCTGCTCACGGTGATTTAACGGGGTGCGGATGAACTTTGGCAGGCTGACTTGGAGAAAATGATTCCCTATGCTAACATTAACAATGGTGTATGCTATATATTGACTGTCATTGATGTGTACTTCAAAATGGCCTTTGTTCAACCGTTGAGTTGCATGTCTGGACTGCTAGTCACCAAAGCCATTAAACGTATTATTCATCAATCCAAACGTCAACCCCAGTAGTTGCAAACCGACCAGGGAAAGTAATTTTTCAACAAGGATTTCTCCAGTTTTCTTAAATCTTTTTATATTCACCATTACACCAAGTACAGCAATCTAAAATCCAGTGTGGTTGAACGATTCAACCGAACGCTAAAACTCATATGTGGAAAGCGTTTACCGCTCGGGGCTCTTATCACTGGCTAGACGTGATACCCGAGCTAGTGTCACGTTACAATGACACCAAACACAGAACGATTGCGACCAAGCCACGACTGGTGACCAAAAGTATTCCGCGACTGGATAATCTGTTTAACCCCATAAAAACGGCGGACCCTAAACGTCGCCTCCTCAACATCGGCGACCATATTTGTGTGAGCAAATTTAATTCTGTCGTCAACAAGGGCTACACGCAGAATTGGGGAACAGAACTATTTCCTATTCGTCAAGTCAAACTGGACAGCCCAGTCACCTATTTACTCGAGGACCTCAACCATCAATCCATAAATGGCAGGTTTTATCTCCAAGAACTCCACAAGACTGTGTTTCCAAAACATTACCTTGTGGAAAAAGTATTGGAACAAAAAGGAAATAACATGTATGTGAAATGTCTAGGATTTTCTTATACATATAATTCTTGGATTAATAAATTAGATGTTGTGTGTACCCGTGTGCCTTTTATGTATTTATTCACTCATATTTTACTCAAACTATAGCCCAGTGTACTGTGCTCAGGTGTACGTACGTCTTATCAGCAACACGTCTCTCTCTCTCCACCCGTGTTCTCTCTTCATACCTCCCCTCCCCTCCCGCCTCCCCACCACAGCTGCTCACAAACCACTCGCCAGGCAATTGGCGGTCATGGGATCCAAAGCACTCAGGTTTCCCCCTCCCTCCCCTCCCCATTATCCCTCTCACCGCGGCTGTTCACCGCTCTTGCCTGGCAATTGGCTGTGGCGTGACAATGGTGGGGAAGAGTTGTACTCGCTCTTTCCGTTATCGCTCTCACACGGTTGCCAGCTCGTTTGACCTTAATTCGCCCCCTGTCGCAAGCTAGCGCTGTTGCCAAATCAGGTCCACGCATTCCACAAGCATGATGAGATTCGCAGCCTGCCAGCCAGCCCAAGCAAGTTCGTTTCTTCAAGCGACAAAACACTTGGAGCTCGCTTGCAGGTTACTGAGGCCCCAAGTGTTAAATCACACGTTTCATCCTAAATTTATCTCATCACTGAATTATATAATTTTTTCATTCACGTCCATGTTATGGCTTCATATCCTACAACCGTCTGTTGTGCCACAGAGCCGTGTCACTCCAAGTCCTACGACATGTCGCATGTTAAAATCCGACCATGGGTTCGCAAGATATCGGCTCTCATTAGGAGTGGTGGTGGGGGAAAGCAGAATTGTCACTACTCCCCTACTAAAAATTCAGGATATTTAGCCTTCAATGGCCGCAATTCCTAAAAGCCGCAAAAAGTACTATTTCAATTCCGGGAATTTAGAAAAGAATGTTGATGTTTGGAGATATAACAGACTTTCCGTACGATATACCGCACGTGTAAATCGCGTGGAAAGAAACTAGGGTTACCCTTGACCCCCTTAAGCGCGTTATACATATTGATGAATTTAACAGCCTAAGTTGGTTCCGTGATAACCTTATAGCCACTTGCAAACTTTAAGCGAAATTTGATAAATGGAGTGAGTAGGGGAGTAAGGAGAGTTCTAACTCACCCGGTGTTGCTCGGGCGGCGTCCACGTTGAATAATTAATATATGGTGAACCCATGGTCCGATTTTGACAAATGAGGTGTCTTTGGACTTGAGCTGACGTTCTCTTTCCTATGGACCACTCGTTATATTTTTGATTTTTTTGAAAATGTTTGTTTTCGAAAGTATGTGATAGTTTGAAAACCAATCATGATAGAATGTTGTGCAATGGCTCAAAATACCGGTCTCTATGTCCCTTATTTTTTATAATAAAACTTTTTTATTATTATACAATTTTTGAAAAAAGTGTAATTTCGAAATTCCTATATATTGGAAAGTAGGAATTTTACGAACAAGTTTGTTTGACGTAAATGTAAGGCCCCTATGCCCTCTACCCCCAAGTTAAATTTCAAGTCTCTAGGATAAAAACTTGACAGTGAGTAGTGTTGTAAGAGGTCTTCTCATTTCGCTTAGGAAGTTGTGAGCCCATGGCGACCTTGGAAAGGAAGGAGTGATGCTAGGAGTGCGTGCATGGATTCTTTTTTTTTCGTCTCGTTGTGGTCTTTACGGGAATGTAGGTGTTGAAAACGTGAAATGCTGGTAACATGTTTTGGGGGGGTAAAAACGTGATATTTGACTTTTGTTAGATCTCGCGAACCAATCATGCTAGAGGCGTGTACGAGGAGTCCAAGGACTCGGGGTGACGACCTCTTTGCTATGGACTACTCGTTATATTTAAAAAAAATTGGAAACTCGATTTTGACGTAAACAAATATATTTTGTGATTTTTGCTGATATATTACGAACCAATAAGCCTAGAGACTTGTACGAGGTGTAATTTTTTTCGCCGCGTTGTCCTCTTGCCGAGAATGTTAGTGTTGAGCAGGAATGAAATACCATTTTGAGGTAAAACCATGATTTTAGACTGTTTGCTATTTCTCGCAAACCAATGACGCTATAGACGTGTACAAGGTGTCATAGGACTCGGGCTAACGCACCCTTTTTGAAACTATTTTTGAAAATTTTACAAAGGGCTTAACGAGACTTTTGTTGAAAAAAAAAATTCTTTACCTGTTTAAAATGTTCATGAAGCGTGGTTGTTGAGCGAGACGATACTGCTGTGTGTGTGTGTGTTTAAACGAACCTTTCACTGACCACGGTGGTTGTGCTCAATAGAACAATCGATATTTCGGCGGGTCGGTTTATGACAGAGCGAGGGTTCGTTTTTTCTGATATTTTACCCCCGACCTATCCACATATTGTTTATTAGCAGGGTCTGTTTCCTGTTTAGGATCATGTATGGGGACAGACCTAGCTTTGGCCATGAAGGCACGTCCAAAGATATCCATCGTCAACTTGCCTTGTATATAGACAGCCTGCTAGCTTCTCTAAGCCTTAGTTGAAATGAAGATTATTAAGCAGCAAGAGTCATTCCCCGTGGGGGTCATGGTTTCCCATCTCTGTCCCACATCACGTGAACAACGCCATGGTTCACTGTTTCCATCTTCCATTCGCTGCATCATTGTGGGGCCTTCGGATTGTGGAAAGACTAATCTTTTGCTGACGCTTATTACAGCGCCCAATGGTCTGCGTTTTCAAAATATTTATATTTTTGCAAAATCTCTCTACCAACCCTCTACGTGTTTCTGGATCAAGTCATGTCTGGATTACAAAAAGAGAATATGTTTTATTTCACATGTTCCATGCAAGAAAATGTTATTTCACCGGATGAGGTAAAGCCTGATTAACTCTTGATTTTCGATTATGTATCCACTGAACGTCAAGGCATCATTCAAAGCTATTTCAGCATGGGTCGACACAAACATATCGATTGCTTCTATCTTGGACAAACGTATTCTTAAATGTCCAAACAGTTCATTCGTGACAATGCCAATGTCATTGTTTTATTTCGCCAGGACGAGAGGAACAGTCGTCAAATTTATAATGAACATGTGAATCCGGATATTACCTTCCAAATATTTACAGAATTGTGTGCCAAGTGCTGGGACACTCAACGTCATGCCTGTTTAGTGATTGACAAACAAAGTGAACTCAACCAAGGATGGTATCACTTATGGTTTGATCATTTTATTGCTATTTAAGGCCCTGTCTCATTCCCTCTCAAGTCATTTGTGAAGACACCATGGCGTTAGCAGAGAGTCAATTGAAAAAGCATATTATTAGAGCACAAAATACTATTCGCCAAAAGTTTCGTCAATTGAAACGATCCCAAGCAAATCATGATTTGTTTATTCAACAACATTTAGCACCTCCGCTAAATGTCATGTTGAAACCCTCTTTCAAGCCATCTGAAACGCTACGCACCGTTTCACAAGCCACTCAGACGCTGCACGAGGACCCTGAGGAAGAGGAAGAGAAACAGGAACAGGATTAGTGTTAGCGAAGTTGAGGATGAGGAGGAACAAGTGTTTACGCCTCAAAAAAAAGGCCACACACCTTGCAAGGTTTTTAAGAAAAAAGAAATCCTTGGTCATGGTCGAAACACCTTGCCTTTCCAGATCGTCAACGTTTTCACAACTCTTGGCCACCCCTCAACATAAAGCTCAACTGAAAAACATTTTAATAAAATATTATGGATCAACACTGGAACCCTATTTCACCAATCTATTTATTGGAAACACAGATACCACGTATAGTGTTCGCTATGAGGATGATACTTTTAAAATTGGCGATTCATCCATTAAATTTGCTCGTACTAAATCTGTCATTAAAAACATCACCTATAAATTAACGCCAGGACTGTTAAAGCTGCTCTTTTCTCGTACACCCTCAGTCCATGATTTTACGTCAGAGGACCTTGGTAAATATAAATCCATTTTATTGGATACCCATGCCCACAGAAGACAGTATGATCCCACTCAACAAGTGAATGCCAATATATCTCAAAAAATAAAACCATCATTGCAAAAATATTTCACACCAGTCCAAGTACTCGCCGTAAAGCATCCGCTTCGGGAGTGACATTTAAACCATTAAAACCCCTTGTGGATGTCACCTACTGGCACAATCCCAATAAGCTCGTCCAGTGGCTACAGTTGTTGCATGCTTCACGTCAAGCCGGCCATACCGGTCACGATTTGGAAATTCAAGAAATTGAACAAGAACTTCGAAATGCCAAAATTATTGTTTAAGCCCTTGCCCATTAAAATGGGTATTGCTCATGAGTTGCATCGCCCAGCTAGGCGTCACTATCCGCGACTCAAGGTGATTTCACGAGGTGTGGATGAACTTTGGCAGGCTGACTTGGTTGAAATGATACCCTATGCTGGCGTTAAAGACAGTGTACGCTATATGTTGACTGTCATTGATGTCTATTCCGAAATGGCCCTTGTTGAACCTGTGCGTCGCATGTCTGGTCCACTAGTTACCAAGCCCTTTCAACATATTATTCAACACTCCAAACGTCAACCTCAGTTGCTACAAACCGACCAGTGGAAAGAATTGTTCAACAAGGATTTCTCCAGTTTTCTCAAATCTAAGGATATTCACCATTACACCACGTAAAGCAATCTCAAAGCCAGCGTGGTTGAGCGGTTCAACCGAACATCGAAAACCCATATGTGGAAAGCGTTTACCGCTCAGGGCACGTATCGCTGGTTGGACATGTTAACAGAACTAGTACCACGTTACAATGACACCAAACGTAGAACGATTGGGACCAAGCCACGCCTCGCGACCAAAAGTATTCAGCGATTGGATAAACTGTTTAACCCCATAAAAACAGCCGATCCTAAACGTCACCGACCGAAAATTGGGGATTTTGTTCGTGTGAGCAAATTTAAGTCTGCCTTTAATAAGGGCTATACACCTCAGTGGGGGACTGAACTATTTCTAATTCGTGAAGTCAACTTGGACAGTCCAGTCACCTATCTACTCCAAGACCTCAACCATCAACCCATAAAAGGTACATTTTATCTCCATGAACTTCAGAAAATAGCGTTTCCTAAGCATTATCTTGTGGAAAAGTGTTGAAACAAAAAGAGAATAAACTATATGTCAAATGGTTAGGATTTAACTCTACGTTTAATTCATGGATCAATAAATTACATGTTGTATGAACCTGTGCACTTTTTTATTTATTTATTCACACATGTTGTACACCACCTAGAGCTCTGTGTGTACAGTCCTCAGCTCTACATATTTCTTTCCTTTCCACCTGTGTTCTCTCATACATCACCCCTCCCCCCTCTCCCCCCCCCCCCCCTTCACCACCCATCACTGCTGTTCGCAGCTCTTGCCTATCTAATGGTTGTGACATCATTCCCACAAGTTACATCATACTTTTTATTGATTCAGCGATTCCCACGCTTTGAACATTCTGTTATCGTGCACGTGGACAGCTAACGTCCAAGTTGAACACCTGTGCCAGGTCATATTACACGTCAAATTGCATTTTGTCACATACAAAGCAAAAACAGGATGTTACTTGTTTAGCTAACATGTGGTTTCACACGTGTTCACATGCATTTCGCTCTTCCCTGCCAGCACGGTTGTCAGTTTATTTAACCTTCAAGCGTCCTCTGCGTCTTTGTAATTCTCCATTGCACCTGCTGTCAAGTCAGATCAGCGCATTCCAATAAGCTCAAATGATATTCACATCCTGCTAGTCTGCTCCTCTGCAAGTTTGTTTTCTGTACTCGCTTCAACCAAGATAGAACCAAGTTCTCATAACCGTTTACACGTTAAAGATCCCCTTCGGGGGTAAAATATCAGAAAATACGAACCCTCGCTCTGTCATAAACCGACCCACCGAAATATCGATTGTTCTATTGAGCACAGCCACCGTGGTCAGCGACAGGTTCGTTGAAACACACACACACACCCTGCAGTATCGTCTCTCTCAACAACCACGCTTCATGAACATTTTAAACAGGTAAAGAGTATTTTTTTCAACAAAAGTGTCGTTAAGCCCTTTCTAAAAATTTCAAAAGTAGTTTCAAAAAGGGTGCGTTAGCCCGAGTCCTATGACACCTCGTACACGTCTCTAGCGTTATTGGTTTGCGAGATATAGCAAAAAGTCTAAAATCACGCTTTTACCTCAATATGTTTTTTTATCCCTGCTCAACACAAACATTCTCGGCAATAGGACAACGCGACAAAAAAATGACACCTCGTACAAGTCTCTAGGCTTATTGGTTCGTAATATATCAGCAAAAATCACAAAAAACATTTCTTTACCCCAAAATTGAGTTTCCAAATTTTTTAAAAAATATAACGAGAGGTCCATGGCAAAGAGGACGTCACCCCGAGTCCTTGGACCCCTCGTACACGCCTCTAGCATGATTGGTTCGCGAGATATAACAAAAAGTCTAAAATCAGCTTTTTACCCCCCTAAAAAACATGTTTCCAGCATTTCACCTTTTCAACACGTACATTCTCGTAAAGAGCACAAATAAGACGAAAAAAAACGAATCCAAGCACGCCGTCCTATCATCACTCCTTCCTTCCCAAGGTCGCCAGGGGCTCACAACTTCCTAAGTGAAGGAGAAGTCCCCTTACAACACTACTCACTGTCAAGTTTTTATCCTAGAGACTTGAAATTTATTTTGGAGGTAAAGGGAATAGGGTCCTTTCATTTACGCCAAACAAACTTTTTTTGAAAAATTCCTAGTTTCCAAAATATAGGAATTTCAAAATTACACTTTTTCAAAAATGTAAAAAAATAAAAAAAGTTTTATTATAAAAAATAAAGGACATAGAGACCGTTCGTTTGAGCCATTGCACAACATTCTATCATGTTTGGTTTTGAAACTATCACTTACTTTCGAAAACAACAATTTTCAATATATATATATAACGAGTGGTCCATAGGAAAGAGAACGTCAGCTCGAGTCCAACGACACCTCATTTGTCAAAATCGGACCATGGGTTCACCATATATTAATTATTTAACATGGACGCCGCCCGAGCAACGCCGAGTGAGTTTGAACTATTCTCACTCCCCTACTGGAGTGGCATTTCCGTTTACAGAAATACTTGAGATTCTGTTGCCATGGTAACGGGCTTACATTCCTTCATTAGTTTATTACATGAAATTTGTTTTCTGTGAATATCTCAGAAACTATTGGTTTTAGGACCTTAAAATGTTGTTTTCGGGGACCCTTCCGACCCCGAGTTTTGCTTCTCACATTTAGATGCTGAAAATAAGCTTTGTCTCGTCCTTCTACGCCTATTTCAGCTTGTATTTTAAATGCTTAGGTTCCCCTTTTATGGGAGGCACTGAAAAGAGTTACAGCAATGATAAGTGTCTTGTCTGTGAAGTATATCTGTACCAAATGTTACGTTGATCCATCCAGCTGTTCTCGAGTGATGCGCGTACAAAAGTGAACACAGATATACAGACAGACACACAGACAGACGGATGGATGGACAGACAAAATTCTATTTTTATGCGCATTCGTCATAAAACAGTCTGAAACGAGCAAATAACGCAAATTTCCAGGGAAATTAAGAAAAGAAACAGACAAACTTTCATTTTTTTAAATATATATTTTATGTACAGGGATATTAGCCACTGACATCAGCTTGCCACTTATTAACCTTTTAATTTTAAAACTTGAAACGTCATTAAAGATTTAATTCATAGTTATTAATAATTAACGCATAAATAATGACCTGTGTTGTATGTTATTTACTCAAACGCTTCGATGCCTTGTCACTGTTACAGATAGATAAATACGACGATATATACGCCGAAGTTGAAGAAATAACTCCATTCAAGGTCTTCAACGGTTGGCTTCAAGTTGACCTGAGACCGTTCAAGCAAGCCTTGCTCAATACCATCCGCAAGTGGGCCAACATGTTTAAAGAGTTCTTGGAGAATGATATTACTGACAGGTGCGTTTCTATTTGCCCTTAACTTTCAAGTGATCTAACCTTCTAGACTTGCAGACATGAGTCTACTACAGTTGAAACAATTTGATATTCATAGTTCACTGAATTGAGCAATGGATCAAAGGTTTTTAGGGGCGCAATGGCACAGCAGGTGGCTGTGTAACGTATTCGGTTACATAAGTTTGAACCCAAAAGTCAGGGACATGTGTAAATAAAGGTTTTCAAAAACAGTCTCATCGGATGCTCAGTGTATTTTTATATTGCAATGGAGAGGGTGGGTTTCGAACCTGCCCACATGCACTCTCCGTGATTGTTTGATCAACAAACCTCCTACACACTGAGCTACCGACCAGACTTGAGAAAAAGATGTATAGTTGGAGGTAAAGGAGCATGGAAGCGGAAGTATATCTAAGTACACGTGGTTAAGGTTTACAACCTATATTAGTTGGTACCTTCCGCTGATTCTGGCTCTGTGCCGCTTTTTGGCATTTTATAAAATACCGAAATTAAGTAAAATGAAGCAAAAAATACCAAAAATTATATAAAAGATCAATTCTGCCCCAAATCACGAAAGCACTATTTTATTAAGAAAACAAACAATTGGTCAGTGAACGAAATTAAAAATAAAATAATATATATGAAACTGACAAATGAGAATATATATATTTTACAAAACTCCAATTTTGCGGGGAATGAATATGCAAAACCTCATGGATTTCTGCCTCTGATCATTTCTACCTTCTCTCGTTTATAGAGGACAAATTCGATCAGGCATCCATCAGGACTTTAATCCACTCGTTTATAGAGATTGAGTCATTAATTCAAACGTAGTAGAAAGTGGAGACTTACCACACAATGGGGGAAACTGGCGACAAATATAGCAAAGTACATCGAATATTTCTGAATCCAAAGCTCAGCTGAAATATCTTTGTATATCTGAAACATATTCCCAATAGGCCTATATGCGCCGGGTAAGATTCGTATATATACTTACGAATCACGAATCTTCACATTTGGAAGTAGTGAGGCAGGAGGGATTTAAATAGTGAAACTAGGCGCGCAACTACGCCGTGCGCGCGTGGCTAGTGGTGAGCCCATAGAGGTTCACACCCGATATCTCCCGAATAAATAAATAATTGGAGGACGTTGTGTCTGGTGTCAAATTACTCGGGATAAAGCCCCCTTCGCTATGGACTTTTATTATTAAAAGAAAAACGCACGAATGTGCATAACATAGATTTACACTTGTTTAGTCATTCCCGTGTTATGTGATATATGCCACAGAGTTCATTAGGGGCGTGGTAGGACATGTTCATACCCTTGCACTGCTAACTTTATCACCACATGTCTTACTTTCTGATTGGCGTTGGACTTCTGATTTCCCCAAATGTTGTCAAACTAGTAGGTCATCGGCACAAGATGTTTGGGAATGAATAATGATACAAGGATGTATGTGAGCTCATTTCACTCGGAATGAAGCCCTCTTTACCGTGGATTATGTATTTTCCTTCTAAAATTAGCCCAAAGGGACTAAATGCAGGGAATGGAGAGGGCTACCTGAAATTTGAAGTAGACAGTGTTACTTATCGGGTTTCAGAGGGTAAGGATATAAAATTTGGTCCAGATCGGTGAAACGGTGTAGATTTATGCCAAAACGGACTAACTACATGGGAAGACCCTACTTTATTTATACCTGACTGTATATGATGCTCGGATTTTTTCCGATATCTCGATTTCGAAGAGCGAATGTCCGAATAATATTTTTATTTTTTGAAAAACTCCTGCAAGTCATAGGAATTAATTTGAGACAGATTATTTTATAACAGCAAGGTCATTTACGGTATATTGGTTTATTTTCTTATTAATTTTCTCAGTTTAGTTATTTCATTCAAATTAGGTACGATTAGGAGTGTTATATTTCTTTATTATTGTAGTTGTAAATATTTAATGAACTTGCGAGCACGCTTTGTTATGCTCGTCCCTTTTATAGAAATTCCATCTTATATTTACCGTGGTTAGTAAGATAATGTGCGATGGATACAGGCGCCCATTTTCCACCCAAAATTACTGAGGTTGAGGAATCTCATGCATGAGCTTTGATTAGAATTCTTTCCTTGGGTAATTCCATGGTACACCATCATTTTCCATGTTGTTTAATGTCCTAAATGAGCTACTTGTGAGCGATAAACTGTGGTTAGTTTTGCCGTGGACCTCAGTGCTCCTGCGATCCTTCTTCCATCTGTGGATTAAGGAGTACCGTGTAGGCTCGGGCTCATTTTCGGGTACAGGGTGTTCCCAAACTTCTGCCGATAGTTTGGAAGGTCAATTCCCATACACCAGATGCACCCGTAGGCTATATGAGTTAATACGATGCTAACAAGTACCTAATGAGTGACAAATTTCACAGTATCGGGTCTGCGTCCATCCTTGTCTGGTTGATGTAACTTCATTAACGTAGAGATAACGCGTTTCCTTCCAATGTAAAGGAAGCAATTTATTGTTAATATTCGTCCATATACTTGTCCAAAGCTGTGAAGGGTGTTTGGATTGTATTGAAGAAAGGTAACTGGTTATTCCTTCCGCTTCGGAGTTAAGCTCACGTTTGGTAATGTCTCTGCCAACATCCTGTAACTGTTGGGGAATGACTTTCATAAAGAGGAATGGTGTACAGTATGCCCTGTCTTCGGTGTGTACCGGATGGGCTATAAGTGTTAACAATGACTAGGTCTTCATACGTTGCCGATAACACTCGCCAGAAATGCGATTTAATCCAGATCTCTACAAACGATAGCAGTTCCTCTGTATTCTTCACCAAAGTTCACAAAGTATTCAAATGGGGACAGGACATCTAAATTGGCAGTACAAATCTCCTGGACATCATTGTGTGTAATGAATTGTTTCTATAAGTTTACTTTCCCTATGTTGGTTACACCGTTCATATTTGCAGTGGCGATTGTACGTACAATCATTAGAACTACGAAGACGTAGCGTAGAATGTTTCTAGTAGACATCGTTTGATCATATATTGTCGTGATAATTATAACTCATCTCATTTAACACGGATCTGATAGTTACCTCAATGGAATGCAGAGAATCGTCTGAAAATCCAGTGTATTTATCTCTCATGAATCGTAATAATTTTAGTACGTATTTGCCTTGTCCGGTATGCTTTCAGGTGCGCAATATGGACAGGATTGGTCCAATGCTAAGGATGGAGTTCATTGTACACAAATCGGTCATGAGACGGCTGATGTCATTCTGGGGATCGGCTGAAGGAAGAGGAGATACATTTGTCAGGGGGTTTGGAGTGTCGTGAGCTGGAGTGGAAAGTTGTCGAGGGTTTTTGGGGCTTGGTTTGTGATCATTGAACTTCTGTGTTTTGGAATCTCGTTTTTTGCCTCTTGAGCTTTGGGAAGTTAGTGAGGTGTCGAAATCATCAGCTGATTTTCTAGATACTTCCATTTCTAAATCTGCTACCTTGTCTTCAGCCTGCTTAGTTTTCTTGTGAATGCCTGTCACGTGTAGTCACAGTTACACATGCTACAGTACTACAGTCATAACAGAAACACACCCAATCCTCTGACAGATCATGTGTCCTGTATAGTCTGTTTTAATACTAAGAAGCAACTTGTTTATCGTTAAAGAAATGTCTGCCGAGGCAAAGATAAAATTAATGAATATATAAATTAATCGCTTTGTTGATTATAGTACAAAGAATTAGGCGCACATTGCCCCCCAACAGATCTTTCAAACACAAGAAATCTTGCGACAACGAGCAATCAAGTAAAGGTGGGAACAATTCTTTGATTATTTCAGTTACGCTGTCATTCATTTATTCATTCATTCGTTTATTTGCAATTGGGGGTGTGCCCCCGGTGGCAAATTAGATATACATAGCAAATAAATAATTGCACATAACAATTCACTAACAATTAAACTGGAGTATTTACCCAAATAGTCAGTCTTTTCTTAAACACACCTATATGTTTGGGAAAAGGCTCTAAGACTGCGGCAGGTAGAGAGTTCCAATTATCAATGGCACGGTTTACGAAATAATATTTACCATAATTTGCTCGCTGTGGTCGGCCCTTAACTTTGAAAGGATGGTCGCCCCTACCCATGTAAGTGGGCTTTCCCAATCGTTTGCTAAGCTCACCCCATGCTGGTTGATTTGTATACGTGTTGTACATAGCGCAGTCTAGATTTCATCCTCCTAGCCTCAAGTGATTCCCACCCAAGTTTCTTTAACAAACGGCTCACACTGCTCCTGGGATTAAAGTCTCTGAGCACAAATCTAGCGGCCTTTCTTTGTACCATTTCCAACTCATTTATGAGCCCTACTTGATATGGATCCCAAACCGCCGAAGCGTATTCCAGAATAGGTCTTACAAGTGACAAATATCCTAATTCTTTAGCAGAGGTACTACTTCCTTTTAATACCCTCATTACAAAGTGCAGGGATTTGTAAGCTATAGAAACTACACATCCTACATGACTACTCCATTTCATATCATTTCTTACGTGAACGCCCAAATATTTGCAAGAATCTTCTTCTACAAGTATTTCCGAGCCAATGTTATATTGAAAATCCTGCCTTCGGACTTTCCCTATTTTTAAGAGACTACATTTTCTTGTGTTTATTTTCATTTTATTTTCAATTGCTCACTTATAGACCAGGTTCAGGTCCTCGTGAAGCACTGCATTGTCTTGTGAGTCATGTATCTTTCGATATTTTACACAATCATCCGCAAACAATCGACAGTCACTGCGAATCCCATTTGGTAAGTCATTTATAAACGCCAAAAATAACAAAGTTCCGATTACGCTGCCCTGGGGGATACCCGACGTTACGGTAATTTCATCCGAGAATCGGCCTTGAACTTTCACTTTCTGGGAACGACCTGTCAAAAATTCTTGGATCCATAAAATTACCCTTCTAGCAATCTTCGTTGAAGCTAATTTATGGAGAAGCATGTCATGCGGCACGACATCAAATGCCTTCGCAAAATCTATAACTACGGCGTCGACTGAAACTCCATCGCCTAACGATTCGCTAATATCTTGAAAAAGTGATAGCATCTGACTCTCGCATGAGTAACCTTTCCGAAATCCATGTTGCCTATCATTAAACCATGATAATGTTTCCCACTGTTCCCTCAAGTAGTCGCAAATGAGATGCTCCATCTGTTTACAAACGATGGACGTAAGACTAACCGGCCTGTAGTTGCCCAATTCAATTCTGCTCCCTCCCTTAAATATTGGGACTACCGTAGCTCTTTTCCAGTCATCCTGGATTTGCGCATTGTTTATGGACACATTAAACATCACCTCTAAGTATCGTGCCACGGCCCTACCTCCTAGTTTAAGTACTTCACTAACAATATTATCAGGACCCTTCGGTATATTGTAACGGAATTTTTGTATTAGCTTTACAATTGCTGACTGGTTTATTTGGAGAAGTGGAGCCTCTGATTCACCGTTAAGGTCCAACACACAGCTATTGGATTTATTGAACACACTACCATAAAAGACATTTAATTCATTAGCAACGGCCTGCTTCTCATTAATTAATTTACCGTCACCGGATATTATCATCGACAAATTATTTGAATTTCCCTTTCATCTTCCAACATAACTGTAAATTTTTTTCCACCCATCGCCTCGCGAACCAAGTAAACCTTGCATATAATTGTCATGAGCAGCCCTCTTTTTTCAGACGAGCTCTCTTGATAAGGACTTAAATTTCAACATATACTTGTCACTATCATGTCTTTTATTGTATAATTTCCTAATTTTCCGTTTAAGACTCCTGATTTCCCGGGTGTAATACTCAGGATCTGGGTTTTGTTTCAGTAATTTAAATGGAACAAATTTATCAATAGTGCTATTTAAAATGTTCAAAAAGTTAATCCAAAGGATGGTAATGTGATTTCCTTCCGATGCCCATCCTACAAATAGCTCATTCAAATACCCCTGAAATTTGCCCTGATCCGCCCTGCGATACTGGAATATGATCTTATTTGCTACTTCAGAGTCTAATTTTGTAATGTCACCGTATCTAATATTTAATTCAACCCCAGAGTGGTTACTAATTCCTGGTACTTTCAGACAGTTAATATACAGCTCTACAGGCCTTACGAGATAAACATCTAAGGTATTATTGCCTCTAGTTGGGAAGTCAACTACTTGGGAAACTCCCTTAAGAATTTGTTTGCCGCGCTGAGCTTGACCACAGCTAGTTGACTCACCAGACCAGTCTACTTTGTGGTGGTTTAAATCTCCGGCAATTATTATGCTCTTTTTCATTGCATTGCCCGTACGAGTTTTATCATACAGTGTGTCGAGAAGCGAAAAGTTATCTTTCAGTGCTCTATACGCCCCTATCACCTGTAGAGGGAATTTATTCCCTTTATCCGAAATTTGTACACATAACACATCATGATCCGTATCAGCCCACTTTAAGAAACTAGCTATATTTTTGCGCACACAAATAAATAGCCCCCCCGCTTCCCCCGATCCCTTCTGTACATATCGTAGGTCCCATGAATTATTTCATTACTATTTATATCCTCATATAACCAAGATTCAGTAGCAATGACAATGTCCGGAGAATACGTCTCTACAAGATTCCAAAATTCAATTAATATATTTCCTAAACTCTGACAATTAACCTGCAGTAATCTTAGAGTCTTACCTCTGCAGCAAATATCCCGAAGTAGCTCCTTCTTTTCCCGTCGGCTGGCAACCTCTGGACCTGCTCCTCCTCACAATGGCCGGCACGAACCGATGACCCTGTCATGTAGACTCCCTAGGTTGAAAGCGCCCCGTCGATTTAAATGCAGCCCGTCTCGGGTGAGTCACGGCCACCAATCCAGCAGTCAGCATCTACGTACACTAATCCCAGTTGTGCACAAACCCAGTCCATGCGGTCATTTACAGTCTTAACTCGCCTTAACGGAACATCTCCCCGCCGAACAATGCCACTCATTATAATTTTTGAATCTCCAAACTTGCTATTAGCTTTCCTGCCTAGTTCGTAGAGCTCCTCCATGATGTAATCAGCTGTAGCCCTCTTCTTCAAGTCGTTCGTCCCAACATGGAGCAACAACACTTTAACTTTGTCACAGTCCTCTACATTTGCTTTTTCCACTTGTTGGGCAAGCTGGTCAATTTTATTCCCCGGATAACACCGCACTTTCGCACCTGATTTCCTCGAGATATTCGCTCTCCATCGTATCATAGAATCACCCATTATGATAACGTCATCCTCAGTTTGCTCCAGCACGCCCTCTTCCTCACTGATCCCAGTAGAAAGCCATTCAGTCACATCCTCCACCGTTTCCTCCGATTCACGAAGCTTTGTTCTAAGTTCCTGTATTATTTGATCCCTTGCTTTGATTTGCACCCTCAAACAGACCGGCGTATCACATACTTTACAAAACCAATTTCCGACATCACAATCCTCCTTCTTGACCTTAATACAGCCGAAGTGAAACCATTTCTCACATAGTCCACAGTGAACACCGTTCTTCAATGTTGTACTGCACGTCGAACACTTCAATGCTGCCACTGGATCATTTGCCTGATTCACATTTGGAGTAACAGGGCCTGGATTCACTTCCACTGCACCAATAACTAACAATGCAGCTATCACTAGGGCTATAAACCTCAAGTTACTAGGTCCCGTACGCACACACAAACACCGAAATAGCGACTTCCGTTCACATACCACAGTCCGATCCTCGCGCGATAACACTCCAGAGAACAACCCATTCCAGCACACCTGAGAGCTAGGAAAAACACAACCTTTCACTTTGACTGCCAACTGCCAACTGCCTGCATGCTACTTGATATATACTTTCGTGGGGATAGAGTATGAGTCATCTCCAGTAGTCTCCTCTCCTTGGTGACATGCGCTCCGGTTCCGCTTAGTTGAGCTGTTGCGCAACAATTAGAAACTCACCATTTTTAATACCCCCATTAGTGTTAGATTTCTGTTTCTCTAACACAGTGGTCGCCTAACTTTTGAGCCAGTGAGCCACCATAGCATTCATCAATCTTCTATGAGCAACCAAGGAACACTGGGCCAAATAAAGTACGCAACATTAAATTAAAATTAAAATATTCTGTTTATTGCTTAAAAACATAAATTTCTAGTATTAATCAAATAACAATGAAGTTGGGAACTATTACAAAATGTTTCTAAACTTACATTTTAATTAGAAGTGTGGAACTGTTTTTGGCCATCAAGTATCTTCTTGTAGTTTGGAGAGTATGTTGTAGCCGCCATTCTGATGCAGTTATCCAAGTGTTCATTAGTCAGTCTGTTTCTATATGTATTTTTAATGAAATCCATAGTGGAAAATTATCATTCACATAAGTATGTAGAGCTGAACATCGCTTTCAATCTCAATCCAACTTGAACAAGAATTGGATATTTTTGCTTGGGAAGTAGAGGCCAAATATTTACAGTGGTAGAAAGACTTCTAAGAGACAGATCATTTTGAAAATCAACAAATTCCATTTCCACTGCAGCCTGATCTCCTCCGAAATTGTTTACAATACAAGTTGAGAAATCTTCAGCATCGACCTCTACAAAAGGGGAGTTGACGAACTGTGCCGCAATCAATATGTTTTCAAAATCTTGGAATTGTTGATCAAATTGTTCCCTGAGGTCGGAAAGAATATCCACGTATGCTTGTTTTTTCCTGAGGTGTTGTGGAGGGTTTTGTTTGTCAACGATGTACTTCAGACTGGGAAAGTGCTTGTATTCAAACTGGTTACAATTCTTCTCCCAGAGCTCGAGCATTTTTGAAAATGACGTCACATCTGAAATCATTCCACCAATGTCCTTATCTGTGCCTTGAAGCTGCAAGTTCAAACTATTCAACTTTTCAGTTATATCAGTGAGAAAGGCAACATCTTCTAGCCATGTGGGATCTTCGAGTTCAATGAAAGGCTCACCCCGTTCTTTGAAGAATTTTACTATTGCAGGAAGGTACTCTGTGAAACGTTGCTCAACTCTGCCTCTGCTAAGCCAACGAACCTCTGTGTGAAGCAACAGGTCACCATACTGGCATTCTAACTCCTCTGAACAGTCGTCTTAGAAGTACATGCCTCTTATTTTATTTACTACTTTGACAACTGTTTTCATGACATTGTTCATACTTAAGAATTTTCCATATAACGATTGCTGGTGAATTATGCAATGATAAGACACAAACTTTGGTATATCGCTGTCTTTTTGACACAAGGCAATAAATCCATTTTCCACGCCTATCATTGTTGGAGCTCCATCCGTAGCTAGGCCCACCAACTTCTTCACAGGAATATTTTCAAACTCAATAAGCTTTTGAAATGTCAAAAATATATCCTTTCCGGTAGTGTGCCCGGTAAGCGGCACAACCTTTACCAGCTCTTCTTTGGTTTCAAAATTGTCAAAGACCATTCTTACAAAAACGGCCAACTGAGCTTTATCAATTATATCAGTTGATTCGTCAAGTTGTAAGGAAAAATAACTACAACGAACAAAGTAATGAGAGTTTTCCGTTGTGAAACTCTTCGCATCCCTGTATTAGCAGAAAGCTGAACAGCTGATGTAATAGCAGACATAATATCGTTTTTTTTGAAGTTGTCAAATAATGTATATTCAGCTTCCAAAAATGCAGCTTTAATTAACTAACCATCTTCGAACGGTTTCTTATGTAGGGCAATAGTCTGGGAAACCCGGAATTACGCTTCTGTGGCTGCCTTGTTCTTGTCCAGTGTCTTAAAGAAAGTAGATTGTTGCGCATTTAATTGAGATTTCAGCAGCATAATCTCTTCTCTTCTCAGCGTTGAATTCGTCGGATAGTCTTTTCCAATTCCACTGTGAACGGTCTTGAAATGGCGCTCATCATTTCCTTTCTTCCCGACTAAGGCACTCCCATTACAAAGTAAACATACGCATTTATCTTTCACTTGCGTAAAAAGGTAATCGGTCTCCCATTCTGCATGAAACTGATATCATTTCGGCTTTTTGCTTGAACTAGCCATTCTAACAACACACAAGGAAGTGCATAAACAACGTGCACGCTAGAACTGAACACACACAACACAGACTTAACCTCACTCTGCCACAGCCGGTAACCGCACGCAACTCAGGATTGCCAACTTGCGATTACAGTGTGTGGCCGCGTGCTACCCAAAATTACTCCGCGAGCTACCGGTGGCTCACGATCCACAGTATGGTGATCTCTGCTCCAACACAAGTAGCGCGCGCGCAATGCAGAATTCACTCCATCATCATTGTATCCAAATCTCCAGGCGCTATGATTAACAAACGCAAGCGCAGCGGCACTCGAATCTTACGCAGAGCAGTGCATGCCCAAGACTAGTTTATGTTGTGGTGTTTGAAGCCATATTTTCAGTGTTGCCTTAGTAAACAAGAGTTTAGTGCTTTTCAGTCGGTCAACACGACTGAAAAGCACTAAACTCTTGTTTACTAAGGCAACACTGAAAATATGGCTTCAAACACCACAATGTTCACGGCTAGTCAGGCAAATCGTGAAGCCAAGGCATAACCCATCTCTTTTGGGTACATTCGTGTTGACCGACTGAAAAGCACTAAACTCTTGTTTACTAGTTTATGTATCGTGTCATATTTCGACGAAGCGTTTCCCGAAATCTTGGCACCGCTGTTATTGCTCGGCTTGCTTTATAAAATGAGAACGTGTAACCAGAGTCTCCTTCATTTTTTGGTTAACAATCTTAAACAATTCCATTTACAATAAGAAATGGATGAAATTCTGAGGTACATCAAGGGTGACGAAAATGTTATAGTAATGAGAGATTGGAATGCGATAGGTCAAGGAAGGGAAGGGACGATATTAGGTGAATTCAAATTAGGTGATTAGTAGACATAAAATGGAAAAATTAAATAGAAAGTTACACAATTATAAATGAGAGCATTTTAGTGCTTAGAATGAAAATAGAGAGAGAGAGAAATTAACTCTGACAGCTGTATATGCTCCAGAAGAAAATAAACAGGAAGAACTGATTCATTTTATGAAGTACTGCAATCAGTGTTAGATAATGTGTGTAAAAGTGATTCCGTTCTTGAGGCTAGTGATCTTAATGCTCGTGTAGGGAATAAACCAATTCCCGAATTAATTGGAAATATGTTAAAATAATAAATAATCGGCTCAAGATCATCACTCACAATCTCTTATTGGAAGAAAAATGTGGATTCAGAAGGGGCACATTCTGTACAGATAATATATTTGATAAAATCGACAGGAAGAAATTATGGGATATAATGGAAAGAAACGGATACCCAAAAAATTTGATCCAGGTTATCCAAGTTATATATAATTGAACAAAATTTTTATTAGGTATGGGACATAAACTAACCGAAGAAATATTAGTTAATCAAGGAGTAAGACAAGGATGCAGCCTCTCTCCAACCCTTTTTAATATATATATATATATATAGTTGAAGTAGTCAAGATCTGAAAAGAAAGTGTCCACCCTGGAATAAAACTGAGTTATGACAAGTATATAAATACTATGCTGCTTGCAGATGATCCGTTCAACTTGCAGGATGATGAAGATGCGCTCCAGAAAGCAATCTATAAATTGAATATCATTTCTAAAAGTTATAATCTTCAGATATCAAAAACGTAAACTAAAATATTGGCATGGCAAGGGAAGTATCCTGTTAGAGCGAAGATAGTAATTGACGATCAGCCAGTGGAACAAGTTTCAAGTTTTATTTACCTTGGTTGTGATTTATCTTTTAATGATGATGACGAGGTGATTTCAATATATGAGTGGGACAATTCTCCGAACTATGAAGAGAAAAGTACGAGATGATACTCAACTTAAATTCTATAAGACTATGGCTGTATCAACTTTGATGTACGGAAGTGAGACATGGGTAAACAAAACCAGCCATTGAAACAAGATACAGTCATCTGAAATGAGATTCTTCAGATCAGTGAAAGGATACTACCTACGAGATGAAGTACGGAATGAAGAAATAAGACGACAACTAAATATATTCTCACTGAATGACAGAATATAACAAAATAGGGTAAATTGGAAAAACCACGTTCTCAGGATGGATAACAACAGACTACAGAAGATTTCCTTTGAATACCATCCTATTGTAAGAAGAGACGTTGGTCGTCCTAGAAAGATATGGCTTGAAGATTGAAGTCGGAACTGGCTAACAGCCTAATCCATGAAGAGGAAGTAAGTAAGTGAAAGGAATGATCAAGGAAGCAGGCTGATATAATTCTGCACCGAGCACGAATTGATCATAGCCAACACCTTATTCAATAACCACAATAGAAGAATATGCACATGGATGAAACCAAGAGATCAGGACGTTACCAAATCAACTTCATTATGATAAGGCAAATATTATGTATCGAAACCAGAATTTGGATTGCAATTTCTATCCCGGAGCTCACATAAACTCTGACCATAATCTAGTTGTTATGAAATGCAGATTTTAATAAAAAAAATGAAGAAAAGTCAAAAGCCAAAAAGGTGAGCAATGTAGATACTGAAAGAGGAGTATGTGAACGAGAGATTCAAGATGAGTATAAAGGAAGCACTAATGACAAACCATGAGCAAACTTAAATTGCAGAGGAATGGGCACTTTTGAAGAATGAAATAACAAAACCCGCAATAGAGATAATTGGTAGAAAATAAAGAATATGTAAAAAACCGTCGATAATCCAGAATATATTAGAATAAATGAACTAAAGGCAGAAGTACAAGAATGCAAGAATGTACTCTCCTATCGCTATACTTTATTCCAATCAGTTTTAAAATATCAAACAACTTACTTCGACCATCGTTAACAACAGTCCCCTCAAGTCTACAAATGCCATGAACGCACTATTATCATTCCTTATGCTCCCTTCTAAGATCAGCATAAGAGTAAGCTTGATATAGAAACCATGAGCTTCCAGTACATGATAGGGAAATATCCAAAAATCTAGCCACCAACGAGGCCAACGAAATACTTAAACGAGACATCAAAAGCAACACGGCAACATACCACTAATAGAGATAAAGTCATTGAAACAGACATTAATAATATTGTATATAGGGGGTGCTTAATTGGATGACATGTTTCGAACGGCAAGCGTTCATCCTCAGATCCAGTTCACTTAGGCTTAAAATAGTAAGCGATGTTTATGAATTAGGCCAACACTTATATACACACACACACATATATATATATATGTATTGAACCCTTGCAAAAAGAAGCGTATCGAGACTCAATTTCGGGTAAAGTTTCGGTCCTTGATAGCCGTGCAGTTAAATTTTGCTTCTCATAGATTACAAGGATACATAGGGCAAATACAATAAATATAGAAAGGAGGTAAACCGGTGTACTAAATAAAACAAGTTTAATAACCAAAGAAAATAACAACAATATAAAACAACATCTTGAATTTACTCCCGCACTTCTAAATAGATCACATAATAATGTTATTGGTTTTACGTCCCTTTTAACTTCCCTGGCTTTTAGAGACGCCGGGGTGCTGGAATTTTGCCCCGAAGGGGATCTTTAACGTGCCAGTAAATGTACTGACACGGCTCCCTCGCATTTGAGCACCCTCAAATGCCAGCTGACTGCGCCAGGTTTCGAACCTGCAACCTTGGGCTCAGCAAGCGAGAACGTTACCCCTTAGCCACGCAGCCAGACTAAATAGATCACAACTGCAAACCCTATGTTGTGTCTGCATCCAATCAAGCGGCATTTAAAGTAACCACAGTTTACCATTTAAAATAAATATCTCAGGAGAGATTATAAAAAAACGTTTGAATTACTACGTCTACTTCAAATTTATACTTGCGCACGCGTGACGATGTTTTGACTATATGAAGGAAATAAGTACGGTTACGTGATCCGTTACCATCTGGTTTCCCGTCAAACAACGAATATGTAATCCTGCGTAAATTAGATTAGCTTAGGGAACAAGCAACAAAGCACTTAAGAAATATCCGACACCCGCTACACTTATATAATACAAAATAGATCTACGAACGAGATATTGACAACGTGCCAAAATACGTCTAATTGCCCAAACGGGTCTTAGTAAAATCAAAACAAGAGTAGAAATAAAAGAGCGGTTTTGGCGCAGGGGCTAATGGGCAAGATGGCTGCAGCGCGCAACCAGGCCTAGGTTATTCTTATGCAGGGGTCATTCAGAGCTGGCGCAGTGGCTAATGGGCAACATGGCCGCCACGCCCTGAGACTGTGGATGCCGTCACAGGGAGTGGTCGGCCGTGTAGTTGCTAAATGGAATATTTATTATTATTATTATTATTATTATTATTATTATTATTATTATTCGGTAATTATTAATTGATCATGTGCAATCCAGACCAGCCTTATATTGTCAACCACTTGGTGTAGTGGCTAGCATTCTTGGCTGTTACTGCGAAGGCCCGGGTTCGATAACTGGCTCTGCCAAGAAATTTAATTTCTGGTCTCTCGAGTGGAACGGGGTACACTCAGTCTTGTAAGGCAAAAGTGAGAAAAGGCGGGTTTTAATACATACCTCTGCCATTCAGCCTAACCCAACTTCATTTAACCTCACCTAACCTAACCTAACCTCACCTAACCTAACCTAACCTAACCTCACCTAACCTAACCTAACCAAACCTAACCTAACCTAACTTAACCTAAACTAACCTAACTTAAAAGTGCGAGCAAAAAAATGAGAGCAAAAAGTGTGAGCAAAAAGTGAGAGCAAATGTGAGAGCACAAAAAATAAACTTAGTTATAACCTAACCACACATAACCTAACCTAACCTAACCTAACCTAACTTCACCTTACCTAACCTAACCTAACATAACCTAACTTTAAAGTGTGAGCAAATATGGGAGCAAAACGTAAGAGCAAAAAGTGAGAGCAAAAAGTGGGAGCAAACAAGTGGGAGCAAAAAGTGAGAGCAAAAAGGTGGAAGCAAAAAGTGGGAGCAAAAAAGTGGGAGCAAAAAGCTGGGAGCAAAAAGTGGGAGCAAAAAAGTGGGAGCAAAAATGTGGGGAGCAAAATGTGTGAACCAAAAAGTAAGAGCAAATGGGATGGCAAAAATAATAAACTTAGTTATAACCTAACCTAACCTAACCCACAGAAACCACATTTAAATAATTTAGATTTTACATTTTAACATTTTACATTTTAACATTTCAGATTTTTGATGTTTTCATTTTACATTTTTTAAATTTGACATTTTACATTTTTGATTTTTTTGTATTTTAGATTTAAAATTTTTTAGATTTTACATTTTAAATTTAAGATTTTTTGATTTTAGATTTTACATTTTACATTTTCCGAAAAGAGTAAACTACAAGGTCACATACCTAACCTCACTAAACCTATCTTTACCAAACCAAACTTAAGCTAATCCAAAGGCTAATGCACATACACAATATATATAAGGGCACATGCAACTATCCTTATGCTAGTCTTATAGGCTACTGTACAATATGATCACTACCCCAACCGTTTTTTTTTCATTTTGTCGTTTACGCATTTGCCAATTTTCCAATTTCCCATTTTCCGTTTTTTTAATGTCAGGTTTAAGTTTTACAATTTCATAATATGGAAACATGGAATTTGCATTTTGTTGTTTACACATTTGTCAATTTTCCAATTTTCCATTTTCAGTTTTTCTAAATGTCAGTTTTAAGTTTTTCAATTTCATAATATGGAAACATGGATTTTGCATTTTCCTGTTTACACATTTAACTATTACACAATTTCACATTTACAGTTTTTAAAATGTCAGTTTAAAGTTTTTCTATTTTATCAATATGGAAAAATGGATTTTCCAATTTGTGTTTTACATGTTTATTTTGCATTAGGAGTGAAGAGAGGTGGGTAGTAATTAAAAATGTACAAGCAGTGTCCATACAATATTTTTTATTTTAAATATATGTACATTATTTACACATAATACATTTTTATATATTCCTTTTTTGTTATAAATTGCACGGTTGTTTTTATTTTGTTTTCTATTTTATTTTTGATTTTGAATACCATTTTTCTATTTTTTAGTTTTTAGTTTTGTAGTGCTAATGTTTTATTTCCTAAATTGTTTTGTTTTATCTATTAGCTAGTTGCAGGTAAAAGATTTTGATATTCATAACTTAATTCTTTAAGCATGGTTAATGATTGAGTAATGACCATAGGCATGTGTACCTATACCATTAGTATCAATCACTCTTTTACCATCACCAGGACACAAAGCAATTTTGTTTAGTCTTATAGATGATATGTCATGTTGTTTAGAAGCGATAATGTTCATTGGTATTCTTTTTAGATTGTTTTTCATGACACAATCCTTATAATCTTGAAAGCGTATACAATTTTTGACAACACCTCTGTTAATACCTTTAATCTTTTTGATTTATTTACCATTTATGTCTAAAGCGTACATTTTAGCTCTAAGTCCAACAAATGCTTTTATAATTTGTCCACAAGCCTCGTCTTTAAATTTCCCCAACGTTTTCTTATTTGATGTAGAGTCACATATGTGATTAGTAGGATAATCTGATGTGTCCAGGTGCTCTAGGAAATCCAACTTGTCTTGATATACATCTGGGATGTTGACCAAATAAATGAACGAGTCAGTATCCATATACATGAGTTTAAGATTGTCCATGCCATAATAGGGTAGCAGGACATCATAGTGGTGGGAATACATGAGAGTTTTAGAAATATCCAGTATACACATTCCAATATATATATATAGGATTATTGAATACAATGTTACGATTAGCCATGTGGAAAGCAGCTAGGTTAGGACCATAAATTATTCTGTCAATAAAAGTCGCCTTTGCTATTAGCTTTTCCGCCTTTTTGCTGTCAGTCACAAGACGTATGTCTATTCTTTTACGGATATTATCCATTCTTTTTCCAAATATGCCGTTGGTGAATAATTTGTACAGAATTTTCTCAAAATCATTTTTGGCTTGTTTTCGAAGGTTGTTATTAAAATCAACGTATGCCTTTAACCAAGGTCGTTGCTTAAACTTTAGCACACGATGGATTTTTATCAATTTTATTCCATGATCTAAGGCCTGTTTTAATGCCATGTAGTGAACAACATATCGCCTTCGATTTACAAGATGAGGAATTAGTTTTTTCAGAGTCGAATCCTTAGGTTGTGCACACTCTGGTAGGAAAGGTAAATCGTTGTGTAGATCATGAAGGTCAGATGGGTTATCAACATCAACGTCTAGAATGTATCCCACAGGATCGTCTTCCTTTAGTTTTTCTAGATCAACAGTATCTGGAGAAAGCCACAGAAATCCACCATAAGGAAGGGAGTGGCACATAGCCCACCCGTATTTGTTGTTGGCATCATCATAGGTAATAAACTGCGATGGTTTCTCAGAATCATATGTTTCGATGTATTTATTGTTAGCTTCAGCATACCGATGAGACACCTGGCATATGCCTCCTCGTATTCCAGACTCGATTAGAAGAATCTGATCATAATCTCGTAGCAATTCCAGTTCAATTCCTGTGTAAAGGAGCATTGCCTCGAAACTTAAACCAGGCGAAGTAAAAAAGTGTGCAGCATCCACTCGGTGTGTTTCTAGTGTTTTGTTTCTTAACGTTACCAAGCTGTCTGCAAGAAGAAGTACATCTGAAGTTAGGTAGAGGTCACTATATTCCCCTAGAGTTTTAATGTTGAACTGTCTCCAGACATTTTTGGCATGTTCATAGTCTTCTTGACTAACATTTTCTTGACTTAATTTGTTAAAGAATGCCTCTTTTAGAGGTAAACACGTTTCACTTAAATTTTCCCATGAGTCAATGTAGTCATAACAAATTACCCCTTTACGATTCATGAGCATTGCATTTTCTATTCCAAAGTACTTGTCTGTTTCAGGGTATAATGTTAAGTTGGAAACTAAGTTTTCCAAAACTACTCGGCATTAACCGAAACGTGTCCTCAAATCTAAGCTTAACATTTCCTACATATTTGGTAAAGGAAATGTACTTTTCTTTGGAGTTAGCGATAACATCCACTCTCTCAGTAGTACATCCCAATTGCTTTACAATGAAATTTGCATCGTAGCCACTCATATTATGTAGAAACACAGGAACGGGGTTACGTGTTTTACACCTCAAATTACAGTTATTGTGAGCACTTCCACGGTATTCCCCTGTAATATGGCAGTAGTCTCGAACTTTCCAGTCCTCTTTGGTAAATGGTTTTTGAAACAAATAACAGGTTTCAGAACATCGAAACTCTGCTTCATGATCCTGAGTTAAGGCCTTTGGAACATTAAAGCTGTAAAGGCGATCGATTTCATTAGCTATTGAGATCAAAGAGTCCATAAACTTTTCTTCAGCGTCAGGACCACCATAAATAACAGGTTGGCTTGGAAGGTTTGTCTTTATGTGTTCCACAGCTGGTGAGGGTTTAACGTATATACCAAAGCTCATGGGAACATGACTCTGGTATGAAACTGTATAACTTGCCTCAGGATTAGGTAGACATGTTTGATAGGGTAACAGCATACTTTGAAAATCTGCATAGATAACGTAAGGTATTCTCAGCATTTTCTTCAACATTTAAGAATTTGACAATGGGGTTTTTAATAGGCATTTCAACCCTAGCAATGTCATGCTGGACACACAAAGCTCTATGTTCATTCAATTTTTCCATTCCTTGTTGACCATATTGATTATCAAAGTGAGTAAAACACCGTTTACACGTATATATCTTATGTCCATGGTTAGTAATCTGATGTCCTACTAGTTTATCAAAATCTTTGATAAATACGTAGTGGTTCTGTCCGGATGAAGAACTTAGCAGAAGGAGGTCGCGATGGTCTTTCAGCTCTTGATCCACAACCTTTAGAGGGAACAGTTTATTGTCTTGTTCCAATCCAAATACATCAATGGATATATCGTTGGCTTTTTCAAATTTGGGAATGTCAGCTAGCGATGTAGGAAACGTTATTACTGAAAAATCATACTTGTTGTCCAGGTCCTGGTATTTACTAATGCGTTGAGCATCCTTTTTAACCAGTTTTGCTAAAATGGCATACATAGAACACTTTTCATCTTTCAAATTTTCAGGATTAATGCAGGCTCTTCTTGCTTTTATAGCTGCTGGTAATGGAATATATGTGCTGCCACGCAAGGGATTGTACTTATTTATTTTCAATCGTACTCCTTCCACTGCTAACAAAGCCCAATTACTGCCTTTTAGCTCAGATTCCTCCATTTACGTAGTTAACTTTGTAAATTGTGTTTCCAAGAAACTACTCAAGTCTGTTTCCAAAAATAGGGTCTGATTTCCTGTTTTAAAAGCACGATCTGTAATTTCATTTGTAGGTGTAAGAATGAATCTACATTCAGCCACAAGATTAACTTTTATCGACTTGTGCATTGCTAGTTCTTTCTGCATAGCTTGTATTATTTGCTGCTTGGACTCTTTAAGGTATGAATTTAAATCCTTGCAGGTATCGCAACGAAAGAAATAGGATTTAAGTCGACCTTGAAAAGATGTCTCATATTCATTAAGTCCATTATTTTCAGGGACCAATGACAGTAGGTAATGTTTTGTAGGCTCAGATTTATATCTTTCAGCTGCCGTCACAACATTACAACATTCTTCATGACGACGTCCATTGTAGGCATTGTTGAATTTATTGCCACACGTTATACACTCATGAAATTCACCACACGATACTTCATGTCGCTTACTATGATAGTCTCGAAGAAACGTTTTTCACACTCTTTACACATATAGCTAGGAATGGCTTCTTCCATTATGAATGTTGATTTCTGCAAACAGCTGCTTACTGCGTATCACAAGGCTAGAGGTTGGTCGGTGAGACGGTCTTTCACGATGTGAACACCGTGAGAGGTAGTAGTCAACTGGTGATATTCTTGTGAAGGGTCCTCTAATATACCCCTAGTCTAGACCAACAGCTCTTTACAGCGTATGACAAGGCTGTAGACTGGACAGTGAGACGGTCTCTCACGATGTGAACACTGTAACAAGTAGTAGTCAACTGATTATATATTTGCTAAGGATTCTCTAATATACAATAGTCAAGACCAACAGCTACTTACTGAGTAGTACAAGGCTGTACAATAGTTGTTTAACAGTCTTTCACGATGTGGTCACTGTGAATGATGGTAGTCAACTGATGATATTCTTGATAACGGTCCTTTAATATACCCCTAGTTAAGGATAACAGCCGCTCACTGCTTATGCCAAGACTAAAGATTGGTTGTTTCAACGGTTTTTCACAATGTAAACACTGTGACAGTTAGTAGTCAACTGAAAATATTCTTATGGCCTACTCAAGGTTATCAGGTACTTACTGAATATCAAAAGGCTGTACACTCATGTGTGTTAGGCACTCTTTCTTGCTAAGGACCCCAATATTCCCTACACAAGGCTATACATGTTAGTTCTGAACACTTAGTGGTTAATTGTATAATAAATTTTTATACAAAGCTTATACAAGCACGTTTTTCATGAGGTAAAACTTTGTTAAATAGCTGCATGCGACACGCAAAGTATTTTCCCGCAATCTAGCGGTGACTATGAGAACTACTTGAACGACCAGCATTCTACCTAGCGCTCCATTTCAAAACTCGCTCACTGAACGACCAGCATGCTACCTAGCGGTCGATATCAATACTCACTCAACTACCAGCCTGGTACCTATCGGTCAATATAACAACTCACTCAACTACCAGCATGCTACATGGCTTTTTTGTCAGTTTTTTGTTGGCTTTTTTTGGCTTTTGTATTAGCTCTTTCATATTTGCTCTTGTTTGTTGGGGCTTATTTGGTCTTGGAAAGTATGTCAGTCCTTTTTTATGGCTGCATAATGTATACAGCCATGATTCTAAGCAGCAACAACAACAACACACAAAATTCCTAAAAATCCAAAGTACTCTAAGGTTTATCAATGACTCTCAACTCTTACACTTACCTCTATCCCATGCCTAGTCAAAAAATAGTGTATTTTTCAAATTTTTCAAAAAATATTTGGAAAGTAGGCTATATCATTAAACTAAAAATCCTGAAAAGACATATAAAGGTTACAGAGGAAAAACAAACATTGTCCACAAAATCTGAAAATGAGTTATTTGTCCTATTAGTTAGCTTAGTATCGAAGCTTTGAACACGTGAAATATCACAGTGAAATATTGAACGATGACCAAGATACGCAGTGAAATATAAATGGTACACATAGGAAAAACGGACAATGTTCACGCGGAATTACATTAAAATGAACATAGTCCACCAGCTGCTGCAATGAGCACGCACGTGTGGCCGCCATTGCAGTTTAAATGAATGTTGGTTGTGTCAGGTGACCAGTTCTGTTTCTGTGTTTTGTGGTGTGTTACAATAACATTGTATGTAGTACGATGGATGCTGTGATGGATACTGATGTCTACAATTCAAGTGATGAGGAGACTCAAGTTGCGATTACAGGAACTTCTACAAAGAAGAAACGTAAATACGGCAGTGTCAAAAGTGTGTTGAAAAGTTTACGAGATACTATATACGAATCTGGTGAAGACTGTGACTACAAACGCTTGCAATGTTTTAAGCGGGTCACTTCTAATGAAAGGAATAAGCCCATAAATGATTTTAATAAGTTAGGTGATAGAAATGCCCAGAACTCGTACTTGGCGGGATTAATTTCCGTCATTCCTGTAAACCGAAGGCGACCACGGCTGCCTGCACAAGAGACCCGCCTGCATGATTTTTCTTATGTGTATAAAGTTCGTGTCGTGCGTGATGGGACACTCAAAGAAATTAATGTTTGTTTTAAAGCAATCTTGTCCTTTTTCGATGTAACTGCCCGCCGTTTACACACAATTAAATCTTCCCTAGCTACAACAGGACATTCCCCGATTGACAAAAGGGGAAAACATGAGAACAGAGGTAAAAGTAAACTTCCTGAGGAAACGTAATAAGCAATGGCTAAGTTTCTCAGTTCTCTAAAGGGGCGCAAATCTCATTACAGTTTGCAGGATACAGGAAAAGTTTACCTACCTCAAGACCTGAATGTGAAAAAGCTGCTGTTCATGTTTCTGGAACGCTATCCGAGTGTTCACATTTCTTATGAGACATTCAGAGAAACATTTGTCACAAAATATAACATATCTTTTGGGTATCCCCGAACTGACACGTGTAGTACATGCGATGAACAGAAAGCATCAGCTAGTAACATTGAAAAGCCTGAGGTTAAAACATCTAATCTGGAGGAAATAAGGAAGTAAGAAGAAGAATTGAAAAAACTGCATGAAGAAATGAAACTGCACAAAGTTAGAGCTGACTGGTTCTACAAAAGGAAGAGAAACGCAAGAAGAGAAGCTAAAAAAAACACACGAGGCGATAGCTATAGATTTTGGTAAAAATCTCCCATTACCAAACATATCAACCAGTGAGGCCTATTATCGTAGGCAACTTTCATTTTATGTATTCAATGTACATGTTCTAGAAACTGGTATATCGGTGTTTTACACTTACGATCAGACAGTGGGCAAAAAGGGAGCAGACGACGTAGTTTCAATGCTAAATCATTTCATAACAAACTACTTAGAAAATTATGTCCGCAAACTTCACATTTTCTGTGATTCATGTAAGGGCAAAACAAAAACTTCACCATGTATAGTTTTCTCCACTATGTAGCAATAACATTGAATCGCTTTGACCAAGTATTTGTCACATTCCCAATAAGAGGACATTCCTACATGGTGTGTGACAAAAACATGGGTTTAATCCAAAATAAATTTCCAGCAGAATACCCCAGATGACTGGCGTGAAGTAATTAGAAGTGCTCGAGTGAAACCTACTCCTTTCGAGGTAGTTGAGTGTAAAACTGATATGTTCAAGTCCTGGGGTAACTTTCTAACACCGATGTATAAGAAAGCATTTCCTGCTGCAACACGCCCCATCTTGTAACTTCGAATTACACCCATATATCCACAGACAGTTGAACACCGTGAAACATACAATGGACTCTTCAATTCCACTGTTGTTACAGCAACAGGGCGTAAGAACTTCCCACACGGCCAACACGAAGTTGCGCAAGCATATTTAGGACCAATTCCTTTGCCTAAAGAGAAGTACAAGGACCTTCAAGTACTGAAGAAGTTTTGCCGAGATGACGCACAGGAGTAGGTAATATAAGCCGAAGCTGGCGCAGGGGCTAATGCGCAAGATGGCGGCCACGCGCAACCCCCTATGTTATTCTTATGGGAGGGAGAGTCATTGCTGGGGCAGGGGCTAATGCGCAATATGGCCGCCACGCTCTGAGACCATGCATGACGTCACAGGGAGAGGCCGGCCGTGTAGTTGCTAAATGGAATATTTATTATTATTATTATTATTATTATTATTATTATTAGGTAATTATTGATTGATCGTGTACAATCAAGATCAGCCTTATATTGTCCACCTCTTGGTGTAGTGGCTAGCATTCTTGGCAGTCAATCCTGAGGTTCGAATCCCGGCTCTGCCAAGAAATTTAATTTCTGGTCTCAGGAGTGGAACGGGGTACACTCAGCCTAGTCAGGCGAAACTGACAGCAGCTGGCTTTGATTCATACCTCAGTCATTCTGCCTAACCCAACTTCATTTAACCTCACGTAACAAAACCTTAGTTCACACAACCAAACATGTCCTTAACTAACTTAACCTAACCTAGCCTAACCTCACTTCAATGTCAGAGCAAATATGAGAGCAAATGTGAGTGCACACATAATAAACTAAGTTATAACCTAACCTAACCTAACTTAACCTAACCTAACCTAACGTAATTTAAAACTACGAGCAAAAAAAAAAGTGAGAGCAAAAAGTGTGAGCAAGTGTGAGAGCACAAATAATATACTTAGTTATAACCTACCCACACCTAACCTAACCTAATCTAATCTAACTTTACCTAACCTAACCTAACCTAACCTAACTTCAAAGTCAGAGCAAATGTGGGAGCAAATGTGAGTGCACACATAATAAACTGAGTTATAACCTAACCTAACCTAACCTAACCCGCAGAAACCTCATTTAAAAATTTTAGATTTTACATTTTAACATTTTAGATTTTAGATTTTCTCATTTTATATTTTTTAGATTTTACATTTTACATTTTAGATTTTTTTGTATTTTAGATTTTAGTTTTTTATATTTTACATTTTAAATTTAAGATTTTTTGATTTTAGATTTTACATTTTACAATTTTCGAAAAGAGTAAACTACAAGGTCACATACCTAGCCTCACTAAACCTAACTTTACCAAACCTAAATTAAGCTAATCCAAAGGCTAATGCACATACACAAAGTATATAAGGGCACATGCAACTATCCTTATGCTAGTCTTATAGGCTACTGTACAACATGATCACTACCCCTACCGGGTAATTTTTTTTCATTTTGTTGTTTACACATTTGTCAATTTTCCAATTTCCAATTTTCAGTTTTTTTAATGTCAGTTTTAAGTTTTTCAATTTCATGATATAGAAACATGGAATTTGCATTTTGTTGTTTACACATTTGTCAATTTACCAAATACCCATTTACAGTTTTTAAAATTTCAGTTTAATGTTTTTTCTGTTTTGTCCATATGGAAACATGGATTTTCCAATTAGTGTTTTACATGTTCATTTTGCATTAGGAGTGGAGAGAGGTGGGTAGTAATTAAAAATGTACAAGCAGTGTCCATACAATATTTTTTATTTTAAATATATGTACATTATTTACACATAATACATTTTTATATATTCCTTTTTTGTTATAAATTGCACGGTTGTTTTTATTTTGTTTTCTATTTTATTTTTGATTTTGAATACCATTTTTCTATTTTTTAATTTTTAGTTTTGTAGTGCTATTGTTTTATTTCCTAAATTGTTTTGTTTTATCTATTTGCTAGTTGCAGGCAGAAGATTTTGATATTCATAACTTAATTCTTTAAGCATGGTAAATGATTGAGTAATGACCATAGGCATGTGTACCTATACCATCAGCATCAATCACTCTTTTATCATCACCAGGACACAAAGCAATTTTGTTTAGACTTACAGATGATATGTCATGTTGTTTAGAAGCGATAATGTTCATTGGTATTCTTTTTACATTGTTTTTCATGACACAGTCCTTATAATCTTGAAAGCGTATACAATTTTTGACAACACCTCTGTTAATACCATTAATCTTTTTGATTTCTTTACCATTTATGTCTAAAGCGTACATTTTAGCTCTAAGTCCAACAAATGCTTTAATAATTTGTCCACAAGCCTTGTCTTAAATTTCCCCAACGTTTCTTGTTTGATGTAGAGTAACATATGTGATTAGTAGGATAATCCGATGTGTCCAGGTGTTCTAGGAAATCCAACTTGTCTTGATATACATCTGGGTTGTTAACTAAATAAATGAACGAGTCGGTATCCATATACATGATTTTAAGATTGTCCATGCCATAATAGGGTAGCAGGAAATCATAGTGGTGGGAATACATGAGAGTTTTTGAAATATCCAGTATGTTGTTGTTGTTGTTTGAGTCTTCAGTCTTTTGACTGGTTTGATGCAGATCTCCATGCCTCCCTGTCCTGAGCTAATCGTTTCATCTCTACATAGCTCCGACACCCTACATCCGAGGCAATCTGTATAACATATTCCAACCTTGGTCTACCCCTACAGTTTTTGTCCTCGACCCTTCCTTCCATAACTAAGCTTGCTATTCCTGGGTGTCTTAGTATATGTCCTACCAACCTATCCCTTCCCTTCATTAGCAGTCGCCAGAACCATCTCTCCTCTCCCACTCGTCTTAATACCTCTTTGTTTGTAACCCTATCTACCCATCTGATCTTCATCATTCCCCTGTAACACCACATTTCAAATGCTTCAATTCTCCTCTTTTCTGCTGCACCAATAGTCCAAGTTTCACTTCCATAGAGCGCCACCCTCCAGACAAAGGCTTTCAAAAATGACTTCCTAATACCTAAATCTATATTCGATGTCAGCAGATTCCTTTTTTGTAGAAATGCTTTCTTTGCCTGAGCCAACCTACTTTTTATATCCTCTTTGCATCGTCCATCACTGGTTATTCTGCTTCCTAAGTAACAGAAGTCTCCTACTTCCTTCAGCTTTTCACCTGCCAATTTGATCTCCATAGAGGTTTCTGATTTATTTCGGCTGCATTCCAGTATTTTTGTTTTACATTTATTAATTTTCATCATGAATTCTTTCCGTAAGACGGAGTCCATACCATTCAAAAACTCATTCAAATCCTCAGGCTTGTCGGCCAAGATGACGATGTCATCAGCAAATCTCAGAGTTAAAATTATTTCTCCTTGAATCTTCACTCCCCCTTTAAATTTTCTCTAATTTCTTTAATTGCTTGTTCAATGTAAAGATTGAAAAGTATGGGTGATAAGTTAGTAGTGGGATGACGGGGAAGCTACGACACTTCTTTTTGAACCCTCCTCGTATCGGCCCCGAACCTGATATCTCGCTAACCTATCATGGGATTAGAACATACAGGGTGTCCTAGCACTCGTGTTGACGCCCCCTACTTTCCTATAGCCTCTTCATTTAATTAAAAGACCAAAACTAAAAGGTCATTCGCGAGTAGTGGGGTGGTGTTAGTTTTCTCAAGTCGCGCTCGTGCTTGAATATGTATGCCTATGTTGGGAAAGGGTTAGGTGGTGGGGGAGGAGTAGGGTCGAGTGAGGGGTCGTTTAGATGGTATTTTGTCCGCTCTAGGTAATGGTGAGATTATTTTTTAAAATGGATGGAATTTGGAAACGCCATTTGGGGTAAAAGTGTGTTTTTTGACATTATGGCGATGAATGTTTTTTTTGTACGCCTGCGCACTTGGGGATTTTGTAAAAGAGCGGGCTTTTTAAATGATTATTTATAAATAAGTGTTTTTTTAATATGTATTTAAATAAACCAAAAAAAACTAATAGGTCATCGGCAATTTACTATCTCGCTAACCAATAATCGGATTTAAACCTATGAGGTGTCGTAGGACTCGTGGTGAACTCCCCTTTTCTACGGACGGGGTATATCCACTCCAAAATAAAAACTACCCTTACCCGGGAGGTAAATAATATTTTTTGTATGTGCGCGCACTGACGGCTTTTGTCAAAAGGACCTAACTACAGGTTTGTTAATATTTCCTGAACCCCTCATGGGATTTTGCCATAGGCCATAGCCCTGGGGGTGACGCCCCGTTTTTGAATGTATGATTCATTTTTGTCAAAAGGGCCTAACTACACTTTTGTTCATATCTCGCGAACCAATCATGCTAGGGACTTGTATGAGGGGTCCTAGCACTTGGGGCGACGTCCCCCGTTTGGGGGATGAAACTACCCCCCAAAAATGAAAAATCCATGTCTTGGAAACGAAGAACCCTAAAATTAGGTGTGATAGCTTGAAAAATAGGGGATGATATAGGCTTTTACCTCGATTGATCATTTCACCCCTAAAACAGTAAATAGTCATGTTATGGGGAAAAAACCTGTTAAACACCTAAAAATGATATATGAACCTAAGATCTTTTGTTTTTAATGAAAAATAGCAGGGGGGTGAAAACAACCCCCCCAAATTGAAAAATCCATATCTAAGAAACGAAGAATCCTAAAATTAGGTGTGATAGCTTAAAAATAGGGGATGATATAGGTTTTTACATCGATTGATCATTTCACCTCTAAAACAGTAAATAGTCATGTTATGGGGAAAAAACCTGTTAAACACCTAAATATGATAAATGAACCTAAGATCTTTTGTTTTTGATGAAAAATAGCAGGGGGTGAAAACAACCCCCCAAATTGAAAAATCCATATCTAGGAAACGAAGAAGCCTAAAATTAGGTGTGATAGCTTAAAAAATAGGGGATGATATAGGCTTTTACCTCGATTGGTCATTTCACTCCTAAACAGTAAATAGTCATGTTATGGGGAAAAAGCGTGTTAAACACCTAAAAATGATATATGAACCTAAGGTCTTTTGTTTTTAATGAAAAATAGCAGGGGGTGAAAACAACCCCCCAAATTGAAAAATCCATATCTAGGAAACGAAGAAGCCTAAAATTGGGTGTGATAGCTTAAAAATTAGGGGATGATATGGGCTTCTACCTCGATTGGTCATTTCAACCCTAAAACAGTAAATAGTCATGTTATGGGGAAAAACGTGTTAAACACCTAAAAATAATAAAAGAACCTAAGATCTTTTGTTTTTGATGAAAAATAGCAGGGGGGTGAAAACAACCACCCAAATTGAAAAATCCATATCTAGGAAACGAAGAAGCCTAAAATTAGGTGTGATAGCTTAAACAATAGGGGATGATATGGGCTTTTACCTCGATTGGTCATTTCACCCCTAAAACAGTAAATAGTCATGTTATGGGGGAAAACGTGTTAAACACCTAATAATAATAAATGAACCTAAGATCTTTTGTTTTTGATGAATAATAGCAGGGGGGTGAAAACAACCCCCAAATTGAAAAATCCATATCTAGGAAACGAAGATGCCTAAAATTAGGTGTGATAGCTTAAACAATAGGGGATGATATGGGCTTGCATCTCGATTGATCATTTCACTCCTAAACAGTAAATAGTCATGTTATGGGGAAAAAACGTGTTAAACACCTAAAAATGATATATGAACCTAAGGTCTTTTGTTTTTAATGAAAAATAGCAGGGGGTGAAAACAACCCCCCAAATTGAAAAACCCATATCTAGGAAACGAAGAAGCCTAAAATTGGGTGAGATAGCTTAAAAAATAGGGGATGATATGGGCTTTTACCTCGATTGGTCATTTCACCCCTAAAACAGTAAATAGTCATGTTATGGGGATAAACGTGTTAAACACCTAAAAATGATAAAAGAACCTAAGATCTTTTCTTTTTGATGAAAAATAGCAGGGGCTGAAAACAACCCCCCCCCAATTGAAAAATCCATATCTAGGAAACGAAGAAGCTAAAATTAGGTGTGATAGCTTAAAAAATAGGGGATGATATAGGCTTTTACCTCGATTGGTCATTTCACCCCTAAAACAGTAAATAGTCATGTTATGGGGGAAACGTGTTAAACACCTAAAAATGATATATGAACCTAAGATCTTTTGTTTTTAATGAAAAATAGCAGGGGGTGGAAACTACCCCCCAAATTGAAAAATCAATATCTTGGAAACGAAGAACCCTAAAATTAGGTGCGAAAGCTTAAATAATAGGCCATGACATGCGCTTTTACCTGGATAGGACATTTCACCCCTAAAACAGTAAATAGTCATTTTATGAGGAAAAAATGTGTTATACACCTAAAAGCATAAGCGTTTTGTGAAACCATGCTTTAATGGACATGTGTATGATTGTTATTATTATCATTATTATTAGGTAATTATGGATTAATATGTGTATAGTTAACTAACCAGTGGGGAGCGTGATGGCGCAGGTGCTTAGCTGCTCGTCTTTACCCGGACAGCTGGGGTTCAAATACTGGTGACAGAGAGGGTTGGAATTTTCACCAGAAAAGCACGTGGCGTCAGGAAGGGCATTCGGCCTTAAATCCCCGGCCAAAACCAAAATGAGCCTGGTCGGCTCCGGCGTCTCAAACTAATAGGGAAAAGCCGAACATGACTATTTACTGTTTTAGGGCTGAAATGACCTATCCAGGTAAAGGCGCATGTCATGGAATATTTTTTAAGCTTTCACACCTAATTTTAGGGTTCTTCGTTTCCAAGATATTGATTTTTCAATTTGGGGGGTAGTTTCCACCCCCCTGCTATTTTTGAATAAAAACAAAATATCTTAGGTTCATATATCATTTTTAGGTGTTTAACAGGTTTTTTCCCCATAACATGACTATTTACTGTTTTAGGGGTGATATGACCAATCGAGGTAAAAGCCCATATCATCCCCTATTGTTTAAGCTATCACACCTAATTTTAGGCTTCTTCGTTTCCTAGATATGGATTTTTCAATTTGGGGGTTGTTTTCACCCCCCTGCTATTTTTCATCAAAAACAAAAGATCTTAGGTTCATTTATCATTTTAAGGAGTTTAACACGTTTTTCCACCATAACATGACTATTTACTGTTTTAGGGGTGAAATGACCAATGGAGGTAAAAGCCCATATCATCCTATATTGTTTAAGCTATCACACCTAATTTTAGGATTCTTCGTTTCCTAGATATGGATTTTTCAATTCGGGGGTTGTTTTCACATCCTGCTATTTTTCATCAAAAACAAAAGATCATAGGTTCATTTATTATTTTTAGGTGTTTAACAGGTTTTTTCCCCATAACATGACTATTTACTCTCTTAGGGGTGAAATGATCAATCGAGGTAAAAGCCTATATCATCCCCTATCTTTTAAGCTATCACACCTAATTTTAGGAATCTTCGTTTCCATGATATGGATTTTTCAATTTTGGGGGGTTGTTTTCTCCCCGCAAATGGGGACGTCGCCCCAAGTGCTAGGAACCCTCATACAAGTCCCTAGCATGATTGGTTCGCGAGATATGAACAAAAGTGTAGTTAGGCCCTTTCGACAAAAATGAATCATACATTCAAAAACGGGGCGTCACCCCCAGGGTTAGGATACTGCCTATGGCAAAATCCCATCAGGGGTTGAGAAAATATTAACAAACGTGTAGTTAGGTCCTTTTGACAAAAGCCGTCCGTGCGCGCACATACAAAAATATTATTTACCCCCCGGGTAAGGGTAGTTTTTATTTTGGAGTGGATATACCCCGTCCATAAGAAAGGAGAGTTCACCACGAGTCCTACGACACCTCATAGGTTTAAATCGCACTATTGGTTAGCGAGATACTAAAAAGCCGATGACTTATTAGTTTTAATGGTTTATTTCAATAAATATTAAAAAACACTCATCTATAAATAATCATTTAAGAAGCCCGCTCTCTTACAAAAACCTCCAAGTTCGTAAGCATAGGAAAATAAATTACTATTTCATCCCCCGGGTAAGGGTTGTTTTTATTTTGGGGTGAATATACCCCGTCCATAGAAAAGGGGAGTACACCACGAGTCCTACGACACCTCATAGGTTTAAATCCGATTATTGGTTAGCGAGATAGTAAAAGGCCGATGACCTATTAGTTTTTAGGGTTTCTTTAAATACATATTAAAAAACTCATTTATAAATCATTATTTAAAAAGCCCGCTCTTTTACAAAATCCCCAAGTGCGCAGGCGTACAAAAAAACATTCATCGCCAAAATGTCAAAAAACCCACGTTTACCCCAAATGGCGTTTCCAAATTCCATCCATTTAAAAAAATAATCTCACCATCACCTAGAGCGGAAAAAATACCATCCAAACGACCCCTCACTCGACCCTACTCCTCCCCCACCACCTAACCCTTTCCCATCATAGGCATACGTATTCAAGCACGAGCGCGACTTGAGAAAACCAACACCACCCCACTACTCGCGAATGACCTTTTAGTTTTGGTCTTTTAATTAAATAAAGAGGCTATAGGAAAGTAGGGGGCGTCACTACGAGTGCTAGGACACCCTGTATGTTCTAATCCCATGATTGGTTAGCGAGATATCAGGTTCGGGGCCGATACGAGGAGGGTTCAAAAAGAAGTGTCGTAGCTTCCCCATCATCCCACTACTTAAGTTGCAGCCTTGCCTTACATCATTCTGAATACCAGCTTCTCTCTCATGTCCTTCAACTCGAATGACTGCTGTCTGGTTTCAGTACAGATTGTATATCACCCTCCTATCCCTGTACTTGATTCCAATCGATTTCAAAATTTCGAACAATTTAGTCCAATCAACATTATCAAAAGCGTTTGCTAAGTGAACAAAAGCCATGAACGTTCTCTTATCTTTCCTTATTCTACCTTCCAAAATCAGCCTAAGACTTAGTATAGCTTCCCTTTTTCCTACATTTCTCCTGAAACCAAACTGGTCTTCACCCAACTCCGTTTTTATCTGGCTTTCAATCCTCTTGTAAATTATTCTAGACAGGGTCTTTGAAGCATGAGTAATCAAGCTGATTGTACGGTAATCTTCACATCTGTCAACTCCCACTTTCTTTAGTATAGGGAAATTACATTCTTCTTGAAATCAGGGGGTACCTCACCTGTCTCATAAATCCTACACACCAAGTGAAATAACCTGATCAGACCATCATCTCCTATGCAGCGTAGCAACTCAATCGGTATATCGTCTATGCCTGGTGCTTAGTTCCTGCTTAAGTCATCCAAAGCTCTGTCAAATTCTGATCTCGATATTAAATCTCCTTTCGTATCCTCATCAATTTCCTCCTCCCTTTCCGTTACATGATTCGCAATCTCCTTTCCCTTATACAAACTCTCGATGTAAGCTTTCCATCTCTCAACCTTTTCTTCCCTATCTGTTAGAGGCTTTCCATTTGTGTCCTTAATATTACAGCACCTTGTCTTCTTTTCCCCAAAAGTACTCTTAATCCTTCGATAAGCTGTGTCTACTTTTCCTAATTTCAGAAAATGTTCTATACCTGCACTTTTCTCTTTCAACCATTCCTCTTTCGCTTCCTTGCACTTCTTGTTAACCTCATTTCTCAGACGTCTGTATTCTGCTTTCCCCTTTTCATCTCTAACATTCATGTGTTTCCGCCTTTCATCCATCAATTCTAGTATATCCTGAGTGATCCACGGTTTTCTACCAATTCTTTCTTTCCTACCAATGTTTTCTTCAGCGGATTTTATTATTTCATTCTTCAAAAGTGCCCATTCGTCTGCAATTGAAGTTTGTTTAGGGTTTTTCATTAGTCCTTCCTTTATACTCCTCTTGAATCTTTCGTTTACATCCTTCTCTTTCAGTGTGTCTATTGCCCACCATTTTGCCTTTTTACTTTTCTTAAGTCTCTTCAACTTTAATCTGCAATTCATTACAACCAGATTGTGGTCAGAGTTTATGTCAGCACCAGGATATGTTTTACAATCCAAAATCTGGTTTCGAAACCTCTGCTTGACCATAATGGAGTCGATATCGAGTATACACATTCCAATATATATAGGCTTATTGAATACAACTTACGTTTAGCCATGTGGAAAGCACCTAGGTTAGGACCATAAATTTTTCTGTCAATAAATGTAGGCTTTGCTATTAGCTTTTCAGCTCTTTTGCTGTCAGTCACAAGACGTATGTATTCTTTTACGAATATTTTCCATTTTTTTCTCTCCAAAAATGGCAATGTTGAATAATTTGTATAGATATTTCTCAAAATCATTTTTGGCATGTTTCGAAGGTTGTTATTAAAATCAACATATGGCTTTAGCCAAGCTCTTTGTTTAAACTTTAACACACGATGAATTTTTACCAATTTTTGTCCATGATCTAAAGCCTGTTTAAGTGCCATGTAATGAACAACGTACCGCCTTCGATTTCCAAGATGAGGAATTAGTTTTTTCAGAGACGAAACCTTAGGTTGTGTACACTCTGGTAGGAAAGGTAAATCGTTGTGTAGATCATGAAGGTCAGATGGGTTATCAACATCAACGTCTAGAATGTATCCCACAGGATCGTCTTCCTTTAGTTTTTCTAGATCAACCGTATCTGGAGAAACCCACTGAAATCCACCATAAGGAAGGGAGTGGCACATAGCCCACCCGTATTGGTTGTTGGCATCATCATAGGTAATAAACTGCGATGGTTTCTCAGAATCATAGGTTTCCATGTATTTATTGTTAGCTTCAGCATACCGATGAGACACCTGGCATATGCCTCCACGTATTCCAGACTCGATTAGAAGAATCTGATCGTAATCCTGTAGCAATTCCAGTTCAATTCCTGTGTAAAGGAGAATTGCCTCGAAACTTAAACCAGGCGAAGTAAAAAAGTGTGCAGCATCCACGCGGTGTGTTTCTAGTGTTTTGTTTCTAAACGTTTCAAAGCTGTCTGCAAGAAGGAGTACATCTGAAGTTAGGTAGAGGTCACTATATTCCCCTAGAGTTTTAATGTTGAACTGATTCCAGACATTTTTGGCATGTCCATAGTCTTCTTGACTAACATCTTCTTGACTTAATTTGTTAAAGAACAACTCTTTTGGAGGTAAACACGTTTCACTTAACTTTTCCCATGAGTCAATGTACTCATAATAAAATACCCCTTTACGAGTCATGAGCATTGCATTTTCTTTTCCAAAGTATTTGTCTGTTTCAGGGTATGATGTTAAGTTGGAAACTAAGTTTTCCAAACTACTTGGCATTAACCGAAACGTGTCCACAAATCTAAGCTTAACATTTCCTACATATTTGGTAAAGGAAATGTACTTTTCTTTGGAGTTAGCGATAACATCCACTCTCTCAGTAGTACATCCTAATTGCTTTACAATGAAATTTGCGTCGTAGGCACTTATATTATGTAGAAACACAGGAACGGGGTTACGTGTTTTACACCTCAAATTACAGTTATTGTGAGCACTTCCACGGTATTCCCCTGTAATATGGCAATGGTTTCGAACTTTCCAGTCCTCTTTGGTAAATGGATTTTGACACAAATAACAGGTTTCAGAACATTGGAACTCTGCTTCTTGATCCTGAGGTAAGGCCTTTGGAATATTTAAGCTGTAAACGCGATCGATTTCATTAGCTATTGAGATCAAACAGTCCATAAACTTTTCTGCAGCATCAGGTCCACGATAAATAACAGGTTGGCTTGGAAGGTTTGTCTTTATGTGTTCCAAAGCCGGTGAGGGTTTAACGCATACTACAAAGCTCATAGGAACTTGACTCTGGTATGGCACTGTATAACTTGCCTCAGGATTAGGTAGACATGTTTGATAGGGTAACAGTATACTTTCAAAATCTGCATAGATAACGTAAGGTATTCTCAGCATTCTTTCAACATTTAAGAATTTGACAATGGGGTTTTTAATAGGCATTTCAACCCTAGCAATGTCATGCTGGACACACAAAGCTCTATGTTCTTTCAATTTTTCCATTCCTTGTTGACCATATTTATTATCAAAGTGAGTAAAACACCGTTTACACGTATATATCTTATGTCCATTTTTAGTAATCTGATGTCCTACTAGTTTATCAAAATCTTTGATAAATACGTAGTGGTTCTGTCCGGACGATGAACTTTGCAGAAGGAGGTCGCGATGGTCTTTCAGCTCTTGATCCACAACCTTTAGAGGGAAGAGTTTATTGTCTTGTTCCAATCCAAATACATCAATGGATATATCGTTGGCTTTTCAAATTTGGGAATGTCAGCTAGCGATGTAGGAAACGATATTACTGAAAAATCATACTTGTTGTCCAGGTCCTTGTATTTACTAATGGTTGAGCATCCTTTTTAACCAGTTTTGCTAAAATGGCATACATAGAATAATTTTCATCTTTCAAATTTTCAGGATTAATGCAGGCTTTTCTTGCTTTTATAGCTGCTGGTAATGGAATATATGTGCTGCCACGCAAGGGATTGTACTTATTTATTTTCAATCGTACTCCTTCCACTGCTAACAAAGCCCAATTACTGCCTTTTAGCTCAGATTCTTCCATTTCCGTAGTTAACTTTGTAAATTGTGTTTCCAAGAAACTACTCAAGTCTGTTTCCAAAAATAGGGCCTGATTTCCTGTTTTAAAAGCACGATCTGTAATTTCATTGGTAGATGTAAGAATGAATCTACATTCAGCCAAAAGATTAACTTTTATCGACTTGTGCATTGCTAGTTCTTTCTGCATAGCTTGTATTATTTGCTGTTTGGACTCTTTAAGGTATGAATTTAAATCCTTGCATGTATCGCAACGGATGAAATAGGATTTAAGTCGACCTTGAAAAGATGTCTCATATTCAATAAGTCCATTTTTGTCAGGGACCAATGATAGTAGGTAATGTTTTGTAGGCTCAGACTTTTGCCTTGTAGCTGCCGACACATCATTACAACATTCATCATTACGACGTCAAATGTAGGCATTGTTGAATTTATTGCCACACGTTTTACACTCATGAAATTCACCACACGATACTTCATGTCGCTTCTTATGATAGTCTCGAAGAAGAGTCTTTCCACACTCTTTACACATATAGCTAGGAATGGCTTCTTCCATTATGAATGTTGAATTCTGCAAACAGCTGCTTACTGCGTATCACAAGGCTAGAGGTTGGTCGGTGAGGCGTCTTTCACGATGTGAAAACCGTGAGAAGTAGTAGTCAACTGGTGATATTCTTGTGAAGGGTCCTCTAATATACCCCTAGTCTAGACCAACAGCTCTTTACAGCGTATGACAAGGCTGTAGACTGGACAGTGAGACGGTCTTTCACGATGTGAACACTGTAACAAGTAGTAGTCAACTGATTATATACTTGCTAAGGGTTCTCTAATATACAATAGTCAAGACCAACAGCTACTTACTGAGTAGTACAAGGCTGTACAATAGTTGTTTAACAGTCTTTCACGATGTGGTCACTGTGAATGGTGGTAGTCAACTGATGATATTCTTGATAAGGGTCCTTTAATATACCCCTAGTTAAGGATAACAGCTGCTCACTGCTTATGACAAGGCTAAAGACTGGTTGCTTCAACGGTCTATCACAGTGTAAACACTGTGACAGGTAGTAGTCAACTGAAAATATTCTTATGGCCTACTCAAGGTTATCAGGTAATTACTGAATATCAAAATGCTGCACACTCATGTGTGTTAGGCACTCTTTCTTGCTAAGGACCCCTATATTCCCTACAAAAGGCTATACATGTTAGTTCTCAACACTTAGTGGTTAATTGTATAATAAATTTTTATACAAAGCTTATACAAGCACGTTTTTCATGAGGTAAAACTTTGTTAAATAGCTGCATGCGACACGCAAAGAATGTTTCCGCTATCTAGCGGTGACTATGAGAACTACTAGAACGACCAGCATGCTACCTAATGCTCCATTTCAACACTCGCTCACTGAACGACCAGCATGCTACCTAGCGGTCGATATCACTACTCACTCAACTACCAGCCTGGTACCTATCGGTCAATATAACAACTCACTCAACTACCAGCATGCTACATGGCTTTTGTGTCAGTTATTTTGTTGGCTTTTGTAGGCTTTTGTTGGCTTTTTTGTTGGCTTTTGTTGGCTTTTGTAGTAGCTCTTTCATATTTGCTCTTTTTTGTTGGGGCTTATTTGGTCTTGGAAAGTATGTCAGTCCTTTTTTATGGCTGCATAATGCTTAAAGCCATGATTGTAAGCAGCAACAACAACAACACACAAAATTCCTTAAAAAATCCAAAGTACTCTAAGGTTTATCAATGACTCTCAACTCTTACACTTACCTCTATCCCATGCCTAGTCCAAAAAATAGTGTATTTATCAAATTTTTCAAAAAATATTTGGAAAGTAGGCTATATCATTAAACTAAAAATCCTGAAAAGAAATATTATGTTAACTCCAACACCTACCTCTATACCACTCTCTGTCGAAAAATAATGTATTTTTCAAAATTTCCAAAACATATTTCCAAAATGGGTTATTTTTCCAAAATTAAAAATTTACAAAAATGTTTGTTTGACATAAATGAATGGCCTTGGCCCCCTCTACCACCGTACCAAGTCCCAGGTCTCTAGGACTAAAAAATAAAATTTTAAATGGGTTTTATTTCCAAAATTAGTAATTTTACAAAAACATTTGTCTGACGTAAATCAATGGTCTTTACCCCCTCTACCCCCACACTAAGTCTCATGTCTCTAGGAAAACAGAAATAAAATTTTGAAAATGGGCTATATTTCCAAAATTAGGAATTTTACATACAAGTTTGTTTCACATAAATCAATGGTCTTTACCTCTTCTAGCACCATACCAAATTTCAAGTTTCTAGGACAAAACAAAATTAATTTTGAAAATAGGTCACTATTTTGGAAACTAGGAATTCTACAAAAATGTTTGTTTGTCATAAATGAGAGGTCCCTACGCCCTCTACATGTAAACTAAGTTCCAGGTCTGTATGACAAAAATGAAAAAAGTTCAATTGGGAAAGTAGGCGACTTTTCATAAAACCAAACATTCTAAAAAGTGTTCTATGGGCTTAAAAGAATGGCCCCTATGTCCTTTATATTTTATAATATAACGTTTTTATTTTTAACTTTTTTTTGAAAAAAGTTCAATTTTGAATTTTTTATATTTTGGAAACTGAAGAGTTTACAAAAAATGTTGTTTGACATAAATGAATGGCCCTAACCCCATCTACCACCAAGATAAATTTCAAGTCGCGAGGACAAAAAATAACAGTAGTGGAGTAGTAGGGGTTCTAACGTACCCGGTGGCGCTCGGCTACGCTGATTTTGTGGATATATTTGCGAACCCATGATCGAGAGAGCGTCAGCCTGAATAATTTGATATGTTGCATGTCAAATTCCGATCATGGGTTCGCGAGATATCCACTTATTAATATGAATGCCGCCGGGAGCAACGCCGAGTGCGTTAGATCCCCTACTAGTCCACTACTGTTATTTTTTGTCCTAGCGACTTGAAATTTATTTTGGTGGTAGAGGGGGTTAGGGCCATTTATTTATGTCAAACAACATTTTTTTTGTAAACTCTTTAGTTTCCAAAATATAAAAATTTCAACATTGAACTTTTTTCAAAAAAAGTTAAAAATAAAAAAAGGTATTATAAAATATAAAGGACATAGGGGCCATTCTTTTAAGCCCATAGAACACTTTTTAGAATGTTTGGTTTTATGAAAAGTCGCCTACTTTCCCAATTGAACTTTTTCATTTTTGTCATACAGACCTGGAACTTGGTTTACAGGTGGAGGGCGTAGGGACCTTTCATTTATGTCAAACAAACATTTTTGTAGAATTCCTAGTTTCCAAAATAGTGACCTATTTTCAAAATTAATTTTGTTTTGTCCTAGAAACTTGAAATTTGGTATGGTGCCAGAAGAGGTAATGACCATTGATTTATGTGAAAAAACTTGTATGTAAAATTCCAAATTTTGGAAATATAGCCCATTTTCAAAATTTTATTTTTGTTGTCCTAGAGACATGAGACTTAGTGTGGGTGTAGAGGGGGAAATGACCATTGATTTACGTCAGACAAATGTTTTTGTAAAATTCCTAATTTTGGAAATAAAACCCATTTTAAAAATTTTATTTTTTGTCCTTGAGACCTGGGACTTGGAACAGTGGTAGAGGGGGCCAAGGCCATTCATTTATATCGAACAAACATTTTTGTAAACTTTTTAATTTTGGAAATATAACCCATTTTGGAAATATGTTTAGGAAAATTTGAAAAATACATTATTTTTGGACTGAGAGTGGTATATAGGTAGGTGTTGGAGTTAACATATGTCTTTTCAGGATTTTTAGTATAATGATATAGCCTACTTTCCAAATATTTTTTGAAAAATTTGAAAAATACACTATTTTTTGACTAGGCATGGGATAGAGGTAACTGTAAGAGTTGAGAGTCATTGATAAACCTTACAGTACTTTGGATTTTCTAGGAATTTTTTGTGTTGTTGTTGTTGTTGCTGCTTACAATCATGGCTGTAAGCATTATGTAGCCATAAAAAAGGACTGACATACTTCCCAAGACCAAATAAGCCCCAACAAACAAGAGCAAATATGAAAGAGCTAATACAAAAGCCAACAAAGCCAACAAAAAAGCCAACAAAAGCCAACAAAAAAACTGACAAAAAAAGCCATGTAGCATGCTGGTAGTTGAGTGAGTTGTTATATTGACCGATAGGTACCAGGCTGGTCGTTGAGTGAGTTGTGATATCGACCGCTCGATAGCATACTGGTCGTTCAGTGAGCGAGTGTTGAAATGGAGCGCTAGGTAGCATGCTGGTCGTTCAAGTAATTCTCATAGTCACCGCTAGATAGCGGAAACATACTTTGCGTGTCGCATGCAGCTATTTTACAAAGTTTTACCTCATGAAAAACGTGCTTGTATAAGCTTTGTAAAAAAAATTATTATACAATTAACCACTAAGTGTTGAGAACTAACATGTATAGCCTTGTGTAGGGAATAATTGGGTCCTTAGCAAGAGAGAGTGCCTAACACACATGAGTGTACAGCCTTTTGATATTCAGTAAGTACCTGATAACCTTGAGTAGGCCATAAGAATATTTTCAGTTGACTACTACCTGCCACAGTGTTTACATTGTGAAAGAGCGTTGAAACAACCAGTCTTTAGTCTTGGCATAAGCAGTGAGCAGCTGTTATCCTTAACTAGGGGTATATTAAAGGACCCTTATCAAGAATATCATCAGTTGACTACCACCATTCACAGTGACCACATCGTGAAAGACTGTCAAAACAACTATTGTACAGCCTTGTACTACTCAGTAAGTAGCTGTTGGTCTTGACTATTGTATATTAGAGAACCTTTGGCAAGTATATAATCAGTTGACTACAACTTGTTACAGTGTTCACATCGTGAAAGACCGTCTCACTGTCCAGTCTACAGCCTTGTGATACGCTGTAAAGAGCTGTTGGTCTAGACTAGGGGTATATTAGAGGACCCTTCACAAGAATATCACCAGTTGACTACTACCTCTCACAGTGTTCACATCGTGAAAGACGTCTCACCGACCAACCTCTAGCCTTGTGATACGCAGTAAGCAGCTGTTTGCAGAAATCAACATTCATAATGGAAGAAGCCATTCCTAGCTATATGTGTAAAGAGTGTGGAAAGACTCTTCTTCGAGACTATCATAAGAAGCGACATGAAGTATCGTGTGGTGAATTTCATGAGTGTAAAACGTGTGGCAATAAATTCAACAATGCCTACATTTGACGTCGTAATGATGAATGTTGTAATGATGTGTCGGCAGCTACAAGGCAAAAGTCTGAGCCTACAAAACATTACCTACTATCATTGGTCCCTGACAAAAATGGACTTATTGAATATGAGACATCTTTTCAAGGTCGACTTAAATCCTATTTCATCCGTTGCGATACATGCAAGGATTTAAATTCATACCTTAAAGAGTCCAAACAGCAAATAATACAAGCTATGCAGAAAGAACTAGCAATGCACAAGTCGATAAAAGTTAATCTTTTGGCTGAATGTAGATTCATTCTTACATCTACCAATGAAATTACAGACAGTGCTTTTAAAACAGGAAATCAGGCCCTATTTTTGGAAACAGACTTGAGTAGTTTCTTGGAAACACAATTTACAAAGTTAACTACGGAAATGGAAGAATCTGAGCTAAAAGGCAGTAATTGGGCTATGTTAGCAGTGGAAGGAGTACGATTGAAAATAAATAAGTACAATCCCTTGCGTGGCAGCACATATATTCCATTACCAGCAGCTATAAAACAAGAAAATTTGAAAGATGAAAAGTGTTCTATGTATGCCATTTAAGCAAAACTGGTTAAAAAGGATGCTCAACGCATTAGTAAATACAAGGACCTGGACAACAAGTATGATTTTCCATTAATATCGTTTCCTACATCGCTAGCTGACATTCCCAAAATTGAAAAAGTCAACGATATATCCATTGATGTATTTGGATTGGAACAAGACAATAAACTGTTCCCTCTAAAGGTTGTGGATCAAGAGCTGAAAGACCATCGCGATCTCCTTCTGCTAAGTTCATCATCGGGACAGAACCACTACGTATTTATCAAAGATTTTGATAAACTAGTAGGATATCAGATTACTAACCATGGACATTAGATATATACGTGTAAACGGTGTTTTACTCACTTTGATAATCAATATGGTCAACAAGGAATGGAAAAATTGATAGAACATAGAGCTTTGTGTGTCCAGCATGACATTGCTAGGGTTGAAATGCCTATTAAAAACCCCATTGTCAAATTCTTAAATGTTGAAAAAATGCTGAGAATACCTTACGTTATCTATGCTGATTTCGAAAGATTACTGTTAACCTATCAAACATGTCTACCTAATCCTGAGGCAAGTTATTCAGTGCCATACCAGAGTCATGTTCCTATGAGCTTTGGTATATACGTTAAACCCTCACCGGCTGTGGAACACATAAAGACAAACCTTCCAAGCCAACCTGTTATTTATCGTGGACCTGATGCTGCAGAAAAGTTTATGGACTGTTTGATCTCAATAGCTAATGAAATCGATCGCGTTTACAGCTTAAATATTCCAAAGGCCTTAACTCAGGATCAAGAAGCAGAGTTCCAATGTTCTGAAACCTGTTATTTGTGTCAAAAACCATTTACCAAAGAGGACTGGAAAGTTCGATACCAATGCCATATACAGGGGAATACCGTGGAAGTGCTCACAATAACTGTAATTTGAGGTGTAAAACACGTAACCCCGTTCCTGTGTCTCTACATAATATGAGTGGCTACGATGCAAATTTCATTGTAAAGCAATTGGGATGTACTACTGAGAGAGTGGATGTTATCGCTAACTCCAAAGAAAAGTACATTTCCTTTACCAAATATGTAGGAAATGTTAAGCTTAGATTTGTGGACACGTTTCGGTTAATGCCGAGTAGTTTGGAAAACTTAGTTTCCAACTTAACATTATACCCTGAAACAGACAAGTACTTTGGAAAAGAAAATGCAATGCTCATGAATCGTAAAGGGGTATTTTGTTATGACTACATTGACCCATGGGAAAAGTTTAGTGAAACGTGTTTACCTCTAAAAGAGTCATTCTTTAACAAATTAAATCAAGAAGGTGTTAGTCAAGAAGACTATGAACATGCCAAAAATGTCTGGAAACAGTTCAACATTAAAACTCTAGGGGAATATAGTGACCTCTACCTAACTTCAGATGTACTCCTTGTTGCAGGCAGCTTTGAAACGTTTAGAAACAAAACACTAGAAACACACCGAGTGGATGCTGCACACTTTTTTACTTCGCCTGGTTTAAGTTTCGAGGCAATGCTCTTTTACACAGGAATTGAACTGGAATTGCTACAGGATTACGATCAGATTCTTCTAATCGAGTCTGGAATACGTGGAGGCATATGCCAGGTGTCTCATCGGTATGCTGAAGCTAACAATAAATACTTGGAAACCTATGATTCTGAGAAACCATCGCAGTTTATTACCTATGATGATGCCAACAACCAATACGGGTGGGCTATGTGCCACTCCCTTCCTTATGGTGGATTTCAGTGGGTTTCTCCAGATACTGTTGATCTAGAAAAACTAAAGGAAGACGATCCTCTGGGATACATTCTAGACGTTGATGTTGATTACCCATCTGACCTTCATGATCTACACAACGGTTTACCTTTCCTACCAGAGTGTACACAACCTAAGGATTCGTCTCTGAAAATACTAATTCCTCATATTGGAAATCGAAGGCGATATGTTATTCACTACATGGCATTAAGACAGGCTTTAGATTGTGGAATTAAATTGATAAAAATCCATAGTGTGTTAAAGTTTAAGCAAAGACCTTGGTTAAAGGCATACGTTGATTTTAATAACAACCTTCGAAAACAAGCCAAAATTGATTTTGAGAAAAACCTGTACAAATTGTTCAACAACGCCATTTTTGGAAAAACAATGGAAAATATCCGTAAAAGAATAGGCATACGTCTTGTGACTGACAGCAAAAAGGCAGAAAAGTTAATAGCAAAGGTGACATTTATTGACAGAACAATTTATGGTCCTAACCTAGCTTCTGTCCACATGGCTAAACTTAACATTGAATTCAATAAGCCTATATATATTGGAATGTGTATACTGGATATTTCTAAAACTCTCATGTATTCCCACCACTATGATGTCCTGCTACCCTATTATGGCATGGAAAATCTTAAACTCATGTATATGGATACTGACTCGTTCATTTATTTGGTTAACACCCCAGATGTATATCAAGACAAGTTGGATTTCCTAGAACACCTGGACACATCAGATTATCCTACTAATCACATATGTTACCCTACATCAAACAAGAAACTTTGGGGAAATATAAAGACGAGGCTTGTGGACAAATTATAAAAGCATTTGTTGGACTTAGAGCTAAAATGTATGCTTTAGACATAAATGGTTAAGAAATCAAAAAGATTAAAGGTATTAGCAGAGGTGTTGTCAAAAATTGTATAAGCTTTCAAGATTATAAGGATTGTGTCATGAAAAACAATGTAAAACGAATACCCAGGAATATTATCGCTTCTAAACAACATGACATATCATCTATAAGACTAAACAAAGTTGCTTTGTGTCCTGGTGATGACAAAAGAGTGATTGATGCTAATGGTATAGGTACATATGCCTATGGTCATTACTCAATCATTGACCATGCTTAAAGTGTTAATTGTTGAATATCAAAATCCTCTGCATGAGCCCAGCAAATACATAAAACAAATCAATTTAAAAAATTTAAACAATAGCACTGCAAAAATAGAAAAACACAAAAAGAAAAAATGGTATTCATAATCAAAAAATAAATAAAATAGAAAACAGAATAAAAACAACTGTACAATTTATAACAAAATAGAATAGGCTATATATAAAAATGTATTATGTGTAAATAGTGTACATATATTTAAAATAAAAATATTGTATGGACACTGCTTGTACATTTTTAATAACTACCCACCTATCTCCACTCCTAATGCAAAATAAACTTGTAAAACACAAATTGGAAAATCCATGTTTCCATATTGATAAAATAGAAAAACTTTAATCTGACATTTTAAAAACTGTAAATGGGAAATTGTGTAATTGTTAAATGTGTAAACAACAAAATGCAAAATCCTTGTTTCCATATTATGAAATTGAAATACTTAAAACTGACATTAAAAAACTGAAAATGGAAAATTGGAAAATTGACAAATCAATAAAGAGATATGGTGGTGGAATTCTCATGTCCAAGATGCCATCAGGATGAAGAAGTTAGCGAATAAGACCTGGCTCCAATCGGGACTGGATCTTGATCGCCAGCAATATAGAAGATTGAAGTCGGTGGCAAAACAGGAAGTGGCAAAGGCTAAAGCAGGCCATTACAAGAGCATGTACGAAGAGCTCAACACGGCAGATGGAGCAAATAATATCTACTGACTAGCGAAGAATCGCCATCGTTCCACTCAAAATGTTGGACATGTTATGATCATTAAGAATGAAAATCAACACCCTCTACGGAAACCTAATGAGATCCTTAACCGATGGAAACAGCACTTCGAAAATATTAGCAACGAAGAATTTCCGCATCCGCCACTACCAGCTGCGGATCCTGTATTTGGTCCACTACCAGCCATCACGGTTGCCGAAGTGGAGGCCGCTATGAAGAAAATGAAAAATGGAAAGGCAACTGGACCGGATGAACTCCCATCGGAGGTGTGGAAAATGCTTGGATCAGAAGCAGCTCAGTTTCTAACTGATCTCTTCAACAAGATCATCAATGAAAACGAAGCTCCTCTTACTTGGCTCAGCAGTGTAACAATACCATTATGGAAAGGTAAAGGAGATGTGCACAACTGCTCAAATTATCGGCCGATTCGCCTGCTTTGTCACACTATGAAGATATTTGAGCGTATCTTGGATACACTCCTTCGTGACATAATCAAGATTGCCTCAAACCAGTGTGGTTTTATGAAAGGTACAGGGACAATCGATGCTATTCACGCCGCTCGTCTTTTGATGGAAAGGCACCTAGAAAAGCGGAAACCACTCCATATAGCCTTTTTGGATCTTGAAAAATCCTTCGACAGGGTACCTCGTGATCTAATATGGTATGCACTACGACAGCATGGGGTACCAGAAGCATATGTTCAATGGGTTCAGCAACTTTATCGGAATGTCACCAGCTATGTCCGATGTGCTTCAGGAAACTCCGCAACTTTTCCCATCAGAGTTGGTGTTCATCAGGGGTCAGCTTTGTCCTCGCTCCTGTTCATCATCTGTCTTGACACCATCGCAGCCGAACTACTGCAACCAACCTTGCTCTATGCTGACGATATCATTGTAGCCTGCAAGTCTCGCCAAGAATTGGAACAAAATGTTCAATGTTGGAAAACTGCACTAGACACCCATGGCTAACGACTTAATATTGGGAAGACAGAGTATATGGAGTGTGGAGTACCAAGTGAAGGATCTATTCACATTGATGGCACTGCACTCCGAAAATCATCTGCATTCAAATACTTGGGTACGCTAACCTGTTCAGATGGCCGAACACTCCCAGATGTCCGAAACAGAGTCAACGCTGCATGGCTGAAATGGCGCCAAGTTACTGGAGTCCTTTTTGACCGGAATGTGCCACTATATCTGAAGTCGAAAATTTACAGAACCATCGTTCACCAGTATCACTGTACGTTACTGAATGCTGGCCAGTAACGAAGAGACATGAACAACAACTACATGTCATGGAGATGAAGATGATTCGCTGGACACAGGGACTTACTAGACTGGACCGCGTCAGTAATGACAATGTTCGAGCTACATTTGTTGTGGCTCAATTCCATGAAAAAATGCGGGAGAGCCGTCTGCGTTGGTATGGCTATGTACTGCGTAGCAATCACTCTTCAGTCGCGAGAACTGCACTTGACATCAGTCCAGAAGGCCGACGACCACGAGGGCGACCGAGAAAGCGCTGGCTGGATACTATGCGGGAGGACATGCAACTAGTGAATGCCACAACTAGAGACGCTCAAGATCGAGCAGTATGGAAGAAAAAGTGCAGAAAAGCAGACCCTGCAATAAAGCGGGATTAATGCTAGGAAGATAATGATGATGATGATGATGATGATGGAAAATTGACAAATGTGTAAAAACAAAATGCAAATTCCATGTTTCCATATTATGAAATTGTAAAATATAAACCTGACATTAAAAAAAACGGAAAATGGGAAATTGGAAAATTGACAAATGCGTAAACAACAAAATGGAAAAAATACCCGGTTGGGGTAGTGATCATGTTGTACAGTAGCCTATAAGACTAGCATAAGGATAGTTGCATGTGCCCTTATATACTTTGTGTATGTGCATTAGCCTTTGGATTGGCTTAAGTTAGGTTTGGTAAAGTTAGGTTTAGTGAGGTTAGGTATGTGAACTTGTAGTTTACTCTTTTCGGAAAATGTAAAATGTAAAATCTAAAATCAAAAAATCTTAAATTTAAAATGTAAAATCTAAAAAAACTAAAATCTAAAATACAAAGAAATCAAAAATGTAAAATGTAAAATCTAAAAAATGTAAAATGAAAAAATCAAAAATCTGAAATGTTAAAATGTAAAATGTAAAATGTTAAAATGTAAAATCTAAAATATTTAAATGTGGTTTCTGTGGGTTAGGTTAGGTTAGGTTAGGTTATAACTAAGTTTATTATTTGTGCCCTCCCATTTGCTCTTACTTTTTGGCTCACACTTTTTGTTCCCCACATTTTTGCTCCCACTTTTTGCTCCCACTTTTTTGCTCCCACTTTGAGCTCCCAACATTTTGCTCCCAATTTTTTGCTCCCACTTTTTGCTCCCACCTTTTTGCTCCCACTTTTTGCTCTCACTTGTTTGCTCCGACGTTTTGCTCTCTCTTTATGCTCTCACTTTTTGCTCTCACTTTTTGCTCCCATATTTGCTCACACTTTAAAGTTATGTTATGTTAGGTTAGGTTAGGTGAAGTTAGGTTAGGTTAGGTTAAGTTAGGTTATGTGTGGTTAGGTTATAACTAAGTTTATTATTTGTGCTCTCACATTTGCTCTCACTTTTTTGCTCACACTTTTTGCTCTCATTTTTGCTCGCACTTTTAAGTTAGGTAAGGTTAGGTTTGGTTAGGTTAGGTTGGGTGAGGTTAGGTTAGGTTAGGTTAGGATAGGTTAGGTCAGGTTAAATGAAGTTGGGTTAGGCTGAATGGCAGAGGTATGAATTAAAACCCGCCTTTTCTCACTTTTGCCTAATAAGACTGAGTGTACCCCGTTCCACTCGAGAGACCAGAAATTAAATTCCTTGGCAGAGCCAGTAATCGAACCCGAGTCTTCGCAGTAACAGCCAAGAATGCTAGCCACTACACTAAGTGGTTGACAATATAAAGCTGGTCTGGAGTGCACATGATCAATTAATAATTACCTAATAATAATAATGACAATAATAATAATAATAATAATAATAATAGTAATAATAAATATTCCATTTAGCAAATACACGGCCGACCACTCCCTGTGACGTCATCCACGGTCTCAGGGCATGGTGGCCATGTTGCTCATTAGCCACTGCGCCAGCTCGGAATGACCCCTCCATTAGAATAACCTAGGCCTGGTTGCGCGCGGCGGCCATCTTGCCCATTAGCCCCTGCGCCAGAACCGCTCTTTTATTCCTACTCACAAGCGTACGTGACTACAACAAAATACACGAGGACATTACCGGACGTCATTCTTATATTTACAATAACCACAACAATCCAAACTGGATTATATCAAAATAACAAGAAACAACACTATGCCCAATGGCATTTAATTATAACACACAAACAAATAGCAATTCAACTTAATGCATGAAAATTATGGTTTGAGTATGGCGAGCCCCCCTTTAAATCGAGATATAGAATACAGGCTCATCTCACTTTATGAGAAGAGGACACGGACCCCGGCCTTAAACCTAATTAGTGTTATCTTAAATCTGTCCGTCCATTTTGAAGCCATATGTTATTCACCCAGTGCGTTGTATAATAAAATCGGAAGCTTGCTCACGGCAGCTCTCGAACCTGGAAGTACCTTGTATTTCCTGAAAAACATGTGTGTATAAAATACCTATTTTGTCCCAATAATTCTCTCATGAATTAAGACACGACGACTTGGTCAGTAGCCTCCTCGGAGTTCATACTGCCGTTAATTATATATGGCTGCAGACAGGAATCGTGGGCTGATTACCACGATGTTCCCCGCGCATGTAGACAAACATTATCACAAATAACCAATATAACGCACACCTGGGTAATGACTTCATCTGTCATCTCGCCACCTGAAATGCGTCCAGATTTATGATTCCACGGAAAGACATAAACTGCTTTCCCAAAGATCAAAAAAATCATTACATCATTAGTTTTACAGTTTACTAAGAGAACTATGGTTCCCTGCAAATAAAATTGCGCTAGGCAAATCACAATAAAAACGCCTGTTTATCAAACACAAGGTAAAATATTAACCCCCAAAATTCTAGTTTTATCGTTAATGTTTAAAATAAAACAGCACCATTTATCGCTCAAACCATAAGTTCTTCACAAGCGATATGAACCATACACTGTACACGCATTGTACAATTACAAGTTACATTACAATCATCTAAATCAGAACAATAAAATAGTCACGCACGACATTACAATCGAGTGTCGGTACACTGAATAAAAATCAAACTACAATTTAAAAAATACAAGAAAGTTATTTACATTTCCCCAGCCAATCTAACTACGACTAAAATTGAATAATCAATATGTGTACTTATTCCTTCGTCATAACACCTCAGCTCACGTCGCCACATATGACCCAGCAGTTTGTCTAGCCGGAAATCGTCATCGTCGATGGTGTGTTCAGGTTCATCCTTCCTACTCTTGGCCTCGTTCCAGAGATCTTGATTTTTAGGGTAGAAAATTTGCAGTTATTTCACAGTACTACAATTGACTACTAAAATTGCTAAATGAGCTGATATTATCCACTCAATGTCCTGAGCAATTTATTTGTAGAAAACTTTCCCTAAATATTTATAAGCCTGATAGCTTCTACCATTCACACGCAAATTATACACATTTAAGTCTTGAAGAACTCGTCATTAATATTTCACTAGTCTCCACAGAGACCTCAAAACCTGATAGGTGTCCCAAGTCACGCCACAATAACGTACGCACGTGTCACTCACGACACGTCGAAATAAAGTCACACAAATGTCGCCCACGACACTTCGAATAAAAGTCAAGTGTCCCTCACGACACCTCAGAATAAAGTCTACACAAGTGTCACCTCGGACACATCAGAATAATGTCAGTTCAACCATCAGCTCGGCTACATTTATACAGAACACAGCAATTTGACAATAGTGGGGACGAATTTTATATATAATTCGGAGTTTTTTAGTTACAGACTTGCGACTAATTTCATTGAGCTCCTCTCATTGCACAGGTTAAGTATCTGTTCGGCGGAATCATAAATGACCATGGGTTTTATTAATATTCAATTCGCGCCAAAATCAAAGTTACGCTAGTTTTCACGGGCGTGAAGCGTGCCCAGCTTCATTCGTTGATTCAAATTCATCTCGGAGAGTTTGACCTAGAGACTCCTCCCCAATTTATGACGTACAAGCATCTTCTTCCTGTCAGATGCTGGTTCCCCTACTCCTGCTTGCGTACATCGGGAGCAACCGTTTCATGACCTGCTAACTGAAGCTACCCATTTTGGACGTTGACCTCTTCAGTTCCGGAATTATGGCACACTTCTCCTTGTCTCAAAAGCTTGGTTTAAATATACCTGCCTCGTCGTCTAACTCCCAATAGTTGCAACATATTTCCTCAACTCGAATCCGCTGCTGCTTGTATGAATGCCCTCTTCCAGATATAATAAACAAAATATGAATCATTATTATATCAGATGATATCATAAGGGTTCATTACCCTCTTTCCAAGGAAAATTCGAGCTGCAATGCAATTGGAGTCGAATTTGCAAATCCCACTTCTCAAGTTTTTCAAAACAATTTTTTTTTTAAGTTTATTTCCAAAACAATAATTGTGTCCCATCTTCTCTGTTGTCCGTTGTAAACATCTCCGCTCGCTAATTTCTTCTTCACGTAGACTTCGGACCTTGGACTCGGCTCTCGGCTCGCCACCTGCTAATCACTTAGCTATCTCCCCTCTCTCTCGTACAAGGTTGACCTACATCGGCGCCCTCCTTTTTGTAAACAACTACACTCCCAGTAGCCACGTATTTTTGAGTGTGATTTCTCAAAATGCGTCAAATTTACATTTTACAACAACAATGTCAGTCTTCTTTACAGTTCCCTGGGTTTCTTTCTTCTTCTTCTTCTTCTTCAGCTCTTGTCTTCTTCTCCGATCTTCTTCTTTGTTTCCGTCTTCTTCTCCCATCTTCTTCTCCGGTTCCCGTACGATAACTTCACCATATTTCGAGACCCTTATTGACTCCGGTCTGCGAATCTCTCCTTCTGTTTTTCAGTTTAAGCTTGTCGGCTAATGTCTTCTCTTCTCCATGCAGCTCCTCCAGATACCTTTGTGTTTCTATGTGCATGGCCTGCATGGCTGGATTTGTTTCACTTTCCGTGTATTAGGTGTCGGGATTTTTGCGGTTATTCATCGCTCTTCCCCATTTTTCGCGTTCTGACTCATCAACAGAGTTATGCTCCTGTACGTATTTCTGAGGTTCCTCGTATCGTTCATCCCAATGTCTCCTCTAATCCCTAGGATCGCCTTGCCCATTGTTCCTCCTGTCCTTCCAGTTTTGATTCCCCCGTGGGTTATTGTTATTATTCCGCTGGTATTGTGAATCATGCCTTCGGTGACCCTTCCAATTGGAATATCCGCGCTGATCCCCCCTCTGGTGTGAGAAATTATTCCTGTAGTTATTATTATTATCATTATTGTTGTACTGGTTATGACGATCATCGTAGCATTCCCTTTTATCGTAAAACTCTTGCCTTCTCGGTGTTACTTGTGTGTTCGTGGCTTGTGACCTAGTATTTGTTGGAGTAGTCTTTACGATTTCTGCCGTGTTCACATGTTCTACTTGCCTCTGTCTGTATTGTTGGGTTACCTTAGATGTTTCATCTAAGTGCCTTATTATCTCTTCTGCCTGTATAGCGGTTTTTATGTTTGCTGCTACGAGAAACTGTTGAACATTCACCGGAAGCTGTTTCCCGATAGTGAGTACTAGATTTTCCTCACTAGGCGGTTCATCTAAATCTTTCATCTTAACATTTGTTGGACAAAGAACTCTGAATATTTCGTGGGGTTGGTACTATGGTATTTACGTGAATATAATTCCATTCTTATGCTTTGCTGGTACGATGGGCTCCAGAACTTGCTTAAAAACGCTTACTTGAATTTGTCCATTGTATCAAACGTATTTTTAAAACTTTGAAACCAGACAAGGCTTTCACCTTGTAAAAATCTCTCGACCATCCTGAGCTGTTTTTCGGGACTAATCTGCTGATCCTGAAAATAGTCGTCCAATTCCCGCAGGAAGGCTTTGGAAGTAGTCCCCACCCCGTTATTGTATTTTCCAGGACGAAAATCATTGCCCCTGATGAACTGAATGTTTTGAGCTTGACTTACATTCGGCTGTGGAGTTTAGGCCTCGCCCCTATGTTTATTGAAAGCTTCCGTGTTACAGTCAGTCCTTGGACTCTGGACCTGACTCATTCCCCCAGTCTTGTGAGTTAATCTTAGCCTGTGAATACCTTCCGGTTTTTCCGCTTGCCTCTCGGTTATAAATAGTGTCATATTTTCTCATTACTTAAGTTCATTCTTTACGATTTTCACTTCGTGCTCTTGGAATCTCGCTTTAATATTTTCTTCGAGAGCCTGAATCCTTAGACTGTTATCTCCCAGTCTCTCAATTATCGACTCCTTTTCCCCTTTACTTTGTTCTGACATCTGTTTCCAATCTTTCCTGATTCTGTCCTAAATAGCTTGATATCTTTCTTCTGTTTGTTCATTGTTATCAATTTGTCCTAATTCGATTCTATCTAGACGTTCTTCTATCTTTTTCTTCGTCTCCCGCATATTCTGCTTGAAATGATTTTGGACTGTCTCTAGAGTCTCCCACCTATCGGTCGACTGAAGATCCATTTTCTCCATATCTTTAACTAAACCCATGACGTTGCTATCTATGGATTCAATCTGTCCTTGCATACTGTTGTTGTTCTTCTCCATCCCATCTAACCTGCTTTGCAATTTCTCCTGTGCGACTTAAATCTCAGCTGTATTAGTGACGCAAGCCCGTTCTATTTTTTCAAGTTTCGCAGCCACCATCTCATCCAACTGAATTAATTTTGTGTCAAATTTCCCCTCAATGTTCTGTATTTGTGTGTTTATAACGGATTTTAAGTCTGTGATCTGTTCTGCAATTTTATTCTTTTGGGTTATTGCCTGTTCTGAAATTTTATTGTTTATATCAGATTTTAGTTCACCAATTTGTTCTTTAACGTTATTATTTTGAGTTATTGCCTGTTCTGAAATTTTATTGTTTATTTCGGCTAGCTGTGCGCTACTACTGTCTTTCAACTCCGCTAATTGTATACTACTACTGTCTTTCATCTCCGCCTTCATTTCATTTAATTTACCCTACTACTGTCTTTTATCTCCGCCTTCATTTCATTTAATTGTACACTACTACTGTCTTTTATCACCGCCTTCATTTCATTTAATTGTTCACTCAAATTCTCCTGGTTTCATGCCATCGCAAGTTCAATCAAAGCACTTATTTGTATAAACCAATATAGTACCAATATAGTCCATCGTCGCCATTGCAAATACACAATACATTATTAGAGAACTAGGGTCATGCATATGGTGACATCAGCTGCACACACTCACACGTATAGTTTGTCATTTAAATGGTTTTACAATACTCAAGTCATTTATCTATACGTTAATAAAAAAACCAACAAACGTGCATAATTGAGTATTATCTATCTTTACAATCAATTTAAAACCCCTTAATTTTGGTTATTAACTCTCCTGACCTTACTGATTTTACATGAAATGTATTTTAATTAACCAACTTTTAATTATACTGAGTTCATTGTTTAAACAATCATAATTTAATCTAACAGGGCGCCACGAACACATCTCACCTCAATAGCAAATATCAAATATTCCTGTTTCTGAAATTTCTTTAATTTTAAATGAACTCATTGATTTTAATATTTTAGCACTTGACGGTACAACTTCGCCCATTTACTGAATCTACTCATTAATTAGCCACCGTTGGCGTACGTCCCACATTCAAAGATTTGTTTATCTCTAAACTGGTATCGAATGTACACCCTAGGACTCGGTTTGCCATAAAACAACTGAAAACCCCACGTTTGGCTCGACAAGTTTACTCTATGAGCCCTTGCAAAAGGAAGCGTATCGAGGCTCAATTTCGGGTAATACTTCGGTCCATGATAGCCGTGCAGTTAAATTTTGCTTCTCATAGATTACAAGGATACATAGGGCAAATACAATAAATAAAGAAAGGAGGTAAACCGGTGTACTAAATAAAACAAGTTTAATAGCCAAAGAAAATAACAACAATATAAAACAACATCTTGAATTTACTCCCGCACTTCTAAATAGATCTCAACTGCAAACCCTAAGTTGTGTCTGCATCCAATCAAGCGGCATTTAAAGTAAACACACTTTACCATTTAAAATAATTATCTCAGGAGAGATTATCAAAAAAGACGTTTGAAATACTACGTCTACTTCAAATCTATACTTGCGCACGCGTAAGGATGTTTTGACTATATGAATGAAATAAGTAGGGTTACGGGATCCGTTACCATCTGGTTTCCCGTCAAGCAACGAATCCGTAATTCTGCGTAAATTAGATTAGCTTAGGGAACACACAACAAAGCACTTAAGAAATATCCGACAACCGCTACCCTTACATAATACAAAATAGATCTACGAATGATATATTGACAACGTGCCAAAACATGTCTAATTGCCCAAACGGGTCATGGTAAAATCAACACAAGCGTACGTGACTACAACAAAATACACAAGGATATGACCGGACGTCATTCTAATATTTACAATAACCACAACAATCCAAAACGGTTTGCTACTGAATCTTGGTTATATGAGGATATAAATATTAATGAAATAATTCAAGGGACCTACGAAATGTACAGAAGGGATCGGGGGAAGCGAGGTGGTGGGCTATTTATCTGTGTGCGCAAAAATATAGCTAGTTTCTTAAAGTGGGGTGATACGGATCATGAAATGTTATGTGTACAAATTTCGGATAAAGGGAATAAATTCACTCTTCAGGTGATAGGGGCGTATAGAGCACCGAAAGATAACTTTTCGCTTCTCGACACACTGTATGATAAAACTTGTACGGGTAATGCTATGAAAAAGAGCATAATAATTAACGGAGATTTAAACCACCACAAAGTAGACTGGTCTGGTGAGCCAACTAGCTGTGGTCAAGCTCAGAGCGCTGCAAAAAAAATCTTAAGGGAGGGGGGATTTTCCCAAGTAGTTGACTTCCCAACTAGAGGCAATAATACCTTAGATGTTTTTCTCGTAAGGCCTGTAGAGCTGTATATTAACTGTCTGAAAGTACCAGGAATTAGTGACCATTCTGGAGTTGAATTAAATATTAGATACGGTGACATTACAAAATTAGACTCTAATGTGGCAAATAAGATCATATTCCAGTATCACAGGGCGGATCAGGGCAAATTTCAGGGGTATTTGAATGAGCTATTTGTAGCATGGGCATCGGAAGGAAATCACATTAATATCCTGTGGACTAACTTTTTGAAAATTTTAAATAGCGCTATTGATAAATTTGTTCCATTTAAATTAATGAAACAGAACCCAGATCCTGAGTATTACACACGGGAAATCAGGAGTCTTAAACGGAAAATTAGGAAATTATACAATAAAAGACATGATGGTGACAAGTATATGTTGAAATTTAAGTCCTTATCAAGAGAGCTCGTCTTAAAAAAGAGGGCTGCTCATGACAATTATATGCAAGGTTTACTTGGTTCGGGAGGCGATGGGTGGAAAAATTTTTACAGTTATGTTAGGAGAAGAAAGGGAAATTCAAATAATTTGTCGATGATAATGTCCGGTGACGGTAAATTAATTACTGAGAAGCAGGCCATTGCTAATGAATTAAATGCCTTTTATGGTAGTGTGTTCAATAAATCCAATAGCTGTGTGTTGGACCTTAACGGTGAATCAGGGGCTCCACTTCTCCAAATAAACCAGTCAGCAATTGTAAAGGTAATACAAAAATTACGTTACAATATATCGAAGGGTCCTGATAATATTGTTAGTGAAGTACTTAAACTAGGAGGTAGGGCCGTGGCACGAAACTTAGAGGTGATGTTTAATGTGTCTATAAACAATGCGCAAATCCCGGATGACTGGAAAAGAGCTACGGTAGTCCCAATATTTAAGGGAGGGAGCAGACTTGAATTGGGCAACTACAGGCCGGTTAGTCTTACGTCCATCGTTTGTAAATAGATGGAGCATCTCATTTGCGACTACTTGAGGGAACAGTGGGAAACATTATCATGGCTTATGATAGGCAACATGTATTTCGGAAAGGTTACTCATGCGAGAGTCAGTTGCTATCACTTTTTCAAGATATTAGCGAATCGTTAGACGATGGAGTTTCAGTCGACGCCGTAGTTATAGATTTTGTGAAGGCATTTGATGTCGTGCCGCATGACATGCTACTCCATAAATTAGCTTCGACGAAGATTGATAGAAGATTTTATGGATCCAAGAACTTTTGACGGGTCGTTCCCAGAAAGTGAAAGTTGAAGGCCGATTCTCGGATGAAATTACTGTAACGTCGGGTATCCCTCAGGGCAGCGTAATCGGAACTTTGTTATTTTTGGCGTTTATAATTGACTTACCAAATGGGATTCGCAGTGACTGTCGATTGTTTACGGATGATTGTGTAATATATCGAAAGATACATGACTCACAAGACAACGCAGTGCTTCATGAGGACCTGAACCTTGTCTATAAGTGGGCGATTGAAAATAAAATGAAAATAAATACAAGAAAGAAATTGTAGTCAAATAAAAATAGGGAAAGTGCGAAGGCAAGATTTTCAATATAACATTGGCTCGGAAATACTTGTAAAAGAAGATTCTTGCAAATATTTGGGCGTTCACGTATGAAATGATATGAAATGGAGTAGTCATATAGGATGTGTAGTTTCTAAAGCTTACAAATCCCTGCACTTTGTAATGAGGGTATTAAAAGGAAGTAGCACCTCTGCTAAAGAATTAGGATATTTGTCACTTGTAAGACCTATTCGGGAATACGCCTAGGCGGTTTGGGATCCATATCAAGTAGGGCTCATAAATGAGTTGGAAATGGTACAAATAAAGGCCGCTAGATTTGTGCTCAGTGATTTTAATCCCAGGAGCAATGTGAGCCGTATGTTAAAGAAACTTGGGTGGGAATTACTTGAGGCTAGGAGGATGAAATCTAGACTCTGCTCTATGTACAACGCGTATACAAATCAACCAGCATGGGGTGAGCTTTGCAAACGTATGGAAAAGCATACTTACATGGGTAGGAGCGATCACCCTTTCAAACTTAAGGGCCGACCACAGCGAACAAATTATGGTAAATATTCTTTCGTAAACCATGCCATTGATAATTGGAACTCCCTACCTGCCGCAGTCTTAGAGCCTTTTCCCAAACATATAGGTGTGTTTAAGAAAAGACTGACTATTTGTGTAAATACTCCAGTATAATTGTTAGTGAATTGTTATGTATAATTATTTATTTGTTATGTATATCTAATTTGCCAACGGGGGACACACCCCCAATTGCAAATAAACGAATGAATGAATGAATGAAAGAATATCAAAATAACAAGAAACAACACTATGCCCAATGGCATTTAATTATAACACACAAACAAATATCAATTCAACTTAATGCATGAAAATTAAGGTTTGAGTATGTCGAACTCCCCTTCAAATCCAAATATAGAATACAGGCTTATCTCACTTTAAGAGAAGAGGACACGGTATTATGGCCTCAAACCTAATCAGTGTTATCTTAAATCTGTCCGTCCCTTTTGAAGCCATATATCATTCACCCAGTGCGTTGCATAATAAAATCGGAAGCTTGCTCACGGCAGCTCTCGAACCTGGAAGTACCTTGTGTTTCCTGAAAAACATGTGTGTATAAAATACCTATTTTGTACCAATAATTCTCTCATGAATTAAGACACGACGACTCGGTCAGTAGCCTCCTCGGAGTTCATACTGCCGTTAATTATAAATGGCTGCAGACAGGAATCGTGGGCTGATTACCACGATGTTCCCCGCGTATGTAGACACACATCATCACACATAACCAATATAACGCACACCTGGGTAATGACTTCATCTCTCATCTCGCCACCTGAAATACGTCCAGATTTAAGATTCCACAGAAAGACTTAAACTGCTTTCCCAAAGATCAAATATTATCATTACTTCATTAGTTTTACAGTTTACTAAGAGAACTATGGTTCCCTGCAAATAAAATTGCGCTAGGCAAATCACAATAAAAACGCCTGTTTATCAAACACAAAGTAAAATATTAACCCCCAAAATTCTAGTTTTATCGTTAATGTTTAAAATAAAACAGCACCATTTATCGCTCAAACCATAAGTTCTTCACAAGCGATATGAACCATACACAGTACACGCATTGTACAATTACAAGTTACATTACAATCATCTAAATCAGAACAAAAAATAGTCACGCATGACATTACAATCGAGTGTCGTTACACTGAATAAAAGTCAAACTACAATTTAAAAAAATACAAGAAAATTATTTACATTTCCCCAGCCAATCTAACTACGACTAAAATTGAATAATCAATATGTGGTACTTATTCCTTCGTCAAAACACCTCAGCTCACGTCGCCATACATGACCCAGAAGTTTTTCTAGCCGGAAATCGTCATCGTCGATGGTGTATCCACGTTCATCCTTCCGACTCTTGGCCTCGTTCCAGAGATCTTGATTTTCTTAGGATAGAAAATGTTCAGTTATTTCACAGTATTACAATTGACTACTAAAATTGCTAAATGAGCTGATATTATCCACTCAATGTCCTGAGCAATTTATTTGAAGAAAACGTTCCCTAAATATTTATAAGCCTGATAGCTTCTACCATTCACACGCAAATTATACACATTTAAGTCTTGAAGAACTCGTCATTAATATTTCACTAGTCTCCACAGAGACCTCAAAACCTGATAGGTGTCCCAAGTCACGCCACAATAACGTACGCACGTGTCACTCACGACACGTCGAAATAAAGTCACACAAGTGTCGCCCACGACACTTCGAATAAAAGTCAAGTGTCCCTCACGACACCTCAGAATAAAGTCTACACAAGTGTCACCTCGGACACATCAGAATAATGTCAGTTCAACCATCAGCTCGGCTACATTTATACAGAACACAGCAATTTGACAATAGTGGGGACGAATTTTATATATAATTCGGAGTTTTTTAGTTACAGACTTGCGACTAATTTCATTGAGCACAGGTTAACAATCTGTTCGGCGGAATCGTAAATGATCATGGGTTGAATTAATATTCAATTCGCGCCAAAATCAAAGTTACGCTAGTTTTCACGGGCCTGAAGCGTGCCCAGCTTCATTCGTTGATTCAAATTCATCTCGGAATATTTGACCTAGAGACTCCTCCCCAATTTATGACGTACAAGCATCTTCTCCCTGTCAGATTCTGGTTCCCCTACTCCTGCTTGCGTACAACCGTATCATGGCCTGCTAACTGAAGCTACGCATTTTGGACGTTGACCTCTCCAGTTCCAGGAATTATGGCACACTTTTCCTTGTCTCAAAAGCTTGGTTTAAATATACCTGCCTCGTCGTCTAACTCCCAATAGTTGCAACATATTTCCTCAACTCGAATCCGCTGCTGCTTGTATGAATGACCGCTTTTAAATATTATAAATAAAATATGAATCATTATTATATCAGATTATATGATAAGGTTTCAATATATATATATATATATTGTGCCCGTTGGGCAGGGATATCGTGAGAACTGGGGACTGAATCCAGCCCGCACGAGTCCCTTTTCCAAAGGACGCATAGGTTAGAGAGGATAAGACGTATTCTTTTTACCAGCTCGGCACGAGATTGCTGTCCCAGGGGTTAGGAGGGCGGGTACGGGGTATTTGAACTAGCCCCAAGAACACGTCCGAAGGAAAAACAAATCTGGAATCACAAGATCCCAGGCTTAAGTAAAAATGCTTTGCGTTTATTCAGAAATCAGATACCTAACCTAATTCTTTGAAGGGTTCCGGTGGCTGTTACACCCTACTTTAACCTGATCTAAATCCATGATGACGCATCGGCTAAGTATTCCCTACAAAACCCCTCCACGAAATCCTACTTACAGAAGAAATTGAAATCCAAGCTAGGAATCGTGACACAAAAATGTTATTTTATGTGCAAAATCCAATCCCAATGACTAATAATAACAAAAGTTACACCTGGTCCTAATGCAAATAAAATCTCTCATATCTACAATAAATCTAGTTACATTTAATCATAGCACGAATAGGTATACGATTTTAGGGCCGTGTCACGTCCAACATTTACTATTTACGACACGTGCATGTAAGGTAAGTCCTGACATGAAGTTAAGTTTTACGATAACGATAAGCTTCGGGCAAGAAAAGAAAATTCAAAACTAATGGTATGCACAGTCTACGCTATGTACGATTTAACTTGACCCATAAAGAAAATTAACAACACAAATATGCACCACAAGAATACCCTCCTATGTTTGCTGCATTGGAGCCCTGTGTATTCAGGCATATCACTGTTTGTAATGCACTGTCATCTGTTCTTGAGGAAAAGTTAGGTCGGTGAAAGCATGCAGTTACGTTTCATGTGTGATATAACATTATTACAATACATACAACCGGGGTTCTACACAATCTCACGTTGTGGTTACTGTCGTATCAAAACATTGTGAAAATCCTAGTCTAGATTAGCGTAGAAATGCGAGGAATCCACATCCATTCCCCTCGTGACTCTTTTCTCTCAAAAGAAAGAAACTCATTTAATTATTCAGCATTCTAGTTAAGTCACGTGATTATTAAGTTTCTATTTCAATCATTATTATTAAATCGCTTTATTATTTGCTCTGATTTATTCCTAGTTTCATGGTTATTATATCGTAGAACCTCGTAGTAAGTATCACCTAATACAACCATAAACAGACCTGTGTATCCCTCGCTCGCACATTAAAATTCTCACTCTCCAAATAGAGTACAATCATACGCTTCAATCACGTGTAGCCCCAGCATACACGGATACAATAACATCAGCACCCAATAAAGGTAGAATAAACCTCACAAACCCTGCTAAAGCAGCTCAATCGTTATCTGGCACCTTCACTGTGCTCCAAATACATGTCACTAAACAGATATCATCTCCACGTAGCCCTACCTTGACAGACAATACATCGTAAATAAGATCTAGGAATTTATCTAATCGTATGTGAAACATAAACAGCCATCTTCGTTGAATTAATAATAATCACACTTATTAACCACCACTCAATGCATTAAACTTTCAAATTAACTTCATCTTATAACTTGGATTGTGATAATTATGAACTCAGGCCTCCCACAGTCTAAGCCAATCTGCATGAAATGTCAAGCAGTCGTCTGACGTCATAAATTATACATTTTATTTCCTTCCATATGGAACAGCTGTGTACAATCGTGTTTAATAAAGCCTGCCTACAGAAAACCTTGCCTCATTGTCTTTTACATGTCCAAAATCATAGCGTTCTCACGTTATAAAATGTGGTACAGTTTTAAATGTCGCATTCTCTGCAGCAATGAAATAAATGAAAGGAGTTCTGGTTTCAAGTAATGCATTCTGAATCTTCTGTTTAGAACAAAAGTTTGGTGCTTTTCAGTCGGTCAACATGAATTTACCCAAAAGATTTGGGTTATACCCTAATCCTGAAAAAATTACATGAGATTAATAAATACACTAGGATGCCCAGTTTCGATCGTCAAGCGATCATCATCTGATCCATTACACTTAAGCTATAAAATGTATGTTTGAAAATACGGGTGAAGATATTTATAATATGTACACTTATTTAGTTGCAGTATTGGTGATGCAAATTGCCGGTATTGTGCCCGTAAGAGAAGCTATCAGGGTTGCCAACAACCGAAATGACTTCCCCGACACCTCACCTGCCAGACCCATGAGCCGAGAGGATCAGGTGAATTTCTTATAGGCCACAGCGGCACGAGAAACTATGATCCAAGGGATCTGTGGTAACATGGTGGCTAAAATTCATAGACGGCCCAAGAAAGTACACCTAAGAAAACTAGACTGAGAAAGGAAACATCCAGACTTATGTAAAACTTGTAAAAATATTTATTTAAAATTTGCAAGCACATATCCTAGTTCGGAGGGTTCATATCGGCTAATCCGCAAACTAATAAACATAGAAGAATAAAGAACAGGGCGCTACCTGTAAACTACGGTAAACCCTCGCGAAAGATCTAATTTACAAAGATAAGCAACAACAGAAACACTAGGAAAATGGTACGAAAAGAAACCCTAAGTCAAGTTACAAATTTTAAGTTGATAGCAGAATTTACATTTAACAGGGTGGCTAAAACAAATCTATGTTACGATGACACCATTTCCTCATTTACATTTAATGTTAATCAATCTAGCTAAGTCCTGACAATTAATACAAAATTTACGGCGATGACGTCCGTAAACTGAAAACAATTACATCAAAAGCTACATTACAGGCCATAAAAATGTTAAATACACTCTTATCAACTAGGTGCTCATCAGCACAAACAAGGTAAACATTGGGATTTACACACATGATAATAAATAAAACACAAGACCAAATCATCTTATATTCCTGCCTGGACCTTGGATTACTCTTTGTAAACCAGTGTCATCTAAGTGAGTGTCATTTAGGTTGGCGATGGCGTAGTGAAAACTACGACTTGTGTCGCATGAGTGTTGAGCTCCACCAGCTACGAACTAACGGTTATGCAACACTCCGTCGATCAAAAATAGGGTCATCTCTCCTAGATTATTTCCATCAGGAAATGTAAAACATCAACAAGGCGTCGGTCAGCAGGTCCAAAATGCATGTGTTTCAAGTTTAGTAGCAATAAACAATTAGTTATCAGCTTGTTTAGAATAATTATGCCCTTGATTATTATCTGCGTAGGTTTAATTCATCGTCGGTTTATGGCGATATTGCTGACATTCCTAGACACCTGGGCTCAGCAGTAGCGTCTCGAGCGAGATCAATTATCTTCTGTCACATCGACATAAAACTCGGAAATACCTTCATTGATCTCCCATCGCTCGGACAAACAATAACACAAGTTTCCAGTGGCTCACGGCTCACTCGGATAACCTTGGGTAGGTCTGGATAACACATCAGTTACCTCCCATAAATAACCAGTCAACAGAACAAAGTCTGGACACAGTGCATGACAAGCACTAAATACATGAATAGCCTCTAACAAGGGTGTCTATTTCTAGCCTCATAATAAAGAATAAACCTTAACAGAATATAACTGTACACTCTCAAAGAGTGTCAAAAAGTATTCACTGTAGTGGCGATCAAGCGTGTGGCGTTTGCCAATAATTCATAATATAAAATATCTGATAAGCACAAAATGGCTGCCTAGACCTATAAATTAAGTACAAGAGCTAGCAGTAAATAATGCCATAGCATTTGTCAAATGTCTGAACAAGTCTGTCTCACATATGAGTGTGCTATCGGTGCATGCTGGGAACTCTCGTGTGTCATGGTGGACTGAAGTCACTGAGTTGTGTCGCTTAGAAGTGTAGTGTATTTTTAACGTGTTCTCGCGATCGTGTGTCCATATAAACCAACCATCCGGTTATACAATGTCTGGATGGAAAAATAAAAACACTAAGCCTAATGCGCAGAATCACCAACAGGTGCAGGAAGACTGTCAGCGCTCTCCCTCGGTAAAGACGGGAAATGCTGGCATTAACCCCACAGAGGGCAGCACTGATGAACATGGCGACTTGTCAACATTAGTGCTAAAGATCGTAAATGACTTGGTTACCCAGCCCTCCTTCTTTTCAAGGCTTGTTGATGAGATCACCTCAAAAGTGATAGAGGGTCTCAAAGCATCCATTGATTTTAACACTAAAGTGATAGATGATATGGAAAAGAAAATTAAGGCCAGCGAGGAGGAAGTGAAATCATTGAAAGAGGAACTGCGTGAAAGGACTGAGACAATGGAGCAATACTCCCGCGGAATTGTATCCGGGTGTTTGGCATAGAAGAAAAGGATGGCGAATCGACTGATCAGCTCGTCCTTAACTTGGCAGAACTGCTAGGCGTAAACATAAAATTTGAGGACATTGACAGGACCCATAGGGTAGGCTCAAGAAACACCCAAGAGCCACGCCCCATCATATGGAAATTTGTCTCCTTTGCCAAGCGGAATGCGCTCTTTCAGGAGAAGAATAAATTGAAGAGGACTGGGACCTTAATTAGGGAAGACCTAACCAAGTTAAGGTTGGAATTGCTCCACAAAACAATCGACAAGGTGGGAGTTAAGCATTGTTGGTCCAATAATGGCGTCATCTTTGCAGTCAGCCGAGGTATTCTTCACAGGCTGACTAATTGCAATGACCTTAGATTGATCTAAGTTAGTGTGATCAGTGTCATATCCCTTAGTAATCTAATTTTAACTTTAACCTATTGATTGCACCAACTGTATACCATAATACCGGTACCTATTGCTCGAGAGCAAGTAAGGCTGGGAAACTTATATTTAAAAAATACCACATTCCTTTTAGGCAACAACATTTAGAAAATTGTCTGTTAAATTCGATAACGTTTGTAAAGCTGCCTTTACCAAATAGACACCAATACTGAACTATACTGCTTGCTATTAGTTCCAAGCTTCCTTCCCTTATTGAACAGGGTTGCAAAATGATTTTTTCAAAATAATAAGCTTCTCTCTTAGGTAGCCTACCTGTACCAAGCCTTTCTAAACAATCAATCAACTTTAAACATTACTTACGTCTTTACACACTAAAATCAGACTTACTTTCGCTCCCAGCCCAAACTTATCTTTCTTCTCCTACACAGGTTATTACTGTTAATGGTGAGTGTGAGCTATAGGCTACTGCATGATATAGATATTGTCATACAGATCAGGCAAAACAAAATTAACCCAGTTCACAGTTGATTTAATGGCTGCTAGCTCTCTCTCCGATAACAGATATTTAGTGAGATGGATGGTAATTATTATAAATAATTGTTCTTCAGCTGTCACCTGTAACCATCACTGTTATGTGTTCAGATTAGCATTTCCTGTCTAACCTTGCATCATGCAATGTGAATACATTTTATGTTCTGTAAGTAAGCCTATTAGGGTACAAGCTGGAGACTAGCAGGCCTGCTTTAAACCACATTCAACTTTAATTTCATTATATCCGTATTTCTTTTTTGGTTTTTATTAATTCAACCTATCACAAATGTTTAATTAAATGTATAGTCTATATAGCTATAACGTACACTATGTCTTGAGATTTGAAACCTTAATGGCATTTTCAGGGTGTGATGGTTGGTGAGTGACAAGTGACTTTAAGCTATGCCTTGCTCATTCTAGCCAGATCTGATGACATGACTGTATAATTCCAAAATAGTACTGAAGATTGCAGTGTGTTTCACTGTGTCATTATATAACTCATATATTTATGTGGCATCTGTCATAACTTAACTTTCTAAATTGTGTTGTAGTTTGTGCTATTGTAGATTGTGAATGATGACTTATAATGGTCACTGTACTAATTTCTCTTCTGAGTGACAAGGCAATGCCTTTCACTACTTTACAAGATCTTTTTAACTTGTACCTATGGTAGCATCTGACCATAGTCTATCAGACATACATTCCGCTATCAGCCTGAAAAACACAAACTGCCTAAAAATTGCTCATATCAATGCTCAATCATTAGTTGACTCCTCTCACTATTTTGAATTTTGTCACGACTTTGGTGGTTCGTCTTTTGACATAATTGCAGTATGTAAGTCCTTTTGCAATCCCTCAATTCCAGATGCTGCTGTCTCTCTCACCGGCTACAAAGTCATTAGAAATGACATATTAACCGTCGGTAGAGGTTGTGTTGCAGTTGGCCTTAGGGATAACATAAAGTAGAGCGTGCTAAGTCAGTCTCCTGGTGAATATAATAAGAGGCCAGAATACATTATACTTGACATTTCTCTTACCGAAACTAAAATTCTCTTTGCTTGTGTGTACCGTCCACCGGAAGCTGGCTACCTAGATATTTTTCTGAATGACATGTACTGGTTCATTCTTGATTATAAATTTGTTTTTATTGTTGGGGACGTTAATGCTCGGTTTGGTAGTGGAACTTTTGAAACTGAACAGGTATGTGATGTGCTCTGTTCCTGTAAAGTTGAATGTTTACCATTCGATACTACATTTCACACAGCTACTTGTGACAGCTTTCTCGATATTAGCTCTTCAAACTGTAATGACCTCGTTGTTGACTACGGACAAGAACCAGCTTCTGGATTCTCAGCCCGTGATCTTCTGTATGCAGTGTTTTCTCTATCTATCCCGAAAATTCGACCAAAATCAATCTTAGTACGTGACTTCAGCAAATTTAATTTAAATGACTTTAAAACGGATGCAGAATTACTCCCTTGGCAGAATTTCTACCAATCAACTGACATAGATGAGAAAGTGACCCTATTTAATGACTGTGTAAATAAACTATATAATATGCATGCACCGCAAAAGAGAGTGGATCTGCACCGAGGACCCAAACTCCTACCGAGGTATTGCACTGGAATGTGCGTTACTCAAAATTCTAACAAAACTTTTATGCCAACGCCTTATTAGAGAAATCGATCCTAAGCTCCCAGAGGAGCAGTTTGGTTTCAGAAAAGGAAGATCAACAACACAGGCTATCCAATGCCTTCTAAATGATATTGAGACAGCTCTGACAGTCCCAAAAGGAAAGCTATATGCCATATTTATAGACTTCTCCAAAGCTTTCGACATGGTCAATAGAAAGATCATCATAGAGAAGCTAGGAAATCAAATGAGAAGTAACAGCTATACAAAACGGCTTATCACAAGCACCCTGGCCTCAAATTACATAGAGATAAGCGATGGAATCACAACATCAAACCCAATAGATCAAACAAGCGGTGTATTGCAAGGGGACACTCTAAGCCCATTACTGTTCATCATCGTGACGGCGGATATCGCACAGGTAGTCTCGGAGAAAGTAATTCTCTATATGTACGCTGACGATATTGTGCTGGCCTCGAGATCGCAAGAGGATCTACAATCTGCATTTGATCTGCTATTGGAATGGGCGGGAGAGAATGAACTCAGCCTAAACGAAAACAAGACTGTATCAATGACTTTCCGCAAAGGGGGAAAACCAGCAGTTTTTCACACACATAGTAAACCCCTGGAGAGCGTTTCTAACCTTAAATATCTAGGCGTGACACTTCAGACAACGGGCAACGTCTTTACGCTTCACGTTAACGATAGGATCTGTGCGGCTACGAGGGCCAGAAATGATATCAGACAGTTGAGAAAAATCTCCGTCAAAACAGCCTTGAAACTCTTCCAGCTCAAGGTTACACCCGTTGTAACATATGGATTAGAGAATATCTGGACACATCTCAAATTGAAACACCTGGAAAAGTTGGAGAAACTAAAAGCGACTTTCTTAAAGAAGGTTCTGTGTGTTTCAAAATACACGCCTTCAAGACTAGTCTATGAATTAACACGTGAATTATATTATGTGGAAGAGCTCCGCCTCCAACTGTCGCTACCGTGTACACCAGCATACGTGCAACTCATGGAGAACCTGAAATCGAAGTAGAGAGACATATGGTGGGATTTCTACATCACTGACGCAATGATCTGCAATGATTGGAAAAGGGGAGGCTACGAACTAAGACATACTGTTACACGCTTTGCCATACATGGCTTTCACCATAAGCTGTGCAAGTTAAAGAAGTTTCACCAGCCAGACGCAGACTGTGTATGTGAACGTTGCGGCAAATGTTGCGAAAGATATCATGCGATGTACTGTACATATAGACTTGAATCTCTGACGTCCTTCTGTTGTAATGAATAGTTTATTCCCATGTATGTTTCATTTTGTCTGTATCATTCCTTTGGCTATTAGCTGCAATAAATATTTTATTTATAAAACATAACTCTGCTCCGTGGATCAGTAAATAAATCAAAACGCTTTTAAAGAAACGTGATAAAGCACGTAGAACATTTATTAAATCTAAACTTACCATTGACTATGAAGAGTACAGAATTCTGAGTAATAAGACAAAACAAACAATCAGGAACACAAAAGTGAAATATATGTACAACCTAATTTGCATATTAAGGCTTTCACGGCCCGGATTATTACATAAATAATTCATGCTTTTGGGCTAATGCCGTGTGTATTTTTAATTTAAACCATACGTTTCGGAGAAACCTTGCCTCCTTTTTCAATGGAAATAAACAATGTGGCCAAAGAAAGCATATCAATGAGATTACAAAAAATATAGATAAATTCCTCTGTTCGTCACCAGAGAGCAGCTGCCAGAAATTACTGTATGGACCATGGTGGAACGGCGGACAGAGTAGTAAGTAACGAGAAGGTAAAGGGGGCGGTGTGAAAATATAGAAACTCCTCGAAGAATGAGGAGGGGGGGGGGGAGGCTGGAGGGTTAGATGGATATAAGGAAACATAAACAAAAGGGAAGTGTAGCTGAACGATGCCTAACGTCATACAGTCAACGGCGAAAAAACAGATGGAAACTCCTCCAGTGACGAACAAAGGAGATCAAATCAAGGCTCTGAGCCCTAGAGGGAAAATGTACAATTTTAAATATGTGAAGAACAGAGAGACTGAGAGGAACTATCTCCCTAGATCCTTAATAACTGGTAGCCAAGTGTCACTTAGCTGATATCCAGTGTCTCTGTTAAAATTATTGGGATTTTTACGAATTTCAACTGCCTCCCTGAAATCGAAAAAATTAAATACATTCACAAGTATGTTTAGATTATGCAGAATGAAGAAATGCGATGATCTGAGCCTTGTAGAAAGTTGAGACATGTTAATAAGGACTCAGATAAAATATAGTGGATTTCTTCAAAGTCAAAAGTGCAACCATAATTATCTCCAGGTATGACAGCAGCGCGGCTGGTCTGTGGGTGCGTCCTAGGATGATGCATCCCATGATCAATGCGTTGCTATGAAAAATATCACTGACCATGAGCTCAGCGGGCTCTGTATATGTTAGTTGTAATCTATATGATGTTTGGAGAAATGCTAAAAATGGTGATAAAACTCCGGAATTTGTCTGTATGGAGTGATTCTATGGTTATTGTGAATGGTCGCCTGTTACAACTGCGCGAGTGAAGTTAATACTGCTGGTTGCTGTAGTATGAAAGACGCCCAAATCAGATAAGTAGCCTATATTATACAGTACAATCAAAATTGACCATTCACAGTAACCATAGAGTCACTCCATACAGACAAATTCCGGAGTTCTATCACCATTTTTGGTGTTTCACGAAAAATCATATAGATGACAACAAACATATACCGACAAGTTGCATCACCAATGCTGCAACTAAATAAGTGTATATTTTGTAAATATCTTCACCCGTATTTTCAAACATAGATTTTATAGCCTAAGTGTAATAGATCTGATGATGATCGCTTGACGATCGAAACTGGTCATCCCAGTGTATTTATTAATCTCAAGTATTTTTTCAGGACTAGGGTATAACCCAACCCTTTGGAGTAAATTCATGTTGACTGACTGAAAAGCACCAAACTTTTGTTTTCTAGGGCAACACTGAAAAATGGCTTCAAACCACATAACTCCTGTTTAGATTTGGCCTCACACAAACTAAGCTGATTTGCGTGCTCACATCGTGCACGATTTAACTATAGCAATAATATTACGTCTTTTTCCGGACGTGAAATGATACGCTACCTTGATTCTGTACTCACATAATTAACAAATAAAACAATTCCGGCACGACTTACCTACTGTACTGTGAACTGTGCATATCGTTCCGTTTCTTTTAACTAATCAAGCGTCATATAGCACACAACATCAAATCTGCATATTAGTATAACCTGGACTCACATTTTGCTGTGTTGTACTGGGTTCGAAGTAACTGGGTCTCTCCAGCTTACCCATTCATTCCGTTTATTTCCAGCCATCTTTAGGTCTTCATCCATCTCGTCTCCAATCGACTCCCATCATTAAGTTAATTTAGAACTTCATCCTTCTCTCAGCTTCCATCAGAATCATTATTTGTCCTTCAGTTCTTGGTTTGAAGTCCATTCCTAAGTCCATTCCTAGAGTCCTTTTTTTATACCTCGTATCGAATATAGCTGTAGTTCGTAAATTGTCTATATTAATTATCTAGATTCTGCGTAAACTTTACTGTTGGTTGGCAGTTGGCAGTCACAGTGAAAGGTGGTAGTTTTCCCGCGCTCGCAGGTGAGCTTAAATGGGTTGTTCTCTGGAGGCTTACCGCGCGAGGATAGGACTGTGGTATGCGAAGGGTGGTGTATTCCATGGAATACACGTTTTATCAGAGTTAGGAGTCACTGCTCTTTGCTTTTCTTTCTTAACTTTAGTTATTTCATTTCTCTTCTGGCAGACAACAGCAGTGACCTTTCATGTATTCCCGTTTCTTTGAATACTTGTTTATTCCGTGTTATAGTCTGTTTCAGATGTGCATTTTCTTTGTCAAAAGTTTAACCTACAGCTCCATGTGGTAATTCGCGTAACCCCTTGACTCCAGTCATCTCAAGAACTACGACTGTAAGTTCTACTCCCGTTGAAGCTTTGAACTCAGCAATTTCATGAATGAATTCTACCCTTGCAAGCAGAGGTCGTCCTTGTTGTTATCTGCAGGCCCCATGAAGATTTTATGCCATGTATTAAGCTGTACAGTGCATACTTTAATTTTTATCATGTTTCCCATTCTGTACATCTTCCTTTGTTTCACCCCTCCCTTACTCGCGGTTCTGGCTATTTCAGTGTCCGATATCGCTCACTCACTCTTGTTCAGGACGTCTTAGTGAAAGTTTAGTCTCTCGTCAAGAGGCTTACCTGCTTATCCATGAGGTGATTTTAAATCGACGCCATGTCGTAAAAGTTGTGTAACGGCTGCTGGGAAACATCATTTCTACAATGAGAAGTTAAGTACAAACCTACAGATTTTATACCATGTTTTAAAGGTTTTAATAGAATCAAGAATTCTTTTAATGCATATTTTAGGCAGTGTTTGAAATTTCACAGTATTGTGCAAACTTTCTAACTGTCTGCCGTGGGAACTTCTCTGTCATGTTTGAGTTAACTAAGCTGGATACTAAAATGCATGAAATCTAACACTTCTTGCGCAAAATAAGGGGATACTTTCCCTGCTCCCTACAGGGGATCTCCGCCTGCCCAATTCAACCGTAATTACATCTCTGGAAACTTCCATTCGCAATAGACTCTAAACTGAGATAAACAATACTCAACAACGCCAATACTGTTAACTTCTAAGTCAATTTGAACCACAAACTGCAATAAGGTCTACAAACTTTCAGTGCTTCGAATGGTGTGTGTGTGGCTATCTCCCGCGTCGCGTTCGTACGATACAGTAAAATCAGCCAGGACTTTCATCCCCAAATTTCCCTTACTCCCAATTTCCCTTTACTAACGAATTAGGGTAATTTAAACTATTTTCTTGCATTTGAACGAGGCTTAGTGTAAAAATAGAATCCCTCCCGTCTCTCTTGGTATCACATTTCGTAATTTCTCTATAAATATTCTATGTGGTTATACACTCACATTTTAATACGCACTTTATTATCCTGCGAGGTCGTTCCTGTATCCTACAGTATTCATCACTTTTGTACTGGTTTGCAGCTGCCAACTTGACAGAATTTCCGCAAGTCTCCAGTATCGTAAGTTGTACTCCAACTTTCAATCTCAATTAAGGCAGCCCCAACTCAAGCAACTGGTAATGATGATAAGCGCCTCCCCAAACGGGCGTCCTACAAAGGGCAAATTACCCGGTTCAAAATTTTTCTCAAGGATTTGGCTCCCACAGAGTCCAATTTAGACATACTTACCCATCGCTTAAAAGATAATGAACAGTTTTATGAGAAATATGACATGGTTCTAACAGAAATTAAAACATGCATGCTCAATCAAACAGAAGATTGAGTGCAGGTCGAAACTCTATACTATGAAGCCATTGGTGCTGCCTATGTGTTAATACGCTAATTAAATGAAGATAAAAAAGGACATTTCAGCTCCTGGTTCACCCCAAGAACAACAAACCTCGCCTCGTGAGGGCATTCTCAAACCCAGACCCTTACTCCCTAAAATAAATTTGCCGCATTTCTCAGGTGACGATAACGAATGGGACTCATTTTATGAGCTTTTTTGCTCCCATATTCATGATAATAAGTATATGCAAGATATTCACAAATTTCACTATTTACGATCGACTCTCCACGATCAAGCATTACAACTAGTCGAAGCTCTTCCGTTAAGCACCGAAAAATACCCCATCGCCTTCAATTTGCAGAAAGATATGGTAATGTGCGCTTACGTGTCCAGCTTCACATGAAATACTTATTAAACCTGCCCCCCTCACGTCATAACGAAGTCAATAGCCTGCGTACTCTCGTGGACACAACCCAACTTCACGTGAAGGCATTATCCCGATTGGAACAGCCTACCGAACACTGTGACACCTTCCTAATACATTTAGTCATTTCAAAATTTGATGTAGGCACTCTGAAAGCATGGGAGATTGAACTTTCCAATAATGAAGATTACTCTTATGAACATTTAGTCATCTTTATAAACAGCAGATGTGAACTTTTAAATGCCTTAGAAAATCAAAGTGAACCCGCCTCTTCTAATTCTAAACGTGAAACCACATCCAACAACTCTAAACGCGAGCATGCATCCACTAGCAGTCAAAAACCTAGGTCCACTGAACACCGTACTACAGGTTCTCTCGCACTAAATACTAAAGGTAAACCTCGAAAAAGTCTTAACAATCCTAAAAATGCATACTGTGTAAAGATCATCATGCTTTATACTTATGTACAGTAAATCCTTTAAAGACCTATCAGTTGATGACAGAAGGAAATTGGTATCTCAAAATAAGTTCTGTTTCAATTCTCTTTCACCTAAACATTCCGCTTCTAACTGCAAGTCTACAAGACCCTGCTTTCATTGTGAAAGAGCACATGACACACTATTGCATCATCATGATCAACCGAGGTCATCAGTACCTTCTTCTTCTAAACAAAGTGACAATACTAGCAGAGCCAACGCGTCTTCTTATATTCCAAACGCCAAGTCTTTGCGAAGTGCTCAAGTACTATTGTCCTCGGTTCAGATCGAGGTTCAACATAGATCAGTAAAATGGATTCGTGCCTGAGGACTCCTCGACTCGGTGGCTACCCACGATTTTGTTTCTAATTATTTAATTAAAAAAATTGGTCTTCCATTAACGCCCACTTCTATCAATGTATCAGGCATCAATAGTTCAAAATCGCAAGCTTAGCAATTTTCAACATCAACAATAAAGGATACTTGTCAAAGAAATAACTTCCTCAAACTAAACTGTCTCATTCTGAACAGTACAGGTGAAGACACCCCCAGTCAATCTGTGGACACTTCTTGCTTAAATATTCCCGGTAACGTGAGGTTTGCAGATCCTCTGTTTAACACTCAAGGTTCAATTGACATACTCTCTAGTGCGAATGTATCTTGGGACTGTCTACGTAAGAAAATGAGTCATTTATCATCTAACGTTTTTGCTAGAGACACACATTTTGGGAGGATTGTCACAGGCCAGCTTCCGCATAACACCACCAAACCTGCTTCGCAATGTCATTTCGTGAGCACCGATTTGGAACAGTTCTGGAAACTTGAAAATATCGATTCCAGCAGTTCAATCTCATCAGAAAACGAATTCGACAAGCTACTCTTCACTTCTACCACTACTCGCACACCCGAAAGCAGATTCATGGTTCAAATGCCGAGATTACTCAATCCTCCAAAACTTAGTAATTCCCAACCCAAAGCGCGTAAAGCTCTCTTTGCCATTGAGAGTAAATTCAAGAAGGAAGCCCTTGTGATACAATACACCGACTTCATGGAAGATTATCAAAGCGTAGATCGCATGGAGGTTGTCAATAAATCTGATGACGAATCGCATCCTCTAGTCGAAACCGTCTTCTTAAATCACCACCCAGTGCGGAAAAACCCTCTTGTTAAAGATAAAATCCGTGTTGTATGCTAATGGCAATTGCCTTAACGATACCCTTCACTCCGGTCCAGCCATTCAATCCGATCTGTCTACTATCCTTTGGAATTTTCGTTTATTTCCTATAGCCGTTATCGCCGACATAAAGCCAATGTATCGTCAAGTCTTAATTCACTCTGAAGAGCAGGATCTTCAGGGAATCTAATGGCATGACGAAATAAGTAAGCCCATCAAAATATTTCGTTTAAAAACCGTTACTTATGGTCTTTAACCTTCTGCTTTCCTAAGCATCCGATCCTTATATATGCTAGTTTCATGCTAAAGCTTCAGAAGCTTTAACGACATCTTTTATGTCGATGATTATCTGCAATCCAACTCTTTAAGAAGCTTCTGTCATATCTCTTGAACTAAAAGCACTGCTAAAGAATGGAGGGTTCCCACTTCATAAGTAAAATTCAAAATCATCCGAGTTTCTTGCTCAATTTCCAGTCGAAGATGTAGATCCCTCTTCTGTCGAAATTTGTGGCGATTCCGACTCAATAAAAACGTACACTGGTGCACTCGCACCGATACCCTTATTTACAAAGTCGCTAACACCAAAAGGCAAATTTTGTCTGAAATAGCTAAGATTTTCGACTCACTTCTCGCTCCAGTCATTGTAATCGCCAAACCTTTTATGCAAGAGCTATGGACTCTTAAGTGCGAATGGGATGAAGCTGTTCCCTCTTCTTTCCTTAATAGATGGCTTTCTTTCCGTTGCAGTTTACTTAACCTTTCACTTATTGAAAATCCTAGAAATTTAATTAACGCTTTTTCTGATACACACTTTGTGCTTCATGTCTTCGCAGACAGTTCCGAAAAGGCCTATGGTTGTTGTGCATACCTTGTTCATTGCAATTCTTTAAATGAATCCTCACGCTCGAGTCTTATTTGTGCGAAATCTAAAGTAGCCCCCCTCAAAACCATTACTTTATCCCGGCTTGAATTGTGCGCCGCTCTCATGGCAGCAAAACTTTCTCAAAAACTACAAAAAAGTTTTAAAATCCAATGTTCTCAAATTTGGTTATGAAGCGATTCTATGATCACGCTTTCATGGATCGCCAAAACTCCCACTCACTGACAAACTTTCGTCGCCAATAGAGTTTCCAAAATTCAAACCCTTTCTTTAGGATGTCAATGCAGGCATGTTCACTGCGCTAATAATCCCGCTGACATTATCTCACGCGGTTGCTTACCCTCTCAGTTAGCCATATCTCAACTGTACTGGCACGGGCTCTCGTGGTTAGTCGAAGACTCCTCTTGCTGGCCTTCTAAACCTCCAGCTCCAATGTCCAACTTGCCCGATGCCAAAGTAGCTAAATCTATTGTTTCTTGTCTCATTACCAGCGTTTCGTTTCCTTTATTGTCTCGCTATTCCTCCATTCACAAACTAATCTGAATTTTTGCTTATCTTCTTAAATGGAAATATCTCGTTATTGACCAACCCGTTCTTCCTAAACCGCATCTAACTAATCATGAATTAACTCTCGCTACCACTAAAGTTTTGCAACTCACCAATCAAGAAGCTTTCCCTATCGGATTGTCTTCGTTTTCAGCTAAGAAAGATATTTCGAAATCTAGTCGTCTTTGCGCCCTAGCTCCCTTTCTTGATGAAAATGGGTTACTAAGAGTAGGCGGAAGGCTTTCTCATTCTTCACTTTCTGAAGACAAAATACATCCTGTCATTTTGCCTTTTAAATATCACGTAACTTCCTTAATTATGCGTGAATTTCATTATTGAAATCTACATGTTGGTACTCGCCCTTGCTTTGCCTGCTAAGGTAAAAGTACTGGATAATAAATGGCGTTCATGATGTTCCTTCAGTAATAGATAAATGCATCCCCTGCTTTAAGGTTAAACCTAAGGTTAGCACTCAAATTATGGGCGATCTACCTTCTTTCCGCTCTTCCCCTAGCCGGCCTTTTGCTTTAACTTCCGTCGATTATATGGGTCCATTCCAATATCAGCGTAATTCCCCTGAGGCTAAACGCAAATTGTTTAGAGAACTCTAAGTTTCTCTCTTCGTTTGCATGGTTGCTGGTGCGATCCATCTGCAACTAGTAACGAATGCTTCTACTTCGTATTTCCTTTCAGCTGTCTCTCGTTTTACTGCTCGGCGCGGAGTTCCTTCTGAAATATTCTCCGACAACGCTTCCACCGTTCAAGGCGCAGCTTCTTTGTGGAATCAATCTTTGCCTGCTATGGAACAAATTTCATACTTTTCCTATGCCAAGGGTCTCAAATGGCGATTTATACCCCCTTACGCCCCTCATTACGACGGCAGGTGGGCATCATGTGTTAAGCTAACCAAACGTCACCTAAAAAGGTATTGGGTAATCGTATCCTAACCTATGAATAATTTAACTCGCTATCTATCCTAATCGAAAGTGTTATTAATTATCGCCCTTTGATCCCACTTTCTAATGATCCTGATGATTTACTTCCATTAACTCCTGGCAATTTCCTCATTGGTAGTTACTTAGCTGCCCCTCCTCCTGTGCTTAACTCTCATAGAGATTCTCGCTTGCCTATTTTTTGGCGTAAAATTGAGGCTCTGCGTAATTCTTTTTGAAAAAGGTGGAAGTTGGAGTACTTAACTTCTTTACAGAGGAGACAGAAGTGGCTACATTCTAATCCTGATATCAAGGTGGGAGACTTGGTCCTCATTAGGGACGCATCACCCCCACTGGTATGGATCTCGGGCAGGATGGCCGAATGCTATCCCTGACGGAATGGGAGAATTCGAGTCGTGAAGGTTCTCACTGCTAATGGTCATATTGTAAGACCAATATCATTAATTTCGCCTTTACCGCTTGAAACACAAAACAGAATTCACCTCTCTGTTGGTGTCTTGCTCCTCAGCATGGTGTATTCCATAGAATACACGTTTTATCAGAGTTAGCAGTCACTGATCTTTGCTTTTCTTCCTTATCTTTAGTTCTTTTATTTCTCTTCTGGCAGACACCAACAGTGACCTTTCATGTATTCCCGTTTCTTTGAAGACTTGTTTAAACTATGTTATAGTCTGTTTCATATGTGCATTTTCTTTGTATAAAGTTTAACCTATAGCTCCATGCGGCAATTCGTGGAACCCCTTGACTCCAGTCATCTCAAGAACTACGACTGCAAGTTCTACACCCGTTGAAGCTTTGAACTCAGCAATTTGAAGAATGAATTAATCCATGCAAGCAGATGTCGTCCTTGTCGTTATCTGCAAGCTACATGAAGATTTTATTCTTGAATTAAGCTGTACAGTGCATACTTTAATTTTTATCATGTTTCCCATTCTGTACATCTTCCATTGTTTCCCCCCTCCCTTACTCGCGGTTCTGGCTATTTGAGTGTCTGATATCGCTCACTCACTCTTGTTCAGGACGTCTTAGTGAAACTTTAGTCTCTCGTTAAGAGGCTTACCTCATTATCCATGAGGTGATTTTAAATCGACGCCATGTCGTAAAAGTTGTGTAACGGCTGCTGGGAAACATCATCTCTACAATGAGAAGTTAAGTACAAACCTACAAATTTTAGACCATGTTTTAAAGGTTTTAATAGAATCAAAAAATCTTTTAATGCATATTTTAGGCAGTGTTTGAAATTTCGCAATATTGTGCTATCTTTCCAACTGCCCACCACGGGAATTTCCCTGTCATGTCTGAGCTAACTAAGCTGGATATTAAAAAGTATGAAATCTAGTGCCACTTGCACAAATTAAGGCGATACTTTCCCTGCATCGAGGGATTTTTGCTAAGACTTATAGCTAGCCTGAAAAACAACTTTGCTTCCTACGGGGGATCTCCGCCTGCCCCATTCAACCGTAATTACCACTCTGGAAACGTCCATTCGCAATAGACTCTAAACTGTGATAAACTATACTCAACAACGTCAAATTACTGTTAACTTCCCATTCAATTTGAACCACAAACTGCAATAAGTAACATTTCTCACATGTTCTACAAAACGTCAGTGCTTCGAAAGGTGTAAGTGTGGCTATCTCCCGAGTCGCGTTCGTACGATACAGAAATATCAGCCAGTACTCTCATCCCCAAATTTCACTTACTCCCATTTTCCATTTACTAACCATTTAAGGTAATTTAAACTATTTTCTTGCATTTGAACGAGGCTTAGTGTAAAAATAGAATCCCTCCCGTCTCTCTTGGTATCACATTTCGTAATTTCTCTATAAATATTCTATGTGGTTATACACTCACTTTTTAATACGCACTTTATTATCCTGCTACGTTCAGGAAGTTGTAATTTCTCAATTATTAAACTCGTGTATCTAATCTTATGTAATCCAGGCTTTTCTAATACGACCTGCCCTATTTGAATTTAGCATCTATTAATTTCTGCATAAATAATCTAGGTGGTTATAAATCCACTTCCTAATCCCTTTTAGTTTTTCCTCGTAAGCGAGCAGTGTACTGACATCATATATAGTACCGTAGTAGATTAGTAATATGAGTTCTATAGCACTCGACGCCAGGCTTCGCGGGGCGTCCATATTGATTTATAACGAGCCCATGTTCCGATTGTGGCATGCGACATATCGTTGGACTTGAGCTGACGGGGCTTTGCAAAGGACCACTTGTTATATTCTTAAAAACTTTTTGAAAATTTTTGTTTTTGAAAGTAGGCGATACATGATAGGACGTTGTGAAATGGTTCAAGTGAATGGTCTCTATGACCTTTATTTTTTAAAATAAAACTTTGTTATATTTTACATTTTTGTGAAAACAGTCAAATATTAAAATTCTTATATCTTGTACACTAGGAAGTTTACAAAAAGTTTGTTCGACGTAAATTAAAGGCGCCTATCCCCTCTACTCCCACAATAAATTTCAAGTCTCTAGGACAAGAACTGTGCAGTAGTGCTAGATTGCGGGTTCTGAGTCACATCTTACTTTCCTACGAACTTTGCCGATATCTCGCGAACGCGTGATCGGATTTTAACGAATAAGGTATTGTTGGCGTTGGGGTGACGTCCTCTTTGCTATGAATTGAAAATTTTTATTTTTGAATGTAGGCGATAGTTTGTAAACCAAACATGATTGAACGTTGTGCAATGGTTCAAGCGAATGGTCTCTATGACCTTAATTTTTATAATACATTTGTTTATTTTTTAAATTTTTTTGAAAACGGACCAATTTTGAAATTCTTATATATTGGAAACTAGGAATTCCACAAAAACGTTTGTTTGACATAAATGAAAGGATCCTACCCCCTCTACTCCCAAAATAAATTTCAAGTCTCTAGGACAAAAACTGTGCAGTAGTGATAGATTGCCTGTTCTGCCCATAATCGCGTGGCTATGCTGGAAACTGGTTAGGTGGTGGGGGAGAACTAGGGACAAGTGAGGGGTCGTTTAGATGGTATTTGTTCCCTCTCTATCTGGTGGTGAGGGTATTTTTTTAAATGGGTGGAGTTTGGAAACGTAATCTGGGGTAAAACAATTTTTTTTAACATTTTTGTTAATATCTCGGGAACGCCTAAGACTAGAACAAAAGTTGACATGTCATTGTTTTTGTCGCGTTGCCCGCTTGCTGACGATATTTGTGTCGAGTAAAAGCGAAAACCCATTTTGGGGTAAAACTGTGATTTTAAACTTTTTGTTATATCTCGCGAACAAATTAGGTTACAGATGTTTACGAAGTGTCTAAGGACTCGGCGTAACACCCTCTTTCCAATGTGATATGTATTATTTCCAAAACAATTTTTCAAAGGGCCTTACGCCAAAAAATTTATTAAATTTTTGTTTAAATAATTTTACATTTTAAATAAAGTGTGGTCGTAGACAGAGAGACGCTTCCGCTGTGGTGTGTTTGAACGAGCCTGTCGCCGGCCGTGGTTAATACAGCAAATGGCTATTTCGAGGTGGGCGACAGGACGAGGGATAGCTTTCCGATATTTTCCTATGACGAAGGAATCAAGGCGAATATTTTAAAATGCGTGAAGTGTGCTAAGATTTTTAAACCCCTGAAGGGGGTCTTTAACGTGTCAATCAATTGTGATGAGCGAGACCGCTGCCTGGAATAACAGAAGGCTGTAGGATATGAAAATCTATAACATTCGGTCGACCAAGTGATGTCCATGGATGCAAAGAGGCAAATCGGTAAGGTCATTGCACTGAGATGTTATAAACTAAAGATTGGACAGGCTAAAGTGAGGTGTTGTAGGTTGAAGGTGTGTGGTTAACATGGTCATGTATTGAGGAAGGCCGCTTGCTAATGATTATTATTATTATTATTAATACAGTAAAATGCTTAACACACACACATTTTAATGCCACTACAGAGTCCTGCTTGCTGGAGACTGAATACTGTACCTAGCCAGCCAGCCCTTGTACAGCGCTGCTGGAGCTGATAAGTCAGGAATATGCGTGGGTAGATACTGTCAGTTTACTTGCCGGATGGAGGCTAGCAGGTCTAGCGTTTATACAGAGTCCGCCATTTTAGTTCTTAGGCAGGAGTACTATTGGTGTATAAGAGGCGGACATGTTGGTTGTTTATTTTAAAAATGAAACTAGTATGTAAGGTACACGCTTTTTAAGAAGCTTAAGGAAAGTGCGCAGGCGTGTGAACATGTAAGAGACAGAGCGGAGAAACTCTGAGAAAAAATGTAGACAGTCTCAGTTACTAAGCTAACTGATACCGATTGTGTTAGTCACACACATACTGTTTTAGCAAACGGACGTATACAGTGCAGCTCTGAACTGAACTTTGGAAGAAAAATCCTTTTGTTTTAGGTAAGTACATATTAATAATTATTTTAATGATGTCATGCTAATGAACCTTAAATGTGTAATTAATGATAAGGTAATTAATGTTTCTTTTATTTATTTATTTATTTATTTATTTATTTATTTATTTATTTATTTATTTTACATAATCCACATACCTGATATTGAGGTGAAACAGAGAGAGTCCATTGCACTTTGAGCCAAGGAGAAGATAACAGCAAGCCATTGCAAGTCAAGGTGAGATTGTTATAATAACTTGTTTGCTTTTTGTTCGATTTTTTCCTTTAATGAAATGCATGTATTAACCTGAATTTAGGTATTTATGGCGATTTACTTTATTTACTCTTAGAAAGTTGGAAAAAAGAGCTTTACCGCAGTAGCAGTTGCTGAACACCCAGAAAATGCAAGAGTACAACCATTGTTCCCAGGCAGTGAACTATTTAAAACTCAGGTAAGCCTAACATAAAAATGCTATCCCATTTTACCACTATTGAAACGTGTAGACAAAATGTATTACCTGTACATGACTGGGACGATGATTGCTTTTTTTGGTTAAATGACTGTGTATTGGCAACCGGCACAAGACCATAATGGTTGTTGACCGGGAAAGTACAAGGCCATGTTGGTAGTAGGCGCGATTGAGTAAGCGGGATTGGTAGTAGGCGCGATTGATTAGGCGCGATTGGTAGTAGGCGCGATTGGAAATAGGCGTGATTGATAGTAGGCGCGATTGGTAGTAGGTGCGATTTATACAGGGAGGGATTTATAGCGATATATATATTATGTTGGCTTACAACCCACTAAGATTCCAAACAAATTCTAAAGTACTTTATGGTTAATGATTGACTAAGAGTGTAATAATGGCAGCTAACCTAACCTTACCATGCATAACCTAACCTAACTTTACCTAACCTAACTTCATTCAACCTAACCTAACCTAACCTAACTTTACCTAACCTAACTTTATATAACCTAAACTAACCTAACTTTATATAACCTAACCTAACATAAAATAACCTAGCCTGAGTGAGTGCTCGTATCCACCGTTCGATAGCATGCTAGTAGTTCAGCTATTGCTTATCTCCACCGCTAGGTAGCGGAAACGTAATTTGCGGGTTGCATGTGTACCCAACTGTCATCATGTGGACCATGTGTTCGTATCCCAACTAACTCACGGTCATTCGAGGTATGGGACGTTCCTGCCCACCATACGACCACATGCTAAGGATTTGAGTCTACCAGGTAACTACTCTACATGAAATACACAACATGTTCCTAAAAATCAAGTATTTACTGGTCTAAAATCATGGCTATACAACAAATACAAATAAAGGACAAATTATATTTAATTCCCACAAATAAAAATAGGGTGATTTTGTGAGTTTTCTTCATAAAATAGTGCTACACTGCACTCAAATCTAATTCTAGCATCCTATCATTGATACTTTTCAGACTTCAATGGGTTTCCATCGTGTTCATCATGTGACATAATTATTTAACTGGAGTATCATAGCACAAAAGTCACATATCACCTCAAAATGACATTAATAAAACATTTCTCCGTTCCTTACGGCATTTACTTTAATTAGCATAAATTCATTATTTTCTGCATTAGTTAACAAATATTTGTCGTGTCGTGTGGGTCATCTTCCTTCTTTCCGTCAATTATGAACGCTTTAAGAAAAGTGGTCTTTATCCCCTCCAAAATAAACATGGATAGAATATTTTATAGTTTCACCATAAAACGATTTTCTGGGTCTTGTCGGACTTATATCGTTACAAACGTGTCATGTTCTTAGAAATCACATACCCGTATGCATAACTTAGTGTGAACTGGCAAAATGCATTCTAAAAAGATGCCTAACAATTTATTTGGTTCACTGTTCCTCTTCAGAGAATAACTGGGCCAAATATTATCCGATTTCTTTGATCCAATAACGTATGTGTGTTGCAACACACCATTCAATTCAATTGGCATCATCAAAACACTCCTATTATAATTGCATATTGAAATATCGAGATTCTTCAGTGTCCTACTGTGACTCTCAATTAAAGGACTGGTCGACCGACCTTCCCCTTCCCCCAGCAGGCAATAAAATTCGTTCCAGCAGGCTAGTCAAGATGGCTGCCGCAGCAGTGGTCTACAACCCCCACTTCCCTCATCTGCTGTCAAGGTCAGATTTGTTTACAACTGCAGTACAGTAAGGTTACGCTAGGTGTAGCTCCTAAGTAATTGAGTCATTTAATTATTTAACACCTATAATTAGTGCATTGGGCTCGACTTGGCTCCTTATTAACATTCTTGGCTGGGGATGACCCTGGTGATAGCCTTGCCGTTCTATGGTGAATACTGTGGCTTTAGACGCGCATCATAACGAAAATCCAAGATTTTCGCCAGCAGCTGTCACAATAATATAAGGAAATCTGCGTTTCCTAAGCGAAGAATATGATCCTTACCTCTCAGGGTAGATCATTCATATACATGCTCACGGAGTCTCAACGGATCTCAATCGTGGCCATAATTCATGCAAGCGATGGCAACAGACAGGCTCTGTCCAATTCGCTGCGAATAATACAGTATGCTCAAGGGCGATACTACTCGTAGATTTAGCCAACTTCTCACCTAACGCGCAAGCTATACCAGTTGGTCCCCGCAATTATTTATTACGTAAATCACTGGATTCTACGTTAATTCTGCACGCGATATGCGGCTTCAAACAATACTTCACATAGATGACTCAATTATTAAGGCACCCGCGCTCTTTCTGTAATAATACTTAAGCAAAAGCTCTAAATAGCTCCTAATAACAAGGTATGAATTTACTGGCTTACTTTACTTTAATGGTCCTCAAATATAATCCTAAGGATTGACCATATCAAATATTCATTCAACATTTCACTGACACTGAAAAATTCTCGTATCTCGCTATATTCCACATCACTTTCTTACTGTTTACCAAAATACAGTATCTTTATATTAGACATGACACAATTTGAACATTATTTAGGCCAAAAATGCCTATTACTTTACTGTTGCCGACCCCATATTATTATTATTATTATTCATTTAACGTTACAGTTATATTCATCACTATTTTCGACCTGAATGGCCTTAAACAAATCACCTTCCAAGCCATATTTTATTCAAGACGAGTGGTGAAAACTCGTTCAATAAGTGACTGTGACATTTTAGTCTCAAAGTGATAAAATCGTTATATGGTGAGCTATTTATTTATAACAACATAATGAATTGGTACTCACTTTTTCTTTTCGCTGGATAGTGCCAGAAGCTCACCCTGCGACCCACCATGATGCTTGACTTAAGCCATCATGTTATACTTTTCACAACACTTAATTTCACATATTTTCCACCTGATAGACATACTCTTATCAGTGGCCTCATTCACTTTCACACAATGCATATTAATGACTATACACATGAACACTTTTAAATCACTATGACACAATTTATGTACACTTATTCCCTATTTCACAGGTTGATCCTTAAATCGGACTTCTCCTACGCCTGATCTCAGAGATGCGATGCGATTACGCCAACCGCTGGTCTTCGTGAAATCTAACAGCGTTTACGGACGTTCGGTCCTCGTCACCTGCAACATCGTTCAGCTCACTGTCAACATGAAGTGGCGATGCTTCCCCTAGCTCCCATCATTGTAGTGATCCTGCTGATAATGTCATATTCAACACTGACAGTACCTCCTGGTATGTGTAATGTTCACAAACATTATAAGTTATACTTTCGCTGTGGCGAATTTATATTTGCGTCAGATAATAGATAAATATCTATCTTAAATTAACTTCGACGCACATCATGATTATACTGTTTTAGATCCCTTAGTGGGGGGTAGTTAGATCTAAAACGGAAATGTTATTGTGTTAATTTATAAGGGGGTGCCTAAAACGGGGTAGCTTCCCGTAGCCGGGTAAGCTGACCAGTGTAGAGTGTTGTTTAGTGTTAGGATGCTAGGGGGTGCTCCTATAAAAGGCGTCGATGTATTTCAGGGGATGGAACTTAGTGCACAGGTCAACGTGCTAGTCGTCCAGCTGATTGGAGATAGTTATATAACCGACTTGCACGCGTCAGCTATGTGGCGGCACGCTGCTTCTAGCAGTCGGGCCTCTACGGGAAATACAATGATACCTGAGCTAGCAACTGGTTCGGCTACTGTATGTCACGTCTAATCGTGACGGGATTCAGGAAGGATTTTAGGACGTAAAGAGGCGTGTAAACAGTAATACAAGTGTAGTGTACTGACCAAGTATTTATTTGTCAGTAATATGGAATTATGAGTCCCTTTTAGGGGATTTAATGAATGTCACAATTTAAGTGTACAAGTTTGTGGAGTAGGTCACAAAATATAGGAAATCTGAACACTGCTGACTCACCTGATGATAACGACCAGGGCCTTCGGCTGATGCACTGTAAGACTGGTAATTGAGAGAGGGCCTGTCCTCCTTAAGGCTCCCTCTTATAGTCTTCGGTGTTGTGTTGTCAGCATTCCGCTGGCATAGATGCCCCAGTTAATTATGTGTAGCTGTTTGTGGTGTGATGCAAGTATTTGGCAAGCTTTCCAGGCTGGTTAGCTGCCCTTGCGGTGTTAAAGATGTTGTTCTGGACTTACGAGATCTGCCAGTTAGGGTTGGTTTAAATAGATGATTGGGGGATGGCCTCCAGGGGGTGCAGACCCCTGGGGACTGTACAATACTTATGAAGCTGCATGACTTGCTTCCATTGTTCTTTAACGGCTGAGCGTTTATACTTTAACATTTGGCGCGCTCACTGGCGGCGTGTATACTGCTGAAGACTGGAGATGAACTGGTGAAGACTGGAGAACAACTGCAGAACAACTTGCTTGGCTTGCCTTACTCCCCCTATATAAAGGTTTCTCGCACAAAATAGTCCACTGGAAACGTGAGAGCGACTCCTATCTTGAAATAATACCTCTTCAGCCGAAATGACATATACACCTTGTTCAATTTGGTGTGGAGGTTTCATAACCGTTCGCGTGCCGGCGATCGCTTCGGCCAATTAATTACAATTAATTGCCTTAGTTCAGCGCGTGGGGACGCCATCGTGGTAATTCCCCCTTACCTGGTCAGCAAACCACTCCTCTCGAGTGTAGGCTAGGTTGTAATTCGTTCATTTGGAGATATCGGCTTAAATTTAGGTGTAAAATCACTCCTAAATTATCTCTCCTTGAATATATTCACCTGGGTGTACATTTCACACCAACTCATTGCTCCACTTGGCGGTAATTAATTAATTTCCGTGTGCAGTCGTTCCCACCATAGCTTCCCTCGTTGTCAAGTGGTGAATACCCGAGTCATTAATTTTGGGCTGTCTTCTCGGTCCAGACGTAAATAGTCCGCTCGGCGCCTAGGGTTACCACCCACTTGCCAAGTGTAATTTGTAAAATGTCAAACTAGCCTCCTTCGTTCTTATATGCTTAGAAAACGTATATTTTCTTGCATTTGGTTGCAATTCTTTACCTTAAATTGCTATGATATTCACATATAGATCGTGAAATCATGCTACCTTGTTATATCTCATTATACCTCTCATTGCTCTTTGGGTTCCCTAAAATTGCTCCCCCTCAGAGATCAATGGTTCGACTCTAGGCATAATCATGTGCCTGGTCTTCTCTGATGAGACCTGAGTTCGATGCCAGACTGCCGTGACTGATTGGGCACATTTTTCCCCTGCTAAGCTCGGAAAATTCATTTCACAAGTGAATTTTTCGGGCCCCTCAGATGGCATCGACTCCATGCAGTATTTACTTTAAGCGGTCAGTGCTCTCGGCAATGGTATCTCTCGTTCCCCATTCCACTCTGTCTGCCGTCTCGTAGACTCTCGTTCTGTCTTCTCAATTGTTCATTCATCCCCTCTAGCTCCGCAGCGGCTTCCCTCAACTGGTCATAAAGTTCCTGCAGTTGACAGCTGCATTCTCCCCTCGTATCCGTTGGGTCTGCGAGCTGGTCGCTTCGCTCCCTTCCTTCCTGGGACTGCAAGCTTTTCTCAAGATTCTTTCCGTGCATACGTAATGACTCCCCGTCCACTTGGGTGTGCATTGCTTGCTCCTCTCTTATATCATAATCCTCTGGTGGACTATACAACTTCAAATTAGCTGCATTTACAACGACTTCTCTACCTGTTGCTTCGTCTTTGATCCGATATGCATTATTTTGCAAATCCCTTATAATCAGGTAGGGTCCGTGATAAGCATGCTGAAATTTCTTATATTTCCTGCTCTCTGGATCTGAACTAGCGGGTTTCTTCAATAAGACGTATTCCTCCACGAGTAACGGTCTGTGGTAGCGTTTCCTCCTGTTTCTCCGCTGCCGTCTATCTGCTTGTTTCTTGAGATACTCGAACGTTCTCTGGATCCTCAACTCACGTCCAGGTTGTGCATCGATGGGTGTCCGAATGACATTATTCCATGGCCTCTCTGGTCTTCTATCAAGATGTAGGCTCACTGGCACCTCTCCTGTCGCTTCGTGTACGGTATTGTTGATACAATATTCAATAATCTCAAGTACATCGATCCATTTCCAATTCTCAGTAGAGCAGTATATCTTCATGTACTTTTGCAGTTCCCTCATAACTCTCTCAGCCGAATTCGACTCTGGGTGTCGAACTGTGGATAAAATCTGTCTTATGCCCAGATTTTCCAACTCCCTGCGAAATTCTACGCTGGTAAAACAGCTCCCATGATCAGATAAGATGTTCTCCGGCTGCCCTAATATAGGAATGATTCTTTCCTTCAGCCTCTTGAGTACCTGTTTTGTACAGGTTTTCTGAATTGGACACAGGACTACCATTTTCTAAAACACGTCTAGTGCAACTAGGATGTGTCTATTTCCTCTTCTAGCTCTAGGAAGCGGCCCAAAGTTGTCCAGTGCCAGAAGCTGACATGGCCTCTCTGGCAAGAGTGGTATAGGTTTCTGCCTCATTAAGTACGAGTTAGGCTTTACTCGTTGGCACATATCACATGTCCTGATTGTATTCCTGACCGTCTCTCTAAGTTTTGGCCAAATAAATGATTCTTTAAGCAGGGCAACAGACTTATCTACACCGGGGTGACCAAAAGCTCGGTGTGCTAACCATACTAGCCTTCTCTGCAATGCTGGTGGTACGACTATCCTGGGTTTGGTGTGGTCTGAGTCGCTCCATTTATGTAGCATCTGGTTAAACCATAGATATTCCGCTCATAGTGCTTCGGCTTCCACATACATCGGTGTTCCTCTGTCCAGCTTTCCCTCGAAGTAATTAATCATCAACCGTATCCAGGGATCTTCACGTTGAAAAACGGTGATGTTCCTCAGGTCATCTAAGGTCTTCTGATCTCTATCTTCTATCTCGATAGCTAGAACTTCTTCTTCATCAGCTGCAGGGTATCTGCTTAGCAAATCAGGTATGATATTGTCCTTCCCCGGGCAATACTCTATTTCCACTTGAAATTGCTGTATGTACAGGGACCATCTCGTCAGTCTTTGACTCGACAAGTCAGTTTTCAACAGGAACGTTAGGGCTTTATGGTCTGTTCTCAATATAATTCTAAAGCCATAGACTAGCTTTCGCCAATACTGTAGGGCATACAGTATCGCGAGTAATTCGATCTCCGTGACCGTATAATTCTTCTCATTAGGTTTCAACCTTCTGCTTATAAATGCAATGTAAGTTTTCTCCTCTGGCCTGTCCACATTCTCCTGATATAACATTGCTCCGATACCTATAAATGATGCGTCAGTCTGGATAATAAATTTCTGACTGTAGTCAGGATATCCCAATTTTACATAATCTAACAGCATCTGTTTAGACTTCACGAAGGCTTCCTCGCATTGCTCCGTCCAGCGCCATCTTCCTCCTTTCTTCAGTAAGTCTTGGAGTGGTGCTACGGTCTCGGTATACTTCGGGCAATGGCTTGAAAAGAATCCAATAACGCCTAGATATTGCTTGAAGTTCTTTACCTTCGTTGGTCTCGGGAAATGTTTAATGACTTCCAATTTTCCCGGATTAGGTCGGACTCCTTGTGCATCTATTACGTGACATAGAAATTTAACTTCTCTCTGACCAAAGTTAGACTTCTTTATATTGACCTTAAAGGTAGCCTGACTTAGGTCATATAACAACTTGCGTAGATCTCTGACGTGTTCTTCGACTGTTTCAGAGGTCAGTAGTATATCATCTACGTAGCATATGGTTGTTGCTTTTACATCTTCAGACAGGTTCCGATCTAGCGCTCGTATCAACGCTGAACCTGCTGTTTTCAGTCCAAATGGAAGACGTACGTAAGAATACGTGTGCTGGTCAAATAAAAACCCAGTTAATAAACTTGTTTTCTCCTCCAGAGCAAGATGGTGAAAACTTGCCGTCAGGTCAAGATTTGAGAAAACAGTCTTTCCTTTGAACCTTCTGAGAACCTCCTTAATGGGCGGCACTGTGTCAAATTCCGGTATAACCTTGGAATTTAAATTTCGTAGGTCCAGGCATATCCTCACACTTCCGTCCTGTTTAGGTACAACTACCAGTGGGCTGACATAGGGTGTGGCTGTCTTTACAATGACTCCTGCCTCTAACATTTCCTGTATTGCTTCTTTGACTTTTAAATAAAGTTTCTCAGCTACAGGATACGGCTTCGGTTTAAATGGTGTCCAATCGCTGACTTGGAACGCATACTTGAAATTCTTGATCCGGCCAGGTCTCGAATCGAAGACTCCTTTATACTCAAATAGCAGTTCCCTTAGCATTTGCTTATGTTCTGGACCAATTTTAGCTTCCTCAATCTTCTCTTCCAGGCATTCTTCAAATTTTAGTTCGAGGTCCTTTTCAATGTCTGCGGCCTGTGTTGCCAACTCTTCCTCGATGTCTTCTGTTGTCGACACTGCATCCCCAGTCATATCTCCGTATGTATGCCATACGTACTCTTCTGGTCTCGTTTCATTGTGCTTTAATGAGAGCTCTAAATCTTCCTTTCCCTCACTTGCGCGAAACATAACAATGTCTTGCGAGAGATCTATAATAACTTTATATTCTCTTATGAAATCCATTCCAACTATGAGGTTAAAAGGCAGCTTATTTACAAGTAGGAAGCTCTGTGAGAATGTAGAGTTCCCTATCTGCAGATCTAAAAATACTTGGTATCTGCATATCATAATTTTATCTGGTATGACACCTTTTATTTTCACGCTTGAAATAGGTATTTTCAATACGTGGATTTTACTCGGGATTTCATTATATAGTGCCTGTGTTATTAAACACACGGTTGACCCTGTATCAATGAGATTTCTTATCTTCATACCCGCAATGTTTACAATAATAATGGGTAGTTCCCTTCTTACATTGACCGTCCCTTCATCTAGGTCTTCGATAAGCTCCTCAGGTTTGGCAATCCAGTTAACAATATTTACTGCATTCCATCCTGAACTTATCTCTCTTTGGTCATTTAATTTTGGCTTTTTTTTTTCAATTGCTCCATTCTTTGTGGAGTTCTTCTGCCTGTCTTCATACTGTTGAAGTTCCAGACTTTTGGCACCGTCATCACTTTTATATAAGTCGGTTGACCTTCTATTTCTAATCGCTTTATCCCAATGAACTCGCGATTGTCTTGGGTCATCTGTGCGCTCTTCCATGTATCTTAAAGATGCGTGATAGCGTTCTTCCGCTTCTTCATCGAACCCGCGACTCTGCTCTTGGGATCTCCATCCTTGGTTGTTCCAATTTCGGCCGTAATTCCTTCTGTCATCAGGCTGCTGGTCTCTGGTCCCGCGCTGATTCCAGTTTTTCCTCCCTCGGTTTCCACGGTTCGATCCTCCTCGATAAGCTGGCCTCCAATTCTGGATTTCACGTCCTTCACGTTGCCAGTCTGATTTTTCAGTTTCGGTGCTCGTAGACTTGCTTTTTGTCTGCACTTTAGTCGGTTCAGTCGGTGTAGTCGTCATGTTGACTTGTTCTACGTTTCGACTTTGTCTTGTGTGCTGCACTGTGGTTAGATCGAGTTGTCTCAGCACCTCCTCCATATCGATCGCAGTTTTTGCGTTTGCTGAGATTAGTAGACGTTGTACTTCGTACGGTAGCTGCTTGGCTATCGCTATGCACAAATCTGACTCGCTAAGCCCTTCGTCAAGCTCACGGAAACGGCATAATTGACTCACAAAAAATTCTCCGTACTTTGTTGGATTACTAGTACTGTAACGCCTGGAATACAGGTCCAATCTGAGGTTCTGTTGTATGCTCGCGTTCCAGTATCTGCTTAAAAATGCTTGGCGAAATTCGTCAACGGTGTCGAACGTGTACCGAAAACTCCTAAACCATAGGGCACACTCCCCTTCAGTTAGTTTTTCAATCGCTCTCAACCTGCGCTCTGGCGGTACTTTCGCGTCATTCAAGTACTCGGAAACTTCTTTAAGCCAGTACTTGGGTGTCATGTTAGAATTACTCCCAGAGTATTTCTTTGGTTTCTCATCACTAGCCCTTACAACTGTGACTATTTGACTTTGAACAACATTTTCATGCGGTGTTGACATGGCAATTGGCATACCAGGTGTGGTATACGGACTGTCACTTGGCATGGCTGCATTCTTTGGAGTAGGCTGTATTTCCATATCTGCCCATTTGTTTCTCCTATTCTCGTCTACACTTCCTTCGCTAGACCTAGGATTCCGCAACATGGATTCCTCCTGCGCGATCATTCTAGTCTCGATTTGGCTGTGCCTATTTTCTGCCCTTTCCAAACGAGCTAATACCTCTCGTTCTATTTTCTCTAGGCGATCTCGGTTTCTTTCTGCCATAGAAAATACCTTTTCCTTGTTATCCTTAAGGTTTTCCTTCAGGTGGGTAATTTCCCCCGCTAGACTTTCTCTTACTTCGGCAAGAGTCTTATCGCTGGCTTCAGTCTTTAAGCCTTCTCGAAGTTCTAATTCTTCTCGTAAGCCTGTAACTTCCTTTTGAATGTGACCTTGTATATGAGAGATTTCAGTCCTTATTTTCGTGATTTCTCCCTGGTCTTCATCCTGCCTTTTATGAATAACTGCTAGGTCACTCTGAGTTTGTTCCAACTCTTTCTGCACCTTCCCGACCTGTCTCTTCATATTTGACATTATCTCCTTATTCTCTTGATCAGAAGTTTTTATTTCCTGGATTTCCTTGCATTGATCAAGGATATTCTGATCTTGTTTTCTCAAGGCTTCGTCTACCGCCTTGGCGTAACCTGCCATTCGCGTATTACATTTTACATCGCTATCCTCGAGCCTTTGATCCACAGTCTGAGTGAACGTATTAAATTGCTCTAGTTGACGTTTAGTGTTAGCTTCATTCTGACTCTGAATGTCTTTAAGCTCCATGGACATACTGCTTAAACTATCGTTAATCTCACGCTGTGACTCTCTGCACGCTTGCAGATTATTCTCTAGTTTTAACTCAATAGACTCAAAGCGTTTATCGTTATCAGCTTGCATTTCTGAGACCACGCTAACAATATTAGCTCGATTATTCTCTAATTGAATATTTACTTCGGCTTGACTAGCCTTTAGTCTAGTGTTTACTGTGGCCAACATCTGGCTCACCTCAGTTTGATTAGCCTCTAACCTAGTGTTTACTGTGGCCAACATCTGGCTCACCTCAGTCTGATTAGCCTCTAACCTAGTGTTTACTTCGGTTTGATTAGCCTCTAGTCTAGTATTTATTCCAGCTTGACTAGCCTCTAATCTATTGTTTATTTCGGTTTGATTAGCCTCTAGTCTAGTATTTATTCCAGCTTGACTAGTCTCTAATCAATTGTTTATTTCGGTTTGATTGGCATCCAATCTACCCGCTATTTCATCTTTAAATTCTCTAATTTCTTCCTTTCTCTTAGCATTAACATCATCAAAATGTTCCCTTAACTCAGCAATACACCTGAGTACGTCTTCAGTTCCAGCCATCCTGTATTTCTTAATTTGAGATTCAGGTAGGCCACAGCTGAACATGCCGGCACGTTCTATTGGAAAGGAAAAGATTCCGATCCCACGACAACAACAACAACATATTATAAAATGCCAAAACCAACTATGGAATGGGTATAGACCCTCGTACCCGTCTGACAACAGTGTCTGACGTCTGAATATCATCTAGAAAACTCACAATCGCTCAAACAATGTTTGAGGAAAATATATTATTTTTATGGTTTTCCCCATGAAAACCATGCTATTATTATGGGGTTTTCTGAATCCCATAAGCCATCCACGTACTGGGCGCCATGATAATGTTAAGTATGGTGTGCTTTGTGGTGGTTAACTTATGAGCATGGTGGTGACCTCTATTTTAAACTGTCCCCACGTATCAGCGTCATGATAATGATGATGTGATATCATGGGAGGTGGTCTTCGTTATGACATCGCAGTAACCATCCAAGGTCTCGGTTGTACTGTCGAATGCCCCACTTGGGTCTCGCCATGATAATGAAGAAGGTGGTTGTGTGTAAGTTACATTTACATTTAAGCATGTCTTATGGAGGATTATCAACATTTATTTTACGTGATGGCTTATTATCAAATGGGATGCGGCCTATTCCTATTCTCTCCTAATTTCTATGCTGTATTTGCTTCTACCATTAATATCTTGGCCGACATTAGTAATACCGGTGACTCAATCCTAGTACAGAGACATCTCCTCCATGTACCCAACTGTCATCATGTGGACCATGTGTTCGTATCCCAACTAACTCACGGTCTTTCGAGGTATGGGACCTTCCTGCCCACCATACGACCACATGCTCAGGATTTGAGTCTACCAGGTAACTACTCTACATGAAATACACAACATGTTCCTAAAAATCAAGTATTTACTGGTCTAAAATCATGGCTATACAACAAATACAAATAAAGGACAAATTATATTTAATTCCCACAAATAAAAATAGGGTGATTTTGTGAGTTTTCTTCATAAAATAGTGCTACACTGCACTCAAATCTAATTCTAGCATCCTATCATTGATAATTTTCAGACTTCAATGGGTTTCCATCGTGTTCATCATGTGACATAATTATTTAACTGGAGTATCATAACACAAAAGTCACATATCACCTCAAAATGACATTAATAAAACATTTCTCCGTTCCTTACGGCATTTACTTTAATTAGCATAAATTCATTATTTTCTGCATTAGTTAACAAATATTTGTCGTGTCGTGTGGGTCATCTTCCTTCTTTCCGTCAATTATGAACGCTTTAAGAAAAGTGGTCCTTATCCCCTCCAAAATAAACATGGATAGAATATTTTATAGTTTCACCATACAACGATTTTCTGGGTCTTGTCGGACTTATATCGTTACAAACGTGTCATGTTCTTAGAAATCACATACCCGTATGCATAACTTAGTGTGAACTGGCAAAATGCATTCTAAAAAGATGCCTAACAATTTATTTGGTTCAGTGTTCCTCTTCAGAGAATAACTGGGCCAAATATTATCCGAATTTCTTTGATCCAATAACGTATGTGTGTTGCAACACACCATTCAATTCAATTGGCATCATCAAAACACTCCTATTATAATTGCATATTGAAATATCGAGATTCTTCAGTGTCCTACTGTGACCCTCAATTAAAGAACTGGTCGACCGACCTTCCCCTTCCCCCAGCAGGCAATAAAATTCGTTCCAGCAGGCTAGTCAAGATGGCTGCCGCAGCAGTGGTCTACAACCCCCACTTCCCTCATCTGCTGTCAAGGTCAGATTTGTTTACAACTGCAGTACAGTAAGGTTACGCTAGGTGTAGCTCCTAAGTAATTGAGTCATTTAATTATTTAACACCTATAATTAGTGCATTGGGCTCGACTTGGCTCCTTATTAACATTCTTGGCTGGGGATGACCCTGGTGATAGCCTTGCCGTTCTATGGTGAATACTGTGGCTTTAGACGCGCATCATAACGAAAATCCAAGATTTTCGCCAGCAGCTGTCACAATAATATAAGGAAATCTGCGTTTCCTAAGCGAAGAATATGATCCTTACCTCTCAGGGTAGATCATTCATATACATGCTCACGGAGTCTCAACGGATCTCAATCGTGGCCATAATTGATGCAAACGATGGCAACAGACAGGCTCTGTCCAATTCGCTGCGAATAATACAGTATGCTCAAGGGCGATACTACTCGTAGATTTAGCCAACTTCTCACCTAACGCGCAAGCTATACCAGTTGGTCCCCGCAATTATTTATTACGTAAATCACTGGATTCTACGTTAATTCTGCACGCGATATGCGGCTTCAAACAATACTTCACATAGATGACTCAATTATTAAGGCACCCGCGCTCTTTCTGTAATAATACTTAAGCCAAAGCTCTAAATAGCTCCTAATAACAAGGTATGAATTTACTGGCTTACTTTACTTTAATGGTCCTCAAATATAATCCTAAGGATTGACCATATCAAATATTCATTCAACATTTCACTGACACTGAAAAATTCTCGTATCTCGCTATATTCCACATCACTTTCTTACTGTTTACCAAAATACAGTATCTTTATATTAGACATGACACAATTTGAACATTATTTAGGCCAAAAATGCCTATTACTTTACTGTTGCCGACCCCATATTATTATTATTATTATTCATTTAACGTTACAGTTATATTCATCACTATTTTCGACCTGAATGGCCTTAAACAAATCACCTTCCAAGCCATATTTTATTCAAGACGAGTGGTGAAAACTCGTTCAATAAGTGACTGTGACATTTTAGTCTCAAAGTGATAAAATCGTTATATGGTGAGCTATTTATTTATAACAACATAATGAATTGGTACTCACTTTTTCTTTTCGCTGGATAGTGCCAGCAGCTCACCCTGCGACCCACCATGATGCTTGACTTAAGCCATCATGTTATACTTTTCACAACACTTAATTTCACATATTTTCCACCTGATAGACATACTCTTATCAGTGGCCTCATTCACTTTCACACAATGCATATTAATGACTATACACATGAACACTTTTAAATCACTATGACACAATTTATGTACACTTATTCCCTATTTCACAGGTTGATCCTTAAATCGGACTTCTCCTACGCCTGATCTCAGAGATGCGATGCGATTACGCCAACCGCTGGTCTTCGTGAAATCTAACAGCGTTTACGGACGTTCGGTCCTCGTCACCTGCAACATCGTTCAGCTCACTGTCAACATGAAGTGGCGATGCTTCCCCTAGCTCCCATCATTGTAGTGATCCTGCTGATAATGTCATATTCAACACTGACAGTACCTCCTGGTATGTGTAATGTTCACAAACATTATAAGTTATACTTTCGCTGTGGCGAATTTATATTTGCGTCAGATAATAGATAAATATCTATCTTAAATTAACTTCGACGCACTTCATGATTATACTTATGAAGCTGCATGACTTGCTTCCATTGTTCTTTAACGGCTGAGCGTTTATACTTTAACATTTGGCGCGCTCACTGGCGGCGTGTATACTGCTGAAGACTGGAGACGAACTGGTGAAGACTGGAGAACAACTGCAGAACAACTTGCTTGGCTTGCCTTACTCCCCCTATATAAAGGTTTCTCGCACAAAATAGTCCACTGGACACGTGAGAGCGACTCCTATCTTGAAATAATACCTCTTCTGCCGAAATGACATATACACCTTGTTCAATTTGGTGTGGAGGTTTCATAACCGTTCACGTGCCGGCGATCGCTTCGGCCAATTAATTACAATTAATTGCCTTAGTTCAGCGCGTGGGGACGCCATCGTGGTAATTCCCCCTTGCCTGGTCAGCAAACCACTCCTCTCGAGTGTAGGCTAGGTTGTAATTCGTTCATTTGGAGATATCGGCTTAAATTTAGGTGTAAAATCACTCCTAAATTATCTCTCCTTGAATATATTCACCTGGGTGTACATTTCACACCAACTCATTGCTCCACTTGGCGGTAATTAATTAATTTCCGTATGCAGTCGTTCCCACCATAGCTTCCCTCGTTGTCAAGTGGTGAATACCCGAGTCATTAATTTTGGGCTGTCTTCTCGGTCCAGACGTAAATAGTCCGCTCGGCACCTAGGGTTACCACCCACTTGCCAAGTGTAATTTGTAAAATGTCAAACTAGCCTCCTCTGTTCTTATATGCTTAGAAAACGTATATTTTCTTGCATTTGGTTGCAATTCTTTACCTTAAATTGCTATGATATTCACATATAGATCGTGAAATCATGCTCCCTTGTTATATCTCATTATACCTCTCATTGCTCTTTGGGTTCCCTAAAATTGCTCCCCCTCAGAGATCAATGGTTCGACTCTAGGCATAATCATGTGCCTGATCTTCTCTTATGAGACCTGAGTTCGATGCCAAACTGCCGTGACTGATTGGGCACACATGTGACTATCTCACAAAATTTGACCGCCTGTAAAATGCGCTTGTATAAGCTGGGTATATAAATGCAATATACAATTAACAACTAAGTGACCATAACTAACATGTATAGCCTTGTGTAGGGTATATAGGGGATTCTTAGCAAAAAAGAATGTCTAACCCACCAGTGTACAGCCTTGTCAAATGCAGCTACTTGCAGAAAACAACATTGATAATGGAAGAAACTATTCCAAGCTATATGTGTAAAGAGTGTGGAAAGACTTTTCTTTGATACTATCATAGGAAGCGTCACAACGGACGTCGCGATAAAGAATGTTGTAATGTTTTGTAGGCAATGTTAAATTTACTAGCCTGTAGCAGTCTTGCACTGATAATATTCATCACACGATACTTCGTGGCGCTTCCTATGATAGTCTCAAAGAAAATCTTTCCACACTCTTTACACATATAGCTTGGAATAGTTTCTTCCATTATCAATGTTGTTTTCTGCAAACAGCTGCTTACTGCATATGACAAGGCTGTACACTGGTGGGTTAGACATTCTTTTTTTTGCTAAGAATCACCTATATACCCTACACAAGGCTATACATGTTAGTTATGAACACTTAGTGGTTAATTGTATATTGAATTTATACACACAGCTTATACAAGCACATTTTACAGGCAGTCGAACTTTGTGAGATAGTCACATGCACACCCAAAGAATGTTTCCGCTACCTAGCGTAGGATATAAGCACTAACTGAACTACTAGCATCCTACCTAGCAGTGGATATGAACCCTAACTGAACTACTAGCATGCTATCTAACGGTGGATACGAGCACTCACTCAGGTTAGGTTATGTTATGTTAGGCTGGTTACATAAGGTTAGGTTAGGTCAGATTAATTAGGTTAGGAAAAGTTAGGTTAGGTTAGGTTGAACGAAGTTAGGTTAGGTAAAGTTAGGTTAGGTTAGGTTAGGTTGAATGAAGTTAGGTTAGGTTATGAATGGTTAGGTTAGGTTAGGATAGGTTAGGTTAGCTGCCATTATTACACTCTTAGTCAATCATTAACCATAAAGTACTTTAGAATTTGTTTGGAATCTTAGTGGGTTGTAAGGCAACATAATATATATATATCGCTATAAATCCCTCCCTGTTAAATCGCACCTACTACCAATTGTGTCTACTACCAATCACGACTACTACGAATCGCGCCTACAAACATTCATACCTACTACCAATCGCGCCTACTACCAATTGTGCCTCCTAACAATCGCGCCTACTCAATCGCGCCTACTACCAATCGCGCCTACTACAAATTGCTTTGAGTATAAATGGCGTCTGTTATTAATTACGCCCGTTGAAATCGCTTGCAGTAAAAATAACGCTCACTATAAATCAAAATCGGTATAAAACTTACCCAGTATCAAATGCATCTACTATAAATTGAGCATACTATAAAACGCTCCCAGTATAAATTGCACTTACTAAAAATGGATGATCACTATAAATTGTGTTTAGTATAAATCTTGACATTGAGGAGTGTGAGTGTGTAAATCGCTTGTAGTCTAAAAATTGTTCATGTAATTATTATTCTGGACAGTACCGGTACTTAAAAAATTCCACCTTTCAAGATAGTGCAGTGCTTGTTCAAAATCACTTATCATGTCCTCAAAAAGTCATGTTAGGACAGTTGTCAACGTCCAAGAAACCGACAACACTATCAAAGTCACCACAAACTATGGAAGAGGTGGTATTGCAACAGGATCAAAAAAGGACTATAAAGGAATAGTGATGATGATGATGATGATAATAATGGTAATGCTTTGTTTGCACCTAAAAATTCATTTGTTAAATTTGTATACCTGAACAATCCCAGTAAACTAATTCAACGGCTTCAGCACTTGCATGCTTAACAACAAACTGGACATAGCGGTCACGATTGGGAAACCAAAGAAATTGAACAAGAGCTTCGTCGTGGTAATATTGTGTAATGTGTCTATGTAACCACTCAAACTATGTCTTAGCAATACATATACTATTTTCTATCACTTTGATACAGCTTTTGCTACCACTTTGCTACCTCTTTTACCCCCACTCTTGGTTCTCATATTTGCCACCACTTTTACCCCAACTCTTTGGATCCATATTTGCTCCCACAATAAACTATTATTCTTATTCCCAAGTTGACTTTACTAGAGATTAGTTTATGCTTGACTGTTGATATGGAAGTATCAGCAACTAGGTATGGTAAGCCATATGCATACTATAAAGGAAGGATATTCATATATAGTGAAACGAACCAATAATAAAAATGGAAATATTATTTGGCGTTGTTCAAAACAACGCTCCAAACAGTGTCATGGTGACCTAAAAAGTAAAAATAGTGAGGTTTTAAGTGCCACTGACCATAAATATGGTGTACAGCATGAAACACAGTTGCTGTCGATAAAAATCAAGACAGCCATATTGCTACTCAAAATAGTGCATTGTTTATTGAGCAACGTTTAACCCCTGTTCTAAAAGTTATGTTTAATCCTTCTTCCGCGTCTCAAGAGCCATCAACATCACAAACTATGCAAGAGGTAGTGTTGTTGTTGTTGTTGTTGTTGTTGTTGTTGTTTAAAGGGGTGGAACATCTAGGTCGTCTGCCCTTAATATGAAAAAGGTAGTATTTCAAGAGGATCAGAATGACTAGATATAAATAGTAATAACCCAGGTTTTTATGCCTATAAAAACATTAAAGCGCTGTCTGTTCTTAAAAACATTGTTCATTGCTAGCGGTAAAAATAACTCATCTACCGCTAGCATTGTGTTTAAAAACCTAAAGCAAGCACTGTTTAAAAAAAAGAGTTGTATTTTGTATGTAAATATTGTAAAAGTATATACATTAAAGAAATAAAAATATTGTATGGGTATTGTTCGTTTTTTCTCAATTATTATCATCCATATCCCACTGTTATTGTTAACCATCAACAGTCTCTAGCTATGTTCAATAAGAGAGTGACCTTAAACAATACACTCTATTAAATATTCTAATTTTGTATGAAATAAAATAGCATTGTAACACCATTTGCATATATTTACAAACTATATATACATTTTTTGTTTCATAATAATACTTTTAAAGGCAATACTAAAAACTAAACATTATTACTCTATACACATATTTTCTTTCTTTTTCATTCTGTTGGCATCGCCTGTATTTTGCATTATTAATTGGCATTTGTTTTTTTATTTAATTAAAACGGACCATACACCTATTGTTTTTCAAACCTTCATAAATTATGTGAACAAGTTGTATAGCATTATTCACTTCATCAAAATCACTCTCCGACATATCATTAAACCATGTAGGCAGAAATGTCCCAAAATTCTTGCATACACAAAGTACACGATCACCATATGCTGTTTTCAATTTCAGAATCTTGATAATACGAAATGGAATATTCGCTGGCAATTCGCTGAGCTTCTTTGTCTCTAAGTCCCATGCTTACCCCACAGCATCGAAATATTCATTGCAGTAGCCTATAAACAAAACAAAAGCATATCTATTACACTCTACAACTTGTAATAATAATGTGGATATAGGTATTTTGGATCGTGCATTGTTATTAAATTATTCTATTTAAGCAAGAAATGCCCGAACTGTAGCAAATACTACTTGTTAGCATATAGCACAATTTTTAAGTGCTAATGCACACTTGGCAGAGGCTATCAAGTGTCCACAAGGCAAAAATACAACACCTAGTTCTTCTTGATATCAAATTTTACATAATTGTTGGTCACACTTTTGTTACTGTTGGTGAGACACATCTTTTTTTTCACCCTCATGTATTTGTACCGCGTGTTCTAACTCTAAAGGCACTTTTATTTCTTGTGCTGCAATTACGTTTTCTTCACGGATATTGTTCAAAAATTCCTGACCATTAAGCAACACCATCTATCTAGAGTTAGGTAACAAACGAGCGTGTTCCACAAAAGGGTCATCTGTCATTTGCCAATCCTTTCAATCAATTCCACAATGAAAACATATTGTTATATCCCCTTCACCAGTATTAAAAAAATCCAGCTTCATTTAGCTTTTTTGTAAGGTGTTTTAATATTAATGGCCAAACATTTTTATAAGATACTAAACGTTTTTAAACAGACCTGTACTCTGGGTGTGCTGGCGCTTTAGTCTTGCAAACCCCAATTTTTCAAAAGCATATGCCAATTCAACACTCTCTATTGTATATGGACCACATAATCGACACTCCCGTTATTATTTATTTGTGATTGAGCTAAGTAAGTAGTAGCCAATGGCCTTGTGGTTCGGTAAAATTGATACACTGGTATGTTACCCACTTCTTTTCCAAGCAAATAAGGACAACGAGGAGACCGACGCAAATGGTCTCGAAAGGGATTATCCCCTTCTTCCCAGTGTGAAAGTTCAACACGACAAAACACACAACGCACAACATCTTCTCGGTTCAAGTAATAAAAACCAGTTCCAGCAAGTTTATGTGCTGGCAAAAAGCCCACAGGCCAGGATTCAAATGTTAACCAACGATAGTTTTCTGATTTTAAATTTAACCCACGTGGTAAACCGAATTTCTCACCTGTTATATTTGGTACTAAAGCCATGTGTTATCATAAAACTTTTTTATTGCAAGTTATTAACGTTGCACAAGAGAACGTAGTAGTTTAAAGAATAATGTATGCTTGTTCACTGTCTGGTCACTACGTTAATGGCGCATGACCACAACTAAAAAACAAACAAAATAACCTGTCACTCAATCAATCAATAAATCAATAGGTGTAAATAAACCTTTAACGTTAATTAGCGTAAAAAATCCAAACACCATCAAAAATATTTAAAAAGAAACTGTATGTCGTCACTAACAGTAACCCATCTACTTAATTTTTTTTATAAAGCTGCAGTCATCACATCCCACTTTAACCAATGTATATAAACATAAAATGAATGTCGTGTCATTTTGTCCAGATTGTCTTGTTCAAACCTGTGGATATTCGTTGAATCCATAGGGAACCACCCATATTTTTTTTAATCCAACATGGCCTTGTACTTCCCCGTTCAACAAACATTATGGTCTTTTGCCGGTTGCCAATACACGGTCATTTAACCAAAGAAAAGCAATCATCGTCCAGTCATTTACAGGTAATAAATTTTGTCTACAGGTTTCAATAGTGGTAAAATGGGATAGCATTTTTATGTTAGGCTTACCTGAGTTTTAAATAGTTCACTGTCTGGGAACAATGGTTGCACTGTTGCACTTGCTGCGTTCTCAGCAACTGCTACAGCGGTAAAGATCTTTTTCCAACTTTCAAAAATAAATCAAATAACCGCCATAAATAACTAAATTCAGGTTAATATATGCATTTCATAAAAATAAAAACATAAAACAATAAGCAAACAAGTTATTATAAAAAATCTCACCTAGACTTGCAATGGCTTGCTGTTATCTTCCCCTTGGCTCAAAGTGCAATGGTCTCTCTCTGTTTCACCTCAGCAACAGGTATGTGGTTTATCTAAAACAAATAAATAAAAAATATTAATTACCTTATCAATAACTACACATTTAAATTTCGTTAGCATGATATCATTAAAATAATTATTAATATGTACTTACCGAAAAATAAAGGATTTTTCTTCCAAAGCTCAGTTCAGAGCTGCACTGTATACGTCCGTTTGCTAAAACAGTAAGTGCGTGCCTATCAGTTAGCTTAGCAACAGAGACTGTCTACATTTTTTCTCAGCGTTTTGACCCTTAACTCCTCTCTGTCTCTTACATGTTGTCACGGCTGCGCACATTCCTTAAGCTACATAAAATTCGTGTACCTTATAAACTAGTTTCATTAAAAAAAATAAAGAACCATCATGTCCGCCTCTTATACACCAGTAGTACTCCTGCCTAAGAACCAAAATGGTGGACTCTGCATAAACGCTAGACCTGCTAGCCTCCATCCGGCAAGTAAACTGATAGTATCTACCCACGCACATTCCTGACTTATCAGCTCCAGCAGCGCTGAACAAGGCCCGCCTGGACTCTGTAGTGGCATTAAAATGTGCGTGTGTTAATATTTTACTGTAATAATAATAATAATAATAATGATTAGCAAGCGGCCATCCTCAACACATGACCATGTTAACCGCACACTTTCAACCTACAACACCTCACTTTAGCCTGTCCAATCATTGGTTTATAACATCTCAGGGCAATGACCTTAGCGATTTTGGCTCTTTGCATCCATGGACATCACTTGGTCGACCGAATGTTATAGATTTTCATATCCTACAACCTTATGCTATGACTGACAGCGATCTCGCTCATCACCATTGACTGACACGTTAAAGACCCCCTTCAGGGGTAAAAAATCTTAGCGCACTTCACGCATTTTAAAATATTCGAATTGGTTACTTCGTCACAGGATAATATCGGAAAGCGAACCCTCGTCCTGTCGCCCCCCTCGAAATAGTCATTTACTGTGTTCACCGTGGCCGACGACAGGCTCGTTCAAACACACCAGAGTGGAAAAAATACCATCTAAACGACCCCTCACTCAACCCTAGTCCTCCCCAACCACCTAACCCTTCTCCAACAAAGCCATACGTATTCAAGCACGCACGCGATTATAGGCAGAACGCCCATTCTAGCACTACTACTAGTTAGTTTTTGTCTTAGAGACGTGAAATTTATTTTGGAGGTAGAGGGAGTTGGGACCTTTCATTTACGTCAAACAAAAAATTTGTTTTGTGAACTTTGTAAACTTTCACTACACGAAACCACTTACACATATGGCATGCACACCTAACCTAACCTAACCTAACCCACAGAAACCTCATATCAAAATTTAAGTTAATGCAAATAATTTCCATTTAACATTTTACATTTTGATATTTTCCCAAAACAGTAAACTACAAGGTCACATACCTAACCTAGCCTAACCTAACCTAACCCACAGAAACCTCATTTCAAAATTTATGTTAATGCAAGTAATTTTCATTTAACAATTAACATTTTTATATTTTCCCAAAACAGTAAACTACAAGGTTCACATAACAAACCTAAACAAACCTAACCTACCCTAACCTAATCTAACCTAACTTCACCTAACCTAACCTAACCTAACCTAACTTGATAGTGGGAACAAATACGGGGGCAAAAAGTGGTAGCAAAAACTGATAGCAAAAAAAGTGGCAGCAAAAAGAGGGAGCAAAAAGTGGAAGCAAAAAGTGGGAGCAAAATAGTGGGAGAAAATATGGAAAGCAAAAAGTGGGAGAAAATTTGGGAGCACAAATAATAAACTTAGTTATAATCTAACCTAACCTACCTTCGCCTAACCTAGCCTAACCTTATATTATTTAAATGAAAATTTTGTTTTTGAAAGTAGGCGATTGTTTGAAAACCAAACTTGCAGAAAGCAGCGCACAAGGGAAAGTAGAGGACAAGAGGAAAACGATTTACCAATCCACTAAGAAGAGGAGACCTCGTATTGATAAGACGTCCTACTAAAGCGAATGTGTCCAAGAAGATATATGTGAAATTTAGCAGACTGTTTCGAGGGCCATTTAAGGTAGACGTTGTCTACGGAATTAACTGTTATCGCATTGTCAAGAATGAGGACGAGCAGTTAATTGGAAAGTTGAATGCAAAGAACCTCCGGAGATTTTACAAGAAGATAAATTTAAGTACAAATTCGTGTCCACGATTTTGGTGAATAGAAACTAAAGTTACAAAAGTATTTATCACACTTTTGCAACCTTGGTTAGGAGGGAAATGTCTCCGAATTCGTAATAAGAGATGCCAGGAAGAGATATGATGGGCAACCTTTGAAAAGGGATCATTTAAATAAAATTGGAAAATGAATATTGGAACGGGTCCGTAACACAAAATTGTAGTCATGAGGTATGGTCCAATAAGAAACTTGTTAGTTGGATGTAATCACCTCCTAGTACGGATGGATGTGATTGAATCATCCTTGGAGATAGACCCGAGGCTGTACTTGAGCAAAGAGAACGTGATTGGAAGATTCTATGGGCGACTTTCAGAAATGGAATATTATTTTGGGCGAGTATGCTAATTATGGCATTTAGAAGATATTGAAGGCTGGAAATAAATCGAAGATATTATTTAAGATATTAACAGGAAGTGTTTTCCTTGGATAATTAACGCCCGAAGACAGTTTAACGATATTCATGCCCGAGCCTTGAGTATGGGCCACGGAGGAACAGGGCGCTTTTGTTCTGGAAGCATGCGGAAATTTTGAGACGCCATTGTGTGAGGTAATGCAACACGGGTCTTTGAATCGGACGACGAAAACCGAGAGCTCCGAGAACGTGATACGGGAGTGCGTGTACGAGTGCTTCAGTGGAAGAAAGAGTAATACGAATATGTGTAGCCTTGTTGTATCTCGGTGCTATTATGGTGCGATGCACGTAAGTCCGTATATGAATTTGAGTGTGTTAAGGTATATTTAGGGTAGAGACCGGTGTCGTGGTCAGACAATGAATTATAAGTCTGCATTGTGTGACGTGATCGTGGAGAAGGCGGAATCGTGAATATACGTCGTGAGAGAAACTGTAAGTTCATATTTGGAAGGAAACATTTTGAAAGGGACAAGTTACTCTGGAACAATATGTTCGATCGTAAAATGGTGTGCAATAAAATGGTGACGAACATCGTACACATGTGCTTGGAAAGAACAATTGATTCGTCAGAAGGAGTTATGATATCTCATTAAATATGCTGAGGGAAATGTGGTCTACATCATGAGAGTAAGAATTCCTACGAGTGGAGTCACTTAAAATGATTTGCAGGGAAGCAATGTTCACACTACAACTTCATAGAATGCACAATCTAATTGAGAACATCATGGACTATAACCAGTCTAAGGACGGAGGGAGGCTACGAGATTTTCCAGAGGAACGAGAAGAAGAGCAAATTGGAAGAAAGACCGAGAATCGAATGAGCGGTCTGCCAGGGGGCAAGCTGAACGACGAGACTATCAGGGTCCCATCTCGAACTATGGAGCTGCAGGCCGGCAACGTGCAATCTCGCCGCGCTCAAGAAAAGTGAAGTGAGGCTGGGAGTGAGGCTAGCTGACCTCCAGCAGCTTAAAGTTGCAACCAGCTGTCCGAACCTGTGTGTGTATGGGATTACACGTGTTTCATCGCCAGCCCTGTTTAAAGTAAGACAAGCTCTTCATTCATATAGCCCCTGTATATAGATTAATATTCTAGAAGCATGCCTGGTGTGATCATTTATATTTCAGTAGAAGTTTGTTCTGTATAATGTTATAGCCCTGGTAATCTGTGATTTACTGCTTCGAAGCAAGTTTCTTTTCGCATTTAGTATGCAGGTTAGCTTCAGTTCCAGCTATGTTTGGGATCGTTCCAGGAGAGTTAACTTTGTGTTAACTGCGTCTGGTTTAGTGGAGCCCCCGCTTCGATAATTACCGGTGGTATTAAGCATTTTGACGTTGAAGCAGATTTGGATTTCGGCCTTTTGGGTTTTTGAAATTATTTATTTTGGATTTGAGTGAGTTTCCGGATGAACAGTTTTCAGGCACAGTTTCCATGCATAGTTTGGATGAACAGTTTTCATGAATAATTTCTACGCATTTTTACTTCTTCGCATTTAAAAATGTGTGCGTAGCCTTCACTTCTCTGTTCGGAGAATTTTCAGTGCGACGGATTTCCAGTTTTTGAAGAATTGCTTTTGCAATTGGGTTGGATATTTTCATTTTGGATTTAGCTTTTTGATCTTCGATGATTCTTTTCATATTGTGATTTTGCACAATTCTACGACTTTACATATGAAATTATTTTTCTCGATTTTGGATTTTCACATTTCGGTGAATTTTGGATTTTGGAATTTTCACTTTGAAAATTTATTCCATTATTGATATTGGAATTTAAATTTATTTTTTTTCTTTGGGATTTTCAATCCTGACTTGATATTTTCCAGATTAATATTTTCATTCTTCTTTTGGAAGTGTAAATTAATTTTCAGTTTAGACTTTTAATACATTTTTCGATGGTTGGAAGTTGGTTGCATCACTGATCGTTCAGACGAAGAATTGTTTCGAAAAACAATTTTGAATTATAAAATATAATGATAATTCGAGGAGCGTACACGACAATTGTTATAGCGTGATACAATGTATATACATATTTCAGTATTTCAATATTTAATGAAAATAGTTCACGTCCAAGTGCAAATGTTTTTGAGTTGACGCTCACAATTAATATGATTTGAAACTGATAATAGTAAGGAATATTTCGTACTTAGTTGACACGTACTAGGAAAGGGTCATACGATCAGTAAATGCTATTGCTTCTAAAGCATATTTTTTCAAATTAGTATCAACGTCATTGAATTACTTATAACTTGTGGGAGAGATGTTCATTTTTGGGATTGTTAGATTGTTGTGTTTTCATTGAAAAGGTGTGCGATAAAACCAATTGTTTCTTTGATATTTAGAAGGTCAAATCCCTGTAAGGGATGTTATGTCCTGGGAACCTTTCCTCTGTCTATGGTTGTTGTTGTTGTTGTTAGTGTGCTGCGTTTCGTGTGTGATTAGGACTGCGGTCTAGTTAGTCAGCTTTGTGCTGTTGTTGCAGTTGGTCGGAACGTTGAGTTATTGAGTTGTGGAGTTTATTTCGACTGCTGATAGGTAATTTTACTGTGTTTGAAGACAGTATTTTCATTCGTATTGTAGGATTACCTTGGTGGTGTTTGATGTTGATCTGATAGGCTGTCGTGTTCGTGCAGATCAGCTGGGATGTCGAGACCGGGTGCTCCAAAAGTTTAGTATTCAGCACGTTGAGATTAATTCAGTTTATTATTATTATTATTGATTTCGAATATTGGATCAGAACAGGAGTTCATTGGATAGCACTCTCATCTATATTGATCGGAATGCTAAGCCATATTTTGACCGATAACCTCGAGTTTGATATCTGTCAGTTAGTGTTAATAAATCCTATGTCTAAAAAGATTAATGGAGGAACATTGGGGTAGATAATGTTCTGAAATGAGATGTATATAGAAAATGTTCGGTATTTCTTAAACTTAGGTTTTGAATTAAACAGTATTTCGGTAATTAATTAAATAATAAAAGGCAGGATCTGGGTATAGGTCAAAATATTGATATTGTAAATAGTGAGAGGCCGTCAATATTTAAATTCAGTAAGGGGGTTGTTTCTTGTTCTATGTAAATATTTTTTTTTTATCCTGAAAGTAATGGCATAGCGATATGTTGCCAATTTATTAGTTGTTGATTTTAAGTCGTTATTTTTGTGATTTAGTTGGCGTTAGGCCAGAGAGTGTGTCATAAGACATTAGTGATAATGACAATTAGTTGAGGATTTTGGATTTGCTTATAACAATCTTTGCGTTGTTTACTTTTTGAATTTATTAAGGGCACGCATTTGCGTCTGCTTATACCATTTTCACAGTACTCTTGCGTTGTGATTTATAGATAGTGGAAAATGCTATGGTAGTTATAGCGGCTTGAACCATTTTTATCCATTTCCTTGTCCCCGTTACCCCCGAGAGACTTGAGCTTTAGTCTGTGTTGTTGTCGCTGATCCTGTGGAGGATCTACCATTGTATTTTAATGATATCGCCTGATATGTGTCCACGATTTGCAGAGTGTGTGAAGCCTGATATTTGGGTAATATCTTGGATTTTGGCATTCGTGACACTGCTGAAATCGGGTACAGTACCATGGGTGGGTAATTGGCCGTTATTTTGACCTGAAAATATCTGAGGAATTTATTTTGAACTTGCTCAATTGATTTAATGCATGTTTTCTGCCAGGGACTCCATACTTGGCTGGCGTACTCGAGCTTGGATCTCACCATGGCAGTATAAAGCTTTATGCAGGTACTGGTCCTAATGATTGGCTAAGTGATTCTTATTATAAACTCAAACATGCGGTAAGCATCCCCGACCGTCTTTTGCACATGACAAGTGAAAGCAAGCTCTCGGTCAAACAGAATCTCTAGATCTTTCTTCTCGCTTAAGGTTTTCAATGACTTAGGTCCAGTTCCATAAACATATGTGATTGGGTTCTTCTTAAGTGTAAAGGTCAGAACAACACACTTCGGTACTGCACCCGAATTCCGCATAGTCATAGCCTATATCCGCTGAGATGGAAAAGGATTGCAGGTAGCTCGATACCCAGCCAGATAAACCAACACTGCCCTACTAGGATAATGACTAGGAATCTCTCGATACATACCGGCCATGCAACAACACTACCGATTAGTTACACATTTACTAGAAATAATATATCCATAACAAGATGGTAGGACGAGAATCTCGGATCTCGAGCGTGAGCGATGAAAGTTGAGACTACGTGAATTCTAGTAACTAATTCGCAGTATTATCGCATGTCAATTGAATAATGAAAAGGAGATCAGATTTATAAAATTACGAACAGGCAAATACAAAATAGTGCCTGGGATTTATTATCTAAAAATTACAAAATGAAAAAACTCCCTATCACCACTAAAATGATTGCAATATAAAAAATAAAAGAAATCACACGCCAGATAGTCCTTCTATCTGTTCTATAAATATGCATTAACGTTGTCATTACAAGAATGTAATTATTAAGAAAATAATTAAATATTTACGCATTTTAATAGTCACCCTGTGACTCTACCACTGAAGCAGTCTGATCAGCATCAGCAGTTCAAACATCAAAATAAAATTAACACTACAAAAACCCTGAAATATACATCTCCTTGCATAAAAACGTGAATATAGAATAATAATAATAATAATAGTATTAATTAAATATGGCTAAAATATATACATTATATGCACTATTCCATGTCTCGCACGGTATAAAAATTACTAATGATTTTATCAGTCGCGATATGATAGTCTTATAGTGCCTCTGTTTCACTAAACAGTTCTTTGAACAATGTTTCACACAACAACAGTAAATTGTCATGGATCTCTGGTAACTTGTAATAGTATTTAAAGCTTTCATATCGAACACTGGAGTTAAATATAGCTTAAAATCGTTATATCAATTACTACCAACAATCTCCTCAAATCCGCACGGCATAACTTCAATAAAAAATCCCATCTTGCTACAAACTTGTAGAAGAATCAGTGACTTTACTAGGTAAACACGCAAATGTACACACATCAAAAAAAGTTTTGCATCACCTCGGTTCCCAGATCTCCGGCATATAGACGTTGACTGTGTATATTGTATCCAAGATACAGTCCCTTTGACTGTTCATAGATGTCACTAAAACTGCTCAAAGATGTAAACAACCAGGCATGAGCAGGGCCTATTAGACGGAGGGGGTACGACAGCCGATCAGTTCCAGTCATTCCACCAGGACGAAGGTACGCTGCTCATGTTGTCTGTAGTTCTACCATGCCTAGAAGGTCAATACCGCAGTTCGATCGCGTCCGCATTGTTACTTTGTGTCAAGAAGGGCTCTCAACAAGGGAAGTTTCCAGGCGTCTCAGAATGAACCAAAGCGATGTTGTTCGGACATGGAGGAGGTACAGAGATACAGGAACTGTCGATGACAGGCCTCGCTCAGGCCGCCCAAGGGCTACTACTGTAGTGGATGACCGCTACTTACGGATTGCCGCTCGGAGGAACCCTGACAGCAATGCCACCATGTTGAATAATGCGTTTCGTTCAGCCACAGGACGTCGTGTTTCAACTCAAACTGTGCGCAATAGGCTGCATGATGCGCAACTTCACTCCCGACGTCCATGGCGAGGTCCAGCTTTGCAACCCCGACACCATGCAGCGCGGTACAGATGGGCCCAACAACATGCTGAATGGACCCCACGGAATTGGCATCACGTTCTCTTCACCGATGAGTGTCGCATATGCCTTCAACCAGACAATCGTCGGAGACGTGTTTGGAGGCGCCCTGGTCAGGCTGAACGTCTTAGACACACTGTCCAGCGAGTGCAGCAAGGTGGTGGTTCCCTGATGTTTTGGGGTGGCATTATGTGGGGCCGACGTACGCCACTGGTGGTCATGGAAGGCTCCGAAACGGCTTTACGATACCTGAATGACATCCTCCGACCCATAGTGCAACCATATCGGCAGAATATTGGAGAGGCATTTGTCTTCATGGACGACAATTCTCGACCTCATCGTGCACATCTTGTGAATGCGTTCCTTCAAGATAACGACATCGCTCGACTACAGTGGCCAGCATGTTCGCCAGACATGAACCCTATCGAACATGCCTGGGATATGTTGAAAAGGGCTGTTTATGGACGTCTTGACCCACCAACCACTCTGAGAGATTTACGCCGAATTGTCGTTGAGGAGTGGGACAATTTGGACCAACAGTGTCTTGATGAACTTGTGGATAGTATGCCACGACGAATACAGGCATGCATCAATGCAAGAGGACGTGCTACTGGGTATTAGAGGTAGTGGTGTGTACTGCAATCTGGACCACAAATGCTGAAAGTCTAGCTGTATGATGGTACAACATGCAATGTGTGGGTCTCATGAGCAATAAAACGAGCTGAAATGTTGTTTGTGTTGATCTCTATTCCCTTTGTATTTAAAGGTTCCGGAACTCTTGGAACCGAGGTGATGCAAAACTTTTTTTGATGTGTGTATATTACCGTTCAGAGTACACACCTAACCAACTCTCTTCTCTAAGTTATTTAACCTCGTGCATTTCTGATAACAATAACATATTCGTTTACTTCAATTCACCTTGTACAGTATTTCTTGTTCCTTTCAATATCGCTTTTCGTTCACATAGTACCATAATAAATTCTTTTTCCACGTTACAAATTATAAACAATACTAACTCGTAGTTCGCACGTCTTAACTAGTTAATAAATATAGATACATGTTCTCTCGCATCTGGAGTACATTTAAATGAATGAAACAAATGAAATATTCTTATATAAGCTTGTTTTATAACATACAAGACCTCAGGTAGACTAAAAAATCTCCTGGTCTGTCATTCCAGTTTCATAATATTTCCAATGAAATTGTTAATAACAATAGGCATTATATAACCTCAATTGTCAATAATATGATCCTGTTTTATACATCCTTAATAACTATAGTCCTTGACTATATCATTCTCAAATAAATTGTATTCCGCAATTGGAATTTTATAACTTCCATATTGTTATAAATAAATGTATCAATAATGTTCAGACATAATAATATTTGTTAAACAATTGTCACAGCATTTTACAATAATGCTTTCCGTGATAGCAATACAATCTTTACGATCGAAATATTCTTATCAATGAAATGTTCCTACTCTCAAACATATTTTACTATTAAAATGTTACTATAGAAGTGTTCCTATCAAAAGTTTCGTTCGAAAGTGAGCAGGTTAAAACGATTCCTTCAAAAAGTATAAGAAACGCAATATCTAAAGTTAAAAATGAATGAATTACGTCTCAAACGACGCACGGTGACGTATCAAAAATTACAGTAAGATCTCTGAAATTTAGCTACAATAAACATGGGATAAATATAAAATTATCTACTATGAAATTGGTCACTCCTCCATAACAACTAATACTACTGCAAAACTACAGATCTTAGAGCATTCATTTCCTCTACCTCTCTGATGACTTCTGATGTCGTGAATACCTTCATTAGATGTGATCGATGTTCCGCCGGAACTGCGTGTGCGAGTCGACTGCATAGGAAACGGGTTTCAGCTAAGCGCGTGCTAGCCAGCTGATCGCTCCCCTGCCTGGATCGTGATGTGAACACCTGCGAAGCTGCTAGTCTCTCACGGCTAACGGTAAATCTTCTCGCCTAACGGCTCCTGGCCTGGTTTCTCGATCTCTTGGTCCAAACGACTGCATGCGTCCGCCTTCTTCTTCTTCTCGTGTAGCAGAACATCATCAATGTAGATTTGAATGTCCTGGGTTGACATTTCTTCCTGGTGGTAATGGACATCTCGCTTGTAGTATTGGAAGTAATTTCAGAATACTGCATGTTGTTAAGCTTTTGTAGATTCATCAATTCCCGATCTTCAAGATCACTCTGAATCTCCAATCCATAGTATAGACTAACCTCCTTCCATTAGTTTGTTGTTTGAGTCTTCAGTCTTTTGACTGGTTTGATGCAGCTCTCCATGCCTCCCTGTCCTGAGCTAATCGTTTCATCTCTACATAGCTACCACACCCTACATCCGAGGCAATCTGTTTAACATATTCTAACCTTGGTCTACCCCTACAGTTCTTGTCCTCGACCCTTCCTTCCATAACTAAGCTTGCTATTCCTGGGTGTCTTAGTATGTGTCCTACCAACCTATCTCTTCTCTTCATTAGCAGTCGCCAGAAACATCTCTCCTCTCCCACTCGTCTTAATACCTCTTTGTTTGTAACCCTATCTACCCATCTGATCTTCATCATTCTCCTGTAACACCACAATTCTAATGCTTCAATTCTCCTCTTTTCTGCTGCACCAATAGTCCAAGTTTCACTTCCATAGAGCGCCACGCTCCAGACAAAGGCTTTCAAAAATGACTTCCTAATACCTAAATCTATATTCGATGTCAGCAGATTCCTTTTTTGTAGAAATGCTTTTCTTGCCTGAGCCAACCTACTTTTTATATCCTCTTTGCTTCGTCCATCACTGGTTATTCTGCTTCCTAAGTAACAGAAATCTCCTACTTCCTTCAGCTTTTCACCTGCCAATTTGATCTCCATAGAGGTTTCTGATTTATTTCGGCTGCATTCCAGTATTTTTGTTTTACATTTATTAATTTTCATCATGAATTCTTTCCGTAAGACGGAGTCCATACCATTCAAAAACTCATTCAAATCCTCAGGCTTGTTGGCCAAGATGACGATGTCATCAGCAAATCTCAGAGTTGAAATTATTTCTCCTTGAATCTTCACTCCCACTTTAAATTTTTCTCTAATTTCCTTCATTGCTTGTTCAATGTAAAGATTGAAAAGTATGGGTGATAAGTTGCAGCCTTGCCTTACACCTTTCTGAATACCAGCTTCTCTCTCATGTCCTTCAACTCGAATGACTGCTGTCTGGTTTCTGTATAGATTGTATATCACCCTCCTATCCCTGTACTTTATTCCAATCGATTTCAAAATGTCAAACAATTTAGTCCAATCAACGTTATCAAAAGCCTTTTCTAAGTCTACAAAAGCCATGAACGTTCTCTTATCTTTCCTTATTCTACCTTCCAAAATCAGCCTAAGACTTAGTACAGCTTCCCTTGTTCCTACATTTCTCCTGAAACCAAACTGGTCTTCACCCAACTCCGTTTCTATCTGGCTCTCAATCCTCTTGTAAATTATTCTAGACAGGATCTTTGAAGCATGAGTAATCAAGCTGATTGTACGGTAATCTTCACATCTGTCAGCTCCCACTTTCTTTGGTATAAGGATGATTACATTCTTCTTGAAATCAGGGGGTACCTCACCTGTCTCATAAATCCTACACACCAAGTGAAATAACCTGATCAGACCTTCCTCTCCTATGCAGCGTAGCAACTCAATCGGTATATCATCTATGCCTGGTGCTTTGTTCCTGCTTAAGTCTTCCAAAGCTCTATCAAATTCTGATCTCAATATTAAATCTCCTTTCGCATCCTCATCAATTTCCTCCTCCCTTTCCATTACATGACTCTCAATCTCCTTTCCCTTATACAAACTCTCTATGTAAGCTTTCCATCTCTCAACCTTTTCTTCCCTATCTGTTAGAGGCTTTCCATTTTTGTCCTTAATATTACAGCACTTAGTCTTCTTTTCCCCAAAAGTATTCTTAATCCTTCGATAAGCTGTGTCTACTTTTCCTAATTTCAGACAATTTTCTATACCAGCACATTTCTCTTTCAACCATTCTTCTTTCGCTTCCTTGCACTTCTTGTTAACCTCATTTCTCAGACGTCTGTATTCTGCTTTCCCCTTTTCATCTCTTACATTCTTGTGCTTCCGCCTTTCATCCATCATTTCGAGTATATCCTGAGAGATCCACGGTTTTCTACCTATTCTCTCTTTCCTACCAATGTTTTCTTCTGCGGATTTTGTTATTTCATTCCTCAAAAGTGCCCATTCGTCTGCAATTGAAGTTTGTTTAGGGTTTTTCATTAGTCCTTCCTTTATACTCTTCTTGAATCTTTCGTTTACATCCTTCTCTTTCAGTCTGTCTATTGCCCACCTTTTTGGCTTTTGACTTTTCTTCAGTTTCTTCAACTTTAATCTGCATTTCATTACAACCAGATTGTGGTCAGAGTTTATGTCAGCACCAGGATATGTTTTACAATCCAAAATCTGGTTTCGAAACCTCTGCTTGACCATAATGAAGTCGATTTGGTAACGCCCTGTATCTCCTGGTCTCATCCATGTGTATATTCTTCTATTGTGGTTATTGAATAAGGTGTTAGCTATGACCAACTCATGCTCAGTGCAGAATTCTACCAGCCTGCTTCCTCGATCATTCCTTTCACCTAATCCGAAATCTCCTACTATCTTCCCTTCTCTCCCTTTTCCTACCACCGCATTCCAATCTCCCATTACTATAACATTTTCATCACCCTTGATATACCTCAGAATTTCGTCTATTTCTTCGTAGACCTTTTCAACATCCTCATCATCAGCTTGACTGGTAGGCATATAGACCTGTACCACTGTGGTGCAGGTAGGTTTAGTATTTATTTTTGCTACAATAATCCGTTCACTATATTGCTCATAATATTCCACCCGCTGTCCAAGTTTCCTACTCAATATGATGCCAACCCCTGCTTGGCCATTGTTTGATTTAGTGCTAATGACCCTATAGTCTCCTGACCAAAAGTCCTGTTCTTCCTGCCAGCGCATTTCACTAATCCCAACCAAATCCAACCTCAACCTATCCATTTCCCTTTCTAAGTTTTCTAACCTTCCATTTCCTAGCAGACTTCTAACATTCCACGCTCCGATCCGTAGAATGTCAGAGTTCCTCTTTGTCACTTCTGTGATGTTAACCCCCTCTCGAGTAGTCCCCACCCGGAGATCCGAACGGGGGACTAGTTTACCTCCGGATTGAAATTTTACAAGGGAGGAGGCCATCATCACATGTATTTATGCATAGAGAGGTGCATTTAGTTGCTCATAATTATCTTCTCAATAATAGTTGAATAAGTTTGTCTTCCCTGACTCAGGTTTGTTACTGTCATCTTAAATGTGATATAATACTGTAGACTATTAATTTTTGCAATAACGTAGCTGTAGTAAGCAATGCTGCTGTAAATCATTTCGCTGAAGTATAGTACTGTAGTAGCGAAGACTTCTTCTTATAAATATAATATTGTGGAATGCTTTTCTCTTCTGCAACTAGTGCGATTATATTTCAACGGCCTCTCCAATCTCTTCCTCGGCTAATGGTTCATCTCCAGACGGTCTTGCTTCATCTCCCGTCCGTGCTTCTTTATCAAGGGGCGCAATGTTGGGACGCGTGGCTGAATACGTCCGCTCGGTTCAAGCTGCTGTGTAGGAGTCTCAGCTTCCCTCTCTGCATTCGCGCGCGTGCCGAAACCAGCCCGCTTTTCTAGCCTCGCACGGATACTTTTTAATAGAAATATACTCATAGTTACTCTATTAGCCAATAATTTATACTTTTCTTTAACCAAATAAATTCCATTTTTTTCTGCACCTATAGAAGTGTTCTTATTGCTTTATATAAGCCAAATTTATATAAAAGCGATTCCCACAAAATTTAATGCGCTCTAATCTGATTGGCTGTTCAGTTATCATGATAGAAGCTCCTGGATCTAGCCTCTTATCAACGAGTCGTGTGCACAATTTGTTGTTGTCGCCTTGACCAACCAAAACTGGTTTTCTGCTTGCAAATTTGAAGCTATGGTCATATTCCAGCATCGAATGATCTGACTCTTCCTTAGTTAAAATCTCATTCACTGAAATATTTTCAAATAATAATTCTTTAAAATGCTCCAAAATTTTCCAAAATAGTTTTATTATGCTTTATACACTTCCCAATATGCATATATAAATATTAAATTGTTTTAATTTCAAATTTCCAATTCTTTCTCTTTCTTGGTTATCAGGTCGGTTCGATCCTCAGCTCAGTCAAAGTCTAAAGCTGGGCTGAATTCGAGTTCAGAACGTTTAAGTATAATTTGTTTTCTCTACTCCATTTGTGTATATTATTTAGGTAATTTTGTAGTAGAGTGCATTCATTAGGGGAAGAAATTGATTTAAAAATTTTGAAATCATCTGCATATAAAAGACTATTTGAGTGCCGTATACATCCTGGCAAATCATTTATCATTGCTAGAAAAATCAATGGTCCAAGGTTCGAGCCTTGGAGTATTGCGGAATGAACTATGTATTATTTGAGACAATTTTCTGGAACAAAACAAATTGTTTCCTGTCTCTGAGGTAGGAGAAGAATAATTTGAGTAATGGGTGGGAGAATCCCAAAACACAATTTTTTAAGAAGGATAATATCGTGTTTTATTGCGTCGAACGCTTTCTCGAAATCTGTAAATATGACATCCATTTTCCCTCCTTTTTCTAACTCTTTAGATATAATTTGAGTGAAATTAGTTTCATTCGTCATTGTAGATTTCCTGGATAGGAAACCATTTTGGTTATCAGTTACGAGTGGTCTGAGAAATACTGATATTCTTCCGTGCAATATGAATTCAAATACCTTAGCTACTGCAGATAAAATAGATATAGGACGGTAGTTATTAATTAGTGATGGATCTCCCAATTTTAGTATTGGGCAGACGCGAGTGATTTTCCAGGCGTCAGGGAACGTACAAGTTTGTATGGCTAAGTTAAATATAAAGTGTAACCGGTCCCTGAGACTTTCAGCACATCCCTTAACTACATACGGTGGAATATTATCAGGACCAGCCGACGACTTAGGTTTTAATTTTTTAATGCCATTTCTACCTCTTCCTTTGAGACAAGTTTTATGTGAAGGGTGTTGGGAGTATTCGAATTGCGGCCTGGGACTTCGTATTGGGCTGACTGAAAGTCATACACTGATTTGAAATATGTCGCGAAACCTTCGACAATGGAATCACCCCTGTCCAATTCTTTATTATTATATTTAAGAGAGACGCCTCCGTGGCTTAGGCGGCAGCACGCCGGTCTCTCACCGCTGGGTCCGTGGTTCAAATCCCGGTCACTCCATGTGAGATCTGTGCTGGACAAAACGGAGGCAGACAGGTTTTTCTCCGGGTACTCCGGTTTTCCCTGTCAAAAATTTCATTCCAGCAACACTCTCCACTATCATTTCATTTCATCTGTCATTCATTTAATCATTGCCCCAGAGGAGTGCGTCAGGCCTCGGCAACCGGCACAGTCCATATCCTCGCCGCTAGATCGGGGCTTCATTCATTCCATTCCTGACCCGGTCAGAGACTGGAAGCAGGCTGTGGATTTTCATTTCATATATTTAAGAGTGTCGCATGTGTTCCTATTTTTTCTTGTTTTTAATAAACGTCCAAAATTTCTTTGAGTCCCTGCTAATATTTTGTTCAATATTATGGATATATTTCTTATAAGATAATTTAATGTCCTTTTAAATTTCATACCTTAATTCTTCAAAACGTAGTCTATGATGTTCTGAGTAATATTTTATCTTCCTATGGTATTCCTTCTCCTTCAATTTACTCTTTGTTTCCTTAGAGAACCAGACAGGATAATTTCTGCCCGTTTGTCGTTTACATATAGGAACGGTTTCGCCAAGTACTGTGTTAAAAATCTGATAAAACACGTATACTGCAGTATTTACATCAGTGAACTCGTATATTTGACCCCTTGCACCATTCTTCCACCGAGTGTACATTTGCTCAAAATCGGCTTTCCGGAAGTTATAGGTATCATTAGGCTGGATTATTACTTGGTTTCGACATATAGTTAGAGATATTTCCACATTCAGAGCAGGGTGGTGGCGATCCAGCGGTAAGAGTGGGTCTGTGTTTTCAGTTACATTTATGTTGGGTTTGTTGGATAGAACTAAGTCCAGCGTCCTCCCGTTACGGTTTAGTACTGAATTATAAGATTTCAGATAAAGGTAATTATTAAAATTTACGAGTTCTCTTGTGCGAATATTGTCATCTTTAATTATTGTACTTTGTATTGTTGGGATATTGAAGTCACCAAAGGTTAATACATTTTTATCATATATTTCTGTGCTGGATTCCAACCACCGGTATAGTTGCCTGTATGTTTCTACTTTTGAAGCTGGTGGAATGTAAACATAACAGACATACAAAATATTTCCCCTTATAACCTGATTCACTAATAGACATTCCAAGCTGCCAGTCATTCTTTCGACCTTGAGTACTGTTAATCCGCTCCGGACCAAGACAGCCACCCCACCCCCTGACCTGGCAAACCTCTCAGCCCTTTACACTCTCTATATATCAGAACAGACCTCACTGTCAGCGATTTTACTAGGTAACCAAGTTTCTGTAATTAGAATTAAGTCACGGTTTTTGGTGATCAGGTTTTCATTGAATAAATCTAATTTTGTATTCATTCCTCCTACATTTTGATAATAAATGGATAGTATGGGTTTTGATACCATTAGAGAGTGTTCAGGTCATCCTCATTTCGAATTACGATGACTCGAGAACATTCAGATTTGCGTATTTTAATGTGTCCATTTCTTACCCACAAGAAAACATACTTCTTCTCTCTTCTGATGATCCGAGTTTGTGACAGCAATTTCCTCTTCTCTGGTGATGAACTCTCGTTCACATAAATTACATTATCGCCAGGAAGACCGACGTGACGAGAGGAGAGATTCCGTTTCACCCGGCGACGATCCATGAAATGCTCCTTGTCGTCCCGCCGAATGAATTTTAAGATGATGCCACTGTGTTGATGATTAGGTGACTTAGGCAGTCGATGACAGGCGTCTACCATTGTTTCAGTGTTGACCACATCCAGAAATTGACCTACTTTCTTCACTGTTTCAATAATGTTTTCGTTAAGAACTTCCGGGACACCGTGTATTTCCACCGTATTCCTACGTGTGTACTGCTCAGATTCTCCTAGGCGGTTTTCTAGGGATTTTAGCTTCACCTTGAGATTGACATTTTGCTGGGTTAATGTGTCAATCCGTCCTTTACATTCCTTAATTTCTTTCTGCTGGTTTGAAATTAATTTTACACAATCGTCTAGTTTCTTATGACACAATTCCATTGAGTTACCTAGACCAGTCTCTCTCGCTCTTTGTGCGTCTTTTATGATTCTAAGTTGTTCTTTTAAGTCTTTCAGCATTCCATAAATATTCTCCATTGATGGAGTGTCTTTGTTAATTACACTGTCACTTATAGTTGTACTATAGTCCACACATTGCACACACAGCCACTCGGTGAATCTGTTCAATGTATTCACGCACTTCTTGTGGAACCACTTTTTACATGAACCACACTGTACCTTTCCAGCCTTTCCCGAACTACCATCGCACTCTCCACAGTCGCCCATGTTGCCGATGCAGGTGAAAACTCCTATTTAACCAATTTACTAGGAAGTTTGTAATTGTAACTGATGTTCTTACTAGTAACTGGGCAACGTATACACTTATAATGTCTGGTGACAAATATGGTTTAGTTTCTTCCTCGAATACACTCGTAAATACACAAAGTTTTCGGAGCAACTCATTGCCGTGCTGTTCACTCAGCCGCCATGTTGAGCGCTATGTGGCCATATATGATACTATTTCTACCTCAGGAGCTCGGGACAGCCGAAGTTTTCCGAAGTGTTCCGATTAATTTCCTACGGCGCTATGCTACAAAAGACGACACTATTGGTCTCTACATTTCTAACAGACAATGAGATATATGCCCTGGGCAGTGTCTTTTATTTCACTTATCCCTCTTTCCAATCATTTTTAGAAATTTGTTTGTAAATTACATGTGTCAGTGCTGTAGTTAATAAATAGGCGTTTCCCTATTCATTGTTATCATTATTATCATTAAGGGAAAATGGCCTAAATGTTACGTCCATTATACTGTACTGCTTATCACCCTCACTACAACCTCCACTTCCACCACCATCACAAAAAGTTATATTAAAAAAATCTGGTAGTTTAAGTATCATGTGCCAGTTCAATAATAGTATTCATTATCATCCATAAAATAAATAAATCCACCGGGCGAAGCCGGGCACTACTGCTATTATATTATACTAGCAGTAGTACCCGGCTTCGCCCGGTGGAATGATGATAATATTTCAGTCTCCTTAACACTCAACGTCATTGATGAAGATGATACTGACGACGACTGCTATTGAACGGGTATAATAAACTTACACTCTAATAGAAATACATATTTTTAAATTACCGGCGAGTAAGACTGTGGTGTTGCCTAGTAGTGTAATGGGCGTAATATCTAGGTCATTTTCCCTTTTGATGAGGATGACAATGAAGACTACTATTACTGAACGGGTATATTAAACTTACAAACTAATGGAAATACACATTTTATAAATCACAGGCAATGAAGACTGTGGTGTTGATTAGTAGTACTGTATAATGGACGTAACATCTAGGTCATTTGCCCTTTTGATGAGGATGATAATGAAGACGACTACTACTGAACGGGTATATCAACCTTACAAATTAATGCAAATACATATTTTTAAAATCACAGGCTAGGTAGACTCTGGTGTTGCTTAGTAGTATAATGGACGTAACATCTAGGTCATTTGCCCTTTTGATGAGGATGATAATGAAGACGACTACTACTGAACGGGTATATCAACCTTACAAATTAATGCAAATACATATTTTTAAAATCACAGGCTAGGTAGACTCTGGTGTTGCTTAGTAGTATAATGGACGTAACATCTAGGTCATTTGCCCTTTTGATGAGGATGACAATGAAGACTACTACTACTGAACGGGTATATTAAACTTACAAACTAATGGAAATACACATTTTAAAATCACAGGCCATGAAGACTGTGATGTTACTTAGTAGTATAATGGACGTAACATTTAGGCCATTTGCCCTTTTGATGAGGATGATAATGAAAACTACTGTTAAATTGACACGACAAACTTACAAACTACCGTGATAGAAAGAAATATTTCAAAATTACCAGGCGATGAAGACTTATTGTGTGGTGATTAGTGGTATAATGGGCGTAACATCTAGGTCATTTGCCCTTATGATAATAATAAGGTAATGAAAAATGACTACTAAACGAACATGGTGTAATTTTAAATCTGATATAGGCAATTTAGATTTCTACCTTCGATGTCTTCCAAAGTCTGAACGTTATTTTCTGGCTTAGGCCTATACTCGATGCGTGTAGTGAAAGAGCTTATCGATTACTGCCCGGGTCCAAGCTGCACGAATCGCAGATGATGACGATATATGATGACAGACGTTCGGGGGGGTGGGTTCCCAGTCCTATTCACATTGACCGGTGAATCACTCATACTTTCGTAACACTACAGTGGTTTGAGCAAAGACCCTGTATGAACATCAGCATAGTCAGCAATACAAGGTAACACGGCGGGGTCTGGACATTTCTCTCATGTCAACTCGCGATGAATCAGCAAGCTATTCTCACACCTGGCCCCCTCCTCCCCCCTCCACCACCAGGGTCTCTCAACTTGTGGGACGTGGGTTTGCGACCACGGGACCCCAACTGAGTCCGGCATTGCTTCTACTTACTGGTGCCGGGCTCCTTTCAGTTCTCTTTCCTGTCAGCCTCCCTTGGTCAAACTCTTGTTCTCTTCCGACCCAGATGGTATCAGGGTATCCGAGGCCTAGCGACTCTTTCACTTTCCCGCCTTAATTGGCCCTTGTCTAATCATTCCTGATAGCCTCATTCTTCGAGGTGTCAGCCTTTTTTTTTCTTTTCTTAATATCTCATGTCTTCTGCTCAAGACCCTCAAGGAGGCAGGGTGTGTGTAGCCCCACCACTTCTGGTGCACCGTGGATAGTGCTACATCCTCAAGGGCTCATGGCTGGTGAGTTCGGGAGATGGCAACCCTGAGGGTTTCCTGAGCGGGTCCTGTTTTACCCCTTTTTCCATTGCCTTTGGGACGGACCCTGTCCTCTTTCCGGGAATGGAGTGGTCTGTCCGCAATTTCAAGCAGACAATGTTACTCGCAGGGTACCAAAGGGTAAGTATACAAATTTTGGTTCTGAACGGTGAAACGGTGTAGATTTGTGCCAAAGGGCCTAAATGCAGGGAATGGGGTGATCTGTCCGCAATTTCAAGTGGACAGGGTTACCCGCAGGGTTCGAAAGGGTAAGTATACAAATTTTGGTCCGGATCGGTGAAACGAAATAGATTATTGCCAAAGGGCCTAAATGCAGGAAATGGGGTGGTCTGTCCGAAAGTTTAGGTGGACAGTGATATTCACAGAGTTACAAAGGGTAAGTATACACATTTTGGTTCAGATCGGTGTAACGGTGTAGATTTTAGCGAAGGGGCCTAAATGCAGGGAATGGAGTGGTCTGTCCGCAATTTCAAGCAGACAGTGTTACTCGCAGGGTACTAAAGGGTAAGTATACAAATTTTGGTTCTGATCGGTGAAACGGTGTAGATTTGGGTCAAAGGGCCTAAATGCAGAGAATGGGGTGGTCTGTCCGAAATTTCAAGTGGACAGGGTTACCCGCAGGGTTGCAAAGGGTAAGTATACAAATTTTGGTTCGGATCGGTCAAACGGTGTAGATGTTTGCCAAAGGGCCTAAATGCAGGAAATAGGGTGGTCTGTCCGAAATTTTAAGTGGACAGTGTTATTCACAGAGTTATATAGGGTAAGTATACAAATTTTCGTTGAGATCGGTGAAACGGTGTAGATTTGGGCCAAAGGGCCTAAATGCAGGGAATGGGGTGGTCTGTCGGAAATTTCAAGTGGACAGGGTTACCCGCAGGGTTCCGAAGGGTAAGTATACAAATTTTGGTTCAGATCGGTGAAACAGTGTGGATTTGTATACATAACAGACAGACAGACAGACAGACAAACATTGAGCTTTATATATATAGGTTTGTTAAAGAAAGTAAAAGTAAAGTTATTCTATATTCTTCTCAGCATCTTTATGCTTATATGGCTGATATTACAAATAAAGCTCTTCCGATTCTTTTTAATGAATATAAATAGATGGCGAATGGGGCTACGTGATTTGGAAGTTATATTTTATGGTGACAGGATTAATGTCACAATTTTTATACATTCTATATTCATCATAAAAGTAAGTAGCAACCCTATGAAATATATGTATGTTACGGTAAATCTGTATTGCCCATATTTACTGAAGTGTCTTGGTTGGTGTTGGAACAAGGCCACCCCTGGGGATGAGAGTGTTCTCGTACTCGCAAATAAATATCAAATATTTTTCAAAGTAAGTAACCCATGAAACGGCGCCCTCCCGTATTTTATCTTCTTAGAGATAGCTATAAATCATTACACCGTTTGCACCTTACTTCATTCATTGAAAATTCAAGAAAAATTAAGCAAGATTTCCTTTCTAAACAAAAAATTAAAATTTTCAATAATCATGGTTAAAAAAATGAAAAACCAGGGTTCTCCATGAGGGTTTTCCATGAAAAACCTGCCCCTAACTTTGGCGCTATAAAAAGAATCAGTGTTGCGGGGGGGTTTCGGAAATATATAGGGTTTTGCAGGATTAAAATGCGGTCATATTTACATAGCTGGTTATTACTGATCTGTAGCTTTTGTTCCTACAATTAATCTCGACCCTCTTGTTGTTAACCTTTGCTCATATCCAGTACCTATTTATATACCGCCCCTTGTACCCGTTACAATGACGGGGAATGTATGGTCATATTCCAGCGTTGCTCAGCGAATCGGGGGTGTTACGTTCATTCCCACTGCATGACACATACACTCGGATAATGAGCAAGAGGGTTAGCAAATTCTACGCAAATAATCCACAATTTACTAAAATATCAATTTAATTATCTAAAGCACCCTTAACAGAGTACAACAAACATAACAATAATTAATTGATTCACTCAATAATCCTTACAATATTCAATGTCTGACGTACACAATCTTGCTTAAGTCTTTAGACCCTTTTTGGTCTATGTTTACCAACGTTTATTTATTTATGATTCATATAAGTGATTCTACTCTTTTCCATTATTTATTATTAATTGTTCAAAGCCGATACAGCATGTACTTTTTATCATCACATCCCCTTTATTGGGTATTTAAATTCATTTATTATCTAGTGTTTGACCAGAGTTTGTCACTTGATCCAATTCAATCTCTATCAGGCTTTGACAATTTTCCAAAATCATATTCATTTACGCAAATTATATAGGCTAATTCATTAATTAATTAATTAATTAATGTCGGTGGTTAAATATCAAATTTTCATCTTCACTTAAATGACACATGCTAGATTTATATTTATGTTAAATTGTGCACCAATTTCTCATGACTTATGATTCACACTCCCATATAAATCTTTAGTCATATAATTTCTTTACCCGTTCATTCGAAGATAGAAGGAAACAACCATAATTTTTACATTACCCTACTTACAATACTCATTATTTTATCATGCTTAAAATGCAGATTAATCTCAATCTCAATAACTCAGATATATACTCATAACATGATTCATTAATTATTTTTACATTTGAAAATGTTATTGCTAGTCGCGTAAGATCCCTTGAGATCTCCCGCGCTCGGCATACAAAGGCTCCATTAATTCACTGTTCTGAACCAGTGCAGCGAGGAGACCGTCCTCACCCCACTAGTCTGTCTTGGCTATAATTTAAGTGCGACCACAGTTGTTAAATATTCAGGCCTTCTTACTTCTACATTTCACTTTGACTGGGAATCCAAGTACATTTAAATCCCTACTCATTCTGTAATTTCTTTGCTAATAATCATTTGATTAATATTTCATACATTCGTTTATATTCTTGTGGGTTACTTGTTTGGTGATAATGGTGGTTTATAGTCATTTATTTAAATTTTGGGGCAATGCCTTTCCCCATTTTTCAATATGCTGCAGTGGTAAATAAAAAATCAAACAGTACGATCGGACGCCATGCTGGTCGCCTGTTTAAGTCTGGTTAATCGAACTAGAGACTGTTTCACCCTAGCTTCGAAATCCAACATAACAATAGAATCCACTCAGCTACAATACGTTTTTCTCAAGGGCTATTTTCGTGGTCATAACAAAAATACTTAGAGGGAATCCTTGCGTCCTCATTAAACATATTTACGAGACTGCTACGTGAAGCTGGGATTACCTCTTATGCTTCCAAATCGTCATCATCTCTTTAAGCGTCTTACCTATGCGCTACCGTCGAACTAATGATCCATCGCTTCTTTGATAACCATACGAAGATTTGACATACACCTATCTCCCAAGCAATCCACAGTAACGATTCCATTTAACTCATTCCTAGCTTGAGTCTACATTTAACTCTAGCCTTATTACGGATACAATTTCCGTTACTTGGATGACCAGAATATATTTTATATTTTGCGTTTCGATATGATTATTCCATTCAGAATGATCATATCTACTCCATCCGTTGATATGTTTCCTTTATTAATTTATGTGGTCCTCTTAGCTCAGACTATATATTTATTAACATTGTCTACCCTCATTTTGGGTTTATCACAATTAAACGTTCCTACATTTCTGCGTATAAACCCACTGTGGTCAATTTAACGTTTTAAACAAATTTTATAGACTTTCAATCCTATATTTATGTAATCTTTCCTGAGTTATTTATCATTCATATTTATACTGATATTAGTCTTCATTTATTTTTAGTTAACTTCATTCATTACATTATATTAAACTCATCATTTTGGTTCCCCCCTCAATTTATCTTTTCAACATATTATTTAACACGGGCTTGACATTTCAATGGATATCATATCTATCCTTCCCAAGTTGTTTTAACCATTCAATTCTGGTTATTCAACACATTTCACATAGTACATTTCAAATCAACATGGCGCATAATATGACATTTAATAATAAAATGGTCAACACTCACCGTATTTATCAGGTGGTTCCTTCAATGTGCTGTTGTGTTTCGCCCACCGTACATTTTTAAACACTATCTCGCCACTGCGAGTTACCATAATTTCACACGTAAATCGACCCTTAATACACATTTTAATATACATGGCACTTTTAAACAATTAAAAAACACTGATAACTTCCACTTTCACTGTGGATAAAAGAATACATTATTTAACACTTCACACGTTATTTACACAATTCTTGTTACTTTGCGTAACATTTCCCTACGATCACATTTCAGACGTGGCTGGTGAGGTAATCTCCCCTGCGTCCCTGGCGATTCCTACATCCTCGATCTCCTATGAATGTCTATCAATGTTTTTTGCCTATCCTCTATCTTCTATGATGGCGAAATTTTCCTTCGTGTGTCCTTTACGGACTTCTATGTTCTGTGTCCCTCTTTACTACACACGGAGCTGAATTTTCATTACATTAAATTAAGTTTGTGTCTGGGCTACCGTCGTTTTCACTGACTGTATCGTACTTTATCGTGAGTTCGTCTATGAAAAATGCTTTATCTAGGCCTTATAACAAGGACCGTAAACTCCTGTCGTATGTTCCTATCACTTTCGTTACTATTCACTATAGTTCGTATTTCTTCTATGTTTGGTTTCGAACCTAAGACCTTCTACACCTGAAGTCTAAATGATTGAACTCGAAGTTTAAACTCTGGACTGTTCCAATTAACGTTATGTAACATTTCAAGTTTGAATGTTGTTCTATAATACAGCGTGGAGTTCCACTAGGACTCCTAATGTTCTAACTTCGACTCGATGCTATGTCCCTCTGTAATCGATGATTACTTTTCGTAGCGTGGCGTATCTCCTCTGAGGCCCACAGAATGTCTGTAACGTGGCTCTCCACCAGAGCCCCCAAGATGACTGACTTTGGCTCAGCTTCGCTGCCCTTTTATCTAGATTGGATTGAAATCTAGTCCCTTAATAGGTTCAAGAGCCTAACTTTTTAATTCCTGCTCTTATTCTCATGTAAAAATTATCGGCTTGTAGCTAATTTTCTAAATGTCCATAATACATTATGCGGATTTGAATTCATTTGTCCCATTATTTTATATTAATTAATTAAATTATTATCCCTACTATGGGCCTTGCTCGTCACTTATTTCCTTCCGCATATTACTGCGCTAGAACCCTCTGACGTAATGCCCTGTCAGCAGTTCTTATTTGTTCAAATATTAGAGCGCTTCAATACTCTTGAAAATCGCATTTCCTTTTAGATTTCTAAATCAGCTTGCTAATTTTAATTTCAATAACTAATTTAAAAGTTATTCGCTATGTTTCACTTGTAAGCCGGGTTATTCCCCTTCGCCTACGCACATTTTCAAGCTGAATTGCATTAATTGAGTCCTCCCCCTTGATGCAATAATCATAAATAGAGAAATATTTCCCCAATTATCTTTGACATTAACGCGCTCATAAACCCTTCAAATTTTGCTGGCTTGCGAGCGTGACGTCATGCTTTTAATAGTCAACAAATTCTCGCTTCTATCACGTATTAATGAGTTTTAGCTCTGGTCTAACCCTGTATCTTGACGCTAATAGTATTTATTACTCCTGTACATTTTTAAATTAAACATCTGGGTCTCCCTAACGCTTTGTTTCAGAACCTAATCCACAGAATCCCTTCTTCATTCCTATACGTTTTTACTATATTTTCTCAAGTGATCGTGTGTTCGAACCTTGTACCGATCTCCGATTGGGTACAGTACCATTAGATGAGGATTGTTGGGTAGGTTCATCATTCAAACGTTCACCTCGATCGCATGTTTAGAATACAAGAAATGAAAACTTAATTTTTAAATTTCACATTGTCGCCATCTTGGGGTTATCAAAACAATTCAGTTGCTTTGGATGTCAGTAGATTAAATATTACATGAACATTTATCGTACCGGTACCAAGTTTCACTGCGCTCGAATGATTAAATCTCGAGAAAACTCCATTTAAAACTCCAGTGGTCGCGTGGATCACAATAGTGATCCAGCCGTTTAATTTTTGTCGCTCCAGCCTAGTGGTATGATTGTTGGTTTTGAGCATCTGTATACATTCCTCGCGCCTCATCGCCTCTCTGACAGGCAGTAGCCAGGTAAATTTTACTGAAGGATCACCCGTTATCAAGCAATTTATTCTAGTGGATCACAACTGTGATCCATGTGACCACTGGCGTGACTTTTTCTTGACTTCGTTTGTTTTATTATTACAGAGTCTAATCTCATTTCCTGTGCATATCTACTCCGTTTTATGATTTTATATTCATTATTGGTTTATAAGTACAAAATGGATGACTATTAGAATATAAATCTATGACTGAATGAACCAGTCAGCGAGGAAGATGAGGGTGAGAGGAAGAGGTTGAGGAACACCACGTACAAATGCATCGAGATGTGTACAGTGATGCTCATAGTGGTGGTGTATGTAGCGACCTGTGTGTGACACTTGCCGTGATAAAGATAATGGATGGTAAGAACTTCCCTGAACACAGATTGCGAGTGAAGCGTAACATTTCCTCTGAATGTATTGCACCATTATATTTTATATTTTATGCAATAAAGTGATCACACATTTTGCTGCATAGTCTCTTTATGACTGGACACTTCAGGCTATATTAATATAGATATATAATAGACTGTACCTCCAGAAAACATTATAAAGGGAAAGTATCAGGCAAATATTAGACAAATCAAAATGTGCCGTAACTATTTAGGTATTTCTTGTAAATGGATGTATAATTGTAATATATTGCACAGAGATATTAAGTTCTTCTCACAATGTATATTTATATCCATTGAATAGCCTCAAACCACAAAGAAAGTATCGATCACTAATGTGACTTTCTCTTGCGCGACCACTGGAATGTTGCTTGTTGTGTTGTGATCAGCAGATTATTTCAAGTCCCATAGGTTAACTTATGTTGATAGCATCTATCAACAAACATTTTGATGTCGTAGGTATTTTAATATAATTTTTAATTGTAAAATACAAAAGGACTTAAGATGGGCAAATACTAGACCGAATACATGGTCGGTTCCTTAGTTTAGGGGGTGTGGGGCAACGCGGTCATGTGGCCCCTTCGAATACATGTATCCATCTTAAATATTCAAGTGAATACATATATATTGACTGGGCGGAAACTCACACAATGTTTTTCATTTAAAAATAATAAATTTATTTGTAAAGTCAGTATGGAACTAACCAAAAATTATTTATGCTAAATGACCCGCACTTTTCTTACATTTACGACTCTGTTTTATACACTAAAATAATGTGCGAGTTTTTTCTGTTTTACATTATTTTGTATAGCATTTGCGCGCAGCACGATCAGAAAGACGTTTTACTAACATCAGTTCTCAATTCCAAGCGAAAGCTGGCCGAATTACTTCCAATTCATGTTCTTAATTATCCTTGGCGGAAAAGACATTCAAGAGGAGTCGACCGCGTAAAAGAAATAATGTACAGTAAAAATAATTTATTATTATTTTCGATCCAGATAAACCGAAGATCAAGATTAATGAGGGCCAGATAAACGAGGTTCTTGTGTAATTGGGATTGCATTGTGTTGACCGACTAAAAAGTTATAATATCAATCAGTCAATTCCTAATCGCCATTGCTCAAATGCAACGAGTGGTGAAAGCCCTATCAATAGATTTAATGGCATTGAGTAGGAAGAGCCAAGGAAGACAGGATCTTGCCTAACAGTTGTATTAGAGAAATGATGAGTCGAAAAGGAAAGTTTGAATTTATTTAACAATGCAAAAAAGTCTAATAAATTTGACAAGTATATAGTTTCAGGAACCTCGTTAGTACGTTTTTCAAAGGACTGAAAAATTTGAACGTAAAAAGCTGGAAAACGTACTACTGAAAAATGATAATTAAACCTTATTAACTTGTTTCAGTAAGGGAAAAGTAAAAAACGCGTTAATCGGAAGTACGTACTCGAATATACAATTTTAAACAACCTACAGAATTATTGTATTATAGAACTAGTATACACAGTACAGAAAAACGAGAGCAATGAAAACAAGATAAAAATATACTATACCGGTCGGTACCTTACTCTTAATTCAAATACGGTACTGTAGTACAAGTAACAGTACAGTAAGTATGTAGTTAGTTTTAGTTGTAAGTAGGTAGTTAGTTTGTCTATTAGATATGTCATTGTTCTATTAGACTGTGGTGTGTGAGTGTGTCTGGTAGCAGTTGCATTGTTTATTAGTAATAGTTCATTGTTTCAGTAGACTGTGATGTGTGAGGGTGCATGTGAGTGTGCCTGGTGACAGACTGTTTTAGTGGTAGTATTTGTTGTTGGTGGAACGTTAGTATTTTTTTCGTTAGTAGAATATTGGTATTTAATTGTTAGTACGGTAGAAGGTTAGTATTTTTGTTAGTAGAATTGCTCTTTACTTATTCTGAAAGGGAGTAGCAGCCTTTCAGAATAAATCAATTCTTTACTAGTCTTATAGACGGTTAAGATATTGATAATATAAGCCAAATAATGGCTACACTGCGTCCTGCTGCACGGCTGAAAGCAACGGGAAACTACAGCCGTATGCTATTCCCGAGGATATGCACCTCTCTATGCATAATTACATGTGATGATGGCCTCCTCCCTTGTAAAATTTCAATCCGGAGGTAAACTAGTCCCCCGTTCGGATCTCCGGGTGGGGACTACTCGAGAGGGGGTTAACATCACAGAAGTGACAAAGAGGAAATATGACATTCTACGGATCGGAGCGTGGAATGTTAGAAGTCTGCTAGGAAGTGGAAGGTTAGAAAACTTAGAAAGGGAAATGGATAGGTTGAGGTTGGATTTGGTTGGGATTAGTGAAATGCGCTGGCAGGAAGAACAGGACTTTTGGTCAGGAGACTATAGGGTCATTAGCACTAAATCAAACAATGGCCAAGCAGGGGTTGGCCTCATATTGAGTAGGAAACTTGGACAGCGGGTGGAATATTATGAGCAATATAGTGAACGGATTATTGTAGCAAAAATCAATACTAAACCTACGTGCACCACAGTGGTACAAGTCTATATGCCTACCAGTCAAGCTGATGATGAGGATGTTGAAAAGGTCTACGAAGAAATAGACGAAATTCTGAGGTATATCAAGGGTGATGAAAATGTTGTAGTAATGGGAGATTGGAATGCTGTGGTAGGAAAAGGGAGAGAAGGGAAGATAGTAGGAGATTTCGGATTAGGTGAAAGGAATGATCGAGGAAGCAGGCTGGTAGAATTCTGCACCGAGCATGAGTTGGTCATAGCTAACACCTTATTCAATAACCGCAATAGAAGAATATACACATGGATGAGACCAGGAGATACAGGGCGTTACCAAATCGACTTCATTATGGTCAAGCAGAGGTTTCGAAACCAGATTTTGGATTGTAAAACATATCCTGGTGCTGACATAAACTCTGACCACAATCTGGTTGTAATGAAATGCAGATTAAAGTTGAAGAAACTGAAGAAAAGTCAAAATCCAAAAAGGTGGGCAATAGACAGACTGAAAGAGAAGGATGTAAACGAAAGATTCAAGAAGAGTATAAAGGAAGGACTAATGAAAAACCCTAAACAAACTTCAATTGCAGACGAATGGGCACTTTTGAAGAATGAAATAACAAAATTCGCAGAAGAAAACATTGGTAGGAAAGAAAGAATAGGTAGAAAACCGTGGATCACTCAGGATATACTAGAATTGATGGATGAAAGGCGGAAACACAAGAATGTAACAGATGGAAAGGGGAAAGCAGAATACAGACATCTGAGAAATGAGGTTAACAAGAAGTGCAAGGAAGCGAAAGAAGAATGGTTGAAAGAGAAATGGGCAGGTATAGAAAATTGTCTGAAATTAGGAAAAGTAGACACAGCTTATCGAAGGATTAAGAATACTTTTGGGGAAAAGAAGACTAAGTGCTGTAATATTAAGGACACAAATGGAAAGCCTCTAACAGATAGGGAAGAAAAGGTTGAGAGATGGAAAGCTTACATAGAGAGTTTGTATAAGGGAAAGGAGATTGAGAATCATGTAATGGAAAGGGAGGAGGAAATTGATGAGGATTTGAAAGGAGATTTAATATTGAGATCAGAATTTGATAGAGCTTTGGAAGACTTAAGCAGGAACAAAGCACCAGGCATAGATGATATACCGATTGAGTTGCTACGCTGCATAGGAGATGAAGGTCTGATCAGGTTATTTCACTTGGTGTATAGGATTTATGAGACAGGTGAGGTACCCCCTGATTTCAAGAAGAATGTTATCATCCCTATACCAAAGAAAGTGGGAGCTGACAGATGTGAAGATTACCGTACAATCAGCTTGATTACTCATGCTTCAAAGATCCTGTCTAGAATAATTTACAAGAGGATTGAAAGCCAGATAGAAACGGAGTTGGGTCAAGACCAGTTTGGTTTCAGGAGAAATGTAGGAACAAGGGAAGCTGTACTAAGTCTTAGGCTGATTTTGGAAGGTAGAATAAGGAAAGATAAGAGAACATTCATGGCTTTTGTAGACTTAGAAAAGGCTTTTGATAACGTTGATTGGACTAAATTGTTTGACATTTTGAAATCGATTTGAATAAAGTACAGGGATAGGAGGGTGATATACAATCTATACAGAAACCAGACAGCAGTCATTCGAGTTGAAGGACATGAGAGAGAAGCTGGTATTCAGAAAGGTGTAAGGCAAGGCTGCAACTTATCACCCATACTTTTCAATCTTTACATTGAACAAGCAATGAAGGAAATTAGAGAAAAATTTAAAGTGGGAGTGAAGATTCAAGGAGAAATAATTTCAACTCTGAGATTTACTGATGACATCGTCATCTTGGCCGACAAGCCTGAGGATTTGAATGAGTTTTTGAATGATATGGACTCCGTCTTACGGAAAGAATTCATGATGAAAATTAATAAATGTAAAACAAAAATACTGGAATGCAGCCGAAATAAATCAGAAACCTCTATGGAGATCAAATTGGCAGGTGAAAAGCTGAAGGAAGTAGGAGACTTCTGTTGCTTAGGAAGCAGAATAACCAGTGATGGACGAAGCAAAGAGGATATAAAAAGTAGGTTGGCTCAGGCAAAGAAAGCATTTCTACACAAAAGGAATCTGCTGACATCGAATATAGATTTAGGTATTAGGAAGTCATTTTTAAAAGCATTTGTCTGGAGCGTGGCGCTCTATGGAAGTGAAACTTGGCCTATTGGTGTAGCAGAAAAGAGGGGAATTGAAGCATTTGAAATGTGGTGTTACAGGAGAATGATGAAGATCAGATGGGTAGATAGGGTTACAAACGAAGAGGTATTAAGACGAGTGGGAGAGGAGAGATGTTTCTGGCGACTGCTAATGAAGAGAAGAGATAGGTTGGTAGGACACATACTAAGACACCCAGGAATAGCAAGCTTAGTTATGGAAGGAAGGGTCGAGGACAAGAACTGTAGGGGTAGACCAAGGTTAGAATATGTTAAACAGATTGCCTCGGATGTAGGGTGTGGTAGCTATGTAGAGATGAAACGATTAGCTCAGGACAGGGAGGCATGGAGAGCTGCATCAAACCAGTCTAAAGACTGAAGACTCAAACAACAACATCAACACATAAAATTTCAGTTTGATTGCTCTAATAGATTAGTAGATATTGAAATCCATCTAAATATATCAGATGGTCGCCATGTTGAATTGTTATCTATGTAGGCCAAAGAGTTATAAACCATTAGATAAAGGTCAACGCGTAGATTCATTATTCAAACTTTTACTTCGATCGCATGATTAAGACACAAGAAATCGAAATATAATTTTAATATTTCGCACAGCCGCCATCTTGAGATTAAGTAAACAATGGAACTAAATTAGATGTAAGTGCACTACAATGTGTATAAAAATTTGCTGTAGCAAGGTTCAGTGCGCTCGGATGGTTAAATCGCGAGAAATATCTTTCAAATTCGCTTGGCCACCATGTTCGTTTTGTAATTAACAGGTTTATGAAAGTCATTTAGATCAACTTCTATAAGTACCCTTTATCACCGTTCAAAATTTCAGGGTGATAACTGTTACTGTTGCGGAGATATAGAATGCCAGAGAAATAATTCGCGTGGAAGCAATATTGGATTGGTGAAACGTATTAAAATTTGGCTATGGCTAGTAATGTTTGTTCTCCCTGCGGGAAAAAAGTGAAAAATTGCGAAGAATTCGTTAGTTGTGAAGGGGATTGTGGGCGTAATTTCCACAAGGAATGCACAAGACTTTCGAAGAAAGCCTACGAGTCTGTAAAAAGTGATCCGCAAAAGGTGTGGAAATGCAATCGCGAGGATTGTCACCCTCCACTCAAGTTCAGTGAATGTGACTTGGTGAAGGAGGTGACAGAAAAGATTCAGTTGTCAGTAAATGAACTAAGGAACACTTTCATGAGGGATTTGAAAATAATTAAGCAAGCCACGGAATTCATTAACGAACAATTTGAAGATTTCAAAAACCTCACAAATGAGATACAAAAAAGAACACTAGAATTGGAAAAGTCGGTGGCAAGTATCAGCAGTGATACAAAGCAAGTGTTAGATGGGTCAGAAGACCTTAAACAGTACACACGTAGGAATAATTTGCTATTTAGTGGAATTCCAGAAATGCCGAGGGAAAATGTGTACGACCTAGTGATCCAAGCTTCCAGGGCATTGGGGGTTGAGTTGGGACTCCGTGACATCGATGTCGCCCATCGTTTGCCGGCAAGAGGCGGAGACGAGGGGCGAATCGTGGTGAAATTCACCAACAGGTGGAAGAAGGATGAAATAGTGAATGCGAGAATTCAGAAGAGACTTCTAACAACCCAGGACATTGGACTGAATTGCCCACCAACCAATATTTTTATAAATGACCACCTATCACCCAGGAACGACTATATTGCAAGAAGATGCCGGATCCTGAAGCAGAATGGGAAGATATTTGGAACCTGGACAAGAGACTGCAAGATTTATGTTCGGGAAGCTCGAGATGATCCAAGCACACTCATCGGCGGTGAAGCGAAGATCGCCCACCTCGAGACAAAATACGGACAATAGGTGCTGCAGGTATCACACACCAAAAGTTGCATATATATTAAATGGACGGAGACGACTATAAACACAACTAAACATTAAGCTCTGTCGAAATTCATTGTGATTCTATAGAAAACTATAATTTACAGACTAAAAATCAGATCTTGAATTCAAAATTTAAATGTATCTACATCACCATCAGCTTTGACTCACACCATGTAACACGAATCGGTACTGGAGGAGGTCTGTCAATTTATATATCTAGAAAATGGGCGACGAAAGTTATTAACACCATTAACAGTTATCACAGTATAATACAAATCGAAATATTTCAGAAACACAGAAGATATAATGTTATTGCTTACAATAATCCAAGGGAGAGTAATGCAAACGAATTTATGCTTGACCTTGAACACATACTTTGCAATACTAACAAATCAAACTCACTACTTATCGGAGAGGATAATGTAGATTTTCTAAAAGACAGCATTATTTACAGGGCCTATTCGTCTTTACTGAATTGCTTTAGTTTTTATCCATGCAATACAAAACTGCCAACAAGAATAACACCTACTTCTTCAACTTCTTTAATTGACCATATACATTCTAACTTTGCCAATAATGATAATTTCTATTTGTATAATGTTATGTGTGACCTTAGTGATCATAATATTTTAATTCTAGACATTTCATCACAACCAGAAGTGAGTACGCAATCCAATAATCGTTCCAATATAGAAACATTTACGAAAATAAGTTATGCCAAACTGAACAATTTCTTTTCAAAAAATAAATTTCCAAATCTAACTACTGACGTCAACGAAGCATATAATCAGCTTTGCGATTTCATTAGTGATGGACTTAGGACAGCTAGTATAAATATTAAGCAAAAACCACAGGTAAAAGGTACACACAAGCCATGGGTAACACAGGAGTTTCTGGAAGCGGTAAAAAGAAAAAATAATTTGTATGCAAAAACTAAAACTAAAAACCCTTCAACTGAAACCATTAAAGAGTACACAAGATGCAGTAGGGATGTGACTAGAATGAGAAGAGAGCTGAAAAAGTTATACTACAACAATGTAATTAGGGAAGGGAATACGATAAAAGGAATGTGGAAGACAGTAAATCAAATACTTGGCAAACCTCATAATACACGAAAAATTGTTGAAATTGAATATGAAAACATACAATACACCTCTAGTCAAGATATATGTAAAGAATTTAACATGTATTTCATAAATGTTGTAGAAAACTTGGTTAACGATACTCCAATGATCCCAAATTTGCAATCGAACCAGACGATCTGTAACTCACTATTCATAAAACCAACAAATGTGACGGAAGTTAAACAAATCATTCAAAACCTTGCGAATAAAAAGAATTACACAGATGATGGAATAAATAACATACTCCTTAAGAGATGTGCCAACCATCTGGCTCCATTGCTTGCTGATATAATTAACTTGTCGCTGCAAACAGGAGTAATAGCAGATAAATGTCAACTAGCAGGAGTGGTACCAATATTTAAAAAAGGTGATGTATCTAACCCCAGTAATTACAGCCCGTTGTGTATATTATCCTCACTTGTAAAAGTACTGGAAATAGTAATCAAAAAACAAGTCCTGAATTTCCTAACAAAAAACGATTTTTTCTTCAAATATCAGTACGGCTTCCCTCCCAAACATAGCACTGATTCAGTAGCATTTGACGTAGTGTCACTTATACATAAAGCATTAGATAACAATAAAATAGCAGCAGGACTATTTATAGATCTTGCTAAGGCGTTTGACACAGTTAACCATACCTTGTTGCTAAGTAAACTATCAAATGCAGGAATTAGAGGAATAGCCTTTGAGTGGTTTAAAAACTACCTGTCTAACAGGAAGCAGTATGTTAATATTAATAAAACTAAAGGGTCCATTTCTGATGTTAAATGCGGAGTCCCACAAGGGACAGTGCTCGGAACATTGCTGTTCCTGATTTTTATTAATGATATAGGTTATTTAGAGTTTACTGGTAAAATATTTCTATTTGCAGATGATATATTTCTACTTTACGAGAGCGCCTGTGAACAAACGATTATGCAGAATATGCAAAAGGATCTAAATCTACTAACAACATGGCTTTCAAAAAGTAAATTAATCATTAGTAGCTCAAAAACAAAATACATGCTATTTCACAAACCAGCTTACAGTCCAAGCACTTGCAACATAGTTAAAATTGGTAATGTACCCATCGAACGGGTGAAACAATACACATATTTAGGCCTAACTTTGGACAATAACTTAAGTTGGAATGAACATGTCACAAATGTGAAAAAGAAAATTGTTAGTGTAATTGGTGTTCTAAAAAGATTAAGGGAGTATGGAATAAGCAATCAACATTTAAGGAGCATATATGCCTCTCTTATTCATTCACACCTTATGTACATGAACATAATATGGGGTAAATGTGCACGGGAATCAATACATGAGCTCGAAGTTCTCCAAAAAAGAGCAATTAAAATCATGCATGGTTACGATTTTAGGAAACCAACTGTACAAGTATTTCAGGAGACAAACATGTTGCCATTACGAAGCCAGCTCAAATACTCTGAAGCTTTATTTATGTTCAAATATAAACAAGGTCTTATTAATCTTAATACTGAACTTCAATGCAGGAAAGACATTCATACCCATAACACAAGATCAGCAAACCAGTTATACATGGAGTCTACAAACACAACTAGATATGGTATTAAAAGTATTTCCTATTCCGCCAGCACATCTTATAACAACTTACCTCCTAAACTGAGACAAATTGTAAACTTAAACAAATTCAAAAAGGAAGCACGCAGGTACTTCCTGAAACTATATGTTGAAGAATATAGATGAACTCATAAAGACTGAATAAATGATCCTACCACCTTAATATATTCTAGTATAAGTTGCTAAGCCATATTTGTAAGGGGCAGTCCCCCCTTGAGCTACCAGCTCACTGGGACTTTCTGTACTCTATATATAAATAAATAAATAAATAAACGCACGGTCGAGGTCCGACGAGGTAGTAATAGGCACTTACCGAGTTTCATTGAAACGACTTCGGCTGTTTAGATATTTTTAGGGGGATACACACACGCACACAAACACATACACACACATACACACACTCGGACAAAAGGTGATCTCATGAGCCTTTTTTTTTTGATAAACGAAAATAGACTAACATTATATATATGGGGTGCTTATTTGGTTGGCATGTTTCGTAAGTCAAGCGTTCATCCTCAGATCCTGTTGCTTAGACTTAAATTAGTGTACGATGTTTATGAATTACACTTATGTACAAATGTAGTGAGATTTTTTGCTGGAGTGGGGTCGGCTGCCGATAGCACGCAGGTTGAAACCGTAACAATGTACGGAATATTAATAAATGGTAAATTCAGCAGCAAATCATGATTAAAGAACTGACCTTCTCACAGAAGATGCTGAAAATGTTCTCTTCAGCTGACAGTCAGGCGTTGTACCGTGTAAATAAATTAGCGTTTACACGTTGTAATTCCCTTCTGTTGTGAGGGATATCTGCTGCCGTATATTGTACTCCAGCTCCACTAGAGTACGGATAATTGATCTGTACACTTTGTATTTTAAATTACCCCACAATTAAACATCAAACGGACTTCGGTCCATGCTTCGATTAATTACAGTAAACACGCAGGGTGGTACAGGAGTAGCTACATAATGTAACGATGTAGCTTCCAAAGTTACTGTCTGTCAGCTGAGGGAGAACATTTTCAGCATCTTCTGTGAAAAGGTCAGTTTTAACCCTTAACTGGTGACGTGAAGTCATCCAGATTCCCAACAAATAAAAACCAAACATCTGTGCTTCTTTAAATAAATCTTGCAAGAAGCTGTTGTTTATGTTACCTTCCTATCTGTGTGCTGGCACGTCACACCCTCGTTGATGAAAGTTTAGTGACTTAATGACCCTGGTTATCTTGCCTGCGCGCTATCTGCGGTATGAGCTCGGTTGGCTGGCGGAAGGCGCGCGCGCCTGGCAGCCGGTCGCCGGCTCCGCTCCTGCAAAAGAATCTCCCTTTATATAATGTTTAGATTGCATAAGTTTGTAAAACCTTGCGTAACCCGACAATCTTATTTACAGACAGTATTGTTCACTTCTGTGGTTGTTGTGTAATTATTATTATTAGTAATGTAATTAAATCTGTGGCCTGTGATCTATTGAATTATCAATTTGGATAATATTGAGGAGTGATGTTGTTGATTATATTCTAAATTAACCGTTCCGTGGCTTATTGTACATAAAATAGCCACTTGACTGTAACACAATAAAGTTTCTGCTCACCGTCCACAGTGGACGGAAGTCTGTGATATATGTTAGTTCCGACTTCATTATAGTGCTGCGCTCTATGTGTAGTTTTGTGGACTGTGTTACTATCACTATGCCTAAGTGTTGTCCACGCCATCTGTTGTTACTTCTTAAAACCGTGCTTGTTATGGCCGGCAATGTTCTAACCTGTGGTGGTGTATGCTAATTGCAAAGAATCAGCTCAACTATTAACGATCAACCTCTTCCCTGCCTCGCTTAAGGTACTCATCGACACTAGTGATGACATTTCAGGGAAGTTATTCTATTTTCTTGAAACTGATATCACGGATGCTAAGGGTATAAACTAGTGGATTTCTAGCATAAAATAATCCAAAATTAATTTCTGTTTTTCTTCAAAGAATTTTTGAAAAAAATAACAAGAATTTTTGGGACGTAATATCTCTGCTCCTATTCAACATAAAAGACTAATTGTTGCTTCAGATTGCTTAGCAATCCGTTTTGAGTGTTGTATAGCAGAATAGTTTTCGTAGCTTCCATAAAGCCAAATTTATTAATGTTTTTCTAAAAATTCAATTATTCTCATAGAGAAAAATAATTTCATTGCAGGGGCCCGGACCCTTAATTTCAATGTATTATTCTGCTATACAACATATCTGCATTATTTAGCTACAATGTAGTTTTTAATTGAAGTAAATATCTCTATTCTAAGTGTAGATTTCATCTGCCAAAGTAATGACAATTACTGAAAAAGATGAAACTTGAGAAAAAGTCACTTAAAGTTGAGATACACATTTGGAATAAAGTAGCTTATTTCTATTGCTCCTAAAAGCGTCCTGATGCATAGGTGGTGCCTTATTCTGGTGATCTTAGGTCAATTTTGTGCTTACTCCTCGCCCGTAAGGATCTCCGACGTTGTTTTTGCTTCGGAGTACACTGCTTCAGAGCCACAGAAAGGTACTCCTTATCTGGATCACCTACGCCGGACACTTTATACTTGCCTGGATTGATCCCAGCCTTCTTGAAGATGTCCAGTTCTGACGTACAGCCATTGTTAAAGTGGCAAATACTGTCCATTACTCCAAGTTGCAGTGTTCTTCGTGTTTGATAGCCACACATCTTACATGATAATAATATAGAAATGGCCCAGTCCAATCTCTTATTAGCTACTTCGTTTATGACTAAACTACTACATGTCAAACATTCAGGGCAAGCTAAGAATGAAATCACAGTCTGTAGACATTCTAATTCAAACAGAACGTTCCCAGAACAAAAATTAACATCACTAAATACGTCAGCATTTACAATGTCTGAACCTAGCCTATGTGAATCACTTTTTGGCTCACGATTATTCACACCATCAGTAACACTGTTATTTTGAAATTCCGTAGGTGTCTTAGCGTGTTGATTCCCCTGAAACACGTGTGATTTCCTTCTCTTTTGCGTACGAGACTTGGAGCCCATCTTTCAAAATATATAACATAAAGACCACATGACCACATGTACATAATAACTATCACTAACATGACCACATGGCAAGGAACAAAACTTTCTTCCTTTATTTAGTCAAAGTATTCAACATGGTTAGTGCTACCATCTGCTGCCCTCCAGTAAAACTAACTTCTGAGTATGAGAAATAAAGCGTGAAACACATCCCGCGCTTTGAATGAAATAATATTGAAATATCATGCCAAAAACGTCAAGTTGTCAAAGTGACAGCTGCTGAAACACATGTGCACCGTTCATTTAAATGTAAATAAATAAGCTAAATAACAAGGAAACATATATAAATTACACATTTCTGGAAACTAGATAAAACATACTTTCGTATGGGCCAATAAAAAAACCAAAATTTTCTTTAAAATGGCTACGGTATATGGAGGGTCGATGAGTACCTTAAACTAATGAGTTCTGTGTAAGCGTTCCAGGTCTAAATGTGGTTTGGAACTCGTTAAGACTCCCTAATTTAGGCCTAGGTTTCTTCAGAATCTGGTACAATGTGCATCCTTCCCGCTTAGCACATTTCCCCTAACCATCCATTTTTATTCATTGCCTGGCTTTCTTTCGTAATGTTGTTTCCTTTTTTGACAGGTTTATTACCTAATAGTGTGAATAGTGGTGAACTCTCTAAGAGCCTTTCCATACCTCTTCCTGTGTGTCACTCCATGTGGCATGAGCCGCTTCATTGCTCAATTATTATTGACAAATGTTTGATGCTTTTCAGTCGGTCAACACGATTGTAACCAAATGAGATGTGTTATTCCCTAATCCTGAAAACAAAATTCTTGAGATTACTAAATACTCTTGGATGGCCGCATTCGATCGTCAAGCGATCATCATCAGATCCTTTACTCTTAGGCTATGAAATATATATCTGAAAGTATGGGTGAAAATATTTACAATATATGCACTTATTTAGTTGCAATATTAGTTAAGATAATGCAACTCGTCAATATTTGTTACTTGTAGTATATTGACGAGTTGCATTATCTTAACTAATACTGAAACTAAATAAGGGTACATATTGTAAATATATTCACCCATACTTTCAGAAATATATTTTATAGCCTAAGTGTAAAGGATCTGATGATGATCGCTTGACGATCAAAACTAGTCATCCAAGTGTATTTATTAATCTCATGTATCTTTTTTCAGAATGAGGGAGTAACAATCGTGTTGACCGACTGAAAAGCATCAAACCTTTGTTCCGTAAGGCAAAAATCAAAATGGCTTCAAACATAATGTTACTATCATTATGTAAGTTCAGACTAGAGCATTTTCCTCTGTGTCACTGCACCCATATCTATTCATGATAGATTTTATCCAGCATTTTAGTGTAAAAGCGCTTTATGCTCGTCATTTGCATGCTATGATGAACTGACTTACGTAAGTCTGCATTCTCAAGTTGAAAACCTTCAACTACCGTTCCCAAAAGCAACGTTTCGACGTGGTATCATAAGATTTCTGATTTTTATCTAACTTAAGCATTTTGCAAAAAATTGAAAGTACTGCAGACTTATGAGATCTACTCTGGCCAAATGTCCGTGTGTCTGTCTGTCTGTCTGTCCACCCATATCAATTCCCAACTGACGAAACCGATTTAAACCCAATTTGGTACAGAGGTATCACTAATCAAGGGCATCTCAATGTCATATTTTATATTGCCACCAACCCAACGAGAAGAAAATGACGCCCACCCAACTGTTCAAAGCTCCTCTCAAATAAGGTCTAAACTAATTATCGGAGCTCTACCAATTGTATTTGAAAAACAAAAGTTTGATGAGTAAACTACCAGGGGCTTAAGCTATAAGGTCATCAGTCGAATAATTTCAAGATGGCGGCCGTGCAAATCATGCAAGATCTATTATATTATGCATAACTTATGGTCTAAGGAATCAATGCTCACAGTGCTTGGCATTCAGTGAGTTTCATATTAGGGTCCTCTGTTGCCAACATGATAACTATATGAGAGTGAACATGACGCGCATCCACCATCTTGAAACCATAAAATATAAAGATAAATAATAATTAACACAGTCATGAAAATTAGTACCTAGTTCGGACCGTAGATGTAGGGAAAAGAACAGAGACTACATCCCATAAAAATAGTGATGGTGTGAACTATTAGGATATTAAATCGACAGCTGAGAATTCAATTGCGTATTGAGGATGAATCTTGTCAAAGATGAGTTTCATATAAAGTTTCTCACTTGCGTTGATCATTTACACTGAATATGGCGCACAGCTGCCATCTTGAAATTTTGCCAGCTGCGTGGCTCATCGGTAAAGTTGTCGCTTGCTGTACCCAAGGTTCCAGGATTGAATCCTGGCGCAGTCAGCTGGTATTTGAGGGTGCGCAAATGAGAGGGAGCCATGTCAGTTGATTTATTGGCCCGTTAAAAATTCCCTTCGGGGCCAAATTCCGGCACCCTGGCATTTCTAAAAGCCGCAGTACTTAAAACAGACGTAAAACAGGTAACAATATCATTTCCTTGAAATTTTAAAATAAATTAATAACTCTCAGAATCTTAGAACTATAATGTTTAAAGTTTGTAACAAAATAGTACCTTGTAAGTCGCCTAATGTACCCAAAGTAAAACCACTTTTACTTCATAAAATTTAAATTAAAATTAAAATAAGAAGCCTATTATTAAAATGTAGAAATGAGTAACTCAGGAAACACCTGGTAGGGGAGGAGTATTGTGCAGTGGCCATCTGGAATTACATAATTTAAATGTAAGTAATTTTCTGTTTCAAAGCTAATATAATGAACATTGGTGAGAAGTTCGTAAATTACATGAGATATTGCATGCCCAAAGCAAAATGTCAGCGATTTAAAACTTTCAATATGGTGACTGGGCGAACAATTAAAACGTACCGTAATAAAGAGGCATTCAGAATGAACTTACGCAATTAGAATGAAACTCAGTAAAAAATGAAGTACCATATAGGGACTTCGCTGAAATAAACACCATGAATAAAACACTGAATACAAAGCGAAATAAAATTTGGAATAACACAAAGCATTTTGAAGCTACGATAACGAACGTTCACAGTTATGAAGAACATTGTATGTAGGTGGCTTCCTATGACCCTGTCAAAAGAACAATGACTCTATACATTCACGTTGGTGGCTGGGGGTATTCCTGAAACTTGAATAACATTAAACCACGATAGTCTTCAATAGCACGATTAATGCGAAATTTGATGAGAGAGGAGTAACATGAGAATATTCCGCTGAAGAGGGCGCACAGCGGCGATCTTCAATTTATGGGATCAAATACATAAATATTTATATTATAGAGATACAATATTAAAAATTAGTCAACAAAACAAAAGTTTGGTCGGTCAACACGAATGTACCCAAATAGAGCTAGGTTATGCCTTAATCCTGAAATAAATTACATAAGATTAATAAATAGTGTACACTAGGATGACCAGTTTAGATCGTCAAGCGATCATCATCAGATCCATTACACTTAGGCTATAACATATATGTTGGAGTCTACAGGTGAAAAATATATACAATATGTACAATTATTTAGTTCCAGTGTTGGTAATGCAACAGTCGTTGTATGCTAAATGTGGTATATCTAATGTTAAGTGAACTTCTAAAATAGTGATAAAAATCCTGAATTTGTCTGTTGGGGTGATTATATGGTTATACAAAATCAACTATGGTTATACTGTAATAATACAAGCTTATACTTATCGGGCTGTCTCCTTAACTGGAACTTCAAGCAGTTGCGTGTTTCCTCAGGCACCAGTTATAGTCGACTACCCCGGGTGTTAACTGGGCGGAACTGGTTTTCCCCTTCTTCCCCCTTTAGTTGCTATGGTCTTTCTGAGGTCAGTGCCATGTTTATTTGTGTGACGTTGCCAAATCTAGATAAGAATGTATGCTATTGAATACAGGAGTCTGCAACTATTAAAGACCGTGGAACTATCTTCGTCACGCGTGGACTAAAAAGCCATTTAAACTAAGCGGTACACGGTCTATTGAAGACGTCCCGGCACCTTGAATACTGCCGCGCATATCGGCCTAGGTTTATTGCAGAGATAAGTACATAGTACCATGATCCAGAAAACATTTACCTATAACCACCGCTACTTTCCCCCTTTTTTGTCTAGCTTGGCTGTATCGCTACGTTGCGTCTTGTTTCCGTCAGGGTGTGTATTTTAGTAGAGTGAAGAGGGGTGAGCTCTCCATAAACGTGTGTTCATTTAGATTGTTGGGATTGTTTCATTTGGCTCGGTGTATCTCGATTGCTTCCTTTATGTCAAGAGCTCGGCCTTTAGATTCGTGATGAATTACTTTTAGGACCGTCTCTATTTTTGTAAAGCTGAGCACCGCATCGCACATATGTTCGCATACGGCTGAATGTGTTCCGTATCTTATCGCATTCCTATGTTCATTATAACGTGTGTCTACTCGTCTTCCACTCTGTCCGATGTAATTAGCTTGACAACCAGTGTCTTGGCACGTTATAGAATATACCCCTGGCTTTGAATACGGGTCATGTTTATTTAGATTACTATTTTGTAGGTGCCTACCGGTTGTGTTTTTCGTTGTGAATGCTATTTTTATGCATTGCTTTTTGAATAGATTAGTGATTTTATATGTATTCGCATTCACATAGTTGAAACGCGCAAATAATTTTTTCCTTTTTCTCATTACTGTCCGGTGTGGGAATCGCTTTATCTTTATTTTTAAGTTTGGCTATAATTTGGTTTATTTGTCTTGGCGGAAAATTGTTTTCCTTTGCTAATTGCTTAATGGTTCTTATTTCCTTATTATAGTTGTCTTTGAAATGGGTATGCTTAATGCCCTGTGCACCATTGGATGGAATCCCGCTAATTTGTGCGTACTGGGGTGATTGGACTGATTGTCAGTAGGTAATATAAGCCGATCCTGGCGCAGGGGCTAATGCGCAAGATGGCGGCCGCGCGCAACCAGCCGTATGTTATTCTTATGGAGGGGCCAGTCATAGCTGACGCAAGGGCTAATGCGCAAGATGGCCGCCACACTCTGAGACCATGAATAATGTCACAGGGGGAGTTCGACCGTGTAGTCGCTAAATGGAATATTTATTGTTTTTATTATCATTATTATTATTAACATTATTATTATTATTATTATTATTAATAAGACTAGAAATAATGCTGAAATCAATATCCTCTCTCTAAATATTCAATCTATATAAAAAACTGGGATTATTTAACCATAACCTTAGGCAAGAAAATTAATGATCTGGATATTATTTGCTTAACAGAAATTAACATACTTGAATCTAATAATTACCTATTTACTTTGGATAATTTTAATGTTGTATTTTGTAATAGAACAAATCGTAAAGGAGGAGGCATAGCCATATATGTAAAGAACAACATGGCTATTAGAACACACAATTCATACATTTCCAATACTCATGAATCAATGGTAATAGAAATACTTCACATGAACAAAAAGATTGGATTAACATGCATTTACAGACCACCTAGCACTAACATAAATGACTTTCTTGATGAACTGGAGACACATATAACACAACACACTAGTAAGTACAGCGAATACGCCATTTTAGGAGATATCAACATTGATACTTTATCTAATGACATCAGTCTATCAGCTATCAAATATACAAATATTATGGCAACTCATGGTTTCCTACCACTTATCACTCAATGTACTCGTTATGATCCAAATTTAGACTCGAGAACATGTATTGATCACATAAACTATCGTAGCAGACTAGATCAATATACTTCTGCAGTCATACAATCAGATATCTCTGACCACTACATAACATATGCAGGTATTTGGCCAAAAAATGATAAGACACAATTACAAGATAATGAATCGTACATTACGCTAATGAACGATACTATAATACACACAAGCCTTAACAACACAGACTGGACAGATTGCCTTGAATTAAAAAATCCTAATGACATATATAACAATATAACAACCAAATTTAAAGAAATCTACCAAAAAGCATCTTACATAACAACTCGTAAACACAGAAAAAGCAAACAATGGTTCACTTATGACCTAAAAATACAATGTAAGGAAAGAGACAGACTTTACAAAACAATGCTCAGAAACAAGGATAATATTACAATAAAAAATGAATACAAAGCTTTCAGAAACAAATTAAATAAGCTAATAAACAAAACAAAACATCAATATTTTAAAAATAAGATAAATAGTTCCAAAAACGATAATAAAGGAATGTGGAAAGTCATTAATGATATAACAGGTCGGAAAACACAAACTGTCAATGAAGTCATAAACAAACATTTAATATTACATTATACTAACGAAGTGATAGTCAATAAATTCATCAATACCTTTAGTGAAAAAATAAACAGCTAGCTCATAACTGTAGTATCAACATATGGCAATCAAATAGAAACACATTAATGAATTCCTTTACATTACTTGAAACTGATGAATATGAAATAGAAAACATAATTAAGGAATTAAAGCAGACAAATCGCCTGGGGTAGACAATATACGCTTGAAAGACATAAAGGCAACATCCAAAAAAACTGTACCAATCATAACACATCTCATAAACAAGATATTCGAATCAGGCATAATACCAAAATATCTGAAATACACAATTATTAAACCAATATATAAGAATGGCGATCACTTAGACTTTGGCAACTACAGACCAATATGCATTTTATCAATCCTCCACAAAATAATGGAAAAATGCTTGGATAAGAGATTGAAGAATTTCCTAAATAAATATGATATTTTAAAGGGACACCTATACGGTTTTAGGAAGGGGAAAAGTACTGAACTACTCCTGGCTGAATTTGCCAATGTAATAAATAATGCCTTAAATAAGAACAATCACATAATGGTACTTTTTCTTGACTTTTCTAAAGCATTTGACACAATAAATCACAATAAACTACTTGCTAAATTACACGATATTGGAATAAGAGGCACGACTTACAAACTATTTGAAAGCTATCTGCAAAACAGGGAAATGGCAGTTATGGTCAATAACACTATCAGTGACGCAGTAGAAGGAACACAAGGTATCCCTCAAGGCAGCATTATTTCACCTATACTATATAACCTGTTCGTAAACGACATGAATGAAGCCATTAAACACAGTAAAATATTTATTTATGCTGATGACACCACTATATATACCATACATAAAGACTCTAAAACACCTTTTGAGAGACTTCAAGAAGACTTCAATAACATCACAAAATGGTGTCATGACAATAATTTGTATATAAATACAACCAAATCTAAAATAATGCACATCAGAGTTGATCACTTCACACAAGAAAAATACAAACTAACGCACCACAGCTTATCATGCATACACCAAAACATCCTGGCAGGTTGCAAATGTAACACCTTCATAAATAGTACTTCGACACAAAAATACCTAGGAATTACCCTTGATGAACACTTTAAAATGAACACACACACAGTAAACATAATAAAAAACCTAAGAGGAAACCTCTACATCTTCTACAATCTCCGATTTTATGTAGATAGGAAAACTTACAAAACAATTTACAGTGCTCTGATTGAAAGCAAATTAAGATATGCTATAGCAGCTTGGGAAAATCAAAACACAACTTTCATTAATAATCTTCAAGATAGCCAAAACAGGTTCTTTAAATATTTCACTGATATCCCTTATTTTAATATTAAAGAGTTGTTTCAAATTTCTGTACTGAATCTCTACTACCATGATCCAAGATTCAGGCATAAGGTCTCTCACAACATACAAACAAGAGCCATAACAAGTACTAAACATGTTAAACATTTATGTATAAATAGCTATGGTTTCAAGAGACTAAATTATATTATACCATCACTACTTAATGAACTACCACCTGGACTGACAAACATTAACAGCAAACAACTAGCTATAAGTCGCATTAAAAAATATTACTTAACCAAACATTAACTCATAACATAAATGTATTAATATAACTACCATAGTGTAATTTTTTGTACCTTTAATTATTTACATTAATATTTTATCATTAACATTACAAGAAAAAATGCATGCACTCTTGTACTGAAATATAATCTATATATATGTTGTAAATAATAATTAATATGTCTCACAGATAATCTGTACTGTCATCAGATTCGTGAGACATATCACAATAATGTAACATAAATAGTATTTAATAAATAAATTAAATTAATTAAATTTAAAAAAAATATTATTATTATGTAATTATTGATTAATCATGTAAAATCAAGACCAGCCTTATCTAGTCCACTTGATGGTAAAGTGGCTAGCATTCTTGGATGTCACTGTGGAGCACCGGGTTTGAGTCCTGGCTTTGCCAAGAAAATTAATTTCTGGTCTGATATTTGGAATGGGATACACTCAGCCTTGTGAGGCAAAAATAAGGAGAGTGGGGTTAATTCATACCTCAGCCATTTTGCCTAACCCAACTTTACCTAACCTCACCTAACCTAACCTTACCTAACCTAACATAACCTTAGTTCACCGAACCAAGCATTTCCTCACCTAACTTTAACTAAACTAACCTAACATAACTTTACCTAACATAACCTTTTAAGCTAAGCCAAAGGCTAATCAACACACTCAAAGTATATAAGGGCACATGCAACTATCTTTTTGCTATTCTTATAGAGAGTAAGTAAGGTAAAGCTAACAATTGCACTGTGGCTACTGTGCAAGATGATCGCTACACACAACCAGCTTAGGATTACAACGTCAGTTAAGTTTTAAAAAGTAAAAGCTTTTATTCATATTTTTTTCCTTTTCATTTTTACATTTCATACATTGCAATTTGTCTATTTCCAATTTACAGTTTTTTTAATTTTAGTTTTAAGTTTTTGAATTTTGTCAGTATGGAAACATGGATTTTTAAATTTTGTTGTTTACATGTTTTTGATTTAGTCCTTGTCTAAAGTTCATATTTACCAAACACGATTTCTTCATTACATATAACAAGGCTGTATACCTTATCCCAAAGCATATAGGTAATACATGGGATATACTATACTTTTGACTACCTAGTTTTAGCTACATAAGTGTAGTTTCTCAACATTTCTAGAGGTTAACAGTTGAATTGGTAGTGGGAAGTGTAAAGTAATTAGAAAAGTACAAACAGTGTCCATACAATATTTTTTATTTTTTTTGTCATTTTAAATACATTTACAATATTTACACATATTAAATTTTTTCTTGTTTTAGGATTTTGATATCCATAACGTAACCCTTTAAACAAAGTTAATGATTGAGTAATGACCATAGGCATGTGTACCTATACCATTAGTATCAATTAATCTTTTATCATCACCAGGACACAAAGCAATTTTGTTTAGCCTTATAAATGATATGTCATGTTGTTTAGAAGCGATAATGTTCATTGGTATTCTTTTTACATTGTTTTTCATGACACAATCCTTATAATCTTGAAAGCTTTTACAATTTTTGACAACACCTCTCTTAATACCTTTAATCTTTTTGATTTCTTTACCATTTATGTCTAAAGCGTACATTTTAGCTCTATGTCCAACAAATGCTTTTATAACTTGTCCACAAGCCTCGTGTTTAAATTTCCCAAACGTTTTCTTGTTTGATGTACAGTAACATATATGATTAGTAGGATAATCAGATGTGTCCAGGTGTTCTAGGAAATCCAACTTGTCTTGATATATATCTTGGGTGTTAACCAAATAAATGAACGAGTCGGTATCTATATACATGAGTTTAAGATTGCCCATGCCATAATAGGGTAGCAGGACATCATAGTGGTGGGAATGCATGAGAGTTTTTGAAATATCCAGCATACACATTCCAATATATATTGGCTTATTGAATACAATGTTACGTTTAGCCATGTGAAAAGCAGCTAGGTTAGGACCAAAAATTGTTCTCTCTATAAATGTCGGCTTTGCAATTAGCTTTTCTGCCTGTTTGCTGTCAGTCACAAGACGTATGTCTATTCTTTTCCGAATATTTTCCATTGTTTGTCCAAAAATGGCATTGTAGAATAATCTGTATATATTTTTTCAAAATCATTTTTGGCTTGTTTTCGAAGGTTGTTATTAAAATCAACGTATGCCTTTACTCAAGGTCTTTGTTTAAACTTTAACACACGATGAATTTTTACCAATTTTAGTCCATGATCTAGAGCCTGTTTAAGTGCCATGTAATGAACAACGTCCCCCTTTCGATTTACAAGATGAGGAATTAGTTTTTTCAAAGACGAATCCTTAGGTTGTGTACATGCTGGTAGGAAAGGTAAATCGTTGTGTAGGTCATGAAGGTCATATGGGTAATCAACATCAACATCTAGAATGTATCCCACAGGATCGTCTTCCTTTAACGTTCCTAGATCAACAGTATCTGGGGAAACCCACTGAAATCCACCATAAGGAAGAGAGTGACACATAGCCCACCCACATTGGTTGTTGGCATCATAATAGGTAATAAACTATGACGGTTTCACAGAATCATAGGTTTCCATGTATTTATTGTTAGCTTCAGCATACCGATGAGACACCTGGCATATGCCTCCACGTATTCCAGACTCTATTAAAAGAATCTGATTATAATCCTGTAGCAATTCCAGTTCAATTCCAGTGTAAAGGAGCATTGCCTCGAAACTTAAACCAGGCGAAGTAAAGAAGTGTGCAGCACCCACTCGATGTTATTCTAGTGTTTTGTTTCGAAAAGTTTCAAAGCTGTCTGCAAGAAGAAGTACATCTGAAGTTAGGTAAAGGTCGCTATATTCCCCTAGAGTTTTAATGTTGAACCGGTTCCAGACATTTTTAGCATGCTCATAGTCATCTTTACTAACATTTTCTTGACTTAATTTGTTAATGAATGCCTCTTTTGGAGGTAAACGCGTTTCACTTAACTTTTCCCATGAATCAATGTAATCATAACAAAATACACCTTTACGAGTCATGAGCGTTGCATTTTCTCTTCCAAAGTACTTGTCTGTTTCAGGGTATAATGTTAAGTTGGTAACTAAATTTTCCAAACTACTAGGCATTAACCGAAACGTATCCAAAAATCGAAGCTTGACATTTCCAACATATTTGGTGAAAGAGATATACTTTTCTTTGGAGTTAAGGATAACGTCCACTCTCTCAGTAGTACACCCCAATTGCTTTACAATGAAATTTGCGTCGTAGCCACTCATATTATGTAGAAATATAGAAACGGGGTTACGTGTTTTACACCTCAAATTACAGTTATTGTGAGCACTTCCACGGTATTCCCCCTGTAATATGACAATGGTCTCGAACTTTCCAGTCCTCTTTGGTAAATGGTTTATGACACAAATATCAGGTTTCAGAAGATTGGAACTCTGCTTCTTGATGCTCAGTTAAAGCCTTTGGAACATTTAAGCTGTAAAGACGATCAATTTCATTAGCTATTGAGATAAAACAGTCCATAAACTTTTCTGCAGCGACAGGTCCACGATAAATAACAGGTTGGCTAGGAAGGTTTGTCTTTATGTGTTCAACAGCTGGTGAGGGTTTAACGCATATACCAAAGCTCATAGGAACATAACTCTGGTATGAAACTGTATAACTTGCCCCAGGATTAGGCAAACATGTTTGATATGGTATCAGTATACTTTCAAAATCTGCATAGATAACGTAAGGTATTCTAAGCATTTTTTCCACATTTACGAATTTCACAATTGGGTTTTTAATAGGCATTTCAACCCTAGCAATGTCATGCTGGACACACAAAGCTCTATGTTCTTTTAATATTTCCATTCCTTGTTGTCCATATTGATTATCAAATTGAGTAAAACACCGTTTACACGTATATATCTTATGTCCATGGCGGGTAATCTGATGTCCTACTAGTTTATCAAAATCTTTGATAAAGACGTAGTGGTTCTGGACGGATGAAGAACTTAGCAGAAGGAGGTCACGATGGTCTTGTAACTCTTGATCCGCAACTTTTAGAGGAAACAGTTTGTTGTCTTCTTCCAGACCAAATACATTGATGGATATGTCGTTGGCTATCTCAAATTTGGCGATGTCAACTAGTGATGTAGGAAACGATATTACTGAAAAATCATACTTGTTTTCCTTGTCCTTGTATTTACTAATGCGTTGAGCATGCTTTTTAACCAGTTTTGCTAAAATGGCATACATAAAACACTTTTCATCCTTTAAGTTTTGAGGATTAATGCAGGCACTTCTTGTTTTTACAGCTGATGGTAATGGAATATATGTGCTGCCACACAAGGGTTTATACTTATTTATTTTCAATCGTACTCCTTCCACTGCTAACAAAGCCTAATTACTGCCTTTTAGCTCAGATTCTTCCATTTCAGTAGTTAACTTTCTAAATTGTGTTTCCAAGAAACTACTTAAGTCTGTTTCCAAAAATAGGGCTTTATTTCGTGTTTTAAAAGGCCAGTCTGTAATTTCGTTGTTGGACATATGAATGAATCTACATTCAGCCACAAGATTAACTTTTATTGACATGTGCATTGCTAGTTCTTTCTGCATAGCTAGTATTATTTGCTGTTTGGACTCTTTAAGGTATGAATTTAAATCCTTACACGTATCACAACGTACAAAATACGATTTAAGACGACCTTGGAAAGACGTTTCATATTCAGTAAGTCCATTATTATCAGGAACCATTGAGAGCAGGTAATGGTTTGTAGGCTCCGTTTTTTGTCTTTTAGCTGCTGACACAATATTACAATATTCCTAATGACGACGTCCATTTTAGGCATTGTTAAATTAACTGCACAAGTTTTGCACTCATAAAATTTACCACACGATAATTCGTGACGCTTTCTATCATAGTCCCGAAGAAAAGTTTTTCTACACACTTTGCACATATAGCTAGGCATGGTTTCTTCCATCATGGATGTTGATTTCTGCAAACAGCTGCTTACTGCGTATCACAAGGCTGTAGGCTGGTCAGTGAGACGGTCTTTCACGATGTGAACTCTGCAAAAGGTAGTAATCAACTGATTGTATTCCTGCTAAGAGACCTCTTATATAACCTAATCAAGACCAACAGCTACTTACCACGTAGTACACGGCTAGAGCCTAGTGGGTGAGACGATCTTTCACAATGTGATCACTGTTAAATGTAGTAGTCAACTGAAAATATTCTTACACACTACTGAAGGATATCAGGTACTTACTGCATATCAAAAGGCTGTACACTCATGTGCTAGACACTATCTCTTGCTAAGGACCCCTATATTCCCTATACAAGGCTATACATGTTAGTTCAAACTCTTAATGGTTATTTATATATTAAATTTATATTCACAGCTTATACGAGCACGTTTTTCACGCATTGAAACTTTGTCAAATAGCCACATGCGACACGCAAATTATGTTTCCGCTATCTAACGGTGACTATGAGAACTACCTGAACGACAGCATGGTACCTAGTGCTCTATATCATTACTGAACGATCAGCATGCTATCTAGCGGTCTATATCTACACCCACTTAACTACCAGCATTCTACCTAACGGTCAATATGACAACTCGCTCATCTACTAGTATGCATTCCAATAATGAACCCATTTGTTCTTAACACTAACAATACACACAGCGGGTTTGCTTTATCGTTTAATACAAATATAACTTGTTTAAATAATGTATCAAAAAGTTAAATGGCGCAATTGTATGGGAATTGGCTTGTATATTGGCTTTTATGTTGACTTTTGTGTTGGCCTTTAGGTTGGCATTTTGTGTGTTGGCTTTAGTGTTGGTTTATATTTTGGCTTTTGTGTTGGCTTATTTGACAAGTTATTTTTTCAATGCATTTAGTGGATTTTTCTCTTTGTCTTTGAAAGTATATGAGTCCATTTTATCACAACATAATGCTAACTGCCATCTTTTTAAGCAACAACAACACACTAAACTTTCAAAAAAAAACTTAAGTACTCTAAGGTACTCTCAACTCTTCCTCTTACCTCTATCCCATGCCTAGTCAAAAACATTTTTTTTTTCAATAAAGGTGAATGGGGGAAGTAGACTATATGTTTAAACTAAAAAAAATCATATAAAGTCATATGTTAACTCTAACACCTACGTTTATCCCATTCTTAGTCGAAAAATATTATATTTTTTTAAAGTTTTCAAAAAATATTTGGAAAGTAGGCTATATATTGAAAACTAATCATCCTATAAAGTCATATATAGACTCAAACCAATGGCTTTTATATCCTTAATTGTTAGAACAAAATATGGAATTTTTGACATTTTATTCCAAAAATGTTCATTTTTTAAATGGACAATATTTTGGAAACTAGGAATTCTACAACAAGTGTGTTTGACATAAATGACAGGTATTTACCCCCTCTACCCACAACCCAAGTCCCATATCTCTGGAACAAAATCCAAAAATGTTTAATTGTGAAAGTATGCGATATTTTGAAAACGTTTCATTCTAAAAGTCATATATAGACTCAAACAAATGTTCTTTAAGTTATTTAACGTTAAAACAAAACTTAACATTTTTTCTTTTCAATTTTCCGAAAAAGTCCAATTTTCAAAATTGTTTATATATTGGAAACTAAGAATTGTACAAAAAAGTTTGTTTAACGTAAATAAAAGGTCTTTACCCCTCTACCTCAAAAATAAATATCAGGACCCTAGGTCAAAAACTGTGCAGTAGTGTTTTTTTGGGGTTCACGGCCCTCCTCCTCCTCACCCTCCTCACAAGATGGCGGCCGTAGCTTAACTTAACCTAGCCTAACCTAAGAAGATGGCGGCCGTAGCTTAACTTAACCTAGCCTAACCTAACAAGATGGCGGCCGTAACTTAACTTAACCTAGCCTAACCTAACAAGATGGCGGCCGTAGCTTAACATAACCTAGCCTAACCTAACAAGATGGCGGCCGTAGCTTAACTTAACCTATCCTAACCTAACAAGATGGTGGCCGTAGCTTAACTTAACCTAGCCTAACCTAACAAGATGGCGGCAGTAGGTTAACTTAACCTAGTCTTACCTAACAAAATGGCGGCCGTAGCTTAACTTAATGGCCTAACTACACTTTTGTTGATATATCCTGAACCCATGGTCGGACTTTGACGAATGAGGTGTCATTGAACTCGGGCTGACACCCCCTTTCCAATAAATAACATATTTCCACCTCAAAGATAAACCCTACCCCTACTAGGGGTGAAATTGTAATTCTTTTGAAAATCTCGCTTTTCAGTGCAACATGTGAGAGTTTGAATGCCAATATGGAATTAATCGTTGTTCCACATAAACTTCATGTATACAACTGAATGCCGCTATGATTTATCATTTTTTGTTTTTGTTTTTGAGTGAAGCTACCATTTATTGCGGAGAAATGTGGAGGAGGGTGTAGAACTCTTTAAAACTACTGGGGTGGGGTGGGGGTAGTATTCATTATTATTCAGCATGAGAGTTTTTTAATTCGTTAAAACGTACAATACATCTATTGTTTTTTATACCCTCATAAATTAGATGTAGAGAATGTCCACCATGATTTAGATCCTCGAGCACACTTTCTGACATATCGTTAAAACGTGTAGGAAGGAATGTCTGAAAATTTTCACTAACACATAGTACACGTTCACCATACATTGTGTCCACTTTTTGAATGTTGATGATACGGAATGGAGTATGCTTTGGTAATTCAGTGAGCTTTTTTCCCTCTAATCCGCAGTTCTGCCCCATAGCATTGAGAATGTTTATTGCAGTAGCCTATAAAGAAACAAAATAATGTCTATTACAGTTTAGCTACAAGTGAACAGAACCACTATATATATATCTTTTTATTCTAAGAGCTTTCCATAATGATAAGAAACAAGAGCTTACCATAATGATGGATTGAGTGTAAGTAAACGTCTTTTGCTGCTTGATGCCACTACTAAAGTGATACTCATACAACAGGCAAGTGAGTTCATGTTTTCGCTGACGTAATCGTATGTTTCCACTCACTTCCTGTGTTGAGCGCGTCTTAGTGGCTAAATTAAAACTCTAGATGAGATGTTTTGCTGACGTAATCCCTTTGACATAATTTGGATAAAATGCATGGGCCAGTCCATAGGGATCAGTCCAAAGGACCCGCCCACTGGGACCCGTCAACAAGGACCCGGCCTCAGGGACCCGTAAAAAATGACTCCTTCAAAAAGGCCCGTCCAAGGTGTGCGTGCGGGGGAACATACGATTACGTCAGCAAAACATCTCATCTAGAGTTTTAAATTTTGCCACTATGGCGCGCTCAACACAGGAAGTGCGTGGAAACATACGATTAAGTCAGCGAAACATGAACTCACTTGTCTGTTGTATGAGTATCACTTTAGTAGTGGCATCAAGCAGCAAAAGACGTTTACTTACACACAATCCATCATTATGGTAAGCTCTTTTTTCTTATCATTATGGAACGCTCTTAGAATAAAATGATATATATAGTGGTTCTGGTCACTTATAGCTAAACTGTAATAGACATTTTTTTGTTTCTTTATAGGCTACTACAATAAACATTCTCAATGCTATGGGGGCAGAACTGCGGATTAGAGAGAAAAAAAGCTCACTGAATTACCAATGCATACTCCATTCCGTATCATCAACATTCAAAAAGTGGACACAATGTATGGTGAACGTGTACTATGTGTTAGTGAAAATTTTCAGACATTCCTTCCTACACGTTTTAATGTTATGTCGGAAAGTGTGCTTGAGGATCTAAATCACGGTGGACATTCTCTATATCTAATTTATGAGGGTATAAAAACAATAGATGTATTGTAGGTTTTAACGAAATAAAAAACTCTCATGCTGAATAATAATTAATACTGTTTTTATTTCTTACTACCCCCACCCCCACCCCAGTAATTTTTAAGAGTTCTACACCCTCCTCTACATTCCTCCACACTAAATGGTAGCTTCACTCAAAAACAAAAACAAAAATGATAAATCATAGCGGCATTCAGTTGTATACATGCACTTTATGTGGAACAACGTTTAATTCCATATTGGCATTCAAACTCTCACATGTTGCACTTGAAAAGCGAGATTTTCTAAAAAATTACAATTTCACCCCTAGTAGGGGTAGATTTTATTTTTGGGGTGGAAATATGTTATTCATTGGAAAGGGGGTGTCAGCCCGAGTTGAATGATACCTCATTCGTCAAAATCCGACCATGGGTTCAGGAAATATCAACAAATGTGTAGGTAGGCCCTTAAGTTAAGCTAGGCCGCCATTTTGTTAGGTTAGACTAGGTTAAGTTAACCTACTGCCGCCATCTTGTTAGGTTAGGCTAGGTTAAGTTAAGCTACGGCCGCCATTTTGTTAGGTTACACTAGGTTAAGTTAAGCTACGGCCGCCATCTTGTTAGGTTAGGCTCGGTTAAGTTAAGTTACGGCCGCCATCTTGTTAGGTTAGGCTAGGTTAAGTTAAGCTACGGCCGCCATCTTGTTAGGTTAGGCTAGGTTAAGTTAAGCTACGGCCGCCATCTTGAGAGGAGGGTGAGGAGGAAGAGGGCCGTGAACCCCAAAAAACCACTACTGCACAGTTTTTGACCTAGGGTCCTGATATTTATTTTTGGGTATTTACGTTAAACAATCTTTTTTGTACAATTCTTAGTTTCCAAAATAAAGACAATTATGAAAATTGGACTTTTTTCGGAAAAATGAAAAAAAAAGTTAAGTTTTGTTTTAACGTTAAATAACTTAAAGAACATTTGTTTGATTCTATATGTGACTTTTTAGAATGATACGTTGTCAAAATATCGCCTACTTTCACAATTAAACATTTTTGGATTTTGTCCCAGAAATCTGGGACTTGGTTTGTGGGTAGAGGGCGTAAATACCTGTCATTTATGTCAAACACACTTTTTTGTAAAATTCCTAGTTTCCAAAATATAGTCCATTTTTAAAAATGAACATTTTTAGAAAAAAAATGTAAAAAATTCCATATTTTGTTCTAACAATTAAGGATATAAAAGCCTTTGGTTTGAGTCTATATATGACTTTATAGGATGATTAGTTTTCAATATATAGCCTACTTTCCAAATATTTTTTTGAAAAAGTTTACAAAATATAATATTTTTCGACTAAGAATGGGATAAACGTAGGTGTTAGAGTTAACATATGACTTTGTATGATTTTTTTTAGTTTGAACATATAGTCTACTTCCCCCATTCACCTTTTTAGGAAAAAAAATATAATGTTTTTGACTAGGCATGGGATAGAGGTAAGAGGAAGAGTTGAGAGTACCTTAGAGTACTTAAGTTTTTTTTAGTTTAGTGTGTTGTTGTTGTTGCTTACAAACATGGCAGTAAGCATTATGTTATGATAAAATGCACTCATATACTTTCCAAGACCAAGAGAAAAATCCACTAAAGGCATTGACAAAATAACTTTTCAAATAAGCCAACACAAAAGCCAAAATATTAACCAACACTAAAGCCAACACACAAAAAGCCAACCTAAAAGCCAACACAAAAGCCAACATAAAAGCCAATATACAGAATAAGCCACCAAAAAATGCCAACATAAGACCCCACACATAAACTAATACATAAGCTAATTTGTAAAATGTTAAACACTTGCATGGTATTACATTTTTGGTAATGCATCAATCCCGTACAATTGCGCCATTTAACTTTTTGATACATTATTTAAACAAGATATATTTGTATTAAACGATAAAGCAAACCCGCTGTTTGTAGTGTTAGTGTATATCAACAAATGTCTTCATTATTGGAATGCATACTAGTAGATGAGCGAGTTGTCATATTGACCGTTAGGTAGAATGCTGGTAGTTAAGTGGGTGTAGATAAGGACCGCTAGATAGCATGCTGATCGTTCAGTAATGATATAGAGCGTAAGGTACCATGCTGTCGTTCTGGTAGTTCTCATAGTCACCGCTAGATAGCGGAAACATACTTTGCGTGTCGTATGTGGCTATTTGACAAAGTTATACTGCGTGAAAAACGTGCTCGTATAAGCTGTGTATATAAATTTAATATATAAATAACCATTAAGTGTTTACAACTAACATGTATAGCCTTGTATAAGGGATATAGGGGTCCTTAGCAAGAGAGAGTGTCTAGCACATGAGTGTATAGCCTTTTGATATGCAGTAAGTACCTGATAACCTTCAGTAGGGTGTAAGAATGTTTTCAGTTGACTACTACATTTAACAGTGATCACGTTGTGAAAGATCGTCTCACCCACTAGGCTCTAGCCGTGTACTACGTGGTAAGTAGCTGTTGGTCTTGATTAGGTTATATAAGAGGTCTCTTAGCAGGAATATATTCAGTTGATTACTAACTTATCCAGTGTTCACATCGTGAAAGACCGCCTCACTGACCAGCCTACAGCCTTGTGATACGCAGTAAGCAGTAAATTTAACAATGCATACAATGGACGTCGTCATGAAGAATGTTGTAATGTTGTGTCAGCAGATAAAAGACAAAAAACTGAGCCTACAAAACATTACCTTCTCTCAATGGTTCCTGATAATAATAGACTTACTGAATATGAAACGTCTTTTCAAGATCGTCTTAAATCGTATTTTATACATTGTGATACGTGTAAGGATTTAAATACATACCTTAAAGAATCCAAACAGCAAATAATACAAGCTATGCAGAAAGAACTAGCAATGCACATGTCAATAAAAGTTAATCTTGTGGCTGAATGTAGATTCATTCATATGTCCAAAAACGAAATTACAGACCGGGCTTTTAAAACACGAAATCAAGCCCTATTTTTGGAAACAGACTAAAGTAGTTTCTTGGAAACACAATTTAAAAAGTTAACTACTGAAATGGAAGAATCTGAGCTAAAAGGCAGTAATTAGGCTTTGTTAGCAGTGGAAGGAGTACGATTGAAATTGAATAAGTATAAACCCTTGCGTGGCAGCACATATATTCCATTACCAGCAGCTGTAAAAGCAAGAAATGCCTGCATTAATCCTCAAAACTTAAAGGATGAAAAGTGTTTTATGTGTGCCATTTTAGCAAAACTGTTTATAAAGAATGCTCACCGCATTAGTAAATACAAGGACATGGAAAACAAGTATGATTTTTCAGTAATATCGTTTCCTACATCACTAGCTGACATCGCCAAATTTGAGAAAGTCAACGACATATCCATCAATGTATTTGGACTGGAAGAAGACAACAAACTGTTTCCTCTAAAGGTTGTGGATCAAGAGTTACAAGACCATCGTGACCTCCTTCTGCTAATTTCTTCATCCGGCCAGAACCACTACGTCTTTATCAAAGATTTTGATAAACTAGTAGGACATCAGATTACCCGCCAAGGACATAAGATATATACGTGTAAACGGTGTTTCACTCACTTTGATAATCAATATGGGCAACAAGGAATGGAAAAATTAAAAGAACATAGAGCTGTGTGTGTCCGGCATGTCATTGCCAGGGTTGAAATGCCCATTAAGGGAACCCGGACTCTAAAAATGATGAAGTTTTCGTTTTTCAGATTATTAGAAAATAAAATACTACAGACTTTCCCCCTTTAAAATGACATATTAATCTCCCCTGTATCTCAACTCCAAATATTAAAAAATAATTTTTCAATAATATGCTGTAGTGTGCGTCACCACATTTCATTTCCATGGATACGTACTTACTGAAAACATACTCAAATCTCTCGGTCTTTCCAAGGAGATAGTAGGCCTATGCATGTAGGACATATTTCTTGGTTTGGCTACATTTTCCGATAGGCAATTGTTTTGTTTGCGTTTGTTATTCCTTGGATAGCCTACTATTGTTGACATGAGTAATTTGGTGGTTAGGCGTAGCTCAAGATTTGTACTGCATTTCTTTAGTGAAACTGTAACTTTCAAAACATGCCTCGATTTAGTACTGTCCCCGTTTACCTGGATAGTAGGCTGTCAGATATCCGCCCCCTCAATCGGATTGCCAACAATCAAACGCACCGGCTCAGCTACATCAATGAAAATGGCACTGACAGATACTATCGAGATAAGAGCACAGAAGTTCACAGGAAATCATTGTGGAACACACCAAATAGACGGGGGTTCATAGTTACCGTTACTTACCTCTTAAAAATATCTCGGGGATTGAGTTGACAACAGGATCACTAAAGTCTGTTCACACAATAACCTCCACCATGACATTTAAAAATGAACCAGAACGAAGACGAGAACTTTGAACTGTACAAAAGCTTTATTTCAAATAAAGGGTATGATTTTAATAACACAACAAAATAAACGTGGCTATCAGTAGCCCAAGTCAATCTGACTACGTCCTCCTGTAGGACTTGCAAAATTATCATACAACATGATATAGAACATATTAGCTCTCACGAGCTCCAAATAACGTAATATTCATAACACTATTGGATTGGAAAAGGACGTCAGGGTGTGACATATATAGAGCATTTGGTTTCCTTTTAATAAACATGACAATTTTATTTATAGTCGCAAGGCCAGAGTGTGGACGACCTCACCCGCTGATAACCAGAAGTTGGCACAGCTGCGAGCTACCCTGCAACCTGTTGCATACTGGTCAAATGGACTCCCTTCTCACATGCTACGTTACGTAAGAGTACAGCTTTCTCTCTCAAGCTTTTAAATGTCTACAAGACAACTCACATTTATTTACGCAAATCTTTCAAGTACTTTGCTCACATCCTATTGGATCATTATGTTAATTCCTTAAACTTGTTAAGTTCTCATCCAAATGTTTAATTAGCTCTTAAATGTTTATAACAAAATCACATAAATTATTTATAACAATTAGAAATTGTTTATAATATTTGTCAAAGACAATAAAAATATTCTAAGCACGCCTTTAACATCACTTTCGTTCCACATTATTTTCAAAAATATTTACAGCAATTATTTACAATATTAACATTGAAATTGTTTAAATTATTAATTTAAGAAATACATTAACCACATGTTCATCCAGTTGGTAATTTTCATAATCGTGTTTAATATAATCGACCAATGAAGGTTAGTTATACATATTTATGTCACAATCTGGTTTAATAAAGGTTTTAATAATGATTTGTGACGGTAATCTTCATTCAAAATCTTATCTCAAATTCTTTCAAAACTCGTGTTAATTATAACAGTTAATTCACTTGATTAATTTTCAACGAACTATGACAATCTTATTCCAGCGGAAAATACTTCGCTAACACAATAATGCACAAACTGCATTAAAAATTAGGCCCAAAATTCATCATATATTAATCTATATGGTATCAAAAACTTCCACATAACTTACAAAAACTTCCACAAATAATTCTTTAAGATTAATTCCTGTGGGAACCTCCTTCATTTTCAAGGGCATTATACATCAGGGACTTTCAACATCTGCGCTGCACTAGCGATTATACATTCATAGTTCCACTTAAAAATTCTTATAATCATTAATTGTTTCAAAACTGTTTTTATTTAACCTTCGTGGATTTCATTCATGAACCGAAATGAAGTCAAAACTTGCCAATCACAAACAAATTTAATAGTGAATACGCTTATTTACGCCTGTCTGTTCTATCAAAATTTAAGATTAACATCATAAAAGAATTGTAGTATAAAAATACTATCATCAAATAAAGTGCGACTAAAACTGCAAAGTAGTCGAATAGAATCCAATTAGACTGGGGAATGAAAACATCGTTATATAAATCTCTAATTGAGAAAAACTCCTAACAAAAGTTCTTGACTTTAATGCATTCAATAATTCAATATTAAAGTTAATCTTTCACAAAAGTGTCTATGATGCAATGTTCATTCATAACTGACGATAAATGTCTGTGTTGCAATCAATTCAAATAACGACTAGTATTTCCAAGATCGTCGACAACGCAAGATTTTAACGCTCTAAAATCATTTAAATGTTCTTCCTTCTTGATGATGACAGAAAATTGGTCAAAGTAATTAAACTGGGGTAGAATTACTTTAATAAAGTGACACGCTGTCTGAATTTAAATCTGCCATAAAAATCATTAACTTACATTCAAATCGTGACTACAAAGATATTAATTACAGAAAAATCCAAATATCAGTCTCAACTGATCCAAAATCGTTTAACTATGCCCATGACATAACAATGTCTTAATAAATCGTCGAAAAAGGCATAACTCATCAAGATGTACTGAGAATAGGAATCTCAACAAGAAAATAGGGCAAAATACATGAGGACAAAAATATGGGAAAAATAGTTGCTCAAACATCATTAAGAAACTCAAATACAATAAACGTTCACGACTACCTTATCTGCCGATTGACGTTCCAGAGGAAAATTCCCCAAAGAAGACTGCTGATGGATCCATTTCACCAAATTAAAACTGAGCTCCATCCTCGAAATAGGAAATAGCACCCTCGGAGAATCGAACTGCTTCCTTCTCCGGAAATCGCACTGCTCCTCGAAGACGAATAGACATCCTTCCGGCAATAATCTTCTTTGTGAGTCGGGACAACCCTGACCTCTCTTGAAAAATTCCCTGAAGTTCCAGTAGACAAACGCCATGAAGTTTTTTGTAGAAATTTCCGAAGAAATATTCATATTCAAAGAGTATGAAATCGTTTCTATGGCTGTTCGATAGAATTCAGCCTTTAATCACGAAACATGGGTGTAGATGGTATTCACCGCATGTTCGCTTGTGTGGAATAGCAATTAGCGAAGTTCCATGCTGCTATCTTACTCCTTTGAAATATGTCCCAATTGCATTAAGTCCTTTAGCCTTCCATCTGCTCTTCGGTTGTAGTCATAGAAGAACAAACTGCCGTATTAAATTGCTCCATTATACTGTAGTGTCGTGTAACAAAAGCAATCTGAAGTCTTTCTATTCCACTAGCAGCGTCAGCCGTGGCGTTGATTCTGGCTATACAATAGTGCTTCTCTTGTGGCGAGATAATCACTTTTGTCAGTCGTATAAAACTGCTAATATCCTTCAAACTAATCGGTCGAAATTGTTCAGCTTTTCTATATTACTGCAAGTAGCACTGCACAATCGAATTAGCTTATCGGCGACCGCTAACTGTTCGAAGCTAAACTTGTAGAAGCATTCTAAGGTCCGTTTTAACTTCACCTAGTTTGACTTGGATCTCGTATAATGCAGTGGCTTCACCACGCGTTATAAGGACGACTCTTTTCACTACTGTTCACTTCGACGTCTCACTAAAATGACTGTATAAGAAAAGAACTTTCACAATTATACTTCGATGATCTGAGAATGAGATCTGAGAATGATCGGAGAATGAAAGAGGCTCCTCTCTTCTGCGCAAGCCCTTTTATTAACTTCATGAGGGGCGTTTCCATCCCTTCCAGAGCGTGATACTGCGTCATCGCTAAAAGTTCCAACTTCGTTAATACATGACGGATTTTCAAAATTCAAAAACTGAAAATAAATTTCACCAAAATTCCAAATCAATGCTTCTACTGCAAATGGATTTCCACAATTCTGCATTCCAAAAGTAATAAAAATACCATAGTTTCAGCAATCTCCGTCTTCCTTTAAACTATCGTTCATTGGTTCAAGCCTCCCCTCCAATAGCATAGTTTCTTCCTCAACGGAATTCCTCGTTTCCTGCGACTGCGTCGTAAATCTTGGAACATTCTCGACTAAATGCTGACGTCACTGAGAATCTCAGCTCAAGTAGCCTGCTGGTATAACATTTGCGTCATCCGTGCTTACGTCATGACTACCCACGTCATAACTATGACAGCCATAACTTTCATTAAAATTTCAATATAGCCACCGTGGTCTCTATATAATTCAATTACGGGGGCATTCTCCTCTCACCACGTTTTAAAAACAGTTGCAAATTGTTTTTAAACTCAGTGTTACAAGTATCTCAACTCTCTTGAACACGAAATTGAATTATTACTGGCTTACTCTAGGATAGTATCTTTTTAAATTTCCAGCATTGAACTTGCCGTAAACGACATTATTCTCATCATCGTAGAGTTCATAACAGTTGTTTCCATAAGCGTTCGTAATCCTAAACGGCCCCAGGAACACTAATCCAAATTTGGGGTATATTTTCTTGGTCATATCAGCCTTGACAGGTCTGCGTAATAATACAAGATTTCCAACTTGTAAGGGTGTACCAAAACGTTTTCCAGCTACTCTTTTCAATCGTTTCCCTGCTGCTTTCTGGAGTTGTTCCTTTGCCTTGTCAATCCTCTGCTGCCTTCCTAGGTCGGGATCTCTAGGTATGTGGTTGAAAAGATTATCCCACGGCCTTTCTGGGTTTCTTCCTAGATGAAGTCGCATTGGCACTTCTCCTGTGCTCTCCTGCACTGTAGAATTCAGACATTCCTCAATAAGGGGTACAAATCTCACCCAACCAGAATGATCATTTGGACAGAAAATTCGACAGAATTTCGAAAATTCAGCCATATATCTTTCTGAGGAATTCGATTCTGGGTAACGCACGCTTGAAAATAAGTGCATAATGCCAAGCCTTTCCATATCCGCTGCAAATTCCACGGACGTAAACTGTGTTCCATGATCTGACAGTAGATATTCTGGTTTACCAGCTTTAGGAAATACAGCATTTTCCAGTCTGCTTACTACGTTCCTCGTGTTAGCTTTCTGCATGGGACTCATTGTAACAAATTTTGAGAAAACATCCACGGTCACCAACAAGTATTGGTTACCCTGATATCCCTTCGGACAGGGGCCAAATATATCCGTCGCCATAAGTTCGTTTGGCTTAGAAGGAATCATCGCCTTCGGTTTTCCCTTTAGTAAAGCAGAAGCATACTTTGCTCTTTGACATTTGTCACATGATCGAATGACCTTGGCAATGCTGGAACGCATGTTAGTCCAGATAAATCTCTCTTTAAGAGTATTAAGAGTCTTATCTAAACCGGCATGTCGAGTTGCATGATGAGCTACCCACACTAAATTGACAACAAGTTTAGGTGGCACGACTATTCGGAGTTTTGTATGCGCAGAGTCAGCATACTTGCATACAATGTCTCCACTCAAGACAAAGTGTCGTGAATTTCTCCGTGTAGCTTCATAGTCAACATCCGTATTGTCCATGTAACCCTTGAGGAACCTGTACATTTTCCTTATTGGAGCGTGTCTCTTCTGTGACACACCGATTCGGGCTAACCTCCTAACGGTTTCTTGATCTTCTTGCTCCAATTGTACATGGTGTATCTGCACATTTTTAATAGGGTTACGTGATAGAGCATCAGCCAGTAAGTTATCTTTCCCAGGCTGGTGGACGATAGTGGCGTTAAACTGATGGGTGAACAAAGCCCAACGTGTCAATCTATCACTCGACATGTCAGTTTGCAACATAAACTGTAGTGCTTTATGGTCAGTAATAATTATGACCTTATGTCCCAGCAGGATTTTCTTCCAGGCTTGTAAAGCTGTCACAAAAGCTAACGCTTCAAGCTCTGTCGTGAAGTAGTTTTCCTCGTGCTTTTTCAACTTCCGACTAGTGAACGCAATGTAGTGCTTGTTGTCTGCCTCGTCTTTCTGGTATAAGACTGCACTAATGCCTATTCTCGATGCATCAGACTCAATATAGAACACCTTCTCAAAGTCTGGGTACTCCAGTTTCACATTATTTCTGAGCATCTCTTTTGCTTTCTCAAAAGCCTCGTCTGCAGCGGTACTCCATTTCCATCTGTTGTTCTTCTTGAGTAAGTCATACAGAGGAGCCATAATTTCCGAGTATCTTGGACAGTGGCTGCTAATAAATTGGCATGCACCTACAAATTCTCTGACTTGTTTCACCTTAGTTGGCTTTGGAAATCTCGTGATCGCATCTACTTTTTTCATGTTTGGATGATATCCATCTTTATCAATAGTATGCCCCAAGTAATTTATCTCTTTCTTCAAGAATTGACATTTTCCAAAATTCACCTTGATGTTGGCCTCCCTTAAATTCTTGAACAACTTTCTCAAGTGCACTAAATGTTCTGCAGCGCTGGGTGAAGATACGATTAAATCATCAATGTAGCAGATTACATTTTCTTTCACTTCGTCAGTGAGCTTACTATCAAGTGCTCGAATAAGTGCTGGTCCACTGTTAACCATTCCAAACGGCATTCTGGCAAAGACCCATGACGTCTGGTCAAATAGGAATCCAGTGTACTGCATACTATCCACTTCTAGTTGAACTTGATAAAATGAAGACGTCAAGTCAAGAACGCTGAAACATGCTCTTCCTTTGAATTTTCGAAGCAGATCTCTAATCTTGGGTGGTCTGTCATTTTCTGGAAGAATCTTCAAGTTGATGGTCCTGGCATCGAGACAAAGACGTATCTGACCATTACTTTTCTTCACTACAGTGATGGGGTTTATATAAGACGACGCCTGTTTTCTAATAATCCCGTCTACCTCCATTTTTCTGATTAACCCTCGTACTTCTTGATAGTATTTCTCAGGAATGGGGTATATTCTCTTCTGGTAAGGGGTTTCATCTGTCAGCCTTATCTTGTACTTATAATCCTTAATCAATCCAGGCTTTTCATCGAAAATATCTTGGAATTCCTTTATCAGATCCTCAAATTCCCCCTGAATTTCTTCAAATCCTTCAGTTTTTCTACTGGGTATTTCTTCTAAATTTTCCACTTCATTAATTATTGTATTCAAAATTTCTTCCCTAAGGTCTATTTCCAGACTGTTTTTCACGTCCTGTTCTTCTATCTCTTCTGTGATTATGTACCCATCATTAAAGCTAATACTTCTGTTCTTCATGTCAATAATAGCTCCTACCTTCGATATAAAATCGATTCCAAGCACCATATCAAAATTGATCTTGCTCACCACAATGAAGATCTGTTCATAATTCCTTCCATTGATCTCAAAGTTCAATAACACTTGAATCTTGCATTTCACTGCCTTATCTTGGAATATCCCTCTCACTTTGACGGTAGAAACAGGTAGAACTGTCATGTTCTCTCCTCTTAGCAGACTTTGATAACATTCCTCTGAAATGATGGAAATAATAGCACCAGTATCCATCAGGGCTTTGTACTGCTGTCCATCTATCCGTACAGAAATAATAGGTAATGCACATGGTCTTTCCTCTTTAACAATACCCCTCTCTTCTAGTAAATCTTCATCGGTAACTTCGTATATCTCATTAATCGTAATCAGGTGTGGTGTGGCAATGTATTTACAGGTTCTCACTGTCGTTGAGAAATCGGCGTTTTTTTTGTGTTACCGACCTCAAAATTCTGCTGGCTCGTAGAAGGCCCAGGATCGATTACAACATCCTGCCTTTTCTTTTGATTGTCGGCTTCTTTATCCCTTAATTCTTTTAAGTATTGCTGGCTTTCCTTCTCTCTTTGCTGATACTGATCGGGTGTCATAACCTGACCTTGAGTATTCTGGTTTCTATTTTGGTTTAGGTTATTCCTATTATAATTACGGTTATACCCATTATTGTTGTAATATCTGCCTCTTCCATTGTAGTTTCCTCGGTTGTAGTTCCAACCTCTTCTCTGTTGATACGGTCGGTAACCTTGTGATCTGTTATTTCTAAACTGATTATTCCTGTGAGGACCTACATTGTCAGTTTTCTCCTCCTCTGGCTTGTCAGTTTGTTGGACTTGGTCCATGTATACAGTATTGATTTCTTTAAACTCCTGCCTTTGACCTTTCTGTACTACGTTAGGCATTGGGCTTGTGTAGTCTAACCTTCTCAGTAATTCATCCATGCTGGTTAAATCCCTGATGTTGGACGAAATTATTAGTCTCCTCACCTCAACTGGCAGCATACGAGAAATCGCATCAATTAGTTGCTCCGTGGACAATGGGGGTTGCAAAAATCTCAAGCGGGACAATTGACTCGTAAAGAAATCAGCGTACCGCGTCGGAAGAGTACCTGAGTATTTTCTTGAATACACCTCCGCTCTTAACGAATTCTGCGCTTCTATGGACCAAAATCGTTTGATTAATGCCTCTGCAAACTCGTCAAAGTTACTGAATGTGTATCTAAATGCGCAAAAACCATTCGAGGGGTCCTCCAATCAGATATCTCTCTACTATCTTCATCTCTCTCTCTCTGGGAATGTGAGCTTCGATGAAATAATCTTTGAGATTCCTTACATACTCGATAGGTGTCAAACTATCAGTGTTACTGAATTTTTGCGGTTTATCTTCGAAATTCCCGATGACCGTTACGTTCCTCGGATATGAATCCGGATAGTTTTTCCCACTATCTCGATAGTTCCACTCAGGTTCCATATTCCTCTCGTCATCCTCCTCTCTGAATCTGGATATACGTTCTTCCGGAGTCACGTCTCTCTCTTCTGGATCTAGGTTATATCTTCTGGTATAATTCCTATTCAATTCGCAAGCTACGCCTTCTGTATCCTTGTCAGTGATTTCTGTTAAGACTTTCTTGATTATCTCTTCTTTGTAGTTCTCCATTAAACTAGCCTCTCCTAACTTCAAATTTTGCAGTTTACTCGTCGTTTCATTTACATCAGAGACAACTTTATGAATCTGATCCTTTAATGTTTGCATATCCTGATCTAGTTGTGTTCTATCGTCAACTTGTTTTTCGGATAGCGAATTTATCCTGACGCTTAAATCTTTCCTAATCTGTACTACTTCATTGTTAATTTCTATCTGAGTACTGGCAAGTTTTCTTTCAATCATTTCCTGAATTTGGTTTACATGTTCCCCACTTGACTTATTCCACTCGTCTTTCCATACCGCTACGTTTGCTGTTAACATTTCTGCTATGTCTACTTCGATATCTTCCTTTAATAATCTATTATGGTCTAATACCTGGGTTCTCATGACCTCTACATCATACTTCAACTCTGCTAAAGACGTTGTTGTTCTAACTGATTCATCAACTAACCTAGTCGCTAATGCAGTTATATTACGCGTACAAAGGGTTTTCGAGTTTTCTATTTCTTCCCTGACTTTATTTACATCAGTTTGGACTTTAGTAATGTCTACGAAAACTGTGTTGACTTCTACCTGAATCTTAGTTATGTCACTTTGCACCTCAGTTATGTCCGAATGAATGTTATTAATGTCTACCTGAACATTGGACACATCAGTTCTAGCATTTTGAATTTCTTTTTGGACTTCTTCGACCTTGTCTTGGACAGTCGCAACAGCATTTTTGACAACAACAACTTCGGCTCTAGCACAAGAAATATCCCCTCGGACATTAGCTACACCTAGATTTAACATTGTAAGGTCTTTCTGTACCTTATACACATCAAATTTAACATCATCAACATTTTTATGCACATTAGATACATCTGTGCGGATGTCAGTTACAGTATTTTCAATTCCTAGGGTATTAATCTGTAAACGCGACATATTATCCTCTAAATTAGCAGCACTAGTTTGGATACCTTTCAAACTTTCACCCATGCTAGCTTTCAAATTACTAGCATTCTCCTCCATTCGACTAGTATTCCTAGCTTCCATCTCCTTTATACTTTCATTCAGCATCTGCTTCATACTATTGTTCATGCTAGCTTTCAAATTAGCAGACATATTACTAGCATTCTCCTCCATCCTTGCATTCAAATTAGCAGACAAATTACTAGCATTTTCCTCCATCATCTGCTTCATATTTCTATTCATGTTAGCAGACATCTCCCTCGCACTTTCATTCCTGCTAGCTTTCAACTCTTCTAACATTATCCTCATACTTTCATCTGCCATTACAATATTATTCAAAAATAGACTGCTGTAGGGACATACATCAATAGAGCAAAATAACAACATTTGAGCAACATTTTTCACCATATATAAATTTGATCAATTTTCTGTCTTAAATCTAACTTATAACTACCTTATAATTAACTTTCGAAGATACTTCATGTTGAAACAAACTCCAGCACAAGTTCAAATTTCCCTGGCTCATTTTAAAATATCCTATCACAAATAATTTACATTTACAATCCAAATAATTTAATTTTATCTTTAATATGACTAAAATGTCATAAGCCGGTCAAATAAAATAAGATTCCAGATTATAGGCGATTTTCCTAAGTTTCCAGCCTATTTAACCTTTCTCAAGTTGTATAAGATCTGATCTTTTCTGAGTGTAATTTTCCTAATACAATACAACATTTAATTCCTATATAATCACACTCTTAAATACTACAATTGGCCTAGACATCTAACAAAGAATCAACCTCTTTATTTGAGTCTAATCGAACCTCACGTTTTAGGTTTGCCACTCTTACTAGCGTTCAACCTGGTAATCCAGTTTTGTCGAATCGAGCCCCAACGTTTTAGGTGCGCCAATCTTACTGTCCCCGTTTACCTGGATAGTAGGCTGTCAGATATCCGCCCCCTCAATCGGATTGCCAACAATCAAACGCACCGGCTCAGCTACATCAATGAAAATGGCACTGACAGATACTATCGAGATAAGAGCACAGAAGTTCACAGGAAATCATTGTGGAACACACCAAAATAGACGGGGGTTCATACTTACCGTTACTTACCTCTTAAAAATATCTCGGGGATTGAGTTGACAACAGGATCACTAAAGTCTGTTCACACAATAACCTCCACCATGACATTTAAAAATGAACCAGAACGAAGACGAGAACTTTGAACTGTACAAAAGCTTTATTTCAAATAAAGGGTATGATTTTAATAACACAACAAAATAAACGTGGCTATCAGTAGCCCAAGTCAATCTGACTACGTCCTCCTGTAGGACTTGCAAAATTATCATACAACATGATATAGAACATATTAGCTCTCACGAGCTCCAAATAACGTAATATTCATAACACTATTGGATTGGAAAAGGACGTCAGGGTGTGACATATATAGAGCATTTGGTTTCCTTTTAATAAACATGACAATTGTATTTATAGTCGCAAGGCCAGAGTGTGGATGACCTCACCCGCTGATAACCAGAAGTTGGCACAGCTGCGAGCTACCCTGCAACCTGTTGCATACTGGTCAAATGGACTCCCTTCTCACATGCTACGTTACGTAAGAGTACAGCTTTCTCTCTCAAGCTTTTAAATGTCTACAAGACAACTCACATTTATTTACGCAAATCTTTCAAGTACTTTGCTCACATCCTATTGGATCATTATGTTAATTCCTTAAACTTGTTAAGTTCTCATCCAAATGTTTAATTAGCTCTTAAATGTTTATAACAAAATCACATAAATTATTTATAACAATTAGAAATTGTTTATAATATTTGTCAAAGACAATAAAAATATTCTAAGCACGCCTTTAACATCACTTTCGTTCCACATTATTTTCAAAAATATTTACAGCAATTATTTACAATATTAACATTGAAATTGTTTAAATTATTAATTTAAGAAATACATTAACCACATGTTCATCCGGTTGGTAATTTTCATAATCGTGTTTAATATAATCGACCAATGAAGGTTAGTTATACATATTTATGTCACAATCTGGTTTAATAAAGTTTTTAATAATGATTTGTGACGGTAATCTTCATTCAAAATCTTATCTCAAATTCTTTCAAAACTCGTGTTAATTATAACAGTTAATTCACTTGATTAATTTTCAACGAACTATGACAATCTTATTCCAGCGGAAAATACTTCGCTAACACAATAATGCACAAACTGCATTAAAAATTAGGCCCAAAATTCATCATATATTAATCTATATGGTATCAAAAACTTCCAAACAACTCACTATTTATGCAAGACGTAATAATATTTTGTGAAACTTTCTTAACTGAACCCTTGAACATCACGGGATACTATGCGACTCACGTATTAGCAAAGCATCCCAGGAACGGGCGCCCCTCAGGTGGGATCACCTGCTTCCATAAGGCATCAATAGGACAGCCTATACAAACCCAAGTTACCGAAGATTCAGTTACAGTTCACCTCAAGGACATCACAATAATAGGAGTATACCTTCGCCCCCAGATATCATCTGAGGAAACGGTCGAAAGCATCACCAGAATTTTAGAACATATCGACCAGGAAAAATCAACCATAATGGCAGGTGACTTCAACTGCCGTCTGGATATACCAAACAGAAAAGGAAGAGCCCTAACGGAACTTATGCAAGAAGAGGGCTTCCAACTAATCAACAAGGAAGAAAGTCCCACATACATTGCACACAACGGAACCAGCACCATCGACTTAGTTTTCTATCGCGGAAGAAAGATAAAGCTAAAGGGACACGCAGTGCTGGGAAAGGATTCCTGGGATACTACCAGGAAACACTTACCAGTAAGAGCAACCTTCCAACTCCAAAAGAACCCAGGACGAGAGCCCAAGGAAACGCGAAGATGGACACCCAGACTATTAGACACAGAATCCCTCAGCCAGACCCTTGACCATGGCCAGGTCATGAAACTCATAGAAGAAGGAGAACTGGACACCGCCATGCGAATACTTCAGGACTGTCTATTGGAAGCAACTCCAGGCCCACCTCCAATAAGGAGAAGCAAGCCGTGGTTCGACACAGAATGTTATGAAATAAGAAATAACGTCCTAGGAAGACTTCACAACCTAAAGTGTAAACAGAGTCAGGAAAATCGAGAAAAGTATAATCAGGAAAGAAGGACTTATGTTAACCTACTCCGCGCAAAGAGGAAAGAATACGCACTCCGAAAAGAGCAGCAGCTACTGAGAGAAGCGGAAAATAAACCGTATAGAATCCTAGATGCAAGAAGAAGCACCTTGGTACCAAACATCCCGCTGGAGACATGGGAAGCCCACTTTACAGAACTCCTACAACTGACAGTCTTCGAGCAACAAGACGGACCAAGAGAGCGTACGGAAGGGGAAATGCCACCAACCATAACAGAAGCAGAAGTCTGGTCAGTAATACAGAGAAGCAAGCCTGGAAAAGCAGCAGGACCGGACAACATATCAAATGAAATCATCAAGGCATCACTCCCATACACAATACGAATATGGACAGCCCTATACAACAAATGTATAGAACTCCGAAATATACCGAACTCCTGGAGGAAATCAACAATCAAGATAATATACAAAGGCAGGGGACCACATGATGCACCCGACTCATACAGGGGGATTGCGCTTGAATGTGCAGCCTTCAAGATGTTATCCAGCGTCATACGTGAAAGAATCTTCGAGCAATTAATGGAAGAGACACCAGAGGAACAACACGGATTCATACCAGGAAGATCGACAATCCAAGCAATAGAGAAAGTACTTGGATATATAGGTGAAGCACTAAGTCAACCCAAAGGCAGCGCATACGCGACCTTCGTAGATTATCAAAAAGCCTTTGATGGAGTGAACAGGAACATTCTCATCCAAAAACTGAAGACAGTTCTAGGACCAGAAGACCCTTTCCTTAGCCTCATAACAAGCATACTGCACAGCAACGTAATAAGCATATGTGACGGTCAGCTAGATTCAAGGAACATAAAACAGACAAACGGAGTTCTACAAGGTGACCCTCTAAGCCCGATACTTTTCAACATGCTCACAAACGACGTAGGTCAAAAGATCACAACGGAAGGGGTAAAAATACTGCTCTATGCAGATGACATGGTGATCCTAAGCAAAAACAGGGAAGCGATGCAGCAAGCTATCAATCGGTTAGAGGAATGGACGAATGAAAACGAACTTAAAATAAACCAGAACAAGACAAAAGTAATGAAGTTTCGGAAAGGCGGACGAATTTCCTCGAAGGATGTATTCACATGTGGGGATCACACTTTAGGCATAGCGAAGGCGTACAAATATTTAGGGGTAACTCTGCAGGTCACCAGATTCACCTTCACAAGACATGTTGAGGAAAGATCAATCTCCGCAATAAAAGCCACAATGGAAATCAAAAGACTTCATAGCCTCTCACTAGAAACATCAATTTCACTGTTCAACCTGAAAATAGCCCCAATAGCATCATACGCAATTGAAATAATTTGGCCATACTTGAACTACAAAAACATCAAAGACCTGGATAGAGTTAAAGCCAGATACCTCAAGAAAACACTGTGCGTATCGAAGTACGCCCCAACCAGATTAGTTTATCAACTGGTGGGAACAAACACATTTATAGAAGACCTAATATTAAAACACAACCTGATTCAAACACAAGCATGCATCAAGTTCCTGGAAGAAAGAGCCCAGAAATCAACAGAAATAGACCCCGAATTCTACCGCACCCCAGCCATGAAGGAGAAAGAATGGAGATCAGCCGGCTATGAACTACGACACCTCTACACCCGAGGAGCAATACACGGCTTTCACCATAAAATCTGCAACAGGAAAGATTACCACAACGCCGACAGTCAATGCAGCTGTGAACTCTGCAACCAATGCTGCACACAGTATCACCTATTTGAATGTACAAAAAGAACAATGCCAATCTCGTACTATGCAAAGGACGAGTGTCAATGATATCTGTTATGTAATAATTCTGTACACATTGTGTTTAATTCCAATAATAATAAAAACTTCCACATAACTTACAAAAACTTCCTCAAATAATTCTTTAACATTAATTCCTGTGCGAACCTTCTTCATATTCAAGGGCATTATACATCAGCGACTTTCAACATCTGCGCTGCACTAGCGATTATACATTCATAGTTCCACTTAAAAATTCTTATAATCATTAATTGTTTCAAAACTGTTTTTATTTAACCTTCGTGGATTTCATTCATGAACCGAAATGAAGTCAAAACTTGCCAATCACAAACAAATTTAATAGTGAATACGCTTATTTACGCCTGTCTGTTCTATCAAAATTTAAGATTAACATCATAAAAGAATTGTAGTATAAAAATACTATCATCAAATAAAGTGCGACTAAAACTGCAAAGTAGTCGAATAGAATCCAATTAGACTGGGGAATGAAAACATCGTTATATAAATCTCTAATTGAGAAAAACTCCTAACAAAAGTTCTTGACTTTAATGCATTCAATAATTCAATATTAAAGTTAATCTTTCACAAAAGTGTCTATGATGCAATGTTCATTCATAACTGACGATAAATGTCTGTGTTGCAATCAATTCAAATAACGACTAGTATTTCCAAGATCGTCGACAACGCAAGATTTTAACGCTCTAAAATCATTTAAATGTTCTTCCTTCTTGATGATGACAGAAAATTGGTCAAAGTAATTAAACTGGGGTAGAATTACTTTAATAAAGTGACACGCTGTCTGAATTTAAATCTGCCATAAAAATCATTAACTTACAGTCAAATCGTGACTACAAAAATATTAATTACAGAAAAATCCAAATATCAGTCTCAACTGATCCAAAATCGTTTAACTATGCCCATGACATAACAATGTCTTAATAAATCGTCGAAAAAGGCATAACTCATCAAGATGTACTGAGAATAGGAATCTCAACAAGAAAATAGGGCAAAATACATGAGGACAAAAATATGGGAAAAATAGTTGCTCAAACATCATTAAGAAACTCAAATACAATAAACGTTCACGACTACCTTATCTGCCGATTGACGTTCCAGAGGAAAATTCCCCAAAGAAGACTGCTGATGGATCCATTTCACCAAGTTAAAGCTGAGCTCCATCCTCGAAATAGGAAATAGCACCCTCGGAGAATCGAACTGCTTCCTTCTCCGGAAATCGCACTGCTCCTCGAAGACGAATAGACATCCTTCCGGCAATAATCTTCTTTGTGAGTCGGGACAACCCTGACCTCTCTTGAAAAATTCCCTGAAGTTCCAGTAGACAAACGCCATGAAGTTTTTTGTAGAAATTTCCGAAGAAATATTCATATTCAAAGAGTATGAAATCGTTTCTATGGCTGTTCGATAGAATTCAGCCTTTAATCACGAAACATGGGTGTAGATGGTATTCACCGCATGTTCGCTTGTGTGGAATAGCAATTAGCGAAGTTCCATGCTGCTATCTTACTCCTTTGAAATATGTCCCAATTGCATTAAGTCCTTTAGCCTTCCATCTGCTCTTCGGTTGTAGTCATAGAAGAACAAACTGCCGTATTAAATTGCTCCATTATACTGTAGTGTCGTGTAACAAAAGCAATCTGAAGTCTTTCTATTCCACTAGCAGCGTCAGCCGTGGCGTTGATTCTGGCTATACAATAGTGCTTCTCTTGTGGCGAGATAATCACTTTTGTCAGTCGTATAAAACTGCTAATATCCTTCAAACTAATCGGTCGAAATTGTTCAGCTTTTCTATATTACTGCATGTAGCACTGCACAATCGAATTAGCTTATCGGCGACCGCTAACTGTTCGAAGCTAAACTTGTAGAAGCATTCTAAGGTCCGTTTTAACTTCACCTAGTTTGACTTGGATCTCGTATAATGCAGTGGCTTCACCACGCGTTATAAGGACGACTCTTTTCACTACTGTTCACTTCGACGTCTCACTAAAATGACTGTATAAGAAAAGAACTTTCACAATTATACTTCGATGATCTGAGAATGAGATCTGAGAATGATCGGAGAATGAAAGAGGCTCCTCTCTTCTGCGCAAGCCCTTTTATTAACTTCATGAGGGGCGTTTCCATCCCTTCCAGAGCGTGATACTGCGTCATCGCTAAAAGTTCCAACTTCGTTAATACATGACGGATTTTCAAAATTCAAAAACTGAAAATAAATTTCACCAAAATTCCAAATCAATGCTTCTACTGCAAATGGATTTCCACAATTCTGCATTCCAAAAGTAATAAAAATACCATAGTTTCAGCAATCTCCGTCTTCCTTTAAACTATCGTTCATTGGTTCAAGCCTCCCCTCCAATAGCATAGTTTCTTCCTCAACGGAATTCCTCGTTTCCTGCGACTGCGTCGTAAATCTTGGAACATTCTCGACTAAATGCTGACGTCACTGAGAATCTCAGCTCAAGTAGCCTGCTGGTATAACATTTGCGTCATCCGTGCTTACGTCATGACTACCCACGTCATAACTATGACAGCCATAACTTTCATTAAAATTTCAATATAGCCACCGTGGTCTCTATATAATTCAATTACGGGGGCAGTAACATCGTTTATAAGAAGAAAAAGCCTACAGGAAGGTACAGAAGTAGTGGCACTATGACAATATCACGCGTTGTTGAAAGCTGTAATTAGGGCATTGTACTTCCACACCCTATCGACTGACGGGAAACCACTACATGGCTTATGCCCTCAAGGTCTCAATTCCTGGTGCAAGAATAACAAATATCAGGGATCTGAACATGTATACAAGCATCTTCACAGTCTACCAGAAGATGTCCTGTAGACAATTAAGCCAATTTTCACAAATTTTTCTCAAACTGAACTATTGAAAAAATGTCTACATTGTCGCACTCAAAATCGAAATGAGAGTCTGATTAATGTAATTTGGACCAGAATCCCAAAACATGTGTTTGTGGAAATTTATATTCTTCACTTTGGAGTATATGATGCCATTACCACCTACAACAATGGAAACATTATAAAGTGTGATATGCTGCAGAAGATGGGACTGACGACAGGAAAGTACATGGTCAATGCGATGATGTCAATCGACAATGAGAGAAAATGGAATGCTGAAAGAAAAGAAAAGGAGTGTGAGAGGAAAGCTAGACAAAGAATGAAAGCTGTAAAGAGATGGCTAGATGAGGAGATGTCTAGTGACACTGATAACCCCTCTTATGGTGCTCGACTTCATTAGAAAGTTAGGTCAACTTTGAACCTCGTTTTTCACAATTCCATTTTTATGCCATATAAGGACCATTTTATCTTAAACTATTAAAGATAGAGACTTCAAATTTTCAAAGATTGTAAACAATGTCAATCTACACCTTCTCTCATAGCCTTTTAGTCATACACAATCTATGGCAGATTTTATAGCGATGAAATTAAGCCAATAAATATTTTGAGAAAATCAAAAATTAATTAATTAATATCTTCCCAGAAAACACCCATATATTAATATCCCAATGATGCATGGTGTTAAATATGTATAATAAACCACTGTAAAAATTTGATTCTAGTATTAATAGTTTACGCGAAAATGTTCCCTACATTTAACATTGCAGGTATAGGTGGGTCCGGGTTCCCTTAAAAACCCAATTATGAAATTCGTAAATGTGGAAAAAATGCTTAGAATACCTTACGTTATCTATGCAGATTTTGAAAGTATACTATTACCATATCAATCATGTCTACCTGATCCTGAGGCAAGTTATACAGTGCAATACCAGAGTCATGTGCTATGAGCTTTGGTATATATGTTAAACACTCACCAGCTGTGGAGCACATAAAGACAAACCTTCCGAGCCAACCTGTTATTTATCGTGGACCTTCCACTGCAGAAAAGTTTATGGACTGTTTGATCTCAATAGCTAATGAAATTGATCGTCTTTAGAGCTTAAATGTTCCAAAGGCCTTAACTGAGCATCAAGAAGCAGAGTTCCAATCTTCTGAAACCTGTTATTTGTGTCACAAACCATTTACCAAAGAGGACTGGAAAGTTCGAGACCATTGTCCTGTTACAGGGGAATACCGTGGAAGTCCTCACAATAACTGTAATTTGAGGTGTAAAACACGTAACCCCGTTCCTGTATTTCTACATAATATGAGTGGCTACGACGCAAATTTCATTGTAAAGCAATTGGTGTGTACTACTGAGAGAGTGGACGTTATCCCTAACTCCAAAGAAAAGTACATCTCTTTCACCAAATATGTTGGAAATGTCAAGCTTCGATTTTTGGATACGTTTCGGTTAATGCCTAGTAATTTGAAAAACTTAGTTACCAACTTAACATTATACCCTGAAACAGACAAGTACTTTGGAAAAGAAAATGCAACGCTCATGACTCGTAAAGGTGTATTTTGTTATGATTAGATTGATTCATGGGAAAAGTTAAGTGAAACGTGTTTACCCCCAAAAGAGGCATTCTTAAACAAATTAAGTCAAGAAAATGTTAGTAAAGATGACTATGAGAATGCTAAATATGTCTGGAACCAGTTCATCATTAAAACTCTAGGGGAATATAGCGACCTTTACCTAACTTTAGATGTACTTTTTCTTGCAGACAGCTTTGAAACTTTTCGAAACAAAACACTAGAATCACATCGAGTGGATGCTGCACACTTCTTTACTTCGCCTGGTTTAAGTTTTGAGGCAATGCTCCTTTACACTGGAATTGAACAGGAATTGCTACAGGATTATAATCAGATTCTTTTAATCGAGTCTGGAATACGTGGAGGCATATGCCAGGTGTCTCATCGGTATGCTGAAGCTAACAATAAATACATGGAAACTTATGATTCTGAGAAACCGTCACAGTTTATTACCTAAGATGATGCCAACAACCAATATGGGTGGCCTATGTGTCACTCTCTTCCTTATGGTGGATTTCAGTGGGTTTCTCCAGATACTGTTGATCTAGGAACGTTAAAGGAAGACGATCCTGTGGGATCCATTCTAGACGTTGATTTTGATTACCCATATGACCTTCATGATCTACACAACGATTTACCTTTCCTACCAAAGTGTACACAACCTAAGGATTCGTCTTTGAAAAAACTAATTCCTCATCTTGGATATCGAAGGCGGTACGTTGTTCATTACATGGCACTTAAACAAGCTCTAGATCATGGAGTAAAATTGGTAAAAATTCATCGTGTGTTAAAGTTTAAACAAAGACTTTGGCTAAAGGCATATGTTGATTTTAATAACAACCTTCGAAAACAAGCCAAAAATGATTTTGAAGAAAATCTATACAAATTATTCAACAATGCCATTTTTGGACAAACAATGGAAAATATTCGTAAAAGAATAGACATACGTCTTGTGACTGACAGCAAACAGGCAGAAAGGCTAATAGCAAAGCCGACATTTATTGAGGAAACAATTTATGGTCCTAACCTAGCTGCTTTTCACATGGCTAAACGTAACATTGTATTCAATAAGCCTATATATATTGGAATGTGTATACTGGATATTTCAAAAACTCTCATGCATTCCCAACACTATGATGTCCAGCTACCTTATTATGGCATGGACAATCTTATACTCATGTATATGGATACCGACTCGTTCATTTATTTGGTTAACACCCAAGGTGTATATCAAGACAAGTTGGATTTCCTAGAACACCTGGACACATCTGATTATCCTACTAATCATATATGTTACTCTACATCAAACAAGAAAACGTTGGGGAAATTTAAAGACGAGGCTTGTGGACAAATTATAAAAGCATTTGTTGGACTTAGAGCTAAAATATACGCTTTAGACATAAAGGGTAAAGAAATCAGAAAGATTAAAGGTATTAACAGAGGTGTTGTCAAAAATTGTATAAGCTTTCAAGATTATAAGGATTGTGTCATGAAAAACAATGTAAAAAGAATAACAATGAACATTATCGCTTCTAAACAACATGACATATCATTTATAAGGCTAAACAAAATTGCTTTGTGTCCTGGTGATGGTAAAAGAGTAATTGATACTAATGGTATAGGTACACATGCCTATGGTCATTACTCAATCATTAACCATGCTTAAAGGGTTACGTTATGGATATCAAAATCCTAAAACAAGAAAAAATTTAATATGTGTAAATATTGTAAATGTATTTAAAATGACTAAAAGAAATAAAAGATATTGTATGGACACTGTTTGTACTTTTCTAATTACTTTACACTTCCCACTCCCAATTCTACTGTTAACCTCTAGTAATGTTGAGAAACTACACCTATGTAGCTAAAACTAGGTAGTCAAAAGTATAGTATAACCCATGTATTACCTATATGCTTTGGGATAAGGTATACAGCCTTGATATATGTAATGAAGAAATCGTGTTTGGTAAATATGAACTTTAGACATGGACTAAATCAAAAACATGTAAACAGCAAAATTGAAAAATCCATGTTTCCATACTGACAAAATTCAAAAACTTAAAACTAAAATAAAAAAAAACTGTAAATTGGAAATTGACAAATTGCAATGTATGAAATGTAAAAATGAAAAGGAAAAAAATACGAATAAAAGCTTTTACTTTTTAAAACTTAACTGACGTTGTAATCCTAAGCTGGTTGTGTGTAGCGAACATCTTGCACAGTAGCCACAGTGCAATTGTTAGCTTTACCTTCCTTACTCTCTATAAGAATAGCAAAAAGATAGTTGCATGTGCCCTTATATACTTTGAGTGTGTTGATTAGCCTATGGCTTAGCTTAAAAGGTTATGTTAGGTATAGTTAGGTTAGGTTAGTTTAGGTGAAGTTAGGTGAGGAAATGCTTGGTTCGGTGAACTAAGGTTATGTTAGGTTAGGTAAGGTTAGGTTAGGTGAGGTTAGGTGAAGTTGGGTTAGGCAAAATGGCTGAGGTATGAATTAACCCCACTCTTCTTAGTTTTGCCTCACAAGGCTGAGTGTACCCCATTCCAACTATCAGACCAGAAATTAAATTTATTGGCAAAGTCAGGACTCAAATCCGTGGCTCCACAGTCACAACCAAGAATGCTAGCCACTTTACCATCAAGTGGACTAGATAAGGCTGGTCTTGATTTTACATGTTTAATCAATAATTACATAATAATTATAATAATAATAATAATAATAATGTTAATAATAATAATAATAATAATAAAAACAATAAATATTCCATTTAGCGACTACACGGTCGAACTCCCCCTGTGACATTATTCATGGTCTCAGTGTGTGGCGGCCATCTTGCGCATTAGCCCTTGCGTCAGGTATGACTGGCCCCTCCATTAGAATGACTTAGGGCTGGTTGCGCGCGGCCGCCATCTTGCGCATTAGCCCCTGCGCCAGGATCGGCTTATATTACCTACTATTGTCGATTGCATGCGAGGTTTGTGTGGCGTTCCGGAATATGGAATATGAACGCTCGTTCTCTTTACGTTCAATAGTTATGTCGAGATAATTTATTTTTCACTCTGTTTCGGATTCCTTAGTGAATTTGATTGAGTGGTGTAGGCTATTAATGGATTGAAGAATTGTTTCTTAGCTTGTTAATTCAGTATCGTAGATGCAAATTACATCATCTACGTATCTTTTCCATATTACTATTCCCTTTGTTGAAGTCTTTTCTAAGAACTCATTTTCTAGTGCTTTAATGAAGATGTCAGCGATTAATCCGCTTAGTGGTGATTCCATCGCTAATCCTTCTGTTTGTGTGTACATTTTATTGTCGAATTGAAACACGTTTTGGCCGAGGACGACCCTCAGTAATCAAACAATCTCTTCAGTTTATTTTGCAGAATTGTTGGATTTTAAGTTATTTTCGATAGTGAACACACTTTTATGGAGAGTTCACCCCTTTTCGATCTACTAAAAACACACCCTGTCGAAAACAAGACACAACTTAGCGATACAGCCAAGCTAGATAAAAAAGGGGGCAATTACCGGTGGTTATAGGTAAATGTTATTTGGATCAGGGTACTATGTTCTTTTCTCAGCAATAAACCTAGGCCGATATCCGCGGGAGTATTAAAGGTGCCGGGACGTCTTCAATAGACCGTGTACCGCTTAGATTAAATGGCTTTTTAGTCCACGCGTTGCGAAGATAGTTCCACGGTCTTTAATAGTTGCAGACTCCTGTGTTCAATAGCATACATTCTTATCTAGATTTGGCAACGTCACACAAATAAACATGGCACTGACCTCAGAGAGAACATAGCAACTAAAGGGGGAAGAAGGGGAAAACCAGTTCCGCCCAGTCAACACCCGGGGTAGTCGACTATGACTGGTGCCTGAGGAAACACGCAACTGCTTCAAGTTCCAGTTAAGGAGACAGCCCGATAAGTATAAGCTTGTATTATTACAGTATAACCGTAGTTGATTTTGTATAACCATATAATCACCCCCAACAGACAAATTCCGGATTTTTATCACTATTTTAGAAGTTCACCTAACACTAGATATACCACATTTAGCATACACCGACTCTTGCATTACCAACACTGCAACTAAAGGATTGTACATATTGTATATATTTTTCACCTGTAGTCTCCAACATAGATGTTATAGCCTAAGTGTAATGGATCTGATGATGATCGCTTGACGATTGAAACTGGTCATCCTAGTGTATTCATTAATCTTATGTAATTTATTTCAGGATTAGGGCACAACCCAGCTCTTTTGGGTACGTTCGTTTTGACCGACTGAAAAGCACCAAACTTTTGTTTACTTAGGCAACACTGAAAAACGGCCTCAAACCTCACAATGTCAAAAATTAGTATTAAGGCAGAACTATACACGGACTACACATGCCCAAAACAAAGGATCAGCCTCGTCATATATTCAATATGGTGGTTGAGCGTACGTTACTATCAAAACTTCAAATTATGTAACTCAGGATCCAGTTGCGCAATTACTGCGAAAATTAGTACGAGAGGAGTATGATATAATAGACGTCTGTAGCATTAGTCATTCGTCCATCACACTTAATAAAGCACCATAGCCGCCATCTTTAATAAATAAGACAATACTCCACTATTCATATCGGTTACAAAGACGAAACGCAGCAATTGATTAGTCTAATATAAGATGCTTTACTTGCAGAAGGCACATGATCAAGGATTTGATATATGACGTATCTTTCCACTGTAATCAATTCTTCTGGAGCAAAATCGAAATTACAATGAAGCTTATTAAACAAGGAGGGTTCACCAATGAACATGCGATTGAATTGCTTGATAAGAACAAAGACTTATACTGTACCCATTCCTTTCAGAGGAATGGGTATGCAAAAGCTTTTGTATGAACTAATTGTGTGAACCAAACATATTTAAAACTTGACATTAGTATATTTTATTTAGAACTCTGATAAGTGGTACCTATCCTTCTTGATAAATAAATAAAACCATACAATGCAACAGCGGGAAATGGGTAAAAAGTAATGATATATTGTTGGTTGTTAGCCTAAAGGATCTTCAAGCTTTCATCTCTGAGGCGGACCAAGGCCTTACTCAACCTGTAGAAGAGGGAGGCTACGGCATGCTTGTCAGCGTGATGTGCTTCTTGAGGAGCGTCTCCGCCAGGGAGCAGGCTACGGATCAATTGTTTGATAAAATTGCCAAGACCATACAACTTCTAGATGGATACGACGAGGAAGTGACTGAGGAGGTCAATTTGATGCTTGAGGTAACAGTTGACTTATTTTTAGCATGTCACTGACAATTGAACAACACTCAATATTTTACTATAGCAAGTATTCATTTCCTTTTTATATAAAAATAATAATCTCATTTGTCGGTATAAGGCAGAATGATCCATTAATATTTCAGAGGACCAACATATAACATCAAGGCTGGTCGCATCACACAATTTTTTCTCAGGATCATCCCCTTCTGACCACTGAAAGATGCCACGACATGTGCCACCTCTTTCGACTTGGGGCTTGACTCGAGTACGATTAAATTCACTTGTTTTCATCAGAAACCGGAGGGGCTTTATGGAACAAATTCAGGTTTCTTACGTGAAATTATCACACAGAACTGGTAGCCTGTAACACTAACACTAGATTATTGTTTTCCTCAGTTTTAAAACTGCATTCATCCACTCTGTACGCCAGTCACCACAGTACTTGCCCGTACAGTCCCCATAGCTAGCACATAACTGCGTCCCGTCGAGATAGCTTAAAATGCGCTCCTGGCCACGCCGCGTCTTCCGTGGTTCCAGCCGCATACAAGCTTCCACAGCACCAGACTACACGGTTCCACTTCTGACAGATATGTGCCCGAACTGCTGACGTAGCTACTGCACTCCTGTACTACCCGTAGTCATTGCTAGACCATTACTATGCACGGCCTCTCTGAGCTCTCTCTGGGCTGACACCGAACTCACTTAATTCGCAATATCTGACTGTCTCTCTGAAAGAATAATGACCTTTTAAGTGTGGGGTGACAAGATTATCAACCCCCCACGAGGCAGCCAACACACAACTTCGACAAGCAGTTAACTCTCAAGACAGTGGAACGATCACATGGGGGTCAGATAAGACGTTTGAGTCTTTCTGTCCGTCCCAGTACCAAGTACTTCACCAGGCATCGTCATTTAGGTTTGCGAACATAAGTAGGTTCAGTGATTGCTTAAGAGAAAACTCCCTGGGCAGTAAGGAGAGATTGCGTACAGGTAAAACCTGGCGAATTTGTTCAAAGCCACATGCAGGGGTGTTTATATATAAGTAGGGAAGAAGGTATCATGCCCGTCTTCTCGGCGTGGTTGTTGTCAGCGCCTTGCTGGCTACTAAGCATCGGGGTCCCTAGTACAAGTCTCTGATATCGGAGAAGGGCAGGGGCCTAGGAGTGGGTCCAGGCCTGTCTTCTCCATGGACCGGAAGAGCAGGCAAATGCACTGGCTTCCCTTACAGTTGGCGCGCACCGGCGCCTCCCCTGGCTGCGGGCAGCACCTATTCTACATCTCTCAGGAACCCTAGGTGTGGCACCAATTACATCAGCTGAGACTGACCTGGTTTCGTCCCTCGCTCCCCCTGTCTCACAGGTGCATGGCGACACGTCACCCTCAGTGTCGGTTGATTTATGTGGGTTATTAATATTCACTGCTTTCATTATAAAAATTATAATCAGGATTATTATCGTGTTGAAAGCCATTTCTCATTCTTGCCTTATTAAACGTTATGTATATATTTTTCAGTCGTTCAACACGCTTATACCTAATTATTCCTTATACCTGAAAGATTAGATGAAATTAATAAATTCAACTGGATTACTAGTTTCGATCGTCGAGTATCATCATAAGATCCCTTACACTCTATTAAAACTATGTTAACGAATTGCTTAATTGGCATTCGAAGTGAAAGATCGTGTTCCTCCCGAGCTCGTTAGTGTCCTAAAACGGGTTGTTCTCTGGAGAGATCGCACGAGGGTCGTACTGTGGTATGCGAAGGGAAGTCAGGATCTCCTGTGTTTGTGTGTGCGTACGTAGCACAATAACTTGTGGTTTATATCCCTAGTAATAGCTGCGTTGCTCATTATTGGTGGAGTGGAAATTTAGACCCTGTTACTCCAAATGTGAATCACGCCAATGATCCAGTGGTAGTTCTAGGCGAAGTAAAACATTGAAGAAAGGTATTGCATGTGATGGAGTAATTGAGTAGGCACAACTACTACAATAGTAAGGGTGAAACGCAAAGGTATGGAATGATAAGTGTGGGACAGCAGATAGAAATATGATTAACAGATTAGAGAGACTCAAGTATATTTTGATGACAATAGAATAGACAAGTTTAACAATATGACAAAAACTAAGTATAGGTTTTAAGATTAAGGAGCCATCAGTGGCTTAATAGTAATATTGGAAATTACTATAAAAGAATTGAGAACGTGTTAGAATGTCAAGAGTGCTCTCGAAATATACTTTAATGTATTTAAACTTTGAAAGTGGTGGTCAAACATAGCTAATTAATTTTTTAGAAAGTTTGCCAAGAGAATACGATGGACAAAAATTTAGTGGTCAAAACACACTAAGCATATAACAATTTTTGCTTTTTAAGATAAATATGAGAGACAACTTTGTTATGAGTGGCAGGATTCTGCCGTGGCCAGTACACAAAATCTAGACCACAAAACAGGTATGAGTTTGACAAGTTTAACAAAGTAAGTTAAGATACATTGTGAACATTAAATCTTGAATATAAAAAGAAAACAGAAAGTGAAAGAGCAAACACACATAAAGTTGGACTATACAAAGAAGTTGTGGTATATAAAACTGGAAAAAAGATTATGCAGAATTATAATAGACGTTACATAACAAAAACAGGGGAAACCCTATAAAAAAAGGAGTTTCAAGTTTACAAAAAAAGAGAGCCGGTAAGTTAATGGTTTTTAAGTGACCAGACTAAATAAGATATAAAGTAAGTATGTGAAATGTGCAAATTAAGTACACTTAAATGTTCATCACAGAATGTTGATGTTTGGAAATCTGGGAGCAATATGAATTTGATGGGGTGATTTTGGAGATAAAGATTAGTGTGAACAGAAAGAGTCCTTTTCTTCTTTTTAAAGTTTGTTTGGTTGAACATAGCACTTTGAAACAGGGAAATGCTTCTCAAGAATAAAAAAGGTATAATCCAAAGACGAGACGTTTCTTGGAAGAAGAATTGATAAAATTGCAAAGAAAAATAAGAAAATCCCACGGCGGACTACAAATAGCCATACGAAATATCACAGTGAAGCGAGAGAGTTAAATCCCACGGTGGATTACACTTAAAATGCCAGTAAATACTAGTGTAAATATCATTCATGCCAGCAGGGTGATTTCTGCAATCAAATAGCAATTATTATTATTGTTCGCAATATCCACATCAATCCAGCAGTTACAAGTATAGTCTAAGCCAGGGGTCTCCAAACTACGGCCCGAGGGCCACATCGGGCCCGCGGACAGATTTTGTCCGGCCCGCGGAGAGCTAGCATACTTGAAAACTCCTTTTAGAGAACATTTTTTTATAGCAAATTAAATTTAGTTTACTGAAGTATTCTAATTTTATGTTGAATAATTATTAATATGACATCTACATTGATATGGTCATGGGCTAACTACTCATAACATTGTTGTAGGCTTATTGTTATTGTTTTTGTGATAAGTTGGATAAAGAAACACAGAATTGTAATGAGTAAAGACATGTATAACATGCAGACATATGAAATACTAATGAGATTTATGTAATTGAGATTTTCCACTGACAATAGTTTGTAGTTGTGGACTAATTTTACTTGTACCAATTATTAAAAGAGATTTAAGATGCTCATCAGTTAATTTAGATCTGTAAACATTTTTTGTGTACTTCATTTTGGAGAAGGTCTTCTCACACAAATAAGTAGTACCAAAAACAGAAAACAGCCCACGAGCAAATTTATGCAAATTATCAAATTGTGTCAGTGGAAGACTCTTATAAAATTCCAACAAAGATGAGTTTTGATATTTGTTCTTAATTATATCACTGCACTGTAGTTCAATCATTTCCATTTGAAGTTCCGGGGCTAGGGTTTCAATGTCAGTATCAAAAGGATCCTGAAAAATCTTAATTTGATTCGCAAATGCATCGAAGTCCGAGAAACGAGTATCAAAATTTATTTTCAAAGCACTCAAAGTTTCGATTGCAAAATCGATAGGAAACTCAGTCTCAGTGGTGTGGCTGAATATTTCACATGTTTTAAAATGTGAAAAAGATTTACTTCGTAGTTGTGATTGAAACAGTATCAATTTCTTCCGGAATGATTTGATATTAGTGTATAAATCAGGAAGGTGCTGGTTTTCTCCTTGCAATCTCAAATTCAGTTCGTTCACATGTTTTGTCAAATCAACATAGAATGCTAACTTCCACAGCCATGCGTTGTTTTGTAATTCAGTAAGAGGGCGATGCTTTTCATTCAAAAAATTTCGATCACTGCTCGAAGTTCAAAAAAGCGCTGAAGGACTTTCCCACAACTAAGCCAACGTACGGCAGTATGATAAGGTAAGTCATTTTCTCCAATCTCTTCAATAAATTGTCGGAATTGTCGGTGATTCAGCCCAAAAGATCTCATAAAATTAACAGTTGATATGACTGGTTTCAGAACTTCAGACATATCCAAACATTTTCCGCACAAAGACTGTTGACGAATGATACAATGTAAGACTAATGGTTTAGAACCACCGTCATTTTCTACAGCCTTTGACACAAGAGCGACCACTCCTTTATCTTTCCCACTCATGTTTTTGCCTCCATCAGTTGTAATACATTTCAAGTTTTTCCATCGAAGGTTCTTTTGATTAATGGCCATTTCAACTCCTTTAAAAATATCTGTACCAGTAGTTGTGCCATGAATACTATACATATCAAGAAGTTCTTCATGCACTTCATAGCTTTTATCTACTCCTCGAATATAAATCAACACCTGAGCAGTATCTGACACATCCGTTGACTCATCCAAGGCCAAAGAAAACCACTCAACATCTCCATTTTTGTCGAACAGTTGAGAGGATATATTTTCAGCGATGTTTTCTACCCTTCGAGCCACAGTGTTTGCTGACATACTGACAGTTTTTAATAAATTTACCTTTTCAGGGCACATTTCTTCGGCTGCTGCAATTATGCATTCTTTGATAATTTCTCCATCGGTGAATGGTTTTCCACGTTTTGCAATTTCAAGAGCCACACGAAAGCTGGCACGAGTTGCAGCCTCTTGTTCGGTTTTGAGTTTTGTAAATGAAGATTGCTGCGATTTCAATCCGCGCTTCACAGCTTCGAATTTTTCTGTCCGCAAACAACCTGTATATTTTGAGTAATTTTGAAAATGTTTTGTTTCATAATGACGTTTAATGTTATATTCCTTGAGAACGGCTATGCTTTCATTGCAAATCAAACATAGCGCCTTGTTACTGGACTCAATTACGAAATACTGAATGTTCCACTCATCTTTGAATTTTCTGCATTCACTATCAATTTTTCGCTTCTTTTCCATACTACTAAATCACACACAAAAGCAACAATTCAAATCAAAGTACTGTTACAAGGATGTCTTAAATTACAGATAATGACAGGAAAATTAATAATATGCAGTGTTGCCGTTTTGCGGACTTTAGTCCGATTTGCAGCCATTTTTCAACGTAGCGTACTTTTTCGGACTTTTTTTCATCAGTGGACTATTTCACTTTTTACCACCGGCAACAATGATAATATGGTTTTGGCCCTCGGAACTTACTGGAGTAATCAGTATGGCCCTAAGGCTGGAAAGTTTGGAGACCCCTGGTCTAAGCTGTTATCATTACCTGATTCATCGCATTCATACTCGCGATTAAATAGCCTACGCTTCTATGCGTCCACCGTGAAGTAGCTGTCGACCCCTAACTTTTATATATTACTTACAATTTTATATGTATGGTTTTTTAATACTTGTTTTATTGTAGATAGCTTTATTCTCTGTTATCCCAGAAATTATTAAAGGGTTAGCTTCAGGAAGGGCATCCGGCTGTAAAACAAACTGCAAAACCGTACAAATATGTCAAGTTCTGTAAATTTAGCCTCGGAAACTGTTAGGGCGTTCCCCGGAAGCGACGCGCAAGGGTCCCGCCTGCCCCTTGTGAGAAATGAGCAAAGGCTACCGAGTCATGGGCGCGCTCGGCTGAAGAAGCAAGTCCAGATTAGAATTGGAACCCTGAATTTTGGATCGATGAATGGGAAAGGAAGAGAGGTTGTGGACCTAATGATGAGAAGAAAAATTGGAATTCTGTGTGTCCATGAAACTAGGTGGAAGGGTAATAAAGCAAGAGAGCTTGGAAGTGGCTCTAAATTGTTGTCCAGTGGAGCAAACAGAGCGGGAAGAAATGGTGTTGGAATTATCCTGGCTAACCAGTGTAAACAGAAGAAGTGATCGCTTGATGAGTGTGAAGCTGTGCCTTGGGGAAGGGTTTACCATTGTATGTGCCTATGCTCCTCAAGTTGGCTGTGAGGAGGAAGAAAAAGATGGTTTTTGGAGGGACCTGGAGCAGGAAATTTCTAGTATATCAGCAGATGAAAGGGTATTTCTGGGTGGAGATCTAAATGGACATGGTGGCACCAGTGTGGAAGGGGAAGTAGTGAGGAGAGTGCATGGTGGCTGGGGATTTTGTACGAGAAATGAGGAGGGTGAGAGAGTGCTAAGTTTTGCCTTGGCATTAGATCTAGCAATATGTAACACCTTCTTCAAGAAAAACGAAAGGGAATTGGTGACCTACAAAACTGGAGGAAGAGAGAGCCAAATAGATTTCCTTTTGTGCAGAAGAATGCATTTGAAGGAGGGTAAGAATTGTAAAGTTATTGTGGGGGAACATGTTACACCACAACACAGAGTGCTAGTTATTGATTATGAATTCACGGGCATTAAGAAAAGAACAGCAAGGAAAATTACGCCAAGAATTAAATGGTGGAAATTGAAAGATCCTATTTTGAGAAGTGAATTCAAGGAAAAGGTGTTGCAAGGAACACGGCCAGTGGAAGGAGTTCAGAGATGGTGGACAGTAAATGCAGAAGCAATCATGAAAGCAGGTGTAGAAGTTTTGGGAAGACGTCTGGGAAAGGTGCTCACCTGGATAAAGAAACATGGTGGTGGAATGATGTGGTTCAGGATGCCATCAAGGCAAAACGACAGGCAGAAAAGAAATGGGATGAGTCTGGAAATGACGAAGATAGAGAACACTACAGAAAGGTAAATAAAGTTGTGAAAAGAGCTGTAGGGAAAGCAAAGACAGCTGCATGGAAGGAAGTCTATGAAGAACTAGAGACCACAGAAGGGGAGGCCAAGCTTTTCAGAATCGCTAAGGCACGAGACAGGGCTTCAAAGGATCTCACACACATCAGGCAGATGAAAAGTGAACAAGGAATTGTAATTCAAGATGAAGAGATTAAGAAGAGATGGGAGGAATATTTTGAAAAGTTGCTAAATGAGGAAAATTCCCGGCTTGTGTTTGAGGATGGTATCCCAAATCACAACGTAACAACTGGCATATGGAGGGAAGAGGTTGTAACTGCTATTAGGAAAATGAAATGTGGAAAAGCAACCGGCCCCGATGAAATTCCAGTGGAGGCTTGGAAATGTCTGGATGAAGAGGGCATAGATATGTTGTGGAATCTATTCCAACAGGTACTTCAAGAGGAAGTAATGCCCAAGGAATGGCGGGATAGTACCATAATTCCCATTTATAAGGAGAAAGGTGACATTCAGGATTGTGCAAATTACAGAGGAATAAAACTCATGTCGCACACAATGAAGATCTGGGAGAAAGTTTTTGAAAGTAGGCTTCGGGTAGAGACGACAATAGCAGATAAACAGTTTTGATTTATGCCGGGAAAGGGAACAACAGATGCTATTTTTGCACTTAGGCAGGTCATGGGAAAGCACAGGGAGAAGAGAAAAGAACTACATATGGTGTACATAGACCTAGAGAAAGCGTATGATCGAGTGCCCCGTCAGGAGGTATGGAGATGCATGAGATGCAAGGGAGTACCGGAGAAGTATGTGCGCATTGTTCAGGATATGTACCGTGGAGCAAAGACACGAATTAGAAGCAGTGTAGGATTGTCTGATACTATACCGGTTCAAGTAGGTCTTCACAAAGGATCTGCACTAAGCCCCTATATTTTTGATCTAATAATGGATGTATTCTCTGAAAACTTAACAGAACCAGCTCCTTGGCGTATGCTATTTGCAGATGATATTGTCTTATGTAGCACACACAGGGAAGAGCTTGAATATAAACTGGAATGCTGGAGAAGAGCCATAGAGGACAGATGCCTTAAAATCAGTAGGAATAAGACCGAATACCTGTGCCTTGGAGGAACTGGAAATGAAACTATTCAGATGGATGGTAGGCAGCTACAGGCAAGGGACAGTTTCAAGAATCTGGGATCCACTGTATCTAACGATGGCAATCTACATCTGGAAATTATCCACCGAATTCAGGCTGCCTGGTTAAACTGGAAAAGGTTATCTAGTATTCTCTGTGACAGGAGACTGAATATACAAGTAAAGGGTGAAGCCAATAAAAGTGCAGTGCTATACGGAGCAGAAACTTGGCCAACAGTGTAGTCACAGTGCAAGCGACTGGAAGTAGCTGAAATGAAGATGCTAAGATGGATGTGTGGTGTTACAAGGAACGATCACATCAAAAACAACTTCATACGAGGCAGCGTAAAAGTGACTGAAAGACGCTTGCTCTGGTATGGCCACATTAAGCGCAGGGATGAGAGGCGAGCGCTTGCTCTGGTATGGCCACATTAAGCGCAGGGATGAGGTCTGGAGGTGGAAGGTAAAAGGGAAAGAGGCAGGCCTAGAAGAAGATGGATGGACTGCGTGCATGATGATCTCCGGGAGAAGCAGTTAACAGAAAACACTATTTGGGACCGAGGAAAATGGAAACGACTTGTCAGAAACGTCGACACCGCATGACGGGAAAAGACGAAGAAGAAGAAGATTAAAGTTTATGTTTGGCTTAATAAATTGCGGAAAGCAGCCCCATCGAACATAGTGAAACGAAACACATAAAAATGTAATTACTTAACTTTTGATGATGACGTGCGTAGAACTGTGAAACGTAGAAAATTGTAGCCTTCCAAGAATTAAGGCCTCATGGTGATATAATGTGCAGACAATGGTCAAGTGCTCCCTTGCATGCTCGGACAGTTGCTTCACTGGCTACTCTGTGAACTCAGAAGTGGGGAGGCTCAGAAGAGTGCGAGCACTAAAAAATCTCTCCCATGGAAGAAACTAGAAGGAAGGGTGGGTTAGGACAGGGCAGGCAACAGTAACAAAATATTTTCATATTCAAACATTATAAAATGTGTGGTGAGTGGAATAAAATGGAAGCACTGGATGAGAAGCTATATGTAGGTGGATGATGGAAGCTGTTGTTGCAGTAGTTCAAAGAAGTGCCGTAGGATAGCAGCATAGGTAGATAAGTATAATTATAATTATTACAGAAACAAACTCAGGGGAGAATAAGCATTGGGAAAAATAAATAGATAAATTTTTGAGTTTTTGAATGGTATGGACTCCGTCTTGAGGAACGAATTCATGATGAAAATTAATAAATGTAAAACAAAATATTGGAATGCAGCCGAAATAAATCAGAAACCTCTATGGACATCAACTTGGCAGGTCAAAAGCTAAAGGAAGTGGGAGACTTCTGTTACTTAAGAAGCAAAATAACCAGTGATGGACGAAGCAAAGTGGATATAAAAAGTAGGTTAGCTCATGCAAGGAAAGCATTTCTACAGAAAAGGAATCTATTGACATCGAATATAGATTTAGGTGTTAGGAAATCATTATTGAAAGCGCTCTATGGAAGTGAAACTTGCACTATTGTTGCAGCAGAAAAGAGGAGAATCGAAGGGTTTGAAATGTGGTGTTACAGGAGAATGATGAAGGTCATATGGGAAGATAGGGTTTTAAATGAAGAGGTATTAAGCCGAGTGGGAGAGAAGAGATGTTTCTGGCGACTGCTAATGAAGAGAAGAAATAGGTTGGTAGGTCACGTATTAAGACTCCCAGGAATAGCAAACTTAGGAATGGAAGGAAGGGTCGAGGACAAGAACTGTAGGGGTAGATCAAGGTTAGAATTTGTTAATCAGGTTGCCTCTGATGTAGGGTGTGGTAACTAAGTAGAGATGAAACGACTAGCTCAGGTCAGGGAGGCATGGAGGGCTGCATCAAATCAGTCATAAGACTGAAGACTCAAACAACATCTTTTGGTGTTTAAAAAAATAAGCAAAGTGAAAAGAGAATGAATACAAAGACCAGAACAATGGAATATCTAGCAAATTCCTGTATATTCGAAGAGTATACCATGAAGTGGAAGATTTACCAGAGGCTTTAAAAAGGCGATTGTATGACTATTTTACCGGCATCTTCAGTCAAAGTGCGCGGTATATTCCAGGATAAATCGGTCAAGTGAAAGATCCAAGTATTGTTAGGCTTTGAAATAAATGGACGCACTTATGAGCACATCTTATTGTAAACATCTAACCTCCTTGACTTTCATAGTCAAGGAACTACGAAATTCGACATGCAAGCTACCCTCTGGGTGTCAAATAGCAAAGCTTGCACCAGGCACCCGAGGCCATAAGATATTAATTAATCTTATTGTAGTAAGTAAGATAAATTTTGTCATTGTGCTGGGAACATATTTCATTACTAAGGTTGGTGCAGTGATAGATATGAAGAACCGGATTATTAAATTTAGTGAAGGTTCCATAGATACAGAAGAATCAGAATAAAAGGATGTTGAGAACAATCTAGATATAGAATATAGAGAAGGAATCATAAATAATGTCATAGAAGAGACCGAGAAAGAAGGGGAAGTGTATCCTTTTAAGGCTGAGGGTTTCGAAAACATTCAAAACGAATTTGAAAAAATAATACTGGGTTTTAAAGACATATTTTGTTAGAAATCTTGTTTGATTAAAGATTACAAGTATAGGATTCTTTTAACTGATGATACCCCTTACCAGAAGCGAATTTATCCCATCCCAGAGAAATACTATGAAGAAGTACGAGGGATAATCAAGAAGTTAGAAGCCGATGGCATTATTAAGAAACAAGCATCATCTTACATAAATCCAATTACTATGGTTAAGATGAATAATGGTCAATTACGCGTTTGCCTCGATGCACACACGATAAATTTAAAAGTGTTGAGTGAAATGGACCGACCACCGAAGATCCGTGACCTTTTAAGGAAGTTCAAAGGAAAGGCATGTTTCAGTCTCTTGGACTCGCTGCATCTTTTTATAATTTTTAGCTATAAGAAGAGAGTAAACGTTATACAGGGCCTTTATTCGACCAGCCGACCTGGGTATTCCAAAGGGTCCCTTTTGGTATTGTGAATAGTGGACCAGCCCTAATTAGAGCTCTTGACAGCAAACTAACTGACGAAGTGAAGCAGAATGTTTTATGTTACATCGAATATTTCATTATTTCTTCTGAGAACGTACAGGAACATTCGGTACACCTACGTATGCTTTTTGAGAACTTATGGGAAGTAAATATCAAGATAAATTTTAACAAATGTCACTTTATGCTCGAGAAAATTATGTTTCTTGGACACACTATAGACCAGCTTGGGTATCACCCGAACGTAGAGAAAGTTGAGGCAATCATGAGATTCCCAAAACCCACAAAGGTTAAGCTAGTGCGAGAGTTTGTCGGTGTATGTCAATTCATAAGTAACCACTGTCCAAGATATTCAGAAATCATGGCTCCTCTCTACGATCTTCTTAGAAATAATAATCGTTGAAAATGGACTAGTTCCACAGACAAGGCAATTGAGAAAGCCAAAGAAATGCCGAAACAATATAAAATTAGGATATCCGGATTTTGACCGTATATTTTATATCGAGTCAGACGCTTCACGTGTCGGATTAAGTGCTGTTCTCTATCAGAAAGATGCAGATGGAATTGAGCATTACATCGCATTTACTGGACAGAAATTCAGAAAACACGAAGAGAATTATTTCACCACAGAATTAGAGGAATTGGCTTTTGTGAAAGCTTTACAAGCTTGGAAGAAAATATTAATCGGTCACCTTATTATTATAGTCACCGATCACAAAGCATTACAGCTCATGCTACTAACGGACATGACTAGTGATAGGCTGGCAAGATGGGCTCTGTTTACTCAGCAATTCAACGCTACTATAGTCCACCAGCCTGGTAAAGATAATTGGTTGGCTGAAGCATTATCTCGTAACACTGTAAAGAATTTGCAGATAAACCAGTTACAGTTGGAGGAAGAAGATCTGGAAACCGTGAGAAGATTGGAAAGAATCGGAGTGTCACAGAAGAGACACGCTCAAATATGAAAAATGTATAGGTTTTTGAAAGGGTTTATGGACATAGCAGATCCTGATTATGCATTTACTCAGAGACGCTTGCATCGATACGTGCTTAGCGGAGATCTGGTATGCAAGTATGCAGACGCCGAGCGAATTGTTTAGCCACGTAGTCTAGTCACTAAATTAATTTGGTTAGCACATCACTCTATGGGACATGGAGGTCTAGATAAAACTGTCAGTACCCTCAAGGAGATATTTTTATGGACAAATATGAAAACTTCTGTAGCGGGGATTGTAGGATCATGCGATCAATGCCAGAGAGGAAAATATGCATCTGAATTACTGAAGGGAAGACCCAGAGCTATAATTACTTCCAAACCACGTGAAAATTTTGCTTGTGATATATTTGGTCCGTGACCGAAGAGCTATCGTGGAAACCAGTATGTATTAGTCACTATTGATGTTTTCACTAAATTCGTCACTATGAACCCCATACATGAAGCTAATATCAAACAAGTTGTCAGTAGATTGGAACATGCTGTTTTTCCTAGGGCAGGAAAACTGGAGTATTAATTGTCCGATCATGGTACTCAGTATACCTCAGCAGACTTTGAAGAAGAGATGGATAGATTGGGTGTAAAACACATATTTTCAAGTGTGAGATACCCGGAATCGAACTCAAGCGAGATAATTATGGCTGAATTTTCTAAATTTTGTAGCATATTTTGCCCTAAAGATCACCAGAGTTGGGTAGATATGTGCCAATTATAGAGGAATGTTTCAACTCCACAGTACAGGAAAGCATTGCCGACGTACCGATGTTGCTTCACTTAGAGCGGAATCCAGAGAGACCGTGGGACAACGTGTTCAATTTTATAACAAGCGATCCCGATATTGGAAGGCAAGCGACGATTGACAGAGATAATGAGAACCTTCAGAGAGCAGCTGAGAAGAGCTTGAAACAAGTAGTTGGTAATAGATTCAGCGCACCGTTAGAAATTGGAGACATGGTATTGTTACGTGGACCTGTTATACCAGATGAGGCCATGAAAATATACCCCAAATTTGCCTGCGCGTATGACGGCCGTTCCCCATTGAACATTCGTTTAGAAAGAATTGCTATCAGCTATTTGATGATGAAAATATTATCATACTGGGAAGATTCATCGCCAAGAATTTAAAAAGGTGTTTTGTGAATGTAGGCTGAAAAATAATTCAAAGTTCGAGTTGAGTGACATGTCTAAGGTCTTGATTCGAAGTGATTAAGAACATTTTGGAAACCGTCTTCAACCTGAGTTAACGGGGGAATGCACCTGAAATTTGAATTATTTCTGATAAAAATGATGATATTTTTCCAAGCCTATGATAAAATTTAACTTTGGAAAAGTATTGCTGGATGGTGACAGAAACCGAGTAGGTAGCGAGCTCTACTCAAGTCGAGGTATAATCACGTGATTTGTGATGCTCTAAGACGCGTGCCAAGGTCGTAATCGCCTAGAAACAGAGATTTTGCCGCAAATTGAAGCCATATATTGTTATAAATTGTCCTATTGAATATAAGAAGACAGCCAATTAGAAGAGATTTAATGGAAGGAGGGATTGTCAAAGCCTCATTAATATAATTAAATTATTGCATTTACGCCTTTAGAAAGACATTTTATTATTTGGAATAATGCACAAATTTATAAGAAGATATTATCAGTACTTTGAAAGTCACTGGAAGTACGCAGTACACTGTTATTTTGTATTCATACATGTACGCCCGTAAATTTCCCGCGGCGTCTAAAATGGCGCCAGCAAGAGTTATGCTGGGAGACTGCGAGCAGAAGGAAGGTGTTCTTATGTCTTGAGACTTCGGAGGGAACAGACGTGGTCCGGGAGAATTGGAAACCTGGTGACCCTTAGCCGAGTGCGGAGATAAGGATCTATCTGAAGCCTTGCCATCACGGGCAGAAACTATGTACAGCCGTACTTTGTTCATCAAGTGGAAGTTACTGCAATCAGAGCCGATGCGCATTTTAGTGTTTCGTGAACATTTCCACGAGTTCATTACAGTGAATCTTAATACAGAATAAACCTTTGAGCATCCACGAACAATTATTTGAACATTTAAGTCGCAGATTGTGAAATTTAAGGTGAGCTTTAGACAATTTATTTCTGCAGTGGGGAATAAACGTTTTTCAAGCAGAGGAACATTGTAATACAGTAGTGAAGGCTGATATACTACAAGGGAATGTGAGTTATCAAACATTGTAGTAATTCTTATGAACATTGAGTTCTATAACTACATGAACTACAGTATGACTGCAGATATGAAGATTGGAGGAATATTGAATTACACACTAGAGATGGCAGTCGTTGTGGAGTAGAATTAAGATGCGATTGGGATACGACTAACAGAGTTATGTGCTGACGACATGGAGCAACGTTAACTAAGTAGGTTAGTAGGGGGTTTCTGCCCCAGTTGACGTGGCTGTGCCCAACAAACCAACATAGCCGCCGTGCGAAGTTGAAACATTTAAATAGACTTTTCTCTCGAACCCATGGTCAGAGTTTCACGAATGAGGTGTCGTTGGATTCGAGCTAATGGGGGCTTTGCTCTGGACCACGTATTATATTTTTCAAAAATTTTTAGAAATTTTTAGTTTTCGAAAATAGGCAATAGTTTGAAAACCAAACATGGTAGTACGTTGTGCCATGGTTCAAACGAAAGGTCTCTATGTCCTTTATTTTCTGTAATAAAACGTTTTTATTTTTTATGCTTTTGTGAAAACAGTCCAATTTTGAAATTCCTATATTTTGGAAACTAGAAATTTTACGAAAAAGTTTATTTGACCCCTAAAATAAATTTCAAGTCTCAAGGACAAAAACCTGACAGTAGTATGGTAACACGGGTTCTGCTACACTTAGGAAGTTGTGAGCCCCAGCGACCTTGGAATGGAAGGAGTCATGCTAGGAGGGCGTGCTTGGATTCTTTTTTTCGTCTCGTTGTGCTCTTTACGGGAATGTACGCTAGAGACATGTACGAGGCGTCCTAGGACTCGGGCTCACGCCCCCTTTTTGAAACTATTTTTGAAATTTTGACAAAGGGCCTAACGCCATTCATGTTGAAAAAAAAATTCTTTACCGATACCTGTTTACAATATTCATGAAGCGAAGTGGTTGAGAGAGACGATACTGCTGGGTGTGTGTGTGTGTTTCAATGAACCTATCGCTAACCACAATGGCCATGCTTAATAGAACAATCGATATTTCGGCGGGTCGGTTTATGACAGAACGAGGGTTCGTTTTTCTGATCTTTCCTATGGCAGACGGATGGAGGCTAATATTTGAAAATGTGTGAAGCATGCTAAGATTTTTTACCCCCGAAGGAGATCTTTAACGTGTAAACGATGATGAGAACTTGAGTCTATGTTGGTCGAAGCGAGTACAGAAAACAAACTTGTAGAGGAGCAGACGAGCAGGAGGCGAATGTCATTTGAGCTTATTGGAATGCGCTGATCTGACTTGACAACAAGTGCAAAGAAAAATGACAAAGACGCTTGAAGGTTAAATAATCTGACAATCGTGGTGGCAGGGAAGTGCGAAATGCATGCATACACATGTGAAACCACATGAGGGCTAAACAAGTCACATCCTGTCTTGCTTCGTACGTGACAAAATGCAAGTCCATGTGAAATTTGACCTGCCACAGGTGTTCACCTTGGACGTCAGCTGTCCACGTGTTTGATAACAGGATGTTCAAAGCGTGGGAGAAAATGATTATACATGCAACGTTACATATATAAAGACATGTCGTTATCATTTCCTCTCTCACTTAGGTGACTACCTTTGAAAACATTGCGTTGCGTGAAACCCCTGGTCTTGTTTAACAGTTTTGGTGTTGGTGGAAAATACTTAACCTTGTTGTGAGGTAGGTATATATTTATTCATTTATACATTTATTGATTTATATATATTTACAAGCAATTATTTATTGATTAGGTAAATAATGATTTTATTTATTTATTTCTTTATTTGCAGATAACTGGTATACCTTACATGTCTGAGAGAGAAGAAACCATAGCACTTTTGAGCCCACTAGAAGGAAACAGCAACAAGCCACTGCAAGTGAAGGTGATATGATTTTTTTAAACTAACTTGTTTCATTTTTTTGTTTTATATTTTATTTTATGAAATGCATGTATTAACCTGAATTTAGGTAATTATAGCGGTTTATTTTATTTATTTTTAGAAACTTGGAAAGGAAAGCCTTACCGCCGTAGCAGTTGCTGGAAAAAACCGAAACGCACTAAAGCGAAACCATTGACAAAGGGTGAACTGTTTAAAACTCAGGTAAGTATAACTTAAAAATGCTATTCCATTTTACCACTACTGAAAACTCGTAGACAAAAAAATCATTACCTGTACATGACTGGGACAATGATTGCTTTCTTGATTAATGGCTATGTTGTTGTTGACTGGGAAAAGTACAAGGCCATGTTGGATTTTCAAAAACAAAAGAAATTAATTTAATTTATGGGTGGTTCCCTATGGACTCAACGAATATCCACAGGTTTGAACACGACAATGTGAACAAAATGACATGACATTCATTTTTGTTTATATATTGGTTAAAGGGGGGGATGTAAATGACTGTAGCTTTATAAAAAGAAAATAAGTACGTGGGTTACTGTTAGTGCCAACATACAGTTTATTTTTAATGGTGTTTTGATATATTAATGCCAATTAACGTTAACGTTTTATTTACAAGTATTGATTGATTGATTGAGTGATGGGTTATTTTGTTTGCTTTTAGGTGTCGCCATGTGCCATTAACGTAATGAATAGACAGTGAACAAGCATGCATTATGCTTTAAAGTACTCTGTGCTCTTGTGCAACGTTAATAACTTACAAAAAGATAAAACGTTTTATTATAACACATGGCGTTTATACCAAATACAACAAGTGAGCAAGTTGGTTTATCACGTGGGTTGAATTTAAAATCAGAAAATGATCGTTGGTTAACATTTGAATCCTTGACCTGTAGGCTTTTTGTCGACACATAAACTTGCAAAAGCCGGTTTTATTACTTGGAACGAGACGATGAGGTGCGCTGTCAGTTTTGTCGTATTGAACATTCACACTGGGAAGAAGGGGATGATCCCTTTAGAGGCCGTTTGCGATGGTCTCCTTGTTGTCCTTACATGCTTGGAAAACAAGTGGGTAACCGACCAGTGTATCCATTTTACCGAACCTCAAGGCCACTGTCCGCTACTTGCGTTGTTGAATCACAAATAAATAATAATAATAATAATGATATATTACCAGCCAACAACGGTAGTGTCGATATATGTGGTCCATATGCCATAGACAGTGTTGAATTGGCGTGTGCTTTTGAAAAATTGGGAGTTTGCATGACTAAAGCACTAGCACACCCAGAGTACAGCTCTGTTGAAAAACGTTTAGAATCTTATAAAAATGTTTGACACCTTATCAAACAGCTAAGTGAAGCTGGATTTTTTATACTGGTGAAGGGGATAAAACAATATGTTTTTATTGTGGATTTGCTTTAAAGGATTGCCAAATGTCTGATGACCCTTTTGTGCAACACGCTCGTTGGTTACCAAACTGTAAATACATGGTGTTGCTTAAAGGTCAGGAATTTGTGAACACTATTCGTAAAGAAAACGTGATTGCAGTACAAGACATAAAAGTGCCTTTAGAGTTAGAACACGTGGAGCAAATACATGAGGCTGAAAGAAATGACTTGTCTTACGAACAGATACAAAAGTGTGACCAACAATTATGTAAAATTTGTTATCAAGATGAACTAGGTGTTGTATTTTTGCCTTGTGGACACATGAGAGCATGTGTCAAGTGTGCATTAGAACTTAACACTTGTGCTATTTGCAGAAAAGTAGTATCTGCTACAGTTAGGGCATTTCTTGCATAACTAGTATAATTTATTAGCCATGCATTGTTCAAAATCCCTAATTGCACAATATTATTAAAGCTGTTTTAGAGTGTAATAGATATGCTTTTGTTTTGTTTATAGACTACTACAATGAATGTTTTGAATGCTGTGGGACAATCATGTGGCTTAGAGACAAAGAAGCTCAGCGAATTGCCAACGCATATTCCATTCCGCATTGTCATGATTCGGAAATTGAAAACAGCATATGGTGATCGTGTACTTTGTGTATGTGAAAACTTTGAGACATTTCTACCTATACGGTTTAATGATATGTCGGAGAGTGTTTTTGATGAAGTCAATAATGCTGTACAACCTGTACATTTAATTTATGAAGGTTTTAAAAACAATAGGTGCAGGGTTCGTTTCAATTAAATAAAAAATCAAATGTGAAATAATAATAATGGAAGATATAAGTGATGACAATGGACTGAAAGAAAAATATGTGTATAGAATTATAATGTTTTAGTTTTTAGTATTGTCTTAAAACATATTATCATGAAACCAAAAACATGTATAAAAAGTTTGTAAATAAATGCTAAATGATGTTACAATGCTGTTTTATTTTATACAAAGTTAGTATATTTGAACATTACAGAATATACATGATTATGACAATAGATTCACACTGAATACAAGCCTTTCTCTCTTTACAATAGTCTGTTATAGTTTTAAACACAAGGCTTGTTGTAGATCATTTTATAGCAATGTCCATTCACTGTTGTTTTCGAAAACTGGGGAAGCCGCAATGGTTGTATAGGCATAAAAACTTTATTGTTATTACTATTTAGTCATTTTGATCCTCTTGCATATCAAGAGCAGATGACCTAGTTGTTCCACTCTTTAAAACGACAACTACAACACTACTTCTTGTATAGTTTGTGATGTTGATGGCTCTTGCGACGTGGAAGATGGATTAAAAATAATTTTAAAACAGGGGTTAAACGTTGCTCATTAAACAATGCACTATTTTGAGTAGCAATATGGTTTTCTTGATTTTTTGTCGACGGCAACTGTGTTACATGCAGTACACTACATTGATGATCACTGACATCTAAACCCTCACTATTTTTATTTTTTTGGTCAGCACGACAATGTTTGGAACGTTGCTTTGAAAAACGCCAAATAACAGTTCCATTTTTATTTGTTCGTTTCACAATATATGAATATTCTTTATAGTATGCGTAAGGCTTAGCATACCTAGTCACTGATACTTCCATGTCAACTGTCAAGCATAGACTAAGCTCTAGTAAAGTCAACTTGGTAATAAGAATAAGAGTTTAATGTGAGAGCAAATATGGATCCAAAGAGTTCAGGTAAAAGTGGAAGCAAACAAGCAAATATAAGAACCAAGAGTGGGGGTAAAAGTGGTAAAACTGTTTCCTTTAAATACATTAATGGATATGTTGTTGGCTTTCTCAAATTGTTGTTGTTGTTGTTTTCTGCCAACAAGTTTTTACTGCGTATGACAAGGCTGTATTCTCGTGGGTTAGACAGCCTTTCTTGCTAAGGGTCTCCTATATACCCTAAACGTGGCTATACATGTTAGTTCTGGACATTTAGTGGTTAATTTTATATTGAGTTTTAATAGAGAACTTATACAAGCACGTCTTGCATGTGGTTAAACTTCTTAAGTGTCACATGAAACACGCAAAGTATGTTTCCGCTACCTAGCGGTACATATGAGCACTAACTGTACTACTGGCAGCCGACCTAGCGGAGGATATGAACACTTACTAGTAATATCCAAAGTGAGCTGAGGTTAGGTTAGGTTAGGTTAGGTAAAGTTAGGTTAGCCATCAAAATAAATTACCAAAATAAGCCATCAAAAATAATTGATTTTTACCCCTGAGGTCTTGGGTTCCAAATCGACTATGCACAGAATTTAATTATCATCTGAGAGTTGAAAGGTTAGGTTAGGTTAGGTTAAGTGAAGTTAGGTTAGGTTAGGTTAGTGAGCTGAGGTTAAGTCTTTAAAATTTCCCTCTCTTTCAACTACTTTCCAACACCAAGAAAAAATCCACTAAATACATTGACACAAATAACTTGTCAAATAAGCCAATACAGAAGCCAATACTAAAGCCAACACAAAAAGCCTACACAAAAAGCCAACACGAAAAGCCAACACAAAAAGCCAACACAAAAGCCAACACAAAAAGCCAACACAAAAAGCCAACACGAAAAGCCAACACGAAAAGCCAACACAAAAAGCCAACACAAAAGCCAACATGAAAAGCCAACACAAAAAGCCAACACAAAAGCCAACACAAAAAGCCAACACATAAGCCAATATATAAGCTTATGGTAGGTCACTCCATCAGCAAAACAGTTGTAACTTTTGTAGTGTGAACATCGTACTGACAGGTCAGTTACTACTATGGAACTTATAACAACCAACAAAGGTAGGCTACGTGCACTCTATCAAGGCTACTCCTATAACTATAATCGCCAGAATGTGAATGGAATAATATTCTGGCGATGCTCAAAAGAGAGGTCAACAAAATGTCGAGGCAATCTGAAAAGTAAAAATGGGAAGGTTTTAAGTGTGAGTGTTCATCAATGTAGTGCTCTAAACCAGGGGTCTCCAAACTACGGCCCGAGGGCCACATCCGGCCCGCGGACAGATTTTGTCCGGCCCGCGGAGAGCTAGCATACTTGAAAACTCCTTTTAGAGAACATATTTTTTTATAGCAAATTAAATTTAGTTTACTGAAGTATTCAAATTTTATGTTGAATAATTATTAATATGACATCTACATTGATATGGTCATGGGCTAACTACTCATAGCACTGTTGTAGGCTTATTGTTATTGTTTTTGTGATAAGTTGGATAAAGAAACACAGAATTGTAATGAGTAAAGACATGTATAACATGCAGACATATGAAATACTAATGAGATTTATGTAATTGAGATTTTCCACTGACAATAGTTTGTAGTTGTGGACTAATTTTACTTGTATCAATTATTAAAAGAGATTTAAGATGCTCATCAGTTAATTTAGATCTGTAAACATTTTTTGTGTACTTCATTTTGGAGAAGGTCTTCTCACACAAATAAGTAGTACCAAAAACAGAAAACAGCCCACGAGCAAATTTATGCAAATTATCAAATTGTGTCAGTGGAAGACTCTTATAAAATTCCAACAAAGATGAGTTTTGATATTTGTTCTTAATTATATCACTGCACTGTAGTTCAATCATTTCCATTTGAAGTTCCGGGGCTAGGGTTTCAATGTCAGTATCAAAAGGATCCTGAAAAATCTTAATTTGATTCGCAAAGGCATCGAAGTCCGAGAAACGAGTATCAAAATTTATTTTCAAAGCACTCAAAGTTTCGATTGTAAAATCGATAGGAAACTCAGTCTCAGTGGTGTGGCTGTATATTTCACATGTTTTAAAATGTGAAAAACATTTACTTCGTAGTTGTGATTGAAACAGTACCAATTTCTTCCGGAATGATTTGATATTAGTGTATAAATCAGGAAGATGCTGGTTTTCTCCTTGCAATCTCAAATTCAATTCGTTCACATGTTTTGTCAAATCAACATAGAATGCTAACTTCCACAGCCATGCATTGTTTTGTAATTCAGTAAGATGGCGATGCTTTTCATTCAAAAAATTTCGATCACTGCTCGAAGTTCAAAAAAGCGCTGAAGGACTTTCCCACAACTAAGCCAACGTACGGCAGTATGATAAGGTAAGTCATTTTCTCCAATCTCTTCAATAAATTGTCGGAATTGTCGGTGATTCAGCCCAAAAGATCTCATAAAATTATCAGTTGATATGACTGGTTTCAGAACTTCAGACATATCCAAACATTTTCCGCACAAAGACTGTTGACGAATGATACAATGTAAGACTAATGGTTTAGAACCACCGTCATTTTCTACAGCCTTTGACACAAGAGCGACCACTGCTTTATCTTTCCCACTCATGTTTTTGCCTCCATCAGTTGTAATACATTTCAAGTTTTTCCATCGAAGGTTCTTTTCATTAATGGCCATTTCAACTCCTATAAAAATATCTGTACCAGTAGTTGTGCCATGAATACTATACATATCAAGAAGTTCTTCATGCACTTCATAGCTTTTATCTACTCCTGGAATATAAATCAACACCTGAGCAGTATCTGACACATCCGTTGACTCATCCAAAGCCAAAGAAAACCACTCAACATCTCCATTTTTGTCGAACAGTTGAGAGGATATATTTTCAGCGATATTTTCTACCCTTCGAGCCACAGTGTTTGCTGACATACTGACAGCTTTTAATAAATTTACCTTTTCAGGGCACATTTCTTCGGCTGCTGCAATTATGCATTCTTTGATAATTTCTCCATCGGTGAATGGTTTTCCACGTTTTGCAATTTCAAGAGCCACACGAAAGCTGGCACGAGTTGCAGCCTCTTGTTCGGTTTTGAGTTTTGTAAATGAAGATTGCTGTGATTTCAATCCGCGCTTCACAGCTTCGAATTTTTCTGTCCGCAAACAACCTGTATATTTTGAGTAATTTTGAAATTGTTTGGTTTCATAATGACGTTTAATGTTATATTCCTTGAGAACGGCTATGCTTTCATTGCAAATCAAACATAGCGCCTTGTTACTGGACTCAATTACGAAATACTGAATGTTCCACTCATCTTTGAATTTTCTGCATTCACTATCAATTTTTCGCTTCTTTTCCATACTACTAAATCACACACAAAAGCAACAATTCAAATCAAAGTACTGTTACAATGATGTCTTAAATTACAGATAATGACAGGAAAATTAATAATATGCAGTGTTGCCGTTTTGCGGACTTTAGTCCGATTTGCAGCCTTTTTTCAACGTAGCGTACTTTTTCGGACTTTTTTTCATCAGTGGACTATTTCACTTTTTACCACCGGCAACAATGATAATATGGTTTTGGCCCTCGGAACTTACTGGAGTAATCAGTATGGCCCTAAGGCTGGAAAGTTTGGAGACCCCTGCTCTAAACGAACCACGCTTGCTGTTTACAAACAATTATCAAAAAGCTAAAAATCAAGTTCAAGAAAACGATATTGCGGCTAATGATATTGCAATGTTTGTTCAAAAGGACTTATCATGTCCTCAAAAAGTCATGTTAAGACAGTTGTCAACGTCCAAGAAATCTTCAACACTATCAAAATCAACTCAGACTATAAATAAAGTGGTATTGCAAGAGGATCAAAATGGACTATATAGTAATAGTGATGATGTTCATGATGATAATGATGATCATGATGATGATAATGATGATGATGATGATAATGTAATGGTAATGCTTTGTTTACACCTACAAATCCATTTGTTAAATTTGCATACTGGAACAAACCCAGTAAGCTAATTCAACGGCTTCGACAATTGCATGCTTTACAACAAGCTGGGCATACCGGTCACGATGGGGAAATCAAAGAAATTGAACAAGAGCTTCGTCGTGCTGAAATTATTGTGTAATGCGTCTACAACTTTGTGACCACTTTTACCCCCACTCTTGGTTCTTATATTTGCTTATATGCTTCCACTTTTACCTGAACAACAGAGAACAAATAAGCAGTTAAACATTTAAAGGTAATGGAGCGATCAAAGAGAGTGGTCTTGTGATCGGACCATTTGTGGTAAAGACTCTGACCACCCTGACTCTCCCATCCCTTCCAGGATAACACTCGGTCACTCTACCAGAATTCCAGACCAGGGCGGGTAGAAACATCCCTAACCAAGCCCAAGTCCCCCACTTTAATGTCGGGACTGGAAAGAAACCACTTCTGTCTCCGTTGCAAGGAAGTTAAATATTCCAAGTTCCACCTCTTCCAAAAAGTATTTCGGAGGGCTTCAAGTTTATGCCAAACAATGGGTAGATTAGAATCCCTGTAAGAATTGGGAAGAGAAAGAGGGGCAGAAAGAGAAATGCCTATAAGGAAGTGACCAGGTGTAAGTGGAAGCAGGTCATCAGGGTCATTGGAAAGCGGAGTTAAATAACGAGAATTAACAACACCTTCAATCACAAAATAGCTAGAAGCTGCGAGAAGTATACCTGTAGTAAAGATTGCGATAAGATGCGAAAGAAGAATTAACAAGTTTAAACAAAGCGTATGTATGTATGTATTCTTTATTGTCAGACAGATAGAATCCACTAGTGACAATATAATAATTAACAATAAAATGTACAAGTATATACAAAACAATAACAGCAAACACGAACAAAAAATAGAAATACACTAGTCTATTATAAATCAACAACCACAACCATACAGACACGCACTCAAACATCCGATCTCAAGCATTCATTCATACAATCCCTATGTACAAGAAACATTGAAATAATTACAGAAAAAACAAAACTATCTACAGTAAACGGAAAAATGCAAAAACATAAAATGAAAGATAGAAGAAAAAATCGAAAACTGGGAAAAAAGTAATATAAGAGTGATATTCGAGGATCTAGATAACAGCAAACAAAAAAATACATTACTTCAGTCGCTCGTACATTCAATCAAAAAATCAATCAACCATTCATTCAACCACATGTTCAATCAATCAATCAATCAATCAATAAACGCAAATAGAAAAAACACAAAATGCACACACTATTTTACAGCCCACTCGAGATGTTTCTCATAACAGTTGATAGAGAGTCGAAGTGAATATCAGTAGAACTTTTACTCTCCATCAAGCTGTATGTTGACTGCAACCGGATCAGACATGAATTTTTATGTACATTAATTCTCGATCTGCCCCCATCGAACGTGTGCTTCCGTCTGGTGGTTCTTTGAGGGACGTGAAAACCCAAGTCAGCTAGCAACTGATTCGAGTCAATTCCACCATTTACCAGTTTCCACAGGAATCTCACGTCTCCCACTGTGCGCCGACTGCTCAGTGGAGGAAGACCGTACACGTTGCAATAACTCTCATACTCAGCTCTATGGTACGATCGTCCACCCCTGTAACAGAGCCATTTGACAAATCTCTTTTGCACACGTTCGATGGCGTCTATTTTATTACTGTGAAAAGGATTCCAGATCACACTACAGTACTCCAATTTAGGCCGAATGAGTGACTTAAATAATTTGGATAGAGTTATGTCCGAAAAATAATTTAAACAATTTCTTTTTAAAAATCCCAGGATCCGGAAACTTTCACGACATATTTTTGAAATATGTTCATCGAACGAGAAATTATTTGTGATTGTCACCCCTAAATCCTTAATGGTTGACACTCTACCTAGCGTTTCATTATTAATACAATAATTAAACCTGGGTAGGAGGTTACGTTTCAATGAAACTGACAAAACTTTACACTTTTCAGTATTCAGTTTCAGTTTCCATGTTTCACACCATTCACTGAGTTAGTGTAGGTCTTCTTGCAACAACTCACAGTCATTTATAATACTGATGGGCATATACAGTTTAAGGTCGTCAGCGTACATCAGGCACCTAGAATTATGTATTATACGAGGGATATCATTCACAAAAAGTATAAAGAGCAGATGGACCAATACAGAACCCTGAGGGACACCGGAAGTAACGTTTACAGATTTAGACTTATTGTTATTAATTATAACAGATTGGGTTCTATTCGAGAGGTAACTTTTGAAGAAACGTAAAAGATTACCAGTTATACCAAAATTTGAAATTTTATGAAGCAGTAGGTTGTGATGTACGCTGTCGAAAGCCCTAGAGAAATCAGTATAGATAACATCAGCACTACCACGGTTATTCATAAAGGTGGATACATCATGAGTGAAGACTGCTAGGTTGGTAGCAGTGGATCGCCTAGGAAGGAAGCCGTGCTGAAATTCAGTGATGAATGGTGACACGTGGGCGTACTCTTCGTCCCGAACAATTGATTCAAAGACTCGTGCGAAAATAGACATTAGTGATACTGGTCTGTAATTAACTACTTTCTGCCTGGAGCCTTTCTTTAACACTGGGGTGATATGGACAGATTTCCAGTAATCCGGAAACACTCCTTCACTGATGGCTTGGTTGAAAAGAATATAAAGTGGACGAGATAGCTGGTGGCATAAAGATTTAATTATTTCTATAGGAATGGCATCAGGACCGGGAGACTTGCCAGAGGTTAGATTATGTAATTTATTCTTGATGCAGTCTTCGGAAATATGGAAGTAAGAAATGCTGTCGTTACTGGAGGGTGGCAGATCAGGTAGAGGTGGCGGTATAGAATTTACAGGAAGGAATAAGGTTTCGAAATATTCAGAAAACAGCTCACAGGCAGAGTTTGCATCAGTACTGGTACGTCCGTCGTACTCGAGCGAGACCGGTAATCTGGTGTTCCTAGATCTCTGCTTAATGAAGGACCAAAGTCTGTTCGGATTAGATTTCACACTGGAGTCTATGTCTTCCAGGTAGGCGTCATACTTTCGGTGCTGAATTTCTTTGAATTCGGTCCTCCTGACCACAAATTCAATTCTATGGCATTCCAAAGAAGAGCGTTTCCATTGACGATGAGCCCTATTTTTCGAGTGTAGTGCGCTGATTACATCTGCATCAAACCAAGGTGGATAACGGTAGGGATTAACCTTCACACGAGGAACTGCTTCTCGAACTGCGGACATCAAGAGATCATAAAATATCTCACAATTCTCATTAATGTCGTTCCTGATATCAAGGAGGGACCAGGGGCAATAATCCAGCAAAAATTTCAGGTGGTTCATGTCTGCCTTCTTCCAGTTAAAAATTTCCCTGCGAGGTGGTTTATGAAATAAACTAGTGTCATGAAAATCTATGTTCCATATTAGAGCACTATGGTCGGATGGAATCCACCCCGGTTTTTCTAACTCTACAGACTGAGAGATTTTAGGACTATTAGTAAACAGTAGATCGAGGTAGTTTTGTCCACGGGTGAGATGTGGATTCAATTGATGCAGAGAGAATTCCTCAATTATCTCGCAGAAGATAGAGTTCACTGCACTTTCAGTTAGTTTTGAAGGCACGAGAGAAGGCCCGTCCTGCTGTCCCCATGAGATGTCTGGCACGTTAAAATCACCACACAATATAACGGTATCCTTGTCCTTCAACTGGGCGTGCACCCTGCTGAGAGAGGAATGTAGCTGCTCCAGGTGGTTTAAGGAGGCAGGCGGGGGTAGGTACACACAGCCCACGAACACATTAGACCCTCCTTGGATTTCTAACCAAACAATCTCGCATTCACATTCTAAGTCCGCTCTTCTCCTAGCACGCAACTGAGACTGCGTAGCAATTACAACACCACCCCCATGCCCAGCCCTGTCTCTCCTAAATATGTCATGAGTCCTAGAAAAGGCGAGTTCTGAGTCAAAAAAACTGCCGAAAAGCCAAGACTCATTTAAGGCTATTATTGACATGTTATTAAAATCACTGATGCTCAAATCTATTTTGTCCAGCTTGTTGGCCACGCTCTGAGTGTTCCGAAAGTATATGGACATAGAACTGTTCGAACACGGGCCAGGATTAATTTCTACATCACCTGACAGTAGAAGAAGCATGAAGACTGTGGTCACCGTTGATGTTGATGTGACCGTACCTCTCCTAGTTAAAGGGCTGGCACCTTTTAGCAGCATGGCAGGCGACAATCCAGCAGCAGAGAAACAACAAAAATTAAAACTCCGATTGGAGCACTTCCAGTTTACTGAAGCTTCAAAATTCTTTTCACAAATCATGGACAGCCTCACATCACTACCACTCACAAGAAAAGAACTAGTTACGTGAAAGAATAACATAATAAAACAGCACAAAACAGGAGACCGGAACACACGCACTTCACTCACCGACGCCATCTTGAAACAAGTACATCTATTAAGGATAAGGATATACCAAATAAACAAAGGAACTATGGGAGTAGGAGGCAAGAATGCCATAGGTAACAACCTAGTAGCCATAAACAGTGACCTCAAGTTATAATAAGTATCAAAGGGGTTACTCAGAAAAATACTTAAGTCAGCGAGAAACGTGACATGACGAGCATAAATACAAAAACACATCGAATGTGACGACGAGAAAAAACAAGTTTGTTCATCAATGAACAATAAGATTGCAAAATATGTAAGCAAGGAGGAATACATGAACGCGTGAAAAATACGCAACGATGTTATGAAACAAGAATCGAAGCAGTTGTAGGATACGAGCGTAAGCAAGTGGGAGAGGCAGGCAAACACGGCCTTGACCCACATAGTACAGCGAGATAAGGAATATAAATAGCTGAAAGAGTCCTTAACCGGAACAAGTTTATTTTGGTAATGAGGTGAACGGCTTCTGAAATTACGGAAGCGACTCGCAAGACAATGGTTGGCAATCAGCCAGAGGTGAGATAAGGGAAACTTGCTCTGACCTTTGGCAAGCATACAGGAAATGAACAGCAGTTTGGCCTTACTCAAGCTTGTATACAAACAAGATTGAAAAACAAGCAGTTCGAAATAAACAAACAACACAAGTGAAATCAGCTGAGATTTAAAGCAGATATTCAGGTTGGACGGCATGCAGTCATTCGTGGCTTGGACGTGAAAAACCAATTTAGAGACATAAGAAATAAAGTAAGAACTCAATTTCGCATAATTTTGAGGATTACGGAAACCGACAATTTTCAACAGAAAAAAGCTTAATTCTTCCGAACAGAGAAGAGTAGCTGGGACATTGAGAAGGAGTTTATGCGTAAAAATAGTTATTCTAGATGCTAGAGAATTCAGATTTTCAAGCGGTTTCAAATGCGGCTTCCAATTGTGAGGAAGAGGCAAGGAGTCGGCCGTGGCCATCCTTCTAAATAGCGAAAGAAGTGAAACATAGCTTACAGCGAAGTGATGGAGACTGATAGCCATGGTTTTACACAAGGGGAAGATAGTTTTTGATAGAAAGTTTAAGCAATTACCTGCTATAAAAAATGACATGAGAAGGTAAACGAAGTAACACAAGGCGAGGCGAACTTGAATTGCCATCTTGTGCAGAAGTAAGGCAAAACCATTTAAACAACTTACAAAGGTGGCGTAGTTGTTTACGATGAGACATCGTTTCGGCAAGTGGTTTTCAAAAATATCGAGATCGAAAACATGAGCGTTCTCTTTTTCAGAAATGGGATTTATGTCAGCTGTAACAAAATGACATTGCGATTTGGTTTGAACACTGGGATGTTGGATTTCACCAGTAATAACCCAATCAAAATCGGTGTCTCTGGCGACCACTGTTGAAGATAGCCTACGTGTTTGTTTGCGAAGGCAATTCCAAAAAACATTGGCACTGAAAAGTACATCAATGGGACCTTGAGCATTAAACTGAGGATCAGCTAACCTTAAGTGCGAAGGAATATTTAAACCGGAAGTATTAATAGAGCTGCTAGGAGTGTCCTTGCCAATACTGGTAAGAATGAGACAGTTTAAGTTAAGATTGGTGTTTCTTTGGCAAACGTCTCTGATTTTCAATTTTGAAGACTGCAAGGCTTGAGTTTTCAAATTGTCAATGCCGGATACATTGATGGGAGTAGGCGATGAAGAAAGACCTAGTTTTTTAATTAACGATTGCGAAACAAAGTTGTGAGTTGAAGCGGAATCGAGAAGACCGCGGGTTCGAAACCAATTTCCAAATTTATCTTGGATTTCGAATTGTACAGTGGACAAAAGGGCTTGCGCACTGTGAGAAGTTTCGGCGTTAGAAATGCAGGAAGAAGCATTAGTTTGTTCGGAGCTGCTCTGCATGGAGTTTGAAGAAGCGGGTACTGGTGACCTCGATTTATCTTGAACGTGCAATAAAGAATGGTGCGGTTTTTTGCAATGGAAACAGAGGTTGGAAGACGTACAGTTTGAAGAAGAATGCTTAGGTGACAAGCAGTTGAAGCAATATTTACTATTGAAGACAAACTTCCTTCGATCTTCGACAGACAATTCTTTAAAAGATTTGCACAAGTACAAAATGTGCAACTTTTTGCAGAGCATGCATTTTAAAGATTTGTTGAGCGGCCTGATATGTTCTCTTGGATGGTTAAAAGAAGCAGAACGGGTTTGCTTGTTCTCGACAGATGGGGGCTGGTGACCATTTGAAGAGACAAGTTTTTTCTTTAAAATGCGACACTTATGACTCGTTTCGACATTTTCGCACAGAAATGAGAGTGCTGTAAGGACTTGGCACCGGCTGTTGAGAAACGAGATGAGGTGTTCAAACGAATGTTCCTCTTTGCGAGTGAGTTCGATCTCCCAAGCCTTTAATGTCGAAAAATCGAATCTTGATGTAGCTAGATAAATAAAAATAGTGTCCCACGTTTGGACTGGTTGCTTGAGTTGATATAATGCTCTCACGTGCAATTGAATAGAATCTAACAGGTCACTTAAAGAGGTGACGTCATTAGGTTTGACGACTGGCAGGTTGAACAGACAGCGGATATGACGGGCTACACACAAACGTAAATTACCATATCTCTCTTTAAGGAGATAAAAGGCGATGTGGTAGTTATCTGCGCTTAAAGGCAGTGACTGAACCAAGGCCAAGGCCTCGCCTTCCAAGGACGCACGCAGGAAATAGTACTTATGAATGTCGACAACGTCTGAGTTTTCATGAATAAGGGAGCAGTAGAGTTCATAAAAAGAATACCATTCACCTTCCTGGCCTGAGAAGTGAGGTAGGCTTATCTTTGGAAGTAACGGTTTCAGTTTATCCTTGTGAACTGAAGCGGGTGCGAACTAGGCTGGATTGATGACCCTAGTGTCCGGTTCTGAGATACTGCGGATCAGTTTGTGGGCCTTGGCAATCCCTTCAAAGTACAAGGGTTCAACCTCGTCCCGATCCGATTGAAGTTCTGGGCAAGCGGATTCAATCTCGGTTTGAATTTGATCGTAATAATCATAGAACCGTTCGTACAACTTAAGGCGTTGTGTTAAGATGTCTAAATCACACTCGGCGGGATTTAATTTGTTGATGAAATTTCTGAATCTGGTGAGTTGCCCTTTATAGGAAGAACGTCTGGCAATGAGAGTTTCATCCTTTTCAGTAGGAGCCATGACAAAGTAAGTAAATTAAAATACAACTTACGAAACTGTTGAACCTTGGAGATGCTGTCAGGCTGGCAGCAGCGAATAAGTTGAAAGAACGGGACACACCAAAGGAGACAGGAGCGGCCTCTTTCCCCTTCACAGGCTTTGCACGATGTAGTTATTGCTGAAAGATTCAAAGCAGGTATTAATAATTTACAAGGTATTGTCAAATAATCTTTTAAACAGAAAAAATGACAAATGGACTCTCCCGGGTTTCTGGTACCAAATTTTGGGTAGATTATTGGCTGAGGAATAACCTAACTACCAAGGGAAGATGATAAAGAAAAGGAGGTGGGTTTCGGACTGGAGAAAAAGGATAGAAAAATAGGAGGAGAGTCCCACAAAAGTTATAAATTTAACTTTAAATACACTCAGAGGCGGTTGCCACAGCAAATCCGTTCTCTGATACTTAAGTGGGTAAGGACCTGGTCGAAGCTGACGGGAACCGCAGCTGAGACTTGGGCGGTTTGCCAGAGAATGGCTTTAGCGTATTCCCTCTCAAGCATGCATATGTCTACTATGGGGAAGGGTGATGGTCTGACAAGACAAATAGTAACAGATTTATTGCGTATTAACGAGGGCATGAACCTAGGAAGAGTTAGGAAATCCAGGATCTTGCCTAACTGTAGTATTTGCAAAATGATAAATCCAAAAACAAATATTTAATTTATTTAACAATTCAAAAAAGTCTAATAAATTTGACAAGTATATAGTTTCAATATTTAGTAACAATTTGGGGTCGCAGACCTCCTAACATTTAAATTTTGCTCCAGGCAATGAACAATTCTTTAGGTTTCAAACCTTATATATGTACTAAAATCTTTGTAAGATTTAAAAAAGACAAATGAAGTGATTAAAGTTTAAACATTAAATTGGGTACAAGGAGTGTACTTTAAGAAATCTCTGCGTACCTATCTTAGAAAATGTTACAACTTCAAAATAACAAAGAAAGAGAACAGGTAGAATGAAAGAGAAGTTCCTATAACTTCTTATATTTATGCAGAATTGCTTTTATGATAGCTATGCAAAATAGAGCAGGTCACTTACTGTGAAACCTGAAGAGAAAGTCAAAAGGAAGGTTCTAGACTTCCTATGTTCAAGTAGGAATCACGAGACAAATGGGGCAGTTTCCCTTTCGTTAGACCTAGAAATAATTCACTCATGAGTTGAAAGAATTGTTTTCCCTGCTTATAAGGTAGAAACAATGTAAGCTTGAACCGTGTATGAAACATGTAGTTATGCAGAAATTAATTAATGATAAACAAGCAACATGGAAGGGCACTTCGTTAGAGTGACACCTTATTGGAAATGATCCAGAGTTACAATTTTATTGATATGGTTTTGTTAGTAGAAGGTTTAGGAAAGATCAATTGGGATTGAGGATAAATGTTCATGGCCTTATTTAAGGTAAACGGACGATCGCGACGCGGTTGAAATGTTGAACAAGCACTAGTTCTCACTATAGTTTGTTGAATGGATGAAAAGTTCACTGTAGTAACACAAAAGTTTATGGCAAAGAAAGTTATTGCAATAATGAAAAAGAACTGGTAGCACTAGATAGGCGAAAGTGTATTGCTTGAGAAAGTTGTGTATTGCAATTAAATGTGCCATAGAACATTCCAAAGGTGGAAGAAAATTAGCTATTGAGCTTTAATTCAGAAGGAAGATTCTTCAATTTTCAATAGTATTCTCACAAGTGAGTGAAAAATACATGACGGCAAGACTTGTAGATAAAGTACAGGATCTGGAAGGTTCCAGAACGATCCAAATAGAAGAATGGAGCCAAAGTTAATCCAGCGGAGGAACTAGCTTGGTATTTTATAGACAGCGGGTATTAGATAATATCCCACGTGGTGAGAAGATTTCTCATTTAAATAGCTGAAGAAAAGCTACTTTTTATTAAGGTTGGCTTAGACAGACAAAAGCCCAACATAGCAAATCCCGCGAAGGATGATTACCGCCCCAAATAAGTAATCTCACGCTGTCTATAAAATAATCAATAAAAGCATGTAGATAATAAAACTGATGAAGATGAGGTTAAAACCTTAAGTCTGTACTTATCTTGGTTGCATGTCGAAGGTGAAGTTCCCTTTGACGAATACGTAATGTGCCAACATGGCGTAGAATGTCGAAAGAGCCTCTTGGTTTGAGGAGACTGGCTCTAGTTGAGCCTTGACTGACCGAGTCAACTGCCGACTTACAAGTGAGACCCACTCAGCGAAGCGCGGAGGGTCCAAGGAAGGGAAAAGAGTGGGGGTAGGAAACAAAAGGAGAACATATAAGCATGACCACTATTGTAAACTTAAATTCTCTTGAAGAAATGGTCTTCAAAGAGTTGATAGCTGGCGATGGTGACGAGATCTGGTGGCCAGATGGAAAAGGAAGTCCTCTTGCACCAGGAAGAATTGAGGAGCTTCAGAGATTCGCTGCTAGATGACGCTAGGTGGGTCATGGAAGATATATATCTAGAACAGACTCACAATGACATAAGAGACATGACCATCAAAAAGAAAATAGAAGATCACTGTTGGTGTTTGATAAAGAGGAAGGAATGAACAAGCAAAAGCATTATAAATTATATTCTCTCGTACCGTGTATTCCAAGAATACACCAGGTGGCGGACAAGCGCAACTTCAGTCTACCTCTGACCATCGGAAAGAGAACACCTTTGAGAATGGCGAACGCAGTCTTCGCTGAAACGTCGGGAAACAACAGCCCTACTGGACCACGGCCTAACAAGCCGGATAATCACTTCTTAGATTCTAACGCCGGCCGTGAAAGCCTAAGTTTGTATTTACGTCGACTCTTCGGGGAGGAAACTTCAGTTTCATTTCGACGCTTCGAGAAGCTTCGGAAGAAGAAAGCTACCCTGCTTTCGACGCTTACATTTCTTCTCAGATGCAGAGATTCTCGGACAGTTCCTAAGTTTCTTAGGATGAAAAGACACTTCGGTTCAGCGCAGTCGCACCGCATCTACGACCGGGCCGAGCTCTCGCTATTATGGGAACGGATTCACCACACTCGCAAGGAACTTGCTGGCACTGACAAGACACTTCTTGAACTCCACTTCCGACTCAGCACAGAACTCTCACCGCAGGATTGGGATAAAGTAGACAGCATAACTAACTACTCTATGCAGTCCACCTTCGACCAGGCAAGCAAACGCCAGAAGAACAAAGTCGAGCGCTGCCAGACGGCTCCATCTTCATCTGGTACGGCACTCGAGACCTCCAGCACGGTCGTCAATCTGACGGACCGTAACTTATCTGAAGCGGAAACGACCCTCCTGGCTAAAGGTGGGAATTTTGCGGTCACTCCCCGTATGGGTCCTGTTGAAGACATCATCGCGAACGTTGAAGCAGCTATCCGCTATCTCCCTACAGCGCAGGCAGAAGAAATCCGAGGCGAAAATTCGCGAATTCTTCTGAAAGCACCTGCTACCAAGAGTAACCTCACGGCGATGGAGAGGAAGGCCATAACAACGCTGAACCAAGATGACACCATCGTTATTCTACCGGCTGACAAAGGAAACGCCACTGTCGTCATGAACACCGATTCTTATACCGCCAAGATCTCGGAACTGCTGGATCCTCAGACTTATCTACAGCTGCCTAAAGACCCCACGAACCGTGTATTAAGGGAAACTAACATTCTGAACAAAGCCTCTTCACTACCAGATGATGCCAAGAAGATGACCATCAAGAGTGAAGCCCTGCCTCCTAGACTTTACGGTTTGCCTAAAATTCACAAGGAGAACGTACCATTACGGCCCATCGTAAGTGCCATTGGTTCATCGACCTACAGCCTGGTGAAGCATCTGGCATCCTTACTCCAACCTCACATTGGCAACACACAGACTCACATCATTGATTCCGGCCATTTCATCCAGAAACTCGAGGAGATTGAACTGGAAACCACTGATCGTCTCGTGAGCTTCGACGTGGTGTCCCTCTTCACCAAGGTACCTTTGAGAGACACTCTGCACCACATCTCCCAGATCTTCCCTTCTGACATCGCTGATCTGTTCCGTCACTGCCTCACTGCTAGCTACTCCTTGTGGAATGGTAACTTCTATCAGCAGACCGATGGCGTCGCCATGGGTAGTCCACTGAGCCCGGTTGTTGCTAACTACTTCATGGAGAAGTTTGAAAGCATGGCCCTGGAGACTGCGCCGCTCCAGCCGAAAGTCTGGTTACGGTATGTGGACGATTCATTTGTGGTCTGGAGTCATGGAAAGGAAGAGCTACAACGGTTCCTGGATCACCTAAATGCCAGCATCCAGTTTACCATGGAGAAGGAGAAAAATCACTCTCTCGCCTTCCTTGATGTCATGGTTACGAGAACTCCGGACCTTCGCTTGGGGCACACTGTCTACAGGAAGCCTACCCACACTGACCGGTACCTACAGAAGGCATCGAACCACCACCCTAAATAAAAACACGCCGTCATCAAGACTCTGGTCAACCGTGCTAAGCGTATCTGTGAGTCCCACCACCTGAATGAGGAACTACGTCACCTAAACACAGCTCTCCGCGCCAATGGTTACACCAGTAAGGAGATCCAACGGGCATGTCATCCCAGACGACCGGCGTCCACGGAGAGGGAACGGGATCGGCCGACAGCAGTGACGTACCTCCCGTACGTTCACAAGGTGACTGACCGAATAGGCAAAATACTCCGCCATCATAACATCAGGACCGTATACAGGCCTACGAGACAGATACGCGATTTAATCAGATCTGCCAAGGACAAGCGCCATCCCCATTCCAGTGCGGGCGTCTACAGGGTACCTTGCAGCTGCGGCCAGGTTTATATTGGTACCACGAAGCGCAGTATTGCCACCAGGCTGAAGGAATACGAGCGACACAGCCGGCTGGGCCAGACGGAGAAGTCCTCGGTGGCAGAGCATTCCCTTCTTAAAGGCCATGAGGTTCACTACGGGAGCACAGATGTGCTGTCCAGCACCGTCCACTACCACGCGAGGCTGCAGCGAGAGGCTATTGAAATTTTCAAACACCCGACCAATTTCAACCGGAAAGAAGAGAGCGAACGGGTGAACGAAATCTGGCATCCCGTCCTCAGATCAACTAACATCAAACCATTGGCTGAGCATTGCACACCTCTCGGTACTGGCAGCCAATCAGCGCGCTCCACTCCTGGCGCGGAAAGTTCCGGACCGCGCAGTGAACCGACCCGGTCGCACACTATATATAGCGGTGGCGGACAAGCGCAACTTCAGTCTACCTCTGACCATCGGAAAGCGAACACCCTTGAGAATGGCGAACGCAGTCTTCGCTGAAACGTCGGGAAACAACAGCCCTACTGGACCACGGCCTAACAGCCCGGATAATCACTTCTTAGATTTTAGTGCTATTGTTTTATTTCCTAAATTGTTTTGTTTTATGTATTTGGTATAAGCAGGCAGAGGATTTTGATATTCTTAACTTAACTCTTTAAGCATTGTCAATGATTGAGTAATGACCATAGGCATGAGTACCTATACCATTTGTATCAATTACTCTTTTATCATCACCAGGACACAAAGCAATTTTGTTTAGTCTTATAGATGATATGTCATGTTGTTTAGAAGCGATAATGTTCATTGGTATTCTTTTTACATTGTTTTTCATGAAACAATCCTTATAATCTTGAAAGGTTATACAATTTTTGACAACACCTCTACTAATGCCTTTAATTTTTTGATTTCTTTACCATTTATGTCTAAAGCATACATTTTAGCTATAAGTCCAACAAATGCTTTAATAATTTGTCCACAAGCCTCGTCTTTAAATTTTCCCAACGTTTTCTTGTTTGATATAGAGTAACATATATGATTCGTAGGATAATCACATGTGTCCAAGTGTTCTAGAAAATCCAACTTGTCTTGATATACATCTTGGGTGTTAACCACATAAATGAACGAGTCAGTATCCATATACATGAGTTTAAGATTGTCCATGCCATAATAGGGTAGCAGGACATCATAGTGGTGGGAATACATGAGAGTTTTTGATATATCCAGTATACACATTCCAATATATATAGGCTTATTGAATACAATGTTACGTTTAGCCATGTGGAAAGCACCTAGGTTACGACCATAAATTGTTCTGTTAATAAATGTAGGCTTTGCTATTAGCTTTTCAGCTTTTTTGCTGTCAGTCACAAGACGTATGTCTATTCTTTTACGAATATTTTCCATTGTTTTTCCAAAAATGGCATTGTTGAATAATTTGTATAGATATTTCTCAAAATCATGTTTGGCTTGTTTTCGAAGGTTGTTATTAAAATCAACGTATGGCTTTAGCCAAGGACTTTGTTTAAACATTAACACACGATGAATTTTTACCAATTTTAGTCCATGATCTAAAGCCTGTTTAAGTGCCATATAATGAACAACGTACCGCCTTCGATTTCCAAGATGGGGAATTAGTTTTTTGAGAGACGAATCCTTAGGTTGTGTACACTCTGGTAGGAAAGGTAAATCGTTGTGTAGATCATGAAGGTCGCATGGGTAATCAACATCAACGTCTAGAATGTACCCCACAGGATCGTCTTCCTTTAGTTTTTCTAGATCAACCGTATCTGGAGAAACCCACTGAAATCCAGCATAAGGAAGAGAGTGACACATAGCCCACCCACATTGGTTGTTGGCATCATCATAGGTAATAAACTGCGATGGTTTCTCAGAATCATAGGATTCCATGTATTTATTGTTAGCTTCAGCATACCGATGAGACACATGACATATGCCTCCACGTATTTCAGACTCTATTAAAAGAATCTGATCGTAATCCTGTAGCAATTCTAGTTCAATTCCAGTGTAAAAGAGCATTGCCTCGAAACTTAAACCAGGTGAAGTAAAGAAGTGTGCAGCATCCACTCGGTGTGTTTCTAATGTTTTGTTTCTGAACGTTTCAAAGCTGTCTGCAAGTAGGAGTACATCTGAAGTTAGGTAGAGGTCACTATACCCCTCTAGAGTTTTAATATTGAACTGATTCCATACATTTTTGGCATGTTCATAGTCTTCTTTACTCATATCTTCTTGACTTAATTTGTAAAAGAATGCCTCTTTTGGAGGTAAACACGTTTCACTTAACTTTTCCCATGAATCGAGGTAATCATAACAAAATACACCATTACGAGTCATGAGCATTGCATTTTCCTTTCAAAAGTACTTGTCTGTTTCAGGGTATGATGTTAAATTGGAAACTAAGTTTTCCAAACTACTTGGCATTTACCGAAACGTGTCCACAAATCGAAGCTTAACATTTCCTACATATTTGGTGAAGGAAATGTACTTTTCTTTGGAGTTAGCGATAACATCTACTCTCTCAGTAGTACATCCCAATTGTTTTACTATGGTATTTGCATCGTAGCCACTCATATTATGTAGAAATACAGGAACGGGGTTACGTGTTTTACACCTCAAATTACAGTTATTGTGAGCACTTCCACGGTATTCTCCGGTAATATGGCAATGGTCTCGAACTTTTCAGTCCTCTATGGTAAATGGTTTATGACACAAATAACCGGTTTCAGAACCTTGGAACCCTGCTTCTTGATCCTGAGTTACGGCCTTTGGAACATTTAAGCTGTAAAGGCGATCAATTTCATTAGCTATTGAGATCAAACAGTCCATAAACTTTTCTGCAGCATCAGGTCCACGATAAATAACAGGTTGGCTTGGAAGGTTTGTCTTTATGTGTTCCACAGTAGGTGAGGTATTAACATATATACCAAAGCTCATAGGAACATGACTCTGGTATGGCACAGTATAACTTGCCTCAGGATTGGGTAGACATGTTTGATATGGTAGAAGTATACTTTCAAAATCTGCATAGATAACGTAAGGTATTCTCAACATTTTTTCCACATTTAAGAATTTCACAATTGGGTTTTTAATAGGCATTTCAACCCTAGCAATGTCATGTTGGACACACAATGCTCTATGTTCTTTTAATTTTTCCATTCCTTGTTGTCCATATTGTTTATCAAAGTGAGTAAAACACCGTTTACACGTATATATCTTATGTTCATGGCGGGTAATCTGATGTCCTACTAGTTTATCAAAAAGACGTAGTGGTTCTGACCAGCTGAAGAACTTAGCAGTGTAAGTCACGATGGTCTTGTAGCTCTTGATCCACAACCTTTCGAGAAAACACTTTGTTGTCTTTTTCCAGTCAAAATACATTTATGGATATGTCGTTGGCTTTCTCAAATTTGGGAATGTCAGCTAGTAATGTAGGAAATGATATTAATGAAATCTCATAGTTGGTTCAGTGAACTAAGGTTATGTTAGGTTAGGTAAGGTTAGATTAGGTTAGGTTAGGTGAGGTTAGGTGAAGTTGGGTTAGGCAAAATGGCTGAGGTATGAATTAACACCACTCTTCTTAGTTTTGCCTCACAAGGCTGAGTGTACCCCATTCCAGCTATCAGACCATAAATTAAATTTCTTGGTAAAGCCAGGACTCAGACCGGGGACTCCACAGTGACATCCAAGAATTCTGCCACTTAATCATAAAGTGGATTATATAAGGCTGGTCTTGATTGTACATGATTAATCAATAATTACATAATAATAATAATAATGATAATAATAATAATAAATATTCCATTTAGCGACTACACGGTCGAACTCCCCCTCTGACATTATTCACGGTCTCAGGCGTGGCAGCCAATTTGCCCATTAGCCACTGCACTAGCTCTGACTGACCCCTCCATAAGAATAACATAGGGCCGGTTGCGCGCGGCAGCCATTTTACGCATTAGCCCCTGCGCCAGAACCGCCTTATATTTCCTTCTAGTACATCGTCATTGATATATAGTAAAGACACTTTTCATGAAGTAGAATGTATTCTTATTAATACATATAATTTTATGCCCTTGTCAATCGTCATTGACATATAACACGCCGACACTTTGTCTGGCGCCTTTTTACATTTTCTTATTCCATAGCCGGCCGAAGTCTTAGTCTACCGCTTATATGTATGGCTCATTTGTGTATGTGTGGATGTATGAAGTGTTAGTGTGTATAAAAGTGTGTCAAATATGTGTTATATTGTGCACCCGTAGTCCACTTTACCTGTTTCCCATTATCATTTTGATTTTTCCCCTCTCGTTGCTGCAGTGGTGGAGCTCTTTCTGAAAAAAAATATACAGTGAGTACCACTATCAAAAACATTCTGGCCATGTATGCGCTCGTCGCATCTGTCACGCATTTCTGCCGCGGTGGAGATATCCCTTCGGGTACCTTGTCTCTTAATGTTTCTGTGTGCAAACCGATAGTCGAGTGCCCAATGCACTTCTACGCTCTATCCGTATTTAATTATTGCGTTCTCGAGCTTACGATGCCTTATTGGTATTTTAATGCTGAATCCCCCTTTTCATTCTATGTGTGACTTATATTCTAACTATTTACTAATCTATTCCGAAAAGTATATAATCTTGCCTTATATGATAAAATTTTGGGTTGAGGGCTTGTCTGGTCAGCGTCCTTCCAGACGTCACGTGGTCCCATTCGTACTGGTGCCGGAAACCAGTAGAACTGCCCGTCGTGTGGTGCCCCACCGACTTCACGTTACCATCTTATACTAATGTACTAAGCTAACTTATTAACGATGTGTGTACTGGCCTTTCGCATTCCTCATGATCATGTATTATCGCCTGTGTTGCATATAATCGCTTTACATCGTCAGGTTGGACTTACACTGCCATTTCGCTATTGATCATTTATTTTATATTTCGCCTTTATCGCATATATCGCAGTATCGCTTACTATCATCGGGCGTCCCCGTGAATCATCCATTTATTATCATTATTGGGAGCCTATATTCTCAACGGTCGCTACCGAACATGTAACACTCACGGTACGCTTTACACCGACAGTTAATCTTACGAGCCGCTGCTCGACATTTAAATAGGCTATATCTTATTCATTATATTCATTCATTGCTGCAACTTTCAACGCCCTATGGCGGTGCGGGACTTAGCACCTCTATCAACGCCCCTGGCGATAGTGCATCCTTGTGTCGTCTTACTATATATTGCATTATTTAATTATTCTTTCTTGATGCTTATATCTTCACCTGTGTTCGCAAACAGGACTACGCGCATGTAGAACTTACCCCCACGCATCAGGAGTTTGGACTTCTTAAATCTAACTAAAGAGTCTAGTTATATCTTGGTCATCCTTGGGTGAATCACCTGCTTTTTGGCTAGCGTAAAGCGTCATCGCAGAGAATGCTGGTGCTACCCCATGTTATGGTAATCATTGTGTCGGAAATTGAGGTGGCTGGTCCCCTATCGGACGGTAAGTCTTACCCCAACTGGTCTAGTTTTGTGGTTCATTTTCCCTACTCTATGTCGGGTTTAATAACCTCCGACATTGTGGACCCGAGTTCCGTTACCGTCGTATGAAACTCTGCCCTCCTATGAAACTCTGTCCTTAATATTCTTCGTATCTCGTCACCTCGTGTGATCCCAGATTCTGTGTTCGGGGTGGGATCTTGTGGGAAAGTGTAATTAGTGGAGGGTGTTAACACATTTTGGGGTGTGTTGGATATTGTAGGGCACTATGGTGGAGTCGCATCGACCTCTAGCTCAATGGATACCCACGCTGATATTTTGTACGTATTGTAGAGGTTGTTAATAGGTTATCTGGTGGTTTCATGCAAGGTATGTTAATGGGGTTCGAGGGTGTGTTATTGTTAATATTAGGTGTTACTGCGTAGGATAGGATGGTGCTGCATTATCGGGCTTTTCATTTTATATTGGCCCTATCCCACAATGCTTAAAGATATAAGCTACTTGTTGGAATACATGCTTGTGAGGGTTCTGAGCGCGTGTAAGTAATTGCTCTGGGGTCGGATAGAGGTTTACCAGGGTGGTTTTTACATGCTGGGTGTATAAATTAAAATATTGCATGCGGGCATATTAATTTAAAAACCTGGGTATGTGAGGATGGGATTTGCATGCTTAAAGATGGATTTTGAGCGTGTTTTGGTTAATGCTCTGGGTAAAGTGTAAATATTTGTAAGAGGGCTTTTTCATGCGTAAACTAAAACTATCACATGTGGGATCTATTTATTAAAAAGATTTGGTTAGTGTTTCTATGGCCATTATCTATATATATTGATATATCGAGCGTTTAATATCTGTTGATCACTTTTGTGATACTTTCAATGTTTAGCTTGGCCCATTTGTCGGTCAAATTTTATTTATTGTTACCGAGATCCCCGAATGGTAATTATTGCTTTACAAATGTTAATTGCTTAAACCATATGCATAATCTTGTTATCAATCACTTATTCATAGATATTATAGTTCTCACCTCGAGTGTTCCAGTCGCTCGCTACCTCAAGCGTCCTCACTCCCGACATACAGGGCTTCTACTGGTTGATCCACTGTCCGCTGAGTAGTGTCGACTGACGTCACCCTGACTTTCGTTCGACCAATGGCAGGTCTTTGTCTGGTCGGGCGATCTCCAGCTTCGAGAGAGTTCCATGGTCCCTATTTAAGACGCCACTTGCTGGCGTTCTTCACCACTTCTGATCAATCATCACTTCTGATCACTTCAACCTGCTGGTCACCGCTACTGCATCTCATGACACCATCGCTAGTCTCTACGCTATCTAGCAGTTACGTCACGAGATCTGCACCATGACGTATTGCTCAAGATGGCAAGAATAATTGCCAGCTGTTGTACTTTTCACCTTCACCTTAGAGAGGATACTTGGATTCGTCTTTCGAAATACTGCTGGATCATCACTTGGAAGCTATAAATGTCATTCCTTCGCAAGAAAAGAAGAGAGAGTTGACATTTTATCATTGGTGCACATATCTCTAGGCCATGCACGCCTCCTTCCGAGAAAACCGTGAGGACTTTTAAATCAACGTTTGCTACCTGGAACTTTTATGGAGCTGGCTCTTCAAAGATAAGTTTAATTTTATGAAGAGTTTATATCATACCAGTTATTTTACACTCTTAATTATTCTTTATGGTTCTCTCTCTTTTTATAAAGTGCATTTTTATATGTTAAGCTCAACTTCTCTCCAATCAAGCAAGCTTGTTTCATGGACCTTTCTTTAATCTGGGTTTCTGTCATCAGGCCCTCCCACTTTTGCTCCATTTATAATTGTTCATTTCTGTGATAAGCACTTCTGTGCAATTTGTTTATTGATTATAAATTTATTATTAGGAATAAAAATTGTTAATGTATTGCTACCTACATTGGTTTTCTAGTCAAGTATTTCATGCCCAATACCCCGCACCGCTTCAGTCTAATTTTCTTGACCACAGTAGTTATTTTGTCCAGGCTTTCGCCTGATGCGTTTCGTTCTCCCGTATGGGGAAGTTTTAGGGCAGAACTTATTCTCCATAATTTTTTGGTGCCTCACCCCCGGGAAACATATCTGTTGCACCCCGGATCCCTATACAAGTTCCACATCATGGATTTTACATTAACAATTTTTGTTCATTGTGTTTCAACACTAATTCACATTGTACGTTTCAGCCTGAGGCGCATGTTCAGCAGAGGAGAGAAACGTAAGCTAAGCCGGTTTCTTCCGCATCAGACTAAACCTTACTACCTAGCAAGCTGTCATCCTCTGACTTCCAGTACTCGAAGTCACAATATTGACGTGAGTAACAAACAACTTTGACATGCCTAACCTTGAAGAAAAACTCAACAACGCCAGAGCCTCTTGTAAGGGCAAGCTCACACGGTTTCGTACTTTCTTAACGGAGCTCGAACCCCAAGAGCGTAATCTTGACATAATTTCGCAGAGGCTTAAGAATTATGAACAAGCCTTTGAGAAATATGATGAGATACAATGCAGTATAGAAACTCAGCATCCGGACCAGCAAAGTGATAGGTTGGAAGTTGAAAAATTATACTATCAGGGATTGGCTGAAGCTAAACAGCTTAATAGGGCTTTAACTTTAAAAGAAAAACAAGAAGAACAAACTTCTGCAGCATCTTCTACATCTTCTTCACGCATTATATTACCCAAATTAGAAATACCCAAATTCACTGGTAAAGACATAGAATGGGAGCCATTTATTGAATTATTCAATTCTTTAGTACATGAGAATACTTCTATACCAGTAATACAAAAATTTCACTACTTGCGTCTGGCAGTTCAAGGCAACGCACTTAACCTGATTCAAGCACTTTCTTTGACCAGTGATAATTATGAAGTTGCTCTGAATCTTCTTAAGGATAGATATGGGAACATTCGTTTATCTATTCAACGCCATATACAAAGCTTATTCGAGTTACCTAACGTGCAAGCAGATAACAGTTTATCACTTCGTAAGTTGATTGACACTGCAGAGCTACACGTCAGAGCATTGTCCAATTTAAACCAACCTGTAAATCACTGGGATTTATTTCTAGTTCACCTTATTTCTGCAAGATTGGATGCAAATACATTAAAAGCCTGGGAAACAGAACTTTCCCAGAATTTGCAATGCACTTATGAGGCGATTATTAACTTTTTGAAGGCCAGAAGCCAAGTCTTTTCCGCCATAGCTAATCAAAAAACTAGTAGTTCAGATTCAAAAGCCTTCTCAAAAGATAAGGTTAGCAGTTCTAATCAAAGAATTTTAAGATCACAGGCTCTTCCTGTTGATGCTCGGTCACCTAACCAAATGCAAACGTGCGGTCTGTGTCAGCAATCGCATAATTTATACAATTGTGATGAATTTAAATCTTTATCAGTAGATGAAAGACGAAAGTTCATTACGAACAAAAAACATTGTTTCAATTGTTTGTCAGGAACGCATATGTTAAACAATTGCCGTTCACAACGTTTATTCTTTCATTGTAAGGCTAGACACCATTCCCTTTTGCACAGACATGAAAGATCACGGTTATCAGGACCAAGCAGTTCCAATACCAAGTCTAATTCTGAGACTTCTCAAAATAGTGCGCAGTCGTATGCTCAAAGTTCTACCTCGCTTGGCAAAGTCCAGGTTTTATTATCTACCGTGCAGGTTCTATTGAAAAATTCTCACGGAAAATGGGTATCTGTCAGGGGATTATTGGACAATGCCGCTACCAACAATTTTATTAATGAATCGTTGGTACAAAAGTTAGGCCTCTCAAAACATCCTACCTCAATAGAGGTTACAGGAATAAACTGCTCTAAATCGCAATCCTTAAGCATTGCTAAAGTGGATCTGAAGGACTCTAATAATCTTGGTACGCAGTTGCAATTAGATTGTTTGATTATCAAGTCTATAGGCAACAATATTCCTGGCACTTCTTATCCTATTCAGAGTTGGAATATCCCGAATTTTGTCCAGCTAGCTGACCCTCATTTCAACAGAGCTTCGCCCGTAGAGCTTCTTTTCAGCTCAAGCGTATTTTGGCAATGTCTTCATTCCAATAAAGTAAAAATTGCTCCTAATGTTTTCTTCCGCGAAACTGATTTTGGTTGGATTGCTACTGGCCAAATATACCGTAATCCTATTCAAACTGTATCGAATTGTTATTTTGTTGGTACCGATTTGAGTCAAGAGCTAACCAAGTTCTGGGATCTTGAGAATGTTCAGGCTACTTCTTCTTCTTCTTCTTCTAACGAAATTTGTGAAAAGTTATACAAGGAAACCACTGCCCGTACTGCTGAAGGCAGATTTATAGTAACTCTTCCACGTATTCCTAATCCTCCCGCCATTACGGGCTCGCATTCCAGAGCACTTAGGGCACTATTTGCTATTGAAAATCGGTTCAAACAAGATGCTTCTGTCAAAACTCAGTATGCTTCCTTTATGGAGGAATACGAATCATCCAATCACATGGAGGTAATTTCTAAATCAGAAGAAATTGACCATCCTTTAAATGAAATAGTTTATCTAAATCATCACCCGGTATGGAAAAATTCCTTAACACAAGACAATATAAGAGTAGTTTTCAATGGCTCATCACCAGATTCCAATGGAATCTCTTTAAATGATACCTTGCAATGTGGTCCCGCGATTCAAACAGATCTCACCTCTGTTTTGCTTAATTCTCGAAGGTTTCCTATTGCTGTAATCTCAGATATTAAGCAGATGTACCGGCAGATTCTCGTAAATTCTGAGCAGCAAGATCTGCAAAGAATATTGTGGCGCGATGAGAGTTCCAAACCCATAAAGATATTTAGATTGAAGACTGTGACATATGGCCTGAAGCCTTCAGCCTTTCTTGCGATTCGGTCTCTCCACATGTTAGCCGAGCAAGATGGTCATCTGTATCATCCTTTGGCCTCTGAGTCATTAAAAACGGCATTTAATGTCGACGATTTCTTGTGCTCTTTCCCTAATATTTCTGAAGCGCTCCTTGTGTGCGAAGATTTGAAATCCCTGCTCCTAGGAGGTGGTTTTCCGCTCCATAAATGGACTTCAAATTCCACTGAATTTATATCAAAATTTTCATCAGAGGTCCCAGTTGATGAATTTGTTGCCATTCCTACTGATGAAGCAGCCGTAAAAGCATTGGGTGTTTTTTGGTGTCCTTCTGATACCTTCTCTTATCAGGTACATCTGTCAGAATCTCCCCCTGTAACTAAGAGACAAGTTCTGTCAGAAATCGCAAAGATCTTTGAACCTTTGCAATATATTGCTCCTATAGTTATTGTTGCAAAAATGTTCTTGCAAAAGCTTTGGTCATTAAAATCAGACTGGGATGAAAATCTCCCCCTTCCTCTTGTAGAAGAATGGTTAGAGTATCGCAGCAGTTTGCTGGATCTCTCCAAGGTTTCTATACCCCGCCCTTTAATTTCTAATCCCTTATACCAGCAGTATGACCTGCATGTATTTTCTGATAGTTCAGAACGGGCTTATTGCTGTTGTGCATACATAGTAGGACGTTCCTCAGCCACTTTCCCTGGATTTTCTAATTTAGTGTGCAATAAATCAAAGGTTGCTCCACTTAAAACAGTATCATTGCCGAGATTAGAATTATGCTCTGCTTTAATGGCAACAGAATTAGCTACTAAACTAAATGTCAGTTTAAAGTTAAAATTTTCCCGCACATTTTTTTGGAGCGATTCTTCTATTGTATTAGCTTGGATTTCCAAGCCTTCTTCTCATTGGAATACCTTTGTGGCAAATCGCGTTTCTAAGATTCATGAAGTCTCTCATTCTGAACAATGGAGACATGTTCCTAGCCGTGAAAACCCCGCGGATATAATATCACGTGGTTGCACGCCTAAAAAATTGATTTCTTCAGACCTGTACTGGAATGGTCCTCCTTGGCTAAGTCAGGAATCATCTTGCTGGCCTCGCTTAGCTAATCAATTTGCAGAAGAAATACCTAATGCCCGTAATGACCCTGTCACGTCGCATCTTACTTCTACTTCTACTAGCCTTTTTCATAGATACTCTTCATTTGATAAATTGATTCGTGTAGTGTCTTATATCTTCCGATGGAAATATTTAGTAATTGATCAACCATTGAAGCCTCAACCCTTTCTCTTCAGAGTAGAGTTAGAATTTGCTACTTGCAAGATTTTGTTACTTGTTCAGCAGGAAGTATTTGCTCCTGAAAAGCAAGCTCTTATAAGTGGTAAAGATTTCCAAGTCTAGCAGGCTTTCACCACTCACTCCTTTTCTAGACCAGGACGGCATAATACGTGTGGGTGGAAGATTAGCTATGTCTAGTTGTGAGGATGGGAAAAAGCATCCCATCATCCTTCCTTCAAAGCATCCTATCACTACCCTTATAATAAAAAAGTTTCATTATAAACACCTTCATGCTGGCACTCGCACCTTGCTCTGTCTAATTCGTGAACTCTACTGGATCATCAATGGCGTTCATGAGGTATCTTCTGTTGTCAAAAAGTGTATACCTTGCTTTAAGGTTAAACCACGGCCCGCCACGCAGATTATGGGTAATTTACCTCCATTTCGTTCAGAACCTAGTAAGCCCTTCGCTCTTACTGGGATCGATTACGCTGGTCCTTACGTATATCAGACCAATCCCTCTTCATCTAAGCGCAAAATCTTAGGTAAACTTTACATCTCGTTATTTGTATGTATGGTGACGGGAGCTATCCACCTTGAGTTGGTTACGAACGCTTCTGTATCCTACTTTTTGGCCGCCTTTTCTAGATTTGCTGCTAGACGGGGTGTTCCATCTGAAGTTTTTTCAGATAATGCAAAAATTTTTGTAAGCGCTTCTGATCTCTGGAAAAAGGTGTTAAGCTCCCCTTCTGCTAAAGAAAAAATTTCCAACTTTTCCTATTCTAAAGGTTTCAAATGGCATTTCACCCCGCCTTATGCTCCCCATCATGGGGGCCGTTGGGAGTCCTGCATCAAACTTACTAAAAGACAGCTTAAGAAAACTCTTGGTCCTACCATACTTTCTTATGAGGAATTCAACTCTTTAATTATTCAAGTCGAAGGTATTGTAAATTCCAGACCTCTGAACCCTCTTTCAAACGATCCTAAGGATCTTTTACCTTTAACACCCAGTCACTTCCTGATTGGCTGTTCGCTTGCTGCTACTCCGCCTTTGCTGGTTCGACGCTGTGATCCTAACTTACCTATCTTTTGGAGAAAAGTAGAATCTTTGCGCTGTTCTTTTTGGCGCCGATGGAAGTTAGAATATCTCAGCTTGCTAAATAGGCGTGAGAAATGGCAGCTTCCTCAACCAGATGTACGAGTGGGGGACATGGTTCTTCTTCGGAACCCATCTCCGCCTCTCGTGTGGAACCTAGGTAGAGTTATTCACTGCCACTTTGGCCGTGATAAACGCGTCAGAGTTGTTGATGTTTTAACTAGTAAAGGTCTTTATACTAGACCCATCTCTGCTATCTCTGTTTTGCCTTTCGAGTCTTAGTTTCTCCTCGTCTGTTATCCATGTTTTGCTTTGACTGATTCTTTTGTTTGTTTTCATTCGGAGTTCTCGGAGCATGATCACTTTTGTGATACTTTCAATGTTTAGCTTGGCCCATTTGTCGGTCAAATTTTATTTATTGTTACCGAGATCCCCGAATGGTAATTATTGCTTTGCAAATGTTAATTGCTTAAACCATATGCATAATCTTGTTATCAATCACTTATTCATAGATATTATAGTTCTCACCTCGAGTGTTCCAGTCGCTCGCTACCTCAAGCGTCCTCACTCCCGACATACAGGGCTTCTACTGGTTGATCCACTGTCCGCTGAGTAGTGTCGACTGACGTCACCCTGACTTTCGTTCGACCAATGGCAGGTCTTTGTCTGGTCGGGCGATCTCCAGCTTCGAAAGAGTTCCATGGTCCCTATTTAAGACGCCACTTGCTGGCGTTCTTCATCACTTCTGATCAATCATCACTTCTGATCACTTCAACCTGCTGGTCACCGCTACTGCATCTCATGACACCATCGCTAGTCTCTACGCTATCTAGCAGTTACGTCACGAGATCTGCACCATGACGTATTGCTCAAGATGGCAAGAATAATTGCCAGCTGTTGTACTTTTCACCTTCACCTTAGAGAGGATACTTGGATTCGTCTTTCGAAATACTGCTGGATCATCACTTGGAAGCTATAAATGTCATTCCTTCGCAAGAAAAGAAGAGAGAGTTGACATTTTATCATTGGTGCACATATCTCTAGGCCATGCACGCCTCCTTCCGAGAAAACCGTGAGGACTTTTAAATCAACGTTTGCTAGCTGGAACTTTTATGGAGCTGGCTCTTCAAAGATAAGTTTAATTTTATGAAGAGTTTATATCATACCAGTTATTTTACACTCTTAATTATTTTTTATGGTTCTCTCTCTTTTTATAAAGTGCATTTTTATATGTTAAGCTCAACTTCTCTCCAATCAAGCAAGCTTGTTTCATGGACCTTTCTTTAATCTGGGTTTCTGTCATCAGACCCTCCCACTTTTGCTCCATTTATAATTGTTCATTTCTGTGATAAGCACTTCTGTGCAATTTGTTTATTGATTATAAATTTATTATTAGGAATAAAAATTGTTAATGTATTGCTACCTACATTGGTTTTCTAGTCAAGTATTTCATGCCCACTACCCCGCACCATTCAGTCTAATTTTCTTGACCACAGTAGTTATTTTGTACAGGCTTTCGCCTGATGCGTTTCGTTCTCCCGTATGGGGAAGTTTTAGGGCAGAACTTATTCTCCATCTGTTTCCAAATGCCTGTTATCTTCAGGCGTGAAGCTGTGTGCTTTTGGGGTGCAGTCAACCATGTGTCTGTTTAAGAAATGCCCTTTTTGGATTGTTTGGAGGATTATTTAGTGGTAGGGAGTGATGGGAGTTGTTATATATGCCTGTTTATGTGTGGGGTCTAATAATGTTCCTCTTCGGTCTCTGAAGCTATGATAATATCGTCTACGTAACAAACAATCTTGTCCTTGACTTCTGGCGCAAGATTTGCGTCTAGAGCTCGGATTAACGTGGCTCCCGCATTCTTCAATCCAAATGGTAATTTGCAGATTACATATGTGGTTTGTCCAAAGAAAAATCGGGTATACTTCTGTGTGTGTTCTGATAATTTGATGTGGTAATAACATTGCACTAAATCCAATGATGTAAAAAATTGTTTACCCTTAAATTTCCTCAGTATGTCCCTGATTTTAGGCGGTCTCTCATGCTCTGGTGCTAATCTATCATTTAAAGCTCTGGCATCGAGGCATAGCCTTTAGCAACCGTCAACTTTGACTACAGTCGTCAGCGGATTGACGTAAGAAGTCGGTGCTTTTCGTATAATTCGTGCTGCTTCCATTTCTTGGAGTTTCATAGCGGCTTCTTGCAAATGTTTCTCCGCTATGGGATGGACCTTTTCTGGAATGGTGAATCATCAAGTACAGTAAGGTCAAATTCATAAAACCGGATTTCTCCAGGTGTAGTGTCCAAAATTTATCGGAGTTCGTTCAGAATTTCTTCTAGTTTCTGCTTGACAGGTTCTGCATGATTTTCCTGGGCTGCATACTCTTCTTGCGTGCTACTAATTTCCATAGTGTGAAACTGATCCTTTACATTGACACCTGCGCTGAAATCTGGCTCATCTTCAATCATATTAATCAAAACAGGATCATGTGGTCGAAATCTAACAATGCTCCGATCCATATCAATAATGCCGTCATATGTCATTATAAAATCGGCCCCAATATGGCCTCGTATCGTAGGTCCTTCAAAACAAAAGATTGATGCAAGTATACGTGGCTATTTATCTCCAGTGCGCAGGAAATCTGGATTTTTCACTTCACGGTGCGATCGGGTAATATACCTCTTAGTTTAATAGTAGAAACAGGCAATTCCTTAAGTGTTGTTAGTGTTTTCCGCATAGGATAGTAATCAGCTGACAAAACGCTAATCATCACTCCAGTGTCAACGAGTAAAGAAACAGGATATCCATTTATTCTGTCAGAGATAATCTGGTGTGTTCTACGTTGTTCGCCGTTCGTCTCTCGTCTAACAGATCTGAGTATATTGGCTCCCAGAGTAAAATAGTGCCAGTTACACAGGAGTCAATCTCCCCAACATCAGTTACTAATTGGAATTTCTTTTTCCTTTGGAGGTCCATGGTTGGTTGCGTCCAGGCGATTCCACCCTCGGACATTCCTCTTGCAGTTCCCTCGGAGTTCGGTCTTGCTCATGTACATCACTCCTCAGTTGTCTAATGTATTCATCGCTTAATCGGGCGCGTCCCCTCCAATCTTGGTCTATCTGATACCTTGGATCACTGTCCCGTCGATAGCCGCCGCTGTAGCGGTAATTCCGTGTAATCTGTTTTGACTGTTGGCCTCGAGATCTATCGTTATGGTTATCATGCTTGCCATTAATCTGACGACGCTCCTCATTCGTGCGATTGTCAAATCGACGTCCCCAGTAAATAGTGGTGTCAATTTGGTCCTGTCTATCGCATGGCCTTCTATTCAAAGCTCCACTGTCTGGTCCGACATTGTGTCGTTGATATGGTTGATTCATGTCAGCCACAGGTGCTGGTTTCGGCGTCAAATTCATATTCCTGGTCTCATTCCTAGGTCGATGGATAGTGAATTGATCACTGCTGGAATCTAATCTTCGTAGAATTTGATCACATTGCAAAAATGTTGTCGCGTTTGCAGCGATCAGTACACGTTGTACGTCAGCAGGGCACCGTCTGGTTATAGTTTGTATGAGCTCTGGCTCGGATAACGGTGGTTGAAGACATCTTAATTTCGCGAGTTGTGTGCGAAATAATTTGCGAATTTTGTAAGCATATTCGAACTGTATCTCTTGGTATATATCTCAGCTCTAACACATTGTTGGATGTCTGCCGACCAATATGTTCTGAGTAAGACTTCTCTAAATTCTTAATATCCGGTAAATGAATACCTAAAAGCGCGGAACCAGGTACTTGCCTGTCCGTCCATAAGTAGTCCTATGACCCTAAGTTCCCTTTCCGGTGTCACCATAGTGTCTCTCGAGAAGTGTTCAACGTTCTGAAAAAATTCCACTGGGATAACTCCACTCCCAGTTCCAGAGTACTGAGCTGGTTGCTCGTCCCGTGGTCTGATTATCATAACGTTGCTATTCTGCTGGTGTCGCGTTCTCATTGGTGTAAAAATCGGTGCTTCCAAATTTGGAATTTGGTTCGTTTGCATCGGACGCTCAGTGTAAACTTCATCACTAGATTTAATTTCAGGTATGTTCGAGAATGTCACCTTTGGTTGAGCTTCAATCTTTTCTAATAAGCATTGCTCAAGCTGCTCTATATCGGATGTATTCAGCGGATCTGCTCTTATCACCAAATCGTTCATCTGAATTTACAAACGTTCGAATTTCCTTCGAAGGATACCATCGACTTCGGGGACGGTCTTCCGTACATCACGGCTCGACTGAAGACTTTCAGCGATTGCTACTCCCTATATCCGTTTTCTCAAAAAATCAACATCTCCCTTCATATTCGCGAAGTTGGATTCAACGTCTTCCTTCATGTTAGGGAAACTGGTTTCATTACTAGCTTTTTGTTCTGCTATATCTCCCCCAACATCACTCTTCATACTGTAGAAATCGTCTCTATTCCAATGTAGCTTCATTTCTTAATTGGTGACAGTGTCTGATAATTCACTAACGTTTTTAGAATTTGCTGCTAATTCACTCCTAAATTTTTCCATGTCCTCAATGATCCCTTTCACATTCGTGTTCACCGCGACTGTGACTCCCCTCATGAGCCTTAGTCCAGTATTTATAATATGAACTTCCTTTCGTACCGTCTCAACATAAGCATTCGACTCTTTTAGTTGGTCCTCAACAGCTGCTACACGAGTTCCCAATTGGTTTTTCGCTTGGTTGATCGACCCTCGGATTTCATCCAGACGTGCGTTAACTTCGGCACAACTAATATTTAAGTCAGCTCTCGTGTCTGTCTTGACTTCATCAATAGCTCTCTGAATTTCGATAGCACTATCCCGTATTCTGTCTTAATCCCATCGATATTGGCATCCTAAGTATCCAGCTGGCCTTGTAAGCCATTCCTGTTCGTGGCCATGACGCCTGACAATGTGTCTAATCTAGCATTAGCTTCCTGATGATGTCTAACGATATCAATCCTAACGTTAGCTTAGCCTGCGATTAAGTTAGAATTGGCCTCCATTCCATTGGTTCTTATATCAGCCCTAAACTGCTGTATGGTCTGAGTATTAACTCCTAAATCAAGCTTAATTTGGTGTATGTCACCTCTGTTGTTGTTTGAGTCTTCAGTCTTTTGACTGGTTTGATGGAGCGCTCCATGCCTCCCTGTTCTGGGCTAATCGTTTCATCTCTACGTAGCTACCACACCCTACATCTGAGGCAATCTGTTTAACATATTCTAACCTTGGTCTACCCCTACAGTTCTTGTCCTCGACCCTTCCTTCCATAACTAAGCTTGCTATTCCTGGGTGTCTTAGTATGTGTCCTACCAACCTATCTCTTCTCTTCATTAGCAGTCGCCAGAAACATATCTCCTCTCCCACTCGTCTTAATACCTCTTTGCTTGTTACCCTATCTACCCATCTGATCTTCATCATTCTCCTGTAACACCACATTTCAAATGCTTCAATTCTCCTCTTTTCTGCTGAACCAATAGTCCAAGTTTCACTTCCATAGAGCGCCACGCTCCAGAAAAAGGCTTTCAAAAATGACTTCCTAATACCTAAATCTATATTCGATGTCAGCAGATTCCTTTTTTGTAGAAATTCTTTCTTTGCCTGAGCCAACCTACTTTTTATATCCTCTTTGCTTCGTCCATCACTGGTTATTCTGCTTCCTAAGTAACAGAAGTCTCCTACTACCTTCAGCTTTTCACCTGTCAATTTGATCTCCATAGAGGTTTCTGATTTATTTCGGCTGCATTCCATTAGTTTTGTTTTACATTTATTAATTATCATCATGAATTCTCTCCGTAAGACGGAGTCCATACCATTCAAAAACTCATTCAAATCCTGAGACTTGTCGGCCAAGATGACGATGTCATCAGCAAATCTCAGAGTTGAAATTATTTCTCCTTTAATCTTCACCCCCACTTAATTTCTTCTCTAATTTCCTTCATTGCTTGTTCAATATAAAGATTGAAAAGTATGGGTGATAAGTTGCAGCCTTGCCTTACACCTTTCTGATTACCAGCTTCTCTCTCATGTCCTTAACCTGGAGGAGGCGCGACACGGTCTTTTCGACCGGGTGCAGAGATAAATGTTTATAGTTCTTAACGTAGTGGGCCGTTAGTTTCCATCCCCTCAGTACCTTACATTGGACTCGTCCACTGACAATGTGCGTAAACAGTTCACCCCTCCCGCTCCTCAGTTTCAGCCAGAGTGCATTGTTGAACGGACCCGGTCTAAACCTTCTGGCGCGCCCCACGACGTGAGCGTGTTTATGAGTTAAGTTTTACTTTTATTTTCCAGTTAATCTTTTATTATTTGACAATGAGCATTACTTATAAGTTGGTTGATTATTATTTACTTCTTTTGTAACAATAAAAATTGTTTTTGCGTCATTTGTGTGTTATTTTTTCGCGACCCGGTCGAAAACACCGTGCGCGCCTCCTTACGTGATTATTCTTTCGCGCCCTCTCCAGGGTTAAACTCGAATGACTGCTGTCTGGTTTCTGTATACATTGTATATCACCCTCCTATCCCTGTACCTTATTCCAATCGATTTCAAAATGTCAAACAATTTAGTCCAATCAACGTTATCAAAAGCCTTTTCTAAGTCTACAAAAGCCACGAACGTTCTTTTATCTTTCCTTATTCTACCATCCAAAATCAGCCTAAGACTTAGTACAGCTTCCCTTGTTCCTACATTTCTCCTAAAACCAAACTGGTCTTCACCCAACTCCGTTTCTATCTGGCTTTCAATCCTCTTGTAAATTATTCTAGACAGGATCTTTGAAGCATGAGTAATCAAGCTGATTGTACGGTAATCTTCACATCTGTCAGCGCCCACTTTCTTTGGTATAGGGATGATTATATTCTTCTTGAAATCAGGGGGTACCTCACCTGTCTCATAAATCCTACACACCAAGTGAAATAACCCGATCAGACCTTCATCTCCTATGCAGCGTAGCAATCGGTATATCATCTATGCCTGGTGCTTTGTTTCTGCTTAAGTTTTCCAAAGCTCTATCAAATTCTGATCTCAATATTAAATCTCCTTTCGCATCCTCATCAATTTCCTCCTCCCTTTCCATTACATGATTCTCAATCTCCTTTCCCTTATACAAACTCTCTATGTAAGCTTTCCATCTCTCAACCTTTTCTTCCCTATCTGATAGAGGCTTTCCATTTGAGTCCTTAATATTACAGCACTTAGTCTTCTTTTCCCCAAAAGTATTCTTAATCCTTCGATAAGCCGTGTCTACCTTTCCTAATTTCAGACAATTTTCTATACCTGCACATTTCTCTTTCAACCATTCTTCTTTCGCTTCCTTGCACTTCTTGTTAACCTCACTTCTCAGACGTCTGTATTCTGCTTTCCCCTTTTCATCTCTTACATTCTTGTGTTTCGGCCTTTCATCCATCAATTCTAGTATATCCTGAGTGATCCAAGGTTTTCTACATATTCTTTCTTTCCTACCAATGTTTTCTTCTGCGGATTTTATTATTTCATTTGTCAAAGTGCCCATTCGTCTGCAATTGAAGTTTGTTTAGGGTTTTTCATTAGTCCTTCCTTTATACTGTTTTTGAATCTTTCATTTACATCATTCTCTTTCAGGCTGTCTATTGCCCACCTTTTTGGCTTTTGACTTTTCTTCAGTTTCTTCAACTTTAATCTGCATTTCATTACAACCAGATTGTGGTCAGATTTTATGTCAGCACTAGGATATGTTTTACAATACAAAATCTGGTTTCGAAACCTCTGCTTGACCATAATGAAGTCGATTTGGTAACGCACTGTATCTCCTGGTCTCATCCATGTGTATATTCTTCAATTGTGGTTATTGAATAAGGTGTTAGCTATGACCAACTCCTGCTCGGTGCAGAATTCTACCAGGCTGCTTCCTCGATCATTCCTTTCACCTAATCCGAAATCTCCTACTATCTTCCCTTCTCTCCCTTTTTCTACCACAGCATTCCAATCTCCCATTACTATAACATTTTCATCACCCTTGATATACCGCAGAATTTTATTTATTTCTTCAGAGACCTTTTCAACATCCTCATCAACAGCTTGACTGGTAGGCATATTAGTAGGTAATATAAGCCGAAGCTGGCGCAGGGGCCAATGGGCAAGATGGCCGCCGCGCGCAACAAGCCCTATGTTATTCTTATGGAGGGGTCAGTCAGAGCTGGCGCAGTGGCTAATGGGCAAGATGGCCGCCACGCACTGAGACCGTGTATGACGTCACAGGTAGAGGTCGGCCGTGTAGTTGCTAAATGGAATATTTATTATTTATTATTATTATTTTTATTATTATTATTATTATTAGGTAATTATTGTTTGATTAAGTACTATTAAGAGCAGTCTTAAATTATTCACTTTAAGGTGAAGTGGTTTGCATTTTTGCTTGTCACTGCGGAGCCTGGGTTTCAGTCCTGGCTCTGCCAAGAAATTTAATTTCTGGTCTAACGGTTGGAATGGGGTACACTAAATCTTGTGAGGCACAAATTGAGAAAAAGCGGGTTTTAAATCATTCCTCAGCCATTCTGCCTAACCCAACTTGACCTAACCTAACTTAACCTAACCTAACCTAACTTCAAAGTCAGAGCAAAAAAATAAGAGCAAATGAAAGAGCACAAATAATAAACTTAGCTATAACCTAACCTAACCTATCCTAACCTAACTTCAAAGTTAAAGCAAAAAAAGTAAGAGCAAATGAGAAAGCACAAATAATAAACTTAGTTATAACCTAACCTAACCTAACCTAACCTTACCCACAGAAACCTCATTTAAAGATTTTAGATTTTACATTACATTTGAACATTTTACATTTTTCATTATTCATTTTTACATATTTTAGATTTTACATTTTTGATTTTTTTGTATTTTAAATTTTAGTTTTTTAGATTTTACATTTTATATTTAAGATTTTTTGATTTTAGATTTTACATTTTACATTTTCCAAAAATAGTAAACTACAAGGTCACATACCAAAACTAACTTTACCAAACCTAACTTAAGCTAATCCAAAGGCTAATGCACATACACAAAGTATATATAAGGGCACATGCAACTTTCCTTATGCAAGTCCTGTAGGGTACTGTACAACATGATCACTACACCAACCGTTTTTTTTTTCAATTTGTTGTATACACATTTGTCAATTTTCCAATTTCCCATTGTCAGTTTTTTTAATGTCAGTTTTAAGTTTTTCAATTTCATAATATGGAAACATGGATTTTACATTTTGTTGTTTACACATTTGTCAATTTTCCAATTTCCCATTTTCAGTTTTTTTAAATGTCAGTTTTAAGTTTTTCAATTTCATAATATTGAAACATGGATTTTGCATTTTGTTGTTTACACATTTATCAATTTCACAATTTCCCATTTACAGTTTTTAAAATGTCAGTTTAAAGTTTTTCAATTTCATTATATAGAAACATGGATTTCCCAATTTGTTGTTTACACATTTGTCAATTCACCAAATTCCCCTTTACAGTTTTTAAAATTTCAGTTTAATGTTTTTCTATTTTATCAATATGGGAACATGGATTTTCCAATTTGTGTTTTACATGTTCATTTTGCATTAGGAGTGGAGATAGGTGGGTAGTAATTAAAAATGTACAAGCAGTGTCCATTCAATATGTTTTATTTTAAATACATGTACACTATTTACACATAATATATTTTTATATATATTCTTTTTTGTTATAAATTGTACAGTTGTTTTTATTTTGTTTTCTATTTTATTTATTTTTTGATTATGAATACTATTTTTTTCTTTTTGTGTTTTTTCTATTTTTGTAGTGCTATTGTTTTTCTTAAATTGATTTGTTTTATGTATTTGCTAGACTCATGCAGAGGACTTTGATATTCAAAACTTAACTCTTTAAGCATGGTCAATGATTGAGTAATGACCATAGGCATATGTACCTATACCAATAGCATCAATCACTCTTTTATCATCACCAGGACACAAAGCAATTTTGTTTAGTCTTATAGATGATATGTCATGTTGTTTAGAAGCGATAATGTTCATTGCTATTCTTTTTACATTGTTGTTCATGACACAATCCTTATAATCTTGAAAGCCTATACAATTTTTGACAACACCTCTGTTAATACCTTTAATCTTTTTGATTTCTTTACCATTTATGTCTAAAGCGTACATTTTAGCTTAAGTCCAACAAATGCTTTTATAAATTGTCCACAAGCCTCGTCTTTAAATTTCCCCAACGTTTTCTTGTTTGATGTAGAGTAACATATGTGATTAGTAGGATAATCTGATGTGTCCAGGTGTTCTAGGAAATCCAACTTGTCTTCATATACATCTTGGGTGTTAACCAAATAAATGAACGAGTCGGTATCCATATACATGAGTTTAAGATTGTTCATTCCATAATAGGGTAGCAGGACATCATAGTGGTGGGAATACATTAGAGTTTTTGAAATATCCAGTATACACATTCCAATATATATATAGGCTTATTGAATACAATGTTACGTTTAGCCATGTGGAAAGCAGCTAGGTTAGGAACATAAATTGTTCTGTCAATAAATGTCGGCTTTGCTATTAGCTTTTCTGCCTTTTTGCTGTCAGTCACAAGACGTATGTCTATTCTTTTACGGATATTTTCCATGGTTTTTCCAAAAATGGCATTGTTGAATAATTTGTACAGATTTTTCACAAAATCATTTTTGGCTTGTTTTCGAAGGTTGTTATTAAAATCAACGTATGCCTTTAACCAAGGTCTTTGCTTAAACTTTAACACACGATGAATTTTTATCAATTTTATTCCATGATCTAAAGCCTGTTCTAATGCCATGTAGTGAACAACATATCGCCTTCGATTTCCAAGATGAGGAATTAGTTTTTTCAGAGACGAATCCTTAGGTTGTGTACACTCTGGTAGGAAAGGTAAATCGTTGTGTAGATCATGAAGGTCAGATGGGTAATCAACATCAACGTCTAGAATGTATCCCACAAGATCGTATTCCTTTAGTTTTTCTAGATCAACGGTATCTGGAGAAACCCACTGAAATCCGCCATAAGGAAGAGAGTGCCACATAGCCCACCCGTATTGGTTGTTGGCATCATCATAGGTAATAAACTGCGATGGTTTCTCAGAATCATAGGTTTCCATGTATTTATTGCTAGCTTCAGCATACCGATGAGACACCTGGCATATGCCTCCACGTATTCCAGACTCGATTAAAAGAATCTGATAGTAATCCTGTAGCAATTCCAGTTCAATTCCTGTGTAAAGGAGCATTGCCTCGAAACTTAAACCAGGTGAAGTGAAAAAGTGTGCAGCATCCACTCGGTGTGTTTCTAGTGTTTTGTTTCCAAACGTTTCAAAGCTGTCGGCAAGAAGGAGTACATCTGAAGTTAGGTAGAGGTCACTATATTCCCCTAGAGTTTTAATGTTGAACTGATTCCAGACATTTTTGGCATGTTCATAGTCTTCTTGACTAACATCTTCTTGACTTAATTTGTTAAAGAATACCTCTTTTGGAGGTAAACACGTTTCACTTAACTTTTCCCATGAGTCAATGTAGTCATAACAAAATACCCCTTTACGAGTCATGAGCATTGCATTTTCTTTTCCAAAGTACTTGTCTGTTTCAGGGTATAATGTTAAGTTGGAAACTAAGTTTTCCAAACTACTTGGCATTAACCGAAACGTATCCACAAACCGAAGCTTAACATTTCCAACATATTTGGTGAAAGAGATGTACTTATCATTGGAGTTAGGGATAACGTCCACTCTCTCAGTTGTACACCCCAATTGCTTTACAATGAAATTTGCGTCGTAGCCACTCATATTATGTAGAAATACAAGAACGGGGTTACGTGTTTTACACCTCAAATTACAGTTATTGTGAGCACTTCCACGGTATTCCCCTGTAATATGACAATGGTCTCGAACTTTCCAGTCCTCTTTGGTAAATGGTTTATGACACAAATAACAGGTTTCAGAAGATAGGAACTCTGCTTCTTGATGCTCAGTTAAAGCCTTTGGAACATTTAAGCTGTAAAGACGATCAATTTCATTAGCTATTGTGATCAAACAGTCCATAAACTTTTCTGCAGCGTCAGGTCCACGATAAATAATAGGTTGGCTCGGAAGTTTTGTCTTTATGTGTTCCACAGCTGGTGAGGGTTTAACATATATACCAAAGCTCATAGGAACATGACTCTGGTATGGCACTGTATAACTTGCCTCAGGATTAGGTAGACATGTTTGATAGGGTAACAGTATACTTTCAAAATCTGCATAAATAACGTAAGGTATTCTATGCATTTTTTCCACATTTACGAATTTCACAATTGGGTTTTTAATAGGCATTTCAACCCTAGCAATGTCATGCTGGACACACAAAGCTCTATGTTCTTTTAATTTTTCCATTCCTTGTTGCCCATATTGATTATCGAAGTGAGTAAAACCACGTTTACACGTATATATCTTATGTCCATGGCGGGTAATCTGATGTCCTACTAGTTTATCAAAATCTTTGATAAAGACGTAGTGGTTCTGGCCAGATGAAGAACTTAGCAGAAGGAGGTCACGATGGTCTTGTAACTCTTGATCCACAACCTTTAGAGGAAACAGTTTGTTGTCTTCTTCCAGTCCAAATACATTGATGGATATATCGTTGGCTTTCTCAAATTTGGCGATGTCAGCTAGCAATGTAGGAAACGAAATAACTGAAAAATCATACTTCTTTTCCAGATCCTTGTATTTACTAATGAGTTGAGCATCCTTTTTAACCAGTTTTGCTGAAATAGCATACATAAAACACTTTTCATCTTTCAAATTTTCAGGATTTATGCAGGCTTTTCTTGCTTGTAAAGCTGCTGGTAATGGAATATATGTGCTACCCCGCAAGGGATTGTACTTATTTATTTTCAATCGCATTCCTTCCTCTGCTAACAAAGCCCAATTACTGCCTTTTAGCTCAGATTCTTCCATTTCCTTAGTTAACTTTGTAAATTGTGTTTCCAAGAAACTTCTTAAGTCTGTTTCCAAAAATAGGGCCTGATTTCGTGTTTTAAAAGCACGATCTGTAATTTCATTCGTAGACGTATGAATGAATCTACATTCAGCCACAAGATTAACTTTGATCGACTTGTGCATTGCTAGTTCTTTCGCCATAGCTTGTATTATTTGCTGTTTGGACTCTTTAAGGTATGAATTTAAATCCTTACACGTATCACAACGTATAAAATAGGATTTAAGACGACCTTGAAAAGACGTTTCATATTCAGTAAGTCCATTTTTGTCAGGAACCATTGAAAGCAGGTAATGTTTTGTAGGCTCAGTTTTTTGTCTTTTAGCTGCTGACACAACATTACAACATTCTTCATGACGACGTCCGTTGTAGACATTGTTGAATTTACTACCACAAGTTTTGCACTCATGAAACTCACCACACGATACTTCATGACGCTTTCTATGATAGTCCCGAAGAAAAGTCTTTCCACACTCTTTACACATATAGCTGGGCATGGTTTCTTCCATCATGGATGTTTATTTCTGCAAACAGCTGCTTACTGCGTATCACAAGGCTGTAGGCTGGTCAGTGAGACAGACTTTCACGTTGTGAACACTGCAAAAGATAGTAATCAACTGATTTTATTCCTGCTAAGAGACTTCTTATTTAACATAATCAAGACCAACAGCTACTTACCACGTAGTACACGGCTAGAGCCTAGTGGGTGAGACGATTTTTCACAATGTGATCACTGTGAAATGTAGTAGTCAATTGAAAATATTCTTACACTCTACTGAAGGTTATCAGGGACTTACTGCATATCAAAAGGCTGTACACTCATATGTTAGACACTCTCTCTTGCTAAGGACCCCTATATTCCCTATACAAGGCTATACATGTTAGTTCTAAACACTTAATGGTTATTTGTATATTAAATTTATATACACAGCTTATACGAGCACGTTTTTCACGCAATAAAACTTTGTCAAATAGCCACATAAGACACGCAAAGTATGTTTCCGCTATCTAGTGGTGACTATGAGAACTACCTGAACGACAGCATGGCACCTAGCGCTCTATATCTTTACTGAACGATCAGCATGCTATCTAGCGGTCGATATCAAAAATTACTCAACTACCAGCATGCTACCTACCGGTCGATGTTACTACCCACTCAACTACTAGTATGCATTCCAATAATGAACACATTTGCTCATATCCACTAACAATACACAGCGGGTTTGCTTTATCGTTTAATACAAATATATCTTGTTTAAATAATGTAACAAAAAGTTACATGGCACAATTCTAAAGAAATGTTGCATTACCTAAAATGTAATAGTATGCAAGTGTTTAACATTTTACAATCGGATTATAATGAAGGATTATGTTGGTGGTTTATGTTGGTGGTTTATGGTGGTGGCTTATGATGGTGGCTTATGGTGGTGGCATATGTTGGTGGATATTTTTTGGTGGTTTACGTTAATACCTTATTTGTAATGGCTTATTTGACAATTTATTTTTGTCAATGTATTTAGAGGATTTTTCTCTTGGTCTTGGAAAGTATCTCAACCTTTTTTTTATGGTAGCATAATGCTTACCGCCATGTTTGTAAGCAACAACAACACACTAAAATTCCAAGAATCCAAAGTACTCTAAGGTTAATGATTGCCTCTCAACTCCATTCAACGCCTAGTCAAAACATTATATATTTTTAAAATTTTCAAAAAAGGTAAATTGGGAGGGGGGGGGAGGAGGCTATATGTTTAAACTAAAAATCATATCAAATCATATGCTAACTCTAACACCTACGTCTATCCCACTCTCAGTCAAAAAATATAATATTCTTTAAATTTTTTCCAAAACAATATTTGGAAAGTAGGCCATATTTTGAAAACTAATCATCCTATAAAGTCATATATAGGCTCAAACCAATGGCTTTTAAATCCTTAATCGTAAGAAAAAAATATGGAATTTTTGACATTTTTTCCAAAAATGTTCATTTTAAAACGGGGGCTATATTTTGGAAACTAGGAATTTTACAAAAAGATTTGTTTAACGTAAATGACAGGTATTTACCCCCACTACCCACAAACCAAGTCCCAGGTCCCTGGGACAAAATCAAAAAAGTTCAATTTGGAAAGTAGGCGATATTTTGAAAACTAATCATCCTAAAAAAGTCATATATGGACTCAAACCAATGGCTTTTATGTTCTTAATTGGTAGAACAAAACTTAACATTTTTATCAGTTTTTCCAAACAAGTCCAATTTTCAAAATTGTCTATATTTTGGGAACTAAGAATTTTACAAAAAGGTCTGTGTAACGTAAATGAAAGGTCTTTACCCCCTCTACCCAAAAAATAAATGTCAGGTCCCCTTTGACATAATTTGGATAAAATGCAAGGGCCAGTCCATAGGGATCAGTCCAAAGGACCCGCCCTCAGGGACCCGTCAACAAGGACCCGTCCTCCGGGACCCGTTTAAGCTATGACCACCATCTTGAAAATTTTTTGATCGCACCTCGTAGGTTTAGGTTAAGTTAGGTTAGGTTAAGTAAAGCTACGGCCGCCATTTTGAAACATTTTGAACACACTTTGTAGGTTAGGTTAGGCTAGGCTAGGTTTGGTTAAGTCGCAGCCACATTTTTGGAACTTTTTGATCACACCTCGTAGGTTAGGTTAGGTTAAGTTAAGCTACGGCCGCCATTGTGTTAGGTTAGGCTAGTTTAAGTTAAGCTACGGCCGCCATCTTGTTAGGTTGGGCTAGGTTAAGTTAAGCTACGCCCGCCATCTTGTGAGGTGGGGAGGTGGAGGTGGCTGTGGAACAGTCCAAAACACACTACTGCACAGTTTTTGTCCTAGGGACCTGAAATTTATTTTTTGGGTAGAGGGGTAAAGACCTTTCATTTACGTTAAACAAACGTTTTTGTAAAATTCTTAGTTCCCAAAATATAGACAATTTTGAAAATTGGACTTTTTGGAAAAACTGAAAAAAATGATAAGTTTTGTTCTACCAATTAAGGACATAAAAGCCATTGGTTTGAGTCTATATATGACTTTTTTAGGATGATTAGTTTTCAAAATATCGCCTACCTTCCAAATTGAACTTTTTTGATTTTGTCCCAGAAACCTGGGACTTGGTTTGTGGGTAGCGGGGGTAAATACCTGTCATTTACGTTAAACAATATTTTTGTAAAATTCCTAGTTTCCAAAATATAGCCCCCGTTTTAAAATGAACATTTTTGGAAAAAATGTCAAAAATTCCATATTTTGTTCTTACGATTGAGGATTTAAAAGCCATTGGTTTGAGCCTATATATGACTTTATAGGATGATTAGTTTTCAAAATATGGCCTAATTTCCAAATATTTTTTGGGAAAAAATTTAAAGAATATTATATTTTTGACTTAGAGTACTTTGGATTCTTGGAATTTTAGTGTGTTGTTGTTGCTTACAAACATGGCGGTAAGCATTATGCTACCATAAAAAAAAGGTTGAGATACTTTCCAAGACCAAGAGAAAAATCCTCTAAATACATTGACAAAAATAACTTGTCAAATAAGCCATTACAAATAAGGTATTAACGTAAACCACCAAAAAATATCCACCAACATATGCCACCACCATAAGCCACCATCATAAGCCACCACCATAAACCACCAACATAATCCTTCATTATAATCCGATTGTAAAAATGTTAAACACTTGCATACTATTACATTTTAGGTAATGCAACATTTCTTTAGAATTGTGCCATGTAACTTTTTGTTACATTATTTAAACAAGATATATTTGTATTAAACGATAAAGCAAACCCGCTGTGTATTGTTAGTGGATATGAGCAAATGTGTTCATTATTGGAATGCATACTAGTAGTTGAGTGGGTAGTAATATCGACCGGTAGGTAGCATGCTGGTAGTTGAGTAATTTTTGATATCGACCGCTAGATAGCATGCTGATCGTTCAGTAAAGATATAGAGCGCTAGGTGCCATGCTGTCGTTCAGGTAGTTCTCATAGTCACCGCTAGATAGCGGAAACATACTTTGCGTGTCTTATGTGGCTATTTGACAAAGTTTTATTGCGTGAAAAACGTGCTCGTATAAGCTGTGTATATAAATTTAATATACAAATAACCATTAAGTGTTTAGAACTGACATGTATAGCCTTGTATAGGGAATATAGGGGTCCTTAGCAAGAGAGAGTGTCTAACATATGAGTGTACAGCCTTTTGATATGCAGTAAGTACCTGATAACCTTCAGTAGAGTGTAAGAATATTTTCAATTGACTACTACATTTCACAGTGATCACATTGTGAAAAATCGTCTCACCCACTAGGCTCTAGCCGTGTACTACGTGGTAAGTAGCTGTTGGTCTAATTAGGTTATATAAGAAGTCTCTTAGCAGGAATAAAATCAGTTGATTACTATCTTTTGCAGTGTTCACATCGTGAAAGTCTGTCTCACTCACCAGCCTACAGCCTTGTGATACGCAGTAAGCAGCTGTTTGTAGAAATAAACATCCATGATGGAAGGAACCATGCCTAGCTATATGTGTAAAGAGTGTGGAAAGACTTTTCTTCGGGACTATCATAGAAAGCGTCATGAAGTATCGTGTGGTGAGTTTCATGAGTGCAAAACTTGTGGTAGTAAATTCAACAATGTCTACAACGGACGTCGTCATGAAGAATGTTGTAATGTTGTGTCAGCAGCTAAAAGACAAAAAACTGAGCCTACAAAACATTACCTGCTTTCAATGGTTCCTGACTAAAATGGACTTACTGAATATGAAACGTCTTTTCAAGGTCGTCTTAAATCCTATTTTATACGTTGTGATACGTGTAAGGATTTAAATTCATACCTTAAAGAGTCCAAACAGCAAATAATACAAGCTATGGAGAAAGAACTAGTAATGCACAAGTCGATCAAAGTTAATCTTGTGGCTGAATGTAGATTCATTCATACGTCTACGAATGAAATTACAGATCGTGCTTTTAAATCACGAAATCAGGCCCTATTTTTGGAAACAGACTTAAGAAGTTTCTTGGAAACACAATTTACAAAGTTAACTAAGGAAATTGAAGAATCTGAGCTAAAAGGCAGTAATTGGGCTTTGTTAGCAGAGGAAGGAGTGCGATTGAAAATAAATAAGTACAATCCCTTGCGTGGTAGCACATATATTCCATTACCAGCAGCTTTACAAGCAAGAAAAGCCTGCATAAATCCTGAAAATTTGAAAGATGAAAAGTGTTTTATGTATGCTATTTCAGCAAAACTGGTTAGAAAGGATGCTCAACGCATTAGTAAATACAAGGATCTGGAAAAGAAGTATGATTTTTCAGTAATTTCGTTTCCTACATCGCTAGCTGACATCGCCAAATTTGAGAAAGCCAACGATATATCCATCAATGTATTTGGACTGGAAGAAGACAACAAACTGTTTCCTCTAAAGGTTGTGGATCAAGAGTTACAAGACCATCGTGACCTCCTTCTGCTAAGTTCTTCCTCTGGCCAGAACCACTACGTCTTTATCAAAGATTTTGATAAACTAGTAGGACATCAGATTACCCGCCATGGACATAAGATATATACGTGTAAACGGGGTTTTACTCACTTCGATAATCAATATGGGCAACAAGGAATGGAAAAATTAAAAGAACATAGAGCTTTGTGTGTCCAGCATGACATTGCTAGGGTTGAAATGCCTATTAAAAACCCAATTGTGAAATTCGTAAATGTGGAAAAAATGCTTAGAATACCTTACGTTATCTATGCAGATTTTGAAAGTATACTGTTACCCTATCAAACTTGTCTACCTAATCCTGAGGCAAGTTATACAGTGCCATACCAGAGTCATGTTCCTATGAGCTTTGGTATATATGTTAAACCCTCACCAGCTGTGGAACACATAAAGACAAACCTTCCGAGCCAACCCATTATTTATCGTGGACCTGACGCTGCAGAAAAGTTTATGGACTGTTTGATCACAATAGCTAATGAAATTGATCGTCTTTACAGCTTAAATGTTCCAAAGGCTTTAACTGAGCATCAAGAAGCAGAGTTCCTATCTTCTGAAACCTGTTATTTTTGTCATAAACCATTTACCAAAGAGGACTGGAAAGTTCGAGACCATTGTCATATTACAGGGGAATACCGTGGAAGTGCTCACAATAACTGTAATTTGAGGTGTAAAACACGTAACCCCGTTCCTGTATTTCTACATAATATGAGTGGCTACGACGCAAATTTCATTGTAAAGCAATTGGGGTGTACAACTGAGAGAGTGGACGTTATCCCTAACTCCAAAGAAAAGTACATCTCTTTCACCAAATATGTTGGAAATGTTAAGCTTCGATTTGTGGATACGTTTCGGTTAATGCCAAGTAGTTTAGAAAACTTAGTTTCCAACTTAACATTATACCCTGAAACAGACAAGTACTTTGGAAAAGAAAATGCAATGCTCATGACTCGTAAAGGGGTATTTTGTTATGACTACATTGACTCATGGGAAAAGTTAAGTGAAACGTGTTTACCTCCAAAAGAGGTATTCTTTAACAAATTAAGTCAAGAAGATGTTAGTCAAGAAGACTATGAACATGCCAAAAATGTCTGGAATCAGTTCAACATTAAAATTCTAGGGGAATATAGTGACCTCTACCTAACTTCAGATGTACTCCTTCTTGCCAACAGCTTTGAAACGTTTAGAAACAAAACACTAGAAACACACCGAGTGGATGCTGCACACTTTTTCACTTCACCTGGTTTAAGTTTCGAGGCAATGCTCCTTTACACAGGAATTGAACTGGAATTGCTACAGGATTACGATCAGATTCTTTTAATCGAGTCTGGAATACGTGGAGGCATATGCCAGGTGTCTCATCGGTATGCTGAAGCTAGCAATAAATACATGGAAACCTATGATTCTGAGAAACCATCGCAGTTTATTACCTATGATGATGCCAACAACCAATACGGGTGGGCTATGTGGCACTCTCTTCCTTATGGCGGATTTCAGTGGGTTTCTCCAGATACCGTTGATCTAGAAAAACTAAAGGAATACGATCTTGTGGGATACATTCTAGACGTTGATGTTGATTACCCATCTGACCTTCATGATCTACACAACGATTTACCTTTCCTACCAGAGTGTACACAACCTAAGGATTCGTCTCTGTAAAAACTAATTCCTCATCTTGGAAATCGAAGGCGATATGATGTTCACTACATGGCATTAAAACAGGCTTTAGATCATGGAATAAAATTGATAAAAATTCATCGTGTGTTAAAGTTTAAGCAAAGACCTTGGTTAAAGGCATACGTTGATTTTAATAACAACCTTCGAAAACAAGCCAAAAATGATTTTGAGAAAAATCTGTACAAATTATTCAACAATGCCATTTTTGGAAAAACCATGGAAAATATCCGTAAAAGAATAGACATACGTCTTGTGACTGACAGCAAAAAGGCAGAAAAGCTAATAGCAAAGCCGACATTTATTGACAGAACATTTTATGGTCCTAACCTAGCTGCTTTCCACATGGCTAAACGTAACATTGTATTCAATAAGCCTATATATATTGGAATGTGTATACTGGATATTTCAAAAACTCTAATGTATTCCCACCACTATGATGTCCTGCTACCCTATTATGGAATGAACAATCTTAAACTCATGTATATGGATACCGACTCGTTCATTTATTTGGTTAACACCCAAGATGTACATGAAGACAAGTTGGATTTCCTAGAACACCTGGACACATCAGATTATCCTACTAATCACATATGTTACTCTACATCAAACAAGAAAACGTTGGGGAAATTTAAAGACGAGGCTTGTGGACAATTTATAAAAGCATTTGTTGGACTTAGAGCTAAAATGTACGCTTTAGACATAAATGGTAAATAAATCAAAAAGATTAAAGGTATTAACAGAGGTGTTGTCAAAAATTGTATAGGCTTTCAAGATTATAAGGATTGTGTCATGAAAAACAATGTAAAAAGAATACCAATGAACATTATCGCTTCTAAACAACATGATTTATCATCTATAAGACTAAACAAAATTGCTTTGTGTCCTGGTGATGATAAAAGAGTGATTGATGCTAATGGTATAGGTACATATGCCTATGGTCATTACTCAATCATTGACCATGCTTAAAGAGTTAAGTTTTGAATATCAATGTCCTCTGCATGAGTCTAGCAAATACATAAAACAAATCAATTTAAGAAAAACAATAGCACTACAAAAACAGAAAAAACACAAAAAGAAAAAAAAATAGTATTCATAATCAAAAAATAAATAAAATAGGAAACAAAATAAAAACAACTGTACAATTTATAACAAAAGAATATATATAAAAATATATTATGTGAAAATAGTGTACATGTATTTAAAATAATAAATATTGAATGGACACTGCTTGTACATTTTTAATTACTACCCACCTATCTCCACTCCTAATGCAAAATAAACATGTAAAACACAAATTGGAAATCCATGTTTCCATATTGATAAAATAGAAAAACATTAAACTGAAATTTTAAAAACTGTAAAGGGGAATTTGGTAAATTGACAAATGTGTAAACAACAAATTGGGAAATCCATGTTTCTATATAATGAAATTGAAAAACTTTAAACTGACATTTTAAAAACTGTAAATGGGAAATTGTGAAATTGATAAATGTGTAAACAACAAAATGCAAAATCCATGTTTCAATATTATGAAATTGAAAAACTTAAAACTGACATTAAAAAAAACTGAAAATGGGAAATTGGATAATTGACAAATGTGTAAACAACAAAATGTAAAATCCATGTTTCCATATTATGAAATTGAGAAACTTAAAACTGACATTAAAAAATCTGACAATGGGAAATTGGAAAATTGACAAATGTGTAAACAACAAATTGAAAAAAAAACGGTTGGGGTAGTGATCATGCTGTACAGTACCCTACAGGACTAGCATAAGGAAAGTTGCATGTGACCTTATATATACTTTGTGTATGTGCATTAGCCTTTGGATTAGCTTAAGTTAGGTTTGGTAAAGTTAGTTTTGGTATGTGACCTTGTAGTTTACTATTTTTGGAAAATGTAAAATGTAAAATCTAAAATCAAAAAATCTTAAATATAAAATGTAAAATCTAAAAAACTAAAATTTAAAATACAAAAAAAAATCAAAAATGTAAAATCTAAAATATGTAAAAATGAATAATGAAAAATGTAAAATGTTAAAATGTAAAATGTTAAAATGTAAAATCTAAAATCTTTAAATGAGGTTTCTGTGGGTAAGGTTAGTTTAGGTTAGGTTAGGTTATAACTAAGTTTATTATTTGTGCTTTCTCATTTGCTCTTACTTTTTTTGCTTTAACTTTGAAGTTAGGTTATGATTGGTTAGGTTAGGTTAAAACTAAGTTTATTATTTGTGCACTTTCATTTGCTCTTATTTTTTTGCTCTGACTTTGAAGTTAGGTTAGGTTAGGTTAGGTTAAGTTAGGTTAGGTCAAGTTGGGTTAGGCAGAATGGCTGAGGAATGAATTAAACCCGCTTTTTCTCACTTTGTGCCTCACAAGATTTAGTGTACCCCATTCCAACCGTTAGACCAGAAATAAAATTTCTTGGCAGTGCCAGGACTGAAACCCAGGCTCCGCAGTGACATGCAAAAATGCAAACCACTTCACCTTAAAGTGAATAATTTAAGACTGCTCTTAATAGTACTTATCAAACAATAATTACCTAATAATAATAATAATAATAATAATAATAATTGATACGTGCAAGGGCACGTCTCTACCATTTCAAACATGTATTTAATCAGGGACGCTGTTCTTGAAGTTTGAAACGACCGCCTGGTGACTTGCTTCCCATTTTGAACACGAGATGGTAGCGCCTGTCGGTCTTGGAGAGATTGCAAGTAGTTCCTGTGTCTTCCCAATAGGTGGTGTGGGCTTCGCCTTATATAAATCTATATACGCATGACATAATTGAAAGACAATCATATTCTTCGGCGTAAAACAAAAGCCGGCGTATTCATGATACCGCCAAATTATGAACCTATTTTATGACATTGTTGTTTTGATGTGTCTTTCTCTGATTGGACAATATGATTTGCATGAAGACAGTTCGATAAATGACGAGCGATTCTCCGCCATTTTTGTGGAATCCATTAGTGGTCGCCAAGACAAATAAGAAGGACTGGTCGCGAAAGGTGTCTCCGCTGATGGGGGGGCGGTTGCCTCCCCCATCCTCTTCAAAATATAAATATATTCAAGAGAAGATATGAATGCCATTTCTACTTGGAAATTGCCTGTGGTCTTCAGGTTGTGAATTTCTTCGTTTAGACGTGTGAAATGTGATTGCATCTCGATGCGTACTTCGCTTGTGACATCGAAACGGCACATGGGCGTGTTAGCCATGTTTAAGGCAATTAGTGCCGTAGTATTTATTTATATTGTATGTTAATTATTTTATTATTAGTTTGTGTCTCCACTGAGAAGGATGTAAGGTACGTTTTTTTTTAAAATTTAATTTATCTAATTATTTTATTTTGGGAGCTCCAATTTTGGCCGTGTACGAATGTTGATCTTCTGTTGTGTGTTCACTTGTAGGCCTAAAATTTCCTTTACGTTTTAATAACGTTTCCTTATATATATTAAGTTTCTTATTTATTTTTTTTTACCTTCTGGAGACACGTTTAATAGTTATTTCACGTTTAAATTATTATTTATTTTCCTTTGGCAAGCTTGGGTTTGTCTTTTTTTAATCCATGTAAGATCCGTCCAGTTTTAAAACGACTTGCATTAATAGATTTTGATGTAATTGTTTTTTTTCCACCGTTCATTTCCTTCTACTAATGTTTAAATTTAATCTTATTAATTGTTTGCCGTAATTTCGTTCTGGCATGTTTTTGGTGTGGCCATATCTTTTGTTTACCGTGATGCATTGTGGTCTCGGTGTCAGTCCATTTGGCGCGGGTCTCAATAGCAGACGTGTTGTGAATTAACTTAATCCCTTTTTAGTGTAATCTTGTTAATGTTAATTTCGTGATTTTTGGTAATGTCCTTGTGTTTTCCGCCGGCGTGCATATCATTTATTTATTTGTTTTCTATCCAATTTTTATTTTATTTTAAAGTTTAATTTAAATTCAATCCTTAATTTTTTGGCATGGCCTCAACATCTGCATGTCGGATCGTGATTGCATTTCCTTGCAATTTATCAAGCCCTTTCTCATTGTGTTGTGCATGTAAATTCTATTTTAACCTTTGGGCTGTTAAATTTTATTTTATTTTAAATTAAGTCTTACCTCTTCTTGGCTTTTGCAAGCAAGCATGTTAGGCGCTATCTGGCCTTCTTGGAAATTTGTGTTGGCTGATGCATGTTCTCTTTCCTGGTGGAAGTTTTAACTATTAAACTTTATTTTATTCCTTTTAACTACTGTTGTGGCATTATTTCACCGACGGCAGTTCCGTTGGTTTTGGGGGGATGTTTGTACGATAGCCTGTGTGTGTTGTCCCCTTCTCCATCTTCCTTCCACTCCTTTGGAGCTCTTCTGTTGGGACATGTCATCGGGAGGTGATGTTGCTGCGGAAGTGACCCGGACCCCTGAATACAGGTAAGTTGGCCCATCCACGTTTCCCGTACTCGTCCCATTCTGGTAAGCAAAGCGTTGGTTATCGAGTAACCGACGTGCTGCTGGCCAGTGCCGTCCAACAATGCTGTAAAGGGGGTAGCAATAATAATAATAATAATAATAATAATAATAATAATAATAAATAATAAATATTCCATTTAGCAACTACACGGCCGACCTCTCCCTGTGACGTCATACACGGTCTCAGTGCGTGGCGGCCATCTTGCCCATTAGCCACTGCGCCAGCTCTGACTGACCCCTCCATAAGAATAACATAGGGCTTGTTGCGCGCGGCGGCCATCTTGCCCATTAGCCCCTGCGCCAGCTTCGGCTTATATTACCTACTCATATTGACTTATACCACTGTGGTGCAGGTAGGTTTTGTATTGATTTTTGCTACAATAATCCGTTCACTATATTGTTCATATTATTCCACTCGCTGTCCAAGTTTCCTACTCAATATGAGGCCAACCCCTGCTTGGCCATTGTTTGATTTAGTGCTAATGACCCTATAGTCTCCTGACCAAAATCCTGTTCTTCCTGCCAGCGTATTTCACTAATCCCAACCAAATCCAACCTCAACCTATCCATTTCTCTTTCAAAGTTTTCTAACCTTTCACCTCCTAGCAGACTTCTAACATTCCACGCTCCGATCCGTAGAATGTCAGATTTCCTCTTTGTCACTTCTGTGATGTCAACCCTCTCTCGAGTAGTCCCCACCCGGAGATCCGACCGGGAGACTAGTTATCTCCGGATTGAAATTTTACAAGGGAGGAGGCCATCATCACATGTAATTATGCATAGATAGGTGCATATCCTCGGGAATAGCATACGGCTGTAGTTTCCCGTTGCTTTCAGCCGTGCAGCAGGACGCAGTGTAGCCATTATTTGGCTTATATTATCAATATCTTAACCGTCTATAAGACTAGTAAAGAATTGATTTATTCTGAAAGGCTGCTACTCCCTTTCAGAATAAGTAAAGAGCAATTCTACTAACAAAAATACTAACCTTCTACCGTACTAACAATTAAATACCAAAATTCTACTAACGAAAAAAATACTAAAGTTCAACCAACAACAAATACTACCACTAAAACAGTCTGTCACCAGGCACACTCACATGCACCCTCACACATCACAGTCTACTGAAACAATGAACTATAACTAATAAACAATGCAAATGCTACCAGACACACTCACACACCACAGACTAATAGAACAATGAGATATATCTAATAGACAAGCACTTCTAACATTATTTAACGTAGCGGTATTGGCTATCAATTTGGCATTTATGTTACCCACATCGGCTCCAACTTCACCTAAACAACCTCTGGCTTCACCTACGTCAGCCCGGAATTCATATACATCAGCCCTGACTTGATTTAATGAGGCTGTATTATTTCCTAAGATTAGGGGAGCAGTGCCGGTTTTAAATTGCGCGCCTGAGCCAAGTAAGATTCGATATATTTAGCGAACCCATGGTCGTATTTTAACAAATGAGGTGTCGTAGGACTCAGGGTGACATTATCATTCCTATGGACAACTCTCTATATTAAAAAAGTTCTACTTTACTCGACGCGGCTGTGCCCAAAAAAACAACATGGCGGCCAAGCGAATGTTAAATAATTAATAGCACGCAAACCCATGGTCCGATTTGGACAAATATGGTGTCGTAGGACTCAGGGTGACGCTCTCTTTTCGATAAAGCCCTTGTTATATATTTATTTTTTTGGAAAATTTTTGTTTTTGATAGTAGGCGATATTTTGAAAACTTAACATGGTAGAACGTTGTACAATGGTTCAAACAAAAGCTCTCTATGTCTTTATTGTTAGAACAAAAGTTTAGATTTTTTAGATTTTTTTTTGGAAAAAAAAAGCCCAATTTTGAAATTTTATAGTTTGGAAACTAGGAATTCCACAAACAGTTTGTTTGGCATAAATTCATGGTCCTTACCCCCTCTACCGACAAAATAAATTTCAAATCTCTAGGACAAAAACCTGTGCAGTAGAGGGAAATGTGTGTTCCAGATGATAGCCTACTTACCTACGAAGTGTGCCGATATCTCCCGAACGCATGGTCGGATTTCGACGTGTGATATGTCAAATGGCTTGTTTCAAAGCCCTCTTTATTTTGGTAACAGGTTCAAGTTTTTGAGAACGAGGCACCCAGAATTGTTTGGGTAAAACTCTGATTTTAGACTTTTTATTATATCTCGCAAACCAATAACGCCAGAGAGGAGTACGAGGGGTCATAGGACTCGGGCTAACAACCCCGTTTAGAATATATTTTGTATATAATTTTGACAAGGTCCTAACTACACTTTTGTTGAAAAATTAATTTAATTTTAAAAACCTTTTTTTAACCAGTTTATAACATTTATGAAGAGTGGCTGTAGATAGAGATAGACGATACCGCTGGGCGTGTGTTTGAACGAGGCTATCACTGGCCACGGTGGTGGTATCCCAATACAGCAATCGATATTTCGATTGGACGGCGGGTCGAGGGTTCGTCTTTCATATTTTTCCTTTGAGAGACGGAAGAAGGTTAATATCCTAAAACGTGTGAAGTGTGCTGAGATTTCTTTTATCCCTTAAAGGGTATCGTTAACGTGTAAAAGGTGAAGAGAACTTTTGTTATATGTAGCATGAAGCGAGTAGAAAAAACAAACTTGCTGAGGGACAGACTAGCAGGATGCGAATGTCATTTGAGTTTATTGGAATGTGCTGATCTGACTTGACAACAGGTGCAATGTAAAATTACAAAGACGCAGAGGACGCTTGAAGGTCAAACGATCTGACAACAGTGGGGAGAGGGGAAGGCGAAATGCATGTGCACACTTGTGAAAGAGCATGTAAGCTAATAAGTCACAACCTGTTTGCTTCGTACGTGAGAAAATGCAAGTTATGTGAACTTTGACCTGGCACACGTGTTCACCTTGTACATTAGCTGTACATGTGCATGATAACAGAATGGTAAAAGCGTGGAAAACAAAAAAATGATCATACATGCAACGTGACATATATAAAAACTCGTCGTTAACATTTTCACTCGCACTTATGTGACAAACTTTCAACACGATTCAGCGTTGTGTGAAAAACTTGTTCTTGTTTAACAGTTTTGGTGTTGGTGGAAAATACCTAACCTAGTAGTGGGGTAGGTATTTGTTTCTAAATTTATTGATTTATATACATTTTCAAGCAATTATTAATTGATTGATAAGATGATAAATGAATGTTTATTTTATTTGTTTGCAGATAATGTGTATACCTATTGCGTGTGTGGGAAAGAGATAGAGAGAGAGATAAAGAGAGACAGTGAGAGAAAGATGGACATAAAGAGAGACAGAAACCATTACCACACTAGCCCACGAGACGGGGCTAAAGCAAAGCATTACAAGTCATGGTGAGATTTAGGTTTTATCTATAACCTGTTTGATTTGTTTTTGTTTGTTTGCTTATGCCATGCATAAACTATATGGAATTGATATACTTATGGAGGTTTATTTTTATTTCTTTTTAGTTATTCAGAAAAAGTTTTACTGCTATAGCCACGACAGCTGAAAACCAAGAGGCTCTAAAGTGGGACCATTGTCAGGCAGTCTATAGTTGAAAACTCAGGTGAGAGTGTTCATTCAAAATAATGTATTTTACTGAAGCTAATATGTTAACTTGGGAACCGATAAACAGTCGTTTAAAATCCCGTGTATGCTCTGGTCGCGTGGTAAATATTACGGAACGTGAGATTCCCAAAGCATTTTTAGAATCTTGCATTGACAATTTTAGAAAACATATTTGTACAGCACAAGGCTTGCACACAGCTTTAGCCTAAAGGTGAATACAGAACTGGTGTGTGATTTTGTATATAAAAAGGAGGACGTTGAGCATAAAGAAACATTTTATATTTGCAGTAAAATGCATGAGCTTTTCATAGCCCATAATTTTGAACAGTGGTATGATTCCAACGTGGTAAATGACTTACTCGCTAAATTTGATAAACTGCAACAAGGACCCAGCGGTCTTGCGTTAGACAAAATCAACATTTGTCAATTTAATCCTTTCAATGCTGGGTCTAGTTTTATTGAGGCATCACCAGCCGGAGAGCGGTGATTAACAGTGAATAAAAGGACGATATCATCCTTCTGTGTTCTTTGGCTGCGTTTTTTCAGCAGGCACAACGTCACAGTTGTCGACCAGGAATGTACTGCTCGGGTCTAACTTGCTTGGACCTGAGAGGAATGTGCATCGCAGACTAAGAGTTGTGGTGGTGACGAGTGATGAGGTTTCTCGGTCCATGCGTAGTAACAGAAGCAAATACATTAGTCTGTGACTCACTCACTCATTCCCAACGCCACACTATTTCAGAAAATACCCTATGGTAGCAGTATTGGAATAGACGAGAATGTCACGTAACACGGCGGGATGTCGACAGGCTTCTCAATTCTCGCCTGCTCTTTCGCTGCCTCTGCCCTTCATCCCGCAAGTTCACAGAGCTTAGACCCGAGCAGTACAAGTCAATAATTGAGCAATTGAAACAAAAATTAATTTAAACTAGAGTGTCGTTCCCTATGGACTTAACCGAGATCCATAGGTTTGAACAAGATAACCGTGACATACCGTTCATGGTGTATGGCCTTAATAGTGATGACATTGCGGGTCCTCTTTATGCCACGAAACAACCAAAACAACACCACATTCATCTTTTATATTTGTCACAGGGAGAGGTGAATCACTATAGCCTCATTAAAAAAATTGATTTGATTGCTAAGCAGTCAAGCATCCAAACAGGCACATAAGAAATATATTTGTGATCGCTGTCTGCAATATTTTACAACCATTAAACTTTTGGAACAACATAGGGTAGATTGTTTATCTCAGGAAGCGGTGAGACTAGTATTGCCAAAAGGGGACAATGCTCTGTTAATGTTTAAGAACATTCATAAGCGTGATACTGTTCCCTATGTGGTGTGTGCAGATTTCGAAGCTCTCACCACACCCATGGCGGGATGCGAAGCAGATCCCACCATGAGCTCAACCACACCCATTCAAAATCACGAGCCCTTTACCATAGGATTCAACGTGATGTGTGCCTATGACCCCACAAAATCCTATTATGAATCCCGTGAGGTACCAGATTGTGCGAAATGGTTTTTGGACCAACTTGTTAAGTTGGCGGATCATGTTAAAGATTAACTGGATCACCCAGTACCCATGACCCTAACTCCAGAACAACAGCAACAGCATGAGCATGCAACCACATGCCATATTTGTGGAAAGCCGCTGGTCAGTGCTTGAAGACACTGTTCGAGATCACTCGCATTTTACAGGAGAGTGTCGAGGAGCCGCCCTCATAAAGTGAAATGTGAATCACCCAGCTCCTCCATTTATCAGAATGTTTTTTCACAATCTGTCGAATTATGATATTCAGTTTTTGATTCGTGAATTGGGTCATGTAACAAGGGATCGTTTCAATTATCCCCCAAAACCATGAACGTTTAACAGCCTTGACATGACGGTTGGGATAATTTTGCATTCGATTTTTCGAGTCCTTTAAATTTATGGCATCCTCACTAGACAGCCTTGTCAATGGCTTGGATTAAAGGAAATAAAATACACCAGAATGCATATTGAAAATCCTGAGCATTTTAAATTGTGCATTCAGAAAGGTATTTTCCCTATGATTTTTGTAAAAGCGGGGACGTGTGAAAGCAAGGCTTACACGCTGTACCGTTTCCGATGAAGACTATGCACATGCGTTGCAAGTTTGGCGTGTGTTTGATATCAAGACGCTAGGTGAATATGCTATGCATTACCTAAAACTCTATGTATTGCTGCTGACAGATATGACTGAAAAATTCCGTGAGTTGTGTCAACATATTATGGTCTCGACCCGGCTCACTATTATACAAGTCCTGGCCTGTCGTTTGATTCAGCTTTGAAATACACTGAAGTGGAATTGGATTTACTCACGGACGTAAACATGGTCTTATTCCTTGAAAAAAGTATTCGCGTTGGCTTTGTGTCGCTTAACCAGCGCCTTGCCCAAGCGAATAATTCCTACATGCCCTTTTATTCACAAGACAAACCAGATCGTACTTAATGCACTATGACGTGTATAATATGTATGGTTATGCCATGAGCCAGCCTTTACCCTATGGGAATTTTGCTTGGCTGACAAACAAGTGGCAGAATTTGATGTGAACAAGGCCAGCCAAAAAACAGGCCGTGTATGTATGTTAGAGGTGGATATTGCATATCCGTCATCCTTGTATGATAAACATGCCGATTTTCCATTCTGCCTAGAGCAAATTGTTCCCCCTGAAATTAAAGTGAAAATTGAAAAACTCATGGACAAATTTTACAACAAAAATCGGTATGTGATACATATCCAAATGTTGGTGCAATGCCTATCCCAAGGCTTGGTGTTGAAGAAAATCCATAGAGGTATTTCCATTACCCAAAAAGCATGCCTTGAGTCATACATGCGAATCAACACGGAGCGCCGACAAATGGCAACACAGCAGTTTGAAATCAATTTTTTTAAATTGACGAACAACTGCATATATGGCAAGTCCATGGAAAATGTCCGCAAATACCGTGACATTAAATTGGTTAATGACTGGGAAGGACGTTACGGTGCCCGGCGGTACATTGCCAAGTCAAATTTCAAATCGATCAAAATTATTGATGATAATTTGGCGACTATTGAAATGAGTAGGAACAGTGTATTCATGGATAAGCCCATTTATTTGGGCCAAGTCATTTTAGATTTTTCCAAATCGGTCATGTATCGATTCCACTACGAATTTGCCAAACAGAATTTCGAGGATGTATCTCTTTTATATATGGATACAGACTCATTTATTTATCACATCCACCACTGAAACCCCTATGACGTCATGAGGCAACATAGTGACTGGTTCGACACCTCTTCCTATAGCGCTGACAATGTGTTTCAGATACCCATAAAAAACAAGAAGGTAATGGGTGTTTTAAAAGATGAATGCCGTGATTCCATTATGACGGAATTCCTTGGTTTGGCTTCGAAGATGTATGCCTATCGCACTCTAGACTGTAAGGAAGCCAGAAGAGCAAAAGGCGTAGGTAGAGCAGTTGTAAAATCGCTACGTGTAGGCGACTGCCTATCGGTTTTACAAACTGGCAAAGCTACGTCACATAAACAGTGCAGGATACAATCCAACAACCATAATTTGTATCTTGTGGAACAAAGAAAATGCACCCTCGCCTCCATGGATAACAAAAGTGTGTGGAAGGACGACCTGCTCACCAGTCTACCATGGGGTTATGACCAAGAGGAGGAGATGTGATGTTTCTGTTAATTGTTTGGAAACATAGCTTTTTGGAACTAGTAGATTTATAATTTTGTATTTTGTAAATATTTGTTTTTTTGTAATTGTAAATAGTTGAAACCACTTAGACCATTTGCTCTTTAAAGCTCTGTGCAACCCTGGTTTGTTATTTTTTATTTTGACTGGGTTGAGAATGGTAAATGGTAAATAGTTTGATTTTGTTTTTAAGGCTGTACAAATGTGATATTTGTTTTTTTGTAACTGAAATAAGTAATAGAACTTTTTGTAATAGTAAAATGTTAAATGGTAAACTAAAAGTTCTTTGGGATGAGTGTGCATGTCAAGGATGTTCTTTGGAAATAAATAGCGAGGTTGTGTTTGTTTCCAAAGACAAGAATGGTTGCGTGAATGTATGACTAGAGATAGAAAGCTTGTGTGTAGGTAGCATTGATTGTTTGACCAGAGCAAACACGGCAAGGTAGAGTGGTGGGAAATTAATGCATATCGCAAATGGTAAATAGTATACTATATTTTTGTTTTTTTAATAGTTTTGTTTTTTGAAATGCAATGGTAGATAGGCATTATTTTGTAAAACAGTCTTACCTGCACTAGCAGTAGTAGGCCTCTACGTTTTTGTGAAAAACTTGAAATCAGCAAATCTGTGTTTTAGAAAACAAAACTTTCAACATGGACTAAATCATAAACGAGTTAACAGTGATATGAAAAAATAGGAAATCCAAGTTTCCATATAAACAAAATACAAAAAACTTTAAAATGACATTTTTTAAAAGTGGATAGTGAAAATTGACAAAAATGGTAATATCTGAAATGTAAAAATGAGAAATCATTTAATGCGTATCACCTTTTTTTTAAATTAAAAAACATCATGCTCTGGTAAACTGTGTTTTTAATTCATAGCCATAGGGATTTAAAAAAACACAATACAAACAAATACCAATTCCTCAGTCCTCAATTCCTCAATGTTCATGTCTATGCATTATTACCTTTCTTTCATAGCACTCATGACAATTAGGACTGCCAACCTCTATCCCACTGAGGCATCATAGGATGTGAAACGTTGTTTAGCCTTTTTCAACAACACTTTATCCGCCACACGTCTTAAAGCAGGATGACTATGACGATAAGTAAAGTCATGTTCTTTACATGCTTGATTCAAAAGATTAGTGGGTACATCACCACGCTGCAAACGTTTTTCAAAATGAGTTCCAGGGCCACAAAAACAATACCGGGAAGATGGATTTCAAAAGGTATGTATTGAATAATATTGTCAATGATTCCATTGCCTGTAAAGGTCTGGCATACCCTTTTCCATTGATGGCGAAATGGTTTGATCTTCTTCCTCCTCTGAAGACGATGTTGCTGTTGTTGTTTTTGTTGTTGCTTTTTCCCGCCATTACCTCCGTGGAATGATGACACAAAGTCTTTACACGGACTTTTATGACCGTGATAGAGTTTGACTAGCTAGCAAGTAGCACACTGTCGCATAGAGGGTATTTTTGCCATGACCACTTGCATATGGTGATCATAATCCGTACATGGTTGCAATTCACTTAACACAGGATCTTGAGTCCATGATTTTGGTACATGTTGCCAGATTTCTTTCACTGCACTCGCTGCCACATAATACATGAACGAGTTGGGGAGCGCCAATAATTCCTCTTTAGTAAAACTGTCTAGTTGCTTTTTACACACAAGGAACTTCCCAATCGCTTTATCAGTAGCATCCCCTTTCTGCATGGTATCACGTACTGCAGATGTTTACACGTCGCTTGTAGGAATCTCACTGGTGTCATTCACAGGCAAATCTTGAGTTTCAATTTTATTTAATGACTCCCAGCAGGCATTGGTGGTTAGCCAATGAAACAATTGCCACACATGGGCAAGGGCTTTATGGGTAATATTACCACAGGAACAGCAGTCCATGACTGTTTGCTGTGAGGGGCAGCCCAAGTCCATGGCATCGATACATTGACAGTAAGATGCTAAAAATGGCTGTAGCCATTGGCTTTTTTCATTACCTTTTATAAATACCACTTGTGCAGAGAAAAAGTGGGCTTTCATGACCATGTCCAGGTGAAAATCCACAGTCTGCTTCCAGTCTCCGACCGGATCAGGAATGGAATGAATGAAGCCCCCATCTAGCGGCGAGGATATGAACTGTGCCGGCTGCCGAGGCCTGACGCACTCCTCTGGGGCAATGATGAAATGAATGACAGATGAAAAGAAATGATTGTGGAGAGTGTTGCTGGAATGCAATTTTGACAGGGAAAACCGGAGTACCCGGAGAAAAACCTGTCTGCCTCCGTTTTGTCCAGCACAATTCTCACATGGAGTGAGAACCACGGACCCAGCGGTGAGAGGCCGGCGTGCTGCCGCCTAAGCCACGGAGGCTTATATGAAATGGTACCTTGATTCCAATCTAGTTGCCTATGATTTTCAATCCATTCAGTTTTTTACGGTCTTTTTCACACAACAACTCGATAGCATAGGGCGGTTTAAATACCAAATGCGTAGCTTGTGATATCCAAAAGGTGGAACAATCAATCATGGCCACTTCTTTAAATATAAATTTGTTATCTCCAATTTTAAACCCTTGGCAATCCACAATCAGTGTGCGCAACAAGTTCACACTTGTCTGGACCAAGTCCAACTGACCACGGATTGACTATCAATGACTAACGTACACCCATGCCATTGACTCACATGCCATTCTAGTTTAAAAAATGAGGTTACGATATGACAGGGAACATGAGAAATAACAACAACAATCTATTTTTATTACATTATTTTATTGTCCTAACATGTCTTGCATGCCTTTGTCATTTTAGGATAGGGACATTACCAACGCATACAACAGTACAGTATTTTGTGTTTATTACGTCCAAGATACCGATGATGTCCCAATGTCTCTAAACTGGGTGTTTTTGACTCTGAGCTGCTCACCGAAGCATCATGGTCACCATAGAGTCCACACGTATCGTAACTTGCATTTCCATCACTCAGAGGCACTAGTGAGGGGTAGCTTGAATGGCAGGTTATATTACACACTTCCATTTTACACAGGTAGGGGCAGGCGGGTGACCAGTGCTGATGTTCTTGCATAGGTTCATCACTCTCTTCCCATTGGTCTATGGTGATGGTAAGGCACATTTCACTTCATCTCTTGTTTTTAAATAATAGAAGCCAGTGGCTGCCAAGGCTTGAGGGTTTATGAAAGGCACCGGCCATGTCGCAAAGGTCTTGAAACGTTGTTCCTCAGAGTTTAAATTCATGGGTGTGACACCTATTGTGGATTTAAAGCGAGGCATAACTGAGCTGCTTGACGTGGGTTGACTTGTTATTTATACACTCGTCACATGGTTGGACAGTGAATAATAGTTGACTTTTTTGTGAAAAATAATCAAACAGTAGGCTGTAATATTGGCTGGTACATTGTCATGCGTTTCAAAATCTAGTCGGATGTCAATATTAGATGGCTTGACAGACTCTTCCAAGTAAGAACAGTCAAAGTCAATCAGTGGCGCCGTTGCCTTAAACGCTTGGGGTGACAGCATAGAGCTGTTCTCGTTTTGATAATACGACCATCTAAATTTAGAAAACAAGTCATAGAGGGGGCCAAACCTATTTTTTGCAAAATCCAAATCCAGTCCATCATAGGGAAACAGAGCTCGGAGGAGGAAAAGACGTGCATTTCTCAATTTTGGTTTGTTGATACTTGCGATTCGTTTGAAAACCCACAATAATGTAGAGAGCTCTCTCTGTATAGCGTGCTGTTTTTACAGACCAACTGTGTGTGTCGGTGATGGGCAATAAGGGATACTCATGAAGCGCCCGGCTTCTAAACTCCATGGGTAAAGGCATATCTCTTCCCACAATCTTGAGCGTGTCCAGATTTTTGCTATCAGCCAGGGTTACATGGGGTGTTTTCGATAGCATTGGTTGTAGTCGAATTTTTGAATCTATGGGTACATCTTCATCTCCCTTGAGTGCATTATTATCACTCCTGTCTCTAACCAGATAAAGCAATTGCTTTGCATTGAACACGATACGCTGAGGATCTTCAGCAAAGCCTAAAATAAGTTTAAGTGGTAAAAATCCAGTAAAGGTGTCATCCGTGTGTATCATACAGTCATTGGTTGAGTCAGGGGACCAACCTGCCATGCAAAGTGTTTTTCCTCCTTCCTCACTATAAGAGGGGTATAGCTTCATGACACTTGAAATACCCACATTTCTAGTGCTATCCACCACAATATCGTTAATTACATACCGCACCTCAGAAAACAAATGGCAAGAGCATGGTTGGCTAACTTGGATGTGGAGGGTGTAGAGCCATCGGCTTTAGTTAGTCGACCTTCAATCTGAATGACACATTCATGCGGTAGGGTATAAATATTTTGGTTGTTGATAACAAATTGAATTCCATCATTGTTATTGAGTCCAGGTGTTTGAGCTTGATGGGAATGGGGATCAATTCTTACCACCCTTTCTTGCTCCTCGATGCGGTTCACTACCTCTAGGATAGAATTCATCATGGGGTTTGACTTGGTAACCCAAATGGTGTAAAATATGCTTGTCCTTAGATGTGAACGTGTATTCACGTGGCAAACAACTAACACCATTCCTAGACGGTGTTGTTGCTTTATACACCAGTTTCGTAGTGGCTTTAGCACTAACTTGTAAGTCACTGGTGTGGTAGAATCTAGTTGAATGAGTTGTTGATCTCTATTGATCAGTCTTAATGTAATGTTACTAATACAATCAACAGCCACAGAATGAAAGAGCACTACTGGAGGGTTTTCACGAATTATATAGCCATTGGGCGATATCACAATAAAGCCATAGAGCGAATGTGATTTTCTTGATTGGTGTATACGTTGGTGTACACGTCACCGACACGTCATGATCCTCAATCAATTTCACTTCATAGTCTGAATCATGATTTTGTTGGACTCCAACACACGTGGTTTAAATCCTATTACAGGGTCAATGGAATCGGGTTGTGATTCAAAGTCAATCTTAAACGTAGAGAAAATATTACAGCGATGAGTTTTGGTATTTCCTGTAATATTCTAACTTGTGTGTCCCATCAAGAAATGACTTTAAACCGTATTAGTTGATCAGCGGCTTCGGTGGCGTAGTCGGTTGCATGCTGAACTGCTGTGCCCAAGATAGCGGGTTCAAACCCGGTCGAAGTCGTCGGATTTTTTAAGAGCGTTAACAATCCTTCAGTATGCCTTCCTTCGGAGGGGAAGTAAAGCCGGCGGTCCCATGTCATAGATTTATGGCATGTAGAAGGTCCTTTCACAGACTGAATTTGTGTAAAGCAAAATTGCTAGGTTAGATTTCGACAGAATGCTCTATCAAAGTTCCAACGTTCACAACCAGGTATCATTGATATCTGGTGACGAAAGTTGGAACTACTGGAAATTGAACGGAACTTGTAGCTCACCCTTTCGGGTGTCGGCTGGAAGCAGCTACAGACTCAGGCGAGCCGAACATGTCCTAGGACACTCCTGGCACTAAAAGCCATACGATAAATAAATAAATAAATAAATAAATAAATAAGCACCACATAAATGTGTTCATAAATATCATCTATTGTATACCTACCAGGGTTCAGGGTGAGCACAGAATCATTATAGTAAAACTTGTTGTTCACATTTTTACGTATGTTGTATATTCTATTATACTTTTCAAGAGAAACAAGTCCCAAACCATAAGGTCTTTCACTCAATTCAATAGGCGGGTAAAAGTCTAGGCTGACTTCAGGTCCACGTCCATGCAGTGTAAACGTCTTACTTTCTGTCGGCATACTGTTAAGGTTTTTGCTTATGCTGTGTCTTATATAAAAACATTAAACACAAACGCCCACACTGTTGGCTGTTAGACGTTTGCTCACGTTTCACATTATAATATATCTTGTTCCTGCTTCCAAAATAGGTGACTTTTTCCATGAGCGGGGGTAGATTTCCAAAACTGTCAAAGTACTATACCATGGATCCCTCTTTCACATAGGCAACATAATTCGTTCCTTGTCCTCGGTCGTCATCTAGATTTAGAATTACACATTCCTGTTTCCAGGGTCGTGGGGGTAATTGGTTCCGCATAAACACACCTCGAACATGTGAAAGTTTTAGTTTTTTGGCATAGCTTTTTACTTCTTCATGGGTCAAGGCATGTCTTGCTATGGCTGTGGTTAAATTTTATTTTTTTATTTTGAGATGGGAAAATCCCAAATCCTTGTTGATAAAAGACTGGCTTTAACCCTTAATTGACCTCGTGTGGTCCCTGGGACCTGAGACGTTTTTCTTATCTTCGTAAATGGAGTATTTTACCACCGATCGACTCCCCCCTCCCAGTACCTTCCTGAAGTCGCGCCAGGAAGGTTGTGGTGAAATGACGTGAACGTGCGGTCTTTCGGTATGTAGGTATTTAATTGGTCGTGGTCCTTGGGACCACACGAAGTCAGCTACGTAACTTTTTTAAAAAATTCTGACTGAGTCTAATCTGCCATTATTCTGATGAATCTTGGCATAATGGACCATTTTAAACCTGCCCAGTTGGCATAATGTGCAATCCACAAAATTTGAGAATGTTGTTACTGACTGGCTGCATGCGGATGAAGAGATACAACAAAATGTGGCAGACTCCTAAGAGCGTATGGTTACCCATCTGCAGCATGCTTCAGAAAAAGAATATTCAGACCAAGATGATGCCGAATATATACCTAGTGATCAGGACACAGCTCCAGAAGTAGTCGCATCTGAAAATGAAGGCGCAGAGGCTGAAGGTGAGGACGCGGCAACTGAAAAAAGCAATACACGGGGACATTTTTTCTACTATGGTGCTCGGGATTGCCCGCAATCTAAAACAAAACCTAGATCCCAACAATATGCCTAAGTCGGAGGAAAAACATTGACCTCCACAAACGAAAATGTTGCTAAGTGTGTCCAGAGAAGAAGAGAACAATTATCAGCCCACCTGCATTACGAATGAAAGCTACCAATCTGCTTAGTGCACAGAAAGAAAGTTTGCAATGGCTGCGTCAGTGACAAGAATAAGAGCATCTCGACCCCTTAAAGGATTCTTTTCTTTGTGTTTGGAACCAGTTTGAATTTTACTGTTATTTTGAAGATATATTTGTGTGTTAAAGGACATTACATTTAATTGCCAAACTTGAAAGTTGGTATTTTTTCTTGAGCAAAGATTTAAGCCTTACAATAATGGTAATAATTTTATTTTTGTGCGTTTAAAATCTCAATATACTATTTTTACGTCTGTATCTTGTCTCATTTGCATTAATATGAATGTAAATACCATTTTATTTAAATCAGTAAAAAGAAAAGAAAATCGGTTCCATAATATATTGTCTTAAATTCCGTGGTCCGTGGGATCACACGAGGTTATTAGTGTGAGTTTTTTCCACGAGCTCAATTAAGGGTTAAATTGGCATTTCTAGCCCCCATAGCAATCGCTTCCATGGTTTCATTGTGTCGCTGACTTTCTTTAAGTTGTTGGTTGCCCTACTGTACAGCTTTAATGGTTTTAGCCACAGCACTGGCACCGCCCAAACGTGAACCCAGAGCAGCCAGACTGGCGAATAATGCAGGTAAAAATCCCACTCGTTTGGGGACAGGAATCACTCACCCTTGTTTTGAACCCTGTCGCTGACGTTTTGGAATAACACGTCTCTGTGCTGTTCGAAGGGCTTTCTTTATCTTCAACACATTATTTTTTATTTTTTTCTTTCGCAAGGGCTTGTCCACCCATGCCTTAACTCCATTCTTTGTCAAGGACAAGGTCTTGTTTTAGTCTTTTTCACCACATATCTCTGTTTCACCATGATGGTCAACACCCTTTCACAGGAAAGTTTAAGTCACAACTAATGTGTTATCCTTATTTCATGGCTGTATATTCAAGTTCCACATAAAGTGGGAAACCGTTTATGCTTTTTCCTGCTTGCTTTTTATGAGATGAAATGACAATTCATCACCTACATTAACGGTTCGATGGTTATGGTCCAACAACCTATGACCGTTTATCTTTACATGCAAATGGTTCTCATCAGGCATGGATTGTTTTATCTGAATAGTTCCATCATAGTGTAATCGATAGTGTCTTAAACCCGAAGAAAGAACACACGTCAGGTGCTGGTCATGGACTTGGGGTGTATGGTTCCTGTCATTCACGGGTTTTTCATTTGTTAGGTACACTAAAAATACAGATGGAACAAATTTATAAAGTCTTTTCATTTGATAAGTCGCATAACGTTTGGTGCAGACATCATCATCTTCTTGTGGGTGTTCCACGTGAATAATGCGGTGATGATTAGCTGTATAGCCATTCACAGTAAGCTGAGGCACTTGGTTATATAACTCATACACCTTCTTATCCACATACGTTTTAGTAGTGATATCTGTAGACACTTGAGGATGATTCACATGGGTTAACCGCTTTCCCTTAAAGTCATAATCTCTCTGTTTAGTGCGTGGCACTACAGATCTATCAACATAGTGTTTATTAGCAGGGTCTGTTTCTTGTTTAGGATCATGTCAGGGGTTAAACCTAGCTTTAGCCGTGAATGCACGTCCATACACACACATCGTCAACCTGTTGTAGGGGTCTACTGTCTCTATGGCAAGGCTTGGCTTCATGTATATAGACAGCCGGATCACTTCCTTAACCCTTAGGTGATATGAAGATTATTAAGCAGCAAGATTCATTCCCCGTGGGGGATATGGTTTCCCATCTCTATCCCACATCACATGAACAACGCCACGGTTCACTGTTCCCGTCTTCCATTCGTTGCATCATCGTGGGGCCTTCAGGATGCAGAAAGACCAATCTTTTGCCAACGCTCATCACAGAACCCAATGGTCTGCGTTTTCAAAATATTTATATTTTTGCATAATCTCTCTACCAACCCCTCTACGTGTACCTGGATCAAGTCATGTCTGAATTACAAAAAGAGATTATGGGTTATTTTACATTTTCTATGCAAGAAAATGTTATTGCCCCGGATGCAGTAAAGCCTGATTCACTCATGATTTTCGATGATGTATCCACTGAACGACAAGGCATCATTCAAAGCTATTTCAGCATGGGTCGTCACAAACATATCGATTGCTTCTATCTTGGACAAACGTATTCTAAAATGTGTATACAACTTATTCATGACAATGCCAATGTCATTGTATTATTTCACCAGGATGAGCGCATTAGTCGTCTCATTTATAATGAACATGTCAATCCTGATATGACCTTTCAAACATTGACTGAATTGTGTGCCATGTGCTGGAACATCCAACGCCATGCCTGTTTAGTGATTGACAAACAAAGTAAATTCAACCAAGGACGTTATCGCTTAGGGTTTGATTATTTTATTACTATTTAAGGGACGGTCTCATTCCCCCTCAAGTCAATTGTCAAGACACCATGGCGTTAGCAGAGAGTCAATTCAAAGAGCAAATTATTAGAGCGAAAAATACTATTCGCCAAAAGTTTCGTCAATTGAAACGATCACGCGCGGATAATGCTTTGTTTATTCAACAACATTTAGCACCTCCACTAAAAGCCAGGTATAAACCCTCTTTCAAGCCATCTGAAACACCACCCACTGTTTCACAAGCCACGTAGACGCTACATGAGGATCCCGTGGACGAGGAAGAGGAAGAGGAACAGGAGGAATTGACTAGTGTTAGCAATGTTGAGGATGAGCATGATCAAGTGTTTACACCTCAAAAACAATCCTCACCCCTCGCAGAGTAAAAAAAAAGAAATCCTTGGTCATTGTTCAAACACCTTCTACTTCCAAGCAAACACCATTGTCACAACTGTTGGACACACCTCAATATAAAGATCAACTCAAACATATTTTAATAAAATATTATGGATTAACCCTGGTATCTTATCTCACTGATCTATTTACTGGAAAGACGGATACCACGTACGGTGTTCGCAATGAGGATGATGGTATTAAAATTGGTGATTCATCGATTGAATTTGCTCGTACTAGTGCCGTCATTAAAAAGATCAACTATAAATTAACACCAGGTCTGTTAAAGCTGCTATTTTCTCGTACCCCCTCTTCGCATGATTATACACAACAAGACCTTGACAAATATAAATCCATTTTATTGGATACTGATGCCCACAAATGACAGTATGATCCCTCTCAACAAGTGAATGCCAATATCTCTAAGAAAATATACAGCCATCATTGCAAATATGTTCCCTACCAGTCAAAGTGTTCGTCGTAAAGTTTCCGCTTCGGAAGTGGCATTTAATCCATTAAAACCCCTTGTTGATGTTACCTACTGGCATAATCCCAATAACCTCGTCCAGCGGCACAGCTGTTCCATGCTTCAGGTCAAGCTGGCCATACGGGTCACGATTGAGAAATTCAAGAAATTGAAGAAGTACTTCGAAATGCCAAAATTATTGTTTAAGCCCTCACCCGTCAATGTGGGCATCGCTCACGAGTTGCATCGCCCAGCTAGACGCCACTATCAGCGACTCAAGGTGATTTCACGAGGTGTTGATGGACTTTGGCAGCCTGACTTGGTTGAAATGATACCCTATGCTGGTGTTAACGACGGTGTACGCTATATGTTGACCGTCATTGATGTGTATTCCAAACTGGCCTTTGTTGAACCTGTGCGTCGCAAGTCTGGTCCACTAGTTACCAAGGCCTTTCAACATATTATTCAACAAGCCAAACGTCAACCACAGTTGTTGCAAACCGACCAGGGAAAAGAATTTTTCAACAAGGATTTCTCCAGTTTTCTCAAATCTTTGGATATTCACCATTACACCACGTACAGCAATCTCAAAGCCAGTGTGGTCGAGTGGTTTAACCTAACATTGAAAACTCATATGAGGAAAGCCTTTACTGCTCAAGGTTCATATCTGTGGTTGGACTCGTTACCTGAGCTAGTGTCACGTTACAATGATACCAAACACAGAACCATTGGGAACAAGCCACGACTAGTGACCAAAAATACTCCGCGACTGGTTAAACTGTTTAATCCCATAAAAACAGCAGATCCTAAACATCAACTCCTCAACATGGGGGACCATGTTCGTGTGAGAAAATTTAAGTCTGCCTTTTATAAGGGCTACACACCAAATTGGGGGACTGAACTATTTCGAATTCGCCAAGTCAACCTGGACAGGCCAGTCACCTATTTACTCGAGGACCTCAACCATCAACCTATAAAAGGCAGGTTTCATCTCCAAGAACTTTGCATGACAGCGTTTCCGAAACATTACCTTGTGAAATAAGTATTGAAACAAAAAGGAAACCAATTCTATGTAAAATGTGCCATTTAATTATTTATTCACTCATGTTGTACGCCACCTATAGCCCTATGTGTACAGTCCCCAACTCCACATGTAGTATGAGCAACATTTTTTTTCTCTCTCCTCCTGTATTCTCTCTTATACTAACCCTCCCCTCCCCTCCCCATCCCTCTCCGCCACTGCTATTCGCAGCTCTTGCCTAGCTATTGGCTGTGACATCATTCCCACAAATTGCATCATACTTTTTAATGACTCAGCGATTCCCACGCTTTGAACATCCTGTTATCAAACACATGTACAGCTAACGTTCAAGGTGAATACGTGTGCCGGATCATATTACGTGTCAACTTGCATTTTGTCACGTACGAACCAAAACAGTATGTAATTTGTTAGGAGTTATCATGCACGTTGACAGCTAACGTCCAAGGTGAACACCTGTGTTTCAGGTCATATTACACATCATCAACTTGCATTTTCTCACGCACGAAGCAAACAGTATGTGACTTGTTAGATTACATGGTGTTTCACACGTGTTCACATGCATTTCGCTCTCCCCTCTCCCTTCTGTTGTCAGATCGTTTGACCTTCATGCGTCCTCTGTGTCTTTGTAATTTTCCCTTGCACCTGTTGTCAAGTCAGATCAGCGCATTCCAATAAACTTAAATGATATTCGCATCCTGCTAGTCTGTCCCTCAGCAAGTTTGTTTTTTTCTACTCGCATCAAGCAACATATAACCAAATTCTCTTCACCGTTTACAGGTTAAAGATCCTCCTTAGGGGGTAAAAGGAATCTTAGCACATTTCACACGTCTTAGGATATTAGCCTTCATCCGTCTGTCTTAGGAAAAATGTGAAAAACGAACCATCGACCTGCCGTCCAATCAAAATATCGATTGCTGTATTGGGATACCACCACCGTGGCCAGTGATAACCTCGTTCAAACACATGCCCAGCGGTATCGTCTAACTCTATCTACAACCACTCTTCATGAATATTTTAAACAGGTAAAAAAGTTTTAAAAATTAAAATTTTTGCAACTAACGAAATTTTCATACACACATAATTATCGCTATCGCAAACACTCACTTCAAAAACATGTACTCCTAAAATCTACAGACAATATTAAAAACATGAAGTCCAAATTTTTATTACAAATAATGAAAACCCTTCATTAAACAAACATGAGAAGTTTATGAACAATATCTACACACGTCTATCGTTCCAAAAACATTTACTCTCATAACGATATTTCTAAGATAGCAAGATTATTGAAACTATCTCTGGTTTAAAGTTTCCCTTCTTCTATTCTTTAATAGTTACAACGCTATACCATCAAAGTTGGTTAGTTGTCATATCCGGTTTGATATGACCGATCAGCAAAGATGAGTTCATATTATTATTGCAATTCCAGGTTTAATATAGATTAATAATTGTTTAGTGGACAAGGATTATATAACGTTTCCCAACTTAGATCCGCCTACTCCAGACTTCTATGTCGTAGATCAAATCACACTCAGGAGTTCTCCATAACAACAATGCTCCCACTTCCCACAGCAGTACTTCAATACAATTAATACGGCAATACCCTCGTATTTCACAATCATCTATGTATGGCATGAACCTCTCTTATATATCCAACTAGCAACCCGGCCCGGCATTACGTGATAAGCGCTTCTTTACAATGTCAATGAACTACGACCTATATCCGTTTTACATCTCGGCATCATGGGTTAAAATCACTGACTGGTCTATTAACAATATTATCATGGAGATGCATGTGCAACGAATCCATCCAGTGGTTCTCGTGTTTACCTGTAACATCCAAGAATCGGGGGACTTTGTTTTATATTAAGTAGAGATACACAACTTTAATGTCATCGCCTCAATTGTTCCCAACAATTGTTCAATAGTACTTGCATTACTTCCTCCTATCATTTATTTTATCGTTGTTCCAATCAAGTGCTTACATGTTAACAGCAATATCTGTTCTAATGACACACTTATCGTTCTCAAAACGATAATAATGAAAGATCTTTGAGGTTTACTAAACGTTCTTACTCTGATATAAAATGCCATGTCTTTATACATTTAATAAAAATAAAATCACATGTTTTTTTCCATACTGATCATTACTACATAGCTACACGGCTGCAATACTACATTGACAACTAACGTAGTGTTACAATTGTGTATTAATAACAACTCGTGTGATTTCAGGGTCCAATAAGGATCAATCACGACTAGATGAGATTCTATCTAACTTTCCTTACTGACGGATGAATTATCTTTCAAGAAGACATGTTTCAAATAATTTACATTTAATGAACGGCATAGCCTTCCTTTAACTGAATATAGGTTTGTCAACGACCGAATGTATATTCATTCTACACAAAGAATGGTCATAAGTCCTTGACTTCACGTCGTAATCGGAGCGAATATAACTTGCTAGATCGACGTATTGTTTATATTAATGGGTGATATTTCACAATATATCACGCGTAGATCTCTTCTCCTAACTAAAATTCTTCATATAATAAGAATGCCCAATTCATTTTACTCGAAAATGAATTTACTAAAAATATCAAAAACAAACTGTTTGAAATCTTGAATAAAAATCGAAAATCGTTGAATAATAACTTCATAAAGTTTTTCCAAGTGGAAAATAAATTCTCAAACAAAGTGACTTCAGTTCAGAAACTGAATCATTAAAATTTTCAAGTATAGATGACTAAAGACCATCTTCTTATACGATCTTGTAGAATAAACTTGATAAACATCGAAACATGAATTAATTATGGGGAATTGTTGTTCACAAATGCTGTCATAATACTCAAACTACTTAATAATGAAAACATTTCTACCTTTGTCTTGTAGACAATTGAAGTTCATTATCAGGTATTCGAAAATACCTAGCTGTTTTATCACCCAGGTATGAATTGTTGAAACCAAATCCGTTCCACGCCAGTGGACGCACAGCGACCTTGGGGAGAGAAAGATTTCCTCCCCGGCAAACACTCGTCTCCTGCGGACATCGAACCTCGTTCCTCGAACATGGACTCCCTCTCGAACAATCAGCGGGCCTATCTTCTGCCTTCCCGTTGATGACTCTTCATTTGCCGACATCTCTCGAAAGTTCTCCATCATTATCGAGCAATATATACACAATAGTATCATCGTTACAAATAAATTTGTAAGTTGTACATCGAATCACTATCGTAGATGGTAATGTCCATTCGGTTGGTCAATGAAAGATTATATTTGCTCATAGTCGAGAATTATTGTACATGAAAATACATTAAATGTACTGGATGGAAGTGTACATAATGTTTCCTGTTGTCTCGGCATTGTAGACATCCTAGATGTTATACATATTTTCGTTGTTAATTAACGTTATTCCATGTTGTCATTCACAACTCTGTATCGGCATATCCCAATCGCGTAATAGTCTTAGTCCATCATCTCAATCATAATCAAAGTGTTATAAAACAATTCCTCTTGATAAATGTTTGTAGCCATCATAATGTTCTAATAATACACAGTCTCAATGTTCATATAGTATCACTGTAGTACTCACTTATTTCCATAACGTGGACTTGACTATGCTGTATTCTCGCTGCACTCAAAAGTGTTTCTTCTTGCTGAGATACGCAACTTTCTCTGACAGATATAAATCGTCCTAAAACAGTTTAATTTCACAAGTTATTCACTTCAAATCTTCATAAACCGTTGCTATGTGTCTAAATGAATATACTGGATAAGATTCACTTTCGCTAAACTCGAACACTTGTTCGCTATAGATTATTATTGCGTTCGCTCAACTTCACTTTGATTGGTTAGCGAGGCTTTATTATAAGCTAGCCGTGATCGGCGCTGTCTCTTGAGTCGGGTCTGTCCGCACTCGGCTGAAGTCTGCGGGAATGAACTTTCCCGGGTAACACGTCTTGTATCTTCGAAGTCTAACGGAATAAGAACGCTTCTTCAAGGCGACCCCACTCCAACTCGCCTTAATGTCGACGCCATTGTTGGTACCCGCGCAGTTAATGGCGCGCACTTGTAATTAAGCTTATTACAGTGAATTTCTTCCCTTTTGCGACATTTAAAGTATTACTAAAATTTTCTCTTAATTTTCTTAATAATTTCAATGGAATACAATTGTTTCATAGGGCTTAAATGGAATAGTAAATCGCATGAACTTGGTAAAATCCATATCTGCTTCCATAAACCCTCCTCTCATTGGCTGTGGGCATATATCCAATGATATATTTTATAACAATTAATTGATAATATTTCGCGGTATTACCTTGTTGCTAGGCACTTTTCAATGTTCTAGTAAATTCTGTAGCGTCTCTGATCACGTGACTGGTTTCTCCCACTGCCTGCGTTGGCTAACAAAGCTCGCTCGAGCCAATTTACAGGATTTATATTTTAATGTTAAACTGTATCATGGGGCTAGAAAAATATAATTTTTTTCATCATGTAGCATTCAAATTTCGGGTACAGTACCATTGTGTAGGGCATACATTCATCTTTCATTGTGAATAATATCAAATTCATCCGCAGGCTCCTTCCTTTGTGTTGTGAAGAATGTAGTTTCTGTGAATCACGTTTATGCTGCGAGAGAAAAACCCGCAAAACTCCAAATATCTCAGTTCCATCCAACTCTGGCATAGCCCCCTCTCTCCCTCACTGCCTCAATTTACATCGGACGCGTAAGTTCAATTCCTTCTCGGAATATAGTGGTTTCAGAATTCCACAATAATGTTTTAACTCACTCCATTTATAAAGGCGGTAGCGAAATTTCCAAGCTACCAACTGATACGACAAAACACATGTGGTAACACCAAATCAGATATACTTTAAAACAGAGTGTCCCCTAAATTACGTTCAGACGTTAGGCGTCCTTTAAAATCACAGCAATTGCTGGCAAAGTATAGCTTCTAAAGCTCTGTCATTTTAAAAGCTTCATGTTAAAGCATTTCAACTGTACAATCGTTGATGCACCCGGCATTACACTTGCCAACTAGGTGTCTAACTCTCATTGTTGACCATTAAATAACCGAAATAAGACTGATTAATACAACTAAGGCTACAGACATCTCCCTGTATGTTTGTTATCGAAGTACGGATTTCTACACAATAAAAATAATAATAATCCATTGCGAACAAGGCCTTTTACAGAAGTGACATTACAGAAAACCTACTGTGGAATACCGTCGCTTCACCTCATTTTCCAGATAACATGAGGGGTAACTTCGACTCGTCATGGCAGGAGGGAATATCAAATATCCAGGGAATCCTGGTCCTGGCCCTTTTTCCTCTTCTTCTCCTGACATCTCCTGGTTCCAAAGTGGTCTCCAAATAATCAGCCATCACTGCTGGTTCCTCGTTCATCTGGTTCGTCATCATGGGTTGGTTCTCTTCCTTAACATCTCCTCCATCATGAGCGTTTATGCCATTCCGTGCACGTCAGGTACGGGGTAAAAGATAGCGTACACGTTGTCGACGTTCGAGTGCATATTTTAGAATAAAATATACACTTGGCACAATTTTCTAATTATCACTGCAGTTACAAAATTCAACAATGCTTTAATATTGAAGATTCGTACAAAAATGGCCCAATTTCTATCTGCCACTGGCTTTACACTGGTACACGAGTGGTACATTTTCTCACAGATTCTATCACTTTTACAAATACACTCTTACGAATATCAGTGCGATCGTTCGGTGAAATTTAGGCAAAAACTGTTGGTAATGTTGTAATTTATAGGGGCACATTATGTGCTAGAACAAATGATATTAATTAAGAACTTATATAATTTCCACGGCCTCGTGGTCTGACGATGATATTCGGCAGCGTGGTGTAATGGAGCATCAACAACGTGCTTGATGAAAAATTTACCAAAAATATAATGTTTACAACTGCGATGTAGATAATATTTCACTCGCACTGGACAGCGTAATTCAATGGTATTCGAATAAACTTTCCTAGCACAGGCTCGATGGCCAAGGATACACTTAGCACTGTATAACTTGTGCTCCCTAGCACAAAAACGTGTTCTTTGTCTAACTTCACGGACTCGGGATATTAACGTCCAGTCTGAGTGGACTCCCAAAACCACGTGACTTCCTCACAGAACTTGGTTCATGCTCCACGGAAGTTCTGGAGACGTGTAGCGACTAAATAAATCCATTCGCATATCTGCGATGCAAATACCTTACCGAAATGGTTGTAAATCGTAAATTAAATCACAGGCATGTGATAAATAAAGCAGAATTACTTGTAATAAATTCCTGGGTTGTCTAGAAGGTAGATAAGTAATAAAATATATCCAGGAATAGTTTCTACGTAGCTCTCCAGAGTCAAAAGCAGGCTTGAAGCTTGGACATGCTTCAGGGTGCGTTCTATATGCGATGCTCGTACAATTCACGGACATTGTATCGGAATAAAACTATCGGAAGCATGAGCACCTACGGGCTCAGTACAGCTGCTCTCTTCTTGGTTGAAGATCCCCATACATAACAGTATTCGTTTCATAGTACTGTTTGTAGAACTTCCTTCGCTAACTTCATGGTAGATCACAGTATATTTCTCATACTGGTTCTTACTGCGTAGTTACTTATGATATCCACTCTGTTCCGTCTGTTACGTTCCTTTCAAAATTTAGCACATCATAATAGCAAGTTCGTAAAACTGGTTAATAATTCCTCCCGTCTCCGGTTTGTATAAAATGTTGCTCATAATGTAAAATACTTTCTGTATCAAAATGTTTCTTGATAGCGATGTATAATAAATTATGTTCCAGTTGCAATAGTAGTTGAACACAGATTAAGTTTTCTGTCTTATAATCACAGAAAAAGAAGAAGTCCAAACTGCTTCTCACGACTTCACTCGACGAGTATAATAATTTCACGGATCGCAATTTTCGTTCACCGAATCACTCCCGGTCAAGCAATGCGTATCAGTCGAACACGTAATTCCATCAGTCTTCTCTTCCTCCGCCACAAACAACCCTGTCAAAGCATACCCCCACTCCTCAGAGTAATGGTATAGATGTAAGTCGAAATCTTTTCTTTATAATGAAATTCTTGTTACACAGCGCCTTCTAAGGTGTGAAATCTCAATATAATTTGCTTCATAATATCATATGTAAATACCTGTAACATGTACAAGTTGTAGATTCTCTCTGTGTTCTCAGTTATAAGTTATTAATAGCTTTCTGCGTGAACAATGCGAGATATCTCGCCCCCTACCCACTAAGGAATATTGACCTTGGCTCACTCTCTCGTCAGCGCGTTGCATAACCGTAACAGGTCTGATGACGTGGCATTGATGCGTGACGGTTTCAGCTCCCCTAGACCAGCTGACAACTCGTTTGCGTATGCAATCTCGCGCGTCTAAAAGATCGTAACTCTTCGCAAAAATATACAACTCGTAATGCTTAAATCACACCATGAAAATACTAGTACAGTACCATCCCGGAATTTGACTGAAGACGAAGTGGGAAACCATGGAAACCCACTTCGAGGATGGCTGAGGTGGGTATAGAACCCACTCTACTGATTTGTACCACCCGGGGCTGAGCAGGCCCAGTTCCAGTCCTCAAACCACTTTTCGTATTTAGTGACAGAGTCGGAAATCGAACCTTGGACCTCCAGGGAGGCCACTAAGCGAGATGGCCACTACACCACGCAGACGACATGTTTATTTACTGGTACAAAACCCCCTAGCTTGCATTTTAACCAATCTGATATGGATTCCCTCCCGAAATTTTATACCAGATCTCAATATCTCTGAAACTATTGCAGCAATCTTGGCGTGAACAGTTGCGTATATTACGTTATAATATTTTTGTATTGGAATTCGTCTAAATAAGCACTTTAGCTTAACCGGTAGGTAAAATATGTAGCCAAATATAGTAGGCTAGGCAAACGTCCATCTGGCGGAATATGTAGAGCGCTCGACTGTCGTGCGAGTGTACCAGGGATCGAACCCCACTTATTGCTCACTTTCTTACTTCGCATGTTTCAATTTTCTTTGCTCGGGCAGTTGTTGTTTGGAACGTCATCATTAATATATTTCATCATAATTATTAATAAATAAATATTCATGTAATCTTTCTAGTCCTCGCACTGCAGCTTGTTCACCAAGATTTTACTCGTGTAAATATCATTGGCTAGCATTCTCCAGTTGCCTGGGAATTTAATTTTGGTCTGAGGACTGGAACAGGGTACACTCAGCCTCGTAAGGCAAAACCGAGAAGAGGTGGTTTCGATTCCTACCTCAGCCATCCTGGAATTGGTTAGTTAGTTATTGAGGTTTTTAGGGACGGAACTACGAGGTCATCTGCCCCCTTAATACACATTAAAATATAAAAATTTAGAATGAAATTATGAATTTTGAGGTGGACACTTAAATATGAAAATATCGAGAAATTAATAAAACAAAAAAAAACACAAAAAAATAATAGTAAACAAAAATTACTGTAAATCAAAAATTCAGAATTCAGAAAAGAACAAATCTTTCAGTCAATGTACACTGGAAAATTTAGATTCCTGGCCCTAGTCCACTCTCACTTATAAACTGGATGACGAGATCATCCTGGGAGTTGTTTCCGTGGTTTCTCCTTTCTACTTGCGGCAAATGCTGGGAGGTAAATATCTCAGAGCCACGGCCACTTCCTACCCAAATCCTAACTCGATTACTAGTATACACACAAGTACAGACATCACAGTGGCACAGGTTATCAGACAGCTTCTATACACACCCAAGTACATGAGGCTACATAACCACGATGACACAAAGCCCCAAAATAATCAACAACTATAATCTGGCTGAAATTCATCATCAGCAAAGAAATGTTTATCAACCGATAATAGCGACAGGACGGAATTCGCGTGTACAGGATCTGTATTGTAGCTGAAACACATGGCCGGTGTCTGGTGAGGTGAGAGAGGAAGGGGGGATTGTGTGGTTGGCAGAATATGTAAACGCTGTGTTTGGATGTGATTGGACCACTAACGCTGTCGTCCCAATAAGAATAAGAGCTGCATTGCACTGCTCCGAATTCTAGTACTTGACCTTGAGGCATCATAATGCAGCCTTGCAACAATACACATCCCGTTAAATATGTCCCGCCCCGTTCCATATGTTTTGTTCCGTTTCTTTATGCGCAACGTTCCCAACTGCAACGTATCGGATATCCCTCTGTGCTGCGTTCAGGTCCGAGACAGCAAGGCCAAATGCTCGCTAGCTTGACTAGCTGTTCGTTTCTTTAGGTTGTTACTCGTCCATCCTAACGCCATTGCAAGGCTTGATACATTCTTATCTCGCATATTCAGACAAGAACGGGCTTGAACAGCTGAGCCTGTAAGACAACAGAAGACAGTAAGGCTTAAGCCGTGGTCTTAATAAAATACTTCCAGGCCGCTTTCTTGAGTCAAACAAAATGTATAGTTAGGTAAAATAAAAATCGATTTACAACTCAGTCCCGCCTAGCTACGTCTTATTTAATACTTCAAAGTGTCCATTCTCATTCTCTCTCTATCACCCTCTCTCCCCTTCCCGCTCGGTAGCGAGATACCTTGTTAGGGGCTAGCTACCTACCACTATAACTCAATAATAATTACATAGTAATGATAATCTACTAGTTTTGGGTTCTTTGTTCAAATTTCGTACCATAAATAGCCCATGGTAAATGGGTCTTCATCGTGAATAATTTTACACTCCACACGACCATCCCCGATAATTGGCTCGAGAGATATCAGCTTATTTAAAAATTGCTGACGGGGTGATTTTAAACTCCTAGTGGCTATCTACTGAAGATCACTCATGATTTGTGGCTTCAACTTAAAGCAAGGGATATATTTATGGATAACAGAAGAATCCTCGTGAACACCATTTATGACCCAATATTTCTCGTGAAGTAAACAAAGTAAAGAGCGAGTTACAACGTGAAGGATTCGATAGTGAAATTCACGAATCATGAGAGAGGTGACGTGATGCTTTTAAGGCAGCATAAGATGATGTTTGTTCTCGTCTGAAAGTGTAGAGAAGAAAAGCCTTCCAACAGCAAACCATTTTCGTCTAGAAAAGGAGAGAGAGAGAAGACGGCTTGACGTGGGTAGATCTTTTTGCTCAGATAAATGTAAACGCTCAGCATGAAATGCTTCCTGTTGCATGAGTTGCGAAACATTGGTAATAGGTAAGAGGTTTTGAGAGCCAACATGCAGGATCAGTAGAAAGCCAAGGAGGGCCATGCCAATAATTTTCGGAACGTGTTAATTGTAAAGGAGTACATCCGCGAGAAATAATTTCAGCAGGTTTGTCGGCGCTAATTACAAGTCTCCATTGACAGCCTTGAGAGAGGCTTTGGATATTAGCTACTCTATTCGCAACAAAGGTTTGCCAATGAGAAGGGGCTTTTGTGACCCAAGAGGTTGTTATCATAAATTTGCTCCACAACCAAATTTGAGAAAATTGAAATTTTAAACCTTTGCGCAATTTATCTGTCAGCTCGGCTGCCACGAGGGCTGCACATAATTCAATACGAGGAAGAGTGGTGGTTTTAAGAGGAGCAACATTAGATTTTGAGCATATCAGTTTAGAGATGGATAAGTCTATTTGTGTGTTGCGAAAGACCAAGTATGCATAGCAGCCAAAGAAGTGAAGAGCTAGACCACCTAAGAACATGACTTTAATTAAGTATGAGTGGCAGGAGACCGTCGTGGTCAGTACATAGGCTTGACGAGCTTTTCAGAGCTATCGGCGAAAACATGGAGTTCAAAAAGGGTACAAGAGGGAGAACAGACAAGCGTCCTTGGAATGTCGAATTTCAAAAGTGCCAGTAGGCTTTGACGGTAAGAAAACCACCTATTTAAAATGATGTAGGAACAACCTCGAACCATTCGGACTTAAAGGGCCATAATTCTTGCATGAATACAATAACTTGAGCAACAAATTGGAGTGGATCAAAAATGTTTACGATTTCTGAAAGAATGTGCCTCTTAGTATTAGGAAGTTCTTCGGAAAGACACACTTTGTAGGTTAAGGTGTCGGAGTGCACCAGTGCACACCTAAAGTTTTGACTGATTCAGAGTCCCCACAAATTTCGACAGAAGTGGGTTCAACTTCATCAACAGGAATCCTAGCACCGGAAAAACCTTGACAATCTCTCTTATTGTATTCACTTCTTTGTGGGGAAGCCTATGCACTAGCCACGGTGGTCACCTGTCACTCATACTTTATTAAATTCATGTTCCTATGTGGTCTAGCTCTTGAGCATGCTCGAACCGGCAAAACCTTGCCAATCTGTCTTATTATATTCACTTCTTTGTGGTCAAGCCTATATACTGACCACGACGGTCTCCTGCCACTCATACTTAATTAAATTCATGTTCTTAGGTGGTCTAGCTCTTGTGTATGTTAGCACTGGCAAATTTGCGAATCTCTGTTATTATAATCCCTTCTTTGTGGTCAAGCCTGTGTACTGGCCATGGTGGTCTCATGAAGATTCCTGCCTCTGACATTTTGCAATTTCTTATCTTTGTGGTTCAGCTTTTGAACTGGCTACGGCAAACTCCTGCCACTTCTAACTAAAATATGAATTGTCCAATACCTTTTCAAAGCAAAAGTTCCTTCAATCTTAGCGTGGTTTGACTACCAAAATTTCATAATGTAAATACTCAGAGCCTTGTACGAGTGCACTCTTTAAACTATAACTTTATTCTTAATCCTCTATCGGCCCCGTTGGCTGAGAGCGCTAACGCGCTAGCTCGTGCGTCGTTGGCATCGGGAGAGCGTGGGTTCGAATCCCACCTCGGCCGTTCTGAATATGGTTTTCGTGGTTTCCCATTTTCACCACCAGGCAAATGCCAGGACGGTTCCATTCGATAGGTCGACGGCCGATTTCCTTCCAATATCCCTTCCCTGACCCGTCCTGAAAAGAAAAGTACATGGCCATTGGCTGCATTAATAAAATTATTATTCTTAATCCTTTTATAAACATTCCTAATATTATAGCCCCAGGTGGCTACTTACTGTTTGGGCGCAACATTTTAAATTAATTGTTTTTATTGAATTTGTTAACATCGTATTTCATATTGTTATAATATGTTTGAGTCTATCCGATTAACTGAAAAAAAAATGAAAATCCACAGCCTGCTTCCAGTCTCCGACCGGGTCAGGTATGGAATGAATGAAGCCCCCATCTAGCGGCGAGGATATGAACTGTGCCGGCTGCCGAAGCCTGTCGCACTCCTCTGGGGCAATGATTAGATGAATGACAGATGAAATGAAATGATAGTGGAGAGTGTTGCTGGAATGAAATTTTTGACAGGGAAAACCGGAGTACCCGGAGAAAAACCTGTCTGCCTCCGTTTTGTCCAGCACAGATCTCACATGGAGTGACCGGGATTTGAACCACGGACCCAGCGGTGAGAGGCCGGCGTGCTGCCGCCTAAGCCACGGAGGCTCGGTCTATCCGATTAACTAATCTCTTCAATTTTGCTCTCCCACGCCTATTCTCCATACCTTCAAATTTCAACTTCCCTAATGGAGTATTTTGTGCCTGCCCATTTATCCAGATGATTGGACGGATGGACAATTGCATGCAATGTTTTTGTCGGTTTCCGAATGATTGAGTATGACAGTTCGTTATCTTTACGTTCGATAGTCATGTCGACACAATTTATTTTCCGATTGATTTCAGATTCCTTAATGAATTTAATGAAGAAGTGTAGGCTATTTATGGCTAGGTGCATTGTTTTTCTGCATAGTAATTCAGTGCAAAGGATCTGATGATGATCGCTTGACGATGTTAACTGGTCTGAATTAGGGAACCGCCTATTGCAATATTGTGTTAACCGACTGACAACATATCGATCATCTAAAAAGTCAATTAGGTTAATTTGTTCTCACCTCACAAGTATTATTATCTTTAAATATCAAACTTCCTCTGATATTAATCTAATATTCAATTAAAACTTTCCTCGTCCTCTCTTCAAATACTGTAGCATAGCATCCATCCTGCCTCTTGTATAAATACAGTGTTTATTTCCATCGTATTAATGACAAGGATTTGTTCACTTTAAATACCTGAACTAAACAATATTATCGCACCTACTTCAAAGTCAAAGTCGTCTACCATTTCCATTATAATACACTTTTTTCCAGTTCTTTTCCATATGATATCACTGATTCTCTCTAGCCGCCTCGGCAAATCAGCAAATGAAAGCTCTGTGGAGCATCTGCTGCTGCTTTGAGTCTTATACACGCAATAATATTATTTAAATTTAACCACTCATTTTTATATGGTACTGCGCCCGAAATTTGGATGGTTCATTATGAAAATGATGTTAAATTTCGAGCCCATGCTACAGTTTAACATTGCAATATATATCTTGGAAGTTGGCTCAAGGCGAGCTTTGTTAGCGAACGCAGGCCAAGGGAGAAACCCATCACGTGATCAGAGACGCCCCAGAATATTCTCGATCATTGGAAAGTGCCTAGCAACAAGGAAATAGCGCGAAATAATTCCAGTTAATTGTTATAAAATATATAATTGGATATATGCTTTCAGCCAATGAGAGGAGGGCTTATGGAAGCAGATATGGATTTTTACCTGTTAATATGATTAACTATGCCATTTAAGCCTTATGTAACAATTTTACTCCATGGAAAACTTCAAGAACATTAAAAAATATATTACCACTACTTTGAATGACGCAAAAGGGAATAATTTCACTGTAATAAGCACTATTGCAAGTGCGCGCCACTAACTGCGCGGGACCAACAATGGCGCGGAATTACAGACGAGCTGAAAGGGGGATGACTTCCAGAAGTATTCTTCTCTCGACTGACCTCTCAGCGATAAGACGTGTTACGGAGTGTAGTTCATTCCCGTGGACACGATACTGAGCGCGGTCCTACGCGATACAAGAGACGGCGGTGATACCGGCCAAAGGTTTCGAGAGCCCCACATCAAACTAAGTGAAGTTGACCGGTGGACATTAGATATATTAGCGAACAAGTTTTCGACTTAGTGAATATTTAAGAGTATACTTTATACTTACCAAGTGATAAGGCTTCATCACGAAAAGACTTGGGAAAATCTATCGAGAATTTTGAAACATTATAAGACATTTTGCGTTGCCAGCAAAAGTGTTTATCTCAGAGCAGAGAAAGTCATTTAGTGCAGCGCGACTTTAACACAGGCAAGTCCACGATGCAGCAACAAGTGAGTCGAGTGATCTTGTATGAACATTGAGACTTTTTGGTTTATGAACATTATGAAGGATACAGACAATTATAATATGGAATTGGTTTATGACATTTTAAATATGTGTGGGATGACAGATTAAACTATTACGCGACTGGGATATGTTGAGACAGAGTTATGAATAACAATATGGAACAACGTTGAGGAACGTTGAAAATATCTATAACATCTAGAATTATATAATGCCGAGACAACATGATACATTATGTACACTTCCATCCAGTACATTTAATGTATTTCCATGTACATCTATTCTCGACTATGAGCAGATATAATCTTTCATTGACCAACCAAATGAACATTAACATCTACGATAGTGAATCGACATTCAACCTACAAATTTATTTGTAACGATGATGCTATCAATGATATATTGCTCAACGCTGATGGAAGACTTTCGAGTGATGTCGACTATTGAAGATTCATCAACGGGAAGACGGATAGAAGATACCAGGCCTGATGACTGTTCGAGAATGAATACACGTTCGAGGAACGATGTTCGATACCCGGAGGAGATAAATATGCCGAGAAAGAAACCTTTTCTATTCTCGAGGTCGCAGCTCTTATCCGATGGTGTGGACTGGGTTTGATCTCAACATATCATACCTGAATGATGAACCAAATGGGTACTTTCTAATACCCGACAATGAACTACAATTTTCCACGAGAACAAGGTAGAAAAGTGTTTCATTATACTGTAGTTTGAGTATGTTTGACAGCATTTGTGAACAATTATTCTCCATATTTATTTCATGTATTGTCACTCCGATGTAATGTGAGTTTTTATTCTTCAGGATTGTATAGGATGATAGTCATTCATCATCTATACTTGGAATGTTTCATGATTCAGCTTTTGAACTGACGTCAGCTGTTTGAGAAATTTATTTTCCATTGGGAAAATTTTTAAGGAAGTTATTATTCGACGATTTCGATTTTATTCAAAACTTCAGACATTTTTTCTTAGATTTTTTTTGTAAATTCATTTTGTGTAAATGAATTTGGGCATTCTTTCTGTAAGAAGAATATATAGTTAGGAGAATAAATCTAGTGTGATATAATGTGAAACACAACACTTAATAATATAAACAATTCGTCGATCTAGCAAATACATTCGTTATGAATACGACGTGAAGTTAAACAATTATGAACATTCTTTGTGTAGAATGAAAATATAAGTTCAGTTGATGACAAACCAATATGTATTTGAAGGAAGGCTCTGCTCTTCAGTTAATGTAAATTATTTGAGACATATCTATTGAAAGATAATTTATCCGACCGTAGGAAAGTTAGACAAAACCTTTTCTGGTCGTGAGCGATCCTTATTGAGCAATATAATAACACTAGATGTTATTAAGGCATAAATGTAACACTACGTTATTTGTTAACGTAGTATTGCAACCGTGCACATTTTAGGAAGGACCAGTATGTCATAAAAGTGGTTTTAGCATCTGTAATAAGAATGATATAGTAGATGAAAACTATATGGAAGGAAGTAGCATTAATAATAAAGCGGTCTTATCGCTCAAGAGTGAGCCTTTAAAGCGATAGACGATTGTAAGTAGTGTAAAAAGATTTTCTTTTGTTAATATCGAGGGTTTAGAACTGTTGTAATAGATAACATTTTTAAATGTTTTTGTATTAGATTATGGTTTGAGGGAGCGAATGTTTTCTATGTGAGTGTTTGAGTTTAATTGTTAATATTGTGTGAATGAAATCTTCGTTGGTCTAGAACAGGGGTCTCCAAACTTTCCAGCCTTAGGGCCATACTGATTACTCCAGTAAGTTCCGAGGGCCAAAACCATATTATCATTGTTGCCGGTGGTAAAAAGTGAAATAGTCCACTGATGAAAAAAAGTCCGAAAAAGTACGCTACGTTGAAAAAAGGCTGCAAATCGGACTAAAGTCCGCAAAACGGCAACACTGCATATTATTAATTTTCCTGTCATTATCTGCAATTTAAGACATCATTGTAACAGTACTTTGATTTGAATTGTTGCTTTTGTGTGTGATTTAGTAGTATGGAAAAGAAGCGAAAAATTGATAGTGAATGCAGAAAATTCAAAGATGAGTGGAACATTCAGTATTTCGTAATTGAGTCCAGTAACAAGGCGCTATGTTTGATTTGCAATGAAAGCATAGCCGTTCTCAAGGAATATAACATTAAACGTCATTATGAAACCAAACAATTTCAAAATTACTCAAAATATACAGGTTGTTTGCGGACAGAAAAATTCGAAGCTGTGAAGCGCGGATTGAAATCGCAGCAATCTTCATTTACAAAACTCAAAACCGAACAAGAGGCTGCAACTCGTGCCAGCTTTCGTGTGGCTCTTGAAATTGCAAAACGAGGAAAACCATTCACCGATGGAGAAATTATCAAAGAATGCATAATTGCAGCAGCCGAAGAAATGTGCCCTGAAAAGGTAAATTTATTAAAAGCTGTCAGTATGTCAGCAAACACTGTGGCTCGAAGGGTAGAAAATATCGCTGAAAATATATCCTCTCAACTGTTCGACAAAAATGGAGATGTTGAGTGGTTTTCTTTGGCTTTGGATGAGTCAACGGATGTGTCAGATACTGCTCAGGTGTTGATTTATATTCGAGGAGTAGATAAAAGCTATGAAGTGCATGAAGAACTTCTTGATATGTATAGTATTCATGGCACAACTACTGGTACAGATATTTTTATAGGAGTTGAAATGGCCATTAATGAAAAGAACCTTCGATGGAAAAACTTGAAATGTATTACAACTGATGGAGGCAAAAACATGAGTGGGAAAGATAAAGGAGAGGTCGCTCTTGTGTCAAAGGCTGTAGAAAATGACGGTGGTTCTAAACCATTAGTCTTACATTGTATCATTCGTCAACAGTCTTTGTGCGGAAAATGTTTGGATATGTCTGAAGTTCTGATACCAGTCATATCAACTGATAATTTTATGAGATCTTTTGGGCTGAATCACCGACAATTCCGACAATTTATTGAAGAGATTGGAGAAAATGACTTACCTTATCATACTGCCGTACGTTGGCTTAGTTGTGGGAAAGTCCTTCAGCGCTTTTTTGAACTTCGAGCAGTGATCGAAATTTTTTGAATGAAAAGCATCGCCCTCTTACTGAATTACAAAACAATGCATGGCTGTGGAAGTTAGCATTCTATGTTGATTTGACAAAACATGTGAACGAATTGAATTTGAGATTGCAAGGAGAAAACCAGCATCTTCCTGATTTATACACTAATATCAAATCATTCCGGAAGAAATTGGTACTGTTTCAATCACAACTACGAAGTAAATGTTTTTCACATTTTAAAACATGTGAAATATACAGCCACACCACTGAGACTGAGTTTCCTATCGATTTTACAATCGAAACTTTGAGTGCTTTGAAAATAAATTTTGATACTCGTTTCTCGGACTTCGATGCCTTTGCGAATCAAATTAAGATTTTTCAGGATCCTTTTGATACTGACATTGAAACCCTAGCCCCGGAACTTCAAATGGAAATGATTGAACTACAGTGCAGTGATATAATTAAGAACAAATATCAAAACTCATCTTTGTTGGAATTTTATAAGAGTCTTCCACTGACACAATTTGATAATTTGCATAAATTTGCTCGTGGGCTGTTTTCTGTTTTTGGTACTACTTATTTGTGTGAGAAGACCTTCTCCAAAATGAAGTACACAAAAAATGTTTACAGATCTAAATTAACTGATGAGCATCTTAAATCTCTTTTAATAATTGATACAAGTAAAATTAGTCCACAACTACAAACTATTGTCAGTGGAAAATCTCAATTACATAAATCTCATTAGTATTTCATATGTCTGCATGTTATACATGTCTTTACTCATTACAATTCTGTGTTTCTTTATCCAAATTATCACAAAAACAATAACAATAAGCCTACAACAGTGCTATGAGTAGTTAGCCCATGACCATATCAATGTAGATGTCATATTAATAATTATTCAACATAAAATTTGAATACTTCAGTAAACTAAATTTAATTTGCTATAAAAAATATGTTCTCTAAAAGGAGTTTTCAAGTATGCTAGCTCTCCGCGGGCCGGACAAAATCTGTCCGCGGGCCGGATGTGGCCCTCGGGCCGTAGTTTGGAGACCCCTGGTCTAGAACAACGGTAGCGAATGTAAGTATGATTGTTTGTAAGTATGAATGCGTTTAAAAGATAATTAGTTTAAATAGAGCCGTTTATTTGAATTTGTTTTCATTTGAAAGACGAGTCGCCTCTGCGAGGGTCATCTCTCGCATTGTGTGGGTGCTCGAGGCCAAGTCCAGGCAGATGGGAGAGAATCAGGTCCTGTTTCACGGCGAGGCCGAGTGTAAACAGTTGAATCGCGGTTCTCACATCCGTGTGGAGAGCTGACGACCAGTCGATTGATAACATAACCTGTTACAACTATGTAGGCAGGCACGCGAGAGTAGTATATCAGGAATTTTAAAAGATGTGCCAGTCTCAATGGAGCACGAGTAATATGTTAAAATTTGTGTTAAAAATGTTATAGACGGCAGAATCATTTTACTTTTCTTTTCCTTTATGTTAGTATGAATGCAAGGAGTTTTAATGAGCGTCAGTGGCGTAAATGTATATTTATTTTAGAGTGTTATTTTGTGTGAGATTGTTAACTAGTTTTAATTAATAAATTTATATTTTTATACGTCCTGTTTCACTGTTCCTTTATTATTCTATTAATGGAGGCGTGTTATGGAACAGCCTAAAATAGATAGGATGTCATTTCTATCCCCAACATAGCCCCGACAAAAGCAGGTAAGTTGTACACTACCGCATAACAGATAGTTGGTTTCATCCATAACACGTCGTAAGGCTACTGTGTATAATCTTGGAGAACCCGCTGGTGGGAGTGTGATAAGATCTTTAGCCGGGACTATCATTATTCTAAAATCTAGCTGTGCTTTGGATGTCCGGCGAGTACCTCCTTGATTTTTACGGATACAGTAGGAATTATACCTTCGGTCGGCTAATGAAAATGATTTAAATTCACAGCTCAATGCAAACTACAAAATTCATAAGTGTTCATATTTTTAGGTTTCATGCTGGCATTTGTTCATACTGAGGGGTATTGTTCGACATCGGTCCTCGGACATGTTGACATGTTGATTGGCTCGTCTTCTGCCCCTTCCCGACATTAATGTTGCCATTATGTCGTCTCGAACTAGATCACATTTTTCGACTTCCTCCATGACCTGAATTTTATTATGAATTATCGCACTGATTATTCACTTTGAAGATATTGTCAACTAGCTGTGCACTTCTGCTTTATTTGTTTCAATTGCGTCAAATTAATCACTTTAAATACAATTTTATTATTTCGCCTAACCGCGAGGTGTCTTTATTTCACTTCCTACCTGTTTTTATCCTCACTCTATCTGGTAATATCAAGTCAATCGTACCACAAATAATGTTCACTTAAGGTTTACTCACCACCCTCAGACATTCATAAGTGTTCATATTTTTTACGTTTCATGCTGGCATTTGTTCATACAATTAATTCTATGTAGTAATGGTGTACGATGTCACACTGAGATCTGCTAGTGGTCTTCCATATATAACTTTGACCTACACTAAAATACTAATCTCACTCGTATTACGTTTAAAAAGTGTACATTACTTATCAACAGTTTTCTACTATAAAAGCAGTGTACGTGTATCTACTTCCACTCTACATTTCACACGATATTAACCACTGTTCTGACACTACCAAATGTAACTGTTGTTCGTTATCAGCTGAAAATCAGAGCGTGTGTGTTCTCTCTTGTATTCCGGCATGTTCATCGTCCAACCAATTATGTCGCTTTTCTTGTTAGGTTCTTCTAGAATAATGTCGACTGAATTAAGACCGTTCATAATTAATCGTATATGATGAATGATCTGAGGGGATTTTGTGAATTACATAGCTCTACGACACTCTACTCCGCCCTGTAAAACCATTGCCTTCTCCATCTCTTTACTGACTTGAAATGAGGTTTACACTAATAAATAGTAGGTCTACAATCTTGTTTGTTCATAATCTGTATGTCTGACAAAATATTGTCATCTGTTCTGACATAGCGATCACCACTGCGGAATTTATGAAATGATGAATGGGCTCAATACAATTATGTTATCATCATCTTCAGGAGCTTCCTGAACAGTGGGAGAGGATCAAGAAACTGGATGGAGTAATGAGACAGATTGTGGCCCCTATTGAAGTTATCCAGGTAGCAAAGATCAAGAAAAGGACTTCTATTTTCCAGTTCCAGCAAGGATTATACCGAACAAAGTTCTGCAGATATCTATTTTTCAAGTAAGTATGGAATAATAAATACAATATAATTTTCTTTATAGAAACAAAAGGCGAGATATATTTTCTTTTAACTATCTACCCAGTGGTTGGCGTATAGGGCGTGAAATGAGCTAACCCGTAATGTTAGCATACTTTTGAAAACTTAAATAATGATGAGAAAATAGACTTAGGAGATCAGTTCGGGAAAATGTGTTTCTGTCAGGCCTTCTGTGTGTGTGTGTACAGTATGTGTCCATATCAACTCCGATACGGCCTCAATAATCACAACCACATTGGTATGATACAAGATCATTATAAGTATATCTCACTGACATTATTTTACTATGCTGACAAAACACATTTGATAATTAAACTCTAATAGGGTATCTCAGAAGGTATGCATGTGACCTGTTCCAATATTTGCTTTTATAAAGTCTTTTCCTTATTTATGAATTTTGTAAAGGATTAGTCCGAAATTTGGAGTAAGTCGGATTATATTTTGTAAAGTTATAACGTCGAGCATCGAACTAGGAAGAATATGAAATCTTGTGATACAATTTTATGTTGGAAAAAGCGTTGTCTAAATGGATTTATTAATATCACAACTTAGCAAGCGAGGGCGGCTTTTCGACCAGGAGTCTAAGCTTTGATATTGCCGGCAATGGGGGAGGAATTGCTTGACAAGAACAGAACAAGTTTTTATGTAGCACTAGTTGACCGCGAACGGCACGAGCAAAGATATCAGGGGAGGAAACCAGTGCGTGGAGGACACGATGTCCAGTGACACGACTCATCCGAACCTGCACGAAGAAAGGGAAGTCACGTGAGCCGAAGTGATAATTAGATTTACGCAGCATATAATTCCTAATGTAATTACCATGGGATAGTAATTTATATCAAGAAGCACCAGGCTCGATTAAGAAAATTATTTTGGAATTTTCCATGTTTTAAAAGTTGAAAAAGAAGATCTTTATTTTGGTAACGATATCATTTGGCAGATTTGAGCGGGGTTTTCGAGCGCCAAATCTTCCTTAGGAAGCCATTGGAAATAGAGGGGAGATGATTCGTTTTGAAATGTCGTAACCGACAGACGGGCTTGTCAGACTCACATATATTGAGTGCGCGAGGGTATTGAAATTGACCGTGACAGCTAGGTGTATTCCGGACAAGTATTTGAGAGCCGAGGAACACGACTTTAATATTTCTTCGAAATAGTCTACGACATCTAGTGAATGTAAACAATTATTCTGGGACTTGAAGCAAAAATACGACGTATTTATACAAATAATAATCTGAGTATAATATTCTCCAGCAACGAAGATATTAGTTCTACGAATTCTTTGTTAAAATTCTATTGCATTGATACTTGGGAAGCTCTGCTATACTTCGCCAAGCCACGCAAAAATCGACAATTGTCTACAACAAGGTATTCTACAAACATTATTAATATTGGCCTTTATTCTACGTCAGCCTATAATATACCATGCTACAGACATTCTCAAAATCTACAACCTGCATTCAATGTTTATTTTGAGAAATTAAACATGGAATATAGGAACTATGAAATGAGGGGGGAAATTGCACAACTATTCGAGAACGTGGAGATGCATTGTTAAACGCCATGAATTGAGAAGCTGCATAGTTGAACATCATAAGCATGGAAGGAGTGACTTGGGTGTTTAAAAAATAATTCAACTACAAGAGATCTTCTAGTATCACTGATGGAGAACCCTGAGGAAAGTTGCTGTTTTTAGAGATCCAGTCGAAAATCCAGAACCGAACGAGACACCAGTTTGAAGCAAGACAGTGAGAGAACGAGAGAGGGCGATGGAGACATTCATCAGATTTCTCTTCCGAGAACAAAGTCCAGGCGAATGCTGAGATGGTCACATCAACGCTGGAGCTGATGGTAAAAAAATCATATTCGTCCGGGTATGAGGAGCTTATATCAACTATGCATCTAAGGTAGAAATATGATTTTTAAATTTCTCTTGTACATATTTGGAACAAGTAGAGATTTTAAGATTGACCATATTTATTAGTTTATCGTTATTTCATTGAGTCATTGTGGGATTATTTCATTGTTTGGATGTTTGGTTAGTGTTTTTGCGATTTTGCGTTGTATTTATTTACCGACCATGCATACCTCACTCGAGTGAGAGATATATCTTACCAAAATATGCATGGAATGTGAATGGCCTCCTATTCGGAGCTCGGGGAACATCCTTCAAGTTCGTTGTGGATATCCTCAAAAAGCTGGACATAATCGAGGATGAACTTGAAAATGTCTGCTTTGGAATACTGAAAGCATCAATCCACATGCTGCATAATCATAATGTAGGCATATACAGCACACAATGTATCTTATTTATTCTGGATCTTTAAGGTCTCCCGGAATGCCGGACAGATGTCCTTGTGGAAATATATATACACTCCTCATAATATCTATTATTTTGCTGCTTTATCTATCCATGTAAGCCTCCGTGGCTCAGGCGGCAGCACGCCGGCCTCTCACCGCTGGGTCCGTGGTTCAAATCCCGGTCACTCCATGTGAGATCTGTGCTGGACAAAACGGAGGCAGACAGGTTTTTCTCCGGGTACTCCGGTTTTCCCTGTCAAAATTTCATTCCAGCAACACTCTCCACTATCATTTCATTTCATCTGTCATTCATTTAATCATTGCCCCAGAGGAGTGCGTCAGGCCTCGGCAGCCGGCACAGTTCATATCCTCGCCGCTAGATGGGGGCTTCATTAATTCCATTCCTAACCCGGTCGGAGACTGGAAGCAGGCTGTGGATTTTCATTCATTTTTTATGTACCGGTTGTGTTTCAATTTTGTCTATCCCTACCTTTCCACTCCTATTTCAATCGTTAACCTTCAGTGATCTCTAGCAATGGTTGTAAGAGTGAGCTTACAAACTAGGTAAAACTATCTAGCTAAAAGCATAATACATTTATTATCTACATGAGAGGTATAAGGTGTTTCTAAAAAAACGCTCACCCAAGTCAATAACATTGGATACAGAATGAGTGACCATCCTGATTTTTTTTAAAGTTAACCAAGAGCCACCATCTAGATCAAAAAGCAATCAAAAGCTATTATCTAGATCAATAGCGACTAAAGGCAATGAAATAAGCCTCCATCAATGGTTCAGTAGTCTGGTAAGTAAACCCGACAGTTAGATCATCTATGACTATGGAATATTAGTGCCCATCTTGGATATATGCAGAGTCTGGGCTATCCTTGTGCTCTAGCTACTAAACTCATCTATTTGTTAAAACATCCACTCTCTAGAACACTGTGTAGCCAATATATGAGTTAGCAAGCTGTTTAATTGTATTTCATAAACCTGCTAAAAATAATGTAACTACATCTATGCGTGTGATAGAGGTATCCCTACATGACAGATCAATAAATCCTTATGAACAAATAGGCAATCAAAGGGCGTTATTAATAACTGTAGCATTAAGTGTTGTTAAGAGACCCCTAAACTATGTCAGTTGCTCATAAACCCAAACGAGGTTCAAGAGTGTTCCGACCTTGGAAAAGTTTATGCTTTTCAACAACCCCCGAGGAAGTTGAACTGAAACCGAAATGTGTTGAATTGACAACAATTATTGGTTTGTTTGATGTAGCCGTACTACTTATCGATGTTTCGCTTGGACTAGTTCACCTTGAAAATAACAAGTTCACAATCACTCCCATCTTGTTTTCTACTTAGGGTTACTATTCTCTTAATCGCATATCCTCCCAGCTTGTCTTTATCCATGGATTCTGCAATGGATCATTCGTCTAATGTTGCGAGTACGGTGTCTGAGAGCCGAACACACTTTGTCAATAGATACAACTAGACATGGCAAGAGGTCAATCGTACATGTCACCACTAGCTTAGGTCTGATTAGGAATAGGTCAGGGAGGAGGCCGTAGTCCTAAGCTAAGAACCATCCCAGAAACCACTTCCAGGCTTCTTCTCAGCTTTACATCTCGAGGTTGAGTGTACACCGTTTCTTGGCATGGCTGAGAATCACACCCTAGCAGTGAGAGTAAAACAGCTTGACCACAGAGCTATCACGCCCTCTCTCTCTATAGAGTGCTCTGTTCGAGTCCCAGAGCCTGAAATTGAGTTAAGACCTCCAGTGCAAAAGTCGGGAGTGTTCGTCACTGGACCACTGAAATTGTCGATCTAGGTTTGATAAATAATAAAGTTCTTACATATCTGCATAATGAAAATATTTAAACATATTCGCTAGCTAAGAGCAAATCATGAGCGGAAACAGATTATATTTCTGCTTGCATTGCTTTCCGTTGCCTGAGAGATAGTTCAGTGTCGTTTGGCTCCAGGCTTGCTAAAGGAACATTTCGGTCATAAGGCTCGTGTGTTGAGGTCTAGGGACATTTCGGTCATCACCCCATACACTTCGGAGTATGATATTAAATTAGAATATATCGGTAATCGCTCATTAGCCACAAGTAGCAAAAACGTAGGGATATCGTGGGCATCAGACCGGTATACTTGCATGTGTAATTCATATTATGCGGTTAGGATACCTTGGTGATGAGTCGCGAGATATTGGTAAAAAGCTAACAGTAAAGTGCAATCACGTTCAAAATGGCTCCCTCCCATGTAGTTAAGACCTTTGGGCTAATTTGTAAAAAAAATCCAAGGCCAAAATAAAATGAGCCCCCTTACATGTACAATTATTCATTCCCAAGGAATCTTGTGCCGGTGGCCTACTAGTTTGCCAGATTTGGGTAAATAACTTGTCCATGGCAATGGGGGCATCATTCCAAGTAATTTGACACCCCCCTCAGCCATCTCCAACCAATGGTTCGGGAAATATCATGAAGAAACCAAACGCAAGATACAGTCGCTGTGTATGTTTAAACGCTCACGGCCACGGGTGAGATTGAACTCCTTGCCATCCGCCTTCCTCTCCATTCCCCTTCCTGCTTAGTTGTATATCCATGTTGAGATAGCCATTACTACAGCTGAATTAAATAAACAATTAGCTTAAATACCGGTAATATAACAGTTACGCCCATTTTGGCAAAAATCTAATAAATGATAAATAGAAATTTCATAAATAAAAATAAAAAATAAAAAATAAAATTTAAAAAAGATAAAACCAAAATCTTGGAAATGTGTAGTTAGGCCCTTTGGGAAAGTCTAAAAATAAAATAAAATGTTGGTAAAAATTAGATAAATAAATTAAAACATTAAAAAAAGTAAAAATCTAAATTTTCAAAATGTGTAGTGAGCCCGTTATAACATCTGAGATATGACCTCGATGGTTCTTGTGGATCCAGACCTCTAAGGATGAACCGAGGACTCCAAAGCAGCAATGTATTCTCTTTGGGAGTAACACTCGCTTGACGCACCACAAGTTGCCGAGCCACTGATATTTAATTTTCATTATTTTCTTTGGGGTCTGCATTTCATTAAGGGATATTTGTACATTATTGGAAGCACTGGAGGATTCGACGATTTTTGTTTATGATTGTAAATAAAGGTATAACTATGTGATAAACATTTATAGTTGCAGCATTGACTGGGTAGTACAGTCAACGCTTCGGGTATGTCGCCGAGGACTCTCTCATTTCAGACGAGGTCCTCACCGGGCGTGATCTTTTGTCGCTGTTGAAATCTACAAATATTCGTAACAGAAACCACCATCGCAGCGTGTATAACGCATAATTAAATGCAGCAAAGCTGCCAACATCATTCGGAGCGTGTATTTGACTCAAAAGTATGATATTTCTAAATTGGGTCGAAATTCTTGAACCCAGGAATTTGTGCGAAGCACACGGCTGCACGTGAACATTGAAATGTTGTGGATTAATAATCATCCTTCGTGTAAAATTGTATAATAAGTGTTTCTCGAACTGTATAAAAGTGAATTGTACACTGAAGTATTTTTGTGTGAACGGATTATTCAGATATCAACTGATGACGTGTGTAAGAAATACCACACTTTATAGTGTGCCCATTACCACACAAGTGATAATTCTAGAGTCTATGAGCGTATGAATATATGGTCATTCTTGCAATAAACTGCTACCAGCGTAGACTCAGTGCATTTGGAAAGCAAAGCACGATTAATTTAAATTCAGTGAGAACGCCAAATTTATGTTTGAAATGGAGCTCACATCAAAAATCCAACACCATGTGGAATCTATGATCCATATTCTGATGGAGGCTATCATGGGATAGAGCCCAGTATGGAGGGGTATAACGATGGTTGAGACGCACTGAAGGATGGAAGGCGGAATGGCTACACCAACCATGCCTTCCCATTTGCCAAAAGCACCCGGAAAAGCATTCACACTGGAAACACCCAAAATGGTAACGTGAGTCTGGCCGCAAGGTCGCAATCGTTTTATGTACGGTCATGGCGCGGGAGGATTAGTTATTAGAGGCCTTACGACAGCACATTCTTTAGGTAGGGTACATGTCCTTATTTTCTACAGTTTATTAAAGTTTTACCAGTTCGTATGATTTGTGAGATACAATATTTGCCAATATTTTGTAAATACGTTTTTCTTGTTTGAAACCAGTGCAGTAAATCTAGCCCAGTAACGTAGTGAGGTCATGTGTTATACCGTCACAACTGCATTCCACTGAATACTGTTAGCAGATATATTCAAGGCCGAAGCCAGGCATGTCATTTCTTTACTCCAGTTATTGCGAGCGCGAAGCGCTGTGTTTATGAATGAATTTAGAAGGCGGTGAACTAGTGCGTGGACGACCAGCGCCACATAAACTTGTATCTGACGCTACAGAGACATATGGGAGTGTTCTTCTCTTTCATTATTACATAAGTTGACAATCAGACGACTATGAAGGAATGCTAATGTTAGTCAAAACGAGTCTAGCAAGCATTCGAAGGTTCGACATGAACGGGACATTTCATAACGATTAGGGAGCCCCAGAAATCAGTGTAACATATGTTTCGACTGCACAATTCATTGGTTATGTTATAATCGCAGTCCGTACACACTTTGTGTAGATCAGAGAGTAGGTACTTTCAAAATTCACAGCTGATTGTACAGCTCAAGAATCGTTGTCCAGAGGCTGGGAAATTGTATAAAGTTAGTGAAGACAGTATTTTTAATGAGGACTTCAACTGTAGGATATGATTACCCTTAGTTGCAATATGAGTTTTATGGTACTAGTTTGATAGCGAAAAGCACATGGGTGTTGTCTGCTGAGTTACTTCCCGACTGTGAATCACGGGGCGTGTATTATTAATGTTATTGAGCGCACTTAAGGAGTGCTGATGAAACTCTGGAATGAGTGATTTTATTCCAATTGCTGGAGGTGATATTGGTTGTCTATTTACACCAAATCTTCACACTTTGCGAGTTTAAAATGGTCACTAAACAAATACAGTGAAACTGTTAGGACTAAATGATATTAATTAAATCTTACTCTAATAATCAAGGAACAGGATTTTCTCTCTAAACACAAACCTAAATGAATTAGTAGACAGTATTATTAAACATGATAAAACCCCTAAACGTAACGAAACTTTGTTGACCAGTGACTAGCTATTGCTCTGCTTCGCCTTCTTAATTATAGGTATTCCCATTTGAGCGACGACGGTCGGTTAACTACATGTTTAAACATGGTAGTTAACTCGACAATACACGTTAGTCGTGATCTACTTCACGCTGTTGCCAACATAATTTTTACTGTCCCATACTCTGATGACCATGCTTCACACACAGTGGAGGTGCGTGTAGGCAGGTCAATGGCGCCAATTATGCAATTGTCAATGGTTATTTTGTTCTACATTTGTGCTGTTAATTAGTTTAGTTTTTCTGTGTAATGATAGGAACAGAATGTGCTTAGCTCTTGTTTTTGGAATACATTTTGGAATAAACGCTTCTCGTTTATATCGTTGCTAAACTTAACGTCAACTAGGGATTAGCTTAAATTACTGTAAGGTTAAATGTTAGAGATGGCACCATCATAGCATCACCTTTAAACTTATTGTGCTGTAAATGTAACGAAACCTTTGTATTGTAAGCAAGTAAATATCTTTTTCTGCTGTAAATTCGTGCCTGTATTATTACTATTATTGCAATCTCCAAAGTAATTGTGTGGGGAAGAATTACGTGTCGTTCTCTTAGCCTTGCTTGTTGACTTCTTTATTTGTTAGTAGGACTTCGAGAGGTTTAATTTTTAGGATATTTTGCACGGAGGTGAGTAAATTCATATTAGGATTAATTAGCACGGACTAGCCGTTCTGCACCTCTCCGAAGTAGGTTAGGGGTCTGCCACTTTTTGAATAAAAAGAGTGCGATTTAAATAAAAGCCTGGCCTCTTTATTGTATTTTTGAGTTTGTATTCCTCTGGACTGGTAGTTAGGCCCTTTGGCAAAATTTAAAAAATAGCCTATGGTAAAGAGGGCTTTATGCCATTTAATAAAATACCTGACACAACTTCCTCCTATTATTAGTTCCCAAAATAAATCTTGTCCCGATGACTTACTAGATTTTGGTTCTTTGTTTAAATCAAGAGTAAATGATCCTTAAATAATAACTTAAGAATCCCGCCAGGTTCTCACCACTAGTCACGTGGCAAAAGCGAGATATAGCCGCATTCAAATAAAATGGATCCCCTCCCATGTAGTTAAGCCCTTTTGTAAAATTTGTCTAAATCAATGGTTCATGGGAATGGGGGCATGATCCCGAGTAATTTAACACCCCTCCCGTCCGTCTCTAGTCATTGGTTCGGGACATCGTTTAGATTCTTAGAGGCAATCTACTATCCAGAACACTGCTCATATCTATTATTCCTCCATTTATAAGAATATTTATAACATTCCAGAAAGGTTTTCCTGTCGCTTAATCTAATGTTTCTAATTTTGTTCCAAATTACTCCAATGATTTCCTTTTGGACTCTATTTTGGTCTGTTTCTTAAAGAACCGCTGGAAACTCTGAAATTCCTGATCGATTTCCTAAATTCAAAGTCTGTAATGACATGGTCTGCCGGATTCCTTGTTTGGAGTAATTTTTTGAAAGCCTGCTTTTTTGCTTTACAAGCAGTCTTCACTATATCATTCTACCAGGATGTGTACTTTTTCCTGTTTTTACACACTGTTGTGCCAAGTCATGCCTTGACTACTTCTAGTACTGCAACCCTGTATCCTGTCCACTCTGTATGTCCTGAAATTCTTTTCGTTCTACTCTTTGACATTTTTCATCAATCATTTCCATGTATTTGTCCCTAAGTTCCTTATCATGGAAATAATTAATCCTAATCCGTTTGCAAACAGACCTCACTTTCAGCCCAATTCACAAAAGATCAGTTTGTGGTGTGTTTCAACAAAAGAGCCGCCGATAACTCTATACTTCCTGGTCAATTTCCTAAATTGAAAGTCAGTAATGACATTGTCCATTAAGGGGGGTTATACAGTAGATTATACTAAAAAAATGTAATTTTTTAAAATAAATTTCAGACGGAAGGTTGAGGCTTTCTAAACATAGATACGAAGTTTTATGTAAAAAATATCATAGTTTTAGAGATATTTGCATTTTAGTGACAGTTTGCACGTTGTGATGGGCGTGGCTACGTAGCAATGGATGCAAATGTACAGCGCCAGACGGTTGTGTGGTTATTCTTTTCGTTAATTTCTTATAACACTGGCTGCATGGGTAGTATACACGTAGGCCATGCCTGTATCCATGGTTTAGTGAGTTGTCCTTGAGAGTGGAAAGCTTTGAACTTCTGTTTCCTAGGTTACTGTTGTGCACTCCATGGCGGTAGTAGTAGCAGTTTGTTTGGAACTTTCCACGTGCTTTTATCACATTTTTTGTAAATTGTGATCATAATGCCTAAGAAAGGGAACGTTGCAAGACGGAAAAAGACGAGATATCTGGAAATCGCTTTTCTAATGAAGAGAGAGGTGATAATGGCAATGTTATTATTGACGTAACGAGTAGCCTAGGCCTAGTGCATCAGCCAGGAAACTTGGGCCAAAGGGTAGGCCACCTGTCAGTGATTCTAAGGATACTAACAAAGTGTCATGTAGGATTACAGATTCTTCTTTAGTGGATAATATAAGTGAGCATTTGTCTTGCAAATTGTGTCATGGAAATGTGAAATTAATTAATTAAAAGGGAGAAACCAAAATGCAAAGGAGTCATTCAACTGTAAAATTTGGCCCATTTGTCCCAAAACATCATGCAATGGTAATACAATTGTTCAAATAGCAACCTACAGTGCAGTGGCCAGTTTCAATGGTGGAGCTATCAGTAGTCTACAAGTACTGAAGGCATTGTGAATCAAAATTGGGAAGAATACTGTGGAAGCTTTGAGCAAGTTCGACAAGGTACGTGTACATTCTGCTGAAAAAAGTAAAACACTCAACTTTGGAGGCTAGAAGGACTAGACGAAGACTCAGAGCGGAAGAAAAATCCAAGAACACCCAGAAGGAGGGTATAACATATGCCAATGGAGCCTTCTAAGGTGAACTGTGAATAGAACTGTGTGTGACAACTTCACTTGCGATTTCCTCAAAACTTATTTTTTCAAGCAAGAAACGCAATATCACAAGAACCATTTGTCTGATCTAAATGAAACTTTGCACAGTTATTCAAATAGGAAGTCTACAAAAGGTGAACTAAAATAATGAAACTGAGACAAAATTTAGGCTTAATATAATGATATAAACAGGTAATAAAATGTAAAAATTATATGTATATTTTTTAAAAATCTGCCAAATTAATTAGAATGCACTAAGAGATCTCATCTTGGTCCATCCTCTATAATATTCTGTCAGTTTCAATTCAAAAGAAAGAAAACAACCACTAAGCTCATATTTAACGAGTTATCATGTTTTTGTCATATCATGTGCTTAATAATTTTATCAACATTTATTAATTAATAATGTGGCTACTTCACATTAAATTTTGATTTTTACTATATCAAACAATAGATTAGGATGTGATATATCATCATATTCATTTTCAATGTCCTCCTTGAAGTAATGTAGGAAATAATCACATTTTTGTCAAGTGCTAACTAAACATGGCATGACTACTGTATGACCCCCCCCCCTAATGACCTGGTTCCTCTGCCCTCCCTACTTACTGCCTAATAGCTCCCTCTGGGCATTTGAGATGTAGGCTCTAAGTATCTATGAATCCATGCACTGCTCTATTAGGCCATATTATTCCTGTTATATTTTGATCATATTTATAATGCCAGAGCTACCAGAATAATTCCGTACATAAAGTTAATATTCTGAATACAGTAGTTAGAGGAAAAGGGATTGGATCTTTAATTTTAAGAAAAGTACGAACTTTAGTTCGTCATTGAACTACTTGTGTGTACAATATTCCTACACTGTTGAGCATTATATTTTGACTGCCCTTTCTCAGGAATAATTGTTCCACGTGAAGCACTGAGAATTACACAGGCCTCTCTCGCAACGTGGTGTATATAGGTCAGATTTACACACTCGCTATTATTAGTGACTTGGGCGTCATAATTGGAAAAGAAGCCGCTTTGTAAGATTCTGGTAGTTGGAATGACACTAGCATCTTAGAAAAGGTTTGGTGAAAGCTCGTGTCTAAAGCGTTGTAACACTGGTTCGAGGAGGATATTGGTCAATTTGCTTTACTGATCTGGCACTTCAACAGCTCGCGTTTGAACTCATTTGAATATTTTCAGTTCCATTTGGAAGAGTGGGCTCATGATAGTCTCTACCACCCTTTAGTATATGCCAACTGGAAGACCAGTTGGTTCACATCCACTCGCTGGCGGAATCAATAACTAACAGAATGGTCGTGGTTATGATGGTCCTATATAGGTGGTCAAAATGTGATGGGTCATCAGTGTATGGCAACAGTTTGAAGAGCTATTTACGAGTGGAGATTTTATTCGTCGCGTCAGCCGTTTGTGCTGTGTTCAAATGAGAGTAGGCTGACCTACTGGCTTTGAAAATGTATATTGTTTCATTGGTTTAGAGCATACACATGTCCATGATTTCTTCTTTATTAAGGTCTGACTGCAAAGATCCCTTCAACTTGCTGGACCAGACAAGTCTCGAAATACGAAAATCTGAGGGAAAAATGCAGGCAATCCAAGACGCAGCTACATTATTCGAAGTCAATTTGCCAGAATTTAAAATAACGAAACAGTGCAGAAGGGAAGCCGCAATGTTGAAGGTACGTGTATCATATGTTTCTGCATGGGTAAGAGTTTACACTCGATGGAGAAAGAAAACAAGGAGAATTGTTTCGTAATGAAATTACGGTTCATACAGTAGTCACCCCCTAGTTCGTGAACCAATGGTAAAGGCTAACTGACCTAGTAACTGGTCTTGACAGTCGGGATACCAGTTACTATAGAACAGGATTGGGCATCTTGGACATATTATGAGTAGCGACCGGATTTTTTGAAAATGCATATGAGCATCTGCAAATGCATATTTGGAGGGTTTATTGGATGTTTTTGCATATTCTGAACATAACAGCATATTTTAGCATACACACTTGAAATTAAGATTGATTTAAATAATCTTGAACAAAATAGGTTTCGCCTGCGTGTTGGCCATCCCTTGTAAGCAACTTTCTGAGCAACAGATTAATAACTAATATTTTACGCAAACATGCTGCCTGGTTATTTCAATAAGGGAATGGGGTGGGACATTCCTTTCACCATCTCGACAGCCACAGTAGCCCTGTTACTTTATTCTTAGTCTGCATATCCTTAACTCAAAATTCCTAAAGAGAAGAGCAGCAAAAAGTATTTATTAAAACAGTGCGTGTCAGGTATTAGTGATTATTCAACTGAAGGCGTTGTCGTCTATTATCAAGTATGCTCGAAGAAAGTGAAATGTGGAAAGAAATTTCAACTTGAACAACATGCAAAATTGACTGCTCATATTACGGCAAAGGAGAACAACACACTACAACTATTCCTTATGCTTGTAAATCCGAAGCCTCCTGATAATACATTATCAGCCGATCTTTTTCAGGCTTTAGTATGCAGCAATATTCCGTGGAATAAATTAAACAATCCAGTTCTACAATCATTCCTAAAGAAATATTGTGTAAACCAAAATGTGCCAGATGAGTCAACTCTCAGATAAAATTATCTACCTCCTCTGTATGAATCTACTGTGGACCCAATACGCTCTGATATTGGAGAACACTGTATCTGGATATCGGTGGATGAAACAACCGATAAATGTGGCCGGTACATATCGAATTTCACAGTTGGTAGGCTACATCCTGACGAGCCCGGCAAACCTCATCTTCTTGCATGCAAAGTGCTGGAGAAAAGATTTGCATGATTGCAAGATTTGTAAGCGATTCTCTGCGACTACTGTGGCCGACTAAATTTGAAAATAATTGTTGCAAGGTGCTTGCAATGGTCACAGATGCAGCTGCTTATATGTTGAAGGCAGAAAAACCCCTACAAGCACTTTATCCCCACCTTATGCACATTACCTGCTTAGCACATGGATTTCACCGTGTTGCTGATGAAATTTGCATCCAATATCCAGCTGTTAAGGATTTAATTGCAAGTGGAAAAGAAGTGATTCTAAAATCAGCAGCCCATGTCCAGTTCTACAGAGATTGCCTGAAGTTGCTCTGTCACCTGAACCTGTCCTTACTAAGTGGGGAACATGGCGATCTGCAGTTTCATTCTATCAGGAGAATTTCAATCAAGTAATGGGAGTCATCACAAAACTTGAAGATGATAGTGCATGTGTCCGTGGAACAAAAGTGGTATTTGGAAATGATCCTGTTTATCAAGATGTGAATCGCATCCCTACACATTTTCCTTCATTTCCGAGAACCATTGAGAGCTTAGAATCGACTGGTGCACTCCTCTATGACTCGCATGAACTCGTTCATAAAGTAACTTCTTCAATGAATTAAGATCCAGGGGAAATTGGAAAGAAAATCAAATGCAAGCTAGAGAAGGTGATAAACTCGAACCTAGAACTAAAGATTCTAACAATTAGTCAGTACTTGAGTGGAATCAGGGTGTCTTTGCCAGATGAATGTTCGGAACCTTCAATAGTGTCCCATCACTTCAGTTGATGTTGAGACGTCATTTTCGGCCTATGAGCTTATTTTGACAGACAATAGACGTAATTTGTCTCCTGTAAACATTGAAAAACTTGCAATTACCTGTTGTGGTGCTTCTTTCTGCAGTGAATGATACATGTGTTAAGTGAATGAATAAAATTGGCTTATTGTTAAGTGCATATTTAGCAATTTTTAATGTATATTTGCTCTATTATTCGTGCATAATTGCATGCAAATTTTAATCCTTTTCAGTACATTAATGTCCGAACCCTAATGATGAGTCTTGTGCTCAGGCGGCAAGGACTGACAGAATCCAACTCCCACTTGTAAGATCATGGACTCTTTGGAAGTGAACAAACAATTCAACTGGTTTTTGGTGGGATGCTAGTAATATTGTGGGAAGTTAGAGAAGGAAGAAAGTAGAACTACCTGAATCATCCCGTAGGAGCGGATACTTTAGGGATTAGTGAAATTGAGAGGAAGAGTTTATGAGCTTTACCATTCAAGTCAAAGAGCCTTACAATGCAACATAGTTTCTGTAAGATACGTAAATGACGATGAATGTGGATATATTTGGAAATCTCAAGAAACTGGTCTCAGAATTGCTTCAGTGTAAACTCAATGTGAAAAGTCGAAACAAGATGATGGAGACAGATTTTTAGGGGCACACAGTGCTGTGGAGGTGTGAGTTATCAGTAAATACATTGTAGTGCTGGTGGGGGGGTTCAATGCTAGGACTGAGAAAGTATGGTAAGGGTAGAGAAGTGACCTCCAATGGAAATATTGTTTGGAATTTTGTGCTAACATACTCATTCTCAAATCATCAGGAGATTTACATGTACACATGGGATGGTAGAGGAACTAGCTCGATATTATATTATATCATCAGTGAAAGGGAACTTTTAGCGAAATGCTGAGCATTTGATGAAACTGACATAAAGTTATCTGCTGAGAATTGAGGACATTCGGAACTTAAGTGCAGAAATTGAGGTCTGATTGCAGACGGGTTATGGTCAAAATCAGTATATCAGCATATCATCTTGTTTAAACGATATCTCCATTTCTTTTAAATAATTGTTTGCAAGTATTCGCGTCGGGAGTAGTTAATTTTTCTTCTTTATTTGTTTCACCCAAGTTTCGGGTACATGAAATCAATCACTTTTTATTGTTTTGAGCTTTCCTATTGGCCCAGTATAGCCTCATCCTTCCCTTTCTTCGGCAGAGATGTGGATCGTTCGATTTTGTTTGATTTTAATTAGGAACCGTTGTTTCTTATCCTCGGTGACGGTTTTGGCTGTTTTATCTATGAGCATGGTGTCTGTAATTTGGAGTTCCACGAGGTCTTGCTCAGTTTCCTTAATCCAAAGAAGTTTTTTTTTATTACGAAAGTAGTCGAAGATCTTTTTTGTTAGTCTATTTGAATTCATTCGGAGGATGTGTCCATAAAAATCAATTCTCAATTTTTTAAATTGTGTCCGAGAGTTTTTCAGTCTTTTGGTAAAGAGTTTCGTTCCTGACATGAATTGATTTGTTATGAAATTTGGAGCATAGATTTTGCGTAATATCTTTCTTTCCTTGACCTCCAGACTTTCAAGCGGTCCCTGGCTGGTGAGAGACACTGTTTAGGCAGCATATAAGGCTTCTGGTTTAATTACCGTGTTATATTCCAGGAGAGAGACTTCTTGTTATAAGTGTCCTTCGTAAATTGGAAGGCCAATTCAACTTTATTTCTCCTAGATTCCATTGCCTTTTCTCTATAGCATTCCAGCTGATTCATTCCCCAAGATATTTTAATTCTTTGACGATGTCTATGTATTGTTTGCCCACTTGAAGCTTTTTTTGGTGGTTCTTTTATTCTCGTCACTATTTTGGTCTTTTCAACTGAGATTTTGAGAACCATTTTTAACGCTTGCCTCTGGAGTTCGAATATCTGTTCCTTGGCTTCCTCCCATGTCTCAGCTAGTGTCCATGTCATCAGCAAAAGTTAAACAATTCAGCTTAATGCCTTTGTTTTAGTTTCTATTCTGATTCCACTGTGGGTCTTCACATTCCACTCTCTGACTACTTTTTCTAGGGTACAGTTAAATAGCAGTGGAGAAAGTCCATCTCCTTGCCGTACACCTGTTTTAATCTCAAAAGGGGTGGAGAGTTCCCCCGTGAATTTAACATGGGAGGATGTATTAGTTAATGTTTCTCTGATCAGGTTTGTAGTTTTGTTATCGAGATCTAGTTCTTTCAGGACCGAGAATAAGGATTCCCTATCTATAGAGTCAATGGAAGTCAATGAATGTGATAACATACGATTTAGCCCGTGATTTTTGGTAGTTCATGATGTGTTTGAGGTTAATAATTTGTTCCGGACAGGATCTCCCTTTCCAGGAGCCCGCCTGGTATTCCCCAAATTAATGGTCTAGTTGAGGTTCTGCCCTGTGTTGTAGGACTGTGGAGAATATCTTGTATGTTACATCAAGGAGAGATATCCCTCTGTAGTTGTTAGGGTCTGTTTTGTATCCTTTCTTATGAAGTGGATGTATAAGGGCAGTTTTCCAGTCATTATTTCCTGTGTGCAAATTTCATCAAAGATATTTCTGAGAGACTGTATAGCGTTTTCGTTAACATTCTTCCGAAGTTCAGCTGTGATTTGATTCTCTCCCGAAGCCTAATGACTCTTAAGATTCGATATTATTGAATGGAGTTCTTCAATGGTCGGAGGTTCGGAGTCAGGTTTGGTTGATGGGGATATATGAAAGTCCATCTTTTCTATGGGTTCCTCAGAGTTAAGGAGATGTTCGAAATATTCTGCGAATACTTTGCAATTGTCTTTGTTGTTGTGGGCAACATTTCCTTCTTTATCCTGGAGTTGTAGAGTTGGGAGACTGTACTTAGTCAATTTCTTCTTAAAGTTCTTATACAAGTTTCGTACATTGTTTTTGTGAAAGTCTTAATTAATTTGCATAAGTATGTGATCATCTCGAGCTTTTTCGTTTCTCTTAAGATTTTTAGTCACTTATTTTCTAACATTTAAGATATTTAGTCTGTCATGGTCCTTTTTCTGTGATTGCTACTGGTGCCATGCTTTCCTTCTTAGTTCAATGAGACTGTCACACTCTTCCGTCCACCACGCATGTTTTTTTTATTTTAGTTAGTGGAGCAAGTTGTTCTGCTTTAATTATTAGACTTTGTTTTATTTGATTCCAGCCTTGACATTGTACATCTGCAGTGGCGATTGAAAACTCCTTTGGGTTCATTATCGTTTCAGGATCGGATTTCGTATGTTTTAATCTGTTAGAGCGGATTTTTCTATTGGGTATGATTCTGAGTTTTATTTTAGAAAGATAGTGATCAGAATTTAAGTTAGCACCCCTGAGTACTTTGACATTTTGTATTTCTTGATTAAATTTCCTTTTAACCGCTATATTTTTATTGTAACATTTAAAAATTTATTCATCGCTGGAAACTACGTTGAGCACAGAATCTCTGTAAGTTGCTCAATTCTGTTGACATCCTGCCCCAGCTATAAGTAGCTATTCCTGGCTTTAACCTTTGTCAAGAGCAGGTTAGAGTGCTTGGTACATTGTAGCGCCACTGTGGTGATTGGTTGTGGGCCTAGCAGGCAGGAAAGAGTCATGTGACCGCCCTGGAGTATTGAAGAGGTGGAACCGGTGATAAACTTTCTGATTATTTCTAATTGTTTTATACTGATTGCCGTCTGATTTATTGAGTGTTTGAAGTGGATATTGGTGTCTGAACGCGAAGTTGTACAATCGCAATGAATTCTATAGTACTGTTGTTTGAGTCCTCAGTCTTTTGACTGGTTTGATGCAGCTCTCCAGGCCTCCCTGTCCTGAGCTAATCGTTTCATCTCTACATAGCTACCACCCCCTACATCCGAGGCAATCTGCTTAACATATTCTAACCTTGGTCTACCCCTACTACTCTTGTCTTCAACCCTTCCTACCATAACTAAGCTTGTTATTCCTGGGTGTCTTAGTATGTGTCCTACCAACCTATCTCTTCTCGTCATTAGCAGTCGCCAGAAACATATCTCCTCTCTCACTAGTCTCAATACCTCTTCGTTTGTAACCCTATCTACCCATCTGATCTTCATCATTCTCCTGTAACACCACATTTCAAACGCTTCAATTCTCCTCTTTTCTGCTGCACCAATAGTCCAAGTTTCCCTTCCATAGAGCGCCACGCTCCAGACAAAGGCCTTCAAAAATGACTTCCTATTACCTAAATCTATATTCGATGTCAACAGATTCCTTTTCTGTAGAAATGCTTTCCTTGCCTGAGCTAACCTACTTTTTATATCCCCGTTGCTTCATCCATCACTGCTTATTTTGCTTCCTAAGTAACATAAATCTCCAACTTCCTTTAGCTTATCACCTGCCAATTTCATGTCCATAGAGGTTTCTGATTCATTTCGGCTGCATTCCAATATTTTTGTTTTACATTTATTAATTCTCATCATGAATGGTTTCCTCAAGACGGAGTCCGTACCATTCAAAAACTCATTCAAATTCTCAGGCGTGTCGGCCAAGATGACTATGTCATCGGCAAATCTCAGAGTTGAAATTATTTCTCCTTGATTCTTCACTCCCACTTTACATTTTTCTCTAATTTCCTTCATTGCTCGTTCAATGTAAAGATTGAAAAGTATGGGCGATAAGTTGCAGCTTTGCCTTACACCTTTCTGAATACCAGCTTCTCTCTCATGTCCTTCAGCTCGAATGACTGCTGTCTGGTTTCTGTATAGATTGTAGATCACCCTCCTATCCCTGTTCTTTATTCCAATCGTTTTCAAAATGTCAAACAATTTAGTCCAATCAACGTTATCAAAAGCCTTTTCAAAGTCTACAAATGCCATGAACGTTCTCTTATCTTTCCTTATTCTACCTTCCAAAATCAGCCTAAAACTCAGTACAGCTTCCCTTGTTCCTACATTTCTCCTGAAACCAATCTGGTCTTCACCCAACTCCGTTTCTGTCTGGCTTTCTATCCTCTTGTAAATTATTCTAGACAGGATCTTCGAAGCATGAGTAATCAAGCTGATTGTACGGTAATCTTCACATCTGTCAGCTCCTTCTTTATTCGGTATACGGATGATAACATTCTTCTTGAAATCAGAGGTACCTCACCTGTCTCATAAATCCTACACACCAAGTGATATAACCTGATCAGACCTTCATCTCCTATGCAGCGTAGCAACTCAATCGGTATATCATCTATGCCTGGTGCTTTGTTCCTGCCTAAGTCTTCCAATGCTCTGTCAAATTCTGATCTCAATATTAAATCTCCTTTCGCATCCTCATCAATTTCCTCCTCCCTTTGCATTACATGATTCTCAATCTCATTTCCCTTATACAAACACTCTATATAAGCTTTCCATCTCTCAACATTTTCTTCCCTGTCTGTTAGAGGCTTTCCATTAATGTTCTTAATATTACAGCACTTAGTCTTCCTTTCCCCAAAAGTATTCTTAATCCTTCGATAAGCTGTGTCTACTTCCCTAATTTCAGACAATTTTCTATACCTGCACATTTCTCTTTCAACCATTCTTCTTTCGCTTCCTTGCACTTCTTGTTAAACTCATTTCTCAGTCGTCTGTATTCTTCTTTCCCCTTTTCATCTCTTACATTCTTGTGTTTCCGCCTTTCGTCCATCAATTCTAGTATATCCTGTGTGATCCACGGTTTTCTACCTATTCTTTCTTTCCTACCAATGTTTTCTTCTGCGGATTTTGTTATTTCATTCTTCAAAAGTGCCCATTCGTCTGCAATTGAAGTTTGTTTAGGGTTTTTCATTAGTCCTTCCTTTATACACTTCTTGAATCTATCATTTACATCCTTCTCTTTCAGTCTGTCTATTGCCCATCTTTTTGGCTTTTGACTTTTCTTCAGTTTCATCAACTTTGATCTGCATTTCATTACAACCAAATTGTGGTCAGAGTTTATGTCAGCACCGGGATATGTTTTACAATCCAAAATCTGGTTTCGAAACCTCTGCTTGACCATAATGAAGTCGATTTGGTAACGCCCTCTATCTCCTGGTCTCATCCATGTGTATATTCTTCTATTGTGGTTATTGAATAAGGTTTTAGCTATGACCAACTCATGTTCGGTACAGAATTCTATCAGTCTGCTTCCTCGATCATTCCTTTCACCTAACCCAAAATCTCCTACTAACTTCCCTTCTCTTCCTTTTCTTACCACAGCATTCCAATCTCCCATTACACTATCATTTACATCACCCTTGATATACCTCAGAAATTCATCTATTTCTTCGTAGACCTTTTCAACATCCTCATCATCAGCTTGACTGGAAGGCATATAGACTTGTACCACTGTGGTACACGTAGGTTTTGTATTGATTTTTGCTACAATAATCCGTTCACTATATTGCTCATAATATTCCACCCGCTGTCCAAGTTTCCTACTCAATATGAGACCAACCCCTGCATGGCCATTGTTTGATTTAGTGCTAATGACCCTATAGTCTCCTGACCAAAAGTCCTGTTCTTCCTGCCAGCGCATTTCACTAATCCCAACCAAATCCAACCTCAACCTATCTGCGACGCCGGCCAGGGTGGTTGGGCCAACTTACCTTATTTCAGAGGTCCGCATCGCCAACTGCAAAATCACCGCCAGATGACACGCCCCAACAGAAGAACACCTAAAGGGCAAAGGAAGGTGGAGAAGAGGGAAACGCACAGGCTCGTCCACAGACACAGTCCGATTACCCATAGAACTGCCACCGACGAAATGATGCCACAGCAGTTGCTTAGTATTTAAAAGAATATTTACTCAGCAAACAAAGGGGCAAGGAAAATATAATTTAACAAAATCATAAAAAGGAAACTCTATTGCCACAACAACCTCTCTCTGGTGATGCACATGGCTTAAGGCCAACATAATCAAATTACATAAGTAGGCAAGAGACGGCTTAACATTCTTGCTTGCAAAGCAAAATCGAAAAGATTTAATTTAAAATTAAAATAATAAAGCCCAAAAGATAGAAAAACAAAATAGAGGTATTACCAAATGAGAAAGGGCTTGATAATTTACTAAGGTACGCAATACCGACCCGACATGCAGACATCAAGGCCACGAGGAAAAACGAAAAGTTAAACAAAATTTAATAAAATAAAATTAATTCACAAAACTAAAACCTTCATGACGAAAGAAAACTCAGGAACACTCACAAAAACCACAAAGGAAAAACAACGAGATTAACAAAAATTATTGAGTCTCACGCCACAACGCGTTTGAGTGTCCCACTCGACGCCAAGAGAACTACACTACCTAGACCAGAATGCACTCGGGCAAAACAAGAAACAAACATGGCCACCAAATAGACGACAGCATGTCCAGTCGAATTACGGCAAACAATTACCTTTTTAAATTTAAACGACACCAGAGAGAACAGAAAGGGAGGAAAGAATTAGGCCTTAACACTATTGACACGAGGCAATTTAGGCTGCAACGGATCGTAAATCAAATTAATAATAGAGCAATCCCTAAGATTACCAGAAGAAAATAACTAAATATTTTTTTTGCCAGGTACGATAACTAGGTACGTGTCTCCGGAAGGCACAGAAAAAACAAATATTTACATATCAGGTAACATTAACAAACAGAAATATTAGTCCTGGAACACGAAATAAAATACATAATAAAAACATTAATATATGGCCAATAACGGAGCTCCCATAACAATATATATATTAAATAATAACGTACCTTAAAATCCTTCCTCAATGGAGACACAAGGAAACAAAAAACTAACACATTTAAAATAATGTAAAAGATATGAACTGCCTCAACATGGCTGCGTTAGCACACACATCCCGCTTCGATCACCCACGAGGCTTTTCTTCTTGTAGCCAGTAAAATAAACCGATCACACGTCATCTTCAAGGCAAGTTATGAAATTATAGCCTAGGAGCACAGGCATTTCCTTTTTTTTTAATATATCCATATTTCGTAGAGGCTAGGGGCCAAGCCCCCAGCAGCGGCGACACCTTTCACGACCAGCAGGCTTGTTGCTTTCTTGACGACAGACTGTGAAGATGCCAAGATGGCGGAGACTCCAAAGTCAAAGGCCGCAGTGCATTAATGTTAATTGTAATTGTCCAATCACAGATTGGCACATCAAGTAACAATGTGCAGATTATATAATTATTTTGGCGGCATGATGTATATATAGTCTTTTGTTCAATGACGTAGAATACAATATCCTTCAAATATGTTTCGATTAGACGAGATCAGAAAACACCACTCACACACTCTAGCGGTCGAAGACACAACTCCGTCTAGAGGAGCCGATTGATGCTGCCACCTCGATTTCATAAGCCCAACCAAGGCATCTAGGCGGGCGTTTCAAATGGCAGGGAACACATGTGTATAGGGGAGATGCATTTTAAACACATTGGGAGGGGTTTGCACGTAACACTATCCATTTCCCTTTCAAAGTTTTCTAGCCTTCCACTACCTAGCAGACTTCTAACATTCCACGCTCCGATCCGTAGAATGTCAGATTTCCTCTTTGTCACTTCTGTGACGTTAACCCCCTCTCGAGTAGTCCCCACCCGGAAATCCGAACGGGGGACTAGTTTACCTCCGGATTGGAATTTTACAAGGGAGGAGGCCAATAATCACATGTAATTATGCATGGAGAGGTGCATATCCTCGGGAAGAGCATTACGGCTGTAGTTTCCCGTTGCTTTCAGCCGTGTAGCAGGACGCAGTGTAGCCATTACTTGGCTTATATTGTACAGCCCGGGGGCAGTACCCCCTAAGACCCACTCCTCCATCTTTCATCAAATCCACCCTCATAGGCATACCATAAGCCTCATGCACTTATTCAAACTCAAGCGGGCCCGGCATACTGCTGACGGCCACGCTTACGTAATACTAACACAAACACGGTAACTGGAACAACAGCAATGAGGAAGCGCTGACCAGGCAGTGGAGGGAGGCCTTAAAGGCTAGGCCCGGAGGAGCCCCATTATCTGTTCTTGGCCAGCGGCTCTGCCCGACGAGGTCCGTTCCTGCTCTTCAGCAGGTGAGATCTAGCAGTGTGCTCAGATTCCTTATCATTGTAAACACCTACCTTAAACATTTGTGCACTTTACAACTTGTACTTCATTTTATATTTGTTTAACTCCCCAAAAGGGACATCACATCACAGCTACTGGCCAATAAACACTTGGTCAGTAAACACACACGTTTATTACTAATCACACTCCACTTTTACATCCTTATACCCAACCTGACCTTAGTCATAATTAGCCCTGACCGTAGAGACCAGTAACTGCATCGTCAGGAGTCTTATTGTACTCCAGCAAGCGGCCTGACTGCCGAGTGTCAAGTCGCCGACTCTGCACGTTCGCTGAATTGCTCACTCTACTTAATTGGCAGGCTAGATTAGCAGCCTGCACTTAGACATTCATCCCCTAGCAGGTAAACGCATCCTGCAGGGACGCCCCCAATAGATTAAGCACTTACACCAACACACTACACTGGTAGTCTTCCCCGATCACGGGAAACTACCCTCATTCGGAAACAGCACTTGAAATTAACACACCTACACTAGCCTGTTTATCCCACCCCCAACCAAGGGATAAAACATATTTGGTGGAGCGCCACTATCACGCAAAATAAGGGTAGGGACTCAAACAACGAGCCCTCGTGGTAGAGCGATCCATACCGCAAGCAGCCAAGCGAGATTAAAATTTTTTTTTTGAGAGAAAGCATTATTTTTTCCCTTCCCTCTGGGAACACAAGGGCAATTTTAGTAAACCCACCCACCCCCCTGGGAAGAATCAGAAATTTAATACATTAGAAACCACACACATTTCTTTTTATACACACACTTAGTTCAGGATGGCCCCCCTATACCGTTTAGCTGTGCTGAGGAGCATTGGGGAATACCAGGAATTAATTGCCTGGCATAAGGTCTTTGAGACAAGGCAGGACTACCTCAGGAGGTATCAGCAGCTCCTGCACGCCCAGTATATGAGAATTATAAGGGCACTTGTCCGGCCACTCCGCAGCGCCAAGAATCGATAGATTAGGGCGAAAATCCCCACCTTCCGTACACAACTCACCAAAGCACACAGGAAACTACACTGCCGACACGAGGTCATGTTCCAGCAATGGGAGGCACTCATCAAAGAACACAAACGGATAGGAACTAGCGGTACCAAAGTTGCCAACCAGGCCATATGCCTCAATAGGCAGTACGCCCAAATTTGGGAAGAATATCGGGAACTCCAAGCCAACAAGGCCATCTTCGAGTTCACGGCAGGGCCACCAGCCCAGTCAAGAGAGGACATAGGCGTAGATACGCTAATTCAGCAATTCGCGAGGATGTCCCTCTCGACACGTACCGCCACACAAGGGAAGGAGTCTACCGTGGTCATAGGCCAGAAATCGGTCAAACTACTGTTTTAATCCCTTGGTTGGGGGTAGTTGGGTTAAAACACGGTTGTGTCAGTGTGCTAATTTGGAAGGCTATTTCTGGATGAGAGTAGCTTCCCGTGGTTGGGAGAGACTACTGGTGTAGAGTGTTGGTGTTAGTGTTTAATCTCTTGGGGGCGTCCCTGCAAGATGCAAGTATCTTCTAGGGGATGAATGTTTAAGTGCAAGCTGCTAAACTGGCCTGCCAGCTGAGCGGAATGAGTAATTCAATAAATGTGCCGAGTCAGCGGCTCGACGCTCTGCAGTCGAGTCGCGTGCTGTGAGTACAATGGAGTCTGACGAAGCAATTACTGACCGCTACGGTCAGGGGCACTTATGGCTAAGGTTAGGAGGGGTATGAGGACGTGAAGTGGAGTGTAATCAGTAATACAAGTGTAGCTTACTGACCAAGTATTTAATGGCCAGTTGATGTAATGGTATGTCTCTCTTGGGGAGTTTGAGCAAATATAAATGTAAAGTGTCAGGGTAGGTGTTTTACAAAACAAAGGAGTCTGAGCACAAGCTGGATCTCACCTGATGAAGAACGGACGTCGGGCAGAGCCGCTGGCAAAGAACACAGCAGAACAGATAATCCTTCCCTTCTGGGCTCCGTTCTTATACGTTTTGGTGCTGCTTGGTCAGCATTGCGTCAATGTAGCTGCCCCAGATAGTTGTTAGTGTAAATAATTGTGTGCGTTTTGCAAGTAGTTGGCTAACCTCCTAGGCTTAGGTGGACGCCGCTTGCTGTGTAGAGATATGTCCTGGAGTTATGGTGTTTCCAGTTGGGGTGGTTTTGGCGAAAGATGGCGGGGTGGCTCTCAGGGGGTACTGCCCCCCGGGCTGTACAAGTCCCCCTCATCGATTAGTTTGCGTCCTCGCGAACGGGAAGTAGAGTAGGTGTGTCGTTGCGATGATTTTTTCGTCGTTTTCTGCTTGTACCTCTTCTTCTTTTCCTTCAGTGTCGGTGTCGTGTAGATGTAGCGATGTCGTGTCGTTCTGGTGTTGATGTGAGTCTAGCGTGTGCTCAGAAGGGGTGGGTTTTCGGTATACATAGTTAATTGTTGATCTAAAATTAGTCACTGTGAATTTTGACGTTGGAAATAGTAACAATAAAAATACAAAACAAAAATACATGATCTTGAAGTTATATGCATGTTGGTATTATCCAGGGAGGAAAAAAACATGGCTGGACGGTTGGTTGTGCCGTCCGGCGCTGTGTGGAGAAAAAATTGCTCCCTGCAATGTATTGTGTAAAAAATGGAAGAAAATAAAAAAACAGGTGCCCCAGGGTATAAGTTAAAGGTATATCAGAATGGTTTATTGTTGGGATGAAACGGGACACCTTCACAAATTTTGGCGTTAGTAGAATAGAAAGGAAAGAGACAAAAGTGTGTAGAAATGTGCTTGGTGTTAGGATGTTGCAGTGCTTTATGTGTATTTTGCATATTCGACGGTTTTACAGTTGCTTAAAATTTTTGGTTACAATTCATACGTGCTATGTTTTAATTATAGTATTATTACCACTAAAGCTCATGAGTATCTTTCTCCTGTGTATATGGCCATAGCGCTTTTCCTTCTTGGCCACCTTTATCTTGTGCCACTCATCTGTGGCTTTTGACCTGCCACTGTGGTTTAGTGGCTAAACCGTTCACCTGTTGTCGTGGATTTCCCTCCGTGGGTGGAAGAATTCACCTTGATGGCTAGATTTGGCACTTACAAGGTTGTACCATTCCTGGCCATCGCATGTCGCTCACTATTTAAGCGGTTTCATATCTGTAATTGCGTCAGCATCGCTCGGTGCCCCACGATCACCTTACGTTGCTGGCCGTGGCGTCGTCACCTTTAGGGGTGCGACTGAAAAATGACGAAGATCAGTGGGTTTGTGTGTGAGAGATAAGTAGTATAATTCATTGTTGGAAATATATTTACAATAGACTTGTTTATGCTCCTCGTCCTCTGTAAAATAAAATGCATTAATGGCTATTTCATATGTGGTTCTGTGCATGCCGTTGCTTCCTGGCTTTCCTGCATTCCTGAAAGTGGATTATGTTATTATGATTACAGTACATGTATATATATATCATTTCCCTCGCTGCGCTAATTATATGGCTTAAATGTAACGCCCCTTAAGACTAATTTAGTCTAGTTTAGCCTAATTTTAGTTCAGCTTAGCCTGGGTCGACTGGATCTTACCATCCTGTCTGTATCTTTCCTCTTTTCTCCGTGTATTTGTGTGTGTAGCCCGCTATAGGGCGGTGTAGTGGATCAAATCTGTTACAACTGTGACCATGGTCTTTGACGATCTCTGCTGTATCGATGGAGCTCTTTCTCTGAAATTCAAATACATATTTTATGAAATACCCTTGGCCATAAATCTTCTCTCGCACCGCTGTGGCCGGTCAGCTTTGGTTGCTGTGCCGAGCTGTCGCATATATCGCTTTTGTATGGGTCGGCTGGCTCCTGTGCCACCGCCCATGGTGCGCCTATCGTGCTGTCGCCTATTTTCATTAGAATTATTGTTACTATTATTATCGCTTTATCGGACTTATCCTGGCAACGTCTAGACGACAGGTGCCGAACGCTGTGTGTCGCGTTCGCGTTGCATACGCGTTTTCGCTATATATTGTCGGTCTTACCCTGGTAACGGTGTTTAGTTGCCAGGTGCCGAACCCTCTGTCTTAGCTAAAAAAAGTGCTTAGCCTAAAATATTAAAAGAAGAAATATATATATTTTATTTACAAGCCGAAATGGTCCTTAGTCTAGTGCCGAAATGTACTGTAGCTACTGTTTCACGACAGTGCTTATTAAATTTTCTTAAGTCTAAGTTGCCTTTTGAATGCAACTGTATTTTATATACTAGAATTTTGATCGGAGGCTCGTCCGGTCGATTTCTCTTCCGGAGGCCCTTGTAACCTATTGCCGGGACCGGAACCCAGCAATGGCTCGTAGTCCCCTCCCTTAATACTAATTGTCGACATCGCTCTCTTAATAATTATTATAGGCCTGGGCGACTGCTTTGCTAAAGAGCAAACGCCTCGCTCGGATATCCTGTCCGCTGATCTTATACCTGCCTATGTTGGCATTATTCGCCATTTGCCATTTATTTGTATATTTATGCTGGGTTGCCCACAGAACCCCTTTTGGAAGCCCGTTGCATACCTATTTAATATCTCTGGCCGCCCGGTGCGTGACCATTTAAGCTCTGGAGACCCGGTGTCATCCATATATGTGGGCACGGGTCCGAATGATCGCATTCATTCCATATGCATTATGTATTATTCATTTGTTATCATTTATTTGTTAAATCGTCTTCACCTTCTCTTCCGGGAAAAGGACTTGGCGGATCTAGGATTGGTCCCGCTGAATCCTGAGACCCTGCTTCACTTCCGCGAGTGGAAGACTAACTTCCCGCCATAGAAGCTCTACTTAGGTTACATGCTAACTAGAAGTCTAGTCCTAACGTGGTCGTCTCTAGGTTCGTCTCCTGAGTCTAGTATGGAGCTGGCTAATTCTCCCACTATCCGTCAAAAGTCTCCCCTGCAGGTCTGGCTTCGATGACCGTGGCGTATAGTAGTTGTAACCTTCTCCGCCCAAGGGGCAGGCTGGGCACACCCTAGACTTCGACGTTTGCCCGCGCCAAGTCATCGATGCTTCAACCCTTCGTCTATCAGTCATTGATCTGGGTCAGTATCTGTTGGCGTCTTGCCCCGTCCCTGCCCTTCCGTGGAGCTTCTGCTTCCTCCGTTTACATCTCATCACCATCCAGTGTGATGTCAGACTCCTTTTTTTTTCTTAAATAAGTGTGATATGTAAATAAGTTTGTGTGTATCATGTAATTATGTAAAAAAATAGTGTTCTGGGGTTGTAGAATCTTCTAAATGCATAGTCTACTTTAGGCTTGTCACTGCCCTGTCGGATTTCCAGCGGTAATGCCTTGGTAATTTCCTAGAGGTGTTAGTAGGTTTTTAGGGCGTTGGGTCCCTTGTTATTAGGATCCGGGGGTGTTATTTGCTGAATGTGTTTAAAGCGTGGTAGGAAGGGGTGATGCATCGTTGGACTCCATGTTTATGATGGTCGGGAGCCGGTGATGCTGCTGGGAGGTACTTACAGTGAGTGGATGGGGTGGGTTTTTCCCAAGTGTTCAAAAATTTTTAAAAATGTCATGCAGGTGTAATAATAATAAGATCCCTGGTATGTGGATAGGATATTCCATGCATTAAGTTGGATATGAGGCGTGTCCGCTCTCATTTCGGGATAAGGCATGGGTCAAGGTATAATAAGTCTATGTCCCTTGCATGCGGGATTATTTAATAAAAATACTTGTTAATATAATTATGGCCTCATCTCTTTACACAGAGATGTGCATTGCGCTTAATATTGTTTCCGACTCACCCCTAATATTCAGGTGTAGGCGTTTAGGGCCAAGGTGTAGCATACCTTAATTTGTGAGACGCATGAAGTCTATCAACCCCGATGTATATTTTGAAATGTAGTGTAGCTGTTTTTATGTGTTTATGTGTTTGTGTTGGATAGCGTTGTAAGTGACAGGGTATGTAGGGAGAAGGTTGCTGGAATGGTAGCCCCTAGCTGGTACCATAGCCATCCTGATGGCACTATCCATCTCTATTCCTGTTGTGGTGAGTCATCCTCTCTTAGTCACTATATGCTCCTTGGGATGTACGCTGGCTAAGTTGGGATGCCATAAAGCACCTCCTCTATCCGAAAATAGCAGTCTGTGGAGTGCCTGTGGGTCTGTGAAACCTATGTTGTGTGGAAATGTTTGTGTCTGTTGGCACTGCCCTCAGGCTGCCCTTAGGAGGTTGGAGTGCAGTGATGCTGTGACGTCACGGCCTAATCTGGTTTCGTGTTCATAACGTTAGGGTAGCAAGTGATTGTAAGTGTAAATGGTCATGTCCTGATCGCCTATAATGATTTTTTAGAAATAAAATAAAACCAAGAAAATAAGTTATTAGAGGGGGGGGGGGTTGTTTCCTCTGTCTGCATCCGCCCCTGATTGTTGGGCGCGTGTAGGAAGGGAGTGTCCGTGGCTGCAATTAGCGCGGCTGCGTGTGTGAGGTCGCGTACCGCTGCCGCACGCTGGCGCGTGGGACGTTATCGGATAAGTCTTATCTTGTGTCGCGTGCTGAGTGTTATCACCCTTGTAGACATGTTCCTGTATTCGTGACATGAATCCGGCCCATAGTATTTGTGTGTTAGTGGATGCAAGGCCTATTGTAATGCCGCTGAATCCTGTGTCAACATCCTTGTCACTGTATGTGGTTATGTTATTGTTTTTGTGTGAGTGTCATCATGTCTGCGTGTCAGTGTCACGTCTGGCTATGATGAGAATGTCTAGCGGCAATAGTATGTCGCAACTCACTGAAATTTGCTTATTCGCAACGCAGTGCTTTTTCGTGTTTTTGTGTCCTTGTATACAGGAAGCTTCTAATGTTACGTGAAGGCTAACGAAACGTGACTTTCGCTACTGTCTGCATGTTGACATGTATTTTGCATTTTAGGAAGGCCAATGTGTTAACCTGTGATACTTTCGGTCCCAAGTTTACTTGGACTTTGCTTCCGCAATACCTCTGCTTTATGTAATTATCTATGATTTGTGTCTAGCAAGTCTATTGCCTATGTTCGGGGTAATCCAAATTTGCCATGATTTTTGGCCTAATATGCGGTGTTACCTGTTTTGTGTGGGAAATGGTCTGTGAGAGTGACGTCCCCCGTATAGGCCTGGCATTCCCAGTACGTCCCCTATTGGCAGTCCCGGGGTCGCTAATGCCCTAAGTAGGCTGTTGTAGCGAGTACCTTAGAATGGATCTACGCCCCTGTATCTATGTTAAAGAACCTTCTTGTGTTCATGATTGTGTGGCTCAATCGTTTATGTGCTTGTATATGGCATTAGTGCAGTGCATCTGCCGCCTCTAGTGTATGTTTGAAGCGTGTGCACAGTAATAATATGCCATTCATATACGTATAATTTAAACATTCTTATGCCTATTTTTCACTTTTGGCTATACTCTGTGGGGCACAGTGTCTGTATGGGACCCTATGGTTTTTTCCTGTATGGGATTGTGTATGCATGCTGTTTTTGCAATGCTGCCCGTGTAATTGTCTGTTCCCGTGTCCATATTCCTGGTTTAATTTGGATGTACTTGCGGACTGCCTTAATTTTGGCCAGTTTCCGTCTAGGTGGGAATGAATTTTCCCCTGTGAATGGGTCTATCTGTTGTCTGGCCGCGCTGGCTGGGTTTTCTGACTTTCTATGTTGAAAAAAAAAACGTGTGTTGTATGTAATTGATCTTTCGTCGGTCGACAATTCTAGTTTGTCACGGCGTCTGGTTTTACTGGGTATTCGGACCCGTGATCCCGTGTAGCGCTCCGTGTTTTATGTCTGCGTTGTCTGCTGGGATTTTGTGCGTCCCTAGTGTGGCCTCTGATTGTGTTGTCGCGCCAAAAATGCCGTTGGCTAGCTTCTTCTTTGGCACGTTTGTATCGTGTTTCTGTGTGTTGGCTGTATGAGGCCCTGGTGCATGCCTTATACCTTTCGGTAGCCTGGGCTGCTGGAGGCTGTAGCCTGTCTACTATGTATGTAATATGTTTGGTACAGGAATGCAGGCTTGACGCAACCCAAAAAGGTATAGTGTCCGTTCTGTGCGTCCACATATGCCTTAGGCTAAGGCCTCGGAACCACAATTTCTGTGTTTTATGTACCATGGCGTGTATTGTATGTTTGAGAGACGCGTATGAAAATATACGTTAGTTTGAGTGTTTTGTGTTACTCGGAACGACCCTCGTACCTTAATTTCGGGAGTTATCCGGCTTTGAAAATGGCGTGAATGATAGTGTATGTTACAGCCGGAGCAAAAGCGCTCCTATTCAGTCTGGCGCACGCGAAAGTCGCATGCTCATGTATGTCTTATCGCTGACTAGCGATAGTGTCAAGTTTCAATAGTGTAGGAAGTACTTGCTTGACTGTCCGCTTACCACATGTTTCTAGACAATGTGCGTAGGTTTGCTGACGCGCCTTTCTAATGTCTGCATATACAGTGTGCCTTGGGTTCCTCGTAATGTAAAAGACCCTACCTCTGTTCATATATTGTGTCACCAAATTTTGTGTTATTGTAGACCTGGGGTGAATATATTCGTCGGTGGTAGTTAGATGTCTTTATGTACGTGTATGTCCGGGCTTCTAGTCGCGTGCTTGGTGACTAGGTGTCGGAGGCGGTTTTATTATTTCGTGCATATTAATTCCTGTTAGCGTGACTGTCCCTTATAGCTCTATCCTCCAATTGGATAGTTACCCGACCTTGCATTCTTGGTATTCAGATGGTCGCGGGTTCGAGACCGTCTTTGTTCAGGATAATTATTCCTGTTGCCTTTTGGGCCTGTGTCTCCGGGACAGTTTTGTCAGTGTTATTGACTGTTGGTATGGTATTTACGTTTAGTGTGTGACCCCAAAAAGAAATTATACTATTTTCCCCTGGACCGTGAGTGTTATCCCACGATATTTACGCTTAGTTTGAGCGACATCATAGGGGACAAGAAAAATTCCTGCTATGGGCAGTGTAATAAATAACGTACACCTATGGATCAAATATATACAGTTCAACTTGGATAATTCGAACTTCAAGGGATTAGTAAAAAAAATCGAGTTATCCAAAAATTCGAATTAAGAAAGTTCTTTGAAAAAAGTAGAGAAAATATGTTGTATCACGTTTACATAATGATTTACGTTCACCAAAGCCGATTAACAGACGACGCTACCTTATAAAGATTGTATCGTGACTAATCTCAAAAGTTTGAAATGAAAAATAAAACCTAAATGTACTATTCACCTATTTAACAACGTTAGTAATACAGTAATTTAGTTAAGTCTCAGAGAAATCTACTGTTTTTCAAATTAGTTTGAGATTCTTAACTGTTTCCAACAATTAAGTCTCTCAGCCATCACAAAAGAATCTAGCAAACTGTAAGAACGGAAAACAGAACAACTTAGTCATTTCTACTTAAAAAGATGTGGTTTGTTACTTAGGCTGCACTCGGAACAGTTCCTTCAGGAACTGAGCCATATGACCCAACTGTTTGGCTTCCGATTGGCTTTTTACACAAAAAACTTCGAATTATCCAAAATATAATTCGAATTAACCACGATTATAAACCATTGATTGCCTATAAAATGCTATGGGCCAAGAGAAAAATTTGAATTAAAGAAGATTTCGAATTATATAATTTCGAATTAGCCACGTTCCACTGTATATACATGTAAAATGTACAGTTTTGTGCATGAGATTTAGCGTGTTTACCCTTTACAGGGATAGCACCTGTATTTTGTGTCAATTGTAGTGTACGCGCCCCCGTGAAGGTCTTGGGAACATTTATCCATGGGCTTGTGCGGACAGTGAATTTCACTACATTGCGCGGGGTGAATAATTTTGCCCTGTTATGAAGGCATAGGCTTCAGGTTCCCATTGAGGCGCTTCTGTACTATCTTTCAGGGGTGTTTTAAGTAAAGCAGGCCTATGCCTACGTTCCCCGTAGTGCCTGTAAATAGGCGTAGTTATGCTGGCACGTGAAGGGCTGTGTTGGGTCCGCGCTCCCCTTTTAGCGTCTGTGTGCGTGTATTCCCTCTTGTCTGCCTGGCCGCGTGGGGTGGGTAGTAAAATTTTCCTTAAACCCCGTGTATTCTGTTGTGGAGGCATGATAGTGCGTGCAGGCGTGTGTGTTACACCCTGGTGAACTGTAAATAATCCCCCTGTATGACCTTGCACTGGGGGTGCATATATTAGTGTCCGCCTCCATTCCGGCGAAATCGCCCTCTGAACTGGCGGTAGGGGTCGTGTAATTGTCTGCGAGCGCTTGAGCAGCGAATTGGAGGGTAGACTGACCGAATTCTGGCCTATGGCCACGGTAGACTCCTTCCCTCGCGTCTGCCTATGTGTGTAGGTTTGTGTGGGCTTATCGTGCTGTGGCACGGGCTCTACGTCCTCAGCCCATGACATAGTTTCCTCGAGGTTTCTCTCTGTGTTATGATGTGTGCCTGAGAGCCCTGGCATCAACTCCCTCTCGTTCGTCCGTTCTGAGGGGGTTGGCGTAGTTTCTGCCCCTCAGTCTGGCAAAATTGCCTCCCGGACCGGAGCTGAGGGACGTGTGTTCATGTGAGCTTGGCCCTGTAGTGTGTTGGAGGCTAACCTGACCGATTCCTGGCCTATGGCCACGGCAGCCTCCTTCCCCTTTGTTTTGTTAGTGTCTGAGATATACATTCGTGCGAATTGCTGCGTTAATGTGTCTATGCAGATGTCGTTTGTGTGCTTTGTGAAGTTTCCTATTGCCAGCTCAAAATGACTGTTGGTAGTTTGGAGCTCTACAAATTCGTCCCAAAGCTCGGCGTAATCGCTCGTGAGCTCTTTGGCTTGGTCGGATACCTTCGTGTTCTGTGTTTGCGCCCTATGGTGTTCATCCCTCAGTATGTAGTATTGTTGTGTCAGTTCATCATGTCTTTTATGTAGCCGCCAGTGTGTAAGATTCAATTGTGTTCTAATTGTGGCTATTCGAGCCCTGATCTCCCGGGACTCTCTGCTGGAGCTCAGCGGGTTGGCAAGTGCCCTCATGATCGGCCCATAATGCATCCGCACGAGCTTTTGCACTTTTCGTAAGCGGTCCTGCTGGGCCCTAATTCTGCTGTGGGATTCTATGATCCCCTGGTACAAGTCAATGGTCCTCAGCATGGCCTGTCGTGCGGGCGAGTTCATATTTATATATGTGTTGAAAATAAAAAGTGATTTTAGTTGGGGGTTGTTAATAATAATGCAAGTCCCCGTGTAATAAAGAGGGGAAGAGAAGAATTTCCCTTGTGTTGCTAGGGTGAAGGAAAAATAATGCTTTCTGTCAAAAAAATCAACTTTTTCGCTTGGCTGTTTGCGGTACGGATCGCTTCTACCACGAGGGCTCGTTGTTTGAGCCCCTACCCTTATTTTGCGCCTCCAATACATTGCAAGGGCGCTCACAGACAATTACACGATCCCTACCGCCAGTTCAGAGGGTGATTTCGCCAGAATGGAAGCGGACACCAACATGTGCACCCCCAGTGCAAAGACATACAGGGGGATTGTTTACAGTTCATCAGCATGTAACACAAACGCCCACACGCACTATCCTGCCTCCGAAACAAACTACACGGGGTATAAGGGAAATTTTACCGCCCAACCCATGAGGCCGTCTCCCATAAATCCAACCCCTCGTCCTCGTCGTGGGAGATGGGCAACGTAATGAAGTAGGGGATTGCCGGTAGGGGTGAAGTACAGTGGGGACTTTGTGTGCCTCAAGACCGCTACGGTAGCTGTGAAGGCCCTACAGGAACCCTGAAGAAATTACGGCTAACGGGGCTCTGGTGAAACAACTGCTGCCTTGTAGTTTGGAGTTGGTTCTTCAAAGGCTAAGGGAAGAAACCCTGACAGAAAATCAGCCTGGTGCCTCAGGCCTAAGGTGGCAGTCCCTCCAAGGCACTCGGAGGCAGTGGGTTAATCACTCGCTCCTCTTAAATAAACTGATTACTGAAACTGACGCGAAATTACAAAACCGGACGGATAACCTGATGACGACTTTTGGCATGAAGAGGACTACGAAAATCGGTTTCTGGAATGTGAGGACCTTGATGGAGAAAACCAGACTGAAACAAGTGACACGGGAGATGAATAACTATGGGCTGGATATCCTAGGATTGAGTGAGGTGAGGTGGCCAGGATTTGGTGAAATACAGACAACAGATGGAATTACATTTCTCTATTCTGGGGGCGATGAGGAAGAACACAGGGATGGAGTGCGGTTGCTGCTCAACAGAAATGCAAAGAGGAGCCTTATGGAGTGGAAGCAAATTTCTAGCAGGCTCATGTTTGCTAGGTTCAAGACAAAGATCAGGAATGTGATCATCATCCAATGCTATGCGCCTACAGAACAATCTGAGCCAGAGAAGAAGGAAGAATTCTACCAAATGCTGCGAGATGCTGCGAGATGCCACAAGACAAACAAGTAAGAAGGACATTCTCATTGTTATGGGAGACTTCAACGCGAAGGTGGGATCAAACAATGAGGGGTTGGAGCAGATCATGGGTAAACATGGCCTTGGTGAGATGAATAACAATGGGGAGAAATTTACGGAATATTGCGCCAGTCAGGATTTGGTGATGGGTGGCACGGTGTTTCCTCATAGGCGGTGCCACAAGGTCACCTGGGTGTCTCCTGATCAAGTCAGAGAAAATCAAATTGATCACATCGCGGTGAGCAGGAGGTTCAGAAGAAGCTTGGAAGATGTTAGGAACAAGAGAGGAGCGGATGTTGGTAGTGACCATCATCTTGTGGTTGCCAACTTCCGCATGAAGATCGTGGCAGTCCGCCGAAAGTTTATCACTCGGCACAACAAGTTTGATGTGGGCAAGCTTAAGAACCAGCAGAGATTGGACCAATTTAAACTGGAGCTCAGAAATAAATTCCAGGTGTTGGACTCCGAGACAGAGAAGGATGTGGAGACTGTGTGGAGCGAGGTAAAGAATATTTTCGTGGAAACCAGTGAGATGCAGCTCGGGTACAAGAACTACCTGCGGAAAGAATGGATATCCGATCAGACCTGGGACAAGATAAATTATAGAAAGGAGATTAAGGCCAAGCTCAACACCTGCAAGACTAGGCAGCAGAAGGCTCTCACACAAGCAGAGTATTCAACAGCAAACAGGGAGGTAAAGAGGAGTGTGCGGAAGGATCATAGGAGGTGGATTGATGAGCAGGCGGTGAAAGCAGAAGAAGCGGCAAGAAGGGGGGACGTTAAGGAGCTCTATGGCATCACAAAGATGCTTTCGAAGAAAGGTTTTAATAAAACTAGGCCTGTGAAGAGCAAGACGGGCGAGATCCTCACGACGTGTGAACAGCAGCTGACTAGATGGAGAGAACACTTTGCGGAGGTTCTTAATAGAGATAGAGGACCAGAAAGTAAGCAGCGAGGAGAAAATGAAGAGGAAGCAGAAAGTGACCCGGACATCAGCCTTGACTCCCCAACTCGGGGCGAAATACGGACAGCTTTGAAGCAGATGAAGTGCGGGAAGGCACCAGGTCTGGATAATATCCCAGCGAAAGTATTGAAAGCAGACCTGGATATCACGATCAATCTGCTGCACCCGCTGTTGGAGAAGATCTGGAAGGTGGAGAAAATACCAACCGACTGGAAGAAGGGGTTGATCGTCAAGTTACCGAAGAAAGGGGACACCACAAACTGTAACAACTGGAGGGGAATCACCTTGCTGTCCATTCCATGCAAAGTACTGGCGAGAGTCATCCTGAATCGTATAAAAGACTGCGTAGAAAAAAGGCTTCGGAAGGAACAGGCTGGATTTCGACAACATCGCAGCTGTGTGGATCTCATCAACACCCTCCGAATCATCCTGGAGCAGAGTGTGGAGTGGCGGAATACCCTTTACCTCACATTTGTCGACTTCGAGAAAGCTTTCGACTCCGTAAATCAAAGAATCATGTGGAAGACCCTCGAGGAATATAAAATTCCAACAAAGATCATCAGAATCATGGAAGAGATGTACGAAGGGTATGAGTGCCAGGTTCTACACGAAGGCAAATTAACAGAAAAGATAAGGGTCAGTTCCGGAGTGAGACAGGGGTGTGTCCTTTCCCCCACTCTGTTCCTTTTGGTCCTGGATAGTGTGATGAAGAAGGTAATGGGAGGACGGAAGAGGGGTATTCAATGGGGTATAAATGACAGGCTTGAAGATCTGGATTTCGCGGACGACATTTGTCTTATGGCACAACGGTACCGAGACATAGAAAATAAGCTGGGGAGGTTGCAGAGAGAAGCAGAACGTGCAGGACTGATGATCAACACCAACAAGACCAAAGAGATGAGGATAAATTCTGACGTCACAACTAGCTTGACAGTCAACGGAAAGGAAATTGAGCGAGTTGAGTCCTTCCTCTACCTTGGGAGTATAGTCACAAATGATGGGGGAGCAGAGGAAGATGTTCGAAGCCGTATCAGGAAGGCAAATGGTGCCTTTGTCCAGCTCTACCCCATCTGGAGAAATAGAAACATTTCCAGGAAGACCAAGCTCCGCCTTTTCAATAGCAACGTAAAGTCGATTCTTCTCTATGGCTGTGAAACATGGAAAGTCACAAAACCGATCAACAACCAGCTACAGGTGTTCATTAACAGATGTCTGCGTCGCATCATGAATGTGAGGTGGCCGGACATAATCTCAAATGAAGATCTTTGGACCATCACCAATCAACAACCGATTAGCATCCAGATCAAGGAGAGGAAATGGCGCTGGATCGGTCACACACTAAGGAAGCCGGACAGAGCTGTTGAGAGGGCGGCGCTAGACTGGAATCCACAAGGTGCCAGGAAGCGAGGTCGACCTAAGAAGACCTGGAAGAGGACGATCGAAAATGAAATTGCAGAGGTGGACAAGAACTGGAGTCAAGTGAAGAGAATGGCCAGGAACCGTACTGCGTGGAGAAATTTCGCCAAGGCCCTATGCTCCGGAAGGAGCGGCAGGAATTAAGTGGGTAAGTGGAACCCACGAGGCCAGGCAGACAGGAGGACATACACGCGCACAGGCACTAATAGGGTAGCGCGGAGACAACGCAGCACTTCAGGCGCCAGCATACCTACGCCTATTAACAGGCACTACGGGGAACGTAGGCTTAGGCCTGCTTTACTGAAAACACCCCTGAAAGATAGCAAAGAAGCACTTCAATGGGAACCTGAGGCCTATGCCTTCATAACAGGGCGCAGTAATTCACCCCGACGTGCGAGGAAGCGCGCACAATAGTGAAATTCACTGACCGCACAAGCCCATGGATAAATGTTCCCAGGACAAAACACACAGAATTTTTCACATAAAAGCCTGAAACATTCCCAAAACCCTCACGGGGGCGCGCACACTACAATTAACACAAACGACAGGTTCTACCCCTGTAGAGGTTAGACACACAAACGGGATGCATTCACACAAACACGACACTCCAGGGGCAAACAAATTGCGCGGTCTGGAGATACAACATCACAGACTTACACTTCGATACAGCATGATAACACTTGAGATATACTGGCAGGCAGTAGTTAAATTAGAAAGGGTAAACACACAAAAACACATGCCCAAAACTGTACAATTTGCATGAATGTATATATATTTGATCCATATGTGTATGTTATTTCTTACACTCCCCATAGCAGGAATTTTCCTTGTCCTCTATGACAGCGCTCAAACTAAGCGTAAATACCATGAGATAACACTCACAGTTCAGGGGAAAATACTGTAATATATTTTGAGGTCACACAGTAAACACAGTTACCATAAAAAGAGTCAATAAGACTGACAAATCTGTCACAGAGACACAGGCCCAAAAGGCAACAGGAATGATCATCCTGAACAAAGACGGTCTCAAACCCGCGACCTTCTGAATACCAGGAACGCAAGGTCAAGTAGCCATCCAATTGGAGGACACAACAATAAGGGACAGTCACGCTAACAGAGATTAATATGCACAAAATTACAAAACTGCCACCGACATCTAGTGGCCAGACACGCGACTAGAAGCCCGGAGAGACACATACATAAATACATGAGCTACTCAGAGAGACATATCACGAACTGAAATATATTCTCACCAGACCTACAGTATCACAAAATTTGGGGACACAATATATATGAAGAGAGGTAGGGTTTTTTACATGGCGAGGAACCAAAGGCACACCATGCATGCAGACAATATAAAAGCGTGTCAGCAAACCCACGCACACTTGCTCAACACATGCGATAAACAGACGGCTAGACTAGCAGCAGGTACTTCCCACACCATTGAAACTCGACACTATCGCCAGTCAGCGATAAGACATAAATGAACATGCGACATTCGCAAGTACCAGACAGGCTAGGAACGCTCTCGCTCTGGCAGTAATATACACAATCATTCACGCCATTTTCAAAGCCGGATAACTCCCGAAATTAAAGTACGAGGGTCGTTCCGAATTACACAAAACACTCACACTAATGTACATTTTCGCACGCGTATTTCAAACATACAATACACTCCATGGTACATAAAACACAGAAATTGTGGTGCCGAGGCATTAGCCCAAGGCATATGCGGACGCTCAGAACAGATACCATACCTTTGTGGGTTGCGTCAAACCCGCATGCCTGTACCAAATATGTTACATACATAATAGACAGTCTACAGCCTCCAGCAGCTTAGGCTACCGAAAGGTATAAGGTATGCATCAGGGTCTAATACATTCAACACACAGAAACACGATACAAACGTGCCAAAAAGGAAGCTAGCCAACGGCATTTTGGGCGCGACAACACAACTAGAGGCCACACTAGGGACGCAGAAAATCCCAACAGACAACGCAGACATAAAACACGGAGCGCTACACGGGATCACGGGTCCGAATACCCAATAAAACCGGAAAACTGTCGACCGAATAAAGATCAGTTAAATCCAACACACAGGTTTTTCAACAGGGAAAGTCAAAAAACTCAGCCAGCGCGACTAGACACCAGATAGACACATTTACAGGGGAAAATTCACTCCCACCTAGACGGAAACTGGCCAAAATTAAGGCAATTCGCAAGTACGTTAAAATTAAACCAGGAATATGGACACGGGGACAGACAATCACACGGGCGGCATCGGACAGACAGCATGAATACACAATCCCATAAAGAAAAACCATAGGGTCCCATATAGATACTGTGCCCCATAGAGTATAGCTTAGAGTGAAGATAGGCATAAAAATGTTTATATTATACATATATGAATGGCATATTATTACTGTGTACACGCTTTAAACATACACTAGGGGTGGCAGATGAATTGCACCAATGCCACACACAAGCACATAAACGATTGAGCCACACAATCATGAACACAGGAAGGTTCTTTTACATACAGGAACTTAGGCCCGTTATAAGGTACTCGCTATAATAACCTACTTAGGGCATTAGCGACCCCGGGACTGCCAATAGGGGACGTACCGGGAACACCAGGCCTCTACGGAGACCACAAGATACTTTTTTTGGGACCATAGCGCCCGACATCTGAATACGGGGGACGCCACGGGCACAGACAAACGCTCACGCAAAGTAGGTAACACCACATCTCTACGGGCAAAAATCATGGCAATGTAGATTACCCCGGACATAAAATAATAGAGCAAGACACAATGGGGAACGAATCGTGAAAACAAATTCCCAAACAAGCTAGGGAGCGGGAAAAAGGTGACAAGGTAGCACGTTGGCCTACCTAGAATGCAAACACATGTCAACATACAGACAGTGGCGGAAGTCACGTTTTGTCAGCCTTCCTACATATCATTCAAGACTTTCCATACACAAGGACACCAAACAAATACACAAAAAAACACTGCGTTGCAAATAAGCGAATTCCAGCGCGTTGTGACACACTGTTGCCGGAAGGCATTCTTGTAATAGCAAGACGTGACAATGACATGCAGACATGATGACACTGACATAAAAACAATAACAATAACGATATACAGTGTCACGGATGTTGATACAGGAAGTGAGAGCGCCATTACAATAGGTTCTGCATCCAATAATACACAAATACAGTGGGCCGGATTGATCTCGGAAGAACAGGCTACTTTACGCCTATCATTAGCGACACTAGGAATATGTCTACAAGGGTGATAACACGCAGTACGCGGCACCAGACAATTAGCCACGCGAAACGAGATAAGCCTTCTCCGATAACATCCCACGCGCCAGCAGACGTCAGCGGTGGGCGACCTCACACACACAGGCGCGCTAATTACAGCCACGGGCACGTCCTTCCTACACGCGCCCAACACTCAGGGGCGGATACAGACAGATTCCATGAGGGAACAACCCCCCCCCCCCCTAATAAATTCTTTTCTTGTTTTTTTTTTCTCTAAAATTCATTACAGGCGATCACGCTATGCCAATTTATACTCACAATCACATGCTACCCCACGTTATGAACAGGAGACCAGGTTAGGCCGTGACGTCACAGCGTCACCGCACTTAAACATCCTAAGGGCAGCCCGAGGGCGGTGCCCACAGACACAAACATTTTCACACAACGTAGGTATCACAGACCCACAGGCACTCCACAGACTGGTATTTTAGGAGACAGTAGGTGCTTTATGGCTTCTCAACTTAGCCAGCGTACATCTCAAGGAGCGGGTAGAAAACACATAGCGACCAAGAGAGGATGACACACTACAATAGGAGTAGAGGTGGATAATGCTGTCAGGATGGCCATGGTACCAACTACGGGCTACCATCCCCACACCCTTCTTCCTACATACCCTGTCACCTACAACACTATCCAACACAGACACACAGATACATAAAAACACCTACACTACATTTCAAAATATACATCGGGGTTGATAGACTTCATGCTCCTAATAAGGTTTGCTACACCTTGGCCCCAAACGCCTACACCTGAGTATTAGAGGTGATTCGGAAACTAATATCAAGCGGCAATGCACATCTCTGTGTAGAGAGATGAGGCCATACTGATACTAACAAGTATTTTATTAAATAATCCCGCATGCAAGGGACATAAACTTATCGTATCCCAGCACAAGCCCTATCCTCAAGTGAGAACAGACACGCCTCATATCCATCCCAATGCATGAGGTATCCCATCCACACACCAGGAATTGTATTATTATTACACCGGCATGACATTTTCAAAATTTTTGACACCTGGGAAAAACCCACCCCATCCACTCACAGTAAATACCTCCTAGCAGCATCATCGACTCCCGGCCACCATAAACATCGAGTCCAACGATGCACGACCCCCTCCCACCACGCTTTAACCCCTTTCAGCAAATAACACCCCCGGATCCTAATAACAAGCGACCAAACGCCCTACAAACCTACTAATACCTCTAGGAAAGTACCAAGGCATCACCGCTGGAAATCCGACACGGCAATGACAAACCTAAAGTAGTCACTGCATTTCGAAGATTCTACAACCCCGGAACACTAAAAATTTTACATAATTACATAGTACACAAACTCATATTTACAAATCACATTTTTTTAAAGGAATCTGACATCACACTAGATGGTGATGAGAAGGTAAATGGAGAGCAGAATCGCCACACAAGGACAGAGCTGGAGAAGGCGGTGATGAGGCATGACCCAGTTTAATGACAGACAGACGTAGGATCGAAGCAAGACCAGCAGGGGAGACCTTTTGACGGCTAGTAGGAGAATTAACCAGCTCCATACTAGACTCTTGAGACGAACCTAGAGACGACAAACTAGGACTAGACTTGTAGTTAGCTTGTAATATAAGTAGCGTTCCTATGGCGGGGAACAAGCCTTCCATTCGAGGAAGTGAAGCAGTGTCTCAGGATTCAGCGGGACCAATCCTAGGACGATGAGGTGAAGACGATTTAACAAATGATAACCAATGAATAATAAATAATGCGTATGGAATGAATGCGGTCATTCGGTTCCGTGCCCACATAAATGGATGACAGAGAGTCTCCAGAGCTTCAATGGTAACGCAACAGGCGACCAGAGATATTAAATAGGTATGCAACGGGCTGCCAAAAAGGGGTTTTGTGGGCAACCCAGTAATAAACATTAATGAGCACCAAATGGCGAATAATGGCAATGTAACCATGCATAAGACCAACGGAAAGGATATCCGCGCGAGGCGTTTGCTCCTTAGCAACGCAAGTGCACAGGCCTATATTAATTACTAAGAGGGGGAAGTCGACAGTTAGTTTAAGAGGCGGGGACTACGGGCTCCTGCTGGGTTCCGGTCCCGGCAGGATGTCACAAGGGCACCTCGGGAGGGAGACCGACCGGGGGGAGCCTCCGTCAAAATTTTAGTATATAAGATACAGTTCCATTTAAAAGGCAACTTAGATTTAAGGAAATTTGATAAGCACTGTTGTAAAACAGTTGCTACAACATATTTCGGCATTAGGTCAAGGTCTATCTCGGCATGTACATACAAAATATTTTTTTTCATTTAGTATTAATTAATATAATCTAGGTTAAGCACTTTTTAATTAAGATAGAGCGTTCGGCACCTGGCAACTAAAACTGTTACCAGGGTAAGACCGACAACACATTGCGAAAACACGCGTATGCGACGCGAACGCGACATATGGCGTTCGGCACCTTAGAGGGTAAGTCCGAACAACATTCAACGGCACATGTAATGTGAACGCGACACAGAGCGTTCGGCACCTGGCGGCTAGACGTTGCCAGGATAAGCCCGATAAACCTATAAAGTAACGATAAGAAGACATAACAGGGCGGAGGCGCTGAAGCCGTCCGACCCATCAGCGAGGTATACGGTACAGCCACTGGAGCTGACCGACGCCGATAATACACGAGACGTCCGAAGAGGTCTCAAGGGCGGTGGCATCATCCAAGCCGACCCTTAAAACAGCGCTGCGCGATAGGTGCGCAATATATATATTTGGACAAGGGCATATATACCACATGTCTTTGTTTTTCAGCAAAGAGCTCCTTCACTGCAGCATCGTGGGAATGCTGACAACATGATTTACCAGGTAAAGGTGTCGTCACACATACACTACACACAACTGGAGTACACTGAGGAGACATACAATTACACATGTACACAAAAGAGTAGAGTAAGTAGGCTAAGATAGGACTCAAGCCGGCATAGGTTAAGGTACAGTAATATAAAGTGCCAAAGGCAAGCGATATCGGCATGCGCCTATAAATGGTATATATGACTTATATAATATGTCTATGCTCTATTACAGATCGCCCGAGCGGCAATCCACTAATATACTTTGTCCACAACGCAATAAACACGCCTTTTGTAAATCTATTTCCAACACCAACTTGTACGCACCCTCACCCCTTAACGGTGACAACACAGTGACCGTGGAACACAGAAACACATTATGCACGCAAATGAAGCGTGGATTCAGTGTCTAAGAGCGGCACAACCCTTGTAAGGTGGAATTCCTAACCACGGTGGGAAAACCACTGGGGTATAAGAGAAAACAAAATGAGACAGCGGATTAGCCACTGAACCCTAGCAGGAACGGCCACTTAAGGACGCTTCAGAGTGTGAAGCAAGGTAGAGAATTAACAGCGCTAGAGGTATAAAATAACTGGCCACTTAAAAGAGCTCTATAAGGTAATATATAACAGTTGTAAATTATTTTGTATTTTATAGTTATATCATGATAACGTTATACACGTACATGTTCCACATGGTTGGATAATATACCTATACACAGAGTACCAACATGGCAACCATCATTATTACTATGGTCATTATTATTATGTTTATTATGTTTATTTATAAATTATTATAAATATTATAAATGTCATGATTATTATTATTATTATCAGGCCATGCCTGTTATCATCATCATGATTACCAATTTCATTATACAATGCTACCATAATTACCACATGACTATCACCAGCCTGTATACGGCACCAGTATTGCCATCATCGCCACGGCGAATATTGTTATATTTTTTTCCCAATGTATATATATATACACACACTGATTATGCTTTTGTTTCTTTCATTTTCTTTCTACTAACGTTAAAATTTGTGAAGGTGTCCTGTTTCATCACAACAATAATATATCATTCTAATATATACGTTTAACTTATACCCTGGGACGACTGTTTTTCTATTTTCTTCCATCTTTTATACAATACCTTGCCTATACTTTATAGACACAAGGTACATGCAGGGAGCAATTTTTTCCCACACAACGACGGACGACACAACCACCCGTCCAACCATGGTTTTTTTCCTTCCTGCATGGCTCTTTTCGTTAACAGCAATAACATCAAGAACGTGTATTTTTCTGTATTTTTATTTCCAATGTCAAGTTTTATAATGATTAATTTTAGATAAATAATGAACATGTATATACCCAAAACCCACCCCCTATGAGCACACGCTAAACTCACATCACCACCAGGACAACACGACATCGATACACCCACACGACACCGACACTGAAGAAGAAGAAGAGGAAGAAGAAGAGGGACAAGAAGAAAACGAGGGAAAATCATTACAACGACACGCCCACTCTCCTTCCCGTTCGCGAGGACGCTAACAAACGACGAAGAGATCTTGTACAGCCCGGGGGCAGTACCCCCTAAGACCCACCCCTCCATCTTTCATCAAAACCACCCTCACAGGCATACCATAAGCCTCATGCACTTCTTCAAACACAAGCGGGCCCGGCATACTGCTGACGGCCACGCTTACGTAATACTAACACAAACACGGTAACTGGAACAACAGCAATGAGGAAGCGCTGACCAGGCAGTGGAGGGAGGCCTTAAAGGCTAGGCCCAGAGGAGCCCCATTATCTGTTCTTGGCCAGCAGCCCTGCCCGACGAGGTCCGTTCCAGCTCTTCACCAGTTGAGATCTAGCAGTGTGCTCAGATTCCTTATCTTTATAAATACCTACCCTAAACATTTGTGCACTTTACAACTTGTACTTCATTTTATATTTGTTTAACTCCCCAAAAGGGACATCACATCACAGCTACTGGCCAATAAACACTTGGTCAGTAAACACACACGTTTATTACTAATCACACTCCATTTTACACCCTTATACCCAACCTGACCTTTGTCATAATTGCCCCTGACCGTAGAGACCAGTAACTGCATCGTCAGGAGTCTTATTGTACTCGAGCAAGCGGCCTGACTGCCGAGTGTCAAGTCGCCGACTCTGCACGTTCGCTGAATTGCTCACTCTACTTAATTGGCGGGCTAGATTTTGTTGTTGGTAGAACTTCTGCCACCTGCATTGAAAGACTTACTAAAAAGCAATTTAGATTGGCAATCTTTACAAAATGCAATTGAGGTTGAAAACAATCGCGAGATGTAATTTAGATCGAAAAAACTTACAAAATGCAACGTAGATTAAAAATGCCTTAAAAATCGCTAAGAGGGAATTTAGATACACGGTGAACAAAGTAACAAAAACAGTGCGGGAATCTTAAAGAGAAAAGGAAATATAAGGAAAAGAGGAGAGGAGAGGAGAGGGGAGAGAGGAAAGGGTCCGCCCCAAAGGTAAGGAACAAAAGGGAAAAACGGACCCAGCTCAGGAATCCCTCGGGTTCGCCAACTCCCGAACTCATCACCTCTCTTAGCTTTAATAGCTAATTCTAATGAGCCAGCAAGGCAAGTAAAGCTAGTGCTTATAAAAGGTTCCAAACCAAAAAAAATAATTGCCAAGTGCAAACTTCCACATTCTAGAGGTCTGAGACTTCAAAAATTAAAAATTCAAATTGTACTTTTTATGTTACCAAAAATTATATCTCCACTCATTGATAAATAAAAGAAATTTATATTTTTCGATTGCTACTTCACACCAGAATATTTAGTACATGTAGCAAAATATGACAAGCATTTTTCAAAGTTCCTTAAGTATCCTGAGAAAAAAAAATCACAAAGCCACGGTAATCTCCAGTTGTCGAGAGGACATGCTATCTCATTCAACCGAGATAATGTAATATTGGTCGGAGTATGAGATAACGTTAGTGTGTCATTTTGAGTATGGCTGACTGATTACTGGGTTTAACGTGAAACTGAATGTGTTTCGTGGGGACAGAGTCGCGGGAGCCACCTGAGAGTAAATTACAGTAAATTCCTGAGGAACATGTGAATTCAACTAGAGCATATTAACAAGCAAGTATTGCCAGGTCTGTTTCTTTTGCAAAAGTAGCCAGAGAATTAGTAGTGACGTATTCGACCATTTCCAGAGATGTCGTCACAACTGCAAGTCGTTCACCAGTACCACTACATACATTCAAAGGATTTATGTCACACATGTCTTTGCCATGTGAGTGTGTTAGGGTCTATAGATTGTCTGCATGCGACCAGAATCCTTGCCTCAGCAAAGCTTATAGAATATATTCATTTTACCGGATTTCAAAACTTAATTTCGGAAAATTAGCTCATATAGTTAAACGCGATTACCCCCCCCCCCCCCTTACCTGGAACAGAGATTGTATTGTAGTGTTACAAATATGGTTTCACAACGCATGTTGTCTTCTGTCTGTTGAAAGTGTATGATTACAAATGGTTGCCCATCGGGGGGGGGGGGGGGGCGAATTTGTATGAAACATTACACCAAAAAGTGCCGCCATAGCATGAGAAGTCACAGCAAAAATAACATTAGCGTCTTTGTGCATACCAATAGAGACAATAACACAAGTAGTATTTGGGAAATATTTAGCTGGATTTAAGGAGTGTGTAAACAGATGGCAACTTGAAATTCATATCTAGGGTAATTCATAAAACTTCGTAGTAAATGGAAAGTAGAAGTAATAGAAGCCATTTCTCAGTGTTGTCTAATACTATTAAAGAAAGCTTTCGAGTCGGTCAACACAAAATGTGCCCAATTACATTGGGCGGGAAACAAGTAGAGTACGGTACCTTATGTTAGTGAATCTGTGGACCAACAAGTAGAGCCTCTTAGTGAATCTGTGGACCAACAAGTAGAGCCTGTTAGTGAATCTGTAAACCAACAAGAAGAGCCTGTTAGTGAATCTGTGGACCAACAAGTAGAGCCTGTTAGTGAATCTGTAAACCAACAAGTAGAGCCTGTTAGTGAATCTGTGGACCAACAAGTAGAGCCTCTTAGTGAATCTGTGGACCAACAAGTAGAGCCTGTTAGTGAATCTGTGGACCAACAAGTAGAGCCTGTTAGTGAATCTGTGGACCAACAAGTAGAGCCTGTTAGTGATTCTGTAAACCAACAAGTAGAGCCTGTTAGTGAATCTGTGAACCAACAAGTAGAGCCTGTTAGTGAATCTGTAAACCAACAAGTAGAGCCTCTTAGTGAATCTGTAAACCAACAAGTAGAGCCTGTTAGTGAATCTGTGGACCAACAAGTAGAGCCTGTTAGTGAATCTGTAAACCAACAAGTAGAGCCTGTTAATGAATATGTGGACCAACAAGTAGAGCCTGTTAGTGAATCTGTAAACCAACAAGTAGAGCCTGATAGTGATTCTGTGGACGAACAAGTAGAGCCTGTTGATGAATCTCTGGACCAACAAATAGAGCCTGTTAGTGAATCTGTGGACCAACAAGTAGAGCCTGTTAGTGAATCTGTGGACCAACAAGTAGAGCCTGTTAGTGAATCTGTAAACCAACAAGTAGAGCCTGTTAGTGAATCTGTGGACCAACAAGTAGAGCCTGTTAGTGAATCTGTGGACCAACAAGTAGAGCCTGTTAGTGAATCTGTGGACCAACAAGTAGAGCCTGTTAATGAATCTGTGGACCAACAAGTAGAGCCTGTTAGTGAATCTGTGGACCAACAAGTAGAGCCTGTTAATGAATCTGTAAACCAACAAGTAGAGCCTGTTAGTGAATCTGTGGACCAACAAGTAGAGCCTGTTAGTGAATCTGTAAACCAACAAGTAGAGCCTGATAGTGAATCTGTGGACCAACAAGTAGAGCCTGTTGATGAAACTCTGGACCAACAAATAGAGCCTGTTAGTGAATCTGTGGACCAACAAGTAGAGCCTGTTAGTGAATCTGTGGACCAACAAGTAGAGCCTGTTAGTGAATCTGTAAACCAACAAGTAGAGCCTGTTAGTGAATCTGTGGACCAACAAGTAGAGCCTGTTAGTGAATCTGTGGACCAACAAGTAGAGCCTGTTAGTGAATCTGTGGACCAATAAGTAGAGCCTGTTAGTGTATCTGTGGACCAACAAGTAGAGCCACTTAGTGAATCTGTGGACCAACAAGTAGAGCCTGTTATTGAATCTGTGGACCAACAAGTAGAGCCTGTTAGTGAATCTGTAAACCAACAAGTAGAGCCTGTTGGTGCATCTGTGAACTAACTAGTAGAGCCTGTTAGTGAATCTGTGAACCAACAAGTAGAGCCTGTTAACGAATCTGTGGACCAACAAGTAGAGCCTGTTAGTGAATCTGTAAACCAACAAGTAGAGCCTGTTAGTGAATCTGTGGACCTACAAATAAAGCCTGTTAGTGAATCTGTAAACCAAGAAGTAGAGCCTGTTAGTGAATCTGTGGACCAACAAGTAGGGCCTGTTAGTGTATCTGTGGACCAACAAGTAGAGCCTGTTAGGGAATCTGTGGACCAACAAGTAGGGCCTGTTAGTGAATCTGTGGACCAACAAGTAGAGCCTGTTAGTGAATCTGTGGACCAAGAAGTAGAGCCTGTTAGTGAATCTGTAAACCAACAAATAGAGCCTGTTAGTGGATCTGTGGACCTACAAGTAGAGCCTGTTAGTGAATCTGTGGACCAACAAGTAGAGCCTGTTAGTGAATCTGTGGACCAACAAGTAGGGCCTGTTAGTGAATCTGTAAACCAACAAGTAGGGCCTGTGAGTGAATCTGTAAACCAACAAGTAGAGCTTGTTAGTGAATCTGTGGACCAACAAGTAGAGCCTGTTAGTGAATCTGTAAACCAACAAGTAGAGCCTGTTAGTGAATCTGTGAACCAACAAGTAGAGCCTGTTAGTGAATCTTTGGACCAACAAGTAGAGCCTGTTAGTGAATCTGTAAACCAACAAGTAGAGCCTGTTAGTGAATCTGTGAACCAACAAGTAGAGCCTGTTAGTGAATCTGTGGACCAACAAGTAGAGCCTGTTGATGAAACTCTGGACCAACAAATAGAGCCTGTTAGTGAATCTGTGGACTAACAAGTAGAGCCTGTTAGTGAATCTGTGGACCAACAAGTAGAGCCTGTTAGTGAATCTGTAAACCAACAAGTAGAGCCTGTTAGTGAATCTGTGGACCAACAAGTAGAGCCTGTTAGTGAATCTGTGGACCAACAAGTAGAGCCTGTTAGTGAATCTGTGGACCAATAAGTAGAGCCTGTTAGTGTATCTGTGGACCAACAAGTAGAGCCACTTAGTGAATCTGTGGACCAACAAGTAGAGCCTGTTATTGAATCTGTGGACCAACAAGTAGAGCCTGTTAGTGAATCTGTAAACCAACAAGTAGAGCCTGTTGGTGCATCTGTGAACTAACTAGTAGAGCCTGTTAGTGAATCTGTGAACCAACAAGTAGAGCCTGTTAACGAATCTGTGGACCAACAAGTAGAGCCTGTTAGTGAATCTGTAAACCAACAAGTAGAGCCTGTTAGTGAATCTGTGGACCTACAAATAAAGCCTGTTAGTGAATCTGTAAACCAAGAAGTAGAGCCTGTTAGTGAATCTGTGGACCAACAAGTAGGGCCTGTTAGTGTATCTGTGGACCAACAAGTAGAGCCTGTTAGGGAATCTGTGGACCAACAAGTAGGGCCTGTTAGTGAATCTGTGGGCCAACAAGTAGAGCCTGTTAGTGAATCTGTGGACCAACAAGTAGAGCCTGTTAGTGAATCTGTAAACCAACAAATAGAGCCTGTTAGTGGATCTGTGGACCTACAAGTAGAGCCTGTTAGTGAATCTGTGGACCAACAAGTAGAGCCTGTTAGTGAATCTGTGGACCAACAAGTAGGGCCTGTTAGTGAAACTGTGGACCAACAAGTAGGGCCTGTGAGTGAATCTGTAAACCAACAAGTAGAGCCTGTTAGTGAATCTGTGGACCAACAAGTAGAGCCTGTTAGTGAATCTGTGGACCAACAAGTAGGGCCTGTTAGTGAATCTGTGGACCAACAAGTAGGGCCTGTGAGTGAATCTGTAAACCAACAAGTAGAGCTTGTTAGTGAATCTGTGGACCAACAAGTAGAGCCTGTTTGTGAATCTGTAAACCAACAAGTAGAGCCTGTTAGTGAATCTGTGAACCAACAAGTAGAGCCTGTTAGTGAATCTTTGGACCAACAAGTAGAGCCTGTTAGTGAATCTGTAAACCAACAAGTAGAGCCTGTTAGTGAATCTGTGAACCAACAAGTAGAGCCTGTTAGTGAATCTGTGGACCAACAAGTAGAGCCTGTTGATGAAACTCTGGACCAACAAATAGAGCCTGTTAGTGAATCTGTGGACTAACAAGTAGAGCCTGTTAGTGAATCTGTGGACCAACAAGTAGAGCCTGTTAGTGAATCTGTAAACCAACAAGTAGAGCCTGTTAGTGAATCTGTGGACCAACAAGTAGAGCCTGTTAGTGAATCTGTGGACCAACAAGTAGAGCCTGTTAGTGAATCTGTGGACCAATAAGTAGAGCCTGTTAGTGTATCTGTGGACCAACAAGTAGAGCCACTTAGTGAATCTGTGGACCAACAAGTAGAGCCTGTTATTGAATCTGTGGACCAACAAGTAGAGCCTGTTAGTGAATCTGTAAACCAACAAGTAGAGCCTGTTGGTGCATCTGTGAACTAACTAGTAGAGCCTGTTAGTGAATCTGTGAACCAACAAGTAGAGCCTGTTAACGAATCTGTGGACCAACAAGTAGAGCCTGTTAGTGAATCTGTAAACCAACAAGTAGAGCCTGTTAGTGAATCTGTGGACCTACAAATAAAGCCTGTTAGTGAATCTGTAAACCAAGAAGTAGAGCCTGTTAGTGAATCTGTGGACCAACAAGTAGGGCCTGTTAGTGTATCTGTGGACCAACAAGTAGAGCCTGTTAGGGAATCTGTGGACCAACAAGTAGGGCCTGTTAGTGAATCTGTGGACCAACAAGTAGAGCCTGTTAGTGAATCTGTGGACCAACAAGTAGAGCCTGTTAGTGAATCTGTAAACCAACAAATAGAGCCTGTTAGTGGATCTGTGGACCTACAAGTAGAGCCTGTTAGTGAATCTGTGGACCAACAAGTAGAGCCTGTTAGTGAATCTGTGGACCAACAAGTAGGGCCTGTTAGTGAAACTGTGGACCAACAAGTAGGGCCTGTGAGTGAATCTGTAAACCAACAAGTAGAGCCTGTTAGTGAATCTGTGGACCAACAAGTAGAGCCTGTTAGTGAATCTGTAAAACAACAAGTAGAGCCTGTTAGTGAATCTGTGAACCAACAAGTAGAGCCTGTTAGTGAATCTTTGGACCAACAAGTAGAGCCTGTTAGTGAATCTGTAAACCAACAAGTAGAGCCTGTTAGTGAATCTGTGGACCAACAAGTAGAGCCTGTTAGTGAATCTGTAAACCAACAAGTAGAGCCTGTTAGTGAATCTGTGGACCAACAAGTAGAGCCTGTTAGTGAATCTGTAAACCAACAAGTAGAGCCTGTTGGTGAATCTGTGGACCAACAAGTAGAGACTGTTAGTGAATCTGTGGACCAACAAGTAGAGCCTGTTAGTGAATCTTTGGACCAACAAGTAGAGCCTGTTAGTGAATCTGTGGACCAACAAGTAGAGACTGTTAGTGAATCTGTGGACCAACAAGTAGAGCCTGTTAGTGAATCTTTGGACCAACAAGTGGAGCCTGTTAGTGAATCTGTAAACCAACAAGTAGAGCCTGTTAGTGAATCTGTGGACCAACAAGTAGAGCCTGTTAGTGAATCTGTGGACCAACAAGTAGAGCCTGTTAGTGAATCTGTGGACCAACAAGTAGAGCCTGTTAGTGAATTTGTAAACCAACAAGTAGAGCCTGTTAGTGAATCTGTAAACCAACAAGTAGAGCCTGTTAGTGAATCTGTGGACCAACAAGTAGAGCCTGTTAGTGAATCTGTAAACCAACAAGTAGAGACTGTTAGGGAATCTGTGGACCAACAAGTAGAGCCTGTTAGTGAATCTGTGGACCAACAAGTAGAGCCTGTTAGTGAATCTGTAAACCAACAAGTAGAGCCTGTTAGTGAATCTGTGGACCAACAAATAGAGCCTGTTAGTGAATCTGTAAACCAACAAGTAGAGCTTGTTAATGAATATGTGGACCAACAAGTAGAGCCTGTTAATGAATCTGTAAACCAACAAGTAGAGCCTGATAGTGATTCTGTGGACGAACAAGTAGAGCCTGTTGATGAATCTCTGGACCAACAAATAGAGCCTGTTAGTGAATCTGTGGACCAACAAGTAGAGCCTGTTAGTGAATCTGTGGACCAACAAGTAGAGCCTGTTAGTGAATCTGTAAACCAACAAGTAGAGCCTGTTAAAGAATCTGTGGACCAACAAGTAGAGCCTGTTAGTGAATCTGTGGACCAACAAGTAGAGCCTGTTAGTGAATCTGTGGACCAACAAGTTGAGCCTGTTAGTGAATCTGTGGACCAACAAGTAGAGCCTGTTAGTGAATCTGTGGACCAACAAGTAGAGCCTGTTAGTGAATCTGTGGACCAACAAGTAGAGCCTGTTAGTGAATCTTTAAACCAACAAGTAGAGCCTGTTGGTGCATCTGTGAACCAACAAGCAGAGCCTGTTAGTGAATCTGTGAACCAACAAGTAGAGCCTGTTAATGAATCTGTGGACCAACAAGTAGAGCCTGTTAGTGAATCTGTAAACCAACAAGTAGAGACTGTTAGTGAATCTGTGGACCAACAAGTAGAGCCTGTTAGTGAATCTGTAAACCAACAAATAGAGCCTGTTAGTGAATCTGTAAACCAACAGGTAGAGCCTGTTAGTGAAACTGTGGACCAACAAGTAGGGCCTGTTAGTGTATCTGTGGACCAACAAGTAGAGCCTGTTAGTGAATCTGTGGACCAACAAGTAGAGCCTGTTAGTGAATCTGTAAACCAACAAGTAGAGCCTGTTAGTGAATCTGTGGACCAACAAGTAGAGCCTGTTAGTGAATCTGTGGACCAACAAGTAGAGCCTGTTAGTGAATCTGTAAACCAACAAGTAGAGCCTGTTAGTGAATCTGTGAAACAACAAGTAGGGCCTGTTAGTGAATCTGTGGACCAACAAGAAGAGCCTGTTAGTGAATCTGTGGACCAACAAGTAGAGTCTGTTAGTGAATCTGTAAACAAACAAATAGAGCCTGTTAGTGAATCTGTGGACCAACAAGTAGAGCCTGCTAGTGAATCTGTGGACCAACAAGTAGAGCCTGTTAGTGAATCTGTGGACCAACAAGTAGAGCCTGTTAGTGAATCTGTGGACCAACAAGTAGAGCCTGTTAGTGACCCTGTGAACCAACAAGTAGAGCCTGTTAGTGAATCTGTGGACCAACAAGTAGAGCCTGTTAGTGAATCTGTGGACCAACAAGTAGAGCCTGTTAGTGAATCTGTGGACCAACATGTAGAGCCTGTTAGTGAATCTGTAAACCAACAAATTGAGCCTGTTAGTGAGTCTGTAAACCAACAAGTAGAGCCTGTTAGTGAATCTGTGGACCAACAAGTAGAGACTGTTAGTGAATCTGTGGACCAACAAGTAGAGCCTGTTAGTGAATCTGTGGACCAACAAGTAGAGCCTCTTAGTGAATCTGTGGACCAACAAGTAGAGCCTGTTAGTGAATCTGTAAACCAACCAGTAGAACCTGTTAGTGAATCTGTAAACCAACAAGTAGAGCAAGTTAGTGAATCTGAGAACCAACAATTAGAGCGTGTTAGTGAATCTGTAAACCAACACGTAGAGCCTGTTAGTGAATCTGTGGACCAACAAGTAGAGCCTGTTAGTGAATCTGTGGACCAACAAGTAGAGCCTGTTAGTGAATCTGTAAACCAACAAGTAGAGCCTGTTAGTGAATCTGTAAACCAACAAATAGAGCCTGTTAGTGAATCTGTAAACCGACAAGTAGAGCCTGTTAGTGAATCTGTGGACCAACAAGTAGAGCCTGTTAGTGAATCTGTGGACTAACAAGTAGAACCTGTTAGTGAATCTGTGAACCAAGAAGTAGAGCCTGTTAGTGAATCTGTGGACCAACAAGTAGAGCCTGTTAGTGAATCTGTAAACCAACAAGTAGAGCCTTTTAGTGAATCTGTGGACCAACAAGTAGAGCCTGTTAGTGAATCTGTGGCCCAACAAGTAGAGCCTGTTAGTGAATCTGTGGACCAACAAGTAGAGCCTGTTAGTGAATCTGTGGACCAACAAGTAGAGCCTGTTAGTGAATCTGTAAACCAACAAGTAGAGCCTGTTAGTGAATCTGTGGCCCAACAAGTAGAGCCTTTTAGTGAATCTATGGACCAACAAGTAGAGCCTGTTAGTGAATCTGTGGCCCAACAAGTAGAGCCTGTTAGTGAATCTGTAAACCAACAAGTAGAGCCTGTTAGTGAATCTGTGGACCAACAAGTAGAGCCTGTTAGTGAATCTGTGGACCAACAAGTAGAGCCTGTTGATGAAACTCTGGACCAACAAATAGAGCGTGTTAGTGAATCTGTGGACCAACAAGTAGAGCCTGTTAGTGAATCTGTGGACCAACAAGTAGAGCCTGTTAGTGAATCTGTAAACCAACAAGTAGAGCCTGTTAGTGAATCTGTGGACCAACAAGTAGAGCCTGTCAGTGAATCTTTGGACCAACAAGTAGAGCCTGTTTGTGAATCTGTAAACCAACAAGTAGAGCCTGTTAGTGAATCTGTGGACCAACAAGTAGGGCCTGTGAGTGAATCTGTAAACCAACAAGTAGAGCCTGTTAGTGAATCTGTGGACCAATAAATAGAGCCTGTTAGTGAATCTGTGGACCAACAAGTAGAGCCTGTTAGTGAATCTGTAAACCAACAAGTAGAGCCTGTTAGTGAATCTGTGAACCAACAAATAGAGCCTGTTAGTGAATCTGTGGACCTACTAGTAGAGCCTGTTAGTGAATCTGTGGACCAACAAGTAGAGCCTGTTAGTGAATCTGTGGACCAACAAGTAGGGCCTGTTAGTGAATCTGTGGACCAACAAGTAGGGCCTGTGAGTGAATCTGTAAACCAACAAGTAGAGCCTGTTAGTGAATCTGTGGACCAACAAGTAGAGCCTGTTAGTGAATCTGTGAACCAACAAGTAGAGCCTGTTAGTGAATCTGTGGACCAACAGGTAGAGCCTGTTAGTGAATCTGTGGACCAACAAGTAGAGCCTGTTAGTGAATCTGTGAACCAACAAGTAGAGCCTGTTAGTGAATCTGTGGACCAACAAGTAGAGCCTGTTAGTGAATCTGTGGACCTACAAGTAGAGCCTGTTAGTGAATCTGTGGACCAACAAGTAGAGCCTGTTAGTGAATCTGTGAACCAACAAGTTGAGCCTGTTAGTGAATCTGTGGACCAACAAGTAGAGCCTGTTAGTGAATCTGTAAACCAACAAGTAGAGCCTGTTAGTGAATCTGTGGACCAACAAGTAGAGCCTGTTAGTGAATCTGTGGACCAACAAGTAGAGCCTGTTAGTGAATCTGTGAACCAACAAGTAGAGCCTGTTAGTGAATCTGTGGACCAACAAGTAGAGCCTGTTAGTGAATCTGTGGACCTACAATTAGAGCCTGTTAGTGAATCTGTGGCCCAACAAGTAGAGCCTGTTAGTGAATCTGTGGACCAACAAGTAGAGCCTGTTAGTGAATCTTTGGACCAACAAGTAGAGCCTGTTAGTGAATCTGTAAACCAACAAGTAGAGCCTGTTAGTGAATCTGTGGACCAACAAGTAGAGCCTGTTAGTGAATCTGTGGACCAACAAGTAGAGCCTCTTAGTGAATCTGTGGACCAACAAGTAGAGCCTGTTAGTGAATCTGTAAACCAAAAAGTAGAGCCTGTTAGTGAATCTGTAAACCAACAAGTAGAGCCTTTTAGTGAATCTGTGGACCAACAAGTAGAGCCTGTTAGTGAATCTGTGGCCCAACAAGTAGAGCCTGTTAGTGAATCTGTGGACCAACAAGTAGAGCCTGTTAGTGAATCTGTGGACCAACAAGTAGAGCCTGTTAGTGAATCTGTAAACCAACAAGTAGAGCCTGTTAGTGAATCTGTGGCCCAACAAGTAGAGCCTTTTAGTGAATCTATGGACCAACAAGTAGAGCCTGTTAGTGAATCTGTGGCCCAACAAGTAGAGCCTGTTAGTGAATCTGTGGCCCAACAAGTAGAGCCTGTTAGTGAATCTGTGGACCAACAAGTAGAGCCTGTTAGTGAATCTGTGGACCAACAAGTAGAGCCTGTTGATGAAACTCTCGACCAACAAATAGAGCGTGTTAGTGAATCTGTGGACCAACAAGTAGAGCCTGTTAGTGAATCTGTGGACCAACAAGTAGAGCCTGTTAGTGAATCTGTAAACCAACAAGTAGAGCCTGTTAGTGAATCTGTGGACCAACAAGTAGAGCCTGTTACTGAATCTTTGGACCAACAAGTAGAGCCTGTTTGTGAATCTGTAAACAAACAAGTAGAGCCTGTTAGTGAATCTGTGGACCAACAAGTAGGGCCTGTGAGTGAATCTGTAAACCAACAAGTAGAGCCTGTTAGTGAATCTGTGGACCAATGAATAGAGCCTGTTAGTGAATCTGTGGACCAACAAGTAGAGCCTGTTAGTGAATCTGTAAACCAACAAGTAGAGCCTGTTAGTGAATCTGTGAACCAACAAATAGAGCCTGTTAGTGAATCTGTGGACCTACTAGTAGAGCCTGTTAGTGAATCTGTGGACCAACAAGTAGAGCCTGTTAGTGAATCTGTGGACCAACAAGTAGGGCCTGTTAGTGAATCTGTGGACCAACAAGTAGGGCCTGTGAGTGAATCTGTAAACCAACAAGTAGAGCCTGTTAGTGAATCTGTGGACCAACAAGTAGAGCCTGTTAGTGAATCTGTAAACCAACAAGTAGAGCCTGTTAGTGAATCTGTGGACCAACAGGTAGAGCCTGTTAGTGAATCTGTGGACCAACAAGTAGAGCCTGTTAGTGAATCTGTAAACCAACAAATAGAGCCTGTTAGTGGATCTGTGGACCTACAAGTAGAGCCTGTTAGTGAATCTGTGGACCAACAAGTAGAGCCTGTTAGTGAATCTGTGGACCAACAAGTAGGGCCTGTTAGTGAAACTGTGGACCAACAAGTAGGGCCTGTGAGTGAATCTGTAAACCAACAAGTAGAGCCTGTTAGTGAATCTGTGGACCAACAAGTAGAGCCTGTTAGTGAATCTGTGGACCAACAAGTAGGGCCTGTTAGTGAATCTGTGGACCAACAAGTAGGGCCTGTGAGTGAATCTGTAAACCAACAAGTAGAGCTTGTTAGTGAATCTGTGGACCAACAAGTAGAGCCTGTTAGTGAATCTGTAAACCAACAAGTAGAGCCTGTTAGTGAATCTGTGAACCAACAAGTAGAGCCTGTTAGTGAATCTGTGGACCAACAAGTAGAGCCTGTTGATGAAACTCTGGACCAACAAATAGAGCCTGTTAGTGAATCTGTGGACTAACAAGTAGAGCCTGTTAGTGAATCTGTGAACCAACAAGTAGAGCCTGTTAGTGAATCTGTGGACCAACAAGTAGAGCCTGTTAGTGAATCTGTGGACCAACAAGTAGAGCCTGTTAGTGAATCTGTAAACCAACAAGTAGAGCCTGTTAGTGAATCTGTGGACCAACAAGTAGAGCCTGTTAGTGAATCTGTGGACCAACAAGTAGAGCCTGTTAGTGAATCTGTGGACCAATAAGTAGAGCCTGTTAGTGTATCTGTGGACCAACAAGTAGAGCCACTTAGTGAATCTGTGGACCAACAAGTAGAGCCTGTTATTGAATCTGTGGACCAACAAGTAGAGCCTGTTAGTGAATCTGTAAACCAACAAGTAGAGCCTGTTGGTGCATCTGTGAACTAACTAGTAGAGCCTGTTAGTGAATCTGTGAACCAACAAGTAGAGCCTGTTAACGAATCTGTGGACCAACAAGTAGAGCCTGTTAGTGAATCTGTAAACCAACAAGTAGAGCCTGTTAGTGAATCTGTGGACCTACAAATAAAGCCTGTTAGTGAATCTGTAAACCAAGAAGTAGAGCCTGTTAGTGAATCTGTGGACCAACAAGTAGGGCCTGTTAGTGTATCTGTGGACCAACAAGTAGAGCCTGTTAGGGAATCTGTGGACCAACAAGTAGGGCCTGTTAGTGAATCTGTGGACCAACAAGTAGAGCCTGTTAGTGAATCTGTGGACCAACAAGTAGAGCCTGTTAGTGAATCTGTAAACCAACAAATAGAGCCTGTTAGTGGATCTGTGGACCTACAAGTAGAGCCTGTTAGTGAATCTGTGGACCAACAAGTAGAGCCTGTTAGTGAATCTGTGGACCAACAAGTAGGGCCTGTTAGTGAAACTGTGGACCAACAAGTAGGGCCTGTGAGTGAATCTGTAAACCAACAAGTAGAGCCTGTTAGTGAATCTGTGGACCAACAAGTAGAGCCTGTTAGTGAATCTGTAAAACAACAAGTAGAGCCTGTTAGTGAATCTGTGAACCAACAAGTAGAGCCTGTTAGTGAATCTTTGGACCAACAAGTAGAGCCTGTTAGTGAATCTGTAAACCAACAAGTAGAGCCTGTTAGTGAATCTGTGGACCAACAAGTAGAGCCTGTTAGTGAATCTGTGAACCAACAAGTAGAGCCTGTTAACGAATCTGTGGACCAACAAGTAGAGCCTGTTAGTGAATCTGTAAACCAACAAGTAGAGCCTGTTAGTGAATCTGTGGACCTACAAATAAAGCCTGTTAGTGAATCTGTAAACCAAGAAGTAGAGCCTGTTAGTGAATCTGTGGACCAACAAGTAGGGCCTGTTAGTGTATCTGTGGACCAACAAGTAGAGCCTGTTAGGGAATCTGTGGACCAACAAGTAGGGCCTGTTAGTGAATCTGTGGACCAACAAGTAGAGCCTGTTAGTGAATCTGTGGACCAACAAGTAGAGCCTGTTAGTGAATCTGTAAACCAACAAATAGAGCCTGTTAGTGGATCTGTGGACCTACAAGTAGAGCCTGTTAGTGAATCTGTGGACCAACAAGTAGAGCCTGTTAGTGAATCTGTGGACCAACAAGTAGGGCCTGTTAGTGAAACTGTGGACCAACAAGTAGGGCCTGTGAGTGAATCTGTAAACCAACAAGTAGAGCCTGTTAGTGAATCTGTGGACCAACAAGTAGAGCCTGTTAGTGAATCTGTAAAACAACAAGTAGAGCCTGTTAGTGAATCTGTGAACCAACAAGTAGAGCCTGTTAGTGAATCTTTGGACCAACAAGTAGAGCCTGTTAGTGAATCTGTAAACCAACAAGTAGAGCCTGTTAGTGAATCTGTGGACCAACAAGTAGAGCCTGTTAGTGAATCTGTAAACCAACAAGTAGAGCCTGTTAGTGAATCTGTGGACCAACAAGTAGAGCCTGTTAGTGAATCTGTAAACCAACAAGTAGAGCCTGTTGGTGAATCTGTGGACCAACAAGTAGAGACTGTTAGTGAATCTGTGGACCAACAAGTAGAGCCTGTTAGTGAATCTTTGGACCAACAAGTAGAGCCTGTTAGTGAATCTGTGGACCAACAAGTAGAGACTGTTAGTGAATCTGTGGACCAACAAGTAGAGCCTGTTAGTGAATCTTTGGACCAACAAGTGGAGCCTGTTAGTGAATCTGTAAACCAACAAGTAGAGCCTGTTAGTGAATCTGTGGACCAACAAGTAGAGCCTGTTAGTGAATCTGTGGACCAACAAGTAGAGCCTGTTAGTGAATCTGTGGACCAACAAGTAGAGCCTGTTAGTGAATCTGTAAACCAACAAGTAGAGCCTGTTAGTGAATCTGTAAACCAACAAGTAGAGCCTGTTAGTGAATCTGTGGACCAACAAGTAGAGCCTGTTAGTGAATCTGTAAACCAACAAGTAGAGACTGTTAGGGAATCTGTGGACCAACAAGTAGAGCCTGTTAGTGAATCTGTGGACCAACAAGTAGAGCCTGTTAGTGAATCTGTAAACCAACAAGTAGAGCCTGTTAGTGAATCTGTGGACCAACAAATAGAGCCTGTTAGTGAATCTGTAAACCAACAAGTAGAGCTTGTTAATGAATATGTGGACCAACAAGTAGAGCCTGTTAATGAATCTGTAAACCAACAAGTAGAGCCTGATAGTGATTCTGTGGACGAACAAGTAGAGCCTGTTGATGAATCTCTGGACCAACAAATAGAGCCTGTTAGTGAATCTGTGGACCAACAAGTAGAGCCTGTTAGTGAATCTGTGGACCAACAAGTAGAGCCTGTTAGTGAATCTGTAAACCAACAAGTAGAGCCTGTTAAAGAATCTGTGGACCAACAAGTAGAGCCTGTTAGTGAATCTGTGGACCAACAAGTAGAGCCTGTTAGTGAATCTGTGGACCAACAAGTTGAGCCTGTTAGTGAATCTGTGGACCAACAAGTAGAGCCTGTTAGTGAATCTGTGGACCAACAAGTAGAGCCTGTTAGTGAATCTGTGGACCAACAAGTAGAGCCTGTTAGTGAATCTTTAAACCAACAAGTAGAGCCTGTTGGTGCATCTGTGAACCAACAAGCAGAGCCTGTTAGTGAATCTGTGAACCAACAAGTAGAGCCTGTTAATGAATCTGTGGACCAACAAGTAGAGCCTGTTAGTGAATCTGTAAACCAACAAGTAGAGACTGTTAGTGAATCTGTGGACCAACAAGTAGAGCCTGTTAGTGAATCTGTAAACCAACAAATAGAGCCTGTTAGTGAATCTGTAAACCAACAGGTAGAGCCTGTTAGTGAAACTGTGGACCAACAAGTAGGGCCTGTTAGTGTATCTGTGGACCAACAAGTAGAGCCTGTTAGTGAATCTGTGGACCAACAAGTAGAGCCTGTTAGTGAATCTGTAAACCAACAAGTAGAGCCTGTTAGTGAATCTGTGGACCAACAAGTAGAGCCTGTTAGTGAATCTGTGGACCAACAAGTAGAGCCTGTTAGTGAATCTGTAAACCAACAAGTAGAGCCTGTTAGTGAATCTGTGAAACAACAAGTAGGGCCTGTTAGTGAATCTGTGGACCAACAAGAAGAGCCTGTTAGTGAATCTGTGGACCAACAAGTAGAGTCTGTTAGTGAATCTGTAAACAAACAAATAGAGCCTGTTAGTGAATCTGTGGACCAACAAGTAGAGCCTGCTAGTGAATCTGTGGACCAACAAGTAGAGCCTGTTAGTGAATCTGTGGACCAACAAGTAGAGCCTGTTAGTGAATCTGTGGACCAACAAGTAGAGCCTGTTAGTGACCCTGTGAACCAACAAGTAGAGCCTGTTAGTGAATCTGTGGACCAACAAGTAGAGCCTGTTAGTGAATCTGTGGACCAACAAGTAGAGCCTGTTAGTGAATCTGTGGACCAACATGTAGAGCCTGTTAGTGAATCTGTAAACCAACAAATTGAGCCTGTTAGTGAGTCTGTAAACCAACAAGTAGAGCCTGTTAGTGAATCTGTGGACCAACAAGTAGAGACTGTTAGTGAATCTGTGGACCAACAAGTAGAGCCTGTTAGTGAATCTGTGGACCAACAAGTAGAGCCTCTTAGTGAATCTGTGGACCAACAAGTAGAGCCTGTTAGTGAATCTGTAAACCAACCAGTAGAACCTGTTAGTGAATCTGTAAACCAACAAGTAGAGCAAGTTAGTGAATCTGAGAACCAACAATTAGAGCGTGTTAGTGAATCTGTAAACCAACACGTAGAGCCTGTTAGTGAATCTGTGGACCAACAAGTAGAGCCTGTTAGTGAATCTGTGGACCAACAAGTAGAGCCTGTTAGTGAATCTGTAAACCAACAAGTAGAGCCTGTTAGTGAATCTGTAAACCAACAAATAGAGCCTGTTAGTGAATCTGTAAACCGACAAGTAGAGCCTGTTAGTGAATCTGTGGACCAACAAGTAGAGCCTGTTAGTGAATCTGTGGACTAACAAGTAGAACCTGTTAGTGAATCTGTGAACCAAGAAGTAGAGCCTGTTAGTGAATCTGTGGACCAACAAGTAGAGCCTGTTAGTGAATCTGTAAACCAACAAGTAGAGCCTTTTAGTGAATCTGTGGACCAACAAGTAGAGCCTGTTAGTGAATCTGTGGCCCAACAAGTAGAGCCTGTTAGTGAATCTGTGGACCAACAAGTAGAGCCTGTTAGTGAATCTGTGGACCAACAAGTAGAGCCTGTTAGTGAATCTGTAAACCAACAAGTAGAGCCTGTTAGTGAATCTGTGGCCCAACAAGTAGAGCCTTTTAGTGAATCTATGGACCAACAAGTAGAGCCTGTTAGTGAATCTGTGGCCCAACAAGTAGAGCCTGTTAGTGAATCTGTAAACCAACAAGTAGAGCCTGTTAGTGAATCTGTGGACCAACAAGTAGAGCCTGTTAGTGAATCTGTGGACCAACAAGTAGAGCCTGTTGATGAAACTCTGGACCAACAAATAGAGCGTGTTAGTGAATCTGTGGACCAACAAGTAGAGCCTGTTAGTGAATCTGTGGACCAACAAGTAGAGCCTGTTAGTGAATCTGTAAACCAACAAGTAGAGCCTGTTAGTGAATCTGTGGACCAACAAGTAGAGCCTGTCAGTGAATCTTTGGACCAACAAGTAGAGCCTGTTTGTGAATCTGTAAACCAACAAGTAGAGCCTGTTAGTGAATCTGTGGACCAACAAGTAGGGCCTGTGAGTGAATCTGTAAACCAACAAGTAGAGCCTGTTAGTGAATCTGTGGACCAATAAATAGAGCCTGTTAGTGAATCTGTGGACCAACAAGTAGAGCCTGTTAGTGAATCTGTAAACCAACAAGTAGAGCCTGTTAGTGAATCTGTGAACCAACAAATAGAGCCTGTTAGTGAATCTGTGGACCTACTAGTAGAGCCTGTTAGTGAATCTGTGGACCAACAAGTAGAGCCTGTTAGTGAATCTGTGGACCAACAAGTAGGGCCTGTTAGTGAATCTGTGGACCAACAAGTAGGGCCTGTGAGTGAATCTGTAAACCAACAAGTAGAGCCTGTTAGTGAATCTGTGGACCAACAAGTAGAGCCTGTTAGTGAATCTGTGAACCAACAAGTAGAGCCTGTTAGTGAATCTGTGGACCAACAGGTAGAGCCTGTTAGTGAATCTGTGGACCAACAAGTAGAGCCTGTTAGTGAATCTGTGAACCAACAAGTAGAGCCTGTTAGTGAATCTGTGGACCAACAAGTAGAGCCTGTTAGTGAATCTGTGGACCTACAAGTAGAGCCTGTTAGTGAATCTGTGGACCAACAAGTAGAGCCTGTTAGTGAATCTGTGAACCAACAAGTTGAGCCTGTTAGTGAATCTGTGGACCAACAAGTAGAGCCTGTTAGTGAATCTGTAAACCAACAAGTAGAGCCTGTTAGTGAATCTGTGGACCAACAAGTAGAGCCTGTTAGTGAATCTGTGGACCAACAAGTAGAGCCTGTTAGTGAATCTGTGAACCAACAAGTAGAGCCTGTTAGTGAATCTGTGGACCAACAAGTAGAGCCTGTTAGTGAATCTGTGGACCTACAATTAGAGCCTGTTAGTGAATCTGTGGCCCAACAAGTAGAGCCTGTTAGTGAATCTGTGGACCAACAAGTAGAGCCTGTTAGTGAATCTTTGGACCAACAAGTAGAGCCTGTTAGTGAATCTGTAAACCAACAAGTAGAGCCTGTTAGTGAATCTGTGGACCAACAAGTAGAGCCTGTTAGTGAATCTGTGGACCAACAAGTAGAGCCTCTTAGTGAATCTGTGGACCAACAAGTAGAGCCTGTTAGTGAATCTGTAAACCAAAAAGTAGAGCCTGTTAGTGAATCTGTAAACCAACAAGTAGAGCCTTTTAGTGAATCTGTGGACCAACAAGTAGAGCCTGTTAGTGAATCTGTGGCCCAACAAGTAGAGCCTGTTAGTGAATCTGTGGACCAACAAGTAGAGCCTGTTAGTGAATCTGTGGACCAACAAGTAGAGCCTGTTAGTGAATCTGTAAACCAACAAGTAGAGCCTGTTAGTGAATCTGTGGCCCAACAAGTAGAGCCTTTTAGTGAATCTATGGACCAACAAGTAGAGCCTGTTAGTGAATCTGTGGCCCAACAAGTAGAGCCTGTTAGTGAATCTGTGGCCCAACAAGTAGAGCCTGTTAGTGAATCTGTGGACCAACAAGTAGAGCCTGTTAGTGAATCTGTGGACCAACAAGTAGAGCCTGTTGATGAAACTCTCGACCAACAAATAGAGCGTGTTAGTGAATCTGTGGACCAACAAGTAGAGCCTGTTAGTGAATCTGTGGACCAACAAGTAGAGCCTGTTAGTGAATCTGTAAACCAACAAGTAGAGCCTGTTAGTGAATCTGTGGACCAACAAGTAGAGCCTGTTACTGAATCTTTGGACCAACAAGTAGAGCCTGTTTGTGAATCTGTAAACAAACAAGTAGAGCCTGTTAGTGAATCTGTGGACCAACAAGTAGGGCCTGTGAGTGAATCTGTAAACCAACAAGTAGAGCCTGTTAGTGAATCTGTGGACCAATGAATAGAGCCTGTTAGTGAATCTGTGGACCAACAAGTAGAGCCTGTTAGTGAATCTGTAAACCAACAAGTAGAGCCTGTTAGTGAATCTGTGAACCAACAAATAGAGCCTGTTAGTGAATCTGTGGACCTACTAGTAGAGCCTGTTAGTGAATCTGTGGACCAACAAGTAGAGCCTGTTAGTGAATCTGTGGACCAACAAGTAGGGCCTGTTAGTGAATCTGTGGACCAACAAGTAGGGCCTGTGAGTGAATCTGTAAACCAACAAGTAGAGCCTGTTAGTGAATCTGTGGACCAACAAGTAGAGCCTGTTAGTGAATCTGTAAACCAACAAGTAGAGCCTGTTAGTGAATCTGTGGACCAACAGGTAGAGCCTGTTAGTGAATCTGTGGACCAACAAGTAGAGCCTGTTAGTGAATCTGTAAACCAACAAATAGAGCCTGTTAGTGGATCTGTGGACCTACAAGTAGAGCCTGTTAGTGAATCTGTGGACCAACAAGTAGAGCCTGTTAGTGAATCTGTGGACCAACAAGTAGGGCCTGTTAGTGAAACTGTGGACCAACAAGTAGGGCCTGTGAGTGAATCTGTAAACCAACAAGTAGAGCCTGTTAGTGAATCTGTGGACCAACAAGTAGAGCCTGTTAGTGAATCTGTGGACCAACAAGTAGGGCCTGTTAGTGAATCTGTGGACCAACAAGTAGGGCCTGTGAGTGAATCTGTAAACCAACAAGTAGAGCTTGTTAGTGAATCTGTGGACCAACAAGTAGAGCCTGTTAGTGAATCTGTAAACCAACAAGTAGAGCCTGTTAGTGAATCTGTGAACCAACAAGTAGAGCCTGTTAGTGAATCTGTGGACCAACAAGTAGAGCCTGTTGATGAAACTCTGGACCAACAAATAGAGCCTGTTAGTGAATCTGTGGACTAACAAGTAGAGCCTGTTAGTGAATCTGTGAACCAACAAGTAGAGCCTGTTAGTGAATCTGTGGACCAACAAGTAGAGCCTGTTAGTGAATCTGTGGACCAACAAGTAGAGCCTGTTAGTGAATCTGTAAACCAACAAGTAGAGCCTGTTAGTGAATCTGTGGACCAACAAGTAGAGCCTGTTAGTGAATCTGTGGACCAACAAGTAGAGCCTGTTAGTGAATCTGTGGACCAATAAGTAGAGCCTGTTAGTGTATCTGTGGACCAACAAGTAGAGCCACTTAGTGAATCTGTGGACCAACAAGTAGAGCCTGTTATTGAATCTGTGGACCAACAAGTAGAGCCTGTTAGTGAATCTGTAAACCAACAAGTAGAGCCTGTTGGTGCATCTGTGAACTAACTAGTAGAGCCTGTTAGTGAATCTGTGAACCAACAAGTAGAGCCTGTTAACGAATCTGTGGACCAACAAGTAGAGCCTGTTAGTGAATCTGTAAACCAACAAGTAGAGCCTGTTAGTGAATCTGTGGACCTACAAATAAAGCCTGTTAGTGAATCTGTAAACCAAGAAGTAGAGCCTGTTAGTGAATCTGTGGACCAACAAGTAGGGCCTGTTAGTGTATCTGTGGACCAACAAGTAGAGCCTGTTAGGGAATCTGTGGACCAACAAGTAGGGCCTGTTAGTGAATCTGTGGACCAACAAGTAGAGCCTGTTAGTGAATCTGTGGACCAACAAGTAGAGCCTGTTAGTGAATCTGTAAACCAACAAATAGAGCCTGTTAGTGGATCTGTGGACCTACAAGTAGAGCCTGTTAGTGAATCTGTGGACCAACAAGTAGAGCCTGTTAGTGAATCTGTGGACCAACAAGTAGGGCCTGTTAGTGAAACTGTGGACCAACAAGTAGGGCCTGTGAGTGAATCTGTAAACCAACAAGTAGAGCCTGTTAGTGAATCTGTGGACCAACAAGTAGAGCCTGTTAGTGAATCTGTAAAACAACAAGTAGAGCCTGTTAGTGAATCTGTGAACCAACAAGTAGAGCCTGTTAGTGAATCTTTGGACCAACAAGTAGAGCCTGTTAGTGAATCTGTAAACCAACAAGTAGAGCCTGTTAGTGAATCTGTGGACAAACAAGTAGAGCCTGTTAGTGAATCTGTAAACCAACAAGTAGAGCCTGTTAGTGAATCTGTGGACCAACAAGTAGAGCCTGTTAGTGAATCTGTAAACCAACAAGTAGAGCCTGTTGGTGAATCTGTGGACCAACAAGTAGAGACTGTTAGTGAATCTGTGGACCAACAAGTAGAGCCTGTTAGTGAATCTTTGGACCAACAAGTAGAGCCTGTTAGTGAATCTGTGGACCAACAAGTAGAGACTGTTAGTGAATCTGTGGACCAACAAGTAGAGCCTGTTAGTGAATCTTTGGACCAACAAGTGGAGCCTGTTAGTGAATCTGTAAACCAACAAGTAGAGCCTGTTAGTGAATCTGTGGACCAACAAGTAGAGCCTGTTAGTGAATCTGTGGACCAACAAGTAGAGCCTGTTAGTGAATCTGTGGACCAACAAGTAGAGCCTGTTAGTGAATCTGTAAACCAACAAGTAGAGCCTGTTAGTGAATCTGTAAACCAACAAGTAGAGCCTGTTAGTGAATCTGTGGACCAACAAGTAGAGCCTGTTAGTGAATCTGTAAACCAACAAGTAGAGACTGTTAGTGAATCTGTGGACCAACAAGTAGAGCCTGTTAGTGAATCTGTGGACCAACAAGTAGAGCCTGTTAGTGAATCTGTAAACCAACAAGTAGAGCCTGTTAGTGAATCTGTGGACCAACAAATAGAGCCTGTTAGTGAATCTGTAAACCAACAAGTAGAGCTTGTTAATGAATATGTGGACCAACAAGTAGAGCCTGTTAGTGAATCTGTAAACCAACAAGTAGAGCCTGATAGTGATTCTGTGGACGAACAAGTAGAGCCTGTTGATGAATCTCTGGACCAACAAATAGAGCCTGTTAGTGAATCTGTGGACCAACAAGTAGAGCCTGTTAGTGAATCTGTGGACCAACAAGTAGAGCCTGTTAGTGAATCTGTAAACCAACAAGTAGAGCCTGTTAAAGAATCTGTGGACCAACAAGTAGAGCCTGTTAGTGAATCTGTGGACCAACAAGTAGAGCCTGTTAGTGAATCTGTGGACCAACAAGTTGAGCCTGTTAGTGAATCTGTGGACCAACAAGTAGAGCCTGTTAGTGAATCTGTGGACCAACAAGTAGAGCCTGTTAGTGAATCTGTGGACCAACAAGTAGAGCCTGTTAGTGAATCTTTAAACCAACAAGTAGAGCCTGTTGGTGCATCTGTGAACCAACAAGCAGAGCCTGTTAGTGAATCTGTGAACCAACAAGTAGAGCCTGTTAATGAATCTGTGGACCAACAAGTAGAGCCTGTTAGTGAATCTGTAAACCAACAAGTAGAGACTGTTAGTGAATCTGTGGACCAACAAGTAGAGCCTGTTATTGAATCTGTAAACCAACAAATAGAGCCTGTTAGTGAATCTGTAAACCAACAGGTAGAGCCTGTTAGTGAATCTGTGGACCAACAAGTAGGGCCTGTTAGTGTATCTGTGGACCAACAAGTAGAGCCTGTTAGTGAATCTGTGGACCAACAAGTAGAGCCTGTTAGTGAATCTGTAAACCAACAAGTAGAGCCTGTTAGTGAATCTGTGGACCAACAAGTAGAGCCTGTTAGTGAATCTGTGGACCAACAAGTAGATCCTGTTAGTGAATCTGTAAACCAACAAGTAGAGCCTGTTAGTGAATCTGTGAAACAACAAGTAGGGCCTGTTAGTGAATCTGTGGACCAACAAGAAGAGCCTGTTAGTGAATCTGTGGACCAACAAGTAGAGTCTGTTAGTGAATCTGTAAACAAACAAATAGAGCCTGTTAGTGAATCTGTGGACCAACAAGTAGAGCCTGCTAGTGAATCTGTGGACCAACAAGTAGAGCCTGTTAGTGAATCTGTGGACCAACAAGTAGAGCCTGTTAGTGAATCTGTGGACCAACAAGTAGAGCCTGTTAGTGACCCTGTGAACCAACAAGTAGAGCCTGTTAGTGAATCTGTGGACCAACAAGTAGAGCCTGTTAGTGAATCTGTGGACCAACAAGTAGAGCCTGTTAGTGAATCTGTGGACCAACATGTAGAGCCTGTTAGTGAATCTGTAAACCAACAAATTGAGCCTGTTAGTGAGTCTGTAAACCAACAAGTAGAGCCTGTTAGTGAATCTGTGGACCAACAAGTAGAGACTGTTAGTGAATCTGTGGACCAACAAGTAGAGCCTGTTAGTGAATCTGTGGACCAACAAGTAGAGCCTCTTAGTGAATCTGTGGACCAACAAGTAGAGCCTGTTAGTGAATCTGTAAACCAACCAGTAGAACCTGTTAGTGAATCTGTAAACCAACAAGTAGAGCAAGTTAGTGAATCTGAGAACCAACAATTAGAGCGTGTTAGTGAATCTGTAAACCAACACGTAGAGCCTGTTAGTGAATCTGTGGACCAACAAGTAGAGCCTGTTAGTGAATCTGTGGACCAACAAGTAGAGCCTGTTAGTGAATCTGTAAACCAACAAGTAGAGCCTGTTAGTGAATCTGTAAACCAACAAATAGAGCCTGTTAGTGAATCTGTAAACCGACAAGTAGAGCCTGTTAGTGAATCTGTGGACCAACAAGTAGAGCCTGTTAGTGAATCTGTGGACTAACAAGTAGAACCTGTTAGTGAATCTGTGAACCAAGAAGTAGAGCCTGTTAGTGAATCTGTGGACCAACAAGTAGAGCCTGTTAGTGAATCTGTAAACCAACAAGTAGAGCCTTTTAGTGAATCTGTGGACCAACAAGTAGAGCCTGTTAGTGAATCTGTGGCCCAACAAGTAGAGCCTGTTAGTGAATCTGTGGACCAACAAGTAGAGCCTGTTAGTGAATCTGTGGACCAACAAGTAGAGCCTGTTAGTGAATCTGTAAACCAACAAGTAGAGCCTGTTAGTGAATCTGTGGCCCAACAAGTAGAGCCTTTTAGTGAATCTATGGACCAACAAGTAGAGCCTGTTAGTGAATCTGTGGCCCAACAAGTAGAGCCTGTTAGTGAATCTGTAAACCAACAAGTAGAGCCTGTTAGTGAATCTGTGGACCAACAAGTAGAGCCTGTTAGTGAATCTGTGGACCAACAAGTAGAGCCTGTTGATGAAACTCTGGACCAACAAATAGAGCGTGTTAGTGAATCTGTGGACCAACAAGTAGAGCCTGTTAGTGAATCTGTGGACCAACAAGTAGAGCCTGTTAGTGAATCTGTAAACCAACAAGTAGAGCCTGTTAGTGAATCTGTGGACCAACAAGTAGAGCCTGTCAGTGAATCTTTGGACCAACAAGTAGAGCCTGTTTGTGAATCTGTAAACCAACAAGTAGAGCCTGTTAGTGAATCTGTGGACCAACAAGTAGGGCCTGTGAGTGAATCTGTAAACCAACAAGTAGAGCCTGTTAGTGAATCTGTGGACCAATAAATAGAGCCTGTTAGTGAATCTGTGGACCAACAAGTAGAGCCTGTTAGTGAATCTGTAAACCAACAAGTAGAGCCTGTTAGTGAATCTGTGAACCAACAAATAGAGCCTGTTAGTGAATCTGTGGACCTACTAGTAGAGCCTGTTAGTGAATCTGTGGACCAACAAGTAGAGCCTGTTAGTGAATCTGTGGACCAACAAGTAGGGCCTGTTAGTGAATCTGTGGACCAACAAGTAGGGCCTGTGAGTGAATCTGTAAACCAACAAGTAGAGCCTGTTAGTGAATCTGTGGACCAACAAGTAGAGCCTGTTAGTGAATCTGTGAACCAACAAGTAGAGCCTGTTAGTGAATCTGTGGACCAACAGGTAGAGCCTGTTAGTGAATCTGTGGACCAACAAGTAGAGCCTGTTAGTGAATCTGTGAACCAACAAGTAGAGCCTGTTAGTGAATCTGTGGACCAACAAGTAGAGTCTGTTAGTGAATCTGTGGACCTACAAGTAGAGCCTGTTAGTGAATCTGTGGACCAACAAGTAGAGCCTGTTAGTGAATCTGTGAACCAACAAGTTGAGCCTGTTAGTGAATCTGTGGACCAACAAGTAGAGCCTGTTAGTGAATCTGTAAACCAACAAGTAGAGCCTGTTAGTGAATCTGTGGACCAACAAGTAGAGCCTGTTAGTGAATCTGTGGACCAACAAGTAGAGCCTGTTAGTGAATCTGTGAACCAACAAGTAGAGCCTGTTAGTGAATCTGTGGACCAACAAGTAGAGCCTGTTAGTGAATCTGTGGACCTACAATTAGAGCCTGTTAGTGAATCTGTGGCCCAACAAGTAGAGCCTGTTAGTGAATCTGTGGACCAACAAGTAGAGCCTGTTAGTGAATCATTGGACCAACAAGTAGAGCCTGTTAGTGAATCTGTAAACCAACAAGTAGAGCCTGTTAGTGAATCTGTGGACCAACAAGTAGAGCCTGTTAGTGAATCTGTGGACCAACAAGTAGAGCCTCTTAGTGAATCTGTGGACCAACAAGTAGAGCCTGTTAGTGAATCTGTAAACCAAAAAGTAGAGCCTGTTAGTGAATCTGTAAACCAACAAGTAGAGCCTTTTAGTGAATCTGTGGACCAACAAGTAGAGCCTGTTAGTGAATCTGTGGCCCAACAAGTAGAGCCTGTTAGTGAATCTGTGGACCAACAAGTAGAGCCTGTTAGTGAATCTGTGGACCAACAAGTAGAGCCTGTTAGTGAATCTGTAAACCAACAAGTAGAGCCTGTTAGTGAATCTGTGGCCCAACAAGTAGAGCCTTTTAGTGAATCTATGGACCAACAAGTAGAGCCTGTTAGTGAATCTGTGGCCCAACAAGTAGAGCCTGTTAGTGAATCTGTGGCCCAACAAGTAGAGCCTGTTAGTGAATCTGTGGACCAACAAGTAGAGCCTGTTAGTGAATCTGTGGACCAACAAGTAGAGCCTGTTGATGAAACTCTCGACCAACAAATAGAGCGTGTTAGTGAATCTGTGGACCAACAAGTAGAGCCTGTTAGTGAATCTGTGGACCAACAAGTAGAGCCTGTTAGTGAATCTGTAAACCAACAAGTAGAGCCTGTTAGTGAATCTGTGGACCAACAAGTAGAGCCTGTTAGTGAATCTTTGGACCAACAAGTAGAGCCTGTTTGTGAATCTGTAAACAAACAAGTAGAGCCTGTTAGTGAATCTGTGGACCAACAAGTAGGGCCTGTGAGTGAATCTGTAAACCAACAAGTAGAGCCTGTTAGTGAATCTGTGGACCAATAAATAGAGCCTGTTAGTGAATCTGTGGACCAACAAGTAGAGCCTGTTAGTGAATCTGTAAACCAACAAGTAGAGCCTGTTAGTGAATCTGTGAACCAACAAATAGAGCCTGTTAGTGAATCTGTGGACCTACTAGTAGAGCCTGTTAGTGAATCTGTGGACCAACAAGTAGAGCCTGTTAGTGAATCTGTGGACCAACAAGTAGGGCCTGTTAGTGAATCTGTGGACCAACAAGTAGGGCCTGTGAGTGAATCTGTAAACCAACAAGTAGAGCCTGTTAGTGAATCTGTGGACCAACAAGTAGAGCCTGTTAGTGAATCTGTAAACCAACAAGTAGAGCCTGTTAGTGAATCTGTGGACCAACAGGTAGAGCCTGTTAGTGAATCTGTGGACCAACAAGTAGAGCCTGTTAGTGAATCTGTGAACCAACAAGTAGAGCCTGTTAGTGAATCTGTGGACCAACAAGTAGAGCCTGTTAGTGAATCTGTGGACCTACAAGTAGAGCCTGTTAGTGAATCTGTGGACCAACAAGTAGAGCCTGTTAGTGAATCTGTGAACCAACAAGTAGAGCCTGTTAGTGAATCTGTGGACCAACAAGTAGAGCCTGTTAGTGAATCTGTAAACCAACAAGTAGAGCCTGTTAGTGAATCTGTGGACCAACAAGTAGAGCCTGTTAGTGAATCTGTGGACCAACAAGTAGAGCCTGTTAGTGAATCTGTGAACCAACAAGTAGAGCCTGTTAGTGAATCTGTGGACCAACAAGTAGAGCCTGTTAGTGAATCTGTGGACCTACAATTAGAGCCTGTTAGTGAATCTGTGGCCCAACAAGTAGAGCCTGTTAGTGAATCTGTGGACCAACAAGTAGAGCCTGTTAGTGAATCTTTGGACCAACAAGTAGAGCCTGTTAGTGAATCTGTAAACCAACAAGTAGAGCCTGTTAGTGAATCTGTGGACCAACAAGTAGAGCCTGTTAGTGAATCTGTGGACCAACAAGTAGAGCCTCTTAGTGAATCTGTGGACCAACAAGTAGAGCCTGTTAGTGAATCTGTAAACCAAAAAGTAGAGCCTGTTAGTGAATCTGTAAACCAACAAGTAGAGCCTGTTAGTGAATCTGTGGACCAACAAGTAGAGACTGTTAGTGAATCTGTAAACCAACAAGTAGAGCCTGTTAGTGAATCTGTGGACCAACAAGTAGAGCCTGTTAGTGAATCTGTAAACCAACAAGTAGGGCTTGTTAGTGAATCTGTGGACCAACAAGTAGGGCCTGTGAGTGAATCTGTAAACCAACAAGTAGAGCCTGTTAGTGAATCTGTGGACCAACAAGTAGAGCCTGTTAGTGAATCTGTAAACCAACAAGTAGAGCCTGTTAGTGAATCTTTGGGCCAACAAGTAGAGCCTGTTAGTGAATCTGTGGACCAACAAGTAGAGCCTGTTAGTGAATCTGTGGACCTACAATTAAATCCTGTTAGTGAATCTGTGGACCAACAAGTAGAGCCTGTTAGTGAATCTGTGGACCAACAAGTAGAGCCTGTTAGTGAATCTTTGGACCAACAAGTAGAGCCTGTTAGTGAATCTGTAAACCAACAAGTAGAGCCTGTTAGTGAATCTGTGGACCAACAAGTAGAGCCTGTTAGTGAATCTGTGGACCAACAAGTGGAGCCTGTTAGTGAATCTGTAAACCTACAAGTAGAGCCTGTTAGTGAATCTGTAAACCAACAAGTAGAGCTTGTTAATGAATCTGTAAACCGACAAGTAGAGCCTGTTAGTGAATCTGTAAACCAACAAGTAGAGACTGTTAGTGAATCTGTGGACCAACAAGTAGAGCCTGTTAGTGAATCTGTGGACCAACAAGTAGAGCCTGTTAGTGAATCTGTAAACCAACAAGTAGAGCCTGTTAGTGAATCTGTAAACCAACAAGTAGAGCTTGTTAATGAATCTGTAAACCGACAAGTAGAGCCTGTTACTGAATCTGTAAACCAACAAATAGAGCCTGTTAGTGATTCTGTAAACCAACAAGTAGAGCCTGTTAGTGAATCTGTGGACCAACAAGTAGAGCCTGTTAGTGAATCTGTAAACCAACAAGTAGAGCCTGTTAGTGAATCTGTGGACCAACAAGTAGAGCCTGTTAGTGAATCTGTGGACCAACAAGTAGAGCCTGTTAGTGAATCTGTGGACCAACAAGTAGAGCCTGTTAGTGAATCTGTAAACCAACAAGTAGAGCCTGTTAGCGAATATGTGGACCAACAAGTAGAGCCTGTTAGTGAATCTGTAAACCAACCAGTAGAGACTGTTAGTGAATCTGTAAACCAACAAGTAGAGCCTGTTAGTGAATCTGTGGACCAACAAGTAGAGCCTGTTAGTGAATCTGTAAACCAACAAGTAGAGCCTGTTAGTGAATCTGTGGACCAACAAGTAGAGACTGTTAGTGAATCTGTGGACCAACAAGTAGAGCCTGTTAGTGAATCTGTGGACCAACAAGTAGAGCCTGTTAGTGAATCTGTGGACCAACAAGTAGAGCCTGTTAGTGAATCTGTGGACCAACAAGTAGAGCCTGTTAGTGAATCTGTGGACCAACAAGTAGAGCCTGTTAGTGAATCTGTGGACCAACAAGTAGAGCCTGTTAGTGAATCTTTGGACCAACAAGTGGAGCCTGTTAGTGAATCTGTAAACCAACAAGTAGAGCCTGTTAGTGAATCTGTGGACCAACAAGTAGAGCCTGTTAGTGAATCTGTGGACCAACAAGTAGAGCCTGTTAGTGAATCTGTGGACCAACAAGTAGAGCCTGTTAGTGAATCTGTAAACCAACAAGTAGAGCCTGTTAGTGAATCTGTAAACCAACAAGTAGAGCCTGTTGGTGAATCTGTGGACCAACAAGTAGAGCCTGTTAGTGAATCTGTAATCCAACAAGTAGAGACTGTTAGTGAATCTGTGGACCAACAAGTAGAGCCTGTTAGTGAATCTGTGGACCAACAAGTAGAGCCTGTTAGTGAATCTGTAAACCAACAAGTAGAGCCTGTTAGTGAATCTGTGGACCAACAAATAGAGCCTGTTAGTGAATCTGTAAACCAACAAGTAGAGCTTGTTAATGAATATGTGGACCAACAAGTAGAGCCTGTTAGTGAATCTGTAAACCAACAAGTAGAGCCTGATAGTGATTCTGTGGACGAACAAGTAGAGCCTATTGATGAATCTCTGGACCAACAAATAGAGCCTGTTAGTGAATCTGTGGACCAACAAGTAGAGCCTGTTAGTGAATCTGTGGACCAACAAGTAGAGCCTGTTAGTGAATCTGTAAACCAACAAGTAGAGCCTGTTAATGAATCTGTGGACCAACAAGTAGAGCCTGTTAGTGAATCTGTGGACCAACAAGTAGAGCCTGTTAGTGAATCTGTGGACCAACAAGTAGAGCCTGTTAGTGAATCTGTGGACCAACAAGTAGAGCCTGTTAGTGAATCTGTGGACCAACAAGTAGAGCCTGTTAGTGAATCTGTGGACCAACAAGTAGAGCCTGTTAGTGAATCTTTAAACCAACAAGTAGAGCCTGTTGGTGCATCTGTGAACCAACAAGCAGAGCCTGTTAGTGAATCTGTGAACCAACAAGTAGAGCCTGTTAATGAATCTGTGGACCAACAAGTAGAGCCTGTTAGTGAATCTGTAAACCATTAAGTAGAGACTGTTAGTGAATCTGTGGACCAACAAGTAGAGCCTGTTAGTGAATCTGTAAACCAACAAATAGAGCCTGTTAGTGAATCTGTAAACCAACAGGTAGAGCCTGTTAGTGAATCTGTGGACCAACAAGTAGGGCCTGTTAGTGTATCTGTGGACCAACAAGTAGAGCCTGTTAGTGAATCTGTGGACCAACAAGTAGAGCCTGTTAGTGAATCTGTAAACCAACAAGTAGAGCCTGTTAGTGAATCTGTGGACCAACAAGTAGAGCCTGTTAGTGAATCTGTGGACCAACAAGTAGAGCCTGTTAGTGAATCTGTAAACCAACAAGTAGAGCCTGTTAGTGAATCTGTGAAACAACAAGTAGGGCCTGTTAGTGAATCTGTGGACCAACAAGAAGAGCCTGTTAGTGAATCTGTGGACCAACAAGTAGAGTCTGTTAGTGAATCTGTAAACAAACAAATAGAGCCTGTTAGTGAATCTGTGGACCAACAAGTAGAGCCTGCTAGTGAATCTGTGGACCAACAAGTAGAGCCTGTTAGTGAATCTTTGGACCAACAAGTAGAGCCTGTTAGTGAATCTGTGGACCAACAAGTAGAGCCTGTTAGTGACCCTGTGAACCAACAAGTAGAGCCTGTTAGTGAATCTGTGGACCAACAAGTAGAGCCTGTTAGTGAATCTGTGGACCAACAAGTAGAGCCTGTTAGTGAATCTGTAAACCAACAAGTAGAGCCTGTTAGTGAATCTGTGGACCAACAAGTAGAGCCTGTTAGTGAATCTGTGGACCAACAAGTAGAGCCTGTTAGTGAATCTGTGGACCAATAAGTAGAGCCTGTTAGTGTATCTGTGGACCAACAAGTAGAGCCACTTAGTGAATCTGTGGACCAACAAGTAGAGCCTGTTATTGAATCTGTGGACCAACAAGTAGAGCCTGTTAGTGAATCTGTAAATCAACAAGTAGAGCCTGTTGGTGCATCTGTGAACTAACTAGTAGAGCCTGTTAGTGAATCTGTGAACCAACAAGTAGAGCTTGTTAACGAATCTGTGGACCAACAAGTAGAGCCTGTTAGTGAATCTGTAAACCAACAAGTAGAGCCTGTTAGTGAATCTGTGGACCTACAAATAAAGCCTGTTAGTGAATCTGTAAACCAAGATGTAGAGCCTGTTAGTGAATCTGTGGACCAACAAGTAGGGCCTGTTAGTGTATCTGTGGACCAACAAGTAGAGCCTGTTAGGGAATCTGTGGACCAACAAGTAGGGCCTGTTAGTGAATCTGTGGACCAACAAGTAGAGCCTGTTAGTGAATCTGTGGACCAACAAGTAGAGCCTGTTAGTGAATCTGTAAACCAACAAATAGAGCCTGTTAGTGGATCTGTGGACCTACAAGTAGAGCCTGTTAGTGAATCTGTGGACCAACAAGTAGAGCCTGTTAGTGAATCTGTGGACCAACAAGTAGGGCCTGTTAGTGAATCTGTGGACCAACAAGTAGGGCCTGTGAGTGAATCTGTAAACCAACAAGTAGAGCGTGTTAGTGAATCTGTGGACCAACAAGTAGAGCCTGTTAGTGAATCTGTAAACCAACAAGTAGAGCCTGTTAGTGAATCTGTGAACCAACAAGTAGAGCCTGTTAGTGAATCTTTGGACCAACAAGTAGAGCCTGTTAGTGAATCTGTAAACCAACAAGTAGAGCCTGTTAGTGAATCTGTGAACCAACAAGTAGAGCCTGTTAGTGAATCTGTGGACCAACAAGTAGAGCCTGTTGATGAAACTCTGGACCAACAAATAGAGCCTGTTAGTGAATCTGTGGACTAACAAGTAGAGCCTGTTAGTGAATCTGTGAACCAACAAGTAGAGCCTGTTAGTGAATCTGTGGACCAACAAGTAGAGCCTGTTAGTGAATCTGTGGACCAACAAGTAGAGCCTGTTAGTGAATCTGTAAACCAACAAGTAGAGCCTGTTAGTGAATCTGTGGACCAACAAGTAGAGCCTGTTAGTGAATCTGTGGACCAACAAGTAGAGCCTGTTAGTGAATCTGTGGACCAATAAGTAGAGCCTGTTAGTGTATCTGTGGACCAACAAGTAGAGCCACTTAGTGAATCTGTGGACCAACAAGTAGAGCCTGTTATTGAATCTGTGGACCAACAAGTAGAGCCTGTTAGTGAATCTGTAAACCAACAAGTAGAGCCTGTTGGTGCATCTGTGAACTAACTAGTAGAGCCTGTTAGCGAATCTGTGAACCAACAAGTAGAGCCTGTTAACGAATCTGTGGACCAACAAGTAGAGCCTGTTAGTGAATCTGTAAACCAACAAGTAGAGCCTGTTAGTGAATCTGTGGACCTACAAATAAAGCCTGTTAGTGAATCTGTAAACCAAGAAGTAGAGCCTGTTAGTGAATCTGTGGACCAACAAGTAGGGCCTGTTAGTGTATCTGTGGACCAACAAGTAGAGCCTGTTAGGGAATCTGTGGACCAACAAGTAGGGCCTGTTAGTGAATCTGTGGACCAACAAGTAGAGCCTGTTAGTGAATCTGTGGACCAACAAGTAGAGCCTGTTAGTGAATCTGTAAACCAACAAATAGAGCCTGTTAGTGGATCTGTGGACCTACAAGTAGAGCCTGTTAGTGAATCTGTGGACCAACAAGTAGAGCCTGTTAGTGAATCTGTGGACCAACAAGTAGGGCCTGTTAGTGAAACTGTGGACCAACAAGTAGGGCCTGTGAGTGAATCTGTAAACCAACAAGTAGAGCCTGTTAGTGAATCTGTGGACCAACAAATAGAGCCTGTTAGTGAATCTGTAAACCAACAAGTAGAGCCTGTTAGTGAATCTGTGAACCAACAAGTAGAGCCTGTTAGTGAATCTTTGGACCAACAAGTAGAGCCTGTTAGTGAATCTGTAAACCAACAAGTAGAGCCTGTTAGTGAATCTGTGGACCAACAAGTAGAGCCTGTTAGTGAATCTGTAAACCAACAAGTAGAGCCTGTTAGTGAATCTGTGGACCAACAAGTAGAGCCTGTTAGTGAATCTGTAAACCAACAAGTAGAGCCTGTTGGTGAATCTGTGGACCAACAAGTAGAGACTGTTAGTGAATCTGTGGACCAACAAGTAGAGCCTGTTAGTGAATCTTTGGACCAACAAGTAGAGCCTGTTAGTGAATCTGTGGACCAACAAGTAGAGACTGTTAGTGAATCTGTGGACCAACAAGTAGAGCCTGTTAGTGAATCTTTGGACCAACAAGTGGAGCCTGTTAGTGAATCTGTAAACCAACAAGTAGAGCCTGTTAGTGAATCTGTGGACCAACAAGTAGAGCCTGTTAGTGAATCTGTGGACCAACAAGTAGAGCCTGTTAGTGAATCTGTGGACCAACAAGTAGAGCCTGTTAGTGAATCTGTAAACCAACAAGTAGAGCCTGTTAGTGAATCTGTAAACCAACAAGTAGAGCCTGTTAGTGAATCTGTGGACCAACAAGTAGAGCCTGTTAGTGAATCTGTAAACCAACAAGTAGAGACTGTTAGTGAATCTGTGGACCAACAAGTAGAGCCTGTTAGTGAATCTGTGGACCAACAAGTAGAGCCTGTTAGTGAATCTGTAAACCAACAAGTAGAGCCTGTTAGTGAATCTGTGGACCAACAAATAGAGCCTGTTAGTGAATCTGTAAACCAACAAGTAGAGCTTGTTAATGAATATGTGGACCAACAAGTAGAGCCTGTTAGTGAATCTGTAAACCAACAAGTAGAGCCTGATAGTGATTCTGTGGACGAACAAGTAGAGCCTGTTGATGAATCTCTGGACCAACAAATAGAGCCTGTTAGTGAATCTGTGGACCAACAAGTAGAGCCTGTTAGTGAATCTGTGGACCAACAAGTAGAGCCTGTTAGTGAATCTGTAAACCAACAAGTAGAGCCTGTTAATGAATCTGTGGACCAACAAGTAGAGCCTGTTAGTGAATCTGTGGACCAAAAAGTAGAGCCTGTTAGTGAATCTGTGGACCAACAAGTTGAGCCTGTTAGTGAATCTGTGGACCAACAAGTAGAGCCTGTTAGTGAATCTGTGGACCAACAAGTAGAGCCTGTTAGTGAATCTGTGGACCAACAAGTAGAGCCAGTTAGTGAATCTTTAAACCAACAAGTAGAGCCTGTTGGTGCATCTGTGAACCAACAAGCAGAGCCTGTTAGTGAATCTGTGAACCAACAAGTAGAGCCTGTTAATGAATCTGTGGACCAACAAGTAGAGCCTGTTAGTGAATCTGTAAACCAACAAGTATAGACTGTTAGTGAATCTGTGGACCAACAAGTAGAGCCTGTTAGTGAATCTGTAAACCAACAAATAGAGCCTGTTAGTGAATCTGTAAACCAACAGGTAGAGCCTGTTAGTGAATCTGTGGACCAACAAGTAGGGCCTGTTAGTGTATCTGTGGACCAACAATTAGAGCCTGTTAGTGAATCTGTGGACCAACAAGTAGAGCCTGCTAGTGAATCTGTAAACCAACAAGTAGAGCCTGTTAGTGAATCTTTGGACCAACAAGTAGAGCCTGTTAGTGAATCTGTGGACCAACAAGTAGAGCCTGTTAGTGAATCTGTAAACCAACAAGTAGAGCCTGTTAGTGAATCTGTGAAACAACAAGTAGGGCCTGTTAGTGAATCTGTGGACCAACAAGAAGAGCCTGTTAGTGAATCTGTGGACCAACAAGTAGAGTCTGTTAGTGAATCTGTAAACAAACAAATAGAGCCTGTTAGTGAATCTGTGGACCAACAAGTAGAGCCTGCTAGTGAATCTGTGGACCAACAAGTAGAGCCTGTTAGTGAATCTGTGGACCAACAAGTAGAGCCTGTTAGTGAATCTGTGGACCAACAAGTAGAGCCTGTTAGTGACCCTGTGAACCAACAAGTAGAGCCTGTTAGTGAATCTGTGGACCAACAAGTAGAGCCTGTTAGTGAATCTGTGGACCAACAAGTAGAGCCTGTTAGTGAATCTGTGGACCAACATGTAGAGCCTGTTAGTGAATCTGTAAACCAACAAATTGAGCCTGTTAGTGAATCTGTAAACCAACAAGTAGAGCCTGTTAGTGAATCTGTGGACCAACAAGTAGAGACTGTTAGTGAATCTGTGGACCAACAAGTAGAGCCTGTTAGTGAATCTGTGGACCAACAAGTAGAGCCTCTTAGTGAATCTGTGGACCAACAAGTAGAGCCTGTTAGTGAATCTGTAAACCAACCAGTAGAACCTGTTAGTGAATCTGTAAACCAACAAGTAGAGCAAGTTAGTGAATCTGAGAACCAACAATTAGAGCGTGTTAGTGAATCTGTAAACCAACACGTAGAGCCTGTTAGTGAATCTGTGGACCAACAAGTAGAGCCTGTTAGTGAATCTGTGGACCAACAAGTAGAGCCTGTTAGTGAATCTGTAAACCAACAAGTAGAGCCTGTTAGTGAATCTGTAAACCAACAAATAGAGCCTGTTAGTGAATCTGTAAACCGACAAGTAGAGCCTGTTAGTGAATCTGTGGACCAACAAGTAGAGCCTGTTAGTGAATCTGTGGACCAACAAGTAGAGCCTGTTAGTGAATCTGTGAACCAAGAAGTAGAGCCTGTTAGTGAATCTGTGGACCAACAAGTAGAGCCTGTTAGTGAATCTGTGGACCAACAAGTAGAGCCTGTTGATGAAACTCTGGACCAACAAATAGAGCGTGTTAGTGAATCTGTGGACCAACAAGTAGAGCCTGTTAGTGAATCTGTGGACCAACAAGTAGAGCCTGTTAGTGAATCTGTAAACCAACAAGTAGAGCCTGTTAGTGAATCTGTGGACCAACAAGTAGAGCCTGTTAGTGAATCTTTGGACCAACAAGTAGAGCCTGTTTGTGAATCTGTAAACCAACAAGTAGAGCCTGTTAGTGAATCTGTGGACCAACAAGTAGGGCCTGTGAGTGAATCTGTAAACCAACAAGTAGAGCCTGTTAGTGAATCTGTGGACCAATAAATAGAGCCTGTTAGTGAATCTGTGGACCAACAAGTAGAGCCTGTTAGTGAATCTGTAAACCAACAAGTAGAGCCTGTTAGTGAATCTGTGAACCAACAAATAGAGCCTGTTAGTGAATCTGTGGACCTACTAGTAGAGCCTGTTAGTGAATCTGTGGACCAACAAGTAGAGCCTGTTAGTGAATCTGTGGACCAACAAGTAGGGCCTGTTAGTGAATCTGTGGACCAACAAGTAGGGCCTGTGAGTGAATCTGTAAACCAACAAGTAGAGCCTGTTAGTGAATCTGTGGACCAACAAGTAGAGCCTGTTAGTGAATCTGTAAACCAACAAGTAGAGCCTGTTAGTGAATCTGTGGACCAACAGGTAGAGCCTGTTAGTGAATCTGTGGACCAACAAGTAGAGCCTGTTAGTGAATCTGTGAACCAACAAGTAGAGCCTGTTAGTGAATCTGTGGACCAACAAGTAGAGCCTGTTAGTGAATCTGTGGACCTACAAGTAGAGCCTGTTAGTGAATCTGTGGACCAACAAGTAGAGCCTGTTAGTGAATCTGTGAACCAACAAGTAGAGCCTGTTAGTGAATCTGTGGACCAACAAGTAGAGCCTTTTAGTGAATCTGTAAACCAACAAGTAGAGCCTGTTAGTGAATCTGTGGACCAACAAGTAGAGCCTGTTAGTGAATCTGTGGACCAACAAGTAGAGCCTGTTAGTGAATCTGTGAACCAACAAGTAGAGCCTGTTAGTGAATCTGTGGACCAACAAGTAGAGCCTGTTAGTGAATCTGTGGACCTACAATTAGAGCCTGTTAGTGAATCTGTGGCCCAACAAGTAGAGCCTGTTAGTGAATCTGTGGACCAACAAGTAGAGCCTGTTAGTGAATCTTTGGACCAACAAGTAGAGCCTGTTAGTGAATCTGTAAACCAACAAGTAGAGCCTGTTAGTGAATCTGTGGTCCAACAAGTAGAGCCTGTTAGTGAATCTGTGGACCAACAAGTAGAGCCTCTTAGTGAATCTGTGGACCAACAAGTAGAGCCTGTTAGTGAATCTGTAAATCAAAAAGTAGAGCCTGTTAGTGAATCTGTAAACCAACAAGTAGAGCCTGTTAGTGAATCTGTGGACCAACAAGTAGAGACTGTTAGTGAATCTGTAAACCAACAAGTAGAGCCTGTTAGTGAATCTGTGGACCAACAAGTAGAGCCTGTTAGTGAATCTGTAAACCAACAAGTAGGGCCTGTTAGTGAATCTGAGGACCAACAAGTAGGGCCTGTGAGTGAATCTGTAAACCAACAAGTAGAGCCTGTTAGTGAATCTGTGGACCAACAAGTAGAGCCTGTTAGTGAATCTGTAAACCAACAAGTAGAGCCTGTTAGTGAATCTGTGAACCAACAAGTAGAGCCTGTTAGTGAATCTTTGGACCAACAAGTAGAGCCTGTTAGTGAATCTGTGGACCAACAAGTAGAGCCTGTTAGTGAATCTGTGGACCTACAAATAAATCCTGTTAGTGAATCTGTGGACCAACAAGTAGAGCCTGTTAGTGAATCTGTGGACCAACAAGTAGAGCCTGTTAGTGAATCTTTGGACCAACAAGTAGAGCCTGTTAGTGAATCTGTAAACCAACAAGTAGAGCCTGTTAGTGAATCTGTGGACCAACAAGTAGAGCCTGTTAGTGAATCTGTGGACCAACAAGTGGAGCCTGTTAGTGAATCTGTAAACCAACAAGTAGAGCCTGTTAGTGAATCTGTAAACCAACAAGTAGAGCTTGTTAATGAATCTGTAAACCGACAAGTAGAGCCTGTTAGTGAATCTGTAAACCAACAAGTAGAGACTGTTAGTGAATCTGTGGACCAACAAGTAGAGCCTGTTAGTGAATCTGTGGACCAACAAGTAGAGCCTGTTAGTGAATCTGTAAACCAACAAGTAGAGCCTGTTAGTGAATCTGTAAACCAACAAGTTGAGCTTGTTAATGAATCTGTAAACCGACAAGTAGAGCCTGTTAGTGAATCTGTAAACCAACAAATAGAGCCTGTTAGTGATTCTGTAAACCAACAAGTAGAGCCTGTTAGTGAATCTGTGGACCAACAAGTAGAGCCTGTTAGTGAATCTGTAAACCAACAAGTAGAGCCTGTTAGTGAATCTGTGGACCAACAAGTAGAGCCTGTTAGTGAATCTGTGGACCAACAAGTAGAGCCTGTTAGTGAATCTGTGGACCAACAAGTAGAGCCTGTTAGTGAATCTGTAAACCAACAAGTAGAGCCTGTTAGTGAATATGTGGACCAACAAGTAGAGCCTGTTAGTGAATCTGTAAACCAACCAGTAGAGACTGTTAGTGAATCTGTAAACCAACAAGTAGAGCCTGTTAGTGAATCTGTGGACCAACAAGTAGAGCCTGTTAGTGAATCTGTAAACCAACAAGTAGAGCCTGTTAGTGAATCTGTGGACCAACAAGTAGAGACTGTTAGTGATTCTGTGGACCAACAAGTAGAGCCTGTTAGTGAATCTGTGGACCAACAAGTAGAGCCTGTTAGTGAATCTGTGGACCAACAAGTAGAGCCTGTTAGTGAATCTGTGGACCAACAAGTTGAGCCTGTTAGTGAATCTGTGGACCAACAAGTAGAGCCTGTTAGTGAATCTGTGGACCAACAAGTAGAGCCTGTTAGTGAATCTTTGGACCAACAAGTGGAGCCTGTTAGTGAATCTGTAAACCAACAAGTAGAGCCTGTTAGTGAATCTGTGGACCAACAAGTAGAGCCTGTTAGTGAATCTGTGGACCAACAAGTAGAGCCTGTTAGTGAATCTGTGGACCAACAAGTAGAGCCTGTTAGTGAATCTGTAAACCAACAAGTAGAGCCTGTTAGTGAATCTGTAAACCAACAAGTAGAGCCTGTTAGTGAATCTGTGGACCAACAAGTAGAGCCTGTTAGTGAATCTGTAAACCAACAAGTAGAGACTGTTAGTGAATCTGTGGACCAACAAGTAGAGCCTGTTAGTGAATCTGTGGACCAACAAGTAGAGCCTGTTAGTGAATCTGTAAACCAACAAGTAGAGCCTGTTAGTGAATCTGTGGACCAACAAATAGAGCCTGTTAGTGAATCTGTAAACCAACAAGTAGAGCTTGTTAATGAATATGTGGACCAACAAGTAGAGCCTGTTAGTGAATCTGTAAACCAACAAGTAGAGCCTGATAGTGATTCTGTGGACGAACAAGTAGAGCCTGTTGATGAATCTCTGGACCAACAAATAGAGCCTGTTAGTGAATCTGTGGACCAACAAGTAGAGCCTGTTAGTGAATCTGTGGACCAACAAGTAGAGCCTGTTAGTGAATCTGTAAACCAACAAGTAGAGCCTGTTAATGAATCTGTGGACCAACAAGTAGAGCCTGTTAGTGAATCTGTGGACCAACAAGTAGAGCCTGTTAGTGAATCTGTGGACCAACAAGTAGAGCCTGTTAGTGAATCTGTGGACCAACAAGTAGAGCCTGTTATTGAATCTGTGGACCAACAAGTAGAGCCTGTTAGTGAATCTGTGGACCAACAAGTAGAGCCTGTTAGTGAATCTTTAAACCAACAAGTAGAGCCTGTTGGTGCATCTGTGAACCAACAAGCAGAGCCTGTTAGTGAATCTGTGAACCAACAAGTAGAGCCTGTTAATGAATCTGTGGACCAACAAGTAGAGCCTGTTAGTGAATCTGTAAACCAACAAGTAGAGACTGTTAGTGAATCTGTGGACCAACAAGTAGAGCCTGTTAGTGAATCTGTAAACCAACAAATAGAGCCTGTTAGTGAATCTGTAAACCAACAGGTAGAGCCTGTTAGTGAATCTGTGGACCAAAAAGTAGGGCCTGTTAGTGTATCTGTGGACCAACAAGTAGAGCCTGTTAGTGAATCTGTGGACCAACAAGTAGAGCCTGTTAGTGAATCTGTAAACCAACAAGTAGAGCCTGTTAGTGAATCTGTGGACCAACAAGTAGAGCCTGTTAGTGAATCTGTGGACCAACAAGTAGAGCCTGTTAGTGAATCTGTAAACCAACAAGTAGAGCCTGTTAGTGAATCTGTGAAACAACAAGTAGGGCCTGTTAGTGAATCTGTGGACCAACAAGAAGAGCCTGTTAGTGAATCTGTGGACCAACAAGTAGAGTCTGTTAGTGAATCTGTAAACAAACAAATAGAGCCTGTTAGTGAATCTGTGGACCAACAAGTAGAGCCTGCTAGTGAATCTGTGGACCAACAAGTAGAGCCTGTTAGTGAATCTTTGGACCAACAAGTAGAGCCTGTTAGTGAATCTGTGGACCAACAAGTAGAGCCTGTTAGTGACCCTGTGAACCAACAAGTAGAGCCTTTTAGTGAATCTGTGGACCAACAAGTAGAGCCTGTTAGTGAATCTGTGGACCAACAAGTAGAGCCTGTTAGTGAATCTGTGGACCAACATGTAGAGCCTGTTAGTGAATCTGTAAACCAACAAATTGAGCCTGTTAGTGAATCTGTAAACCAACAAGTAGAGCCTGTTAGTGCATCTGTGGACCAACAAGTAGAGACTGTTAGTGAATCTGTGGACCAACAAGTAGAGCCTGTTAGTGAATCTGTGGACCAACAAGTAGAGCCTCTTAGTGAATCTGTGGACCAACAAGTAGAGCCTGTTAGTGAATCTGTAAACCAACCAGTAGAACCTGTTAGTGAATCTGTAAACCAACAAGTAGAGCCTGTTAGTGAATCTGAGAACCAACAATTAGAGCGTGTTAGTGAATCTGTAAACCAACACGTAGAGCCTGTTAGTGAATCTGTGGACCAACAAGTAGAGCCTGTTAGTGAATCTGTGGACCAACAAGTAGAGCCTGTTAGTGAATCTGTAAACCAACAAGTAGAGCCTGTTAGTGAATCTGTAAACCAACAAATAGAGCCTGTTAGTGAATCTGTAAACCGACAAGTAGAGCCTGTTAGTGAATCTGTGGACCAACAAGTAGAGCCTGTTAGTGAATCTGTGGACCAACAAGTAGAGCCTGTTAGTGAATCTGTGAACCAAGAAGTAGAGCCTGTTAGTGAATCTGTGGACCAACAAGTAGAGCCTGTTAGTGAATCTGTAAACCAACAAGTAGAGCCTTTTAGTGAATCTGTGGACCAACAAGTAGAGCCTGTTAGTGAATATGTGGCCCAACAAGTAGAGCCTGTTAGTGAATCTGTGGACCAACAAGTAGAGCCTGTTAGTGAATCTGTGGACCAACAAGTAGAGCCTGTTAGTGAATCTGTAAACCAACAAGTAGAGCCTGTTAGTGAATCTGTGGCCCAACAAGTAGAGCCTTTTAGTGAATCTATGGACCAACAAGTAGAGCCTGTTAGTGAATCTGTGGCCCAACAAGTAGAGCCTGTTAGTGAATCTGTGGCCCAACAAGTAGAGCCTGTTAGTGAATCTGTGGACCAACAAGTAGAGCCTGTTAGTGAATCTGTGGACCAACAAGTAGAGCCTGTTGATGAAACTCTGGACCAACAAATAGAGCGTGTTAGTGAATCTGTGGACCAACAAGTAGAGCCTGTTAGTGAATCTGTGGACCAACAAGTAGAGCCTGTTAGTGAATCTGTAAACCAACAAGTAGAGCCTGTTAGTGAATCTGTGGACCAACAAGTAGAGCCTGTTAGTGAATCTTTGGACCAACAAGTAGAGCCTGTTTGTGAATCTGTAAACCAACAAGTAGAGCCTGTTAGTGAATCTGTGGACCAACAAGTAGGGCCTGTGAGTGAATCTGTAAACCAACAAGTCGAGCCTGTTAGTGAATCTGTGGACCAATAAATAGAGCCTGTTAGTGAATCTGTGGACCAACAAGTAGAGCCTGTTAGTGAATCTGTAAACCAACAAGTAGAGCCTGTTAGTGAATCTGTGAACCAACAAATAGAGCCTGTTAGTGAATCTGTGGACCTACTAGTAGAGCCTGTTAGTGAATCTGTGGACCAACAAGTAGAGCCTGTTAGTGAATCTGTGGACCAACAAGTAGGGCCTGTTAGTGAATCTGTGGACCAACAAGTAGGGCCTGTGAGTGAATCTGTAAACCAACAAGTAGAGCCTGTTAGTGAATCTGTGGACCAACAAGTAGAGCCTGTTAGTGAATCTGTGGACCAACAAGTAGAGCCTCTTAGTGAATCTGTGGACCAACAAGTAGAGCCTGTTAGTGAATCTGTAAACCAAAAAGTAGAGCCTGTTAGTGAATCTGTAAACCAACAAGTAGAGCCTGTTAGTGAATCTGTGGACCAACAAGTAGAGACTGTGAGTGAATCTGTAAACCAACAAGTAGAGCCTGTTAGTGAATCTGTGGACCAACAAGTAGAGCCTGTTAGTGAATCTGTAAACCAACAAGTAGGGCCTGTTAGTGAATCTGTGGACCAACAAGTAGGGCCTGTGAGTGAATCTGTAAACCAACAAGTAGAGCCTGTTAGTGAATCTGTGGACCAACAAGTAGAGCCTGTTAGTGAATCTGTAAACCAACAAGTAGAGCCTGTTAGTGAATCTGTGAACCAACAAGTAGAGCCTGTTAGTGAATCTTTGGACCAACAAGTAGAGCCTGTTAGTGAATCTGTGGACCAACAAGTAGAGCCTGTTAGTGAATCTGTGGACCTACAATTAAATCCTGTTAGTGAATCTGTGGACCAACAAGTAGAGCCTGTTAGTGAATCTGTGGACCAACAAGTAGAGCCTGTTAGTGAATCTTTCGACCAACAAGTAGAGCCTGTTAGTGAATCTGTAAACCAACAAGTAGAGCCTGTTAGTGAATCTGTGGACCAACAAGTAGAGCCTGTTAGTGAATCTGTGGACCAACAAGTGGAGCCTGTTAGTGAATCTGTAAACCAACAAGTAGAGCCTGTTAGTGTATCTGTAAACCAACAAGTAGAGCTTGTTAATGAATCTGTAAACCGACAAGTAGAGCCTGTTAGTGAATCTGTAAACCAACAAGTAGAGACTGTTAGTGAATCTGTGGACCAACAAGTAGATCCTGTTAGTGAATCTGTGGACCAACAAGTAGAGCCTGTTAGTGAATCTGTAAACCAACAAGTAGAGCCTGTTAGTGAATCTGTAAACCAACAAGTAGAGCTTGTTAATGAATCTGTAAACCGACAAGTAGAGCCTGTTAGTGAATCTGTAAACCAACAAATAGAGCCTGTTAGTGATTCTGTAAACCAACAAGTAGAGCCTGTTAGTGAATCTGTGGACCAACAAGTAGAGCCTGTTAGTGAATCTGTAAACCAACAAGTAGAGCCTGTTAGTGAATCTGTGGACCAACAAGTAGAGCCTGTTAGTGAATCTGTGGACCAACAAGTAGAGCCTGTTAGTGAATCTGTGGACCAACAAGTAGAGCCTGTTAGTGAATCTGTAAACCAACAAGTAGAGCCTGTTAGTGAATATGTGGACCAACAAGTAGAGCCTGTTAGTGAATCTGTAAACCAACCAGTGGAGACTGTTAGTGAATCTGTAAACCAACAAGTAGAGCCTGTTAGTGAATCTGTGGACCAACAAGTAGAGCCTGTTAGTGAATCTGTGGACCAACAAGTAGAGCCTGTTAGTGAATCTGTGGACCAACAAGTAGAGCCTGTTAGTGAATCTGAGGACCAACAAGTAGTGCCTGTTAGTGAATCTGTGGACCAACAAGTAGAGCCTGTTAGTGAATCTTTAAACCAACAAGTAGAGCCTGTTGGTGCATCTGTGAACCAACAAGTAGAGCCTGTTAGTGAATCTGTGAACCAACAAGTAGAGCCTGTTAATGAATCTGTGGACCAACAAGTAGAGCCTGTTAGTGAATCTGTGGAACAACAAGTAGAGCCTGTTAGTGAATCTGTAAACCAACAAATAGAGCCTGTTAGTGAATCTGTAAACCAACAGGTAGAGCCTGTTAGTGAATCTGTGGACCAACAAGTAGGGCCTGTTAGTGTATCTGTGGACCAACAAGTAGAGCCTGCTAGTGAATCTGTGGACCAACAAGTAGAGCCTGTTAGTGAATCTGTAAACCAACAAGTAGAGCCTGTTAGTGAATCTGTGGACCAACAAGTAGAGCCTGTTAGTGAATCTGTGGACCAACAAGTAGAGCCTGTTAGTGAATCTGTAAACCAACAAGTAGAGCCTGTTAGTGAATCTGTGGAACAACAAGTAGGGCCTGTTAGTGAATCTGTGGACCAACAAGTAGAGCCTGTTAGTGAATCTGTGGACCAACAAGTAGAGTCTGTTAGTGAATCTGTAAACAAACAAATAGAGCCTGTTAGTGGATCTGTGGACCAACAAGTAGAGCCTGCTAGTGAATCTGTGGACCAACAAGTAGAGCCTGTTAGTGAATCTGTGGACCAACAAGTAGAGCCTGTTAGTGAATCTGTGGACCAACAAGTAGAGCCTGTTAGTGAATCTGTGGACCAACAAGTAGAGAATGTTAGTGAATCTGTAAACCAACAAATTGAGCCTGTTAGTGAATCTGTAAACCAACAAGTAGAGCCTGTTAGTGAATCTGTGGACCAACAAGTAGAGACTGTTAGTGAATCTGTGGACCAACAAGTAGAGCCTGTTAGTGAATCAGTGGACCAACAAGTAGAGCCTGTTAGTGATTCTGTGGACCAACAAGTAGAGCCTGTTAGTGAATCTGTGGACCATTAAGTAGAGTCTGTTAGTGAATCTGTAAACAAACAAATAGAGCCTGTTAGTGAATCTGTAAACCAACAAGTAGAGCCTGTTAGTGAATCTGTGGAGCAACAAGTAGGGCCTGTGAGTGAATCTGTAAACCAACAAGTAGAGCCTGTTAGTGAATCTGTGGACCAATAAATAGAGCCTGTTAGTGAATCTGTGGACCAACAAGTAGAGCCTGTTAGTGAATCTATGGACCAACAAGTAGAGCCTGTTAGTGAATCTGTAAACCAACAAATAGAGCCTGTTAGTGAATCTGTGGACCTACTAGTAGAGCCTGTTAGTGAATCTGTGGACCAACAAGTAGAGCCTGTTAGTGAATCTGTGGACCAACAAGTAGAGCCTGTTAGTGAATCTGTAAACCAACAAGTAGAGCCTGTTAGTGAATCTGTGAACCAACAAGTAGAGCCTGTTAGTGAATCTGTGGACCAACAAGTAGAGCCTGTTAGTGAATCTGTGGACCTACAATTAAAGCCTGTTAGTGAATCTGTGGACCAACAAGTAGAGCCTGTTAGTGAATCTGTAAACCAACAAGTAGAGCCTGTTAGTGAATCTGTGGACCAACAAGTAGGGCCTGTGAGTGAATCTGTAAACCAACAAGTAGAGCCTGTTAGTGAATCTGTGGACCAACAAGTAGAGCCTGTTAGTGAATCTGTGGACCTACAATTAAAGCCTGTTAGTGAATCTGTGGACCAACAAGTAGAGCCTGTTAGTGAATCTGTAAACCAACAAGTAGAGCCTGTTAGTGAATCTGTGGACCAACAAGTAGAGCCTGTTAGTGAATCTGTAAACCAAAAAGTAGAGCCTGTTAGTGAATCTGTAAACTAACAAGTAGAGCCTGTTAGTGAATCTGTGGACCAACAAGTAGAGACTGTTAGTGAATCTGTAAACCAACAAGTAGAGCCTGTTAGTGAATCTGTGGACCAACAAGTAGAGCCTGTTAGTGAATCTGTGGACCAACAAGTAGAGCCTCTTAGTGAATCTGTGGACCAACAAGTAGAGCCTGTTAGTGAATCTGTAAACCAACAAGTAGAGCCTGTTAGTGAATCTGTAAACCAACAAGTAGAGCCTGTTAGTGAATATGTGGACCAACAAGTAGAGCCTGTTAGTGAATCTGTAAACCAACAAGTAGGGCCTGTTAGTGAATCTGTGGACCAACAAGTAGGGCCTGTGAGTGAATCTGTAAACCAACAAGTAGAGCCTGTTAGTGAATCTGTGGACCAACAAGTAGAGCCTGTTAGTGAATCTGTAAACCAACAAGTAGAGCCTGTTAGTGAATCTGTGAACCAACAAGTAGAGCCTGTTAGTGAATCTTTGGACCAACAAGTAGAGCCTGTTAGTGAATCTGTTAAGCAACAAGTAGAGCCTGTTAGTGAATCTGTGGACCAACAAGTAGAGCCTGTTAGTGAATCTGTGGACCTACAATTAAATCCTGTTAGTGAATCTGTGGACCAACAAGTAGAGCCTGTTAGTGAATCTGTGGACCAACAAGTAGAGCCTGTTAGTGAATCTTTGGACCAACAAGTAGAGCCTGTTAGTGAATCTGTAAACCAACAAGTAGAGCCTGTTAGTGAATCTGTGGACCAACAAGTAGAGCCTGTTAGTGAATCTGTGGACCAACAAGTGGAGCCTGTTAGTGAATCTGTAAACCAACAAGTAGAGCCTGTTAGTGAATCTGTAAACCAACAAGTAGAGCTTGTTAATGAATCTGTAAAACGACAAGTAGAGCCTGTTAGTGAATCTGTAAACCAACAAGTAGAGACTGTTAGTGAATCTGTGGACCAACAAGTAGAGCCTGTTAGTGAATCCGTGGACCAACAAGTAGAGCCTGTTAGTGAATCTGTAAACCAACAAGTAGAGACTGATAGTGATTCTGTGGACGAACAAGTAGAGCCTGTTGATGAATCTCTGGACCAACAAATAGAGCCTGTTAGTGAATCTGTGGACCAACAAGTAGAGCCTGTTAGTGAATCTGTGGACCAACAAGTAGAGCCTGTTAGTGAATCTGTAAACCAACAAGTAGAGCCTGTTAGTGAATCTGTGGACCAACAAGTAGAGCCTGTTAGTGAATCTGTGGACCAACAAGTAGAGCCTGTTAGTGAATCTGTGGACCAACAAGTAGAGCCTGTTAGTGAATCTGTGGACCAACAAGTAGAGCCTGTTAGTGAATCTGTGGACCAACAAGTAGAGCCTGTTAGTGAATCTGTGGACCAACAAGTAGAGCCTGTTAGTGAATCTGTGGACCAACAAGTAGACCCTGTTAGTGAATCTTTAAACCAACAAGTAGGGCCTGTTGGTGCATCTGTGAACCAACAAGTAGAGCCTGTTAGTGAATCTGTGAACCAACAAGTAGAGCCTGTTAATGAATCTGTGGACCAACAAGTAGAGCCTGTTAGTGAATCTGTAAACCAACAAGTAGAGACTGTTAGTGAATCTGTGGACCTACAAATAAAGCCTGTTAGTGAATCTGTAAACCAACAAATAGAGCCTGTTAGTGAATCTGTAAACCAACAGGTAGAGCCTGTTAGTGAATCTGTGGACCAACAAGTAGGGCCTGTTAGTGTATCTGTGGACCAACAAGTAGAGCCTGCTAGTGAATCTGTGGACCAACAAGTAGAGCCTGTTAGTGAATCTGTAAACCAACAAGTAGAGCCTGTTAGTGAATCTGTGGACCAACAAGTAGAGCCTGTTAGTGAATCTGTGGACCAACAAGTAGAGCCTGTTAGTGAATCTGTAAACCAACAAGTAGAGCCTGTTATTGAATCTGTGGAACAACAAGTAGGGCCTGTTAGTGAATCTGTGGACCAACAAGTAGAGCCTGTTAGTGAATCTGTGGACCAACAAGTAGAGTCTGTTAGTGAATCTGTAAACAAACAAATAGAGCCTGTTAGTGAATCTGTGGACCAACAAGTAGAGCCTGCTAGTGAATCTGTGGACCAACAAGTAGAGCCTGTTAGTGAATCTGTGGACCAACAAGTAGAGCCTGTTAGTGAATCTGTGGACCAACAAGTAGAGCCTGTTAGTGAACCTGTGGACCAAAAAGTAGAGCCTGTTAGTGAATCTGTGGACCAACAAGTAGGGCCTGTTAGTGAATCTGTGGACCAACAAGTAGGGCCTGTGAGTGAATCTGTAAACCAACAAGTAGAGCCTGTTAGTGAATCTGTGGACCAACAAGTAGAGCCTGTTAGTGAATCTGTAAACCAACAAGTAGAGCCTGTTAGTGAATCTGTGAACCAACAAGTAGAGCCTGTTAGTGAATCTGTGGACCAACAAGTAGAGCCTGTTAGTGAATCTGTGGACCTACAATTAAAGCCTGTTAGTGAATCTGTGGACCAACAAGTAGAGCCTGTTAGTGAATCTGTGGACCAACAAGTAGAGCCTGTTAGTGAATCTTTGGACCAACAAGTAGAGCCTGTTAGTGAATCTGTAAACCAACAAGTAGAGCCTGTTAGTGAATCTGTGGACCAACATGTAGAGCCTCTTAGTGAATCTGTGGACCAACAAGTAGAGCCTCTTAGTGAATCTGTGGACCAACAAGTAGAGCCTGTTAGTGAATCTGTAAACCAACAAGTAGAGCCTGTTAGTGAATCTGTAAACCAACAAGTAGAGCCTGTTAGTGAATCTGTGGACCAACAAGTAGAGCCTGTTAGTGAATCTGTAAACCAACAAGTAGGGCCTGTTAGTGAATCTGTGGACCAACAAGTAGGGCCTGTGAGTGAATCTGTAAACCAACAAGTAGAGCCTGTTAGTGAATCTGTGGACCAACAAGTAGAGCCTGTTAGTGAATCTGTAAACCAACAAGTAGAGCCTGTTAATGAATCTGTGAACCAACAAGTAGAGCCTGTTAGTGAATCTTTGGACCAACAAGTAGAGCCTGTTAGTGAATCTGTAAACCAACAAGTAGAGCCTGTTAGTGAATCTGTGGACCAACAAGTAGAGCCTGTTAGTGAATCTGTGGACCTACAATTAAATCCTGTTAGTGAATCTGTGGACCAACAAGTAGAGCCTGTTAGTGAATCTGTGGACCAACAAGTAGAGCCTGTTAGTGAATCTTTGGACCAACAAGTAGAGCCTGTTAGTGAATCTGTAAACCAACAAGTAGAGCCTGTTAGTGAATCTGTGGACCAACAAGTAGAGCCTGTTAGTGAATCTGTGGACCAACAAGTAGAGCCTGTTAGTGAATCCGTGGACCAACAAGTAGAGCCTGTTAGTGAATCTGTGGACCAACAAGTAGAGCCTGTTAGTGAATCCGTGGACCAACAAGTAGAGCCTGTTAGTGAATCTGTAAACCAACAAGTAGAGCCTGTTAATGAATCTGTAAACCAACAAGTAGAGCTTGTTAATGAATCTGTAAACCGACAAGTAGAGCCTGTTAGTGAATCTGTAAACCAACAAATAGAGCCTGTTAGTGATTCTGTAAACCAACAAGTAGAGCCTGTTAGTGAATCTGTGGACCAACAAGTAGAGCCTGTTAGTGAATCTGTAAACCAACAAGTAGAGCCTGTTAGTGAATCTGTGGACCAACAAGTAGAGCCTGTTAGTGAATATGTGGACCAACAAGTAGGGCCTGTTAGTGAATCTGTAAACCAACCAGTAGAGACTGTTAGTGAATCTGTAAACCAACAAGTAGAGCCTGTTAGTGAATCTGTGGACCAACAAGTAGAGCCTGTTAGTGAAACTGTAAACCAACAAGTAGAGCCTGATAGTGATTCTGTGGACGAACAAGTAGAGCCTGTTGATGAATCTCTGGACCAACAAATAGAGCCTGTTAGTGAATCTGTGGACCAACAAGTAGAGCCTGTTAGTGAATCTGTGGACCAACAAGTAGAGCCTGTTAGTGAATCTGTGGACCAACAAGTAGAGCCTGTTAGTGAATCTGTGGACCAACAAGTAGAGCCTGTTAGTGAATCTGTGGACCAACAAGTAGAGCCTGTTAGTGAATCTGTGGACCAACAAGTAGAGCCTGTTAGTGAATCTGTGGACCAACAAGTAGAGCCTGTTAGTGAATCTGTGGACCAACAAGTAGAGCCTGTTAGTGAATCTGTGGACCAACAAGTAGAGCCTGTTAGTGAATCTGTGGACCAACAAGTAGAGCCTGTTAGTGAATCTTTAAACCAACAAGTAGAGCCTGTTAGTGAATCTGTGGACCAACATGTAGAGCCTGTTAGTGAATCTGTGAACCAACAAGTAGAGCCTGTTAGTGAATCTGTGAACCAACAAGTAGAGCCTGTTAGTGAAACTGTGGACCAACAAGTAGAGCCTGTTAGTGAATCTGTGAACCAACGAGTAGAGCCTGTTAATGAATCTGTGGACCAACAAGTAGAGCCTGTTAGTGAATCTGTAAACCAACAAGTAGAGACTTTTAGTGAATCTGTGGAACTACAAATAAAGCCTGTTAGTGAATCTGTAAACCAACAAATAGAGCCTGTTAGTGAATCTGTAAACCAACAGGTAGAGCCTGTTAGTGAATCTGTGGACCAACAAGTAGGGCCTGTTAGTGTATCTGTGGACCAACAAGTAGAGCCTGCTAGTGAATCTGTGGACCAACAAGTAGAGCCTGTTAGAGAATCTGTAAACCAACAAGTAGAGCCTGTTAGTGAATCTGTGGACCAACAAGTAGAGACTGTTAGTGAATCTGTGGACCAACAAGTAGAGCCTGTTAGTGAATCTGTAAACCAAGAAGTAGAGCCTGTTAGTGAATCTGTGGAACAACAAGTAGGGCCTGTTAGTGAATCTGTGGACCAACAAGTAGAGCCTGTTAGTGAATCTGTGGACCAACAAGTAGAGTCTGTTAGTGAATCTGTAAACAAACAAATAGAGCCTGTTAGTGAATCTGTGGACCAACAAGTAGAGCCTGCTAGTGAATCTGTGGACCAACAAGTAGAGCCTGTTAGTGAATCTGTGGACCAACAAGTAGAGCCTGTTAGTGAATCTGTGGACCAACAAGTAGAGCCTGTTAGTGAACCTGTGAACCAACAAGTAGAGCCTGTTAGTGAATCTGTGGACCAACAAGTAGAGCCTGTTAGTGAATCTGTGGACCAACAAGTAGAGCATGTTAGTGAATCTGTGGACCAACAAGTAGAGCCTGTTAGTGAATCTGTAAACCAACAAGTAGAGCCTGTTAGTGAATCTGTAAACCAACAAATAGAGCCTGTTAGTGAACCTGTAAACCGACAAGTAGAGCCTGTTAGTGAATCTTTGGACCAACAAGTAGAGCCTGTTAGTTAATCTGTGGCCCAACAAGTAGAGCCTGTTAGTGAATCTGTGGACCAACAAGTAGAGCCTGTTAGTGAATCTGTGGACCAACAAGTAGAGCCTGTTAGTGAATCTGTAAACCAACAAGTAGAGCCTGTTATTGAATCTGTAAACCAACAAGTAGAGCCTGTTAGTGAATATGTGGACCAACAAGTAGAGCCTCTTAGTGAATCTGTAAACCAACAAGTAGAGCCTGATAGTGAATCTGTGGACCAACAAGTAGAGGCTGTTGATGAAACTCTGGACCAACAAATAGAGCCTGTTAGTGAATCTGTGGACCAACAAGTAGAGCCTGTTAGTGAATCTGTGGACCAACAAGTAGAGCCTGTTAGTGAATCTGTAAACCAACAAGTAGAGCCTGTTAGTGAATCTGTGGACCAACAAGTAGGGCCTGTTAGTGAATCTGTGGACCAACAAGTAGAGCCTGTTTGTGAATCTGTGGACCAACAAGTAGAGCCTGTTAGTGTATCTGTGGACCAACAAGTAGAGCCACTTAGTGAATCTGTGGACCAACAAGTAGAGCCTGTTATTGAATCTGAGGACCAACAAGTAGAGCCTGTTAGTGAATCTGTAAACCAACAAGTAGAGCCTGTTAGTGAATCTGTGGACCTACAAATAAAGCCTGTTAGTGAATCTGTAAACCAACAAATAGACCCTGTTAGTGAATCTGTAAACCAACAGGTAGAGCCTGTTAGTGAATCTGTGGACCAACAAGTAGGGCCTGTTAGTGTATCTGTGGACCAACAAATAGAGCCTCTTAGTGAATCTCTGGACCAACAAGTAGAGCCTGTTAGTGAATCTGTAAACCAACAACTAGAGCCTGTTAGTGAATCTGTGGACCAACAAGTAGAGCCTGTTAGTGAATCTGTGGACCAACAAGTAGAGCCTGTTAGTGAATCTTTGGACCAACAAGTAGAGCCTGTTAGTGAATCTGTAAACCAACAAGTAGAGCCTGTTAGTGAATCTGTGGACCAACAAGTAGGGCCTGTTAGTGTATCTGTGGACCAACAAGTAGAGCCTGTTAGTGAATCTGTGGACCAACAAGTAGGGCCTGTTAGTGAATCTGTGGACCAACAAGTAGAGCCTGTTAGTGAATCTGTGGACCAACAAGTAGAGCCTGTTAGTGAATCTGTAAACCAACAAATAGAGCCTGTTAGTGAATCTGTGGACCTACAAGTAGAGCCTGTTAGTGAATCTGTGGACCAACAAGTAGAGCCTGTTAGTGAATCTGTGGACCAAGAAGTAGAGCCTGTTAGTGAATCTGTGAACCAACAAGTAGGGCCTGTTAGTGAATCTGTGGACCAACAAGTAGGGCCTGTGAGTGAATCTGTAAACCAACAAGTAGAGCCTGTTAGTGAATTTGTGGACCAACAAGTAGAGCCTGTTAGTGAATCTGTAAACCAACAAGTAGAGCCTGTTAGTGAATCTGTGAACCAACAAGTAGAGCCTGTTAGTGAATCTTTGGACCAACAAGTAGAGCCTGTTAGTGAATCTGTAAACCAACAAGTAGAGCCTGTTAGTGAATCTGTGGACCAACAAGTAGAGCCTGTTAGTGAATCTGTAAACCAACAAGTAGAGCCTGTTAGTGAATCTGTGGACCAACAAGTAGAGCCTGTTAATGAATCTGTGGACCAACAAGTAGAGCCTGTTAGTGAATCTGTAAACCAACAAGTAGAGCCTGTTAGTGAATCTGTGAACCAACAAGTAGAGCCTGTTAGTGAATCTTTGGACCAACAAGTAGAGCCTGTTAGTGAATCTGTAAACCAACAAGTAGAGCCTGTTAGTGAATCTGTAAACCAACAAGTAGAGCCTGTTAGTGAATCTGTGGACCAACAAGTAGAGACTGTTAGTGAATCTGTGGACCAACAAGTAGAGCCTGTTAGTGAATCTTTGGACCAACAAGTAGAGCCTGTTAGTGAATCTGTAAACCAACAAGTAGAGCCTGTTAGTGAATCTGTGGACCAACAAGTAGAGCCTGTTAGTGAATCTGTGGACCAACAAGTAGAGCCTGTTAGTGAATCTGTGGACCAACAAGTAGAGCCTGTTAGTGAATCTGTAAACCAACAAGTAGAGCCTGTTAGTGAATCTGTAAACCAACAAGTAGAGCCTGTTAGTGAATCTGTGGACCAACAAGTAGAGCCTGTTAGTGAATCTGTAAACCAACAAGTAGAGCCTGTTAGTGAATCTGTAAACCAACAAGTAGAGCCTGTTAGTGAATCTGTGGACCAACAAGTAGAGCCTGTTAGTGAATCTGTGGACCAACAAGTAGAGCCTGTTAGTGAATCTGTGGACCAACAAGTAGAGCCTGTTAGTGAATCTGTAAACCAACAAGAAGAGACTGTTAGTGAATCTGTGAACCAACAAGTAGAGCCTGTTAGTGAATCTGTGGACCAACAAGTAGAGCCTGTTAGTGAATCTGTAAACCAACAAGTAGAGCCTGTAAGTGATTCTGTGGACCAACAAGTAGAGCCTGTTAGTGAATCTGTAAACCAACAAGTAGAGACTGTTAGTGAATCTGTGGACCAACAAGTAGAGCCTGTTAGTGAATCTGTGGACCAACAAGTAGAGCCTGTTAGTGAATCTGTAAACCAACAAGTAGAGCTTGTTAATGAATATGTGGACCAACAAGTAGAGCCTGTTAGTGAATCTGTAAACCAACAAGTAGAGCCTGATAGTGATTCTGTGGACGAACAAGTAGAGCCTGTTGATGAATCTCTGGACCAACAAATAGAGCCTGTTATTGAATCTGTGGACCAACAAGTAGAGCCTGTTAGTGAATCTGTGGACCAACAAGTAGAGCCTGTTAGTGAATCTGTAAACCAACAAGTAGAGCCTGTTAGTGAATCTGTGGACCAACAAGTAGAGCCTGTTAGTGAATCTGTGGACCAACAAGTAGAGCCTGTTAGTGAATCTGTGGACAAACAAGTAGAGCCTGTTAGTGAATCTGTGGACCAACAAGTAGAGCCTGTTAGTGAATCTGTGGACCAACAAGTAGAGCCTGTTAGTGAATCTGTGGACCAATAAGTAGAGCCTGTAAGTGAATCTGTGAACCAACAAGTAGAGCCTGTTAATGAATCTGTGGACCAACAAGTAGAGCCTGTTAGTGAATCTGTGGACCAACAAGTAGAGCCTGTTAATGAATCTGTGGACCAACAAGTAGAGCCTGTTAGTGAATCTGTGGACCAACAAGTAGAGCCTGTTAGTGAATCTGTAAACCAACAAGTAGAGACTGTCAGTGAATCTGTGGACCAACAAGTAGAGCCTGTTAGTGAATCTGTGGACCAACAACTAGAGCCTGTTAATGAATATGTGGACCAACAACTAGAGCCTGTTAGTGAATCTGTGGACCTACAAATAAAGCCTGTTAGTGAATCTGTGAACCAACAAGTAGAGCCTGTTAGTGAATCTGTAAACCAACAAGTAGAGCCTGTTAGTGAATCTGTAAACCAACAAGTAGAGCCTGTTAGTGAATCTGTTGACCAACAAGTAGAGCCTGTTAGTGAATCTGTGGACCAACAAGTAGAGCCTGTTAGTGAATCTGTAAACCAACAAGTAGAGCCTGTTAGTGAATCTGTGGACCAACAAGTAGAGCCTGTTAGTGAATCTGTGAACCAACAAGTAGAGCCTGTTAGTGAATCTGTGGACCAACAAGTAGAGCCTGTTAGTAAATCTGTAAACCAACAAGTAGAGCCTTTTAGTGAATCTGTGACCCAACAAGTAGAGCCTGTTAGTGAATCTGTGGACCAACAAGTAGGGCCTGTTAGTGAATCTGTGGACCAACAAGTAGAGCCTATTAGTGAATCTGTAAACCAACACGTAGAGCCTGTAAGTGAATCTGAGGACCAACAAGTAGAGTCTGTTAGTGAAACTGTGGACCAACAAGTAGAGCCTGTTGGTGAATCTGTAAACCAACAAATTGAGCCTGTTAGTGAATCTGTAAAGCAACAAGTAGAGCCTGTTAGTGAATCTGTGGACCAACAAGTAGAGACTGTTAGTGAATCTGTGGACCAACAAGTAGAGCCTTTTAGTGAATCTGTGGACCAACAAGTAGAGCCTGTTAGTGAATCTGTGGACCAACAAGTAGAGCCTGTTAGTGAATCTGTAAACCAACCAGTAGAACCTGTTAGTGAATCTGTAAACCAACAAGTAGAGCCTGTTAGTGAATCTGAGAACCAACAATTAGAGCGTGTTAGTGAATCTGTAAACCAACACGTAGAGCCTGTTAGTGAATCTGTGGACCAACAAGTAGAGCCTGTTAGTGAATCTGTAAACCAACAAGTAGAGCCTGTTAGTGAATATGTAAACCAACAAATAGAACCTGTTAGTGAATCTGTAAACCGACAAGTAGAGCCTGTTAGTGAATCTGTGGACCAACAAGTAGAGCCTGTTAGTGAATCTGTGGACCAACAAGTAGAGCCTGTTAGTGAATCTGTGAACCAACAAGTAGAGCCTGTTAGTGAATCTGTGGACCAACAAGTAGAGCCTGTTAGTGAATCTGTAAACCAACAAGTAGGGCCTTTTAGTGAATCTGTGGACCAACAAGTAGAGTCTGTTAGTGAATCTGTGGCCCAACAAGTAGAGCCTGTTAGTGAATCTGTGGACCAACAAGTAGAGCCTGTTAGCGAATCTGTGGACCAACAAGTAGAGCCTGTTAGTGTATCTGTGGACCAACAAGTAGAGCCACTTAGTGAATCTGTGGACCAACAAGTAGAGCCTGTTATTGAATCTGTGGACCAACAAGTAGAGCCTGTTAGTGAATCTGTAAACCAACAAATAGAGCCTGTTAGTGAATCTGTAAACCAACAAATAGAGCCTGTTAGTGAATCTGTAAACCAACAAGTAGAGCCTGTTAGTGAATCTGTGAACCAACCAGTAGAGCCTGTTAATGAATCTGTGGACCAACAAGTAGAGCCTGTTAGTGAATCTGTAAACCAACAAATAGAGCCTGTTAGTGAATCTGTAAACCAACCAGTAGAGCCTGTTAGTGAATCTGTGGACCAACAAGTAGGGCCTGTTAGTGAATCTGTGGACCAACAAGTAGAGCCTGTTAGTGAATCTGTGAACCAACAAGTAGAGACTGTTAGTGAATCTTTGGACCAACAAGTAGAGCCTGTTAGTGAATATGTAAACCAACAAGTAGAGCCTGTTAGTGAATCTGTGGACCAAGAAGTAGAGCCTGTTAGTGAATCTGTGAACCAACAAGTAGAGCCTGTTAGTGAATCTGTGGAACAACAAGTAGAGCCTGTTAGTGAATCTGTGGACCAACAAGTAGAGACTGTTAGTGAATCTGTGAACCAACAAGTAGAGCCTGTTAGTGAATCTGAGGACCAACAAGTAGAGCCTGTTAGTGAATCTGTGGACCAACAAGTAGAGCCTGTTAGTGAATCTGTGGACCAACAAGTAGAGCCTGTTAGTGAATCTGTGGACCAACAAGTAGAGCCTGTTAGTGAATCTGTAAACCAACAAGTAGAGCCTGTTAGTGAATCTGTGGACCAACAAGTAGAGACTGTTAGTGAATCTTTGGACCAACAAGTAGAGCCTGTTAGTGAATCTGTAAACCAACAAGTAGAGCCTGTTAGTGAATCTGTGGACCAACAAGTAGAGCCTGTTAGTGAATCTGTAAACCAACAAGTAGAGCCTGTCAGTGAATCTGTGGAACAACAAGTAGAGCCTGTTAGTGAATCTGTGGACCAACAAGTAGAGCCTGTTAGTGAATCTGTGGACCAACAAGTAGAGCCTGTTAGTGAATCTGTAAACCAACAAGTAGAGCCTGTTAGTGAATCTGTGGACCAACAAGTAGAGCCTGTTAGTGAGTCTGTAAACCAACAAGTAGAGCCTGTTAGTGAATCTGTAAACCAACAAATAGAGCCTGTTAGTGAATCTGTAAACCGACAAGTAGAGCCTGTTAGTGAATCTGTGGACCAACAAGTAGAGCCTGTTAGTGAATCTGTGGACCAACAAGTAGAGCCTGTTAGTGAATCTGTGAACCAACAAGTAGAGCCTGTTAGTGAATCTGTGGACCAACATGTAGAGCCTGTTAGTGAATCTGTATACCAACAAGTAGAGCCTGTCAGTGAATCTGTGGACCAACAAGTAGAGCCTGTTAGTGAATCTGTAAACCAACAAGTAGAGCCTGTTAGTGAATCTGAGAACCAACAATTAGAGCGTGTTAGTGAATCTGTAAAAAAACACGTAGAGCCTGTTAGTGAATCTGTGGACCAACAAGTAGAGCCTGTTAGTGAATCTGTGGACCAACAAGTAGAGCCTGTTAGTGAATCTGTAAACCAACAAGTAGAGCCTGTTAGTGAATCTGTAAACCAACAAATAGAGCCTGTTAGTGAATCTGTAAACAGACAAGTAGAGCCTGTTAGTGAATCTGTGGACCAACAAGTAGAGCCTGTTAGTGAATCTGTGGACCAACAAGTAGAGCCTGTTAGTGAATCTGTGAACCAACAAGTAGAGCCTGTTAGTGAATCTGTGGACCAACAAGTAGAGCCTGTTAGTGAATCTGTGGCCCAACAAGTAGAGCCTGTTAGTGAATCTGTGGACCAACAAGTAGAGCCTGTTAGTGAATCTGTGGACCAACAAGTAGAACCTGTTAGTGAATCTGTAAACCAACAAGTAGAGCCTGTTATTGAATCTGTAAACCAACAAGTAGAGCCTGTTAGTGAATCTGTGGACCAAAAAGTAGAGCCTGATAGTGAATCTGTGGACCAACAAGTAGAGCCTGTTAGTGAATCTGTAAACCAACAAGTAGAGCCTGTTAGTGAATCTGTGGACCAACAAGTAGAGCCTGTTAGTGAATCTGTGGACCAACAAGTAGAGCCTGTTAGTGAATCTGTGGACCAACAAGTAGAGCCTGTTAGTGAATCTGTAAACCAACAAGTATAGCCTGTTAGTGAATCTGTAAACCAACAAGTAGAGACTGTTAATGAATCTTTGGACCAACAAGTAGAGCCTGTTAGTGAATCTGTGGACCAACAAGTAGAGCCTGTTATTGTATCTGTGGACCAACAAGTAGAGCCACTTAGTGAATCTGTGGACCAACAAGTAGAGCCTGTTATTGAATCTGTGGACCAACAAGTAGAGCCTGTTAGTGAATCTGTAAACCAACAAGTAGAGCCTGTTAGTGAATCTGTGGACCAACAAGTAGAGCCTGTTAGTGAATCTGTGGACCAACAAGTAGAGCCTGTTATTGAATCTGTGTACCAACAAGTAGAGCCTGTTAGTGAATCTGTAAACCAACAAGTAGAGCCTGTTAGTGAATCTGTGGACCAACAAGTAGAGCCTGTTAGTGAATCTGTGGACCAACAAGTAGAGCCTGTTAGTGAATCTGTGGACCAACAAGTAGAGCCTGTTAGTGAATCTGTGGACCAACAAGTAGAGCCTGTTTATGAATCTGTGGACCAACAAGTAGAGCCTGTTAGTGAATCTGTAAACCAACAAGTAGAGCCTGTTAGTGAATCTGTGGACCAACAAGTAGAGCCTGTTGGTGAATCTGTAAACCAACAAGTAGGGCCTGTTAGTGAATCTGTGGACCAACAAGTAGGGCCTGTTAGTGAATCTGTGGACCAACAAGTAGAGCCTGTTAGTGAATCTGTGGACCAACAAGTAGAGCCTGTTGGTGAATCTGTAAACCAACAAGTAGAGCTTGTTAGTGAATCTGTGGACCAACAAGTAGAGCCTGTTAGTGAATCTGTGGACCAAAAAGTAGAGCCTGTTAGTGAATTTGTGGACGAACAAGTAGAGCCTGTTAGTGAATCTGTGGACCAACAAGTAGATCCTGTTAGTGAATCTGAGGACCAACAAGTAGAGCCTGTTAGTGAATCTGTGGACCAACAAGTAGGGCCTGTTGGTGAATCTGTAAACCAACAAATAGAGCCTGTTAGTGAATCTGTGGACCAACAAGTAGGGCCTGTTGGTGAATCTGTAAACCAACAAGTAGAGCCTGTTAGTGAATCTGTGGACCAACAAGTAGAGCCTGTTGGTGAATCTGTAAACCAACAAGTAGAGCCTGTTAGTGAATCTGTGGACCAACAAGTAGAGCCTGTTAGTGAATCTGTGGACCAACAAGTAGAGCCTGTTGGTGAATCTGTAAACCAACAAGTAGGGCCTGTTAGTGAATCTGTGGACCAACAAGTAGAGCCTGTTAGTGAATCTGTGGACCAACAAGTAGAGCCTGTTAGTGAATCTGTGGACCAACAAGTAGAGCCTGTTAGTGAATCTGTGGACCAACAAGTAGAGCCTGTTAATGAATCTGTGGACCAACAAGTAGAGCCTGTTAGTGAATCTGTAAACCAACAAGTAGAGCCTGTTTGTGAATCTGTGGACCAACAAGTAGAGCCTGTTGGTGAATCTGTAAACCAACAAGTAGGGCCTCTTAGTGAATCTGTGGACCAACAAGTAGGGCCTGTTAGTGAATCTGTGAACCAACAAGTAGAGCCTGTTAGTGAATCTGTGGACCAACAAGTAGAGCCTGTTAGTGAATCTGTGGACCAACAAGTAGAGCCTGTTAGTGAATCTGTGGACCAACAAGTAGAGCCTGTTAGTGAATCTGTAAACCAACAAATAGAGACTTTTAGTGAATCTGTAAACCAACAAGTAGAGCCTGTTAGTGAATCTGTGGACCAACAAGTAGAGCCTGTTAGTGAATCTGTAAACCTACAAGTAGAGCCTGTTAGTGAATCTGTGGACCAACAAGTAGAGCCTGTTAGTGAATCTGTAAACCAACAAGTAGAGCCTGTTAGTGAATCTGTGGACCAACAAGTAGAGACTGTTAGTGAATCTGTGGACCAACAAGTAGAGCCTGTTAGTGAATCTGTGGACCAACAAGTAGAGGCTGTTACTGAATCTGTGGACCAACAAGTAGAGCCTGTTAGTGAATATGTGGACCAACAAGTAGAGCCTGTTAGTGAATCTGTGGACCAACAAATAGAGCCTGTTAGTGAATCTGTGGACCTACAAATAAAGCCTGTTAGTGAATCTGTGAACCAACAAGTAGAGCCTGTTAGTGAATCTGTGGACCAACAAGTAGAGCCTGTTAGTGAATCTGTGGACCAACAAGTAGAGCCTGTTAGTGAATCTGTAAACCAACAAGTAGAGCCTGTTAGTGAATCTGTAAACCAACAAGTAGAGCCTGTTAGTGAATCTGTGGACAAACAAGTAGAGCCTGTTAGTGAATCTGTGGACCAACAAGTAGAGACTGTTAGTGAATCTGTAAACCAACAAGTAGAGCCTGTTAGTGAATCTGTAAACCAACAAGTAGAGCCTGTTAGTGAATCTGTGGACCAACAGGTAGAGCCTGTTAGTAAATCTGTAAACCAACAAGTAGAGCCTTTTAGTGAATCTGTGACCCAACATGTAGAGCCTGTTAGTGAATCTGTGGACCAACAAGTAGGGCCTGTTAGTGAATCTGTGGACCAACAAGTAGAGCCTATTGGTGAATCTGTAAACCAACACGTAGAGCCTGTAAGTGAATCTGAGGACCAACAAGTAGAGTCTGTTAGTGAAACTGTGGACCAACAAGTAGAGCCTGTTGGTGAATCTGTGGACCAACAAGTAGAGCCTGTTAGTGAATCTGTGGACCAACAAGTAGAGCCTGTTAGTGAATCTGTGGACCTACAAGTAGAGCCTGTTAGTGAATCTGTGGACCAACAAATAGAGCCTGTTAGTGAATCTGTAAACCAACAAGTAGAGCCTGTTAGTGAATCTGTAAACCAACAAGTAGAGCCTGTTAGAGAATCTGTGGACCAACACAAAGGGCCTGTTAGTAAATCTGTGGACCAACAAGTAGAGCCTGTTAGTGAATCTGTAAACCAACAGTAGAGCCTGTTAGTGAATCGGTGGACCAACAAGTAGAGCCTGTTAGTGAATCTGTGAACCAACAAGTAGAGCCTGTTAGTGAATCTGTGGACTAACAAGTAGAGCCTGTTACTGAATCTGTGGACCAACAAGTAGAGCCTGTTAGTGAATCTGTAATCCAACAAGTAGAGCCTGTTAGTGAATCTGTGAACCAACAAGTAGAGCCTGTTAGTGAATCTGTGGACCAACAAGTAGAGCCTGTTAGTGAATCTGTAAACCAACAAGTAGAGCCTATTAGTGAATCTGTGGACCAACAAGTAGGGCCTGTTTGTGAATCTGTGGACCAACAAGTAGAGCCTGTTGTGAATCTGTAAACCAACAAGTAGAGCCCATTAGTGAATCTGTGAACCAACAAGTAGAGCCTGTTAGTGAATCTGTGGACCAACAAGTAGAGCCTGTTAGTGAATCTGAGGACCAACAAGTAGAGCCCGTTAGTGAATCTGTAAACCTACAAATAGAGCCTGTTAGTGAATCTGTAAACCAACAAGTAGATCCTGTTAGTGAATCTGTGGACCAACAAGTAGAGCCTGTTAGTGAATCTGTGGACCAACAAGTAGAGCCTTTTAGTGCATCTGTGGACCAACAAGTAGAGCCTCTTACTGAATCTGTGGACCAACAAGTAGAGCCTGTTATTGAATCTGTAAACGAACAAATAGAGCCTGTTAGTGAATCTGTAAACCAACAAGTAGAGCCTGTTAATGAATCTGTGGACCAACAAGTAGAGCCTGTTAGTGAATCTGTAAACCAACAAGTAGAGCCTGTTAGTGAATCTGTGGACCAACAAGTAGAGCCTGTTGGTGAATCTGTAAACCAACAAGTAGGGCCTGTTAGTGAATCTGTGGACCAACAAGTAGGGCCTGTTAGTGAATCTGTGAACCAACAAGTAGAGCCTCTTAGTGATTCTGTGGACCAACAAGTAGAGCCTGTTAGTGAATCTGTGGACCAACAAGTAGAGCCTGTTCGTGAATCTGTGGACCAACAAGTAGAGCCTGTTAGTGAATCTGTAAAACAACAAATAGAGACTTTTAGTGAATCTGTAAACCAACAAGTAGAGCCTGTTAGTGAATCTGTGGACCAACAAGTAGAGCCTGTTAGTGAATCTGTAAACCTACAAGTAGAGCCTGTTAGTGAATCTGTGGACCAACAAGTAGAGCCTGTTAGTCAATCTGTGGACCAAAAAGTAGAGCCTGTTAGGGAATCTGTGGACCTACAAATAAAACCTGTTAGTGAATCTGTGGATCAACAATAGAGCCTGTTAGTGAATCTGTGGACCAACAATAGAGCCTGTTAGTGAATCTGTAAACCAACAAGTAGAGCCTGTTAGTGAATCTGTGGACCAACAAGTAGAGCCTATTAGTGAATCTGTGGACCAACAAATAGAGCCTGTTAGTGAATCTGTGGACCAACAAGTAGAGCCTGTTAGTGAATCTGTGGACCAACATGTAGAGCCTGTTAGTGAATCTGTAAACCAACAAGTAGAGCCTGTTAGTGAATCTGAGGACCAACAAGTAGAGCCTGTTAGTGAAACAGTGGACCAACAAGTAGAGCCTGTTGGTGAATCTGTGGACCAACATGTAGAGCCTGTTAGTGAATCTGTGGACCAACAAGTAGAGCCTGTTAGTGAATCTGTGGACCAACAAGTAGAGCCTGTTAGTGAATCTGTGAACCAACAAGTAGAGCCTGTTAGTGAATCTGTGAACCAACAAGTAGAGCCTGTTAATGAATCTGTGGACCAACAAGTAGAGCCTGTTAGTGAATCTGTAAACCAACAAGTAGAGCCTGTTAGTGAATCTGTAAAGCAACAAGTAGAGCCTGTTAGTGAATCTGTGGACCAACAAGTAGAGCCTGTTAGTGAATCTGTAAACCAACAAGTAGAGCCTGTTAGTGTATCTGTGAACCAACAAGTAGAGCCTGTTAATGAATCTGTGGACCAACAAGTAGGGCCTGTTAGTGAATCTGTGGACCAACAAGTAGAGCCTGTTGTGTATCTGTAAACCAACAAGTAGAGCCTATTAGTGAATCTATGAACCAACAAGTAGAGCCTGTTAGTGAATCGGTGGACCAACAAGTAGAGCCTGTTAGTGAATCTGTGGACCAACAAATAGAGCCTGTTAGTGAATCTGTAAACCAACAAATAGAGCCTGTTAGTGAATCTGTAAACCAACAAGTAGAGCCTGTTAGTGAATCTGTGGACCAACAAGTAGAGCCTGTTGGTGAATCTGTAAACCAACAAGTAGGGCCTGTTAGTGAATCTGTGGACCAACAAGTAGAGCCTGTTAGTAAATCTGTGGACCAACAAGTAGAGCCTGTTAGTGAATCTGTGGACCAACAAGTAGAGCCTGTTAGTGAATCTGTGGACCAACAAGTAGAGCCTGTTCATGAATCTGTGGACCAACAAGTAGAGCCTGTTAGTGAATCTGTAAACCAACAAGTAGAGCCTGTTAGTGAATCTGTGGACCAACAAGTAGAGCCTGTTGGTGAATCTGTAAACCAACAAGTAGGTTCTGTTAGTGAATCTGTGGACCAACAAGTAGGGCCTGTTAGTGAATCTGTGGACCAACAAGTAGAGCCTGTTAGTGAATCTGTGGACCAACAAGTAGAGCCTGTTGGTGAATCTGTAAACCAACAAGTAGAGCCTGTTAGTGAATCTGTGGACCAACAAGTAGAGCCTGTTAGTGAATCTGTGGACCAACAAGTAGAGCCTGTTAGTGAATCTGTGGACCAACAAGTAGAGCCTGTTAGTGAGTCTGTGGACCAACAAGTAGATCCTGTTAGTGAATCTGTGGACCAACAAGTAGAGCCTGTTAGTGAATCTGTGGACCAACAAGTAGGGCCTGTTGGTGAATCTGTAAACCAACAAATAGAGCCTGTTAGTGAATCTGTGGACCAACAAGTAGGGCCTGTTGGTGAATCTGTAAACCAACAAGTAGAGCCTGTTAGTGAATCTGTGGACCAACAAGTAGAGCCTGTTGGTGAATCTGTAAACCAACAAGTAGAGCCTGTTAGTGAATCTGTGGACCAACAAGTAGAGCCTGTTAGTGAATCTGTGGACCAACAAGTAGAGACTGTTAGTGAATCTGTGGACCAACAAGTAGAGCCTGTTAGTGAATCTGTGGACCAACAAGTAGAGGCTGTTACTGAATCTGTGGACCAACAAGTAGAGCCTGTTAGTGAATCTGTGGACCAACAAGTAGAGCCTGTTAGTGAATCTGTGGACCAACAAGTAGAGCCTGTTAGTGAATCTGTAAACCAACAAGTAGAGCCTGTTAGTGGATCTGTAAACCAACAAGTAGAGCCTGTTAGTGAATCTGTGGACCAACAGGTAGAGCCTGTTAGTAAATCTGTAAACCAACAAGTAGAGCCTTTTAGTGAATCTGTGACCCAACAAGTAGAGCCTGTTAGTGAATCTGTGGACCAACAAGTAGGGCCTGTTAGTGAATCTGTGGACCAACAAGTAGAGCCTATTAGTGAATCTGGAAACCAACACGTAGAGCCTGTAAGTGAATCTGAGGACCAACAAGTAGAGTCTGTTAGTGAAACTGTGGACCAACAAGTAGAGCCTGTTGGTGAATCTGTGGACCAACATGTAGAGCCTGTTAGTGAATTTGTGGACCAACAAGTAGAGCCTGTTAGTGAATCTGTGGACCTACAAGTAGAGCCTGTTAGTGAATCTGTGGGCCAACAAATAGAGCCTGTTAGTGAATCTGTAAACCAACAAGTAGAGCCTGTTAGTGAATCTGTAAACCAACAAGTAGAGCCTGTTAGAGAATCTGTGGACCAACACAAAGGGCCTGTTAGTGAATCTGTGGACCAACAAGTAGAGCCTGTTAGTGAATCTGTAAACCAACAGTAGAGCCTGTTAGTGAATCGGTGGACCAACAAGTAGAGCCTGTTAGTGAATCTGTGAACCAACAAGTAGAGCCTGTTAGTGAATCTGTGGACCAACAAGTAGAGCCTGTTAGTGAATCTGTGGACCAACAAGTAGAGACTGTTAGTGAATCTGTGGACCAACAAGTAGAGCCTGTTAGTGAATCTGTGGACCAACAAGTAGAGGCTGTTACTGAATCTGTGGACCAACAAGTAGAGCCTGTTAGTGAATCTGTGGACCAACAAGTAGAGCCTGTTAGTGAATCTGTGGACCAACAAGTAGAGCCTGTTAGTGAATCTGTAAACCAACAAGTAGAGCCTGTTAGTGGATCTGTAAACCAACAAGTAGAGCCTGTTAGTGAATCTGTGGACCAACAGTTAGAGCCTGTTAGTAAATCTGTAAACCAACAAGTAGAGCCTTTTAGTGAATCTGTGACCCAACAAGTAGAGCCTGTTAGTGAATCTGTGGACCAACAAGTAGGGCCTGTTAGTGAATCTGTGGACCAACAAGTAGAGCCTATTAGTGAATCTGGAAACCAACACGTAGAGCCTGTAAGTGAATCTGAGGACCAACAAGTAGAGTCTGTTAGTGAAACTGTGGACCAACAAGTAGAGCCTGTTGGTGAATCTGTGGACCAACATGTAGAGCCTGTTAGTGAATTTGTGGACCAACAAGTAGAGCCTGTTAGTGAATCTGTGGACCTACAAGTAGAGCCTGTTAGTGAATCTGTGGACCAACAAATAGAGCCTGTTAGTGAATCTGTAAACCAACAAGTAGAGCCTGTTAGTGAATCTGTAAACCAACAAGTAGAGCCTGTTAGAGAATCTGTGGACCAACACAAAGGGCCTGTTAGTGAATCTGTGGACCAACAAGTAGAGCCTGTTAGTGAATCTGTAAACCAACAGTAGAGCCTGTTAGTGAATCGGTGGACCAACAAGTAGAGCCTGTTAGTGAATCTGTGAACCAACAAGTAGAGCCTGTTAGTGAATCTGTGGACCAACAAGTAGAGCCTGTTACTGAATCTGTGGACCAACAAGTAGAGCCTGTTAGTGAATCTGTAATCCAACAAGTAGAGCCTGGTAGTGAATCTGTGAACCAACAAGTAGAGCCGGTTAGTGAATCTGTGGACCAACAATTAGAGCCTGTTAGTGAATCTGTAAACCAACAAGTAGAGCCTATTAGTGAATCTGTGGACCAACAAGTAGGGCCTGTTTGTGAATCTGTGGACCAACAAGTAGAGCCTGTTGTGAATCTGTAAACCAACAAGTAGAGCCTATTAGTGAATCTGTGAACCAACAAGTAGAGCCTGTTAGTGAATCTGTGGACCAACAAGTAGAGCCTGTTAGTGAATCTGAGGACCAACAAGTAGAGCCCGTTAGTGAATCTGTAAACCTACAAATAGAGCCTGTTAGTGAATCTGTAAACCAACAAGTAGATCCTGTTAGTGAATCTGTGGACCAACAAGTAGAGCCTGTTAGTGAATCTGTGGACCAACAAGTAGAGCCTTTTAGTGCTTCTGTGGACCAACAAGTAGATCCTGTTACTGAATCTGTGGACCAACAAGTAGAGCCTGTTAGTGAATCTGTAAACGAACAAATAGAGCCTGTTAGTGAATCTGTAAACCAACAAGTAGAGCCTGTTAATGAATCTGTGGACCAACTAGTAGAGCCTGTTAGTGAATCTGTAAACCAACAAGTAGAGCCTGTTAGTGAATCTGTGGACCAACAAGTAGAGCCTGTTGGTGAATCTGTAAACCAACAAGTAGGGCCTGTTAGTGAATCTGTGGACCAACAAGTAGGGCCTGTTAGTGAATCTGTGAACCAACAAGTAGAGCCTGTTAGTGATTCTGTGGACCAACAAGTAGAGCCTGTTAGTGAATCTGTGGACCAACAAGTAGAGCCTGTTAGTGAATCTGTGGACCAACAAGTAGAGCCTGTTAGTGAATCTGTAAACCAACAAATAGAGACTTTTAGTGAATCTGTGGACCAACAAGTAGGGCCTGTTAGTGAATCTGTAAACCAACAAGTAGAGCCTGTTAGTGAATCTGTGGACCAACAAGTAGAGCCTGTTAGTGAATCTGTAAACCTACAAGTAGAGCCTGTTAGTGAATCTGTGGACCAACAAGTAGAGCCTGTTAGTGAATCTGTGGACCAAAAAGTAGAGCCTGTTAGGGAATCTGTGGACCTACAAATAAAACCTGTTAGTGAATCTGTGGATCAACAATAGAGCCTGTTAGTGAATCTGTGGACCAACAATAGAGCCTGTTAGTGAATCTGTAAACCAACAAGTAGAGCCTGTTAGTGAATCTGTGGACCAACAAGTAGAGCCTATTAGTGAATCTGTGGACCAACAAATTGAGCCTGTTAGTGAATCTGTAAACCAACAAGTAGAGACTGTTAGTGAATCTGTAAACCAACAAGTAGAGCCTGTTAGTGAATCTGAGGACCAACAAGTAGAGCCTGTTAGTGAAACAATGGACCAACAAGTAGAGCCTGTTGGTGAATCTGTGGACCAACATGTAGAGCCTGTTAGTGAATCTGTGGACCAACAAGTAGAGCCTGTTAGTGAATCTGTGGACCAACAAGTAGAGCCTGTTAGTGAATCTGTGGACCAACAAGTAGAGCCTGTTAGGGAATCTGTGGACCTACAAATAAAGCCTGTTAGTGAATCTGTGGACCAACAATAGAGCCTGTTAGTGAATCTGTGGACCAACAAGTAGAGCCTGTTAGTGAATCTGTGGACCAACAAGTAGAGCCTGTTAGTGAATCTGTGAACCAACAAGTAGAGCCTTTTAGTGAATCTGTGGACCAACAAGTAGAGCCTGTTAGTGAATCTGTAAACCAACAAGTAGAGCCTGTTAGTGAATCTGTGGACCAACAAGTAGAGCCTATTAGTGAAACTGTGGCCCAACAAGTAGAGCCTGTTAGTGAATCTGTGGACCAACAAGTAGAGCCTGTTAGTGAATCTGTGGACCAACAAGTAGAGCCTTATAGTGAATCTGTGGACCAACAAGTAGTGCCTGTTAGTGAATCTGTGGACCAACAAGTAGAGCCTGTTAGTGAATCTGTAAACCAACAAGTAGTGCCTGTTAGTGAATCTGTGGACCAACAAGTAGAGCCTGTTATTGAATCTGTAAACCAACAAGTAGAGCCTGTTAGTGAATATGTGGACCAACAAGCAGAGCCTGTTAGTGAATCTGTAAACCAACAAGTAGAGCCTGTTAGTGAATCTGTGGACCAACAAGTAGAGCCTGTTAGTGAATATGTGGACCAACAAGTAGAGCCTGTTAGTGAATCTGTGGACCAACAAATAGAGCCTGTTAGTGAATCTGTAAACCAACAAGTAGAGCCTGATAGTGAATCTGTGGACCAACAAGTAGAGCATGTTAGTGAATCTGTGGACCAACAAGTAGAGCCTGTTAGTGAATCTGTAAACCAACAAGTAGAGCCTGTTAGTGAATCTGTGGACCAACAAGTAGGGCCTGTTAGTGAATCTGTGGACCAACAAGTAGAGCCCGTTGGTGAATCTGTGGACCAACATGTAGAGCCTGTTAGTGAATCTGTAAACCAACAAGTAGAGCCTGTTAGTGAATCTGTGGACCAACAAGTAGAGCCTGGTAGTGAATATGTGGACCAACAAGTAGGGCCTGTTAGTGAATCTGTGGACCAACAAGTAGAGCCTGTTAGTGAATCTGTGGACCAACAAGTAGAGCCTGTTATTGAATCTGTAAACCAACAAGTAGAGCCTGTTAGTGAAACAGTGGACCAACAAGTAGAGCCTGTTACTGAATCTGTGGACCAACAAGTAGAGCCTGTTATTGAATCTGTAAACGAACAAATAGAGCCTGTTAGTGAATCTGTAAACCAACAAGTAGAGCCTGTTAATGAATCTGTGGACCAACAAGTAGAGCCTGTTAGTGAATCTGTAAACCAACAAGTAGAGCCTGTTAGTGAATCTGTGGACCAACAAGTAGAGCCTGTTGGTGAATCTGTAAACCAACAAGTAGGGCCTGTTAGTGAATCTGTGGACCAACAAGTAGGGCCTGTTAGTGAATCTGTGAACCAACAAGTAGAGCCTCTTAGTGATTCTGTGGACCAACAAGTAGAGCCTGTTAGTGAATCTGTGGACCAACAAGTAGAGCCTGTTCGTGAATCTGTGGACCAACAAGTAGAGCCTGTTAGTGAATCTGTAAAACAACAAATAGAGACTTTTAGTGAATCTGTAAACCAACAAGTAGAGCCTGTTAGTGAATCTGTGGACCAACAAGTAGAGCCTGTTAGTGAATCTGTAAACCTACAAGTAGAGCCTGTTAGTGAATCTGTGGACCAACAAGTAGAGCCTGTTAGTCAATCTGTGGACCAAAAAGTAGAGCCTGTTAGGGAATCTGTGGACCTACAAATAAAACCTGTTAGTGAATCTGTGGATCAACAATAGAGCCTGTTAGTGAATCTGTGGATCAACAATAGAGCCTGTTAGTGAATCTGTAAACCAACAAGTAGAGCCTGTTAGTGAATCTGTGGACCAACAAGTAGAGCCTATTAGTGAATCTGTGGACCAACAAATAGAGCCTGTTAGTGAATCTGTGGACCAACAAGTAGAGCCTGTTAGTGAATCTGTGGACCAACATGTAGAGCCTGTTAGTGAATCTGTAAACCAACAAGTAGAGCCTGTTAGTGAATCTGAGGACCAACAAGTAGAGCCTGTTAGTGAAACAGTGGACCAACAAGTAGAGCCTGTTGGTGAATCTGTGGACCAACATGTAGAGCCTGTTAGTGAATCTGTGGACCAACAAGTAGAGCCTGTTAGTGAATCTGTGGACCAACAAGTAGAGCCTGTTAGTGAATCTTTGAACCAACAAGTAGAGCCTGTTAGTGAATCTGTGAACCAACAAGTAGAGCCTGTTAATGAATCTGTGGACCAACAAGTAGAGCCTGTTAGTGAATCTGTAAACCAACAAGTAGAGCCTGTTAGTGAATCTGTAAAGCAACAAGTAGAGCCTGTTAGTGAATCTGTGGACCAACAAGTAGAGCCTGTTAGTGAATCTGTAAACCAACAAGTAGAGCCTGTTAGTGTATCTGTGAACCAACAAGTAGAGCCTGTTAATGAATCTGTGGACCAACAAGTAGGGCCTGTTAGTGAATCTGTGGACCAACAAGTAGAGCCTGTTGTGTATCTGTAAACCAACAAGTAGAGCCTATTAGTGAATCTATGAACCAACAAGTAGAGCCTGTTAGTGAATCGGTGGACCAACAAGTAGAGCCTGTTAGTGAATCTGTGGACCAACAAATAGAGCCTGTTAGTGAATCTGTAAACCAACAAATAGAGCCTGTTAGTGAATCTGTAAACCAACAAGTAGAGCCTGTTAGTGAATCTGTGGACCAACAAGTAGAGCCTGTTGGTGAATCTGTAAACCAACAAGTAGGGCCTGTTAGTGAATCTGTGGACCAACAAGTAGAGCCTGTTAGTAAATCTGTGGACCAACAAGTAGAGCCTGTTAGTGAATCTGTGGACCAACAAGTAGAGCCTGTTAGTGAATCTGTGGACCAACAAGTAGAGCCTGTTAATGAATCTGTGGACCAACAAGTAGAGCCTGTTAGTGAATCTGTAAACCAACAAGTAGAGCCTGTTAGTGAATCTGTGGACCAACAAGTAGAGCCTGTTGGTGAATCTGTAAACCAACAAGTAGGGCCTGTTAGTGAATCTGTGGACCAACAAGTAGGGCCTGTTAGTGAATCTGTGGACCAACAAGTAGAGCCTGTTAGTGAATCTGTGGACCAACAAGTAGAGCCTGTTGGTGAATCTGTAAACCAACAAGTAGAGCCTGTTAGTGAATCTGTGGACCAACAAGTAGAGCCTGTTAGTGAATCTGTGGACCAACAAGTAGAGCCTGTTAGTGAATCTGTGGACCAACAAGTAGAGCCTGTTAGTGAGTCTGTGGACCAACAAGTAGATCCTGTTAGTGAATCTGTGGACCAACAAGTAGAGCCTGTTAGTGAATCTGTGGACCAACAAGTAGGGCCTGTTGGTGAATCTGTAAACCAACAAATAGAGCCTGTTAGTGAATCTGTGGACCAACAAGTAGGGCCTGTTGGTGAATCTGTAAACCAACAAGTAGAGCCTGTTAGTGAATCTGTGGACCAACAAGTAGAGCCTGTTGGTGAATCTGTAAACCAACAAGTAGAGCCTGTTAGTGAATCTGTGGACCAACAAGTAGAGCCTGTTAGTGAATCTGTGGACCAACAAGTAGAGACTGTTAGTGAATCTGTGGACCAACAAGTAGAGCCTGTTAGTGAATCTGTGGACCAACAAGTAGAGGCTGTTACTGAATCTGTGGACCAACAAGTAGAGCCTGTTAGTGAATCTGTGGACCAACAAGTAGAGCCTGTTAGTGAATCTGTGGACCAACAAGTAGAGCCTGTTAGTGAATCTGTAAACCAACAAGTAGAGCCTGTTAGTGGATCTGTAAACCAACAAGTAGAGCCTGTTAGTGAATCTGTGGACCAACAGGTAGAGCCTGTTAGTAAATCTGTAAACCAACAAGTAGAGCCTTTTAGTGAATCTGTGACCCAACAAGTAGAGCCTGTTAGTGAATCTGTGGACCAACAAGTAGGGCCTGTTAGTGAATCTGTGGACCAACAAGTAGAGCCTATTAGTGAATCTGGAAACCAACACGTAGAGCCTGTAAGTGAATCTGAGGACCAACAAGTAGAGTCTGTTAGTGAAACTGTGGACCAACAAGTAGAGCCTGTTGGTGAATCTGTGGACCAACATGTAGAGCCTGTTAGTGAATTTGTGGACCAACAAGTAGAGCCTGTTAGTGAATCTGTGGACCTACAAGTAGAGCCTGTTAGTGAATCTGTGGACCAACAAATAGAGCCTGTTAGTGAATCTGTAAACCAACAAGTAGAGCCTGTTAGTGAATCTGTAAACCAACAAGTAGAGCCTGTTAGAGAATCTGTGGACCAACACAAAGGGCCTGTTAGTGAATCTGTGGACCAACAAGTAGAGCCTGTTAGTGAATCTGTAAACCAACAGTAGAGCCTGTTAGTGAATCGGTGGACCAACAAGTAGAGCCTGTTAGTGAATCTGTGAACCAACAAGTAGAGCCTGTTAGTGAATCTGTGGACCAACAAGTAGAGCCTGTTAGTGAATCTGTGGACCAACAAGTAGAGACTGTTAGTGAATCTGTGGACCAACAAGTAGAGCCTGTTAGTGAATCTGTGGACCAACAAGTAGAGGCTGTTACTGAATCTGTGGACCAACAAGTAGAGCCTGTTAGTGAATCTGTGGACCAACAAGTAGAGCCTGTTAGTGAATCTGTGGACCAACAAGTAGAGCCTGTTAGTGAATCTGTAAACCAACAAGTAGAGCCTGTTAGTGGATCTGTAAACCAACAAGTAGAGCCTGTTAGTGAATCTGTGGACCAACAGTTAGAGCCTGTTAGTAAATCTGTAAACCAACAAGTAGAGCCTTTTAGTGAATCTGTGACCCAACAAGTAGAGCCTGTTAGTGAATCTGTGGACCAACAAGTAGGGCCTGTTAGTGAATCTGTGGACCAACAAGTAGAGCCTATTAGTGAATCTGGAAACCAACACGTAGAGCCTGTAAGTGAATCTGAGGACCAACAAGTAGAGTCTGTTAGTGAAACTGTGGACCAACAAGTAGAGCCTGTTGGTGAATCTGTGGACCAACATGTAGAGCCTGTTAGTGAATTTGTGGACCAACAAGTAGAGCCTGTTAGTGAATCTGTGGACCTACAAGTAGAGCCTGTTAGTGAATCTGTGGACCAACAAATAGAGAATGTTAGTGAATCTGTAAACCAACAAGTAGAGCCTGTTAGTGAATCTGTAAACCAACAAGTAGAGCCTGTTAGAGAATCTGTGGACCAACACAAAGGGCCTGTTAGTGAATCTGTGGACCAACAAGTAGAGCCTGTTAGTGAATCTGTAAACCAACAGTAGAGCCTGTTAGTGAATCGGTGGACCAACAAGTAGAGCCTGTTAGTGAATCTGTGAACCAACAAGTAGAGCCTGTTAGTGAATCTGTGGACCAACAAGTAGAGCCTGTTACTGAATCTGTGGACCAACAAGTAGAGCCTGTTAGTGAATCTGTAATCCAACAAGTAGAGCCTGGTAGTGAATCTGTGAACCAACAAGTAGAGCCGGTTAGTGAATCTGTGGACCAACAATTAGAGCCTGTTAGTGAATCTGTAAACCAACAAGTAGAGCCTATTAGTGAATCTGTGGAACAACAAGTAGGGCCTGTTTGTGAATCTGTGGACCAACAAGTAGAGCCTGTTGTGAATCTGTAAACCAACAAGTAGAGCCTATTAGTGAATCTGTGAACCAACAAGTAGAGCCTGTTAGTGAATCTGTGGACCAACAAGTAGAGCCTGTTAGTGAATCTGAGGACCAACAAGTAGAGCCCGTTAGTGAATCTGTAAACCTACAAATAGAGCCTGTTAGTGAATCTGTAAACCAACAAGTAGATCCTGTTAGTGAATCTGTGGACCAACAAGTAGAGCCTGTTAGTGAATCTGTGGACCAACAAGTAGAGCCTTTTAGTGCTTCTGTGGACCAACAAGTAGATCCTGTTACTGAATCTGTGGACCAACAAGTAGAGCCTGTTAGTGAATCTGTAAACGAACAAATAGAGCCTGTTAGTGAATCTGTAAACCAACAAGTAGAGCCTGTTAATGAATCTGTGGACCAACTAGTAGAGCCTGTTAGTGAATCTGTAAACCAACAAGTAGAGCCTGTTAGTGAATCTGTGGACCAACAAGTAGAGCCTGTTGGTGAATCTGTAAACCAACAAGTAGGGCCTGATAGTGAATCTGTGGACCAACAAGTAGGGCCTGTTAGTGAATCTGTGAACCAACAAGTAGAGCCTGTTAGTGATTCTGTGGACCAACAAGTAGAGCCTGTTAGTGAATCTGTGGACCAACAAGTAGAGCCTGTTAGTGAATCTGTGGACCAACAAGTAGAGCCTGTTAGTGAATCTGTAAACCAACAAATAGAGACTTTTAGTGAATCTGTGGACCAACAAGTAGGGCCTGTTAGTGAATCTGTAAACCAACAAGTAGAGCCTGTTAGTGAATCTGTGGACCAACAAGTAGAGCCTGTTAGTGAATCTGTAAACCTACAAGTAGAGCCTGTTAGTGAATCTGTGGACCAACAAGTAGAGCCTGTTAGTGAATCTGTGGACCAAAAAGTAGAGCCTGTTAGGGAATCTGTGGACCTACAAATAAAACCTGTTAGTGAATCTGTGGATCAACAATAGAGCCTGTTAGTGAATCTGTGGACCAACAATAGAGCCTGTTAGTGAATCTGTAAACCAACAAGTAGAGCCTGTTAGTGAATCTGTGGACCAACAAGTAGAGCCTATTAGTGAATCTGTGGACCAACAAATTGAGCCTGTTAGTGAATCTGTAAACCAACAAGTAGAGACTGTTAGTGAATCTGTAAACCAACAAGTAGAGCCTGTTAGTGAATCTGAGGACCAACAAGTAGAGCCTGTTAGTGAAACAATGGACCAACAAGTAGAGCCTGTTGGTGAATCTGTGGACCAACATGTAGAGCCTGTTAGTGAATCTGTGGACCAACAAGTAGAGCCTGTTAGTGAATCTGTGGACCAACAAGTAGAGCCTGTTAGTGAATCTGTGGACCAACAAGTAGAGCCTGTTAGGGAATCTGTGGACCTACAAATAAAGCCTGTTAGTGAATCTGTGGACCAACAATAGAAACTGTTAGTGAATCTGTGGACCAACAAGTAGAGCCTGTTAGTGAATCTGTGGACCAACAAGTAGAGCCTGTTAGTGAATCTGTGAACCAACAAGTAGAGCCTTTTAGTGAATCTGTGGACCAACAAGTAGAGCCTGTTAGTGAATCTGTAAACCAACAAGTAGAGCCTGTTAGTGAATCTGTGGACCAACAAGTAGAGCCTATTAGTGAAACTGTGGCCCAACAAGTAGAGCCTGTTAGTGAATCTGTGGACCAACAAGTAGAGCCTGTTAGTGAATCTGTGGACCAACAAGTAGAGCCTTATAGTGAATCTGTGGACCAACAAGTAGTGCCTGTTAGTGAATCTGTGGACCAACAAGTAGAGCCTGTTAGTGAATCTGTAAACCAACAAGTAGTGCCTGTTAGTGAATCTGTGGACCAACAAGTAGAGCCTGTTATTGAATCTGTAAACCAACAAGTAGAGCCTGTTAGTGAATATGTGGACCAACAAGCAGAGCCTGTTAGTGAATCTGTAAACCAACAAGTAGAGCCTGTTAGTGAATCTGTGGACCAACAAGTAGAGCCTGTTAGTGAATATGTGGACCAACAAGTAGAGCCTGTTAGTGAATCTGTGGACCAACAAATAGAGCCTGTTAGTGAATCTGTAAACCAACAAGTAGAGCCTGATAGTGAATCTGTGGACCAACAAGTAGAGCATGTTAGTGAATCTGTGGACCAACAAGTAGAGCCTGTTAGTGAATCTGTAAACCAACAAGTAGAGCCTGTTAGTGAATCTGTGGACCAACAAGTAGGGCCTGTTAGTGAATCTGTGGACCAACAAGTAGAGCCCGTTGGTGAATCTGTGGACCAACATGTAGAGCCTGTTAGTGAATCTGTAAACCAACAAGTAGAGCCTGTTAGTGAATCTGTGGACCAACAAGTAGAGCCTGGTAGTGAATATGTGGACCAACAAGTAGGGCCTGTTAGTGAATCTGTGGACCAACAAGTAGAGCCTGTTAGTGAATCTGTGGACCAACAAGTAGAGCCTGTTATTGAATCTGTAAACCAACAAGTAGAGCCTGTTAGTGAATATGTGGACCAACAAGTAGAGCCTGTTAGTGAATCTGTGGACCAACATGTAGAGCCTGTTAGTGAATCTGTAAACCAACAAGTAGAGCCTGTTAGTGAATCTGTGGACCAACAAGTAGAGCCTGTTAGTGAATATGTGGACCAACAAGTAGAGCCTGTTAGTGAATCTGTGGACCAACAAGTAGAGCCTGTTAGTGAATCTGTGGACCAACATGTAGAGCCTGTTAGTGAATCTGTAAACCAACAAGTAGAGCCTGTTAGTGAATCTGTAAACCAACAGTAGAGCCTGTTAGTGAATCTGTGGACCAACAAGTAGAGCCTGTTAGTGAATCTGTGAACCAACAAGTAGAGCCTGTTTGTGAATCTGTGGACCAACAAGTAGAGCCTGTTAGTGAATCTGTGGACCAACAAGTAGAGCCTGTTAGTGAATCTGTGGACCAACAAGTAGAGCCTGTTAGTGAATCTGTGAACCAACAAGTAGAGCCTGTTAGTGAATCTGTGGACCAACATGTAGAGCCTGTTATTGAATCTGTGGACCAACCAGTAGAGCCTGTTAGTGAATCTGTGGACCAACCAGTACAGCCTGTTAGTGAATCTGTGGACCAACCAGTAGAGCCTGTTAGTGAATCTGTAAACCAACAAGTAGAGCCTGTTAGTGAATCTGTAAACCAACAAGTAGAGCCTGTTAGTGAATCTGTGGACCAACAAGTAGAGCCTGTTAGTGAATCTGTGGACCTACAAATAAAGCCTGTTAGTGAATCTGTGGACAAACAAGTAGAGCCTGTTAGTGAATCTGTGGACCAACAAGTAGAGCCTGTTAGTGAATCTGTAAACCAACAAATAGAGCCTGTTAGTGAATCTGTTAACCAACAAGTAGAGCCTGTTAGTGAATCTGTGGACCAACAAGTAGAGCCTGTTAGTGAATCTGTGAACCAACAAGTAGAGCCTGTTAGTGAATCTGTGGAACAACAAGTAGTGCCTGTTAGTGAATCTGTAAACCAACAAGTAGAGCCTGTTAGTGAATCTGTGGACCAACAAGTAGAGCCTGTTAGTGAATCTGTGGACCAACAAGTAGAGCCTGTTAGTGAATCTCTGGACCAACAGGTAGAGCCTGTTAGTGAATCTGTGGACCAACAAGTAGAGCCTGTTAGTGAATCTGTGGACCAACAAGTAGAGCCTGTTAGTGAATCTGTAAACCAACAAGTAGAGCCTGTTAGTGAATCTGTAAACCAACAAGTAGAGCCTGTTAGTGAATCTGTAAACCAACAAGTAGAGCCTGTTAGTGAATCTGTAAACCAACAAGTAGAGCCTGTTAGTGAATCTGTGTACCAACAAGTAGAGCCTGTTAGTGAATCTGTGGACCAACAAGTAGAGCCTGTTAGTGAATCTGTAAACCAACAAGTAGAGCCTGTTAGTGAATCTGTAAACCAACAAGTAGAGCCTGTTAGTGAATCAGTGGACCAACAAGTAGAGCCTGTTAGTGAATCTGTGGACCTACAAATAAAGCCTGTTAGTGAATCTGTGGACAAACAAGTAGAGCCTGTTAGTGAATCTATGGACCAACAAGTAGAGCCTGTTAGTGAATCTGTAAACCAACAAATAGAGCCTGTTAGTGAATCTGTAAACCAACAAGTAGAGCCTGTTAGTGAATCTGTGGACCAACATGTAGAGCATGTTATTGAATCTGTGGACCAACAAGTAGAGCCTGTTGGTGAATCTGTGGACCAACAAGTAGAGCCTGTTAGTGAATCTGTGGACCAACAAATAGAGCCTGTTAGTGAATCTGTGGACCAACAAGTAGAGCCTGTTAGTGAATCTGTAAACCAACAAGTAGAGCCTGATAGTGAATCTGTGGACCAACAAGTAGAGCCTGTTAGTGAATCTGTGGACCAACAAGTAGAGCCTGTTAGTGAATATGTGGACCAGCAAGTAGAGCCTGTTAGTGAATCTGTGGACCAACAAGTAGAGCCTGTTAGTGAATCTGTGGACCAACATGTAGAGCCTGTTAGTGAATCTGTAAACCAACAAGTAGAGCCTGTTAGTGAATCTGTGAACCACCAAGTAGAGCCTGTTAGTGAATCTGTGGACCTACAAATAAAGCCTGTTAGTGAATCTGTGGACCAACAAGTAGAGCCTTTTAGTGAATCTGTGACCCAACAAGTAGAGCCTGTTAGTGAATCTGTGGACCAACAAGTAGAGCCATTAGTGAATCTGTGGACCAACAAGTAGAGCCTGTTAGTGAATCGGTAAACCAACCAGTAGAGACTGTTAGTGAATCTGTAAACCAACAAGTAGAGCCTGTTAGTGAATCTGTGAACCAACAAGTAGAGCCTGTTAGTGAATCTGTAAACCGACAAATAGAGCCTGTTAGTGAATCTGTAAACCAACAAGTAGAGCCTGTTAGTGAATCTGTGGACCAACAAGTAGAGCCTTTAGTGAATCTGTGGACCAACAAGTAGAGCCTGTTGGTGAATCTGTGGACCAACAAGTAGAGCCTGTTAGTGAATCTGTGGACCAACAAGTAGAGCCTGTTAGTAAATCTGGGGACCTACAAGTAGAGCCTGTTAGGGAATCTGTGGACCTACAAATAAAGCCTGTTAGTGAATCTTTGGACCAACAAGTAGAGCCTGTTAGTGAATCTGTGGACCAACAAGTAGGGCCTGTTAGTGAATCTGTGGACCAACAAGTAGAGCCTATTAGTGAATCTGTAAACCAACACGTAGAGCCTGTAAGTGAATCTGAGGACCAACAAGTAGAGCCTGTTAGTGAAACTGTGGACCAACAAGTAGAGCCTGTTAGTGAGTCTGTGGACCAACAAGTAGAGCCTGTTAGTGAATCTGTAAACCAACAAGTAGAGCCTGTTAGTGATTCTGTGGACCAACAAATAGAGCCTGTTAGTGAATCTGTAAACCAACAAGTAGAGCCTGTTAGTGAATCTGTAAACCAACAAGTAGAGCCTGTTAGTGAATCTGTGGACCAACACAAAGGGCCTGTTAGTGAATCTGTGGACCAAAAAGTAGAGCCTCTTAGTGAATCTGTAAACCAACAGTAGAGCCTGTTAGTGAATCTGTGGACCAACAAGTAGAGCCTGTTAGTGAATCTGTGAACCAACAAGTAGAGCCTGTTAGTGAATCTGTGGACCAACAAGTAGGGCCTGTTAGTGAATCTGTGGACCAACAAGTAGAGCCTGTTAGCGAATCTGTAAACCAACAAGTAGAGCCTATTAGTGAATCTGTGGACCAACAAGTAGGGCCTGTTAGTGAATCTGTGGACCAACAAGTAGAGCCTGTTAGTGAATCTGTAAACCAACAAGTAGAGCCTGTTAGTGAATCTGTGAACCAACAAGTAGAGCCTGTTAATGAATCTGTGGACCAACAAGTAGAGCCTGTTAGTGAATCTGTAAACCAACAAGTAGAGCCTGTTAGTGAATCTGTGGACCAACAATTAGAGCCTGTTAGTGAATCTGTAAACCAACAAGTAGAGCCTGTTAGTGAATCTGTGGACCTACAAAGAAAGCCTGTTAGTGAATCTGTGGACCAACAAGTAGAGCCTCTTAGTGAATCTGTGGACCAACAAGTAGAGCCTGTTAGTGAATCTGTGGACCAACAAGTAGAGCCTGTTAGTGAATCTGTAAACCAACAAGTAGAGCCTGTTAGTGAATCTGTGGACCAACAAGTAGAGCCTGTTGTGAATCTGTAAACCACCAAGTAGAGCCTATTAGTGAATCTATGAACCAACAAGTAGAGCCTGTTAGTGAATCTGTGGACCAACAAGTAGAGCCTGTTAGTGAATCTGTGGACCAACAATTAGAGCCTGTTAGTGAATCTGTAAACCAACAAGTAGAGCCTGTTATTGAATCTGTAAACCAACAAGTAGAGCCTGTTAGTGAATATGTGGACCAACAAGTAGAGCCTGTTAGTGAATCTGTAAACCAACAAGTAGAGCCTGTTAGTGAATCTGTGGACCAACAAGTAGAGCCTGTTAGTGAATATGTGGACCAACAAGTAGAGCCTGTTAGTGAATCTGTGGACCAACAAGTAGAGCCTGTTAGTGAATCTGTAAACCAACAAGTAGAGCCTGATAGTGAATCTGTGGACCAACAAGTAGAGCATGTTAGTGAATCTGTGGACCAACAAGTAGAGCCTGTTAGTGAATCTGTAAACCAACAAGTAGAGCCTGTTAGTGAATCTGTGGACCAACAAGTAGGGCCTGTTAGTGAATCTGTGGACCAACAAGTTGAGCCCGTTGGTGAATCTGTGGACCAACATGTAGAGCCTGTTAGTGAATCTGTAAACCAACAAGTAGAGCCTGTTAGTGAATCTGTGGACCAACAAGTAGAGCCTGTTAGTGAATATGTGGACCAACAAGTAGGGCCTGTTAGTGAATCTGTGGACCAACAAGTAGAGCCTGTTAGTGAATCTGTGGACCAACAAGTAGAGCCTGTTATTGAATCTGTAAACCAACAAGTAGAGCCTGTTAGTGAGTATGTGGACCAACAAGTAGAGCCTGTTAGTGAATCTGTGGACCAACATGTAGAGCCTGTTAGTGAATCTGTAAACCAACAAGTACAGCCTGTTAGTGAATCTGTGGACCAACAAGTAGAGCCTGTTAGTGAATATGTGGACCAACAAGTAGAGCCTGTTAGTGAATCTGTGGACCAACAAGTAGAGCCTGTTAGTGAATCTGTGGACCAACATGTAGAGCCTGTTAGTGAATCTGTAAACCAACAAGTAGAGCCTGTTAGTGAATCTGTAAACCAACAGTAGAGCCTGTTAGTGAATCTGTGGACCAACAAGTAGAGCCTGTTAGTGAATCTGTGAACCAACAAGTAGAGCCTGTTAGTGAATCTGTGGACCAACAAGTAGGGCCTGTTAGTGAATCTGTGGACCAACAAGTAGAGCCTGTTAGTGAATCTGTGGACCAACAAGTAGAGCCTGTTAGTGAATCTGTGAACCAACAAGTAGAGCCTGTTAGTGAATCTGTGGACCAACATGTAGGGCCTGTTATTGAATCTGTGGACCAACCAGTAGAGCCTGTTAGTGAATCTGTGGACCAACCAGTACAGCCTGTTAGTGAATCTGTGGACCAACCAGTAGAGCCTGTTAGTGAATCTGTAAACCAACAAGTAGAGCCTGTTAGTGAATCTGTAAACCAACAGTAGAGCCTGTTAGTGAATCTGTGGACCAACAAGTAGAGCCTGTTAGTGAATCTGTGGACCTACAAATAAAGCCTGTTAGTGAATCTGTGGACCAACAAGTAGAGCCTCTTAGTGAATCTGTGGACCAACAAGTAGAGCCTGTTAGTGAATCTGTGGACCAACAAGTAGAGCCTGTTAGTGAATCTGTAAACCAACAAATAGAGCCTGTTAGTGAATCTGTAAACCAACAAGTAGAGCCTGTTAGTGAATCTGTGGACCAACAAGTAGAGCCTGTTAGTGAATCTGTGAACCAACAAGTAGAGCCTGTTAGTGAATCTGTGGACCAACAAGTAGAGCCTGTTAGTGAATCTGTAAACCAACAAGTAGAGCCTGTTAGTGAATCTGTGGACCAACAAGTAGAGCCTGTTAGTGAATCTGTGGACCAACAAGTAGAGCCTGTTAGTGAATCTCTGGACCAACAAGTAGAGCCTGTTAGTGAATCTGTGGACCAACAAGTAGAGCCTGTTAGTGAATCTGTAAACCAACAAGTAGAGCCTGTTAGTGAATCTGTAAACCAACAAGTAGAGCCTGTTAGTGAATCTGTGTACCAACAAGTAGAGCCTGTTAGTGAATCTGTGGACCAACAAGTAGAGCCTGTTAGTGAATCTGTAAACCAACAAGTAGAGCCTGTTAGTGAATCTGTAAACCAACAAGTAGAGCCTGTTAGTGAATCTGTGGACCAACAAGTAGAGCCTGTTAGTGAATCTGTGGACCTACAAATAAAGCCTGTTAGTGAATCTGTGGACAAACAAGTAGAGCCTGTTAGTGAATCTATGGACCAACAAGTAGAGCCTGTTAGTGAATCTGTAAACCAACAAATAGAGCCTGTTAGTGAATCTGTAAACCAACAAGTAGAGCCTGTTAGTGAATCTGTGGACCAACATGTAGAGCATGTTATTGAATCTGTGGACCAACAAGTAGAGCCTGTTGGTGAATCTGTGGACCAACAAGTAGAGCCTGTTAGTGAATCTGTGGACCAACAAATAGAGCCTGTTAGTGAATCTGTGGACCAACAAGTAGAGCCTGATAGTGAATCTGTGGACCTACAAATAAAGCCTGTTAGTGAATCTGAAAACCAACAAGTAGAGCCTTTTAGTGAATCTGTGACCCAACAAGTAGAGCCTGTTAGTGAATCTGTGGACCAACAAGTAGAGCCATTAGTGAATCTGTGGACCAACAAGTAGAGCCTGTTAGTGAATCTGTAAACCAACAAGTAGAGACTGTTAGTGAATCTGTAAACCAACAAGTAGAGCCTGTTAGTGAATCTGTGAACCAACAAGTAGAGCCTGTTAGTGAATCTGTAAACCAACAAATAGAGCCTGTTAGTGAATCTGTGGACCAACAAGTAGAGCCTGTAGTGAATCTGTGGACCAACAAGTAGAGCCTGTTGGTGAATCTGTGGACCAACAAGTAGAACCTGTTAGTGAATCTGTGGACCAACAAGTAGAGCCTGTTAGTAAATCTGGGGACCTACAAGTAGAGCCTGTTAGGGAATCTGTGGACCTACAAATAAAGCCTGTTAGTGAATCTGTGGACCAACAAGTAGAGCCTGTTAGTGAATCTGTGGACCAACAAGTAGAGCCTGTTAGTGAATCTGTAAACCAACAAATAGAGCCTGTTAGTGAATCTGTAAACCAACAAGTAGAGCCTGTTAGTGAATCTGTGGACCAACAAGTAGAGCCTGTTAGTGAATCTGTGGACCAACAGGTAGAGCCTGTTAGTAAATCTGTAAACCAACAAGTAGAGCCTTTTAGTGAATCTGTGACCCAACAAGTAGAGCCTGTTAGTGAATCTGTGGACCAACAAGTAGGGCCTGTTAGTGAATCTGTGGACCAACAAGTAGAGCCTATTAGTGAATCTGTAAACCAACACGTAGAGCCTGTAAGTGAATCTGAGGACCAACAAGTAGAGCCTGTTAGTGAAACTGTGGACCAACAAGTAGAGCCTGTTGGTGAATCTTTGGACCAACAAGTAGAGCCTGTTAGTGAATCTGTGGACCAACAAGTAGAGCCTGTTAGTGAGTCTGTGGACCAACAAGTAGAGCCTGTTAGTGAATCTGTAAACCAACAAGTAGAGCCTGTTAGTGATTCTGTGGACCAACAAATAGAGCCTGTTAGTGAATCTGTAAACCAACAAGTAGAGCCTGTTAGTGAATCTGTAAACCAACAAGTAGAGCCTGTTAGTGAATCTGTGGACCAACACAAAGGGCCTGTTAGTGAATCTGTGGACCAAAAAGTAGAGCCTGTTAGTGAATCTGTAAACCAACAGTAGAGCCTGTTAGTGAATCTGTGGACCAACAAGTAGAGCCTGTTAGTGAATCTGTGAACCAACAAGTAGAGCCTGTTAGTGAATCTGTGGACCAACAAGTAGGGCCTGTTAGTGAATCTGTGGACCAACAAGTAGAGCCTGTTAGCGAATCTGTAAACCAACAAGTAGAGCCTATTAGTGAATCTGTGGACCAACAAGTAGGGCCTGTTAGTGAATCTGTGGACCAACAAGTAGAGCCTGTTAGTGAATCTGTAAACCAACAAGTAGAGCCTGTTAGTGAATCTGTGAACCAACAAGTAGAGCCTGTTAATGAATCTGTGGACCAACAAGTAGGGCCTGTTAGTGAATCTGTGGACCAACAAGTAGAGCCTGTTGTGAATCTGTAAACCAACAAGTAGAGCCTATTAGTGAATCTATGAACCAACAAGTAGAGCCTGTTAGTGAATCTGTGGACCAACAAGTAGAGCCTGTTAGTGAATCTGTGGACCAACAAGTAGAGCCTGTTAGTGAATCTGTAAACCAACAAATAGAGCCTGTTAGTGAATCTGTAAACCAACAAGTAGAGCCTGTTAGTGAATCTGTGGACCAACAAGTAGAGCCTGTTGGTGAATCTGTAAACCAACAAGTAGGGCCTGTTAGTGAATCTGTGGACCAACAAGTAGAGCCTGTTAGTGAATCTGTGGACCAACAAGTAGAGCCTGTTAGTGAATCTGTGGACCAACAAGTAGAGCCTGTTAGTGAATCTGTGGACCAACAAGAAGAGCCTGTTAGTGAATCTGTAAACCAACAAGTAGAGCCTGTTAGTGAATCTGTGGACCAACAAGTAGAGCCTGTTGGTGAATCTGTAAACCAACAAGTAGGGCCTGTTAGTGAATCTGTGGACCAACAAGTAGGGCCTGTTAGTGAATCTGTGGACCAACAAGTAGAGCCTGTTAGTGAAACTGTGGACCAACAAGTAGAGCCTGTTGGTGAATCTGTAAACCAACAAGTAGAGCCTGTTAGTGAATCTGTGGACCAACAAGTAGAGCCTGTTAGTGAATCTGTGGACCAACAAGTAGAGCCTGTTAGTGAATCTGTGGACCAACAAGTAGAGCCTGTTAGTGAATCTGTGGACCAACAAGTAGATCCTGTTAGTGAATCTGTGGACCAACAAGTATAGCCTGTTAGTGAATCTGTGGACCAACAAGTAGGGCCTGTTGGTGAATCTGTAAACCAACAAATAGAGCCTGTTAGTGAATCTGTGGACCAACAAGTAGGGCCTGCTGCTGAATCTGTAAACCAACAAGTAGAGCCTGTTAGTGAATCTGTGGACCAACAAGTAGAGCCTGTTGGTGAATCTGTAAACCAACAAGTAGAGCCTGTTAGTGAATCTGTGGACCAACAAGTAGAGCCTGTTAGTGAATCTGTGGACCAACAAGTAGAGCCTGTTGGTGAATCTGTAAACCAACAAGTAGGGCCTGTTAGTGAATCTGTGGACCAACAAGTAGAGCCTGTTAGTGAATCTGTGGACCAACTAGTAGAGCCTGTTAGTGAATCTGTGGACCAACAAGTAGAGCCTGTTAGTGAATCTGTGGACCAACAAGTAGAGCCTGTTAATGAATCTGTGGACCAACAAGTAGAGCCTGTTAGTGAATCTGTAAACCAACAAGTAGAGCCTGTTAGTGAATCTGTGGACCAACAAGTAGAGCCTGTTGGTGAATCTGTAAACCAACAAGTAGGGCCTGTTAGTGAATCTGTGGACCAACAACTAGGGCCTGTTAGTGAATCTGTGAACCAACAAGTAGAGCCTGTTAGTGAATCTGTGGACCAACAAGTAGAGCCTGTTAGTGAATCTGTGGACCAACAAGTAGAGCCTGTTAGTGAATCTGTGGACCAACAAGTAGAGCCTGTTAGTTAATCTGTAAACCAACAAATAGAGACTTTTAGTGAATCTGTAAACCAACAAGTAGAGCCTGTTAGTGAATCTGTGGACCAACAAGTAGAGCCTGTTAGTGAATCTGTAAACATACAAGTAGAGCCTGTTAGTGAAGCTGTGGACCTACAAGTAGAGCCTGTTAGTGAATCTGTAAACCAACAAGTAGAGCCTGTTAGTGAATCTGTGGACCAACAAGTAGAGACTGTTAGTGAATCTGTGGACCAACAAGTAGAGCCTGTTAGTGAATCTGTGGACCAACAAGTAGAGCCTGTTACTGAATCTGTGGACCAACAAGTAGAGCCTGTTAGTGAATATGTGGACCAACAAGTAGAGCCTGTTAGTGAATCTGTGGACCAACAAATAGAGCCTGTTAGTGAATCTGTGGACCTACAAATAAAGCCTGTTAGTGAATCTGTGAACCAACAAGTAGAACCTGTTAGTGAATCTGTAAACCAACAAGTAGAGCCTGTTAGTGAATCTGTAAACCAACAAGTAGAGCCTGTTAGTGAATCTGTGGACCAACAAGTAGAGCCTGTTAGTGAATCTGTGGACCAACAAGTAGAGCCTGTTAGTGAATCTGTAAACCAACAAGTAGAGCCTGTTAGTGAATCTGTAAACCAACAAATAGAGCCTGTTAGTGAATCTGTGGACCAACAGGTAGAGCCTGTTAGTAAATCTGTAAACCAACAAGTAGAGCATTTTAGTGAATCTGTGACCCAACAAGTAGAGCCTGTTAGTGAATCTGTGGACCAACAAGTAGGGCCTGTTAGTGAATCTGTGGACCAACAAGTAGAGCCTATTAGTGAATCTGTAAACCAACACGTAGAGCCTGTAAGTGAATCTGAGGACCAAGAAGTAGAGCCTGTTAGTGAAACTGTGGACCAACAAGTAGAGCCTGTTGGTGAATCTGTGGACCAACAAGTAGAGCCTGTTAGTGAATCTGTGGACCAACAAGTAGAGCCTGTTAGTGAATCTGTGGACCAACAAGTAGAGCCTGTTAGTGAATCTGTGGACCAACAAATAAAGCCTGTTAGTGAATCTGTAAACCAACAAGTAGAGCCTGTTAGTGAATCTGTGGACCAACAAGTAGAGCCTGTTAGTGCATCTGTGGACCAACACAAAGGGCCTGTTAGTGAATCTGTGGACCAACAAGTAGAGCCTGTTAGTGAATCTGTAAACCAACAGTAGAGCCTGTTAGTGAATCGGTGGACCAACAAGTAGAGCCTGTTAGTGAATCTGTGGACCAACAAGTAGAGCCTGTTAGTGAATCTGTAAACCAACAAGTAGAGCCTATTAGTGAATCTGTGGACCAACAAGTAGAGCCTGTTAGTGAATCTGTGGACCAACAAGTAGAGCCTGTTTGTGAATCTGTGGACCAACAGTAGAGCCTGTTTGTGAATCTGTGGACCAACAAGTAGAGCCTGTTGTGAATCTGTAAACCAACAAGTAGAGCCTATTAGTGAATCTGTGAACTAACAAGTAGAGCCTGTTAGTGAATCTGTGGACCAACAAGTAGAGCCTGTTAGTGAATCTGTGGACCAACAAGTAGAGCCCGTTAGTGAATCTGTAAACCTACAAATAGAGCCTGTTAGTGAATCTGTAAACCAACAAGTAGATCCTGTTAGTGAATCTGTGGACCAACAAGTAGAGCCTGTTAGTGAATCTGTGGACCAACAAGTAGAGCCTTTTAGTGCATCTGTGGACCAACAAGTAGAGCCTGTTACTGAATCTGTGGACCAACAAGTAGAGCCTGTTAGTGAATCTGTGAACCAACAAGTAGAGCCTGTTAGTGAATCTGTGGACCAACAAGTAGAGCCTGTTTGTGAATCTGTGGACCAACAAGTAGAGCCTGTTGTGAATCTGTAAACCAACAAGTAGAGCCTATTAGAGAAACTGTGAACCAACAAGTATAGCCTGTTAGTGAATCTGTGGACCAACAAGTAGAGCCTGTTAGTGAATCTGTGGACCAACAAGTAGAGCCCGTTAGTGAATCTGTAAACCTACAAATAGAGCCTGTTAGTGAATCTGTAAACCAACAAGTAGATCCTGTTAGTGAATCTGTGGACCAACAAGTAGAGCCTGTTAGTGAATCTGTGGACCAACAAGTAGAGCCTTTTAGTGCATCTGTGGACCAACAAGTAGAGCCTGTTACTGAATCTGTGGACCAACAAGTAGAGCCTGTTAGTGAATCTTTAAACGAACAAATAGAACCTGTTAGTGAATCTGTAAACCAACAAGTAGAGCCTGTTAATGAATCTGTGGACCAACAAGTAGAGCCTGTTAGTGAATCTGTAAACCAACAAGTAGAGCCTGTTAGTGAATCTGTGGACCAACAAGTAGAGCCTGTTGGTGAATCTGTAAACCAACAAGTAGGGCCTGTTAGTGAATCTGTGGACCAACAAGTAGGGCCTGTTAGTGAATCTGTGAACCAACAAGTAGAGCCTGTTAGTGAATCTGTGGACCAACAAGTAGAGCCTGTTAGTGAATCTGTGGACCAACAAGTAGCGCCTGTTAGTGAATCTGTGGACCAACAAGTAGAGCCTGTTAGTGAATCTGTAAATCAACAAATAGAGACTTTTAGTGAATCTGTAAACCAACAAGTAGAGCCTGTTAGTGAATCTGTGGACCAACAAGTAGAGCCTGTTAGTGAATCTGTTAACCTACAAGTAGAGCCTGTTAGTGAATCTGTGGACCAACAAGTAGAGCCTGTTAGTGAATCTGTGGACCAAAAAGTAGAGCCTGTTAGGGAATCTGTGGACCTACAAATAAAGCCAGTTAGTGAATCTGTGGACCAACAATAGAGCCTGTTAGTGAATCTTTGGACCAACAATAGAGCCTGTTAGTGAATCTGTAAACCAACAAGTAGAGCCTGTTAGTGAATCTGTGGACCAACAAGTAGAGCCTATTAGTGAAACTGTGAACCAACAAGTAGAGCCCGTTGGTGAATCTGTGGACCAACATGTAGAGCCTGTTAGTGAATCTGTGAACCAACAAGTAGAGCCTGTTAGTGAATCTGTAAACCAACAGTAGAGCCTGTTAGTGAATCTGTAAACCAACAAGTAGAGCCTGTTAGTGAATCTGAGGACCAACAAGTAGAGCCTGTTAGTGAAACTGTGAACCAACAAGTAGAGCCCGTTGGTGAATCTGTGGACCAACATGTAGAGCCTGTTAGTGAATCTGTGGACCAACATGTAGAGCCTGTTAGTGAATCTGTGGACCAACAAGTAGAGCCTGTTAGTGAATCTGTGGACCAACAAGTAGAGCCTGTTAGGGAATCTGTGGACCTACAAATAAAGCCTGTTAGTGAATCTGTGGACCAACAATAGAGCCTGTTAGTGAATCTGTGGACCAACAAGTAGAGCCTGTTAGTGAATCTGTAAACCAACAAATAGAGCCTGTTAGTGAATCTGTAAACCAACAAGTAGAGCCTGTTAGTGAATCTGTGGACCAACAAGTAGAGCCTGTTAGTGAATCTGTAAACCAACAAGTAGAGCCTGTTAGTGAATCTGTGGACCAACAAGTAGAGCCTATTAGTGAAATGTAAACCAACAAGTAGAGCCTGTTAGTGAATCTGAGGACCAACAAGTAGAGCCTGTTAGTGAAACTGTGGACCAACAAGTAGAGCCTGTTAGTGAATCTGTGGACCAACAAGTAGAGCCTGTTAGTGAATCTGTGGACCAACAAGTAGAGCCCGTTAGTGAATCTGTAAACCTACAAATAGAGCCTGTTAGTGAATCTGTAAACCAACAAGTAGATCCTGTTAGTGAATCTGTGGACCAACAAGTAGAGCCTGTTAGTGAATCTGTGGACCAACAAGTAGAGCCTTTTAGTGCATCTGTGGACCAACAAGTAGAGCCTGTTACTGAATCTGTGGACCAACAAGTAGAGCCTGTTAGTGAATCTTTAAACGAACAAATAGAGCCTGTTAGTGAATCTGAGGACCAACATGTAGAGCCTGTTAGTGAATCTGTGAACCACCAAGTAGAGCCTGTTAGTGAATCTGTGAACCAACAAGTAGAGCCTGTTAGTGAATCTGTAAACCAACAGTAGAGCCTGTTAGTGAATCTGTAAACCAACAAGTAGAGCCTGTTAGTGAATCTGAGGACCAACAAGTAGAGCCTGTTAGTGAAACTGTGGACCAACAAGTAGAGCCTGTTGGTGAATCTGTGGACCAACATGTAGAGCCTGTTAGTGAATCTGTGGACCAACAAGTAGAGCCTGTTAGTGAATCTGTGGACCAACAAGTAGAGCCTGTTAGTGAATCTGTGGACCAACAAGTAGAGCCTGTTAGGGAATCTGTGGACCTACAAATAAAGCCTGTTAGTGAATCTGTGGACCAACAATAGAGCCTGTTAGTGAATCTGTGGACCAACAAGTAGAGCCTGTTAGTGAATCTGTAAACCAACAAGTAGAGCCTTTTAGTGAATCTGTGACCCAACAAGTAGAGCCTGTTAGTGAAACTGTGGACCAACAAGTAGAGCCTTTTAGTGAATCTGTGACCCAACAAGTAGAGCCTGTTAGTGAATCTGTGGACCAACAAGTAGGGCCTGTTAGTGAATCTGTGGACCAACAAGTAGAGCCTGTTAGTGAATCTGTGAACCAACAAGTAGAGCCTGTTAGTGAATCTGTGGACCAACAAGTAGAGCCTGTTTGTGAATCTGTGGACCAACAAGTAGAGCCTGTTGTGAATCTGTAAACCAACAAGTAGAGCCTATTAGTGAATCTGTGAACCAACAAGTATAGCCTGTTAGTGAATCTGTGGACCAACAAGTAGAGCCTGTTAGTGAATCTGTGGACCAACAAGTAGAGCCCGTTAGTGAATCTGTAAACCTACAAATAGAGCCTGTTAGTGAATCTGTAAACCAACAAGTAGATCCTGTTAGTGAATCTGTGGACCAACAAGTAGAGCCTGTTAGTGAATCTGTGGACCAACAAGTAGAGCCTTTTAGTGCATCTGTGGACCAACAAGTAGAGCCTGTTACTGAATCTGTGGACCAACAAGTAGAGCCTGTTAGTGAATCTTTAAACGAACAAATAGAGCCTGTTAGTGAATCTGTAAACCAACAAGTAGAGCCTGTTAATGAATCTGTGGACCAACAAGTAGAGCCTGTTAGTGAATCTGTAAACCAACAAGTAGAGCCTGTTAGTGAATCTGTGGACCAACAAGTAGAGCCTGTTGGTGAATCTGTAAACCAACAAGTAGGGCCTGTTAGTGAATCTGTGGGCCAACAAGTAGGGCCTGTTAGTGAATCTGTGAACCAACAAGTAGAGCCTGTTAGTGAATCTGTGGACCAACAAGTAGAGCCTGTTAGTGAATCTGTGGACCAACAAGTAGCGCCTGTTAGTGAATCTGTGGACCAACAAGTAGAGCCTGTTAGTGAATCTGTGGACCAACAAGTAGAGCCTGTTAGTGAATCTGTTAACCTACAAGTAGAGCCTGTTAGTGAATCTGTGGACCAACAAGTAGAGCCTGTTAGTGAATCTGTGGACCAAAAAGTAGAGCCTGTTAGGGAATCTGTGGACCTACAAATAAAGCCAGTTAGTGAATCTGTGGACCAACAATAGAGCCTGTTAGTGAATCTTTGGACCAACAATAGAGCCTGTTAGTGAATCTGTAAACCAACAAGTAGAGCCTGTTAGTGAATCTGTGGACCAACAAGTAGAGCCTATTAGTGAAACTGTGAACCAACAAGTAGAGCCCGTTGGTGAATCTGTGGACCAACATGTAGAGCCTGTTAGTGAATCTGTGAACCAACAAGTAGAGCCTGTTAGTGAATCTGTAAACCAACAGTAGAGCCTGTTAGTGAATCTGTAAACCAACAAGTAGAGCCTGTTAGTGAATCTGAGGACCAACAAGTAGAGCCTGTTAGTGAAACTGTGAACCAACAAGTAGAGCCCGTTGGTGAATCTGTGGACCAACATGTAGAGCCTGTTAGTGAATCTGTGGACCAACATGTAGAGCCTGTTAGTGAATCTGTGGACCAACAAGTAGAGCCTGTTAGTGAATCTGTGGACCAACAAGTAGAGCCTGTTAGGGAATCTGTGGACCTACAAATAAAGCCTGTTAGTGAATCTGTGGACCAACAATAGAGCCTGTTAGTGAATCTGTGGACCAACAAGTAGAGCCTGTTAGTGAATCTGTAAACCAACAAATAGAGCCTGTTAGTGAATCTGTAAACCAACAAGTAGAGCCTGTTAGTGAATCTGTGGACCAACAAGTAGAGCCTGTTAGTGAATCTGTAAACCAACAAGTAGAGCCTGTTAGTGAATCTGTGGACCAACAAGTAGAGCCTATTAGTGAAATGTAAACCAACAAGTAGAGCCTGTTAGTGAATCTGAGGACCAACAAGTAGAGCCTGTTAGTGAAACTGTGGACCAACAAGTAGAGCCTGTTAGTGAATCTGTGGACCAACAAGTAGAGCCTGTTAGTGAATCTGTGGACCAACAAGTAGAGCCCGTTAGTGAATCTGTAAACCTACAAATAGAGCCTGTTAGTGAATCTGTAAACCAACAAGTAGATCCTGTTAGTGAATCTGTGGACCAACAAGTAGAGCCTGTTAGTGAATCTGTGGACCAACAAGTAGAGCCTTTTAGTGCATCTGTGGACCAACAAGTAGAGCCTGTTACTGAATCTGTGGACCAACAAGTAGAGCCTGTTAGTGAATCTTTAAACGAACAAATAGAGCCTGTTAGTGAATCTGAGGACCAACATGTAGAGCCTGTTAGTGAATCTGTGAACCACCAAGTAGAGCCTGTTAGTGAATCTGTGAACCAACAAGTAGAGCCTGTTAGTGAATCTGTAAACCAACAGTAGAGCCTGTTAGTGAATCTGTAAACCAACAAGTAGAGCCTGTTAGTGAATCTGAGGACCAACAAGTAGAGCCTGTTAGTGAAACTGTGGACCAACAAGTAGAGCCTGTTGGTGAATCTGTGGACCAACATGTAGAGCCTGTTAGTGAATCTGTGGACCAACAAGTAGAGCCTGTTAGTGAATCTGTGGACCAACAAGTAGAGCCTGTTAGTGAATCTGTGGACCAACAAGTAGAGCCTGTTAGGGAATCTGTGGACCTACAAATAAAGCCTGTTAGTGAATCTGTGGACCAACAATAGAGCCTGTTAGTGAATCTGTGGACCAACAAGTAGAGCCTGTTAGTGAATCTGTAAACCAACAAGTAGAGCCTTTTAGTGAATCTGTGACCCAACAAGTAGAGCCTGTTAGTGAAACTGTGGACCAACAAGTAGAGCCTTTTAGTGAATCTGTGACCCAACAAGTAGAGCCTGTTAGTGAATCTGTGGACCAACAAGTAGGGCCTGTTAGTGAATCTGTGGACCAACAAGTAGAGCCTATTAGTGAATCTGTAAACCAACAAGTAGAGCCTGTTATTGAATCTGTAAACCAACAAGTAGAGCCTGTTAGTGAATCTGAGGACCAACAAGTAGAGCCTGTTAGTGAAACTGTGGACCAACAAGTAGAGCCTGATAGTGAATCTGTGGACCAACAAGTAGAGCCTGTTGGTGAATCTGTGGACCAACAAGTAGAGCCTGATAGTGAATCTGTGGACCAACAAGTAGAGCCTGTTAGTGAATCTTTAAACCAACAAGTAGAGCCTCTTAGTGAATCTGTGGACCAACAAGTAGAGCCTGTTAGTGAATCTGTGGACCAACAAGTAGAGCCTGTTAGTGAATCTGTAAACCAACAAGTAGAGCCTCTTAGTGAATCTGTGGACCAACAAGTAGAGCCAGTTAGTGAATCTGTGGACCAACAAGTAGAGCCCGTTAGTGAATCTGTAAACCAACAAATAGAGCCTGTTAGTGAATCTGTGGACCAACAAGTAGGGCCTGTTAGTGAATCTGTGGACCAACAAGTAGAGCCTATTAGTGAATCTGTAAACCAACAAGTAGAGCCTGTTAGTGAATCTGTAAACCAACAAGTAGAGCCTGTTAGTGAATCTGAGGACCAACAAGTAGAGCCTGTTAGTGAAACTGTGGACCAACAAGTACAGCCTGTTGGTGAATCTGTGGACCAACATGTAGAGCCTGTTAGTGAATCTGTGGACCAACAAGTAGAGCCTGTTAGTGAATCTGTGGACCAACAAGTAGAGACTGTTAGTGAATCTGTGGACCAACAAATAGAGCCTGTTAGCGAATCTGTAAACCAACAAGTAGAGCCTATTAGTGAATCTGTGGACCAACAAGTAGGGCCCGTTAGTGAATCTGTGGACCAACAAGTAGAGCCTGTTAGTGAATCTGTGAACCAACAAGTAGAGCCTGTTAGTGAATCTGTGGACCAACAAGTAGGGCCTGTTAGTGAATCTGTGGACCAACAAGTAGAGCCTGTTGTGAATCTGTAAACCAACAAGTAGAGCCTGTTAGTGAATCTGTGAACCAACAAGTAGAGCCTGTTAGTGAATCTGTGGACCAACAAGTAGAGCCTCTTAGTGAATCTGTAAACCAACAAAATAGAGCCTGTTAGTGAATCTGTGGACCAACAAGTAGAGCCTATTAGTGAATCTGTAAACCAACAAGTAGAGCCTGTTAGTGATTCTGTAAACCAACAAGTAGAGCCTGTTAGTGAATCTGTGGACCAACAAGTAGAGCCTGTTAGTGAATCTGTGGACCAACAAGTAGAGCCTGTTAGTGAATCTGTAAACCAACAAGTAGAGCCTGTTAGTTAATCTGTGGACCAACAAGTAGAGCCCGTTAGTGAATCTGTAAAACAACAAATAGAGCCTGTTAGTGAATCTGTAAACCAACAAGTAGAGCCTGTTAGTGAATCTGTAAACCAACAAGTAGAGCCTGTTAGTGAATCTGTGGACCAACAAGTAGAGCCTGTTATTGAATCTGTGGACCAACAAGTAGAGCCTGTTAGTGAATCTTTAAACCAACAAGTAGAGCCTCTTAGTGAATCTGTGGACCAACAAGTAGAGCCTGTTAGTGAATCTGTGGACCAACAAGTAGAGCCTGTTAGTGAATCTGTATACCAACAAGTAGAGCCTGTTAGTGAATCTGTGGACCAACAAGTAGAGCCTGTTAGTGAATCTGTGGACCAACAAGTAGAGCCTTTTATTGAATCTGTAAACCAACAAATAGAGCCTGTTAGTGAATCTGTAAACCAACAAGTAGAGTCTGTTAGTGAATCTGTGGCCCAACAAGTAGAGCCTGTTGGTGAATCTGTAAACCAACAAGTAGAGCCTGTTAGTGAATCTGTGGACCAACCAGTAGAGCCTGTTGGTGAATCTGTAAACCAACAAGTAGGGCCTGTTAGTGAATCTGTGGACCAACAAGTAGAGCCTGTTAGTGAATCTGTGGACCAACAAGTGGAGCCTGTTAGTGAATCTGTAAACCAACAAGTAGGGACTGTTAGTGAATCTGTGGACCAACAAGTAGAGCCTGTTAGTGAATCTGTAAACCAACAAATAGAGCCTGTTAGTGAATCTGTAAACAAACAAGTAGAGCCTGTTAGTGAATCTGTGGACCAACAAGTAGAGCCTGTTAGTGAATCTGTGAACCATCAAGTAGAGCCTGTTAGTGAATCTGTGAGCCAACAAGTAGAGCCTGATGGTGAATCTGTGACCCAACAAGTAGAGACTGTTGGTGAATCTGTAAACAAACAAGTAGGGCCTGTAAGTGAATCTGTGGACCAACAAGTAGAGCCTGTTAGTGAATCTGTGAACCAACAAGTAGAGCCTGTTAGTGAATCTGTGGACCTACGAGTAGAGCCTGTTAGTGAATCTGTGGACAAACAAGTAGAGCCTGTTAGTGAATCTGTGAACCAACAAGTAGAGCCTGTTAGTGAATCTGTGAACCAACAAGTAGAGCCTGTTAGTGAATCTGTGGTCCTACGAGTAGAGCCTGTTAGTGAATCTGTGGACCAAAAAGTAGAGCCTGTTAGTGAATCTGTGGACCAACAAGAAGAGCCTGTTAGTGAATCTGTAAACCAACAAGTAGAGCCTGTTAATGAATCTGTGGACCAAAAAGTAGAGCCTGTTAGTGAATCTGTGGACCAACAAGTAGAGCCTGTTAGTGAATCTGTGGACCAACAAGAAGAGCCTGTTAGTGAATCTGTAAACCAACAAATAGAGCCTGTTAGTGAATCTGTAAACCAACAAATAGAGCCTGTTAGTGAATCTGTAAACCAACAAATAGGGCCTGTTAGTGAATTTGTGCACCAACAAGTAGAGCCTGTTAGTGAATCTGTGGACCAACAAGTAGAGCCTGTTAGTGAATCTGTAAACCAACAAATAGGGCCTGTTAGTGAATTTGTGCACCAACAAATAGAGCCTGTTAGTGAATCTGTGGACCAACAAGTAGAGCCTGTTATTGAATCTGTGGACCAACAAGTAGAGCCTGTTAGTGAATCTGAGGACCAACAAGTAGAGCCTGTTAGTGAATCTGAGGACCAACAAGTAGAGCCTGTTAGTGAAACTGTGGACCAACAAGTAGAGCCTGTTGGTGAATCTGTGGACCAACATGTAGAGCCTGTTAGTGAATCTGTGGACCAACAAGTAGAGCCTGTTAGTGAATCTGTGGACCAACAAGTAGAGCCTGTTAGTGAATCTGTGGACCAACAAGTAGAGCCTGTTAGGGAATCTGTGGACCTACAAATAAAGCCTGTTAGTGAATCTGTGGACCAACAATAGAGCCTGTTAGTGAATCTGTGGACCAACAAGTAGAGCCTGTTAGTGAATCTGTAAACCAACAAGTAGAGCCTTTTAGTGAATCTGTGACCCAACAAGTAGAGCCTGTTAGTGAAACTGTGGACCAACAAGTAGAGCCTTTTAGTGAATCTGTGACCCAACAAGTAGAGCCTGTTAGTGAATCTGTGGACCAACAAGTAGGGCCTGTTAGTGAATCTGTGGACCAACAAGTAGAGCCTATTAGTGAATCTGTAAACCAACAAGTAGAGCCTGATAGTGAATCTGTAAACCAACAAGTAGAGCCTGTTAGTGAATCTGAGGACCAACAAGTAGAGCCTGTTAGTGAAACTGTGGACCAACAAGTAGAGCCTGATAGTGAATCTGTGGACCAACAAGTAGAGCCTGTTGGTGAATCTGTGGACCAACAAGTAGAGCCTGATAGTGAATCTGTGGACCAACAAGTAGAGCCTGTTAGTGAATCTTTAAACCAACAAGTAGAGCCTCTTAGTGAATCTGTGGACCAACAAGTAGAGCCTGTTAGTGAATCTGTGGACCAACAAGTAGAGCCTGTTAGTGAATCTGTAAACCAACAAGTAGAGCCTCTTAGTGAATCTGTGGACCAACAAGTAGAGCCAGTTAGTGAATCTGTGGACCAACAAGTAGAGCCCGTTAGTGAATCTGTAAACCAACAAATAGAGCCTGTTAGTGAATCTGTGGACCAACAAGTAGGGCCTGTTAGTGAATCTGTGGACCAACAAGTAGAGCCTATTAGTGAATCTGTAAACCAACAAGTAGAGCCTGTTAGTGAATCTGTAAACCAACAAGTAGAGCCTGTTAGTGAATCTGAGGACCAACAAGTAGAGCCTGTTAGTGAAACTGTGGACCAACAAGTACAGCCTGTTGGTGAATCTGTGGACCAACATGTAGAGCCTGTTAGTGAATCTGTGGACCAACAAGTAGAGCCTGTTAGTGAATCTGTGGACCAACAAGTAGAGACTGTTAGTGAATCTGTGGACCAACAAATAGAGCCTGTTAGCGAATCTGTAAACCAACAAGTAGAGCCTATTAGTGAATCTGTGGACCAACAAGTAGGGCCCGTTAGTGAATCTGTGGACCAACAAGTAGAGCCTGTTAGTGAATCTGTGAACCAACAAGTAGAGCCTGTTAGTGAATCTGTGGACCAACAAGTAGGGCCTGTTAGTGAATCTGTGGACCAACAAGTAGAGCCTGTTGTGAATCTGTAAACCAACAAGTAGAGCCTGTTAGTGAATCTGTGAACCAACAAGTAGAGCCTGTTAGTGAATCTGTGGACCAACAAGTAGAGCCTGTTAGTGAATCTGTGGACCAACACAAAGGGCCTGTTAGTGAATCTGTGGACCAACAAGTAGAGCCTGTTAGTGAATCTGTAAACCAACAGTAGAGCCTGTTAGTGAATCGGTGGACCAACAAGTAGAGCCTGTTAGTGAATCTGTGGACCAACAAGTAGAGCCTGTTAGTGAATCTGTAAACCAACAAGTAGAGCCTATTAGTGAATCTGTGGACCAACAAGTAGAGCCTGTTAGTGAATCTGTGGACCAACAAGTAGAGCCTGTTTGTGAATCTGTGGACCAACAGTAGAGCCTGTTTGTGAATCTGTGGACCAACAAGTAGAGCCTGTTGTGAATCTGTAAACCAACAAGTAGAGCCTATTAGTGAATCTGTGAACTAACAAGTAGAGCCTGTTAGTGAATCTGTGGACCAACAAGTAGAGCCTGTTAGTGAATCTGTGGACCAACAAGTAGAGCCCGTTAGTGAATCTGTAAACCTACAAATAGAGCCTGTTAGTGAATCTGTAAACCAACAAGTAGATCCTGTTAGTGAATCTGTGGACCAACAAGTAGAGCCTGTTAGTGAATCTGTGGACCAACAAGTAGAGCCTTTTAGTGCATCTGTGGACCAACAAGTAGAGCCTGTTACTGAATCTGTGGACCAACAAGTAGAGCCTGTTAGTGAATCTGTGAACCAACAAGTAGAGCCTGTTAGTGAATCTGTGGACCAACAAGTAGAGCCTGTTTGTGAATCTGTGGACCAACAAGTAGAGCCTGTTGTGAATCTGTAAACCAACAAGTAGAGCCTATTAGTGAATCTGTGAACCAACAAGTATAGCCTGTTAGTGAATCTGTGGACCAACAAGTAGAGCCTGTTAGTGAATCTGTGGACCAACAAGTAGAGCCCGTTAGTGAATCTGTAAACCTACAAATAGAGCCTGTTAGTGAATCTGTAAACCAACAAGTAGATCCTGTTAGTGAATCTGTGGACCAACAAGTAGAGCCTGTTAGTGAATCTGTGGACCAACAAGTAGAGCCTTTTAGTGCATCTGTGGACCAACAAGTAGAGCCTGTTACTGAATCTGTGGACCAACAAGTAGAGCCTGTTAGTGAATCTTTAAACGAACAAATAGAGCCTGTTAGTGAATCTGTAAACCAACAAGTAGAGCCTGTTAATGAATCTGTGGACCAACAAGTAGAGCCTGTTAGTGAATCTGTAAACCAACAAGTAGAGCCTGTTAGTGAATCTGTGGACCAACAAGTAGAGCCTGTTGGTGAATCTGTAAACCAACAAGTAGGGCCTGTTAGTGAATCTGTGGACCAACAAGTAGGGCCTGTTAGTGAATCTGTGAACCAACAAGTAGAGCCTGTTAGTGAATCTGTGGACCAACAAGTAGAGCCTGTTAGTGAATCTGTGGACCAACAAGTAGCGCCTGTTAGTGAATCTGTGGACCAACAAGTAGAGCCTGTTAGTGAATCTGTAAATCAACAAATAGAGACTTTTAGTGAATCTGTAAACCAACAAGTAGAGCCTGTTAGTGAATCTGTGGACCAACAAGTAGAGCCTGTTAGTGAATCTGTTAACCTACAAGTAGAGCCTGTTAGTGAATCTGTGGACCAACAAGTAGAGCCTGTTAGTGAATCTGTGGACCAAAAAGTAGAGCCTGTTAGGGAATCTGTGGACCTACAAATAAAGCCAGTTAGTGAATCTGTGGACCAACAATAGAGCCTGTTAGTGAATCTTTGGACCAACAATAGAGCCTGTTAGTGAATCTGTAAACCAACAAGTAGAGCCTGTTAGTGAATCTGTGGACCAACAAGTAGAGCCTATTAGTGAAACTGTGAACCAACAAGTAGAGCCCGTTGGTGAATCTGTGGACCAACATGTAGAGCCTGTTAGTGAATCTGTGAACCAACAAGTAGAGCCTGTTAGTGAATCTGTAAACCAACAGTAGAGCCTGTTAGTGAATCTGTAAACCAACAAGTAGAGCCTGTTAGTGAATCTGAGGACCAACAAGTAGAGCCTGTTAGTGAAACTGTGAACCAACAAGTAGAGCCCGTTGGTGAATCTGTGGACCAACATGTAGAGCCTGTTAGTGAATCTGTGGACCAACATGTAGAGCCTGTTAGTGAATCTGTGGACCAACAAGTAGAGCCTGTTAGTGAATCTGTGGACCAACAAGTAGAGCCTGTTAGGGAATCTGTGGACCTACAAATAAAGCCTGTTAGTGAATCTGTGGACCAACAATAGAGCCTGTTAGTGAATCTGTGGACCAACAAGTAGAGCCTGTTAGTGAATCTGTAAACCAACAAATAGAGCCTGTTAGTGAATCTGTAAACCAACAAGTAGAGCCTGTTAGTGAATCTGTGGACCAACAAGTAGAGCCTGTTAGTGAATCTGTAAACCAACAAGTAGAGCCTGTTAGTGAATCTGTGGACCAACAAGTAGAGCCTATTAGTGAAATGTAAACCAACAAGTAGAGCCTGTTAGTGAATCTGAGGACCAACAAGTAGAGCCTGTTAGTGAAACTGTGGACCAACAAGTAGAGCCTGTTAGTGAATCTGTGGACCAACAAGTAGAGCCTGTTAGTGAATCTGTGGACCAACAAGTAGAGCCCGTTAGTGAATCTGTAAACCTACAAATAGAGCCTGTTAGTGAATCTGTAAACCAACAAGTAGATCCTGTTAGTGAATCTGTGGACCAACAAGTAGAGCCTGTTAGTGAATCTGTGGACCAACAAGTAGAGCCTTTTAGTGCATCTGTGGACCAACAAGTAGAGCCTGTTACTGAATCTGTGGACCAACAAGTAGAGCCTGTTAGTGAATCTTTAAACGAACAAATAGAGCCTGTTACTGAATCTGTGGACCACCAAGTAGAGCCTGTTAGTGAATCTGTGAACCAACAAGTAGAGCCTGTTAGTGAATCTGTAAACCAACAGTAGAGCCTGTTAGTGAATCTGTAAACCAACAAGTAGAGCCTGTTAGTGAATCTGAGGACCAACAAGTAGAGCCTGTTAGTGAAACTGTGGACCAACAAGTAGAGCCTGTTGGTGAATCTGTGGACCAACATGTAGAGCCTGTTAGTGAATCTGTGGACCAACAAGTAGAGCCTGTTAGTGAATCTGTGGACCAACAAGTAGAGCCTGTTAGTGAATCTGTGGACCAACAAGTAGAGCCTGTTAGGGAATCTGTGGACCTACAAATAAAGCCTGTTAGTGAATCTGTGGACCAACAATAGAGCCTGTTAGTGAATCTGTGGACCAACAAGTAGAGCCTGTTAGTGAATCTGTAAACCAACAAGTAGAGCCTTTTAGTGAATCTGTGACCCAACAAGTAGAGCCTGTTAGTGAAACTGTGGACCAACAAGTAGAGCCTTTTAGTGAATCTGTGACCCAACAAGTAGAGCCTGTTAGTGAATCTGTGGACCAACAAGTAGGGCCTGTTAGTGAATCTGTGGACCAACAAGTAGAGCCTATTAGTGAATCTGTAAACCAACAAGTAGAGCCTGTTAGTGAATCTGTAAACCAACAAGTAGAGCCTGTTAGTGAATCTGAGGACCAACAAGTAGAGCCTGTTAGTGAAACTGTGGACCAACAAGTAGAGCCTGATAGTGAATCTGTGGACCAACAAGTAGAGCCTGTTGGTGAATCTGTGGACCAACAAGTAGAGCCTGATAGTGAATCTGTGGACCAACAAGTAGAGCCTGTTAGTGAATCTTTAAACCAACAAGTAGAGCCTCTTAGTGAATCTGTGGACCAACAAGTAGAGCCTGTTAGTGAATCTGTGGACCAACAAGTAGAGCCTGTTAGTGAATCTGTAAACCAACAAGTAGAGCCTCTTAGTGAATCTGTGGACCAACAAGTAGAGCCAGTTAGTGAATCTGTGGACCAACAAGTAGAGCCCGTTAGTGAATCTGTAAACCAACAAATAGAGCCTGTTAGTGAATCTGTGGACCAACAAGTAGGGCCTGTTAGTGAATCTGTGGACCAACAAGTAGAGCCTATTAGTGAATCTGTAAACCAACAAGTAGAGCCTGTTAGTGAATCTGTAAACCAACAAGTAGAGCCTGTTAGTGAATCTGAGGACCAACAAGTAGAGCCTGTTAGTGAAACTGTGGACCAACAAGTACAGCCTGTTGGTGAATCTGTGGACCAACATGTAGAGCCTGTTAGTGAATCTGTGGACCAACAAGTAGAGCCTGTTAGTGAATCTGTGGACCAACAAGTAGAGACTGTTAGTGAATCTGTGGACCAACAAATAGAGCCTGTTAGCGAATCTGTAAACCAACAAGTAGAGCCTATTAGTGAATCTGTGGACCAACAAGTAGGGCCCGTTAGTGAATCTGTGGACCAACAAGTAGAGCCTGTTAGTGAATCTGTGAACCAACAAGTAGAGCCTGTTAGTGAATCTGTGGACCAACAAGTAGGGCCTGTTAGTGAATCTGTGGACCAACAAGTAGAGCCTGTTGTGAATCTGTAAACCAACAAGTAGAGCCTGTTAGTGAATCTGTGAACCAACAAGTAGAGCCTGTTAGTGAATCTGTGGACCAACAAGTAGAGCCTCTTAGTGAATCTGTAAACCAACAAAATAGAGCCTGTTAGTGAATCTGTGGACCAACAAGTAGAGCCTATTAGTGAATCTGTAAACCAACAAGTAGAGCCTGTTAGTGATTCTGTAAACCAACAAGTAGAGCCTGTTAGTGAATCTGTGGACCAACAAGTAGAGCCTGTTAGTGAATCTGTGGACCAACAAGTAGAGCCTGTTAGTGAATCTGTAAACCAACAAGTAGAGCCTGTTAGTTAATCTGTGGACCAACAAGTAGAGCCCGTTAGTGAATCTGTAAAACAACAAATAGAGCCTGTTAGTGAATCTGTAAACCAACAAGTAGAGCCTGTTAGTGAATCTGTAAACCAACAAGTAGAGCCTGTTAGTGAATCTGTGGACCAACAAGTAGAGCCTGTTATTGAATCTGTGGACCAACAAGTAGAGCCTGTTAGTGAATCTTTAAACCAACAAGTAGAGCCTCTTAGTGAATCTGTGGACCAACAAGTAGAGCCTGTTAGTGAATCTGTGGACCAACAAGTAGAGCCTGTTAGTGAATCTGTATACCAACAAGTAGAGCCTGTTAGTGAATCTGTGGACCAACAAGTAGAGCCTGTTAGTGAATCTGTGGACCAACAAGTAGAGCCTTTTATTGAATCTGTAAACCAACAAATAGAGCCTGTTAGTGAATCTGTAAACCAACAAGTAGAGCCTGTTAGTGAATCTGTGGCCCAACAAGTAGAGCCTGTTGGTGAATCTGTAAACCAACAAGTAGAGCCTGTTAGTGAATTTGTGGACCAACCAGTAGAGCCTGTTGGTGAATCTGTAAACCAACAAGTAGGGCCTGTTAGTGAATCTGTGGACCAACAAGTAGAGCCTGTTAGTGAATCTGTGGACCAACAAGTGGAGCCTGTTAGTGAATCTGTAAACCAACAAGTAGGGACTGTTAGTGAATCTGTGGACCAACAAGTAGAGCCTGTTAGTGAATCTGTAAACCAACAAATAGAGCCTGTTAGTGAATCTGTAAACAAACAAGTAGAGCCTGTTAGTGAATCTGTGGACCAACAAGTAGAGCCTGTTAGTGAATCTGTGAACCATCAAGTAGAGCCTGTTAGTGAATCTGTGAGCCAACAAGTAGAGCCTGATGGTGAATCTGTGACCCAACAAGTAGAGACTGCTGGTGAATCTGTAAACAAACAAGTAGGGCCTGTAAGTGAATCTGTGGACCAACAAGTAGAGCCTGTTAGTGAATCTGTGAACCAACAAGTAGAGCCTGTTAGTGAATCTGTGGACCTACGAGTAGAGCCTGTTAGTGAATCTGTGGACAAACAAGTAGAGCCTGTTAGTGAATCTGTGAACCAACAAGTAGAGCCTGTTAGTGAATCTGTGAACCAACAAGTAGAGCCTGTTAGTGAATCTGTGGTCCTACGAGTAGAGCCTGTTAGTGAATCTGTGGACCAAAAAGTAGAGCCTGTTAGTGAATCTGTGGACCAACAAGAAGAGCCTGTTAGTGAATCTGTAAACCAACAAGTAGAGCCTGTTAATGAATCTGTGGACCAAAAAGTAGAGCCTGTTAGTGAATCTGTGGACCAACAAGTAGAGCCTGTTAGTGAATCTGTGGACCAACAAGAAGAGCCTGTTAGTGAATCTGTAAACCAACAAATAGAGCCTGTTAGTGAATCTGTAAACCAACAAATAGAGCCTGTTAGTGAATCTGTAAACCAACAAATAGGGCCTGTTAGTGAATTTGTGCACCAACAAGTAGAGCCTGTTAGTGAATCTGTGGACCAACAAGTAGAGCCTGTTAGTGAATCTGTAAACCAACAAATAGGGCCTGTTAGTGAATTTGTGCACCAACAAATAGAGCCTGTTAGTGAATCTGTGGACCAACAAGTAGAGCCTGTTATTGAATCTGTGGACCAACAAGAAGAGCCTGTTAGTGAATCTGTAAACCAACAAATAGAGCCTGTTAGTGAATCTGTAAACCAACAAGTAGAGCCTGTTAGTGAATCTGTAAACCAACAAATAGGGCCTGTTAGTGAATTTGTGCACCAACAAGTAGAGCCTGTTAGTGAATCTGTGGACCAACAAGTAGAGCCTGTTAGTGAATCTGTAAACCAACAAGTAGAGCCTGTTAGTGAATCTGTGGACCAACAAGTAGAGCCTATTAGTGAAATGTAAACCAACAAGTAGAGCCTGTTAGTGAATCTGAGGACCAACAAGTAGAGCCTGTTAGTGAAACTGTGGACCAACAAGTAGAGCCTGTTAGTGAATCTGTGGACCAACAAGTAGAGCCTGTTAGTGAATCTGTGGACCAACAAGTAGAGCCCGTTAGTGAATCTGTAAACCTACAAAGAGAGCCTGTTAGTGAATCTGTAAACCAACAAGTAGATCCTGTTAGTGAATCTGTGGACCAACAAGTAGAGCCTGTTAGTGAATCTGTGGACCAACAAGTAGAGCCTTTTAGTGCATCTGTGGACCAACAAGTAGAGCCTGTTACTGAATCTGTGGACCAACAAGTAGAGCCTGTTAGTGAATCTTTAAACGAACAAATAGAGCCTGTTAGTGAATCTGAGGACCAACATGTAGAGCCTGTTAGTGAATCTGTGAACCACCAAGTAGAGCCTGTTAGTGAATCTGTGAACCAACAAGTAGAGCCTGTTAGTGAATCTGTAAACCAACAGTAGAGCCTGTTAGTGAATCTGTAAACCAACAAGTAGAGCCTGTTAGTGAATCTGAGGACCAACAAGTAGAGCCTGTTAGTGAAACTGTGGACCAACAAGTAGAGCCTGTTGGTGAATCTGTGGACCAACATGTAGAGCCTGTTAGTGAATCTGTGGACCAACAAGTAGAGCCTGTTAGTGAATCTGTGGACCAACAAGTAGAACCTGTTAGTGAATCTGTGGACCAACAAGTAGAGCCTGTTAGGGAATCTGTGGACCTACAAATAAAGCCTGTTAGTGAATCTGTGGACCAACAATAGAGCCTGTTAGTGAATCTGTGGACCAACAAGTAGAGCCTGTTAGTGAATCTGTAAACCAACAAGTAGAGCCTTTTAGTGAATCTGTGACCCAACAAGTAGAGCCTGTTAGTGAAACTGTGGACCAACAAGTAGAGCCTTTTAGTGAATCTGTGACCCAACAAGTAGAGCCTGTTAGTGAATCTGTGGACCAACAAGTAGGGCCTGTTAGTGAATCTGTGGACCAACAAGTAGAGCCTATTAGTGAATCTGTAAACCAACAAGTAGAGCCTGATAGTGAATCTGTAAACCAACAAGTAGAGCCTGTTAGTGAATCTGAGGACCAACAAGTAGAGCCTGTTAGTGAAACTGTGGACCAACAAGTAGAGCCTGATAGTGAATCTGTGGACCAACAAGTAGAGCCTGTTGGTGAATCTGTGGACCAACAAGTAGAGCCTGATAGTGAATCTGTGGACCAACAAGTAGAGCCTGTTAGTGAATCTTTAAACCAACAAGTAGAGCCTCTTAGTGAATCTGTGGACCAACAAGTAGAGCCTGTTAGTGAATCTGTGGACCAACAAGTAGAGCCTGTTAGTGAATCTGTAAACCAACAAGTAGAGCCTCTTAGTGAATCTGTGGACCAACAAGTAGAGCCAGTTAGTGAATCTGTGGACCAACAAGTAGAGCCCGTTAGTGAATCTGTAAACCAACAAATAGAGCCTGTTAGTGAATCTGTGGACCAACAAGTAGGGCCTGTTAGTGAATCTGTGGACCAACAAGTAGAGCCTATTAGTGAATCTGTAAACCAACAAGTAGAGCCTGTTAGTGAATCTGTAAACCAACAAGTAGAGCCTGTTAGTGAATCTGAGGACCAACAAGTAGAGCCTGTTAGTGAAACTGTGGACCAACAAGTACAGCCTGTTGGTGAATCTGTGGACCAACATGTAGAGCCTGTTAGTGAATCTGTGGACCAACAAGTAGAGCCTGTTAGTGAATCTGTGGACCAACAAGTAGAGACTGTTAGTGAATCTGTGGACCAACAAATAGAGCCTGTTAGCGAATCTGTAAACCAACAAGTAGAGCCTATTAGTGAATCTGTGGACCAACAAGTAGGGCCCGTTAGTGAATCTGTGGACCAACAAGTAGAGCCTGTTAGTGAATCTGTGAACCAACAAGTAGAGCCTGTTAGTGAATCTGTGGACCAACAAGTAGGGCCTGTTAGTGAATCTGTGGACCAACAAGTAGAGCCTGTTGTGAATCTGTAAACCAACAAGTAGAGCCTGTTAGTGAATCTGTGAACCAACAAGTAGAGCCTGTTAGTGAATCTGTGGACCAACAAGTAGAGCCTCTTAGTGAATCTGTAAACCAACAAAATAGAGCCTGTTAGTGAATCTGTGGACCAACAAGTAGAGCCTATTAGTGAATCTGTAAACCAACAAGTAGAGCCTGTTAGTGATTCTGTAAACCAACAAGTAGAGCCTGTTAGTGAATCTGTGGACCAACAAGTAGAGCCTGTTAGTGAATCTGTGGACCAACAAGTAGAGCCTGTTAGTGAATCTGTAAACCAACAAGTAGAGCCTGTTAGTTAATCTGTGGACCAACAAGTAGAGCCCGTTAGTGAATCTGTAAAACAACAAATAGAGCCTGTTAGTGAATCTGTAAACCAACAAGTAGAGCCTGTTAGTGAATCTGTAAACCAACAAGTAGAGCCTGTTAGTGAATCTGTGGACCAACAAGTAGAGCCTGTTATTGAATCTGTGGACCAACAAGTAGAGCCTGTTAGTGAATCTTTAAACCAACAAGTAGAGCCTCTTAGTGAATCTGTGGACCAACAAGTAGAGCCTGTTAGTGAATCTGTGGACCAACAAGTAGAGCCTGTTAGTGAATCTGTAAACCAACAAGTAGAGCCTCTTAGTGAATCTGTGGACCAACAAGTAGAGCCAGTTAGTGAATCTGTGGACCAACAAGTAGAGCCCGTTAGTGAATCTGTAAACCAACAAATAGAGCCTGTTAGTGAATCTGTATACCAACAAGTAGAGCCTGTTAGTGAATCTGTGGACCAACAAGTAGAGCCTGTTAGTGAATCTGTGGACCAACAAGTAGAGCCTTTTATTGAATCTGTAAACCAACAAATAGAGCCTGTTAGTGAATCTGTAAACCAACAAGTAGAGCCTGTTAGTGAATCTGTGGCCCAACAAGTAGAGCCTGTTGGTGAATCTGTAAACCAACAAGTAGAGCCTGTTAGTGAATCTGTGGACCAACCAGTAGAGCCTGTTGGTGAATCTGTAAACCAACAAGTAGGGCCTGTTAGTGAATCTGTGGACCAACAAGTAGAGCCTGTTAGTGAATCTGTGGACCAACAAGTGGAGCCTGTTAGTGAATCTGTAAACCAACAAGTAGGGACTGTTAGTGAATCTGTGGACCAACAAGTAGAGCCTGTTAGTGAATCTGTAAACCAACAAATAGAGCCTGTTAGTGAATCTGTAAACAAACAAGTAGAGCCTGTTAGTGAATCTGTGGACCAACAAGTAGAGCCTGTTAGTGAATCTGTGAACCATCAAGTAGAGCCTGTTAGTGAATCTGTGAGCCAACAAGTAGAGCCTGTTGGTGAATCTGTGACCCAACAAGTAGAGACTGTTGGTGAATCTGTAAACAAACAAGTAGGGCCTGTAAGTGAATCTGTGGACCAACAAGTAGAGCCTGTTAGTGAATCTGTGAACCAACAAGTAGAGCCTGTTAGTGAATCTGTGGACCTACGAGTAGAGCCTGTTAGTGAATCTGTGGACAAACAAGTAGAGCCTGTTAGTGAATCTGTGAACCAACAAGTAGAGCCTGTTAGTGAATCTGTGAACCAACAAGTAGAGCCTGTTAGTGAATCTGTGGTCCTACGAGTAGAGCCTGTTAGTGAATCTGTGGACCAAAAAGTAGAGCCTGTTAGTGAATCTGTGGACCAACAAGAAGAGCCTGTTAGTGAATCTGTAAACCAACAAGTAGAGCCTGTTAATGAATCTGTGGACCAAAAAGTAGAGCCTGTTAGTGAATCTGTGGACCAACAAGTAGAGCCTGTTAGTGAATCTGTGGACCAACAAGAAGAGCCTGTTAGTGAATCTGTAAACCAACAAATAGAGCCTGTTAGTGAATCTGTAAACCAACAAGTAGAGCCTGTTAGTGAATCTGTAAACCAACAAATAGGGCCTGTTAGTGAATTTGTGCACCAACAAGTAGAGCCTGTTAGTGAATCTGTGGACCAACAAGTAGAGCCTGTTAGTGAATCTGTAAACCAACAAATAGGGCCTGTTAGTGAATTTGTGCACCAACAAATAGAGCCTGTTAGTGAATCTGTGGACCAACAAGTAGAGCCTGTTATTGAATCTGTGGACCAACAAGAAGAGCCTGTTAGTGAATCTGTAAACCAACAAGTAGAGCCTGTTAGTGAATTTGTGCACCAACAAGTAGAGCCTGTGAGTGAATCTGTGGACCAACAAGTAGAGCCTGTTAGTGAATCTGTGGACCAACCAGTAGAGCCTGTTAGTGAATCTGTAAACCTACAAGTAGAGCCTGTTAGTGAATCTGTAAACCTACAAGTAGAGCCTGTTAGTGAATCTGTAAACCAACAAATAGAGCCTGTTAGTGAATCTGTGGACCAACAAGTAGAGCCTGTTGGTGAATCTGCAAACAAACAAGTAGGGCCTGTTAGTGAATCTGTGGACCAACAAGTAGAGCCCGTTAGTGAATCTGTAAAACAACATGTAGAGCCTGTTAGTGAATCTGTGGACCAACAGTAGAGCCTGTTAGTGAATCTGTAAACCAACAAATTGAGCCTGTTAGTGAATCTGTAAACCAACAAGTAGAGCCTGTTAGTGAATCTGTGGACCTAAAAATAAAGGCTGTTAGTGAATCTGTAAACCAACAAGTAGAGCCTGTTAGTGAATCTGTGGACCAACAAGTAGAGACTGTTAGTGAATCTGTGGACCAACAAGTAGAGCCTGTTAGTGAATCTGTGGACCAACAAGTAGAGCCTGTTACTGAATCTGTGGACCAACAAGTAGAGCCTGTTAGTGAATATGTGGACCAACAAGTAGAGCCTGTTAGTGAATCTGTGGACCAACAAATAGAGCCTGTTAGTGAATCTGTGGACCTACAAATAAAGCCTGTTAGTGAATCTGAGAACCAACAAGTAGAGCCTGTTAGTGAATCTGTAAACCAACAAGTAGAGCCTGTTAGTGAATCTGTAAACCAACAAGTAGAGCCTGTTAGTGAATCTGTGGACCAACAAGTAAAGCCTGTTAGTGAATCTGTGGACCAACAAGTAGAGCCTGTTAGTGAATCTGTAAACCAACAAGTAGAGCCTGTTAGTGAATCTGTAAACCAACAAGTAGAGCATTTTAGTGAATCTGTGGACCAACAAGTAGGGCCTGTTAGTGAATCTGTGGACCAACAAGTAGAGCCTATTAGTGAATCTGTAAACCAACACGTAGAGCCTGTAAGTGAATCTGAGGACCAACAAGTAGAGCCTGTTAGTGAAACTGTGGACCAACAAGTAGAGCCTGTTGGTGAATCTGTGGACCAACAAGTAGAGCCTGTTAGTGAATCTGTGGACCCACAAGTAGAGCCTGTTAGTGAATCTTTGGACCAACAAGTAGAGCCTGTTAGTGAATCTGTGGACCAACAAATAAAAGCCTGTTAGTGAATCTGTAAACCAACAAGTAGAGCCTGTTAGTGAATCTGTAAACCAACAAGTAGAGCCTGTTAGTGAATCTGTGGACCAACACAAAGGGCCTGTTAGTGAATCTGTGGACCAACAAGTAGAGCCTGTTAGTGAATCTGTAAACCAACAGTAGAGCCTGTTAGTGAATCGGTGGACCAACAAGTAGAGCCTGTTAGTGAATCTGTGAACCAACAAGTAGAGCCTGTTAGTGAATCTGTGGACCAACAAGTAGAGCCTGTTACTGAATCTGTGGACCAACAAGTAGAACCTGTTAGTGAATCTGTAAACCAACAAGTAGAGCCTGTTAGTGAATCTGTGAACCAACAAGTAGAGCCTGTTAGTGAATCTGTGGACCAACAAGTAGAGCCTGTTAGTGAATCTGTAAACCAACAAGTAGAGCCTATTAGTGAATCTGTGGACCAACAAGTAGAGCCTGTTAGTGAATCTGTGGACCAACAAGTAGAGCCTGTTTGTGAATCTGTGGACCAACAGTAGAGCCTGTTTGTGAATCTGTGGACCAACAAGTAGAGCCTGTTGTGAATCTGTAAACCAACATGTAGAGCCTATTAGTGAATCTGTGAACCAACAAGTAGAGCCTGTTAGTGAATCTGTGGACCAACAAGTAGAGCCTGTTAGTGAATCTGTGGACCAACAAGTAGAGCCCGTTAGTGAATCTGTAAACCAACAAATAGAGCCTGTTAGTGAATCTGTAAACCAACAAGTAGATCCTGTTAGTGAATCTGTGGACCAACAAGTAGAGCCTGTTAGTGAATCTGTGGACCAACAAGTAGAGCCTTTTAGTGCATCTGTGGACCAACAAGTAGAGCCTGTTACTGAATCTGTGGACCAACAAGTAGAGCCTGTTAGTGAATCTGTGAACCAACAAGTAGAGCCTGTTAGTGAATCTGTGGACCAACAAGTAGAGCCTGTTTGTGAATCTGTGGACCAACAAGTAGAGCCTGTTGTGAATCTGTAAACCAACAAGTAGAGCCTATTAGTGAATCTGTGAACCAACAAGTAGAGCCTGTTAGTGAATCTGTGGACCAACCAGTAGAGCCTGTTAGTGAATCTGTGGACCAAAAAGTAGAGCCCGTTAGTGAATCTGTAAACCTACAAATAGAGCCTGTTAGTGAATCTGTAAACCAACAAATAGATCCTGTTAGTGAATCTGTGGACCAACAAGTAGAGCCTGTTAGTGAATCTGTGGACCAACAAGTAGAGCCTCTTGGTGCATCTGTGGACCAACAAGTAGAGCCTGTTACTGAATCTGTGGACCAACAAGTAGAGCCTGTTAGTGAATCTTTAAACGAACAAATAGAGCCTGTTAGTGAATCTGTAAACCAACAAGTAGAGCCTGTTAATGAATCTGTGGACCAACAAGTAGAGCCTGTTAGTGAATCTGTAAACCAACAAGTAGAGCCTGTTATTGAATCTGTGGACCAACAAGTAGAGCCTGTTGGTGAATCTGTAAACCAACAAGTAGGGCCTGTTAGTGAATCTGTGGACCAACAAGTAGGGCCTGTTAGTGAATCTGTGAACCAACAAGTAGAGCCTGTTAGTGAATCTGTGGACCAACAAGTAGAGCCTGTTAGTGAATCTGTGGACAAACAAGTAGCGCCTGTTAGTGAATCTGTGGACCAACAAGTAGAGCCTGTTAGTGAATCTGTAAATCAACAAATAGAGACTTTTAGTGAATCTGTAAACCAACAAGTAGAGCCTGTTAGTGAATCTGTGGACCAACAAGTAGAGCCTGTTAGTGAATCTGTAAACCTACAAGTAGAGCCTGTTAGTGAATCTGTGGACCAACAAGTAGAGCCTGTTAGTGAATCTGTGGACCAAAAAGTAGAGCCTGTTAGGGAATCTGTGGACCTACAAATAAAGCCTGTTAGTTAATCTGTGGACCAACAATAGAGCCTGTTAGTGAATCTTTGGACCAACAATAGAGCCTGTTAGTGAATCTGTAAACCAACAAGTAGAGCCTGTTAGTGAATCTGTGGACCAACAAGTAGAGCCTATTAGTGAATCTGTGGACCAACAAATAGAGCCTGTTAGTGAATCTGTAAACCAACAAGTAGAGCCTGTTAGTGAATCTGTGAACCAACAAGTAGAGCCTGTTAGTGAATCTGTGAACCATCAAGTAGAGCCTGTTAGTGAATCTGTGAACCAACAAGTAGAGCCTGTTAGTGAATCTGTAAACCAACAGTAGAGCCTGTTAGTGAATCTGTAAACCAACAAGTAGAGCCTGTTAGTGAATCTGAGGACCAACAAGTAGAGCCTGTTAGTGAAACTGTGGACCAACAAGTAGAGCCTGTTGGTGAATCTGTGGACCAACATGTAGAGCCTGTTAGTGAATCTATGGACCAACAAGTAGAGCCTGTTAGTGAATCTGTGGACCAACAAGTAGAGCCTGTTAGTGAATCTGTGGACCAACAAGTAGAGCCTGTTAGGGAATCTGTGGACCTACAAATAAAGCCTGTTAGTGAATCTGTGGACCAACAATAGAGCCTGTTAGTGAATCTGTGGACCAACAAGTAGAGCCTGTTAGTGAATCTGTAAACCAACAAATAGAGCCTGTTAGTGAATCTGTATACCAACAAGTAGAGCCTGTTAGTGAATCTGTGGACCAACAAGTAGAGCCTGTTAGTGAATCTGTAAACCAACAAGTAGAGCCTGTTAGTGAATCTGTGGACCAACAAGTAGAGCCTATTAGTGAAATGAAAACCAACAAGTAGAGCCTGTTAGTGAATCTGAGGACCAACAAGTAGAGCCTGTTAGTGAAACTGTGGACCAACAAGTAGAGCCTGTTGGTGAATCTGTGGACCAACAAGTAGAGCCTGTTAGTGAATCTGTGGACCAACAAGTAGAGCCTGTTAGTGAATCTGTGGACCAACAAGTAGAGCCTCTTAGTGAATCTGTGGACCAACAGGTAGAGCCTGTTAGTAAATCTGTAAACCAACAAGTAGAGCCTTTTAGTGAATCTGTGACCCAACAAGTAGAGCCTGTTAGTGAATCTGTGGACCAACAAGTAGGGCCTGTTAGTGAATCTGTGGACCAACAAGTAGAGCCTATTAGTGAATCTGTAAACCAAAAAGTAGAGCCTGTTAGTGAATCTGTAAACCAACAAGTAGAGCCTGTTAGTGAATCTGAGGACCAACAAGTAGAGCCTGTTAGTGAAACTGTGGACCAACAAGTAGAGCCTGATAGTGAATCTGTGGACCAACAAGTAGAGCCTGTTGGTGAATCTGTGGACCAACAAGTAGAGCCTGATAGTGAATCTGTGGACCAACAAGTAGAGCCTGATAGTGAATCTATGGACCGACAAGTAGAGCCTGTTGGTGAATCTGTGGACCGACAAGTAGAGCCTGATAGTGAATCTGTGGACCAACATGTAGAGCCTGATAGTGAATCTGTGGACCGACAAGTAGAGCCTGTTGGTGAATCTGTGGACCAACATGTAGAGCCTGTTAGTGAATCTGTGGACCAACAAGTAGAGCCTGTTAGTGAATCTGTGGACCAACAAGTAGAGCCTGTTAGTGAATCTGTGGACCAACAAATAGAGCCTATTAGTGAATCTGTAAACCAACAAGTAGAGCCTGTTAGTGAATCTGAGGACCAACAAGTAGAGCCTGTTAGTGAAACTGAGGACCAACAAGTAGAGCCTGTTGGTGAATCTGTGGACCAACAAGTCGAGCCTGTTAGTGAATCTGTGGACCAACAAGTAGAGCCTGTTAGTGAATCTGTGGACCAACAAGTAGAGCCTGTTAGTGAATCTGTGGACCAACAGGTAGAGCCTGTTAGTAAATCTGTAAACCAACAAGTAGAGACTTTTAGTGAATTTGTGACCCAACAAGTAGAGCCTGTTAGTGAATCTGTGGACCAACAAGTAGGGACTGTTAGTGAATCTGTGGACCAACAAGTAGAGCCTATTAGTGAATCTGTAAACCAACAAGTAGAGCCAGTTAGTGAATCTGTAAACCAACAAGTAGAGCCTGTTAGTGAATCTGAGGACCAACAAGTAGAGCCTGTTAGTGAAACTGTGGACCAACAAGTAGAGCCTGTTGGTGAATTTGTGGACCAACATGTAGAGCCTGTTAGTGAATCTGTGGACCAACAAGTAGAGCCTGTTAGTGAATCTGTGGACCAACAAGTAGAGACTGTTAGTGAATCTGTGGACCAACAAATAGAGCCTGTTAGCGAATCTGTAAACCAACAAGTAGAGCCTATTAGTGAATCTGTGGACCAACAAGTAGGGCCCGTTAGTGAATCTGTGGACCAACAAGTAGAGCCTGTTAGTGAATCTGTGAACCAACAAGTAGAGCCTGTTAGTGAATCTGTGGACCAACAAGTAGGGCCTGTTAGTGAATCTGTGGACCAACAAGTAGAGCCTGTTGTGAATCTGTAAACCAACAAGTAGAGCCTGTTAGTGAATCTGTGAACCAACAAGTAGAGCCTGTTAGTGAATCTGTGGACCAACAAGTAGAGCCTCTTAGTGAATCTGTAAACCAACAAATAGAGCCGGTTAGTGAATCTGTGGACCAACAAGTAGAGCCTATTAGTGAATCTGTAAACCAACAAGTAGAGCCTGTTAGTGAATCTGTAAACCAACAAGTAGATCCTGTTAGTGAATCTGTGGACCAACAAGTAGAGCCTGTTAGTGAATCTGTGGACCAACAAGTAGAGCCTGTTAGTGAATCTGTAAACCAACAAGTAGAGCCTGTTAGTGAATCTGTGGACCAACAAGTAGAGCCCGTTAGTGAATCTGTAAAACAACAAATAGAGCCTGTTAGTGAATCTGTAAACCAACAAGTAAAGCCTGTTAGTGAATCTGTAAACCAACAAGTAGAGCCTGTTAGTGAATCTGTGGACCAACAAGTAGAGCCTGTTATTGAATCTGTGGACCAACAAGTAGAGCCTTTTATTGAATCTGTAAACCAACAAGTAGAGCCTCTTAGTGAATCTGTGGACCAACAAGTAGAGCCTGTTAGTGAATCTGTGGACCAACAAGTAGAGCCTGTTAGTGAATCTGTAAACCAACAAGTAGAGCCTCTTAGTGAATCTGTGGACCAACAAGTAGAGCCAGTTAGTGAATCTGTGGACCAACAAGTAGAGCCCGTTAGTGAATCTGTAAACCAACAAATAGAGCCTGTTAGTGAATCTGTAAACCAACAAGTAGATCCTGTTAGTGAATCTGTGGACCAACAAGTAGAGCCTGTTAGTGAATCTGTGGACCAACAAGTAGAGCCTTTTAGTGCATCTGTGGACCAACAAGTAGAGCCTGTTAGTGAATCTGTAAACCAACAAGTAGAGCCTGTTAGTGTATCTGTGGACCAACAAGTAGAGCCTGTTAGTGAATCTTTAAACGAACAAATAGAGCCTGTTAGTGAATCTGTAAACCAACAAGTAGAGCCTGTTAATGAATCTGTGGACCAACAAGTAGAGCCTGTTAGTGAATCTGTAAACCAACAAGTAGAGCCTGTTAGTGAATCTGTGGACCAACAAGTAGAGCCTGTTGGTGAATCTGTAAACCAACAAGTAGGGCCTGTTAGTGAATCTGTGGACCAACAAGTAGGGCCTGTTAGTGAATCTGTGAACCAACAAGTAGAGCCTGTTAGTGAATCTGTGGACCAACAAGTAGAGCCTGTTCGTGAATCTGTGGACCAACAAGTAGAGCCTGTTAGTGAATCTGTAAACCAACAAATAGAGACTTTTAGTGAATCTGTAAACCAACAAGTAGAGCCTGTTAGTGAATCTGTGGACCAACAAGTAGAGCCTGTTAGTGAATCTGTAAACCTACAAGTAGAGCCTGTTAGTGAATCTGTGGACCAACAAGTAGAGCCTGTTAGTGAATCTGTGGACCAAAAAGTAGAGCCTGTTAGGGAATCTGTGGACCTACAAATAAAGCCTGTTAGTGAATCTGTGGACCAACAATAGAGCCTGTTAGTGAATCTGTGGACCAACAATAGAGCCTGTTAGTGAATCTGTAAACCAACAAGTAGAGCCTGTTAGTGAATCTGTGGACCAACAAGTAGAGCCTATTATTGAATCTGTGGACCAACAAATAGAGCCTGTTAGTGAATCTGTGGACCAACAATAGAGCCTGTTAGTGAATCTGTAAACCAACAAGTAGAGCCTGTTAGTGAATCTGTAAACCAACAAGTAGAGCCTGTTAGTGAATCTGAGGACCAACAAGTAGAGCCTGTTAGTGAAACTGTGGACCAACAAGTAGAGCCTGTTGGTGAATCTAAGGACCAACATGTAGAGCCTGTTAGTGAATCTGTGGACCAACAAGTAGAGCCTGTTAGTGAATCTGTGGACCAACAAGTAGAGACTGTTAGTGAATCTGTGGACCAACAAATAGAGCCTGTTAGCGAATCTGTAAACCAACAAGTAGAGCCTATTAGTGAATCTGTGGACCAACAAGTAGGGCCCGTTAGTGAATCTGTGGACCAACAAGTAGAGCCTGTTAGTGAATCTGTGAACCAACAAGTAGAGCCTGTTAGTGAATCTGTGGACCAACAAGTAGGGCCTGTTAGTGAATCTGTGGACCAACAAGTAGAGCCTGTTGTGAATCTGTAAACCAACAAGTAGAGCCTGTTAGTGAATCTGTGAACCAACAAGTAGAGCCTGTTAGTGAATCTGTGGACCAACAAGTAGAGCCTCTTAGTGAATCTGTAAACCAACAAATAGAGCCTGTTAGTGAATCTGTGGACCAACAAGTAGAGCCTATTAGTGAATCTGTAAACCAACAAGTAGAGTCTTTTAGTGAATCTGTAAACCAACAAGTAGAGCCTGTTAGTGAATCTGTAAACCAACAAGTAGAGCCTGTTAGTGAATCTGTGGACCAACAGGTAGAGCCCGTTAGTGAATCTGTAAAACAACAAATAGAGCCTGTTAGTGAATCTGTAAACCAACAAGTAGAGCCTGTTAGTGAATCTGTAAACCAACAAGTAGAGCCTGTTAGTGAATCTGTGGACCAACAAGTAGAGCCTCTTTTTGAATCTGTGGACCAACAAGTAGAGACTTTTATTGAATCTGTAAACCAACAAGTAGAGCCTCTTAGTGAATCTGTGGACCAACAAGTAGAGCCTGTTAGTGAATCTGTGGACCAACAAGTAGAGCCTGTTAGTGAATCTGTAAACCAACAAGTAGAGCCTGTTAGTGAATCTGTGGACCAACAAGTAGAGCCCGTTAGTGAATCTGTAAAACAACAAATAGAGCCTGTTAGTGAATCTGTAAACCAACAAGTAGAGCCTGTTAGTGAATCTGTGGACCAACAAGTAGAGCCTGTTAGTGAATCTGTGGACCAACAAGTAGAGCCTGTTAGTGAATCTGTAAACCAACAAGTAGAGCCTGTTAGTGAATCTGTGGACCAACAAGTAGAGCCTGTTAGTGAATCTGTAAACCAACAAGTAGAGCCTGTTAGTGAATCTGTGGACCAACAAGTAGAGCCTTTTATTGAATCTGTAAACCAACAAGTAGAGCCTCTTAGTGAATCTGTGGACCAACAAGTAGAGCCTGTTAGTGAATCTGTGGACCAACAAGTAGAGCCTGTTAGTAAATCTGTAAACCAACAAGTAGAGCCTGTTAGTGAATCTGTGGACCAACAAGTAGAGACTGTTAGTGAATCTGTGGACCAACAAGTAGAGCCTGTTAGTGAATCTGTGGACCAACAAGTAGAGCCTGTTAGTGAATCTGTAAACCAACAAGTAGAGCCTCTTAGTGAATCTGTGGACCAACAAGTAGAGCCTGTTAGTGAATCTGTGGACCAACAAGTAGAGCCTGTTAGTGAATCTGTAAACCAACAAGTAGAGCCTGTTAGTGAATCTGTGGACCAACAAGTAGAGCCTGTTAGTGAATCTGTAAACCAACAAGTAGAGCCTGTTAGTGAATCTGTGGACCAACAAGTAGAGCCTGTTAGTGAATCTGTGGACCAACAAGTAGAGCCTGTTAGTGAATCTGTAAACCAACAAGTAGAGCCTGTTAGTGAATCTGTAAACCAACAAGTAGAGCCCGTTAGTGAATCTGTAAACCAACAAATAGAGCCTGTTAGTGAATCTGTGGACCAACAAGTAGAGCCCGTTAGTGAATCTGTAAACCAACAAATAGAGCCCGTTAGTGAATCTGTGGACCAACAAGTAGAGCCTGTTAGTGAATCTGTAAACCAACAAATAGAGCCTGTTAGTGAATCTGTGGACCAACAAGTAGAGCCTGTTAGTGAATCTGTAAACCAACAAGTAGAGCCTGTTAGTGAATCTGTGGACCAACAAGTAGAGCCCGTTAGTGAATCTGTAAACCAACAAATAGAGCCTGTTAGTGAATCTGTGGACCAACAAGTAGAGCCCGTTAGTGAATCTGTAAACCAACAAATAGAGCCCGTTAGTGAATCTGTGGACCAACAAGTAGAGCCCGTTAGTGAATCTGTAAACCAACAAATAGAGCCTGTTAGTGAATCTGTGGACCAACAAGTAGAGCCTGTTAGTGAATCTGTAAACCAACAAGTAGAGCCTGTTAGTGAATCTGTAAACCAACAAATAGAGCCTGTTAGTGAATCTGTGGACCAACAAGTAGAGCCCGTTAGTGAATCTGTAAACCAACAAATAGAGCCCGTTAGTGAATCTGTAAAACAACAAATAGAGCCTGTTAGTGAATCTGTAAACCAACAAGTAGAGCCTGTTAGTGAATCTGTAAACCAACAAGTAGAGCCTGTTAGTGAATCTGTAAACCAACAAGTAGAGCCTGTTAGTGAATCTGTGGACCAACAAGTAGAGCCTGTTAGTGAATCTGTGGACCAACAAGTAGAGCCTTTTATTGAATCTGTAAACCAACAAATAGAGCCTGTTAGTGAATCTGTAAACCAACAAGTAGAGCCTGTTAGTGAATCTGTGGACCAACAAATAGAGCCTGTTGGTGAATCTGTAAACCAACAAGTAGGGCCTGTTAGTGAATCTGTGGACCAACAAGTAGAGCCTGTTAGTGAATCTGTGGACCAACAAGTGGAGCCTGTTAGTGAATCTGTAAACCAACAAGTAGGGACTGTTAGTGAATCTGTGGACCAACAAGTAGAGCCTGTTAGTGAATCTGTAAACCAACAAATAGAGCCTGTTAGTGAATCTGTAAACAAACAAGTAGAGCCTGTTAGTGAAACTGTGGACCAACAAGTAGAGCCTGTTAGTGAATCTGTGAACCAACAAGTAGAGCCTGTTAGTGAATCTGTGAGCCAACAAGTAGAGCCTGTTGGTGAATCTGTGACCCAACAAGTAGAGACTGTTGGTGAATCTGTAAACAAACAAGTAGGGCCTGTAAGTGAATCTGTGGACCAACAAGTAGAGCCTGTTAGTGAATCTGTGAGACAAACAAGTAGAGCCTGTTAGTGAATCTGTGGACCTACGAGTAGAGCCTGTTAGTGAATCTGTGGACAAACAAGTAGAGCCAGTTAATGAATCTGTGAACCAACAAGTAGAGCCTGTTAGTGAATCTGTGAACCAACAAGTAGAGCCTGTTAGTGAATCTGTGGACCTACGAGTAGAGCCTGTTAGTGAATCTGTGGACCAAAAAGTAGAGCCTGTTAGTGAATCTGTGGACCAACAAGAAGAGCCTGTTAGTGTATCTGTGGACCAACAAGTAGAGCCTGTTAGTGAATCTTTAAACGAACAAATAGAGCCTGTTAGTGAATCTGTAAACCAACAAGTAGAGCCTGTTAGTGAATCTGTGGACCAACAAAAAGAGCCTGTTAGTGAATCTGTAAACCAACAAATAGAGCCTGTTAGTGAATCTGTAAACCAACAAGTAGAGCCTGTTAGTGAATCTGTAAACCAACAAATAGGGCCTGTTAGTGAATTTGTGCACCAACAAGTAGAGCCTGTTAGTGAATCTGTGGACCAACAAGTAGAGCCTGTTAGTGAATCTGTAAACCAACAAATAGGGCCTGTTAGTGAATTTGTGCACCAACAAATAGAGCCTGTTAGTGAATCTGTGGACCAACAAGTAGAGCCTGTTGGTGAATCTGCAAACAAACAAGTAGGGCCTGTTAGTGAATCTGTGGACAAACAAGTAGAGCCTGTTAGTGAATCTGTGGACCAACATGTAGAGCCTGTTAGTGAATCTGTGGACCAACAGTAGAGCCTGTTAGTGAATCTGTGGACCAACCAGTAGAGCCTGTTAGTGAATCTGTAAACCTACAAGTAGAGCCTGTTAGTGAATCTGTAAACCTACAAGTAGAGCCTGTTAGTGAATCTGTAAACCAACAAATAGAGCCTGTTAGTGAATCTGTGGACCAACAAGTAGAGCCAGTTGGTGAATCTGCAAACAAACAAGTAGGGCCTGTTAGTGAATCTGTGGACCAACAAGTAGAGCCTGTTAGTGAATCTGTGGACCAACATGTAGAGCCTGTTAGTGAATCTGTGGACCAACAGTAGAGCCTGTTAGTGAATCTGTAAACCAACAAATTGAGCCTGTTAGTGAATCTGTAAACCAACAAGTAGAGCCTGTTAGTGAATCTGTGGACCTAAAAATAAAGGCTGTTAGTGAATCTGTAAACCAACAAGTAGAGCCTGTTAGTGAATCTGTAAACCTACAAGTAGAGCCTGTTAGTGAATCTGTAAACCTACAAGTAGTGCTTGTTAGTGAATCTGTAAACCAACAAGTAGAGCCTGTTAGTGAATCTGTGGACCAACCAGTAGAGCCTCTTAGTGAATCTGTAAACCTACAAGTAGAGCCTGTTAGTGAATCTGTAAACCTACAAGTAGTGCTTGTTAGTGAATCTGTAAACCAACAAGTAGAGCCTGTTAGTGAATCTGTGGACCAACAAGTAGAGCCTGTTGGTGAATCTGCAAACAAACAAGTAGGGCCTGTTAGTGAATCTGTGGACCAACAAGTAGAGCCTGTTAGTGAATCTGTGGACCAACATGTAGAGCCTGTTAGTGAATCTGTGGACCAACAGTAGAGCCTGTTAGTGAATCTGTAAAACAACAAATTGAGCCTGTTAGTGAATCTGTAAACCAACAAGTAGAGCCTGTTAGTGAATCTGTGGACCTACAAATAAAGGCTGTTAGTGAATCTGTAAACCAACAAGTAGAGCCTGTTAGTGAATCTGTGGACCAACAAGTAGAGCCTGTTGGTGAATCTGCAAACAAACAAGTAGGGCCTGTTAGTGAATCTGTGGACAAACAAGTAGAGCCTGTTAGTGAATCTGTGGACCAACATGTAGAGCCTGTTAGTGAATCTGTGGACCAACAGTAGAGCCTGTTAGTGAATCTGTAAACCAACAAATTGAGCCTGTTAGTGAATCTGTAAACCAACAAGTAGAGCCTGTTAGTGAATCTGTGGACCAAAAAGTAGAGCCTGTTGGTGAATCTGCAAACAAACAAGTAGGGCCTGTTAGTGAATCTGTGGACCAACAAGTAGAGCCTGTTAGTGAATCTGTGGACCAACATGTAGAGCCTGTTAGTGAATCTGTAAACCAACAAGTAGAGCCTGTTAGTGAATCTGTGGACCAAAAAGTAGAGCCTGTTAGTGAATCTGTAAACCAACAAGTAGGGCCTGTTGGTGAATCTGTAAACCAACAAGTAGAGCCTGTTAGTGAATCTGTGGACCTACGAGTAGAGCCTGTTAGTGAATCTGTGGACCAAAAAGTGGAGCCTGTTAGTGAATCTGTGGACCAACAAGTAGAGCCTGTTAGTGAATCTGTAAACCAACAAGTAGAGCCTGTTAGTGAATCTGTAAACCAACAAATAGGGCCTGTTAGTGAATTTGTGCACCAACAAGTAGAGCCTGTTGGTGTATCTGCAAACAAAGAAGTAGGGCCTGTTAGTGAATCTGTAAACCAACAAGTAGAGCCTGTTAGTGAATCTGTGGACCAACCAGTACAGCCTGTTAGTGAATCTGTGGACCAACCAGTAGAGCCTGTTAGTGAATCTGTAAACCAACAAGTAGAGCCTGTTAGTGAATCTGTGAACCAACAAGTGGAGCCTGTTAGTGAATCTGTGGACCAACAAGTAGAGCCTGTTAGTGAATCTGTAATCCAACAAGTAGTGCTTGTTAGTGAATCTGTAAACCAACAAGTTGAGCCTGTTAGTGAATCTGTAAACCAACAAGTAGAGCCTGTTAGTGAATCTGTGGACCAACAAGTACAGCCTGTTAGTGAATCTGTAAACCAACAAGTAGAGCCTGTTAGTGAATCTGTGGACCTACAAATAAAGCCTGTTAGTGAATCTGTGGACAAACAAGTAGAGCCTGTTAGTGAATCTGTGGACCAACAAGTAGAGCCTGTTAGTGAATCTGTAAACCAACAAATAGAGCCTGTTAGTGAATCTGTAAACCAACAAGTAGAGCCTGTTAGTGAATCTGTGGACCAACAAATAGAGCCTGTTAGTGAATCTGTGGACCAACAAGTAGAGCCTGTTGGTGAATCTGTGGACCAACAAGTAGAGCCTGTTAGTGAATCTGTGGACCAACAATAGAGCCTGTTAGTGAATCTGTGGACCAACAAGTAGAGCCTGTTAGGGAATCTGTGGGCCTACAAATAAAGGCTGTTAGTGAATCTGTGGACCAACAAGTAGAGCCTGTTAGTGAATCTGTGGACCAACAAGTAGAGCCTGTTAGTGAATCTGTAAACCAACAAATAGAGCCTGTTAGTGAATCTGTAAACCAACAAGTAGAGCCTGTTAGTGAATCTGAGGACCAACAAGTAGAGCCTGTTAGTGAATCTGTGGACCAAAAGGTAGAGCCTGTTAGTAAATCTGTAAACCAACAAGTAGAGCCTTTTAGTGAATCTGTGACCCAACAAGTAGAGCCTGTTAGTGAATCTGTGGACCAACAAGTAGGGCCTGTTAGTGAATCTGTGGACCAACAAGTAGAGCCTATTAGTGCATCTGTAAACCAACAAGTAGAGCCTGTTAGTGAATCTGAGGACCAACAAGTAGAGCCTGTTAGTAAAACTGTGGACCAACAAGTAGAGCCTGTTAGTGAATCTGTGGACCAACAAGTAGGGCCTGTTAGTGAATCTGTGGACCAACAATTAGAGCCTGTTAGTGAATCTGTAAACCAACAAATAGAGCCTGTTAGTGAATCTGTAAACCAACAAGTAGAGCCTGTTAGTGAATCTGTAAACCAACAAGTAGAGCCTGTTAGTGAATCTGTAAACCAACAGTAGAGCCTGTTGGTGAATCTGTAAACCAACAAAAAGGGCCTGTTAGTGAATCTGTGGACCAGCAAGTAGAGCCTGTTAGTGAATCTGTGGACCAACGAGTAGAGCCTGTTAGTGAATCTGTGGACCAAAAAGTAGAGCCTGTTAGTGAATCTGTGGACCAACAAGTAGAGCCTGTTAGTGAATCTGTGGACCAACAAGTAGAGCCTGTTGGTGAATCTGTAAACCAACAAGTAGGGCCTGTTAGTGTATCCGTGGACCAACAAGTAGGGCCTGTTAGTGAATCTGTAAACCAACAAGTAGAGCCTGTTAGTGAATCTGTAAACCAACGAATAGAGCCTGTTAGTGAATCTGTGGACAAAAAAGTAGAGCCTGTTAGTGAATCTGTGGACAAAAAAGTAGAGCCTGTTAGTGAATCTGTGGACCAACAAGAAGAGCCTGTTAGTGAATCTGTAAACCAACAAGTAGAGCCTGTTAGTGAATCTGTGGACCAACAGTAGAGCCTGTTAGTGAATCTGTAAACCAACAAGTAGAGCCTGTTAGTGAATCTGTGGACCAACAAGTAGAGCCTGTTAGTGAATCTGTAAACCAACAAGTAGAGCCTGTTAGTGAATCTGTAAACCTGCAGTAGAGCCTGTTGGTGAATCTGTAAACCAACAAGTAGGGCCTGTTAGTGAATCTGTGGACCAGCAAGTAGAGCCTGTTAGTGAATCTGTGGACCAACGAGTAGAGCCTGTTAGTGAATCTGTGGACCAACAAGTAGAGCCTGTTAGTGAATCTGTGGACCAACAAGTAGAGCCTGTTGGTGAATCTGTAAACCAACAAGTAAGGCCTGTTAGTGAATCTATAAACCAACAAGTAGAGCCTGTTAGTGAATCTGTGGACCAACAAGTAGAGCCTGTTAGTGAATCTGTGGACCAACAAGTAGAGCCTGTTAGTGAATCTGTAAACCAACAAGTAGAGCCTGTTAGTGAATCTGTAAACCAACGAATAGAGCCTGTTAGTGAATCTGTGGACAAAAAGTAGAGCCTGTTAGTGAATCTGTGGCCCAACATGTAGAGCCTGTTAGTGAATCTGTGGACCAACAAGTAGAGCCTGTTAGTGAATCTGTGGACCAACAAGTAGAGCCTGTTAGTGAATCTGTAAACCAACAAGTAGAGCCTGTTAGTGAATCTGTAAACCAACAAATAGGGCCTGTTAGTGAATTTGTGCACCAACAAGTAGAGCCTGTTGGTGAATCTGTAAACCAACAAGTAGAGCCTGTTAGTGAATCTGTGCACCAACAAGTAGAGCCTGTTGGTGAATCTGTAAACCAACAAGTAGAGCCTGATAGTGAATCTGTAAACCAACAATTAGAGCCTGTTGGTGAATCTGTAAACCAACAAGTAGAGCCTGTTGGTGAATCTGTAAACCAACAAGTAGAGCCTGTTAGTGAATCTGTGGACCAACAAGTAGTGCCTGTTAGTGAATCTGTAAACCAACAAGTAGAGACTGTTAGTGAATCTGTAAACCAACAAGTAGAGCCTGTTAGTGAATCTGTGGACCAACAAGTAGAGCCTGTTAGTGAATCTGTAAACAAACAAGTAGAGCCTGTTAGTGAATCTGTGGACCAAATGTAGAGCCTGTTAGTGAATCTGTGGACCAACAAGTAGAGCCTGTTGGTGAATCTGCAAACAAACAAGTAGGGCCTGTTAGTGAATCTGTAAACCAACAAGTGGAGCCTGTTAGTGAATGTGTGGACCAACATGTAGAGCCTGTTAGTGAATCTGTAAACCAACAAGTAGAGCCTGTTAGTGAATCTGTGGACCAACAAGTAGAGCCTGTTAGTGAATCTGTGGACCAACATGTAGAGCCTGTTAGTGAATCTGTAAACCAACAAGTAGAGCCTGTTAGTGAATCTGTGGACCAAAAAGTAGAGCCTGTTAGTGAATCTGTAAACCAACAAGTAGGGCCTGTTAGTGAATCTGTGGACCAACAAGTAGAGCCTGTTAGTGAATCTGTAAACCAACAAGTAGGGCCTGTTAGTGAATCTGTAAACCAACAAGTAGAGCCTGTTAGTGAATCTGTAAACCAACAAGTAGGGCCTGTTAGTGAATCTGTAAACCAACAAGTAGAGCCTGTTAGTGAATCTGTGGACCAACAAGTAGAGCCTGTTAGTGAATCTGTGGACCAACAAGTAGAGCCTGTTAGTGAATCTGTAAACCAACAAGTAGAGCCTGTTAGTGAATCTGTAAACCAACGAATAGAGCCTGTTAGTGAATCTGTGGACAAAAAGTAGAGCCTGTTAGTGAATCTGTGGCCCAACAAGTAGAGCCTGTTAGTGAATCTGTAAACCAACAAATTGAGCCTGTTAGTGAATCTGTAAACCTACAAGTAGAGCCTGTTAGTGAATCTGTAAACCTACAAGTAGAGCCTGTTAGTGAATCTGTAAACCAACAAATAGAGCCTGTTAGTGAATCTGTGGACCAACAAGTAGAGCCTGTTGGTGAATCTGCAAACAAACAAGTAGGGCCTGTTAGTGAATCTGTGGACCAACAAGTAGAGCCCGTTAGTGAATCTGTGGACCAACATGTAGAGCCTGTTAGTGAATCTGTGGACCAACAGTAGAGCCTGTTAGTGAATCTGTAAACCAACAAATTGAGCCTGTTAGTGAATCTGTAAACCAACAAGTAGAGCCTGTTAGTGAATCTGTGGACCTAAAAATAAAGGCTGTTAGTGAATCTGTAAACCAACAAGTAGAGCCTGTTAGTGAATCTGTGGACCAACAAGTAGAGACTGTTAGTGAATCTGTGGACCAACAAGTAGAGCCTGTTAGTGAATCTGTGGACCAACAAGTAGAGCCTGTTACTGAATCTGTGGACCAACAAGTAGAGCCTGTTAGTGAATATGTGGACCAACAAGTAGAGCCTGTTAGTGAATCTGTGGACCAACAAATAGAGCCTGTTAGTGAATCTGTGGACCTACAAATAAAGCCTGTTAGTGAATCTGAGAACCAACAAGTAGAGCCTGTTAGTGAATCTGTAAACCAACAAGTAGAGCCTGTTAGTGAATCTGTAAACCAACAAGTAGAGCCTGTTAGTGAATCTGTGGACCAACAAGTAGAGCCTGTTAGTGAATCTGTGGACCAACAAGTAGAGCCTGTTAGTGAATCTGTAAACCAACAAGTAGAGCCTGTTAGTGAATCTGTAAACCAACAAGTAGAGCCTGTTAGTGAATCTGTGGACCAACAGGTAGAGCCTGTTAGTAAATCTGTAAACCAACAAGTAGAGCATTTTAGTGAATCTGTGGACCAACAAGTAGGGCCTGTTAGTGAATCTGTGGACCAACAAGTAGAGCCTATTAGTGAATCTGTAAACCAACACGTAGAGCCTGTAAGTGAATCTGAGGACCAACAAGTAGAGCCTGTTAGTGAAACTGTGGACCAACAAGTAGAGCCTGTTGGTGAATCTGTGGACCAACAAGTAGAGCCTGTTAGTGAATCTGTGGACCCACAAGTAGAGCCTGTTAGTGAATCTGTGGACCAACAAGTAGAGCCAGTTAGTGAATCTGTGGACCAACAAATAAAGCCTGTTAGTGAATCTGTAAACCAACAAGTAGAGCCTGTTAGTGAATCTGTAAACCAACAAGTAGAGCCTGTTAGTGAATCTGTGGACCAACACAAAGGGCCTGTTAGTGAATCTGTGGACCAACAAGTAGAGCCTGTTAGTGAATCTGTAAACCAACAGTAGAGCCTGTTAGTGAATCGGTGGACCAACAAGTAGAGCCTGTTAGTGAATCTGTGAACCAACAAGTAGAGCCTGTTAGTGAATCTGTGGACCAACAAGTAGAGCCTGTTACTGAATCTGTGGACCAACAAGTAGAGCCTGTTAGTGAATCTGTAAACCAATAAGTAGAGCCTGTTAGTGAATCTGTGAACCAACAAGTAGAGCCTGTTAGTGAATCTGTGGACCAACAAGTAGAGCCTGTTAGTGAATCTGTAAACCAACAAGTAGAGCCTATTAGTGAATCTGTGGACCAACAAGTAGAGCCTGTTAGTGAATCTGTGGACCAACAAGTAGAGCCTGTTTGTGAATCTGTGGACCAACAGTAGAGCCTGTTTGTGAATCTGTGGACCAACAAGTAGAGCCTGTTGTGAATCTGTAAACCAACAAGTAGAGCCTATTAGTGAATCTGTGAACCAACAAGTAGAGCCTGTTGGTGAATCTGTGGACCAACAAGTAGAGCCTGTTAGTGAATCTGTGGACCAACAAGTAGAGCCCGTTAGTGAATCTCTAAACCAACAAATAGAGCCTGTTAGTGAATCTGTAAACCAACAAGTAGATCCTGTTAGTGAATCTGTGGACCAACAAGTAGAGCCTGTTAGTGAATCTGTGGACCAACAAGTAGAGCCTTTTAGTGCATCTGTGGACCAACAAGTAGAGCCTGTTACTGAATCTGTGTACCAACAAGTAGAGCCTGTTAGTGAATCTGTGAACCAACAAGTAGAGCCTGTTAGTGAATCTGTGGACCAACAAGTAGAGCCTGTTTGTGAATCTGTGGACCAACAAGTAGAGCCTGTTGTGAATCTGTAAACCAACAAGTAGAGCCTATTAGTGAATCTGTGAACCAACAAGTAGAGCCTGTTAGTGAATCTGTGGACCAACCAGTAGAGCCTGTTAGTGAATCTGTGGACCAACAAGTAGAGCCCGTTAGTGAATCTGTAAACCTACAAATAGAGCCTGTTAGTGAATCTGTAAACCAACAAGTAGATCCTGTTAGTGAATCTGTGGACCAACAAGTAGAGCCTGTTAGTGAATCTGTGGACCAACAAGTAGAGCCTCTTAGTGCATCTGTGGACCAACAAGTAGAGCCTGTTACTGAATCTGTGGACCAACAAGTAGAGCCTGTTAGTGAATCTTTAAACGAACAAATAGAGCCTGTTAGTGAATCTGTAAACCAACAAGTAGAGCCTGTTAATGAATCTGTGGACCAACAAGTAGAGCCTGTTAGTGAATCTGTAAACCAACAAGTAGAGCCTGTTATTGAATCTGTGGACCAACAAGTAGAGCCTGTTGGTGAATCTGTAAACCAACAAGTAGGGCCTGTTAGTGAATCTGTGGACCAACAAGTAGGGCCTGTTAGTGAATCTGTGAACCAACAAGTAGATCCTGTTAGTGAATCTGTGGACCAACAAGTAGAGCCTGTTAGTGAATCTGTGGACCAACAAGTAGCGCCTGTTAGTGAATCTGTGGACCAACAAGTAGAGCCTGTTAGTGAATCTGTAAATCAACAAATAGAGACTTTTAGTGAATCTGTAAACCAACAAGTAGAGCCTGTTAGTGAATCTGTGGACCAACAAGTAGAGCATGTTAGTGAATCTGTAAACCTACAAGTAGAGCCTGTTAGTGAATCTGTGGACCAACAAGTAGAGCCTGTTAGTGAATCTGTGGACCAAAAAGTAGAGCCTGTTAGGGAATCTGTGGACCTACAAATAAAGCCTGTTAGTTAATCTGTGGACCAACAATAGAGCCTGTTAGTGAATCTTTGGACCAACAATAGAGCCTGTTAGTGAATCTGTAAACCAACAAGTAGAGCCTGTTAGTGAATCTGTGGACCAACAAGTAGAGCCTATTAGTGAATCTGTGGACCAACAAATAGAGCCTGTTAGTGAATCTGTAAACCAACAAGTAGAGCCTGTTAGTGAATCTGTGAACCAACAAGTAGAGCCTGTTAGTGAATCTGTGAACCAACAAGTAGAGCCTGTTAGTGAATCTGTGAACCAACAAGTAGAGCCTGTTAGTGAATCTGTAAACCAACAGTAGAGCCTGTTAGTGAATCTGTAAACCAACAAGTAGAGCCTGTTAGTGAATCTGAGGACCAACAAGTAGAGCCTGTTAGTGAAACTGTGGACCAACAAGTAGAGCCTGTTGGTGAATCTGTGGACCAACATGTAGGGCCTGTTAGTGAATCTGTGGACCAACAAGTAGAGCCTGTTAGTGAATCTGTGGACCAACAAGTAGAGCCTGTTAGTGAATCTGTGGACCAACAAGTAGAGCCTGTTAGGGAATCTGTGGACCTACAAATAAAGCCTGTTAGTGAATCTGTGGACCAACAATAGAGCCTGTTAGTGAATCTGTGGACCAACAAGTAGAGCCTGTTAGTGAATCTGTAAACCAACAAATAGAGCCTGTTAGTGAATCTGTATACCAACAAGTAGAGCCTGTTAGTGAATCTGTGGACCAACAAGTAGAGCCTGTTAGTGAATCTGTAAACCAACAAGTAGAGCCTGTTAGTGAATCTGTGGACCAACAAGTAGAGCCTATTAGTGAAATGTAAACCAACAAGTAGAGCCTGTTAGTGAATCTGAGGACCAACAAGTAGAGCCTGTTAGTGAAACTGTGGACCAACAAGTAGAGCCTGTTGGTGAATCTGTGGACCAACAAGTAGAGCCTGTTAGTGAATCTGTGGACCAACAAGTAGAGCCTGTTAGTGAATCTGTGGACCAACAAGTAGAGCCTGTTAGTGAATCTGTGGACCAACAGGTAGAGCCTGTTAGTAAATCTGTAAACCAACAAGTAGAGCCTTTTAGTGAATCTGTGACCCAACAAGTAGAGCCTGTTAGTGAATCTGTGGACCAACAAGTAGGGCCTGTTAGTGAATCTGTGGACCAACAAGTAGAGCCTAGTAGTGAATCTGTAAACCAAAAAGTAGAGCCTGTTAGTGAATCTGTAAACCAACAAGTAGAGCCTGTTAGTGAATCTGAGGACCAACAAGTAGAGCCTGTTAGTGAAACTGTGGACCAACAAATAGAGCCTATTAGTGAATCTGTAAACCAACAAGTAGAGCCTGTTAGTGAATCTGAGGACCAACAAGTAGAGCCTGTTAGTGAAACTGAGGACCAACATGTAGAGACTGATAGTGAATCTGTGGACCGACAAGTAGAGCCTGTTGGTGAATCTGTGGACCAACATGTAGAGCCTGTTAGTGAATCTGTGGACCAACAAGTAGAGCCTGTTAGTGAATCTGTGGACCAACAAGTAGAGCCTGTTAGTGAATCTGTGGACCAACAAATAGAGCCTATTAGTGAATCTGTAAACCAACAAGTAGAGCCTGTTAGTGAATCTGAGGACCAACAAGTAGAGCCTGTTAGTGAAACTGAGGACCAACAAGTAGAGCCTGTTGGTGAATCTGTGGACCAACAAGTCGAGCCTGTTATTGAATCTGTGGACCAACAAGTAGAGCCTGTTAGTGAATATGTGGACCAACAAGTAGAGCCTGTTAGTGAATCTGTGGACCAACAGGTAGAGCCTGTTAGTAAATCTGTAAACCAACAAGTAGAGACTTTTAGTTAATCTGTGACCCAACAAGTAGAGCCTGTTAGTGAATCTGTGGACCAACAAGTAGGGCCTGTTAGTGAATCTGTGGACCAACAAGTAGAGCCTATTAGTGAATCTGTAAACCAACAAGTAGAGCCTGTTAGTGAATCTGTAAACCAACAAGTAGAGCCTGTTAGTGAATCTGAGGACCAACAAGTAGAGCCTGTTAGTGAAACTGTGGACCAACAAGTAGAGCCTGTTGGTGAATTTGTGGACCAACATGTAGAGCCTGTTAGTGAATCTGTGGACCAACAAGTAGAGCCTGTTAGTGAATCTGTGGACCAACAAGTAGAGACTGTTAGTGAATCTGTGGACCAACAAATAGAGCCTGTTAGCGAATCTGTAAACCAACAAGTAGAGCCTATTAGTGAATCTGTGGACCAACAAGTAGGGCCCGTTAGTGAATATGTGGACCAACAAGTAGAGCCTGTTAGTGAATCTGTGAACCAACAAGTAGAGCCTGTTAGTGAATCTGTGGACCAACAAGTAGGGCCTGTTAGTGAATCTGTGGACCAACAAGTAGAGCCTGTTGTGAATCTGTAAACCAACGAGTAGAGCCTGTTAGTGAATCTGTGAACCAACAAGTAGAGCCTGTTAGTGAATCTGTGGACCAACTAGTAGAGCCTCTTAGTGAATCTGTAAACCAACAAATAGAGCCGGTTAGTGAATCTGTGGACCAACAAGTAGAGCCTATTAGTGAATCTGTAAACCAACAAGTAGAGCCTGTTAGTGAATCTGTAAACCAACAAGTAGAGCCTGTTAGTGAATCTGTGGACCAACAAGTAGAGCCTGTTAGTGAATCTGTGGACCAACAAGTAGAGCCTGTTAGTGAATCTGTAAACCAACAAGTAGAGCCTGTTAGTGAATCTGTGGACCAACAAGTAGAGCCCGTTAGTGAATCTGTAAAACAACAAATAGAGCCTGTTAGTGAATCTGTAAACCAACAAGTAAAGCCTGTTAGTGAATCTGTAAACCAACAAGTAGAGCCTGTTAGTGAATCTGTGGACCAACAAGTAGAGCCTGTTATTGAATCTGTGGACCAACAAGTAGAGCCTTTTATTGAATCTGTAAACCAACAAGTAGAGCCTCTTAGTGAATCTGTGGACCAACAAGTAGAGCCTGTTAGTGAATCTGTGGACCAACAAGTAGAGCCTGTTAGTGAATCTGTAAACCAACAAGTAGAGCCTCTTAGTGAATCTGTGGACCAACAAATAGAGCCAGTTAGTGAATCTGTGGACCAACAAGTAAAGCCCGTTAGTGAATCTGTAAACCAACAAATAGAGCCTGTTAGTGAATCTGTAAACCAACAAGTAGATCCTGTTAGTGAATCTGTGGACCAACAAGTAGAGCCTGTTAGTGAATCTGTGGACCAACAAGTAGAGCCTTTTAGTGCATCTGTGGACCAACAAGTAGAGCCTGTTAGTGAATCTGTAAACCAACAAGTAGAGCCTGTAAGTGTATCTGTGGACCAACAAGTAGAGCCTGTTAATGAATCTTTAAACGAACAAATAGAGCCTGTTAGTGAATCTGTAAACCAACAAGTAGAGCCTGTTAATGAATCTGTGGACCAACAAGTAGAGCCTGTTAGTGAATCTGTAAACCAACAAGTAGAGCCTGTTAGTGAATCTGTGGACCAACAAGTAGAGCCTGTTTGTGAATCTGTAAACCAACAAGTAGGGCCTGTTAGTGAATCTGTGGACCAACAAGTAGGGCCTGTTTGTGAATCTGTGAACCAACAAGTAGAGCCTGTTAGTGAATCTGTGGACCAACAAGTAGAGCCTGTTCGTGAATCTGTGGACCAACAAGTAGAGCCTGTTAGTGAATCTGTAAACCAACAAATAGAGACTTTTAGTGAATCTGTAAACCAACAAGTAGAGCCTGTTAGTGAATCTGTGGACCAAGAAGTAGAGCCTGTTAGTGAATCTGTAAACCTACAAGTAGAGCCTGTTAGTGAATCTGTGGACCAACAAGTAGAGCCTGTTAGTGAATCTGTGGACCAAAAAGTAGAGCCTGTTAGGGAATCTGTGGACCTACAAATAAAGCCTGTTAGTGAATCTGTGGACCAACAATAGAGCCTGTTAGTGAATCTGTGGACCAACAATAGAGCCTGTTAGTGAATCTGTAAACCAACAAGAAGAGCCTGTTAGTGAATCTGTGGACCAACAAGTAGAGCCTATTAGTGAATCTGTGGACCAACAAATAGAGCCTGTTAGTGAATCTGTGGACCAACAATAGAGCCTGTTAGTGAATCTGTAAACCAACAAGTAGAGCCTGTTAGTGAATCTGTAAACCAACAAGTAGAGCCTGTTAGTGAATCTGAGGACCAACAAGTAGAGCCTGTTAGTGAAACTGTGGACCAACAAGTAGAGCCTGTTGGTGAATCTGTGGACCAACATGTAGAGCCTGTTAGTGAATCTGTGGACCAACAAGTAGAGCCTGTTAGTGAATCTGTGGACCAACAAGTAGAGACTGTTAGTGAATCTGTGGACCAACAAATAGAGCCTGTTAGCGAATCTGTAAACCAACAAGTAGAGCCTATTAGTGAATCTGTGGACCAACAAGTAGGGCCCGTTAGTGAATCTGTGGACCAACAAGTAGAGCCTGTTAGTGAATCTGTGAACCAACAAGTAGAGCCTGTTAGTGAATCTGTGGACCAACAAGTAGGGCCTGTTAGTGAATCTGTGGACCAACAAGTAGAGCCTGTTGTGAATCTGTAAACCAACAAGTAGAGCCTGTTAGTGAATCTGTGAACCAACAAGTAGAGCCTGTTAGTGAATCTGTGGACCAACAAATAGAGCCTCTTAGTGAATCTGTAAACCAACAAATAGAGCCTGTTAGTGAATCTGTGGACCAACAAGTAGAGCCTATTAGTGAATCTGTAAACCAACAAGTAGAGCCTGTTAGTGAATCTCTAAACCAACAAGTAGAGCCTGTTAGTGAATCTGTAAACCAACAAGTAGAGCCTGTTAGTGAATCTGTGGACCAACAAGTAGAGCCGTTAGTGAATCTGTAAAACAACAAATAGAGCCTGTTAGTGAATCTGTAAACCAACAAGTAGAGCCTGTTAGTGAATCTGTAAACCAACAAGTAGAGCCTGTTAGTGAATCTGTGGACCAACAAGTAGAGCCTGTTTTTGAATCTGTGGACCAACAAGTAGAGACTTTTATTGAATCTGTAAACCAACAAGTAGAGCCTCTTAGTGAATCTGTGGACCAACAAGTAGAGCCTGTTAGTGAATCTGTGGACCAACAAGTAGAGCCTGTTAGTGAATCTGTAAACCAACAAGTAGAGCCTGTTAGTGAATCTGTGGACCAACAAGTAGAGCCCGTTAGTGAATCTGTGGACCAACAAGTAGAGCCTGTTAGTGAATCTGTGGACCAACAAGTAGAGCCTTTTATTGAATCTGTAAACCAACAAATAGAGCCTGTTAGTGAATCTGTAAACCAACAAGTAGAGCCTGTTAGTGAATCTGTGGACCAACAAATAGAGCCTGTTGGTGAATCTGTAAACCAACAAGTAGGGCCTGTTAGTGAATCTGTGGACCAACAAGTAGAGCCTGTTAGTGAATCTGTGGACCAACAAGTGGAGCCTGTTAGTGAATCTGTAAACCAACAAGTAGGGACTGTTAGTGAATCTGTGGACCAACAAGTAGAGCCTGTTAGTGAATCTGTAAACCAACAAATAGAGCCTGTTAGTGAATCTGTAAACAAACAAGTAGAGCCTGTTAGTGAATCTGTGGACCAACAAGTAGAGCCTGTTAGTGAATCTGTGAACCAACAAGTAGAGCCTGTTAGTGAATCTGTGAGCCAACAAGTAGAGCCTGTTGGTGAATCTGTGACCCAACAAGTAGAGACTGTTGGTGAATCTGTAAACAAACAAGTAGGGCCTGTAAGTGAATCTGTGGACCAACAAGTAGAGCCTGTTAGTGAATCTGTGAACCAACAAGTAGAGCCTGTTAGTGAATCTGTGGACCTACGAGTAGAGCCTGTTAGTGAATCTGTGGACAAACAAGTAGAGCCAGTTAATGAATCTGTGAACCAACAAGTAGAGCCTGTTAGTGAATCTGTGAACCAACAAGTAGAGCCTGTTAGTGAATCTGTGGACCTACGAGTAGAGCCTGTTAGTGAATCTGTGGACCAAAAAGTAGAGCCTGTTAGTGAATCTGTGGACCAACAAGAAGAGCCTGTTAGTGAATCTGTAAACCAACAAGTAGAGCCTGTTAATGAATCTGTGGACCAAAAAGTAGAGCCTGTTAGTGAATATGTGGACCAACAAGTAGAGCCTGTTAGTGAATCTGTGGACCAACAAGAAGAGCCTGTTAGTGAATCTGTAAACCAACAAATAGAGCCTGTTAGTGAATCTGTAAACCAACAAGTAGAGCCTGTTAGTGAATCTGTAAACCAACAAATAGGGCCTGTTAGTGAATTTGTGCACCAACAAGTAGAGCCTGTTAGTGAATCTGTGGACCAACAAGTAGAGCCTGTTAGTGAATCTGTAAACCAACAAATAGGGACTGTTAGTGAATTTGTGCACCAACAAATAGAGCCTGTTAGTGAATCTGTGGACCAACAAGTAGAGCCTGTTGGTGAATCTGCAAACAAACAAGTAGGGCCTGTTAGTGAATCTGTGGACAAACAAGTAGAGCCTGTTAGTGAATCTGTGGACCAACATGTAGAGCCTGTTAGTGAATCTGTGGACCAACAGTAGAGCCTGTTAGTGAATCTGTAAACCAACAAATTGAGCCTGTTATTGAATCTGTGGACCAACAAGAAGAGCCTGTTAGTGAATCTGTAAACCAACAAGTAGAGCCTGTTAGTGAATTTGTGCACCAACAAGTAGAGCCTGTTAGTGAATCTGTGGACCAACAAGTAGAGCCTGTTAGTGAATCTGTGGACCAACCAGTAGAGCCTGTTAGTGAATCTGTAAACCTACAAGTAGAGCCTGTTAGTGAATCTGTAAACCTACAAGTAGAGCCTGTTAGTGAATCTGTAAACCAACAAATAGAGCCTGTTAGTGAATCTGTGGACCAACAAGTAGAGCCTGTTGGTGAATCTGCAAACAAACAAGTAGGGCCTGTTAGTGAATCTGTGGACCAACAAGTAGAGCCTGTTAGTGAATCTGTGGACCAACCAGTAGAGCCTGTTAGTGAATCTGTAAACCTACAAGTAGAGCCTGTTAGTGAATCTGTAAACCTACAAGTAGAGCCTGTTAGTGAATCTGTAAACCAACAAATAGAGCCTGTTAGTGAATCTGTGGACCAACAAGTAGAGCCTGTTGGTGAATCTGCAAACAAACAAGTAGGGCCTGTTAGTGAAACTGTGGACCAACAAGTAGAGCCTGTTGGTGAATCTGTGGACCAACAAGTAGAGCCTGTTAGTGAATCTGTGGACCCACAAGTAGAGCCTGTTAGTGAATCTGTGGACCAACAAGTAGAGCCTGTTAGTGAATCTGTGGACCAACAAATAAAGCCTGTTAGTGAATCTGTAAACCAACAAGTAGAGCCTGTTAGTGAATCTGTAAACCAACAAGTAGAGCCTGTTAGTGAATCTGTGGACCAACACAAAGGGCCTGTTAGTGAATCTGTGGACCAACAAGTAGAGCCTGTTAGTGAATCTGTAAACCAACAGTAGAGCCTGTTAGTGAATCGGTGGACCAACAAGTAGAGCCTGTTAGTGAATCTGTGAACCAACAAGTAGAGCCTGTTAGTGAATCTGTGGACCAACAAGTAGAGCCTGTTACTGAATCTGTGGACCAACAAGTAGAGCCTGTTAGTGAATCTGTAAACCAATAAGTAGAGCCTGTTAGTGAATCTGTGAACCAACAAGTAGAGCCTGTTAGTGAATCTGTGGACCAACAAGTAGAGCCTGTTAGTGAATCTGTAAACCAACAAGTAGAGCCTATTAGTGAATCTGTGGACCAACAAGTAGAGCCTGTTAGTGAATCTGTGGACCAACAAGTAGAGCCTGTTTGTGAATCTGTGGACCAACAGTAGAGCCTGTTTGTGAATCTGTGGACCAACAAGTAGAGCCTGTTGTGAATCTGTAAACCAACAAGTAGAGCCTATTAGTGAATCTGTGAACCAACAAGTAGAGCCTGTTAGTGAATCTGTGGACCAACAAGTAGAGCCTGTTAGTGAATCTGTGGACCAACAAGTAGAGCCCGTTAGTGAATCTCTAAACCAACAAATAGAGCCTGTTAGTGAATCTGTAAACCAACAAGTAGATCCTGTTAGTGAATCTGTGGACCAACAAGTAGAGCCTGTTAGTGAATCTGTGGACCAACAAGTAGAGCCTTTTAGTGCATCTGTGGACCAACAAGTAGAGCCTGTTACTGAATCTGTGTACCAACAAGTAGAGCCTGTTAGTGAATCTGTGAACCAACAAGTAGAGCCTGTTAGTGAATCTGTGGACCAACAAGTAGAGCCTGTTTGTGAATCTGTGGACCAACAAGTAGAGCCTGTTGTGAATCTGTAAACCAACAAGTAGAGCCTATTAGTGAATCTGTGAACCAACAAGTAGAGCCTGTTAGTGAATCTGTGGACCAACCAGTAGAGCCTGTTAGTGAATCTGTGGACCAACAAGTAGAGCCCGTTAGTGAATCTGTAAACCTACAAATAGAGCCTGTTAGTGAATCTGTAAACCAACAAGTAGATCCTGTTAGTGAATCTGTGGACCAACAAGTAGAGCCTGTTAGTGAATCTGTGGACCAACAAGTAGAGCCTCTTAGTGCATCTGTGGACCAACAAGTAGAGCCTGTTACTGAATCTGTGGACCAACAAGTAGAGCCTGTTAGTGAATCTTTAAACGAACAAATAGAGCCTGTTAGTGAATCTGTAAACCAACAAGTAGAGCCTGTTAATGAATCTGTGGACCAACAAGTAGAGCCTGTTAGTGAATCTGTAAACCAACAAGTAGAGCCTGTTATTGAATCTGTGGACCAACAAGTAGAGCCTGTTGGTGAATCTGTAAACCAACAAGTAGGGCCTGTTAGTGAATCTGTGGACCAACAAGTAGGGCCTGTTAGTGAATCTGTGAACCAACAAGTAGATCCTGTTAGTGAATCTGTGGACCAACAAGTAGAGCCTGTTAGTGAATCTGTGGACCAACAAGTAGCGCCTGTTAGTGAATCTGTGGACCAACAAGTAGAGCCTGTTAGTGAATCTGTAAATCAACAAATAGAGACTTTTAGTGAATCTGTAAACCAACAAGTAGAGCCTGTTAGTGAATCTGTGGACCAACAAGTAGAGCATGTTAGTGAATCTGTAAACCTACAAGTAGAGCCTGTTAGTGAATCTGTGGACCAACAAGTAGAGCCTGTTAGTGAATCTGTGGACCAAAAAGTAGAGCCTGTTAGGGAATCTGTGGACCTACAAATAAAGCCTGTTAGTTAATCTGTGGACCAACAATAGAGCCTGTTAGTGAATCTTTGGACCAACAATAGAGCCTGTTAGTGAATCTGTAAACCAACAATTAGAGCCTGTTAGTGAATCTGTGGACCAACAAGTAGAGCCTATTAGTGAATCTGTGGACCAACAAATAGAGCCTGTTAGTGAATCTGTAAACCAACAAGTAGAGCCTGTTAGTGAATCTGTGAACCAACAAGTAGAGCCTGTTAGTGAATCTGTGAACCAACAAGTAGAGCCTGTTAGTGAATCTGTGAACCAACAAGTAGAGCCTGTTAGTGAATCTGTAAACCAACAGTAGAGCCTGTTAGTGAATCTGTAAACCAACAAGTAGAGCCTGTTAGTGAATCTGAGGACCAACAAGTAGAGCCTGTTAGTGAAACTGTGGACCAACAAGTAGAGCCTGTTGGTGAATCTGTGGACCAACATGTAGAGCCTGTTAGTGAATCTGTGGACCAACAAGTAGAGCCTGTTAGTGAATCTGTGGACCAACAAGTAGAGCCTGTTAGTGAATCTGTGGACCAACAAGTAGAGCCTGTTAGGGAATCTGTGGACCTACAAATAAAGCCTGTTAGTGAATCTGTGGACCAACAATAGAGCCTGTTAGTGAATCTGTGGACCAACAAGTAGAGCCTGTTAGTGAATCTGTAAACCAACAAATAGAGCCTGTTAGTGAATCTGTATACCAACAAGTAGAGCCTGTTAGTGAATCTGTGGACCAACAAGTAGAGCCTGTTAGTGAATCTGTAAACCAACAAGTAGAGCCTGTTAGTGAATCTGTGGACCAACAAGTAGAGCCTATTAGTGAAATGTAAACCAACAAGTAGAGCCTGTTAGTGAATCTGAGGACCAACAAGTAGAGCCTGTTAGTGAAACTGTGGACCAACAAGTAGAGCCTGTTGGTGAATCTGTGGACCAACAAGTAGAGCCTGTTAGTGAATCTGTGGACCAACAAGTAGAGCCTGTTAGTGAATCTGTAGACCAACAAGTAGAGCCTGTTAGTGAATCTGTGGACCAACAGGTAGAGCCTGTTAGTAAATCTGTAAACCAACAAGTAGAGCCTTTTAGTGAATCTGTGACCCAACAAGTAGAGCCTGTTAGTGAATCTGTGGACCAACAAGTAGGGCCTGTTAGTGAATCTGTGGACCAACAAGTAGAGCCTATTAGTGAATCTGTAAACCAAAAAGTAGAGCCTGTTAGTGAATCTGTAAACCAACAAGTAGAGCCTGTTAGTGAATCTGAGGACCAACAAGTAGAGCCTGTTAGTGAAACTGTGGACCAACAAGTAGAGCCTGATAGTGAATCTGTGGACCAACAAGTAGCGCCTGTTGGTGAATCTGTGGACCAACAAGTAGAGCCTGATAGTGAATCTGTGGACCAACAAGTAGAGCCTGATAGTGAATCTATGGACCGACAATTAGAGCCTGTTGGTGAATCTGTGGACCGACAAGTAGAGCCTGATAGTGAATCTGTGGACCAACATGTAGAGCCTGATAGTGAATCTGTGGACCGACAAGTAGAGCCTGTTGGTGAATCTGTGGACCAACATGTAGAGCCTGTTAGTGAATCTGTGGACCAACAAGTAGAGCCTGTTAGTGAATCTGTGGACCAACAAGTAGAGCCTGTTAGTGAATCTGTGGACCAACAAATAGAGCCTATTAGTGAATCTGTAAACCAACAAGTAGAGCCTGTTAGTGAATCTGAGGACCAACAAGTAGAGCCTGTTAGTGAAACTGAGGACCAACAAGTAGAGCCTGTTGGTGAATCTGTGGACCAACAAGTCGAGCCTGTTAGTGAATCTGTGGACCAACAAGTAGAGCCTGTTAGTGAATATGTGGACCAACAAGTAGAGCCTGTTAGTGAATCTGTGGACCAACAGGTAGAGCCTGTTAGTAAATCTGTAAACCAACAAGTAGAGACTTTTAGTTAATCTGTGACCCAACAAGTAGAGCCTGTTAGTGAATCTGTGGACCAACAAGTAGGGCCTGTTAGTGAATCTGTGGACCAACAAGTAGAGCCTATTAGTGAATCTGTAAACCAACAAGTAGAGCCTGTTAGTGAATCTGTAAACCAACAAGTAGAGCCTGTTAGTGAATCTGAGGACCAACAAGTAGAGCCTGTTAGTGAAACTGTGGACCAACAAGTAGAGCCTGTTGGTGAATTTGTGGACCAACATGTAGAGCCTGTTAGTGAATCTGTGGACCAACAAGTAGAGCCTGTTAGTGAATCTGTGGACCAACAAGTAGAGACTGTTAGTGAATCTGTGGACCAACAAATAGAGCCTGTTAGCGAATCTGTAAACCAACAAGTAGAGCCTATTAGTGAATCTGTGGACCAACAAGTAGGGCCCGTTAGTGAATATGTGGACCAACAAGTAGAGCCTGTTAGTGAATCTGTGAACCAACAAGTAGAGCCTGTTAGTGAATCTGTGGACCAACAAGTAGGGCCTGTTAGTGAATCGGTGGACCAACAAGTAGAGCCTGTTGTGAATCTGTAAACCAACGAGTAGAGCCTGTTAGTGAATCTGTGAACCAACAAGTAGAGCCTGTTAGTGAATCTGTGGACCAACAAGTAGAGCCTCTTAGTGAATCTGTAAACCAACAAATAGAGCCGGTTAGTGAATCTGTGGACCAACAAGTAGAGCCTATTAGTGAATCTGTAAACCAACAAGTAGAGCCTGTTAGTGAATCTGTAAACCAACAAGTAGAGCCTGTTAGTGAATCTGTGGACCAACAAGTAGAGCCTGTTAGTGAATCTGTGGACCAACAAGTAGAGCCTGTTAGTGAATCTGTAAACCAACAAGTAGAGCCTGTTAGTGAATCTGTGGACCAACAAGTAGAGCCCGTTAGTGAATCTGTAAAACAACAAATAGAGCCTGTTAGTGAATCTGTAAACCAACAAGTAAAGCCTGTTAGTGAATCTGTAAACCAACAAGTAGAGCCTGTTAGTGAATCTGTGGACCAACAAGTAGAGCCTGTTATTGAATCTGTGGACCAACAAGTAGAGCCTTTTATTGAATCTGTAAACCAACAAGTAGAGCCTCTTAGTGAATCTGTGGACCAACAAGTAGAGCCTGTTAGTGAATCTGTGGACCAACAAGTAGAGCCTGTTAGTGAATCTGTAAACCAACAAGTAGAGCCTCTTAGTGAATCTGTGGACCAACAAGTAGAGCCAGTTAGTGAATCTGTGGACCAACAAGTAAAGCCCGTTAGTGAATCTGTAAACCAACAAATAGAGCCTGTTAGTGAATCTGTAAACCAACAAGTAGATCCTGTTAGTGAATCTGTGGACCAACAAGTAGAGCCTGTTAGTGAATCTGTGGACCAACAAGTAGAGCCTTTTAGTGCATCTGTGGACCAACAAGTAGAGCCTGTTAGTGAATCTGTAAACCAACAAGTAGAGCCTGTAAGTGTATCTGTGGACCAACAAGTAGAGCCTGTTAGTGAATCTTTAAACGAACAAATAGAGCCTGTTAGTGAATCTGTAAACCAACAAGTAGAGCCTGTTAATGAATCTGTGGACCAACAAGTAGAGCCTGTTAGTGAATCTGTAAACCAACAAGTAGAGCCTGTTAGTGAATCTGTGGACCAACAAGTAGAGCCTGTTTGTGAATCTGTAAACCAACAAGTAGGGCCTGTTAGTGAATCTGTGGACCAACAAGTAGGGCCTGTTAGTGAATCTGTGAACCAACAAGTAGAGCCTGTTAGTGAATCTGTGGACCAACAAGTAGAGCCTGTTCGTGAATCTGTGGACCAACAAGTAGAGCCTGTTAGTGAATCTGTAAACCAACAAATAGAGACTTTTAGTGAATCTGTAAACCAACAAGTAGAGCCTGTTAGTGAATCTGTGGACCAAGAAGTAGAGCCTGTTAGTGAATCTGTAAACCTACAAGTAGAGCCTGTTAGTGAATCTGTGGACCAACAAGTAGAGCCTGTTAGTGAATCTGTGGACCAAAAAGTAGAGCCTGTTAGGGAATCTGTGGACCTACAAATAAAGCCTGTTAGTGAATCTGTGGACCAACAATAGAGCCTGTTAGTGAATCTGTGGACCAACAATAGAGCCTGTTAGTGAATCTGTAAACCAACAAGAAGAGCCTGTTAGTGAATCTGTGGACCAACAAGTAGAGCCTATTAGTGAATCTGTGGACCAACAAATAGAGCCTGTTAGTGAATCTGTGGACCAACAATAGAGCCTGTTAGTGAATCTGTAAACCAACAAGTAGAGCCTGTTAGTGAATCTGTAAACCAACAAGTAGAGCCTGTTAGTGAATCTGAGGACCAACAAGTAGAGCCTGTTAGTGAAACTGTGGACCAACAAGTAGAGCCTGTTGGTGAATCTGTGGACCAACATGTAGAGCCTGTTAGTGAATCTGTGGACCAACAAGTAGAGCCTGTTAGTGAATCTGTGGACCAACAAGTAGAGACTGTTAGTGAATCTGTGGACCAACAAATAGAGCCTGTTAGCGAATCTGTAAACCAACAAGTAGAGCCTATTAGTGAATCTGTGGACCAACAAGTAGGGCCCGTTAGTGAATCTGTGGACCAACAAGTAGAGCCTGTTAGTGAATCTGTGAACCAACAAGTAGAGCCTGTTAGTGAATCTGTGGACCAACAAGTAGGGCCTGTTAGTGAATCTGTGGACCAACAAGTAGAGCCTGTTGTGAATCTGTAAACCAACAAGTAGAGCCTGTTAGTGAATCTGTGAACCAACAAGTAGAGCCTGTTAGTGAATCTGTGGACCAACAAATAGAGCCTCTTAGTGAATCTGTAAACCAACAAATAGAGCCTGTTAGTGAATCTGTGGACCAACAAGTAGAGCCTATTAGTGAATCTGTAAACCAACAAGTAGAGCCTGTTAGTGAATCTCTAAACCAACAAGTAGAGCCTGTTAGTGAATCTGTAAACCAACAAGTAGAGCCTGTTAGTGAATCTGTGGACCAACAAGTAGAGCCCGTTAGTGAATCTGTAAAACAACAAATAGAGCCTGTTAGTGAATCTGTAAACCAACAAGTAGAGCCTGTTAGTGAATCTGTAAACCAACAAGTAGAGCCTGTTAGTGAATCTGTGGACCAACAAGTAGAGCCTGTTTTTGAATCTGTGGACCAACAAGTAGAGACTTTTATTGAATCTGTAAACCAACAAGTAGAGCCTCTTAGTGAATCTGTGGACCAACAAGTAGAGCCTGTTAGTGAATCTGTGGACCAACAAGTAGAGCCTGTTAGTGAATCTGTAAACCAACAAGTAGAGCCTGTTAGTGAATCTGTGGACCAACAAGTAGAGCCCGTTAGTGAATCTGTGGACCAACAAGTAGAGCCTGTTAGTGAATCTGTGGACCAACAAGTAGAGCCTTTTATTGAATCTGTAAACCAACAAATAGAGCCTGTTAGTGAATCTGTAAACCAACAAGTAGAGCGTGTTAGTGAATCTGTGGACCAACAAATAGAGCCTGTTGGTGAATCTGTAAACCAACAAGTAGGGCCTGTTAGTGAATCTGTGGACCAACAAGTAGAGCCTGTTAGTGAATCTGTGGACCAACAAGTGGAGCCTGTTAGTGAATCTGTAAACCAACAAGTAGGGACTGTTAGTGAATCTGTGGACCAACAAGTAGAGCCTGTTAGTGAATCTGTAAACCAACAAATAGAGCCTGTTAGTGAATCTGTAAACAAACAAGTAGAGCCTGTTAGTGAATCTGTGGACCAACAAGTAGAGCCTGTTAGTGAATCTGTGAACCAACAAGTAGAGCCTGTTAGTGAATCTGTGAGCCAACAAGTAGAGCCTGTTGGTGAATCTGTGACCCAACAAGTAGAGACTGTTGGTGAATCTGTAAACAAACAAGTAGGGCCTGTAAGTGAATCTGTGGACCAACAAGTAGAGCCTGTTAGTGAATCTGTGAACCAACAAGTAGAGCCTGTTAGTGAATCTGTGGACCTACGAGTAGAGCCTGTTAGTGAATCTGTGGACAAACAAGTAGAGCCAGTTAATGAATCTGTGAACCAACAAGTAGAGCCTGTTAGTGAATCTGTGAACCAACAAGTAGAGCCTGTTAGTGAATCTGTGGACCTACGAGTAGAGCCTGTTAGTGAATCTGTGGACCAAAAAGTAGAGCCTGTTAGTGAATCTGTGGACCAACAAGAAGAGCCTGTTAGTGAATCTGTAAACCAACAAGTAGAGCCTGTTAATGAATCTGTGGACCAAAAAGTAGAGCCTGTTAGTGAATATGTGGACCAACAAGTAGAGCCTGTTAGTGAATCTGTGGACCAACAAGAAGAGCCTGTTAGTGAATCTGTAAACCAACAAATAGAGCCTGTTAGTGAATCTGTAAACCAACAAGTAGAGCCTGTTAGTGAATCTGTAAACCAACAAATAGGGCCTGTTAGTGAATTTGTGCACCAACAAGTAGAGCCTGTTAGTGAATCTGTGGACCAACAAGTAGAGCCTGTTAGTGAATCTGTAAACCAACAAATAGGGACTGTTAGTGAATTTGTGCACCAACAAATAGAGCCTGTTAGTGAATCTGTGGACCAACAAGTAGAGCCTGTTGGTGAATCTGCAAACAAACAAGTAGGGCCTGTTAGTGAATCTGTGGACAAACAAGTAGAGCCTGTTAGTGAATCTGTGGACCAACATGTAGAGCCTGTTAGTGAATCTGTGGACCAACAGTAGAGCCTGTTAGTGAATCTGTAAACCAACAAATTGAGCCTGTTATTGAATCTGTGGACCAACAAGAAGAGCCTGTTAGTGAATCTGTAAACCAACAAGTAGAGCCTGTTAGTGAATTTGTGCACCAACAAGTAGAGCCTGTTAGTGAATCTGTGGACCAACAAGTAGAGCCTGTTAGTGAATCTGTGGACCAACCAGTAGAGCCTGTTAGTGAATCTGTAAACCTACAAGTAGAGCCTGTTAGTGAATCTGTAAACCTACAAGTAGAGCCTGTTAGTGAATCTGTAAACCAACAAATAGAGCCTGTTAGTGAATCTGTGGACCAACAAGTAGAGCCTGTTGGTGAATCTGCAAACAAACAAGTAGGGCCTGTTAGTGAATCTGTGGACCAACAAGTAGAGCCTGTTAGTGAATCTGTGGACCAACATGTAGAGCCTGTTAGTGAATCTGTGGACCAACAGTAGAGCCTGTTAGTGAATCTGTAAACCAACAAATTGAGCCTGTTAGTGAATCTGTAAACCAACAAGTAGAGCCTGTTAGTGAATCTGTGGACCTAAAAATAAAGGCTGTTAGTGAATCTGTAAACCAACAAGTAGAGCCTGTTAGTGAATCTGTAAACCTACAAGTAGAGCCTGTTAGTGAATCTGTAAACCTACAAGTAGTGCTTGTTAGTGAATCTGTAAACCAACAAGTAGAGCCTGTTAGTGAATCTGTGGACCAACCAGTAGAGCCTCTTAGTGAATCTGTAAACCTACAAGTAGAGCCTGTTAGTGAATCTGTAAACCTACAAGTAGTGCTTGTTAGTGAATCTGTAAACCAACAAGTAGAGCCTGTTAGTGAATCTGTGGACCAACAAGTAGAGCCTGTTGGTGAATCTGCAAACAAACAAGTAGGGCCTGTTAGTGAATCTGTGGACCAACAAGTAGAGCCTGTTAGTGAAACTGTGGACCAACATGTAGAGCCTGTTAGTGAATCTGTGGACCAACAGTAGAGCCTGTTAGTGAATCTGTAAAACAACAAATTGAGCCTGTTAGTGAATCTGTAAACCAACAAGTAGAGCCTGTTAGTGAATCTGTGGACCTACAAATAAAGGCTGTTAGTGAATCTGTAAACCAACAAGTAGAGACTGTTAGTGAATCTGTGGACCAACAAGTAGAGCCTGTTGGTGAATCTGCAAACAAACAAGTAGGGCCTGTTAGTGAATCTGTGGACAAACAAGTAGAGCCTGTTAGTGAATCTGTGGACCAACATGTAGAGCCTGTTAGTGAATCTGTGGACCAACAGTAGAGCCTGTTAGTGAATCTGTAAACCAACAAATTGAGCCTGTTAGTGAATCTGTAAACCAACAAGTAGAGCCTGTTAGTGAATCTGTGGACCAACAAGTAGAGCCTGTTGGTGAATCTGCAAACAAACAAGTAGGGCCTGTTAGTGAATCTGTGGACCAACAAGTAGAGCCTGTTAGTGAATCTGTGGACCAACATGTAGAGCCTGTTAGTGAATCTGTAAACCAACAAGTAGAGCCTGTTAGTGAATCTGTGGACCAAAAAGTAGAGCCTGTTAGTGAATCTGTAAACCAACAAGTAGGGCCTGTTGGTGAATCTGTAAACCAACAAGTAGAGCCTGTTAGTGAATCTGTGGACCTACGAGTAGAGCCTGTTAGTGAATCTGTGGACCAAAAAGTAGAGCCTGTTAGTGAATCTGTGGACCAACAAGTAGAGCCTGTCAGTGAATCTGTGGACCAACGAGTAGAGCCTGTTAGTGAATCTGTGGACCAAATGTAGAGCCTGTTAGTGAATCTGTGGACCAACAAGTAGAGCCTGTTGGTGAATCTGCAAACAAAGAAGTAGGGCCTGTTAGTGAATCTGTAAACCAACAAGTAGAGCCTGTTAGTGAATCTGTGGACCAACCAGTACAGCCTGTTAGTGAATCTGTGGACCAACCAGTAGAGCCTGTTAGTGAATCTGTAAACCAACAAGTAGAGCCTGTTAGTGAATCTGTGAACCAACAAGTAGATCCTGTTAGTGAATCTGTGGACCAACAAGTAGAGCCTGTTAGTGAATCTGTGGACCAACAAGTAGCGCCTGTTAGTGAATCTGTGGACCAACAAGTAGAGCCTGTTAGTGAATCTGTAAATCAACAAATAGAGACTTTTAGTGAATCTGTAAACCAACAAGTAGAGCCTGTTAGTGAATCTGTGGACCAACAAGTAGAGCATGTTAGTGAATCTGTAAACCTACAAGTAGAGCCTGTTAGTGAATCTGTGGACCAACAAGTAGAGCCTGTTAGTGAATCTGTGGACCAAAAAGTAGAGCCTGTTAGGGAATCTGTGGACCTACAAATAAAGCCTGTTAGTTAATCTGTGGACCAACAATAGAGCCTGTTAGTGAATCTTTGGACCAACAATAGAGCCTGTTAGTGAATCTGTAAACCAACAATTAGAGCCTGTTAGTGAATCTGTGGACCAACAAGTAGAGCCTATTAGTGAATCTGTGGACCAACAAATAGAGCCTGTTAGTGAATCTGTAAACCAACAAGTAGAGCCTGTTAGTGAATCTGTGAACCAACAAGTAGAGCCTGTTAGTGAATCTGTGAACCAACAAGTAGAGCCTGTTAGTGAATCTGTGAACCAACAAGTAGAGCCTGTTAGTGAATCTGTAAACCAACAGTAGAGCCTGTTAGTGAATCTGTAAACCAACAAGTAGAGCCTGTTAGTGAATCTGAGGACCAACAAGTAGAGCCTGTTAGTGAAACTGTGGACCAACAAGTAGAGCCTGTTGGTGAATCTGTGGACCAACATGTAGAGCCTGTTAGTGAATCTGTGGACCAACAAGTAGAGCCTGTTAGTGAATCTGTGGACCAACAAGTAGAGCCTGTTAGTGAATCTGTGGACCAACAAGTAGAGCCTGTTAGGGAATCTGTGGACCTACAAATAAAGCCTGTTAGTGAATCTGTGGACCAACAATAGAGCCTGTTAGTGAATCTGTGGACCAACAAGTAGAGCCTGTTAGTGAATCTGTAAACCAACAAATAGAGCCTGTTAGTGAATCTGTATACCAACAAGTAGAGCCTGTTAGTGAATCTGTGGACCAACAAGTAGAGCCTGTTAGTGAATCTGTAAACCAACAAGTAGAGCCTGTTAGTGAATCTGTGGACCAACAAGTAGAGCCTATTAGTGAAATGTAAACCAACAAGTAGAGCCTGTTAGTGAATCTGAGGACCAACAAGTAGAGCCTGTTAGTGAAACTGTGGACCAACAAGTAGAGCCTGTTGGTGAATCTGTGGACCAACAAGTAGAGCCTGTTAGTGAATCTGTGGACCAACAAGTAGAGCCTGTTAGTGAATCTGTAGACCAACAAGTAGAGCCTGTTAGTGAATCTGTGGACCAACAGGTAGAGCCTGTTAGTAAATCTGTAAACCAACAAGTAGAGCCTTTTAGTGAATCTGTGACCCAACAAGTAGAGCCTGTTAGTGAATCTGTGGACCAACAAGTAGGGCCTGTTAGTGAATCTGTGGACCAACAAGTAGAGCCTATTAGTGAATCTGTAAACCAAAAAGTAGAGCCTGTTAGTGAATCTGTAAACCAACAAGTAGAGCCTGTTAGTGAATCTGAGGACCAACAAGTAGAGCCTGTTAGTGAAACTGTGGACCAACAAGTAGAGCCTGATAGTGAATCTGTGGACCAACAAGTAGCGCCTGTTGGTGAATCTGTGGACCAACAAGTAGAGCCTGATAGTGAATCTGTGGACCAACAAGTAGAGCCTGATAGTGAATCTATGGACCGACAATTAGAGCCTGTTGGTGAATCTGTGGACCGACAAGTAGAGCCTGATAGTGAATCTGTGGACCAACATGTAGAGCCTGATAGTGAATCTGTGGACCGACAAGTAGAGCCTGTTGGTGAATCTGTGGACCAACATGTAGAGCCTGTTAGTGAATCTGTGGACCAACAAGTAGAGCCTGTTAGTGAATCTGTGGACCAACAAGTAGAGCCTGTTAGTGAATCTGTGGACCAACAAATAGAGCCTATTAGTGAATCTGTAAACCAACAAGTAGAGCCTGTTAGTGAATCTGAGGACCAACAAGTAGAGCCTGTTAGTGAAACTGAGGACCAACAAGTAGAGCCTGTTGGTGAATCTGTGGACCAACAAGTCGAGCCTGTTAGTGAATCTGTGGACCAACAAGTAGAGCCTGTTAGTGAATATGTGGACCAACAAGTAGAGCCTGTTAGTGAATCTGTGGACCAACAGGTAGAGCCTGTTAGTAAATCTGTAAACCAACAAGTAGAGACTTTTAGTTAATCTGTGACCCAACAAGTAGAGCCTGTTAGTGAATCTGTGGACCAACAAGTAGGGCCTGTTAGTGAATCTGTGGACCAACAAGTAGAGCCTATTAGTGAATCTGTAAACCAACAAGTAGAGCCTGTTAGTGAATCTGTAAACCAACAAGTAGAGCCTGTTAGTGAATCTGAGGACCAACAAGTAGAGCCTGTTAGTGAAACTGTGGACCAACAAGTAGAGCCTGTTGGTGAATTTGTGGACCAACATGTAGAGCCTGTTAGTGAATCTGTGGACCAACAAGTAGAGCCTGTTAGTGAATCTGTGGACCAACAAGTAGAGACTGTTAGTGAATCTGTGGACCAACAAATAGAGCCTGTTAGCGAATCTGTAAACCAACAAGTAGAGCCTATTAGTGAATCTGTGGACCAACAAGTAGGGCCCGTTAGTGAATATGTGGACCAACAAGTAGAGCCTGTTAGTGAATCTGTGAACCAACAAGTAGAGCCTGTTAGTGAATCTGTGGACCAACAAGTAGGGCCTGTTAGTGAATCGGTGGACCAACAAGTAGAGCCTGTTGTGAATCTGTAAACCAACGAGTAGAGCCTGTTAGTGAATCTGTGAACCAACAAGTAGAGCCTGTTAGTGAATCTGTGGACCAACAAGTAGAGCCTCTTAGTGAATCTGTAAACCAACAAATAGAGCCGGTTAGTGAATCTGTGGACCAACAAGTAGAGCCTATTAGTGAATCTGTAAACCAACAAGTAGAGCCTGTTAGTGAATCTGTAAACCAACAAGTAGAGCCTGTTAGTGAATCTGTGGACCAACAAGTAGAGCCTGTTAGTGAATCTGTGGACCAACAAGTAGAGCCTGTTAGTGAATCTGTAAACCAACAAGTAGAGCCTGTTAGTGAATCTGTGGACCAACAAGTAGAGCCCGTTAGTGAATCTGTAAAACAACAAATAGAGCCTGTTAGTGAATCTGTAAACCAACAAGTAAAGCCTGTTAGTGAATCTGTAAACCAACAAGTAGAGCCTGTTAGTGAATCTGTGGACCAACAAGTAGAGCCTGTTATTGAATCTGTGGACCAACAAGTAGAGCCTTTTATTGAATCTGTAAACCAACAAGTAGAGCCTCTTAGTGAATCTGTGGACCAACAAGTAGAGCCTGTTAGTGAATCTGTGGACCAACAAGTAGAGCCTGTTAGTGAATCTGTAAACCAACAAGTAGAGCCTCTTAGTGAATCTGTGGACCAACAAGTAGAGCCAGTTAGTGAATCTGTGGACCAACAAGTAAAGCCCGTTAGTGAATCTGTAAACCAACAAATAGAGCCTGTTAGTGAATCTGTAAACCAACAAGTAGATCCTGTTAGTGAATCTGTGGACCAACAAGTAGAGCCTGTTAGTGAATCTGTGGACCAACAAGTAGAGCCTTTTAGTGCATCTGTGGACCAACAAGTAGAGCCTGTTAGTGAATCTGTAAACCAACAAGTAGAGCCTGTAAGTGTATCTGTGGACCAACAAGTAGAGCCTGTTAGTGAATCTTTAAACGAACAAATAGAGCCTGTTAGTGAATCTGTAAACCAACAAGTAGAGCCTGTTAATGAATCTGTGGACCAACAAGTAGAGCCTGTTAGTGAATCTGTAAACCAACAAGTAGAGCCTGTTAGTGAATCTGTGGACCAACAAGTAGAGCCTGTTTGTGAATCTGTAAACCAACAAGTAGGGCCTGTTAGTGAATCTGTGGACCAACAAGTAGGGCCTGTTAGTGAATCTGTGAACCAACAAGTAGAGCCTGTTAGTGAATCTGTGGACCAACAAGTAGAGCCTGTTCGTGAATCTGTGGACCAACAAGTAGAGCCTGTTAGTGAATCTGTAAACCAACAAATAGAGACTTTTAGTGAATCTGTAAACCAACAAGTAGAGCCTGTTAGTGAATCTGTGGACCAAGAAGTAGAGCCTGTTAGTGAATCTGTAAACCTACAAGTAGAGCCTGTTAGTGAATCTGTGGACCAACAAGTAGAGCCTGTTAGTGAATCTGTGGACCAAAAAGTAGAGCCTGTTAGGGAATCTGTGGACCTACAAATAAAGCCTGTTAGTGAATCTGTGGACCAACAATAGAGCCTGTTAGTGAATCTGTGGACCAACAATAGAGCCTGTTAGTGAATCTGTAAACCAACAAGAAGAGCCTGTTAGTGAATCTGTGGACCAACAAGTAGAGCCTATTAGTGAATCTGTGGACCAACAAATAGAGCCTGTTAGTGAATCTGTGGACCAACAATAGAGCCTGTTAGTGAATCTGTAAACCAACAAGTAGAGCCTGTTAGTGAATCTGTAAACCAACAAGTAGAGCCTGTTAGTGAATCTGAGGACCAACAAGTAGAGCCTGTTAGTGAAACTGTGGACCAACAAGTAGAGCCTGTTGGTGAATCTGTGGACCAACATGTAGAGCCTGTTAGTGAATCTGTGGACCAACAAGTAGAGCCTGTTAGTGAATCTGTGGACCAACAAGTAGAGACTGTTAGTGAATCTGTGGACCAACAAATAGAGCCTGTTAGCGAATCTGTAAACCAACAAGTAGAGCCTATTAGTGAATCTGTGGACCAACAAGTAGGGCCCGTTAGTGAATCTGTGGACCAACAAGTAGAGCCTGTTAGTGAATCTGTGAACCAACAAGTAGAGCCTGTTAGTGAATCTGTGGACCAACAAGTAGGGCCTGTTAGTGAATCTGTGGACCAACAAGTAGAGCCTGTTGTGAATCTGTAAACCAACAAGTAGAGCCTGTTAGTGAATCTGTGAACCAACAAGTAGAGCCTGTTAGTGAATCTGTGGACCAACAAATAGAGCCTCTTAGTGAATCTGTAAACCAACAAATAGAGCCTGTTAGTGAATCTGTGGACCAACAAGTAGAGCCTATTAGTGAATCTGTAAACCAACAAGTAGAGCCTGTTAGTGAATCTCTAAACCAACAAGTAGAGCCTGTTAGTGAATCTGTAAACCAACAAGTAGAGCCTGTTAGTGAATCTGTGGACCAACAAGTAGAGCCCGTTAGTGAATCTGTAAAACAACAAATAGAGCCTGTTAGTGAATCTGTAAACCAACAAGTAGAGCCTGTTAGTGAATCTGTAAACCAACAAGTAGAGCCTGTTAGTGAATCTGTGGACCAACAAGTAGAGCCTGTTTTTGAATCTGTGGACCAACAAGTAGAGACTTTTATTGAATCTGTAAACCAACAAGTAGAGCCTCTTAGTGAATCTGTGGACCAACAAGTAGAGCCTGTTAGTGAATCTGTGGACCAACAAGTAGAGCCTGTTAGTGAATCTGTAAACCAACAAGTAGAGCCTGTTAGTGAATCTGTGGACCAACAAGTAGAGCCCGTTAGTGAATCTGTGGACCAACAAGTAGAGCCTGTTAGTGAATCTGTGGACCAACAAGTAGAGCCTTTTATTGAATCTGTAAACCAACAAATAGAGCCTGTTAGTGAATCTGTAAACCAACAAGTAGAGCGTGTTAGTGAATCTGTGGACCAACAAATAGAGCCTGTTGGTGAATCTGTAAACCAACAAGTAGGGCCTGTTAGTGAATCTGTGGACCAACAAGTAGAGCCTGTTAGTGAATCTGTGGACCAACAAGTGGAGCCTGTTAGTGAATCTGTAAACCAACAAGTAGGGACTGTTAGTGAATCTGTGGACCAACAAGTAGAGCCTGTTAGTGAATCTGTAAACCAACAAATAGAGCCTGTTAGTGAATCTGTAAACAAACAAGTAGAGCCTGTTAGTGAATCTGTGGACCAACAAGTAGAGCCTGTTAGTGAATCTGTGAACCAACAAGTAGAGCCTGTTAGTGAATCTGTGAGCCAACAAGTAGAGCCTGTTGGTGAATCTGTGACCCAACAAGTAGAGACTGTTGGTGAATCTGTAAACAAACAAGTAGGGCCTGTAAGTGAATCTGTGGACCAACAAGTAGAGCCTGTTAGTGAATCTGTGAACCAACAAGTAGAGCCTGTTAGTGAATCTGTGGACCTACGAGTAGAGCCTGTTAGTGAATCTGTGGACAAACAAGTAGAGCCAGTTAATGAATCTGTGAACCAACAAGTAGAGCCTGTTAGTGAATCTGTGAACCAACAAGTAGAGCCTGTTAGTGAATCTGTGGACCTACGAGTAGAGCCTGTTAGTGAATCTGTGGACCAAAAAGTAGAGCCTGTTAGTGAATCTGTGGACCAACAAGAAGAGCCTGTTAGTGAATCTGTAAACCAACAAGTAGAGCCTGTTAATGAATCTGTGGACCAAAAAGTAGAGCCTGTTAGTGAATATGTGGACCAACAAGTAGAGCCTGTTAGTGAATCTGTGGACCAACAAGAAGAGCCTGTTAGTGAATCTGTAAACCAACAAATAGAGCCTGTTAGTGAATCTGTAAACCAACAAGTAGAGCCTGTTAGTGAATCTGTAAACCAACAAATAGGGCCTGTTAGTGAATTTGTGCACCAACAAGTAGAGCCTGTTAGTGAATCTGTGGACCAACAAGTAGAGCCTGTTAGTGAATCTGTAAACCAACAAATAGGGACTGTTAGTGAATTTGTGCACCAACAAATAGAGCCTGTTAGTGAATCTGTGGACCAACAAGTAGAGCCTGTTGGTGAATCTGCAAACAAACAAGTAGGGCCTGTTAGTGAATCTGTGGACAAACAAGTAGAGCCTGTTAGTGAATCTGTGGACCAACATGTAGAGCCTGTTAGTGAATCTGTGGACCAACAGTAGAGCCTGTTAGTGAATCTGTAAACCAACAAATTGAGCCTGTTATTGAATCTGTGGACCAACAAGAAGAGCCTGTTAGTGAATCTGTAAACCAACAAGTAGAGCCTGTTAGTGAATTTGTGCACCAACAAGTAGAGCCTGTTAGTGAATCTGTGGACCAACAAGTAGAGCCTGTTAGTGAATCTGTGGACCAACCAGTAGAGCCTGTTAGTGAATCTGTAAACCTACAAGTAGAGCCTGTTAGTGAATCTGTAAACCTACAAGTAGAGCCTGTTAGTGAATCTGTAAACCAACAAATAGAGCCTGTTAGTGAATCTGTGGACCAACAAGTAGAGCCTGTTGGTGAATCTGCAAACAAACAAGTAGGGCCTGTTAGTGAATCTGTGGACCAACAAGTAGAGCCTGTTAGTGAATCTGTGGACCAACATGTAGAGCCTGTTAGTGAATCTGTGGACCAACAGTAGAGCCTGTTAGTGAATCTGTAAACCAACAAATTGAGCCTGTTAGTGAATCTGTAAACCAACAAGTAGAGCCTGTTAGTGAATCTGTGGACCTAAAAATAAAGGCTGTTAGTGAATCTGTAAACCAACAAGTAGAGCCTGTTAGTGAATCTGTAAACCTACAAGTAGAGCCTGTTAGTGAATCTGTAAACCTACAAGTAGTGCTTGTTAGTGAATCTGTAAACCAACAAGTAGAGCCTGTTAGTGAATCTGTGGACCAACCAGTAGAGCCTCTTAGTGAATCTGTAAACCTACAAGTAGAGCCTGTTAGTGAATCTGTAAACCTACAAGTAGTGCTTGTTAGTGAATCTGTAAACCAACAAGTAGAGCCTGTTAGTGAATCTGTGGACCAACAAGTAGAGCCTGTTGGTGAATCTGCAAACAAACAAGTAGGGCCTGTTAGTGAATCTGTGGACCAACAAGAAGAGCCTGTTAGTGAAACTGTGGACCAACATGTAGAGCCTGTTAGTGAATCTGTGGACCAACAGTAGAGCCTGTTAGTGAATCTGTAAAACAACAAATTGAGCCTGTTAGTGAATCTGTAAACCAACAAGTAGAGCCTGTTAGTGAATCTGTGGACCTACAAATAAAGGCTGTTAGTGAATCTGTAAACCAACAAGTAGAGACTGTTAGTGAATCTGTGGACCAACAAGTAGAGCCTGTTGGTGAATCTGCAAACAAACAAGTAGGGCCTGTTAGTGAATCTGTGGACAAACAAGTAGAGCCTGTTAGTGAATCTGTGGACCAACATGTAGAGCCTGTTAGTGAATCTGTGGACCAACAGTAGAGCCTGTTAGTGAATCTGTAAACCAACAAATTGAGCCTGTTAGTGAATCTGTAAACCAACAAGTAGAGCCTGTTAGTGAATCTGTGGACCAACAAGTAGAGCCTGTTGGTGAATCTGCAAACAAACAAGTAGGGCCTGTTAGTGAATCTGTGGACCAACAAGTAGAGCCTGTTAGTGAATCTGTGGACCAACATGTAGAGCCTGTTAGTGAATCTGTAAACCAACAAGTAGAGCCTGTTAGTGAATCTGTGGACCAAAAAGTAGAGCCTGTTAGTGAATCTGTAAACCAACAAGTAGGGCCTGTTGGTGAATCTGTAAACCAACAAGTAGAGCCTGTTAGTGAATCTGTGGACCTACGAGTAGAGCCTGTTAGTGAATCTGTGGACCAAAAAGTAGAGCCTGTTAGTGAATCTGTGGACCAACAAGTAGAGCCTGTCAGTGAATCTGTGGACCAACGAGTAGAGCCTGTTAGTGAATCTGTGGACCAAATGTAGAGCCTGTTAGTGAATCTGTGGACCAACAAGTAGAGCCTGTTGGTGAATCTGCAAACAAAGAAGTAGGGCCTGTTAGTGAATCTGTAAACCAACAAGTAGAGCCTGTTAGTGAATCTGTGGACCAACCAGTACAGCCTGTTAGTGAATCTGTGGACCAACCAGTAGAGCCTGTTAGTGAATCTGTAAACCAACAAGTAGAGCCTGTTAGTGAATCTGTGAACCAACAAGTGGAGCCTGTTAGTGAATCTGTGGACCAACAAGTAGAGCCTGTTAGTGAATCTGTAATCCAACAAGTAGTGCTTGTTAGTGAATCTGTAAACCAACAAGTTGAGCCTGTTAGTGAATCTGTAAACCAACAAGTAGAGCCTGTTAGTGAATCTGTGGACCAACAAGTACAGCCTGTTAGTGAATCTGTAAACCAACAAGTAGAGCCTGTTAGTGAATCTGTGGACCTACAAATAAAGCCTGTTAGTGAATCTGTGGACAAACAAGTAGAGCCTGTTAGTGAATCTGTGGACCAACAAGTAGAGCCTGCTAGTGAATCTGTAAACCAACAAATAGAGCCTGTTAGTGAATCTGTAAACCAACAAGTAGAGCCTGTTAGTGAATCTGTGGACCAACATGTAGAGCCTGTTATTGAATCTGTGGACCAACAAGTAGAGCCTGTTGGTGAATCTGTGGAACAACAAGTAGAGCCTGTTAGTGAATCTGTGGACCAACAAATAGAGCCTGTTAGTGAATCTGTGGACCAACAAGTAGAGCCTGTTAGTGAATCTGTGGACCTACAAATAAAGCCTGTTTGTGATTCTGTAAACCAACAAGTAGAGCCTGTTAGTGAATCTGTGGACCAACAAGAAGAGCCTGTTAGTGAATCTGTGGAACAACAAGTAGAGCCTGTTAGTGAATCTGTGGACCAACAAATAGAGCCTGTTAGTGAATCTGTGGACCAACAAGTAGAGCCTGTTGGTGAATCTGTGGACCAACAAGTAGAGCCTGTTAGTGAATCTGTGGACCAACAATAGAGCCTGTTAGTGAATCTGTGGACCAACAAGTAGAGCCTGTTAGGGAATCTGTGGGCCTACAAATAAAGGCTGTTAGTGAATCTGTGGACCAACAAGTAGAGCCTGTTAGTGAATCTGTGGACCAACAAGTAGAGCCTGTTAGTGAATCTGTGGACCAACAAGAAGAGCCTGTTAGTGAATCTGTAAACCAACAAATAGAGCCTGTTAGTGAATCTGTAAACCAACAAGTAGAGCCTGTTAGTGAATCTGTAAACCAACAAATAGGGCCTGTTAGTGAATTTGTGCACCAACAAGTAGAGCCTGTTGGTGAATCTGTGGAACAACAAGTAGAGCCTGTTAGTGAATCTGTGGACCAACAAATAGAGCCTGTTAGTGAATCTGTGGACCAACAAGTAGAGCCTGTTAGTGAATCTGTGGACCTACAAATAAAGCCTGTTAGTGATTCTGTAAACCAACAAGTAGAGCCTGTTAGTGAATCTGTGGACCAACAAGAAGAGCCTGTTAGTGAATCTGTGGAACAACAAGTAGAGCCTGTTAGTGAATCTGTGGACCAACAAATAGAGCCTGTTAGTGAATCTGTGGACCAACAAGTAGAGCCTGTTGGTGAATCTGTGGACCAACAAGTAGAGCCTGTTAGTGAATCTGTGGACCAACAATAGAGCCTGTTAGTGAATCTGTGGACCAACAAGTAGAGCCTGTTAGTGAATCTGTAAACCAACAAGTAGAGCCTGTTAATGAATCTGTGGACCAAAAAGTAGAGCCTGTTAGTGAATATGTGGACCAACAAGTAGAGCCTGTTAGTGAATCTGTGGACCAACAAGAAGAGCCTGTTAGTGAATCTGTAAACCAACAAATAGAGCCTGTTAGTGAATCTGTAAACCAACAAGTAGAGCCTGTTAGTGAATCTGTAAACCAACAAATAGGGCCTGTTAGTGAATTTGTGCACCAACAAGTAGAGCCTGTTAGTGAATCTGTGGACCAACAAGTAGAGCCTGTTAGTGAATCTGTAAACCAACAAATAGGGACTGTTAGTGAATTTGTGCACCAACAAATAGAGCCTGTTAGTGAATCTGTGGACCAACAAGTAGAGCCTGTTGGTGAATCTGCAAACAAACAAGTAGGGCCTGTTAGTGAATCTGTGGACAAACAAGTAGAGCCTGTTAGTGAATCTGTGGACCAACATGTAGAGCCTGTTAGTGAATCTGTGGACCAACAGTAGAGCCTGTTAGTGAATCTGTAAACCAACAAATTGAGCCTGTTATTGAATCTGTGGACCAACAAGAAGAGCCTGTTAGTGAATCTGTAAACCAACAAGTTGAGCCTGTTAGTGAATTTGTGCACCAACAAGTAGAGCCTGTTAGTGAATCTGTGGACCAACAAGTAGAGCCTGTTAGTGAATCTGTGGACCAACCAGTAGAGCCTGTTAGTGAATCTGTAAACCTACAAGTAGAGCCTGTTAGTGAATCTGTAAACCTACAAGTAGAGCCTGTTAGTGAATCTGTAAACCAACAAATAGAGCCTGTTAGTGAATCTGTGGACCAACAAGTAGAGCCTGTTGGTGAATCTGCAAACAAACAAGTAGGGCCTGTTAGTGAATCTGTGGACCAACAAGTAGAGCCTGTTAGTGAATCTGTGGACCAACATGAAGAGCCTGTTAGTGAATCTGTGGACCAACAGTAGAGCCTGTTAGTGAATCTGTAAACCAACAAATTGAGCCTGTTAGTGAATCTGTAAACCAACAAGTAGAGCCTGTTAGTGAATCTGTGGACCTAAAAATAAAGGCTGTTAGTGAATCTGTAAACCAACAAGTAGAGCCTGTTAGTGAATCTGTAAACCTACAAGTAGAGCCTGTTAGTGAATCTGTAAACCTACAAGTAGTGCTTGTTAGTGAATCTGTAAACCAACAAGTAGAGCCTGTTAGTGAATCTGTGGACCAACCAGTAGAGCCTCTTAGTGAATCTGTAAACCTACAAGTAGAGCCTGTTAGTGAATCTGTAAACCTACAAGTAGTGCTTGTTAGTGAATCTGTAAACCAACAAGTAGAGCCTGTTAGTGAATCTGTGGACCAACAAGCAGAGCCTGTTGGTGAATCTGCAAACAAACAAGTAGGGCCTGTTAGTGAATCTGTGGACCAACAAGTAGAGCCTGTTAGTGAAACTGTGGACCAACATGTAGAGCCTGTTAGTGAATCTGTGGACCAACAGTAGAGCCTGTTAGTGAATCTGTAAAACAACAAATTGAGCCTGTTAGTGAATCTGTAAACCAACAAGTAGAGCCTGTTAGTGAATCTGTGGACCTACAAATAAAGGCTGTTAGTGAATCTGTAAACCAACAAGTAGAGACTGTTAGTGAATCTGTGGACCAACAAGTAGAGCCTGTTGGTGAATCTGCAAACAAACAAGTAGGGCCTGTTAGTGAATCTGTGGACAAACAAGTAGAGCCTGTTAGTGAATCTGTGGACCAACATGTAGAGCCTGTTAGTGAATCTGTGGACCAACAGTAGAGCCTGTTAGTGAATCTGTAAACCAACAAATTGAGCCTGTTAGTGAATCTGTAAACCAACAAGTAGAGCCTGTTAGTGAATCTGTGGACCAACAAGTAGAGCCTGTTGGTGAATCTGCAAACAAACAAGTAGGGCCTGTTAGTGAATCTGTGGACCAACAAGTAGAGCCTGTTAGTGAATCTGTGGACCAACATGTAGAGCCTGTTAGTGAATCTGTAAACCAACAAGTAGAGCCTGTTAGTGAATCTGTGGACCAAAAAGTAGAGCCTGTTAGTGAATCTGTAAACCAACAAGTAGGGCCTGTTGGTGAATCTGTAAACCAACAAGTAGAGCCTGTTAGTGAATCTGGGGACCTACGAGTAGAGCCTGTTAGTGAATCTGTGGACCAAAAAGTAGAGCCTGTTAGTGAATCTGTGGACCAACAAGTAGAGCCTGTCAGTGAATCTGTGGACCAACGAGTAGAGCCTGTTAGTGAATCTGTGGACCAAATGTAGAGCCTGTTAGTGAATCTGTGGACCAACAAGTAGAGCCTGTTGGTGAATCTGCAAACAAAGAAGTAGGGCCTGTTAGTGAATCTGTAAACCAACAAGTAGAGCCTGTTAGTGAATCTGTGGACCAACCAGTACAGCCTGTTAGTGAATCTGTGGACCAACCAGTAGAGCCTGTTAGTGAATCTGTAAACCAACAAGTAGAGCCTGTTAGTGAATCTGTGAACCAACAGGTGGAGCCTGTTAGTGAATCTGTGGACCAACAAGTAGAGCCTGTTAGTGAATCTGTAATCCAACAAGTAGTGCTTGTTAGTGAATCTGTAAACCAACAAGTTGAGCCTGTTAGTGAATCTGTAAACCAACAAGTAGAGCCTGTTAGTGAATCTGAAGACCAACAAGTACAGCCTGTTAGTGAATCTGTAAACCAACAAGTAGAGCCTGTTAGTGAATCTGTGGACCTACAAATAAAGCCTGTTAGTGAATCTGTGGACAAACAAGTAGAGCCTGTTAGTGAATCTGTGGACCAACAAGTAGAGCCTGTTAGTGAATCTGTAAACCAACAAATAGAGCCTGTTAGTGAATCTGTAAACCAACAAGTAGAGTCTTTTAGTGAATCTGTGGACCAACATGTAGAGCCTGTTATTGAATCTGTGGACCAACAAGTAGAGCCTGTTGGTGAATCTGTGGAACAACAAGTAGAGCCTGTTAGTGAATCTGTGGACCAACAAATAGAGCCTGTTAGTGAATCTGTGGACCAACAAGTAGAGCCTGTTAGTGAATCTGTGGACCTACAAATAAAGCCTGTTAGTGATTCTGTAAACCAACAAGTAGAGCCTGTTAGTGAATCTGTGGACCAACAAGAAGAGCCTGTTAGTGAATCTGTGGAACAACAAGTAGAGCCTGTTAGTGAATCTGTGGACCAACAAATAGAGCCTGTTAGTGAATCTGTGGACCAACAAGTAGAGCCTGTTGGTGAATCTGTGGACCAACAAGTAGAGCCTGTTAGTGAATCTGTGAACCAACAATAGAGCCTGTTAGTGAATCTGTGGACCAACAAGTAGAGCCTGTTAGGGAATCTGTGGGCCTACAAATAAAGGCTGTTAGTGAATCTGTGGACCAACAAGTAGAGCCTGTTAGTGAATCTGTGGACCAACAAGTAGAGCCTGTTAGTGAATCTGTAAACCAACAAATAGAGCCTGTTAGTGAATCTGTAAACCAACAAGTAGAGCCTGTTAGTGAATCTGAGGACCAACAAGTAGAGCCTGTTAGTGAATCTGTGGACCAACAGGTAGAGCCTGTTAGTAAATCTGTAAACCAACAAGTAGAGCCTTTTAGTGAATCTGTGACCCAACAAGTAGAGCCTGTTAGTGAATCTGTGGACCAACAAGTAGGGCCTGTTAGTGAATCTGTGGACCAACAAGTAGAGCCTATTAGTGCATCTGTAAACCAACAAGTAGAGCCTGTTAGTGAATCTGAGGACCAACAAGTAGAGCCTGTTAGTAAAACTGTGGACCAACAAGTAGAGCCTGTTAGTGAATCTGTGGACCAACAAGTAGGGCCTGTTAGTGAATCTGTGGACCAACAAGTAGAGCCTGTTAGTGAATCTGTAAACCAACAAATAGAGCCTGTTAGTGAATCTGTAAACCAACAAGTAGAGCCTGTTAGTGAATCTGTAAACCAACAAGTAGAGCCTGTTAGTGAATCTGTAAACCAACAGTAGAGCCTGTTGGTGAATCTGTAAACCAACAAAAAGGGCCTGTTAGTGAATCTGTGGACCAGCAAGTAGAGCCTGTTAGTGAATCTGTGGACCAACGAGTAGAGCCTGTTAGTGAATCTGGGGACCAAAAAGTAGAGCCTGTTAGTGAATCTGTGGACCAACAAGTAGAGCCTGTTAGTGAATCTGTGGACCAACAAGTAGAGCCTGTTGGTGAATCTGTAAACCAACAAGTAGGCCTGTTAGTGAATCCGTGGACCAACAAGTAGGGCCTGTTAGTGAATCTGTAAACCAACAAGTAGAGCCTGTTAGTGAATCTGTAAACCAACGAATAGAGCCTGTTAGTGAATCTGTGGACAAAAAAGTAGAGCCTGTTAGTGAATCTGTGGACAAAAAAGTAGAGCCTGTTAGTGAATCTGTGGACCAACAAGAAGAGCCTGTTAGTGAATCTGTGGACCTACAAATAAAGCCTGTTAGTGATTCTGTAAACCAACAAGTAGAGCCTGTTAGTGAATCTGTGGACCAACATGTAGAGCCTGTTATTGAATCTGTGGACCAACAAGTAGAGCCTGTTGGTGAATCTGTGGAACAACAAGTAGAGCCTGTTAGTGAATCTGTGGACCAACAAATAGAGCCTGTTAGTGAATCTGTGGACCAACAAGTAGATCCTGTTAGTGAATCTGTGGACCTACAAATAAAGCCTGTTAGTGATTCTGTAAACCAACAAGTAGAGCCTGTTAGTGAATCTGTGGACCAACAAGAAGAGCCTGTTAGTGAATCTGTGGAACAACAAGTAGAGCCTGTTAGTGAATCTGTGGACCAACAAATAGAGCCTGTTAGTGAATCTGTGGACCAACAAGTAGAGCCTGTTGGTGAATCTGTGGACCAACAAGTAGAGCCTGTTAGTGAATCTGTGGACCAACAATAGAGCCTGTTAGTGAATCTGTGGACCAACAAGTAGAGCCTGTTAGGGAATCTGTGGGCCTACAAATAAAGGCTGTTAGTGAATCTGTGGACCAACAAGTAGAGCCTGTTAGTGAATCTGTGGACCAACAAGTAGAGCCTGTTAGTGAATCTGTGGACCAACAAGAAGAGCCTGTTAGTGAATCTGTAAACCAACAAATAGAGCCTGTTAGTGAATCTGTAAACCAACAAGTAGAGCCTGTTAGTGAATCTGTAAACCAACAAATAGGGCCTGTTAGTGAATTTGTGCACCAACAAGTAGAGCCTGTTGGTGAATCTGTGGAACAACAAGTAGAGCCTGTTAGTGAATCTGTGGACCAACAAATAGAGCCTGTTAGTGAATCTGTGGACCAACAAGTAGAGCCTGTTAGTGAATCTGTGGACCTACAAATAAAGCCTGTTAGTGATTCTGTAAACCTACAAGTAGAGCCTGTTAGTGAATCTGTGGACCAACAAGAAGAGCCTGTTAGTGAATCTGTGGAACAACAAGTAGAGCCTGTTAGTGAATCTGTGGACCAACAAATAGAGCCTGTTAGTGAATCTGTGGACCAACAAGTAGAGCCTGTTGGTGAATCTGTGGACCAACAAGTAGAGCCTGTTAGTGAATCTGTGGACCAACAATAGAGCCTGTTAGTGAATCTGTGGACCAACAAGTAGAGCCTGTTAGTGAATCTGTAAACCAACAAGTAGAGCCTGTTAATGAATCTGTGGACCAAAAAGTAGAGCCTGTTAGTGAATATGTGGACCAACAAGTAGAGCCTGTTAGTGAATCTGTGGACCAACAAGAAGAGCCTGTTAGTGAATCTGTAAACCAACAAATAGAGCCTGTTAGTGAATCTGTAAACCAACAAGTAGAGCCTGTTAGTGAATCTGTAAACCAACAAATAGGGCCTGTTAGTGAATTTGTGCACCAACAAGTAGAGCCTGTTAGTGAATCTGTGGACCAACAAGTAGAGCCTGTTAGTGAATCTGTAAACCAACAAATAGAGCCTGTTAGTGAATCTGTAAACCAACAAGTAGGGTCTTTTAGTGAATCTGTGGACCAACATGTAGAGCCTGTTATTGAATCTGTGGACCAACAAGTAGAGCCTGTTGGTGAATCTGTGGAACAACAAGTAGAGCCTGTTAGTGAATCTGTGGACCAACAAATAGAGCCTGTTAGTGAATCTGTGGACCAACAAGTAGAGCCTGTTAGTGAATCTGTGGACCTACAAATAAAGCCTGTTAGTGATTCTGTAAACCAACAAGTAGAGCCTGTTAGTGAATCTGTGGACCAACAAGAAGAGCCTGTTAGTGAATCTGTGGAACAACAAGTAGAGCCTGTTAGTGAATCTGTGGACCAACAAATAGAGCCTGTTAGTGAATCTGTGGACCAACAAGTAGAGCCTGTTGGTGAATCTGTGGACCAACAAGTAGAGCCTGTTAGTGAATCTGTGAACCAACAATAGAGCCTGTTAGTGAATCTGTGGACCAACAAGTAGAGCCTGTTAGGGAATCTGTGGGCCTACAAATAAAGGCTGTTAGTGAATCTGTGGACCAACAAGTAGAGCCTGTTAGTGAATCTGTGGACCAACAAGTAGAGCCTGTTAGTGAATCTGTAAACCAACAAATAGAGCCTGTTAGTGAATCTGTAAACCAACAAGTAGAGCCTGTTAGTGAATCTGAGGACCAACAAGTAGAGCCTGTTAGTGAATCTGTGGACCAACAGGTAGAGCCTGTTAGTAAATCTGTAAACCAACAAGTAGAGCCTTTTAGTGAATCTGTGACCCAACAAGTAGAGCCTGTTAGTGAATCTGTGGACCAACAAGTAGGGCCTGTTAGTGAATCTGTGGACCAACAAGTAGAGCCTATTAGTGCATCTGTAAACCAACAAGTAGAGCCTGTTAGTGAATCTGAGGACCAACAAGTAGAGCCTGTTAGTAAAACTGTGGACCAACAAGTAGAGCCTGTTAGTGAATCTGTGGACCAACAAGTAGGGCCTGTTAGTGAATCTGTGGACCAACAAGTAGAGCCTGTTAGTGAATCTGTAAACCAACAAATAGAGCCTGTTAGTGAATCTGTAAACCAACAAGTAGAGCCTGTTAGTGAATCTGTAAACCAACAAGTAGAGCCTGTTAGTGAATCTGTAAACCAACAGTAGAGCCTGTTGGTGAATCTGTAAACCAACAAAAAGGGCCTGTTAGTGAATCTGTGGACCAGCAAGTAGAGCCTGTTAGTGAATCTGTGGACCAACGAGTAGAGCCTGTTAGTGAATCTGGGGACCAAAAAGTAGAGCCTGTTAGTGAATCTGTGGACCAACAAGTAGAGCCTGTTAGTGAATCTGTGGACCAACAAGTAGAGCCTGTTGGTGAATCTGTAAACCAACAAGTAGGGCCTGTTAGTGAATCCGTGGACCAACAAGTAGGGCCTGTTAGTGAATCTGTAAACCAACAAGTAGAGCCTGTTAGTGAATCTGTAAACCAACGAATAGAGCCTGTTAGTGAATCTGTGGACAAAAAAGTAGAGCCTGTTAGTGAATCTGTGGACAAAAAAGTAGAGCCTGTTAGTGAATCTGTGGACCAACAAGAAGAGCCTGTTAGTGAATCTGTGGACCTACAAATAAAGCCTGTTAGTGATTCTGTAAACCAACAAGTAGAGCCTGTTAGTGAATCTGTGGACCAACATGTAGAGCCTGTTATTGAATCTGTGGACCAACAAGTAGAGCCTGTTGGTGAATCTGTGGAACAACAAGTAGAGCCTGTTAGTGAATCTGTGGACCAACAAATAGAGCCTGTTAGTGAATCTGTGGACCAACAAGTAGAGCCTGTTAGTGAATCTGTGGACCTACAAATAAAGCCTGTTAGTGATTCTGTAAACCAACAAGTAGAGCCTGTTAGTGAATCTGTGGACCAACAAGAAGAGCCTGTTAGTGAATCTGTGGAACAACAAGTAGAGCCTGTTAGTGAATCTGTGGACCAACAAATAGAGCCTGTTAGTGAATCTGTGGACCAACAAGTAGAGCCTGTTGGTGAATCTGTGGACCAACAAGTAGAGCCTGTTAGTGAATCTGTGGACCAACAATAGAGCCTGTTAGTGAATCTGTGGACCAACAAGTAGAGCCTGTTAGGGAATCTGTGGGCCTACAAATAAAGGCTGTTAGTGAATCTGTGGACCAACAAGTAGAGCCTGTTAGTGAATCTGTGGACCAACAAGTAGAGCCTGTTAGTGAATCTGTGGACCAACAAGAAGAGCCTGTTAGTGAATCTGTAAACCAACAAATAGAGCCTGTTAGTGAATCTGTAAACCAACAAGTAGAGCCTGTTAGTGAATCTGTAAACCAACAAATAGGGCCTGTTAGTGAATTTGTGCACCAACAAGTAGAGCCTGTTGGTGAATCTGTGGAACAACAAGTAGAGCCTGTTAGTGAATCTGTGGACCAACAAATAGAGCCTGTTAGTGAATCTGTGGACCAACAAGTAGAGCCTGTTAGTGAATCTGTGGACCTACAAATAAAGCCTGTTAGTGATTCTGTAAACCTACAAGTAGAGCCTGTTAGTGAATCTGTGGACCAACAAGAAGAGCCTGTTAGTGAATATGTGGAACAACAAGTAGAGCCTGTTAGTGAATCTGTGGACCAACAAATAGAGCCTGTTAGTGAATCTGTGGACCAACAAGTAGAGCCTGTTGGTGAATCTGTGGACCAACAAGTAGAGCCTGTTAGTGAATCTGTGGACCAACAATAGAGCCTGTTAGTGAATCTGTGGACCAACAAGTAGAGCCTGTTAGTGAATCTGTAAACCAACAAGTAGAGCCTGTTAATGAATCTGTGGACCAAAAAGTAGAGCCTGTTAGTGAATATGTGGACCAACAAGTAGAGCCTGTTAGTGAATCTGTGGACCAACAAGAAGAGCCTGTTAGTGAATCTGTAAACCAACAAATAGAGCCTGTTAGTGAATCTGTAAACCAACAAGTAGAGCCTGTTAGTGAATCTGTAAACCAACAAATAGGGCCTGTTAGTGAATTTGTGCACCAACAAGTAGAGCCTGTTAGTGAATCTGTGGACCAACAAGTAGAGCCTGTTAGTGAATCTGTAAACCAACAAATAGGGACTGTTAGTGAATTTGTGCACCAACAAATAGAGCCTGTTAGTGAATCTGTGGACCAACAAGTAGAGCCTGTTGGTGAATCTGCAAACAAACAAGTAGGGCCTGTTAGTGAATCTGTGGACAAACAAGTAGAGCCTGTTAGTGAATCTGTGGACCAACATGTAGAGCCTGTTAGTGAATCTGTGGACCAACAGTAGAGCCTGTTAGTGAATCTGTAAACCAACAAATTGAGCCTGTTATTGAATCTGTGGACCAACAAGAAGAGCCTGTTAGTGAATCTGTAAACCAACAAGTTGAGCCTGTTAGTGAATTTGTGCACCAACAAGTAGAGCCTGTTAGTGAATCTGTGGACCAACAAGTAGAGCCTGTTAGTGAATCTGTGGACCAACCAGTAGAGCCTGTTAGTGAATCTGTAAACCTACAAGTAGAGCCTGTTAGTGAATCTGTAAACCTACAAGTAGAGCCTGTTAGTGAATCTGTAAACCAACAAATAGAGCCTGTTAGTGAATCTGTGGACCAACAAGTAGAGCCTGTTGGTGAATCTGCAAACAAACAAGTAGGGCCTGTTAGTGAATCTGTGGACCAACAAGTAGAGCCTGTTAGTGAATCTGTGGACCAACATGTAGAGCCTGTTAGTGAATCTGTGGACCAACAGTAGAGCCTGTTAGTGAATCTGTAAACCAACAAATTGAGCCTGTTAGTGAATCTGTAAACCAACAAGTAGAGCCTGTTAGTGAATCTGTGGACCTAAAAATAAAGGCTGTTAGTGAATCTGTAAACCAACAAGTAGAGCCTGGTAGTGAATCTGTAAACCTACAAGTAGAGCCTGTTAGTGAATCTGTAAACCTACAAGTAGTGCTTGTTAGTGAATCTGTAAACCAACAAGTAGAGCCTGTTAGTGAATCAGTGGACCAACCAGTAGAGCCTCTTAGTGAATCTGTAAACCTACAAGTAGAGCCTGTTAGTGAATCTGTAAACCTACAAGTAGTGCTTGTTAGTGAATCTGTAAACCAACAAGTAGAGCCTGTTAGTGAATCTGTGGACCAACAAGCAGAGCCTGTTGGTGAATCTGCAAACAAACAAGTAGGGCCTGTTAGTGAATCTGTGGACCAACAAGTAGAGCCTGTTAGTGAAACTGTGGACCAACATGTAGAGCCTGTTAGTGAATCTGTGGACCAACAGTAGAGCCTGTTAGTGAATCTGTAAAACAACAAATTGAGCCTGTTAGTGAAGCTGTAAACCAACAAGTAGAGCCTGTTAGTGAATCTGTGGACCTACAAATAAAGGCTGTTAGTGAATCTGTAAACCAACAAGTAGAGACTGTTAGTGAATCTGTGGACCAACAAGTAGAGCCTGTTGGTGAATCTGCAAACAAACAAGTAGGGCCTGTTAGTGAATCTGTGGACAAACAAGTAGAGCCTGTTAGTGAATCTGTGGACCAACATGTAGAGCCTGTTAGTGAATCTGTGGACCAACAGTAGAGCCTGTTAGTGAATCTTTAAACCAACAAATTGAGCCTGTTAGTGAATCTGTAAACCAACAAGTAGAGCCTGTTAGTGAATCTGTGGACCAACAAGTAGAGCCTGTTGGTGAATCTGCAAACAAACAAGTAGGGCCTGTTAGTGAATCTGTGGACCAACAAGTAGAGCCTGTTAGTGAATCTGTGGACCAACATGTAGAGCCTGTTAGTGAATCTGTAAACCAACAAGTAGAGCCTGTTAGTGAATCTGTGGACCTACAAATAAAGCCTGTTTGTGATTCTGTAAACCAACAAGTAGAGCCTGTTAGTGAATCTGTGGACCAACAAGAAGAGCCTGTTAGTGAATCTGTGGAACAACAAGTAGAGCCTGTTAGTGAATCTGTGGACCAACAAATAGAGCCTGTTAGTGAATCTGTGGACCAACAAGTAGAGCCTGTTGGTGAATCTGTGGACCAACAAGTAGAGCCTGTTAGTGAATCTGTGGACCAACAATAGAGCCTGTTAGTGAATCTGTGGACCAACAAGTAGAGCCTGTTAGGGAATCTGTGGGCCTACAAATAAAGGCTGTTAGTGAATCTGTGGACCAACAAGTAGAGCCTGTTAGTGAATCTGTGGACCAACAAGTAGAGCCTGTTAGTGAATCTGTGGACCAACAAGAAGAGCCTGTTAGTGAATCTGTAAACCAACAAATAGAGCCTGTTAGTGAATCTGTAAACCAACAAGTAGAGCCTGTTAGTGAATCTGTAAACCAACAAATAGGGCCTGTTAGTGAATTTGTGCACCAACAAGTAGAGCCTGTTGGTGAATCTGTGGAACAACAAGTAGAGCCTGTTAGTGAATCTGTGGACCAACAAATAGAGCCTGTTAGTGAATCTGTGGACCAACAAGTAGAGCCTGTTAGTGAATCTGTGGACCTACAAATAAAGCCTGTTAGTGATTCTGTAAACCAACAAGTAGAGCCTGTTAGTGAATCTGTGGACCAACAAGAAGAGCCTGTTAGTGAATCTGTGGAACAACAAGTAGAGCCTGTTAGTGAATCTGTGGACCAACAAATAGAGCCTGTTAGTGAATCTGTGGACCAACAAGTAGAGCCTGTTGGTGAATCTGTGGACCAACAAGTAGAGCCTGTTAGTGAATCTGTGGACCAACAATAGAGCCTGTTAGTGAATCTGTGGACCAACAAGTAGAGCCTGTTAGTGAATCTGTAAACCAACAAGTAGAGCCTGTTAATGAATCTGTGGACCAAAAAGTAGAGCCTGTTAGTGAATATGTGGACCAACAAGTAGAGCCTGTTAGTGAATCTGTGGACCAACAAGAAGAGCCTGTTAGTGAATCTGTAAACCAACAAATAGAGCCTGTTAGTGAATCTGTAAACCAACAAGTAGAGCCTGTTAGTGAATCTGTAAACCAACAAATAGGGCCTGTTAGTGAATTTGTGCACCAACAAGTAGAGCCTGTTAGTGAATCTGTGGACCAACAAGTAGAGCCTGTTAGTGAATCTGTAAACCAACAAATAGGGACTGTTAGTGAATTTGTGCACCAACAAATAGAGCCTGTTAGTGAATCTGTGGACCAACAAGTAGAGCCTGTTGGTGAATCTGCAAACAAACAAGTAGGGCCTGTTAGTGAATCTGTGGACAAACAAGTAGAGCCTGTTAGTGAATCTGTGGACCAACATGTAGAGCCTGTTAGTGAATCTGTGGACCAACAGTAGAGCCTGTTAGTGAATCTGTAAACCAACAAATTGAGCCTGTTATTGAATCTGTGGACCAACAAGAAGAGCCTGTTAGTGAATCTGTAAACCAACAAGTTGAGCCTGTTAGTGAATTTGTGCACCAACAAGTAGAGCCTGTTAGTGAATCTGTGGACCAACAAGTAGAGCCTGTTAGTGAATCTGTGGACCAACCAGTAGAGCCTGTTAGTGAATCTGTAAACCTACAAGTAGAGCCTGTTAGTGAATCTGTAAACCTACAAGTAGAGCCTGTTAGTGAATCTGTAAACCAACAAATAGAGCCTGTTAGTGAATCTGTGTGACCAACAAGTAGAGCCTGTTGGTGAATCTGCAAACAAACAAGTAGGGCCTGTTAGTGAATCTGTGGACCAACAAGTAGAGCCTGTTAGTGAATCTGTGGACCAACATGTAGAGCCTGTTAGTGAATCTGTGGACCAACAGTAGAGCCTGTTAGTGAATCTGTAAACCAACAAATTGAGCCTGTTAGTGAATTTGTAAACCAACAAGTAGAGCCTGTTAGTGAATCTGTGGACCTAAAAATAAAGGCTGTTAGTGAATCTGTAAACCAACAAGTAGAGCCTGTTAGTGAATCTGTAAACCTACAAGTAGAGCCTGTTAGTGAATCTGTAAACCTACAAGTAGTGCTTGTTAGTGAATCTGTAAACCAACAAGTAGAGCCTGTTAGTGAATCTGTGGACCAACCAGTAGAGCCTCTTAGTGAATCTGTAAACCTACAAGTAGAGCCTGTTAGTGAATCTGTAAACCTACAAGTAGTGCTTGTTAGTGAATCTGTAAACCAACAAGTAGAGCCTGTTAGTGAATCTGTGGACCAACAAGCAGAGCCTGTTGGTGAATCTGCAAACAAACAAGTAGGGCCTGTTAGTGAATCTGTGGACCAACAAGTAGAGCCTGTTAGTGAAACTGTGGACCAACATGTAGAGCCTGTTAGTAAATCTGTGGACCAACAGTGGAGCCTGTTAGTGAATCTGTAAAACAACAAATTGAGCCTGTTAGTGAATCTGTAAACCAACAAGTAGAGCCTGTTAGTGAATCTGTGGACCTACAAATAAAGGCTGTTAGTGAATCTGTAAACCAACAAGTAGAGACTGTTAGTGAATCTGTGGACCAACAAGTAGAGCCTGTTGGTGAATCTGCAAACAAACAAGTAGGGCCTGTTAGTGAATCTGTGGACAAACAAGTAGAGCCTGTTAGTGAATCTGTGGACCAACATGTAGAGCCTGTTAGTGAATCTGTGGACCAACAGTAGAGCCTGTTAGTGAATCTGTAAACCAACAAATTGAGCCTGTTAGTGAATCTGTAAACCAACAAGTAGAGCCTGTTAGTGAATCTGTGGACCAACAAGTAGAGCCTGTTGGTGAATCTGCAAACAAACAAGTAGGGCCTGTTAGTGAATCTGTGGACCAACAAGTAGAGCCTGTTAGTGAATCTGTGGACCAACATGTAGAGCCTGTTAGTGAATCTGTAAACCAACAAGTAGAGCCTGTTAGTGAATCTGTGGACCAAAAAGTAGAGCCTGTTAGTGAATCTGTAAACCAACAAGTAGGGCCTGTTGGTGAATCTGTAAACCAACAAGTAGAGCCTGTTAGTGAATCTGTGGACCTACGAGTAGAGCCTGTTAGTGAATCTGTGGACCAAAAAGTAGAGCCTGTTAGTGAATCTGTGGACCAACAAGTAGAGCCTGTCAGTGAATCTGTGGACCAACGAGTAGAGCCTGTTAGTGAATCTGTGGACCAAATGTAGAGCCTGTTAGTGAATCTGTGGACCAACAAGTAGAGCCTGTTGGTGAATCTGCAAACAAAGAAGTAGGGCCTGTTAGTGAATCTGTAAACCAACAAGTAGAGCCTGTTAGTGAATCTGTGGACCAACCAGTACAGCCTGTTAGTGAATCTGTGGACCAACCAGTAGAGCCTGTTAGTGAATCTGTAAACCAACAAGTAGAGCCTGTTAGTGAATCTGTGAACCAACAGGTGGAGCCTGTTAGTGAATCTGTGGACCAACAAGTAGAGCCTGTTAGTGAATCTGTAATCCAACAAGTAGTGCTTGTTAGTGAATCTGTAAACCAACAAGTTGAGCCTGTTAGTGAATCTGTAAACCAACAAGTAGAGCCTGTTAGTGAATCTGAGGACCAACAAGTACAGCCTGTTAGTGAATCTGTAAACCAACAAGTAGAGCCTGTTAGTGAATCTGTGGACCTACAAATAAAGCCTGTTAGTGAATCTGTGGACAAACAAGTAGAGCCTGTTAGTGAATCTGTGGACCAACAAGTAGAGCCTGTTAGTGAATCTGTAAACCAACAAATAGAGCCTGTTAGTGAATCTGTAAACCAACAAGTAGAGTCTGTTAGTGAATCTGTGGACCAACATGTAGAGCCTGTTATTGAATCTGTGGACCAACAAGTAGAGCCTGTTGGTGAATCTGTGGAACAACAAGTAGAGCCTGTTAGTGAATCTGTGGACCAACAAATAGAGCCTGTTAGTGAATCTGTGGACCAACAAGTAGAGCCTGTTAGTGAATCTGTGGACCTACAAATAAAGCCTGTTAGTGATTCTGTAAACCAACAAGTAGAGCCTGTTAGTGAATCTGTGGACCAACAAGAAGAGCCTGTTAGTGAATCTGTGGAACAACAAGTAGAGCCTGTTAGTGAATCTGTGGACCAACAAATAGAGCCTGTTAGTGAATCTGTGGACCAACAAGTAGAGCCTGTTGGTGAATCTGTGGACCAACAAGTAGAGCCTGTTAGTGAATCTGTGAACCAACAATAGAGCCTGTTAGTGAATCTGTGGACCAACAAGTAGAGCCTGTTAGGGAATCTGTGGGCCTACAAATAAAGGCTGTTAGTGAATCTGTGGACCAACCAGTAGAGCCTGTTAGTGAATCTGTGGACCAACAAGTAGAGCCTGTTAGTGAATCTGTAAACCAACAAATAGAGCCTGTTAGTGAATCTGTAAACCAACAAGTAGAGCCTGTTAGTGAATCTGAGGACCAACAAGTAGAGCCTGTTAGTGAATCTGTGGACCAACAGGTAGAGCCTGTTAGTAAATCTGTAAACCAACAAGTAGAGCCTTTTAGTGAATCTGTGACCCAACAAGTAGAGCCTGTTAGTGAATCTGTGGACCAACAAGTAGGGCCTGTTAGTGAATCTGTGGACCAACAAGTAGAGCCTATTAGTGCATCTGTAAACCAACAAGTAGAGCCTGTTAGTGAATCTGAGGACCAACAAGTAGAGCCTGTTAGTAAAACTGTGGACCAACAAGTAGAGCCTGTTAGTGAATCTGTGGACCAACAAGTAGGGCCTGTTAGTGAATCTGTGGACCAACAAGTAGAGCCTGTTAGTGAATCTGTAAACCAACAAATAGAGCCTGTTAGTGAATCTGTAAACCAACAAGTAGAGCCTGTTAGTGAATCTGTAAACCAACAAGTAGAGCCTGTTAGTGAATCTGTAAACCAACAGTAGAGCCTGTTGGTGAATCTGTAAACCAACAAAAAGGGCCTGTTAGTGAATCTGTGGACCAGCAAGTACAGCCTGTTAGTGAATCTGTGGACTAACGAGTAGAGCCTGTTAGTGAATCTGGGGACCAAAAAGTAGAGCCTGTTAGTGAATCTGTGGACCAACAAGTAGAGCCTGTTAGTGAATCTGTGGACCAACAAGTAGAGCCTGTTGGTGAATCTGTAAACCAACAAGTAGGGCCTGTTAGTGAATCCGTGGACCAACAAGTAGGGCCTGTTAGTGAATCTGTAAACCAACAAGTAGAGCCTGTTAGTGAATCTGTAAACCAACGAATAGAGCCTGTTAGTGAATCTGTGGACAAAAAAGTAGAGCCTGTTAGTGAATCTGTGGACCAACAAGAAGAGCCTGTTAGTGAATCTGTGGACCTACAAATAAAGCCTGTTAGTGATTCTGTAAACCAACAAGTAGAGCCTGTTAGTGAATCTGTGGACCAACATGTAGAGCCTGTTATTGAATCTGTGGACCAACAAGTAGAGCCTGTTGGTGAATCTGTGGAACAACAAGTAGAGCCTGTTAGTGAATCTGTGGACCAACAAATAGAGCCTGTTAGTGAATCTGTGGACCAACAAGTAGAGCCTGTTAGTGAATCTGTGGACCTACAAATAAAGCCTGTTAGTGATTCTGTAAACCAACAAGTAGAGCCTGTTAGTGAATCTGTGGACCAACAAGAAGAGCCTGTTAGTGAATCTGTGGAACAACAAGTAGAGCCTGTTAGTGAATCTGTGGACCAACAAATAGAGCCTGTTAGTGAATCTGTGGACCAACAAGTAGAGCCTGTTGGTGAATCTGTGGACCAACAAGTAGAGCCTGTTAGTGAATCTGTGGACCAACAATAGAGCCTGTTAGTGAATCTGTGGACCAACAAGTAGAGCCTGTTAGGGAATCTGTGGGCCTACAAATAAAGGCTGTTAGTGAATCTGTGGACCAACAAGTAGAGCCTGTTAGTGAATCTGTGGACCAACAAGTAGAGCCTGTTAGTGAATCTGTGGACCAACAAGAAGAGCCTGTTAGTGAATCTGTAAACCAACAAATAGAGCCTGTTAGTGAATCTGTAAACCAACAAGTAGAGCCTGTTAGTGAATCTGTAAACCAACAAATAGGGCCTGTTAGTGAATTTGTGCACCAACAAGTAGAGCCTGTTGGTGAATCTGTGGAACAACAAGTAGAGCCTGTTAGTGAATCTGTGGACCAACAAATAGAGCCTGTTAGTGAATCTGTGGACCAACAAGTAGAGCCTGTTAGTGAATCTGTGGACCTACAAATAAAGCCTGTTAGTGATTCTGTAAACCTACAAGTAGAGCCTGTTAGTGAATCTGTGGACCAACAAGAAGAGCCTGTTAGTGAATCTGTGGAACAACAAGTAGAGCCTGTTAGTGAATCTGTGGAACAACAAATAGAGCCTGTTATTGAATCTGTGGACCAACAAGTAGAGCCTGTTGGTGAATCTGTGGACCAACAAGTAGAGCCTGTTAGTGAATCTGTGGACCAACAATAGAGCCTGTTAGTGAATCTGTGGACCAACAAGTAGAGCCTGTTAGTGAATCTATAAACCAACAAGTAGAGCCTGTTAATGAATCTGTGGACCAAAAAGTAGAGCCTGTTAGTGAATATGTGGACCAACAAGTAGAGCCTGTTAGTGAATCTGTGGACCAACAAGAAGAGCCTGTTAGTGAATCTGTAAACCAACAAATAGAGCCTGTTAGTGAATCTGTAAACCAACAAGTAGAGCCTGTTAGTGAATCTGTAAACCAACAAATAGGGCCTGTTAGTGAATTTGTGCACCAACAAGTAGAGCCTGTTAGTGAATCTGTGGACCAACAAGTAGAGCCTGTTAGTGAATCTGTAAACCAACAAATAGGGACTGTTAGTGAATTTGTGCACCAACAAATAGAGCCTGTTAGTGAATCTGTGGACCAACAAGTAGAGCCTGTTGGTGAATCTGCAAACAAACAAGTAGGGCCTGTTAGTGAATCTGTGGACAAACAAGTAGAGCCTGTTAGTGAATCTGTGGACCAACATGTAGAGCCTGTTAGTGAATCTGTGGACCAACAGTAGAGCCTGTTAGTGAATCTGTAAACCAACAAATTGAGCCTGTTATTGAATCTGTGGACCAACAAGAAGAGCCTGTTAGTGAATCTGTAAACCAACAAGTTGAGCCTGTTAGTGAATTTGTGCACCAACAAGTAGAGCCTGTTAGTGAATCTGTGGACCAACAAGTAGAGCCTGTTAGTGAATCTGTGGACCAACCAGTAGAGCCTGTTAGTGAATCTGTAAACCTACAAGTAGAGCCTGTTAGTGAATCTGTAAACCTACAAGTAGAGCCTGTTAGTGAATCTGTAAACCAACAAATAGAGCCTGTTAGTGAATCTGTGGACCAACAAGTAGAGCCTGTTGGTGAATCTGCAAACAAACAAGTAGGGCCTGTTAGTGAATCTGTGGACCAACAAGTAGAGCCTGTTAGTGAATCTGTGGACCAACATGTAGAGCCTGTTAGTGAATCTGTGGACCAACAGTAGAGCCTGTTAGTGAATCTGTAAACCAACAAATTGAGCCTGTTAGTGAATCTGTAAACCAACAAGTAGAGCCTGTTAGTGAATCTGTGGACCTAAAAATAAAGGCTGTTAGTGAATCTGTAAACCAACAAGTAGAGCCTGGTAGTGAATCTGTAAACCTACAAGTAGAGCCTGTTAGTGAATCTGTAAACCTACAAGTAGTGCTTGTTAGTGAATCTGTAAACCAACAAGTAGAGCCTGTTAGTGAATCTGTGGACCAACCAGTAGAGCCTCTTAGTGAATCTGTAAACCTACAAGTAGAGCCTGTTAGTGAATCTGTAAACCTACAAGTAGTGCTTGTTAGTGAATCTGTAAACCAACAAGTAGAGCCTGTTAGTGAATCTGTGGACCAACAAGCAGAGCCTGTTGGTGAATCTGCAAACAAACAAGTAGGGCCTGTTAGTGAATCTGTGGACCAACAAGTAGAGCCTGTTAGTGAAACTGTGGACCAACATGTAGAGCCTGTTAGTGAATCTGTGGACCAACAGTAGAGCCTGTTAGTGAATCTGTAAAACAACAAATTGAGCCTGTTAGTGAAGCTGTAAACCAACAAGTAGAGCCTGTTAGTGAATCTGTGGACCTACAAATAAAGGCTGTTAGTGAATCTGTAAACCAACAAGTAGAGACTGTTAGTGAATCTGTGGACCAACAAGTAGAGCCTGTTGGTGAATCTGCAAACAAACAAGTAGGGCCTGTTAGTGAATCTGTGGACAAACAAGTAGAGCCTGTTAGTGAATCTGTGGACCAACATGTAGAGCCTGTTAGTGAATCTGTGGACCAACAGTAGAGCCTGTTAGTGAATCTGTAAACCAACAAATTGAGCCTGTTAGTGAATCTGTAAACCAACAAGTAGAGCCTGTTAGTGAATCTGTGGACCAACAAGTAGAGCCTGTTGGTGAATCTGCAAACAAACAAGTAGGGCCTGTTAGTGAATCTGTGGACCAACAAGTAGAGCCTGTTAGTGAATCTGTGGACCAACATGTAGAGCCTGTTAGTGAATCTGTAAACCAACAAGTAGAGCCTGTTAGTGAATCTGTGGACCAAAAAGTAGAGCCTGTTAGTGAATCTGTAAACCAACAAGTAGGGCCTGTTGGTGAATCTGTAAACCAACAAGTAGAGCCTGTTAGTGAATCTGTGGACCTACGAGTAGAGCCTGTTAGTGAATCTGTGGACCAAAAAGTAGAGCCTGTTAGTGAATCTGTGGACCAACAAGTAGAGCCTGTCAGTGAATCTGTGGACCAACGAGTAGAGCCTGTTAGTGAATCTGTGGACCAAATGTAGAGCCTGTTAGTGAATCTGTGGACCAACAAGTAGAGCCTGTTGGTGAATCTGCAAACAAAGAAGTAGGGCCTGTTAGTGAATCTGTAAACCAACAAGTAGAGCCTGTTAGTGAATCTGTGGACCAACCAGTACAGCCTGTTAGTGAATCTGTGGACCAACCAGTAGAGCCTGTTAGTGAATGTGTAAACCAACAAGTAGAGCCTGTTAGTGAATCTGTGAACCAACAAGTGGAGCCTGTTAGTGAATCTGTGGACCAACAAGTAGAGCCTGTTAGTGAATCTGTAATCCAACAAGTAGTGCTTGTTAGTGAATCTGTAAACCAACAAGTTGAGCCTGTTAGTGAATCTGTAAACCAACAAGTAGAGCCTGTTAGTGAATCTGTGGACCAACAAGTACAGCCTGTTAGTGAATCTGTAAACCAACAAGTAGAGCCTGTTAGTGAATCTGTGGACCTACAAATAAAGCCTGTTAGTGAATCTGTGGACAAACAAGTAGAGCCTGTTAGTGAATCTGTGGACCAACAAGTAGAGCCTCTTAGTGAATCTGTAAACCAACAAATAGAGCCTGTTAGTGAATCTGTAAACCAACAAGTAGAGCCTGTTAGTGAATCTGTGGACCAACATGTAGAGCCTGTTATTGAATCTGTGGACCAACAAGTAGAGCCTGTTGGTGAATCTGCGGAACAACAAGTAGAGCCTGTTAGTGAATCTGTGGACCAACAAATAGAGCCTGTTAGTGAATCTGTGGACCAACAAGTAGAGCCTGTTAGTGAATCTGTGGACCTACAAATAAAGCCTGTTAGTGATTCTGTAAACCAACAAGTAGAGCCTGTTAGTGAATCTGTAGACCAACAAGAAGAGCCTGTTAGTGAATCTGTGGAACAACAAGTAGAGCCTGTTAGTGAATCTGTGGACCAGCAAATAGAGCCTGTTAGTGAATCTGTGGACCAACAAGTAGAGCCTGTTGGTGAATCTGTGGACCAACAATTAGAGCCTGTTAGTGAATCTGTGGACCAACAATAGAGCCTGTTAGTGAATCTGTGGACCAACAAGTAGAGCCTGTTAGGGAATCTGTGGGCCTACAAATAAAGGCTGTTAGTGAATCTGTGGACCAACAAGTAGAGCCTGTTAGTGAATCTGTGGACCAACAAGTAGAGCCTGTTAGTGAATCTGTAAACCAACAAATAGAGCCTGTTAGTGAATCTGTAAACCAACAAGTAGAGCCTGTTAGTGAATCTGAGGACCAACAAGTAGAGCCTGTTAGTGAATCTGTGGACCAACAGGTAGAGCCTGTTAGTAAATCTGTAAACCAACAAGTAGAGCCTTTTAGTGAATCTGTGACCCAACAAGTAGAGCCTGTTAGTGAATCTGTGGACCAACAAGTAGGGCCTGTTAGTGAATCTGTGGACCAACAAGTAGAGCCTATTAGTGCATCTGTAAACCAACAAGTAGAGCCTGTTAGTGAATCTAAGGACCAACAAGTAGAGCCTGTTAGTAAAACTGTGGACCAACAAGTAGAGCCTGTTAGTGAATCTGTGGACCAACAAGTAGGGCCTGTTAGTGAATCTGTGGACCAACAAGTAGAGCCTGTTAGTGAATCTGTAAACCAACAAATAGAGCCTGTTAGTGAATCTGTAAACCAACAAGTAGAGCCTGTTAGTGAATCTGAAAAACCAACAAGTAGAGCCTGTTAGTGAATCTGTAAACCAACAGTAGAGCCTGTTGGTGAATCTGTAAACCAACAAAAAGGGCCTGTTAGTGAATCTGTGGACCAGCAAGTAGAGCCTGTTAGTGAATCTGTGGACCAACGAGTAGAGCCTGTTAGTGAATCTGTGGACCAAAAAGTAGAGCCTGTTAGTGAATCTGTGGACCAACAAGTAGAGCCTGTTAGTGAATCTGTGGACCAACAAGTAGAGCCTGTTGGTGAATCTGTAAACCAACAAGTAGGGCCTGTTAGTGAATCCGTGGACCAACAAGTAGGGCCTGTTAGTGAATCTGTAAACCAACAAGTAGAGCCTGTTAGTGAATCTGTAAACCAACGAATAGAGCCTGTTAGTGAATCTGTGGACAAAAAAGTAGAGCCTGTTAGTGAATCTGTGGACAAAAAAGTAGAGCCTGTTAGTGAATCTGTGGACCAACAAGAAGAGCCTGTTAGTGAATCTGTAAACCAACAAGTAGAGCCTGTTAGTGAATCTGTGGACCAACAGTAGAGCCTGTTAGTGAATCTGTAAACCAACAAGTAGAGCCTGTTAGTGAATCTGTGGACCAACAAGTAGAGCCTGTTAGTGAATCTGTAAACCAACAAGTAGAGCCTGTTAGTGAATCTGTAAACCTGCAGTAGAGCCTGTTGGTGAATCTGTAAACCAACAAGTAGGGCCTGTTAGTGAATCTGTGGACCAGCAAGTAGAGCCTGTTAGTGAATCTGTGGACCAACGAGTAGAGCCTGTTAGAGAATCTGTGGACCAACAAGTAGACCCTGTTAGTGAATCTGTGGACCAACAAGTAGAGCCTGTTGGTGAATCTGTAAACCAACAAGTAGGGCCTGTTAGTGAATCTATAAACCAACAAGTAGAGCCTGTTAGTGAATCTGTGGACCAACAAGTAGAGCCTGTTAGTGAATCTGTGGACCAACAAGTAGAGCCTGTTAGTGAATCTGTAAACCAACAAGTAGAGCCTGTTAGTGAATCTGTAAACCAACGAATAGAGCCTGTTAGTGAATCTGTGGACAAAAAGTAGAGCCTGTTAGTGAATCTGTGGCCCAACATGTAGAGCCTGTTAGTGAATCTGTGGACCAACAAGTAGAGCCTGTAAGTGAATCTGTGGACCAACAAGTAGAGCCTGTTAGTGAATCTGTAAACCAACAAGTAGAGCCTGTTAGTGAATCTGTAAACCAACAAATAGGGCCTGTTAGTGAATTTGTGCACCAACAAGTAGAGCCTGTTGGTGAATCTGTAAACCAACAAGTAGAGCCTGTTAGTGAATCTGTGCACCAACAAGTAGAGCCTGTTGGTGAATCTGTAAACCAACAAGTAGAGCCTGATAGTGAATCTGTAAACCAACAATTAGAGCCTGTTGGTGAATCTGTAAACCAACAAGTAGAGCCTGTTGGTGAATCTGTAAACCAACAAGTAGAGCCTTTTAGTGAATCTGTGGACCAACAAGTAGTGCCTGTTAGTGAATCTGTAAACCAACAAGTAGAGCCTGTTAGTGAATCTGTAAACCAACAAGTAGAGCCTGTTAGTGAATCTGTGGACCAACAAGTAGAGCCTGTTAGTGAATCTGTAAACAAACAAGTAGAGCCTGTTAGTGAATCTGTGGACCAAATGTAGAGCCTGTTAGTGAATCTGTGGACCAACAAGTAGAGCCTGTTGGTGAATCTGCAAACAAACAAGTAGGGCCTGTTAGTGAATCTGTAAACCAACAAGTGGAGCCTGTTAGTGAATGTGTGGACCAACATGTAGAGCCTGTTAGTGAATCTGTAAACCAACAAGTAGAGCCTGTTAGTGAATCTGTGGACCAACAAGTAGAGCCTGTTAGTGAATCTGTGGACCAATATGTAGAGCCTGTTAGTGAATCTGTAAACCAACAAGTAGAGCCTGTTAGTGAATCTGTGGACCAAAAAGTAGAGCCTGTTAGTGAATCTGTAAACCAACAAGTAGGGCCTGTTAGTGAATGTGTGGACCAACAAGTAGAGCCTGTTAATGAATCTGTAAACCAACAAGTAGGGCCTGTTAGTGAATCTGTAAACCAACAAGTAGAGCCTGTTAGTGAATCTGTAAACCAACAAGTAGGGCCTGTTAGTGAATCTGTAAACCAACAAGTAGAGCCTGTTAGTGAATCTGTGGACCAACAAGTAGAGCCTGTTAGTGAATCTGTGGACCAACAAGTAGAGCCTGTTAGTGAATCTGTAAACCAACAAGTAGAGCCTGTTAGTGAATCTGTAAACCAACGAATAGAGCCTGTTAGTGAATCTGTGGACAAAAAGTAGAGCCTGTTAGTGAATCTGTGGCCCAACAAGTAGAGCCTGTTAGTGAATCTGTGGACCAACAAGTAGAGCCTGTTAGTGAATCTGTGGACCAACAAGTAGAGCCTGTTAGTGAATCTGTGGACCAACATGTAGAGCCTGTTAGTGAATCTGTAAACCAACAAGTAGAGCCTGTTAGTGAATCTGTGGACCAACAAGTAGAGCCTGTTAGTGAATCTGTAAACCAACAAGTAGGGCCTGTTGGTGAATCTGTAAACCAACAAGTAGAGCCTGTTAGTGAATCTGTGGACCTACGAGTAGAGCCTGTTAGTGAATCTGTGGACCAAAAAGTAGAGCCTGTTAGTGAATCTGTGGACCAACAAGTAGAGCCTGTCAGTGAATCTGTGGACCAACGAGTAGAGCCTGTTAGTGAATCTGTGGACCAAATGTAGAGCCTGTTAGTGAATCTGTGGACCAACAAGTAGAGCCTGTTGGTGAATCTGCAAACAAACAAGTAGGGCCTGTTAGTGAATCTGTAAACCAACAAGTAGAGCCTGTTAGTGAATGTGTGGACCAACCAGTACAGCCTGTTAGTGAATCTGTGGACCAACCAGTAGAGCCTGTTAATGAATCTGTAAACCAACAAGTAGAGCCTGTTAGTGAATCTGAGAACCAACAAGTATAGCCTGTTAGTGAATCTGTGGACCAACAAGTAGAGCCTGTTAGTGAATCTGTAATCCAACAAGTAGTGCTTGTTAGTGAATCTGTAAACCAACAAGTAGAGCCTGTTAGTGAATCTGTGGACCAACAAGTACAGCCTGTTAGTGAATCTGTAAACCAACAAGTAGAGCCTGTTAGTGAATCTGTGGACCTACTAATAAAGCCTGTTAGTGAATCTGTGGACAAACAAGTAGAGCCTGTTAGTGAATCTGAAAACCAACAAATAGAGCCTGTTAGTGAATCTGGAAACCAACAAGTAGAGCCTGTTAGTGAATCTGTGGACCTACATGTAGAGCCTGTTATTGAATCTGTGGACCAACAAGTAGAGCCTGTTGGTGAATCTGTGGAACAACAAGTAGAGCCTGTTAGTGAATCTGTGGACCGACAAATAGAGCCTGTTAGTGAATCTGTGGACCAACAAGTAGAGCCTGTTAGTGAATCTGTGGACCTACAAATAAAGCCTGTTAGTGAATCTGTAAACCAACAAGTAGAGCCTGTTAGTGAATCTGTGGACCAACAAGAAGAGCCTGTTAGTGAATCTGTGGACCTACAAGAAGAGCCTAATAGTGAATCTGTGGAACAACAAGTAGAGCCTGTTAGTGAATCTGTGGACCAACAAATAGAGCCTGTTAGTGAATCTGTAAACCAACAAGTAGAGCCTGTTAGTGAATCTGAGGACCAACAAGTAGAGCCTGTTAGTGAATCTGTGTACCAACATATAGAGCCTGTTAGTAAATCTGTAAACCAACAAGTAGAGCCTTTTAGTGAATCTGTGACCCAACAAGTAGAGCCTGTTAGTGAATCTGTGGACCAACAAGTAGGGCCTGTTAGTGAATCTGTGGACCAACAAGTAGAGCCTATTAGTGAATCTGTAAACCAACAAGTAGAGCCTGTTAGTGAATCTGAGGACCAACAAGTAGAGCCTGTTAGTAAAACTGTGGACCAACAAGTAGAGCCTGTTAGTGAATCTGTAAACCAACAAGTAGAGCCTGTTAGTGAATCTGTAAACCAACAAGTAGAGCCTGTTAGTGAATCTGTGGACCAACAAGTAGAGCCTGTTAGTGAATCTGTAAACCAACAGTAGAGCCTGTTGGTGAATCTGTAAACCAAGAAGTAGGGCCTGTTAGTGAATTTGTGGACCAGCAAGTAGAGCCTGTTAGTGAATCTGTGGACCAACGAGTAGAGCCTGTTAGTGAATCTGTGGACCAAAAAGTAGAGCCTGTTATTGAATCTGTGGACCAACAAGTAGAGCCTGTTAGTGAATCTGTGGACCAACAAGTAGAGCCTGATGGTGAATCTGTATACCAACAAGTAGGGCCTGTTAGTGAATCCGTGGACCAACAAGTAGGGCCTGTTAGTGAATCTGTAAACCAACAAGTAGAGCCTGTTAGTGAATCTGTAAACCAACGAATAGGGCCTGTTAGTGAATTTGTGCACCAACAAGTAGAGCCTGTTAGTGAATCTGTGGACCAAAAAGTAGAGCCTGTTAGTGAATCTGTGGACCAACCAGTACAGCCCGTTAGTGAATCTGTGGGCCATCAAGTAGAGCCAGTTAGTGAATCTGTGGACCAACAAGTAGAGCCTGTTAGTGAATCTGTGGACCTACAAATAAAGCCTGTTAGTGAATCTGTGGACCAACAAGTAGAGCCTGTTAGTGAATCTGTGGACCTACAAATAAAGCCTGTTAGTGATTCTGTGGACAAACAAGTAGAGCCTGTTAGTGAATCTGTGGACCAACAAGTAGAGCCTGATAGTGAATCTGTGGACCTACAAATAAAGCCTGTTAGTGAATCTGTAAACCAACAAGTAGAGCCTGTTAGTGAAAGAAGGAAGGAAGCTTGTAGTTTAACGTGACTGTTAATCTTGAGATCATGAGCCACGGGACCTCCTTTTTACGTGGAATCCGAACCACAGGACATGGCATTTCACTTCGAAAATCTCACATGCATTGACCGGGAATCGAACCCGGACCGCCTTGGTGAGAGGCATACAGCTAGACCGCTGAGCCACCACGCCCCCCTGTTAGTGAATCTGTAAACCAACAAATAGAGCCTGTTAGTGAATCTGTAAACCAACAAGTAGAGCCTGTTAGTGAATCTGTGGACCAACAAGTAGAGCCTGTTAGTGTATCTGTGGACCAACAAATAGAGCCTGTTAGTGAATCTGTGGACCAACAAGTAGAGCCTGTTAGTGAATCTGTGGACCAACAAATAGAGCCTGTTAGGGAATATGTGGACCTACAAATAAAGCCTGTTAGTGAATCTGTGGACCAACAAGTAGAGCCTGTTAGTGAATCTGTGGACCAACAAGTAGAGCCTGTTAGTGAATCTGTAAACCAACAAATAGAGCCTGTTAGTGAATCTGTAAACCAACAAGTAGAGCCTGTTAGTGAATCTGTGGACCAACAAGTAGAGCCTGTTAGTGAATCTGTGGACCAGCAGGTAGAGCCTGTTAGTAAATCTGTAAACCAACAAGTAGAGCCTTTTAGTGAATCTGTGACCCAACAAGTAGAGCCTGTTAGTGAATATGTGGACCAACAAGTAGGGCCTGTTAGTGAATCTGTGGACCAACAAGTAGAGCCTATTAGTGAATCTGTAAACCAACAAGTAGAGCCTGTTAGTGAATCTGAGGACCAACAAGTAGAGCCTGTTAGTGAAACTGTGGACCAACAAGTAGAGTATGTTGGTGAATCTGTGGACCAACAAGTAGAGCCTGTTAGTGAATCTGTAGACCAACAAGTAGAGCCTGTTAGTGAATCTGTGGACCAACAAGTAGAGCCTGTTAGTGAATCTGTGGTCCAACAAATAGAGCCTGTTAGTGAATCTGTAAACCGACAAGTAGAGCCTGTTAGTGAATCTGTGGACCAACAAGTAGAGCCTGTTAGTGAATCTGTGAACGAACAAGTAGAGCCTGTTAGTGAATCTGTGGACCAACAAGTAGGGCCTGTTAGTGAATCTGTGGTCCAACAAGTAGAGCCTGTTAGCGAATCTGTAAACCAACAAGTAGAGCCTGTTAGTGAATCTGTGGACCAACAAGTAGGGCCTGTTAGTGAATCTGTGGACCAACAAGTAGAGCCTTTTAGTGAATCTGTGGACCAACAAGTAGAGCCTGTTAGTGAATCTGTGGACCAACAAGTAGAGCCTGTTAGTGAATCTGTAAACCAACAAGTAGAGCCTGTCAGTGAATCTGTGAACCAACAAGTAGAGCCTGTTAGTGAATCTGTGGACCAACACAAAGGGCCTGTTAGTGAATCTGTGGACCAACAAGTAGAGCCTGTTAGTGAATCTGTAAACCAACAGTAGAGCCTGTTAGTGAATCTGTGGACCAACAAGTAGAGCCTGTTAGTGAATCTGTGAACGAACAAGTAGAGCCTGTTAGTGAATCTGTAGACCAACAAGTAGGGCCTGTTAGTGAATCTGTGGTCCAACAAGTAGAGCCTGTTAGCGAATCTGTAAACCAACAAGTAGAGCCTGTTAGTGAATCTGTGGACCAACAAGTAGGGCCTGTTAGTGAATCTGTGGACCAACAAGTAGAGCCTGTTAGTGAATCTGTAATCTAACAAGTAGAGCCTGTTAGTGAATCTGTGGACCTACGAGTAGAGCCTGTTAGTGAATCTGTGGACCAAAAAGTAGAGCCTGTTAGTGAATCTGTGGACCAACAAGAAGAGCCTGTTAGTGAATCTGTAAACCAACAAGTAGAGCCTGTTAATGAATCTGTGGACCAAAAAGTAGAGCCTGTTAGTGAATATGTGGACCAACAAGTAGAGCCTGTTAGTGAATCTGTGGACCAACAAGAAGAGCCTGTTAGTGAATCTGTAAACCATCAAATAGAGCCTGTTAGTGAATCTGTAAACCAACAAGTAGAGCCTGTTAGTGAATCTGTAAACCAACAAATAGGGCCTGTTAGTGAATTTGTGCACCAACAAGTAGAGCCTGTTAGTGAATCTGTGGACCAACAAGTAGAGCCTGTTAGTGAATCTGTAAACCAACAAATAGGGACTGTTAGTGAATTTGTGCACCAACAAATAGAGCCTGTTAGTGAATCTGTGGACCAACAAGTAGAGCCTGTTGGTGAATCTGCAAACAAACAAGTAGGGCCTGTTAGTGAATCTGTGGACAAACAAGTAGAGCCTGTTAGTGAATCTGTGGACCAACATGTAGAGCCTGTTAGTGAATCTGTGGACCAACAGTAGAGCCTGTAAGTGAATCTGTAAACCAACAAATTGAGCCTGTTATTGAATCTGTGGACCAACAAGAAGAGCCTGTTAGTGAATCTGTAAACCAACAAGTAGAGCCTGTTAGTGAATTTGTGCACCAACAAGTAGAGCCTGTTAGTGAATCTGTGGACCAACAAGTAGAGCCTGTTAGTGAATCTGTGGACCAACCAGTAGAGCCTGTTAGTGAATCTGTAAACCTACAAGTAGAGCCTGTTAGTGAATCTGTAAACCTACAAGTAGAGCCTGTTAGTGAATCTGTAAACCAACAAATAGAGCCTGTTAGTGAATCTGTGAACCAACAAGTAGAGCCTGTTGGTGAATCTGCAAACAAACAAGTAGGGCCTGTTAGTGAATCTGTGGACCAACAAGTAGAGCCTGTTAGTGAATCTGTGGACCAACATGTAGAGCCTGTTAGTGAATCTGTGGACCAACAGTAGAGCCTGTTAGTGAATCTGTAAACCAACAAATTGAGCCTGTTAGTGAATCTGTAAACCAACAAGTAGAGCCTGTTAGTGAATCTGTGGACCTAAAAATAAAGGCTGTTAGTGAATCTGTAAACCAACAAGTAGAGCCTGTTAGTGAATCTGTAAACCTACAAGTAGAGCCTGTTAGTGAATCTGTAAACCTACAAGTAGTGCTTGTTAGTGAATCTGTAAACCAACAAGTAGAGCCTGTTAGTGAATCTGTGGACCAACCAGTAGAGCCTCTTAGTGAATCTGTAAACCTACAAGTAGAGCCTGTTAGTGAATCTGTAAACCTACAAGTAGTGCTTGTTAGTGAATCTGTAAACCAACAAGTAGAGCCTGTTAGTGAATCTGTGGACCAACAAGTAGAGCCTGTTGGTGAATCTGCAAACAAACAAGTAGAGCCTGTTAGTGAATCTGTGGACCAACAAGTAGAGCCTGTTAGTGAAACTGTGGACCAACATGTAGAGCCTGTTAGTGAATCTGTGGACCAACAGTAGAGCCTGTTAGTGAATCTGTAAAACAACAAATTGAGCCTGTTAGTGAATCTGTAAACCAACAAGTAGAGCCTGTTAGTGAATCTGTGGACCTACAAATAAAGGCTGTTAGTGAATCTGTAAACCAACAAGTAGAGACTGTTAGTGAATCTGTGGACCAACAAGTAGAGCCTGTTGGTGAATCTGCAAACAAACAAGTAGGGCCTGTTAGTGAATCTGTGGACAAACAAGTAGAGCCTGTTAGTGAATCTGTGGACCAACATGTAGAGCCTGTTAGTGAATCTGTGGACCAACAGTAGAGCCTGTTAGTGAATCTGTAAACCAACAAATTGAGCCTGTTAGTGAATCTGTAAACCAACAAGTAGAGCCTGTTAGTGAATCTGTGGACCAACAAGTAGAGCCTGTTGGTGAATCTGCAAACAAACAAGTAGGGCCTGTTAGTGAATCTGTGGACCAACAAGTAGAGCCTGTTAGTGAATCTGTGGACCAACATGTAGAGCCTGTTAGTGAATCTGTAAACCAACAAGTAGAGCCTGTTAGTGAATCTGTGGACCAAAAAGTAGAGCCTGTTAGTGAATCTGTAAACCAACAAGTAGGGCCTGTTGGTGAATCTGTAAACCAACAAGTAGAGCCTGTTAGTGAATCTGTGGACCTACGAGTAGAGCCTGTTAGTGAATCTGTGGACCAAAAAGTAGAGCCTGTTAGTGAATCTGTGGACCAACAAGTAGAGCCTGTCAGTGAATCTGTGGACCAACGAGTAGAGCCTGTTAGTGAATCTGCGGACCAAATGTAGAGCCTGTTAGTGAATCTGTGGACCAACAAGTAGAGCCTGTTGGTGAATCTGCAAACAAAGAAGTAGGGCCTGTTAGTGAATCTGTAAACCAACAAGTAGAGCCTGTTAGTGAATCTGTGGACCAACCAGTACAGCCTGTTAGTGAATCTGTGGACCAACCAGTAGAGCCTGTTAGTGAATCTGTAAACCAACAAGTAGAGCCTGTTAGTGAATCTGTGAACCAACAAGTTGAGCCTGTTAGTGAATCTGTGGACCAACAAGTAGAGCCTGTTAGTGAATCTGTAATCCAACAAGTAGTGCTTGTTAGTGAATCTGTAAACCAACAAGTTGAGCCTGTTAGTGAATCTGTAAACCAACAAGTAGAGCCTGTTAGTGAATCTGTGGACCAACAAGTACAGCCTGTTAGTGAATCTGTAAACCAACAAGTAGAGCCTGTTAGTGAATCTGTGGACCTACAAATAAAGCCTGTTAGTGAATCTGTGGACAAACAAGTAGAGCCTGTTAGTGAATCTATGGACCAACAAGTAGAGCCTGTTAGTGAATCTGTAAACCAACAAATAGAGCCTGTTAGTGAATCTGTAAACCAACAAGTAGAGCCTGTTACTGAATCTGTGGACCAACATGTAGAGCCTGTTATTGAATCTGTGGACCAACAAGTAGAGCCTGTTGGTGAATCTGTGGAACAACAAGTAGAGCCTGTTAGTGAATCTGTGGACCAACAAATAGAGCCTGTTAGTGAATCTGTGGACCAACAAGTAGAGCCTGTTAGTGAATCTGTGGACCTACAAATAAAGCCTGTTAGTGATTCTGTAAACCAACAAGTAGAGCCTGTTAGTGAATCTGTGGACCAACAAGTAGAGCCTGTTGGTGAATCTGTGGACCAACAAGTAGAGCCTGTTAGTGAATCTGTGGACCAACAATAGAGCCTGTTAGTGAATCTGTGGACCAACAAGTAGAGCCTGTTAGGGAATCTGTGGGCCTACAAATAAAGGCTGTTAGTGAATCTGTGGACCAACAAGTAGAGCCTGTTAGTGAATCTGTGGACCAACAAGTAGAGCCTGTTAGTGAATCTGTAAACCAACAAATAGAGCCTGTTAGTGAATCTGTAAACCAACAAGTAGAGCCTGTTAGTGAATCTGAGGACCAACAAGTAGAGCCTGTTAGTGAATCTGTGGACCAACAGGTAGAGCCTGTTAGTAAATCTGTAAACCTACAAGTAGAGCCTTTTAGTGAATCTGTGACCCAACAAGTAGAGCCTGTTAGTGAATCTGTGGACCAACAAGTAGGGCCTGTTAGTGAATCTGTGGACCAACAAGTAGAGCCTATTAGTGCATTTGTAAACCAACAAGTAGAGCCTGTTAGTGAATCTGAGGACCAACAAGTAGAGCCTGTTAGTAAAACTGTGGACCAACAAGTAGAGCCTGTTAGTGAATCTGTGGACCAACAAGTAGGGCCTGTTAGTGAATCTGTGGACCAACAAGTAGAGCCTGTTAGTGAATCTGTAAACCAACAAATAGAGCCTGTTAGTGAATCTGTAAACCAACAAGTAGAGCCTGTTAGTGAATCTGTAAACCAACAAGTGGAGCCTGTTAGTGAATCTGTAAACCAACAGTAGAGCCTGTTGGTGAATCTGTAAACCAACAAAAAGGGCCTGTTAGTGAATCTGTGGACCAGCAAGTAGAGCCTGTTAGTGAATCTGTGGACCAACGAGTAGAGCCTGTTAGTGAATCTGTGGACCAAAAAGTAGAGACTGTTAGTGAATCTGTGGACCAACAAGTAGAGCCTGTTAGTGAATCTGTGGACCAACAAGTAGAGCCTGTTGGTGAATCTGTAAACCAACAAGTAGGGCCTGTTAGTGAATCCGTGGACCATCAAGTAGGGCCTGTTAGTGAATCTGTAAACCAACAAGTAGAGCCTGTTAGTGAATCTGTAAACCAACGAATAGAGCCTGTTAGTGAATCTGTGGACAAAAAAGTAGAGCCTGTTAGTGAATCTGTGGACAAGAAGTAGAGCCTGTTAGTGAATCTGTGGACCAACAAGAAGAGCCTGTTAGTGAATCTGTAAACCAACAAGTAGAGCCTGTTAGTGAATCTGTGGACCAACAGTAGAGCCTGTTAGTGAATCTGTAAACCAACAAGTAGAGCCTGTTAGTGAATCTGTGGACCAACAAGTAGAGCCTGTTAGTGAATCTGTAAACCAACAAGTAGAGCCTGTTAGTGAATCTGTAAACCTGCAGTAGAGCCTGTTGGTGAATCTGTAAACCAACAAGTAGGGCCTGTTAGTGAATCTGTGGACCAGCAAGTAGAGCCTGTTAGTGAATCTGTGGACCAACGAGTAGAGCCTGTTAGAGAATCTGTGGACCAACAAGTAGAGCATGTTAGTGAATCTGTGGACCAACAAGTAGAGCCTGTTGGTGAATCTGTAAACCAACAAGTAGGGCCTGTTAGTGAATCTATAAACCAACAAGTAGAGCCTGTTAGTGAATCTGTGGACCAACAAGTAGAGCCTGTTAGTGAATCTGTGGACCAACAAGTAGAGCCTGTTAGTGAATCTGTAAACCAACAAGTAGAGCCTGTTAGTGAATCTGTAAACCAACGAATAGAGCCTGTTAGTGAATCTGTGGACAAAAAGTAGAGCCTGTTAGTGAATCTGTGGCCCAACATGTAGAGCATGTTAGTGAATCTGTGGACCAACAAGTAGAGCCTGTTAGTGAATCTGTGGACCAACAAGTAGAGCCTGTTAGTGAATCTGTAAACCAACAAGTAGAGCCTGTTATCGAATCTGTAAACCAACAAATAGGGCCTGTTAGTGAATTTGTGCACCAACAAGTAGAGCCTGTTGGTGAATCTGTAAACCAACAAGTAGAGCCTGTTAGTGAATCTGTGCACCAACAAGTAGAGCCTGTTGGTGAATCTGTAAACCAACAAGTAGAGCCTGATAGTGAATCTGTAAACCAACAATTAGAGCCTGTTGGTGAATCTGTAAACCAACAAGTAGAGCCTGTTGGTGAATCTGTAAACCAACAAGTAGAGCCTTTTAGTGAATCTGTGGACCAACAAGTAGAGCCTGTTGGTGAATCTGTAAACCAACAAGTAGAGCCTGATAGTGAATCTGTAAACCAACAAGTAGAGCCTGTTAGTGAATCTGTAAACCAACCAATAGGGCCTGTTAGTGAATTTGTGCACCAACAAGTAGAGCCTGTTGGTGAATCTGTAAACCAACAAATAGGGCCTGTTAGTGAATTTGTGCACCAACAAGTAGAGCCTGTTGGTGAATCTGTAAACCAACAAGTAGAGCCTGTTAGTGAATCTGTGCACCAACAAGTAGAGCCTGTTGGTGAATCTGTAAACCAACAAGTAGAGCCTGATAGTGAATCTGTAAACCAACAATTAGAGCCTGTTGGTGAATCTGTAAACCAACAAGTAGAGCCTGTTGGTGAATCTGTAAACCAACAAGTAGAGCCTTTTAGTGAATCTGTGGACCAACAAGTAGAGCCTGTTAGTGAATCTGTGGACCAAAAAGTAGAGCCTGTTAGTGAATCTGTAAACCAACAAGTAGGGCCTGTTAGTGAATCTGTGGACCAACAAGTAGAGCCTGTTAGTGAATCTGTAAACCAACAAGTAGGGCCTGTTAGTGAATCTGTAAACCAACAAGTAGAGCCTGTTAGTGAATCTGTAAACCAACAAGTAGGGCCTGTTAGTGAATCTGTAAACCAACAAGTAGAGCCTGTTAGTGAATCTGTGGACCAACAAGTAGAGCCTGTTAGTGAATCTGTGGACCAACAAGTAGAGCCTGTTAGTGAATCTGTAAACCAACAAGTAGGGCCTGTTAGTGAATCTGTAAACCAACGAATAGAGCCTGTTAGTGAATCTGTGGACAAAAAGTAGAGCCTGTTAGTGAATCTGTGGCCCAACAATTAGAGCCTGTTAGTGAATCTGTGGACCAACAAGTAGAGCCTGTTAGTGAATCTGTGGACCAACAAGTAGAGCCTGTTAGTGAATCTGTGGACCAACATGTAGAGCCTGTTAGTGAATCTGTAAACCAACAAGTAGAGCCTGTTAGTGAATCTGTGGACCAACAAGTAGAGCCTGTTAGTGAATCTGTAAACCAACAAGTAGGGCCTGTTGGTGAATCTGTAAACCAACAAGTAGAGCCTGTTAGTGAATCTGTGGACCTACGAGTAGAGCCTGTTAGTGAATCTGTGGACCAAAAAGTAGAGCCTGTTAGTGAATCTGTGGACCAACAAGTAGAGCCTGTCAGTGAATCTGTGGACCAACGAGTAGAGCCTGTTAGTGAATCTGTGGACCAAATGTAGAGCCTGTTAGTGAATCTGTGGACCAACAAGTAGAGCCTGTTGGTGATTCTGCAAACAAACAAGTAGGGCCTGTTAGTGAATCTGTAAACCAACAAGTAGAGCCTGTTAGTGAATGTGTGGACCAACCAGTACAGCCTGTTAGTGAATCTGTGGACCAACCAGTAGAGCCTGTTAATGAATCTGTAAACCAACAAGTAGAGCCTGTTAGTGAATCTGTGAACCAACAAGTATAGCCTGTTAGTGAATCAGTGGACCAACAAGTAGAGCCTGTTAGTGAATCTGTAATCCAACAAGTAGTGCTTGTTAGTGAATCTGTAAACCAACAAGTAGAGCCTGTTAGTGAATCTGTGGACCAACAAGTACAGCCTGTTAGAGAATCTGTAAACCAACAAGTAGAGCCTGTTAGTGAATCTGTGGACCTACTAATAAAGCCTGTTAGTGAATCTGTGGACAAACAAGTAGAGCCTGTTAGTGAATCTGAAAACCAACAAATAGAGCCTGTTAGTGAATCTGTAAACCAACAAGTAGAGCCTGTTAGTGAATCTGTGGACCAACATGTAGAGCCTGTTATTGAATGTGTGGACCAACAAGTAGAGCCTGTTGGTGAATCTGTGGAACAACAAGTAGAGCCTGTTAGTGAATCTGTGGACCAACAAATAGAGCCTGTTAGTGAATCTGTGGACCAACAAGTAGAGCCTGTTAGTGAATCTGTGGACCTACAAATAAAGCCTGTTAGTGAATCTGTAAACCAACAAGTAGAGCCTGTTAGTGAATCTGTGGACCAACAAGAAGAGCCTGTTAGTGAATCTGTGGACCAACAAGAAGAGCCTGTTAGTGAATCTGTGGAACAACAAGTAGAGCCTGTTAGTGAATCTGTGGACCAACAAATAGAGCCTGTTAGTGAATCTGTAAACCAACAAGTAGAGCCTGTTAGTGAATCTGAGGACCAACAAGTAGAGCCTGTTAGTGAATCTGTGTACCAACAGGTAGAGCCTGTTAGTAAATCTGTAAACCAACAAGTAGAGCCTTTTAGTGAATCTGTGACCCAACAAGTAGAGCCTGTTAGTGAATCTGTGGACCAACAAGTAGGGCCTGTTAGTGAATCTGTGGACCAACAAGTAGAGCCTATTAGTGAATCTGTAAACCAACAAGTAGAGCCTGTTAGTGAATCTGAGGACCAACAAGTAGAGCCTGTTAGTAAAACTGTGGACCAACAAGTAGAGCCTGTTAGTGAATCTGTAAACCAACAAGTAGAGCCTGTTAGTGAATCTGTAAACCAACAAGTAGAGCCTGTTAGTGAATCTGTGGACCAACAAGTAGAGCCTGTTAGTGAATCTGTAAACCAACAGTAGAGCCTGTTGGTGAATCTGTAAACCAAGAAGTAGGGCCTGTTAGTGAATTTGTGGACCAGCAAGTAGAGCCTGTTAGTGAATCTGTGGACCAACGAGTAGAGCCTGTTAGTGAATCTGTGGACCAAAAAGTAGAGCCTGTTATTGAATCTGTGGACCAACAAGTAGAGCCTGTTAGTGAATCTGTGGACCAACAAGTAGAGCCTGTTGGTGAATCTGTATACCAACAAGTAGGGCCTGTTAGTGAATCCGTGGACCAACAAGTAGGGCCTGTTAGTGAATCTGTAAACCAACAAGTAGAGCCTGTTAGTGAATCTGTAAACCAACGAATAGGGCCTGTTAGTGAATTTGTGCACCAACAAGTAGAGCCTGTTAGTGAATCTGTGGACCAAAAAGTAGAGCCTGTTAGTGAATCTGTGGACCAACCAGTACAGCCCGTTAGTGAATCTGTGGACCATCAAGTAGAGCCTGTTAGTGAATCTGTGGACCAACAAGTAGAGCCTGTTAGTGAATCTGTGGACCTACAAATAAAGCCTGTTAGTGAATCTGTGGACCAACAAGTAGAGCCTTTTAGTGAATCTGTGGACCAACAAGTAGAGCCTGTTAGTGAATCTGTGGACCAACAAGTAGAGCCTGTTAGTGAATCTGTAAACCAACAAGTAGAGCCTGTCAGTGAATCTGTGAACCAACAAGTAGAGCCTGTTAGTGAATCTGTGGACCAACACAAAGGGCCTGTTAGTGAATCTGTGGACCAACAAGTAGAGCCTGTTAGTGAATCTGTAAACCAACAGTAGAGCCTGTTAGTGAATCTGTGGACCAACAAGTAGAGCCTGTTAGTGAATCTGTGAACGAACAAGTAGAGCCTGTTAGTGAATCTGTAGACCAACAAGTAGGGCCTGTTAGTGAATCTGTGGTCCAACAAGTAGAGCCTGTTAGCGAATCTGTAAACCAACAAGTAGAGCCTGTTAGTGAATCTGTGGACCAACAAGTAGGGCCTGTTAGTGAATCTGTGGACCAACAAGTAGAGCCTGTTAGTGAATCTGTAATCCAACAAGTAGAGCCTGTTAGTGAATCTGTGGACCTACGAGTAGAGCCTGTTAGTGAATCTGTGGACCAAAAAGTAGAGCCTGTTAGTGAATCTGTGGACCAACAAGAAGAGCCTGTTAGTGAATCTGTAAACCAACAAGTAGAGCCTGTTAATGAATCTGTGGACCAAAAAGTAGAGCCTGTTAGTGAATATGTGGACCAACAAGTAGAGCCTGTTAGTGAATCTGTGGACCAACAAGAAGAGCCTGTTAGTGAATCTGTAAACCATCAAATAGAGCCTGTTAGTGAATCTGTAAACCAACAAGTAGAGCCTGTTAGTGAATCTGTAAACCAACAAATAGGGCCTGTTAGTGAATTTGTGCACCAACAAGTAGAGCCTGTTAGTGAATCTGTGGACCAACAAGTAGAGCCTGTTAGTGAATCTGTAAACCAACAAATAGGGACTGTTAGTGAATTTGTGCACCAACAAATAGAGCCTGTTAGTGAATCTGTGGACCAACAAGTAGAGCCTGTTGGTGAATCTGCAAACAAACAAGTAGGGCCTGTTAGTGAATCTGTGGACAAACAAGTAGAGCCTGTTAGTGAATCTGTGGACCAACATGTAGAGCCTGTTAGTGAATCTGTGGACCAACAGTAGAGCCTGTAAGTGAATCTGTAAACCAACAAATTGAGCCTGTTATTGAATCTGTGGACCAACAAGAAGAGCCTGTTAGTGAATCTGTAAACCAACAAGTAGAGCCTGTTAGTGAATTTGTGCACCAACAAGTAGAGCCTGTTAGTGAATCTGTGGACCAACAAGTAGAGCCTGTTAGTGAATCTGTGGACCAACCAGTAGAGCCTGTTAGTGAATCTGTAAACCTACAAGTAGAGCCTGTTAGTGAATCTGTAAACCTACAAGTAGAGCCTGTTAGTGAATCTGTAAACCAACAAATAGAGCCTGTTAGTGAATCTGTGAACCAACAAGTAGAGCCTGTTGGTGAATCTGCAAACAAACAAGTAGGGCCTGTTAGTGAATCTGTGGACCAACAAGTAGAGCCTGTTAGTGAATCTGTGGACCAACATGTAGAGCCTGTTAGTGAATCTGTGGACCGACAGTAGAGCCTGTTAGTGAATCTGTAAACCAACAAATTGAGCCTGTTAGTGAATCTGTAAACCAACAAGTAGAGCCTGTTAGTGAATCTGTGGACCTAAAAATAAAGGCTGTTAGTGAATCTGTAAACCAACAAGTAGAGCCTGTTAGTGAATCTGTAAACCTACAAGTAGAGCCTGTTAGTGAATCTGTAAACCTACAAGTAGTGCTTGTTAGTGAATCTGTAAACCAACAAGTAGAGCCTGTTAGTGAATCTGTGGACCAACCAGTAGAGCCTCTTAGTGAATCTGTAAACCTACAAGTAGAGCCTGTTAGTGAATCTGTAAACCTACAAGTAGTGCTTGTTAGTGAATCTGTAAACCAACAAGTAGAGCCTGTTAGTGAATCTGTGGACCAACAAGTAGAGCCTGTTGGTGAATCTGCAAACAAACAAGTAGGGCCTGTTAGTGAATCTGTGGACCAACAAGTAGAGCCTGTTAGTGAAACTGTGGACCAACATGTAGAGCCTGTTAGTGAATCTGTGGACCAACAGTAGAGCCTGTTAGTGAATCTGTAAAACAACAAATTGAGCCTGTTAGTGAATCTGTAAACCTACAAGTAGAGCCTGTTAGTGAATCTGTGGACCTACAAATAAAGGCTGTTAGTGAATCTGTAAACCAAAAAGTAGAGCCTGTTAGTGAATCTGTGGACCAACAAGTAGAGCCTGTCAGTGAATCTGTGGACCAACGAGTAGAGCCTGTTAGTGAATCTGCGGACCAAATGTAGAGCCTGTTAGTGAATCTGTGGACCAACAAGTAGAGCCTGTTGGTGAATCTGCAAACAAAGAAGTAGGGCCTGTTAGTGAATCTGTAAACCAACAAGTAGAGCCTGTTAGTGAATCTGTGGACCAACCAGTACAGCCTGTTAGTGAATCTGTGGACCAACCAGTAGAGCCTGTTAGTGAATCTGTAAACCAACAAGTAGAGCCTGTTAGTGAATCTGTGAACCAACAAGTGGAGCCTGTTAGTGAATCTGTGGACCAACAAGTAGAGCCTGTTAGTGAATCTGTAATCCAACAAGTAGTGCTTGTTAGTGAATCTGTAAACCAACAAGTTGAGCCTGTTAGTGAATCTGTAAACCAACAAGTAGAGCCTGTTAGTGAATCTGTGGACCAACAAGTACAGCCTGTTAGTGAATCTGTAAACCAACAAGTAGAGCCTGTTAGTGAATCTGTGGACCTACAAATAAAGCCTGTTAGTGAATCTGTGGACAAACAAGTAGGGCCTGTTAGTGAATCTATGGACCAACAAGTAGAGCCTGTTAGTGAATCTGTAAACCAACAAATAGAGCCTGTTAGTGAATCTGTAAACCAACAAGTAGAGCCTGTTAGTGAATCTGTGGACCAACATGTAGAGCCTGTTATTGAATCTGTGGACCAACAAGTAGAGCCTGTTGGTGAATCTGTGGAACAACAAGTAGAGCCTGTTAGTGAATCTGTGGACCAACAAATAGAGCCTGTTAGTGAATCTGTGGACCAACAAGTAGAGCCTGTTAGTGAATCTGTGGACCTACAAATAAAGCCTGTTAGTGATTCTGTAAACCAACAAGTAGAGCCTGTTAGTGAATCTGTGGACCAACAAGAAGAGCCTGTTAGTGAATCTGTGGAACAACAAGTAGAGCCTGTTAGTGAATCTGTGGACCAACAAATAGAGCCTGTTAGTGAATCTGTGGACCAACAAGTAGAGCCTGTTGGTGAATCTGTGGACCAACAAGTAGAGCCTGTTAGTGAATCTGTGGACCAACAATAGAGCCTGTTAGTGAATCTGTGGACCAACAAGTAGAGCCTGTTAGGGAATCTGTGGGCCTACAAATAAAGGCTGTTAGTGAATCTGTGGACCAACAAGTAGAGCCTGTTAGTGAATCTGTGGACCAACAAGTAGAGCCTGTTAGTGAATCTGTAAACCAACAAATAGAGCCTGTTAGTGAATCTGTAAACCAACAAGTAGAGCCTGTTAGTGAATCTGAGGACCAACAAGTAGAGCCTGTTAGTGAATCTGTGGACCAACAGGTAGAGCCTGTTAGTAAATCTGTAAACCAACAAGTAGAGCCTTTTAGTGAATCTGTGACCCAACAAGTAGAGCCTGTTAGTGAATCTGTGGACCAACAAGTAGGGCCTGTTAGTGAATCTGTGGACCAACAAGTAGAGCCTATTAGTGCATTTGTAAACCAACAAGTAGAGCCTGTTAGTGAATCTGAGGACCAACAAGTAGAGCCTGTTAGTAAAACTGTGGACCAACAAGTAGAGCCTGTTAGTGAATCTGTGGACCAACAAGTAGGGCCTGTTAGTGAATCTGTGGACCAACAAGTAGAGCCTGTTAGTGAATCTGTAAACCAACAAATAGAGCCTGTTAGTGAATCTGTAAACCAACAAGTAGAGCCTGTTAGTGAATCTGTAAACCAACAAGTGGAGCCTGTTAGTGAATCTGTAAACCAACAGTAGAGCCTGTTGGTGAATCTGTAAACCAACAAAAAGGGCCTGTTAGTGAATCTGTGGACCAGCAAGTAGAGCCTGTTAGTGAATCTGTGGACCAACGAGTAGAGCCTGTTAGTGAATCTGTGGACCAAAAAGTAGAGCCTGTTAGTGAATCTGTGGACCAACAAGTAGAGCCTGTTAGTGAATCTGTGGACCAACAAGTAGAGCCTGTTGGTGAATCTGTAAACCAACAAGTAGGGCCTGTTAGTGAATCCGTGGACCATCAAGTAGGGCCTGTTAGTGAATCTGTAAACCAACAAGTAGAGCCTGTTAGTGAATCTGTAAACCAACGAATAGAGCCTGTTAGTGAATCTGTGGACAAAAAAGTAGAGCCTGTTAGTGAATCTGTGGACAAAAAGTAGAGCCTGTTAGTGAATCTGTGGACCAACAAGAAGAGCCTGTTAGTGAATCTGTAAACCAACAAGTAGAGCCTGTTAGTGAATCTGTGGACCAACAGTAGAGCCTGTTAGTGAATCTGTAAACCAACAAGTAGAGCCTGTTAGTGAATCTGTGGACCAACAAGTAGAGCCTGTTAGTGAATCTGTAAACCAACAAGTAGAGCCTGTTAGTGAATCTGTAAACCTGCAGTAGAGCCTGTTGGTGAATCTGTAAACCAACAAGTAGGGCCTGTTAGTGAATCTGTGGACCAGCAAGTAGAGCCTGTTAGTGAATCTGTGGACCAACGAGTAGAGCCTGTTAGAGAATCTGTGGACCAACAAGTAGAGCCTGTTAGTGAATCTGTGGACCAACAAGTAGAGCCTGTTGGTGAATCTGTAAACCAACAAGTAGGGCCTGTTAGTGAATCTATAAACCAACAAGTAGAGCCTGTTAGTGAATCTGTGGACCAACAAGTAGAGCCTGTTAGTGAATCTGTGGACCAACAAGTAGAGCCTGTTAGTGAATCTGTAAACCAACAAGTAGAGCCTGTTAGTGAATCTGTAAACCAACGAATAGAGCCTGTTAGTGAATCTGTGGACAAAAAGTAGAGCCTGTTAGTGAATCTGTGGCCCAACATGTAGAGCATGTTAGTGAATCTGTGGACCAACAAGTAGAGCCTGTTAGTGAATCTGTGGACCAACAAGTAGAGCCTGTTAGTGAATCTGTAAACCAACAAGTAGAGCCTGTTAGTGAATCTGTAAACCAACAAATAGGGCCTGTTAGTGAATTTGTGCACCAACAAGTAGAGCCTGTTGGTGAATCTGTAAACCAACAAGTAGAGCCTGTTAGTGAATCTGTGCACCAACAAGTAGAGCCTGTTGGTGAATCTGTAAACCAACAAGTAGAGCCTGATAGTGAATCTGTAAACCAACAATTAGAGCCTGTTGGTGAATCTGTAAACCAACAAGTAGAGCCTGTTGGTGAATCTGTAAACCAACAAGTAGAGCCTTTTAGTGAATCTGTGGACCAACAAGTAGAGCCTGTTGGTGAATCTGTAAACCAACAAGTAGAGCCTGATAGTGAATCTGTAAACCAACAAGTAGAGCCTGTTAGTGAATCTGTAAACCAACAAATAGGGCCTGTTAGTGAATTTGTGCACCAACAAGTAGAGCCTGTTGGTGAATCTGTAAACCAACAAATAGGGCCTGTTAGTGAATTTGTGCACCAACAAGTAGAGCCTGTTGGTGAATCTGTAAACCAACAAGTAGAGCCTGTTAGTGAATCTGTGCACCAACAAGTAGAGCCTGTTGGTGAATCTGTAAACCAACAAGTAGAGCCTGATAGTGAATCTGTGAACCAACAATTAGAGCCTGTTGGTGAATCTGTAAACCAACAAGTAGAGCCTGTTGGTGAATCTGTAAACCAACAAGTAGAGCCTTTTAGTGAATCTGTGGACCAACAAGTAGAGCCTGTTAGTGAATCTGTGGACCAAAAAGTAGAGCCTGTTAGTGAATCTGTAAACCAACAAGTAGGGCCTGTTAGTGAATCTGTGGACCAACAAGTAGAGCCTGTTAGTGAATCTGTAAACCAACAAGTAGGGCCTGTTAGTGAATCTGTAAACCAACAAGTAGAGCCTGTTAGTGAATCTGTAAACCAACAAGTAGGGCCTGTTAGTGAATCTGTAAACCAACAAGTAGAGCCTGTTAGTGAATCTGTGGACCAACAAGTAGAGCCTGTTAGTGAATCTGTGGACCAACAAGTAGAGCCTGTTAGTGAATCTGTAAACCAACAAGTAGGGCCTGTTAGTGAATCTGTAAACCAACGAATAGAGCCTGTTAGTGAATCTGTGGACAAAAAGTAGAGCCTGTTAGTGAATCTGTGGCCCAACAAGTAGAGCCTGTTAGTGAATCTGTGGACCAACAAGTAGAGCCTGTTAGTGAATCTGTGGACCAACAAGTAGAGCCTGTTAGTGAATCTGTGGACCAACATGTAGAGCCTGTTAGTGAATCTGTAAACCAACAAGTAGAGCCTGTTAGTGAATCTGTGGACCAACAAGTAGAGCCTGTTAGTGAATCTGTAAACCAACAAGTAGGGCCTGTTGGTGAATCTGTAAACCAACAAGTAGAGCCTGTTAGTGAATCTGTGGACCTACGAGTAGAGCCTGTTAGTGAATCTGTGGACCAAAAAGTAGAGCCTGTTAGTGAATCTGTGGACCAACAAGTAGAGCCTGTCAGTGAATCTGTGGACCAACGAGTAGAGCCTGTTAGTGAATCTGTGGACCAAATGTAGAGCCTGTTAGTGAATCTGTGGACCAACAAGTAGAGCCTGTTGGTGAATCTGCAAACAAACAAGTAGGGCCTGTTAGTGAATCTGTAAACCAACAAGTAGAGCCTGTTAGTGAATGTGTGGACCAACCAGTACAGCCTGTTAGTGAATCTGTGGACCAACCAGTAGAGCCTGTTAATGAATCTGTAAACCAACAAGTAGAGCCTGTTAGTGAATCTGTGAACCAACAAGTATAGCCTGTTAGTGAATCAGTGGACCAACAAGTAGAGCCTGTTAGTGAATCTGTAATCCAACAAGTAGTGCTTGTTAGTGAATCTGTAAACCAACAAGTAGAGCCTGTTAGTGAATCTGTGGACCAACAAGTACAGCCTGTTAGAGAATCTGTAAACCAACAAGTAGAGCCTGTTAGTGAATCTGTGGACCTACTAATAAAGCCTGTTAGTGAATCTGTGGACAAACAAGTAGAGCCTGTTAGTGAATCTGAAAACCAACAAATAGAGCCTGTTAGTGAATCTGTAAACCAACAAGTAGAGCCTGTTAGTGAATCTGTGGACCAACATGTAGAGCCTGTTATTGAATCTGTGGACCAACAAGTAGAGCCTGTTGGTGAATCTGTGGAACAACAAGTAGAGCCTGTTAGTGAATCTGTGGACCAACAAATAGAGCCTGTTAGTGAATCTGTGGACCAACAAGTAGAGCCTGTTAGTGAATCTGTGGACCTACAAATAAAGCCTGTTAGTGAATCTGTAAACCAACAAGTAGAGCCTGTTAGTGAATCTGTGGACCAACAAGAAGAGCCTGTTAGTGAATCTGTGGACCAACAAGAAGAGCCTGTTAGTGAATCTGTGGAACAACAAGTAGAGCCTGTTAGTGAATCTGTGGACCAACAAATAGAGCCTGTTAGTGAATCTGTAAACCAACAAGTAGAGCCTGTTAGTGAATCTGAGGACCAACAAGTAGAGCCTGTTAGTGAATCTGTGTACCAACAGGTAGAGCCTGTTAGTAAATCTGTAAACCAACAAGTAGAGCCTTTTAGTGAATCTGTGACCCAACAAGTAGAGCCTGTTAGTGAATCTGTGGACCAACAAGTAGGGCCTGTTAGTGAATCTGTGGACCAACAAGTAGAGCCTATTAGTGAATCTGTAAACCAACAAGTAGAGCCTGTTAGTGAATCTGAGGACCAACAAGTAGAGCCTGTTAGTAAAACTGTGGACCAACAAGTAGAGCCTGTTAGTGAATCTGTAAACCAACAAGTAGAGCCTGTTAGTGAATCTGTAAACCAACAAGTAGAGCCTGTTAGTGAATCTGTGGACCAACAAGTAGAGCCTGTTAGTGAATCTGTAAACCAACAGTAGAGCCTGTTGGTGAATCTGTAAACCAAGAAGTAGGGCCTGTTAGTGAATTTGTGGACCAGCAAGTAGAGCCTGTTAGTGAATCTGTGGACCAACGAGTAGAGCCTGTTAGTGAATCTGTGGACCAAAAAGTAGAGCCTGTTATTGAATCTGTGGACCAACAAGTAGAGCCTGTTAGTGAATCTGTGGACCAACAAGTAGAGCCTGTTGGTGAATCTGTATACCAACAAGTAGGGCCTGTTAGTGAATCCGTGGACCAACAAGTAGGGCCTGTTAGTGAATCTGTAAACCAACAAGTAGAGCCTGTTAGTGAATCTGTAAACCAACGAATAGGGCCTGTTAGTGAATTTGTGCACCAACAAGTAGAGCCTGTTAGTGAATCTGTGGACCAAAAAGTAGAGCCTGTTAGTGAATCTGTGGACCAACCAGTACAGCCCGTTAGTGAATCTGTGGACCATCAAGTAGAGCCTGTTAGTGAATCTGTGGACCAACAAGTAGAGCCTGTTAGTGAATCTGTGGACCTACAAATAAAGCCTGTTAGTGAATCTGTGGACCAACAAGTAGAGCCTGTTAGTGAATCTGTGGACCTACAAATAAAGCCTGTTAGTGATTCTGTGGACAAACAAGTAGAGCCTGTTAGTGAATCTGTGGACCAACAAGTAGAGCCTGATAGTGAATCTGTGGACCTAGAAATAAAGCCTGTTAGTGAATCTGTAAACCAACAAGTAGAGCCTGTTAGTGAAAGAAGGAAGGAAGCTTGTAGTTTAACGTGACCGTTAATCTTGAGATCATGAGCCACGGGACCTCCTTTTTACGTGGAATCCGAACCACAGGACATGGCATTTCACTTCGAAAATCTCACATGCATTGACCGGGAATCGAACCCGGACCGCCTTGGTGAGAGGCATACAGCTAGACCGCTGAGCCACCACGCCCCCCTGTTAGTGAATCTGTAAACCAACAAATAGAGCCTGTTAGTGAATCTGTAAACCAACAAGTAGAGCCCTTTAGTGAATCTGTGGACCAACAAGTAGAGCCTGTTAGTGTATCTGTGGACCAACAAATAGAGCCTGTTAGTGAATCTGTGGACCAACAAGTAGAGCCTGTTAGTGAATCTGTGGACCAACAAATAGAGCCTGTTAGGGAATATGTGGACCTACAAATAAAGCCTGTTAGTGAATCTGTGGACCAACAAGTAGAGCCTGTTAGTGAATCTGTGGACCAACAAGTAGAGCCTGTTAGTGAATCTGTAAACCAACAAATAGAGCCTGTTAGTGAATCTGTAAACCAACAAGTAGAGCCTGTTAGTGAATCTGTGGACCAACAAGTAGAGCCTGTTAGTGAATCTGTGGACCAACAGGTAGAGCCTGTTAGTAAATCTGTAAACCAACAAGTAGAGCCTTTTAGTGAATCTGTGGACCAACAAGTAGAGCCTGTTAGTGAATATGTGGACCAACAAGTAGGGCCTGTTAGTGAATCTGTGGACCAACAAGTAGAGCCTATTAGTGAATCTGTAAACCAACAAGTAGAGCCTGTTAGTGAATCTGAGGACCAACAAGTAGAGCCTGTTAGTGAAACTGTGGACCAACAAGTAGAGTCTGTTGGTGAATCTGTGGACCAACAAGTAGAGCCTGTTAGTGAATCTGTAGACCAACAAGTAGAGCCTGTTAGTGAATCTTTGGACCAACAAGTAGAGCCTGTTAGTGAATCTGTGGTCCAACAAATAGAGCCTGTTAGTGAATCTGTAAACCGACAAGTAGAGCCTGTTAGTGAATCTGTAGACCAACAAGTAGAGCCTGTTAGTGAATCTGTGAACGAACAAGTAGAGCCTGTTAGTGAATCTGTGGACCAACAAGTAGGGCCTGTTAGTGAATCTGTGGTCCAACAAGTAGAGCCTGTTAGCGAATCTGTAAACCAACAAGTAGAGCCTGTTAGTGAATCTGTGGACCAACAAGTAGGGCCTGTTAGTGAATCTGTGGACCAACAAGTAGAGCCTTTTAGTGAATCTGTGGACCAACAAGTAGAGCCTGTTAGTGAATCTGTGGACCAACAAGTAGAGCCTGTTAGTGAATCTGTAAACCAACAAGTAGAGCCTGTCAGTGAATCTGTGAACCAACAAGTAGAGCCTGTTAGTGAATCTGTGGACCAACACAAAGGGCCTGTTAGTGAATCTGTGGACCAACAAGTAGAGCCTGTTAGTGAATCTGTAAACCAACAGTAGAGCCTGTTAGTGAATCTGTGGACCAACAAGTAGAGCCTGTTAGTGAATCTGTGAACGAACAAGTAGAGCCTGTTAGTGAATCTGTAGACCAACAAGTAGGGCCTGTTAGTGAATCTGTGGTCTAACAAGTAGAGCCTGTTAGCGAATCTGTAAACCAACAAGTAGAGCCTGTTAGTGAATCTGTGGACCAACAAGTAGGGCCTGTTAGTGAATCTGTGGACCAACAAGTAGAGCCTTTTAGTGAATCTGTGGACCAACAAGTAGAGCCTGTTAGTGAATCTGTGGACCAACAAGTAGGGCCTGTTAGTGAATCTGTGGACCAACAAGTAGAGCCTGTTGTGAATCTGTAAACCAACAAGTAGAGCCTTTTAGTGAATCTGTGGACCAACAAGTAGAGCCTGTTAGTGAATCTGTGGACCAACAAGTAGAGCCTGTTAGTGAATCTGTAAACCAACAAGTAGAGCCTGTCAGTGAATCTGTGAACCAACAAGTAGAGCCTGTTAGTGAATCTGTGGACCAACACAAAGGGCCTGTTAGTGAATCTGTGGACCAACAAGTAGAGCCTGTTAGTGAATCTGTAAACCAACAGTAGAGCCTGTTAGTGAATCTGTGGACCAACAAGTAGAGCCTGTTAGTGAATCTGTGAACGAACAAGTAGAGCCTGTTAGTGAATCTGTAGACCAACAAGTAGGGCCTGTTCGTGAATCTGTGGTCCAACAAGTAGAGCCTGTTAGCGAATCTGTAAACCAACAAGTAGAGCCTGTTAGTGAATCTGTGGACCAACAAGTAGGGCCTGTTAGTGAATCCGTGGACCAACAAGTAGGGCCTGTTAGTGAATCTGTAAACCAACAAGTAGAGCCTGTTAGTGAATCTGTAAACCAACGAATAGGGCCTGTTAGTGAATTTGTGCACCAACAAGTAGAGCCTGTTAGTGAATCTGTGGACCAAAAAGTAGAGCCTGTTAGTGAATCTGTGGACCAACCAGTACAGCCCGTTAGTGAATCTGTGGACCATCAAGTAGAGCCTGTTAGTGAATCTGTGGACCAACAAGTAGAGCCTGTTAGTGAATCTGTGGACCTACAAATAAAGCCTGTTAGTGAATCTGTGGACCAACAAGTAGAGCCTGTTAGTGAATCTGTGGACCTACAAATAAAGCCTGTTAGTGATTCTGTGGACAAACAAGTAGAGCCTGTTAGTGAATCTGTGGACCAACAAGTAGAGCCTGATAGTGAATCTGTGGACCTAGAAATAAAGCCTGTTAGTGAATCTGTAAACCAACAAGTAGAGCCTGTTAGTGAAAGAAGGAAGGAAGCTTGTAGTTTAACGTGACCGTTAATCTTGAGATCATGAGCCACGGGACCTCCTTTTTACGTGGAATCCGAACCACAGGACATGGCATTTCACTTCGAAAATCTCACATGCATTGACCGGGAATCGAACCCGGACCGCCTTGGTGAGAGGCATACAGCTAGACCGCTGAGCCACCACGCCCCCCTGTTAGTGAATCTGTAAACCAACAAATAGAGCCTGTTAGTGAATCTGTAAACCAACAAGTAGAGCCCTTTAGTGAATCTGTGGACCAACAAGTAGAGCCTGTTAGTGTATCTGTGGACCAACAAATAGAGCCTGTTAGTGAATCTGTGGACCAACAAGTAGAGCCTGTTAGTGAATCTGTGGACCAACAAATAGAGCCTGTTAGGGAATATGTGGACCTACAAATAAAGCCTGTTAGTGAATCTGTGGACCAACAAGTAGAGCCTGTTAGTGAATCTGTGGACCAACAAGTAGAGCCTGTTAGTGAATCTGTAAACCAACAAATAGAGCCTGTTAGTGAATCTGTAAACCAACAAGTAGAGCCTGTTAGTGAATCTGTGGACCAACAAGTAGAGCCTGTTAGTGAATCTGTGGACCAACAGGTAGAGCCTGTTAGTAAATCTGTAAACCAACAAGTAGAGCCTTTTAGTGAATCTGTGGACCAACAAGTAGAGCCTGTTAGTGAATATGTGGTCCAACAAGTAGGGCCTGTTAGTGAATCTGTGGACCAACAAGTAGAGCCTATTAGTGAATCTGTAAACCAACAAGTAGAGCCTGTTAGTGAATCTGAGGACCAACAAGTAGAGCCTGTTAGTGAAACTGTGGACCAACAAGTAGAGTCTGTTGGTGAATCTGTGGACCAACAAGTAGAGCCTGTTAGTGAATCTGTAGACCAACAAGTAGAGCCTGTTAGTGAATCTTTGGACCAACAAGTAGAGCCTGTTAGTGAATCTGTGGTCCAACAAATAGAGCCTGTTAGTGAATCTGTAAACCGACAAGTAGAGCCTGTTAGTGAATCTGTAGACCAACAAGTAGAGCCTGTTAGTGAATCTGTGAACGAACAAGTAGAGCCTGTTAGTGAATCTGTGGACCAACAAGTAGGGCCTGTTAGTGAATCTGTGGTCCAACAAGTAGAGCCTGTTAGCGAATCTGTAAACCAACAAGTAGAGCCTGTTAGTGAATCTGTGGACCAACAAGTAGGGCCTGTTAGTGAATCTGTGGACCAACAAGTAGAGCCTTTTAGTGAATCTGTGGACCAACAAGTAGAGCCTGTTAGTGAATCTGTGGACCAACAAGTAGAGCCTGTTAGTGAATCTGTAAACCAACAAGTAGAGCCTGTCAGTGAATCTGTGAACCAACAAGTAGAGCCTGTTAGTGAATCTGTGGACCAACACAAAGGGCCTGTTAGTGAATCTGTGGACCAACAAGTAGAGCCTGTTAGTGAATCTGTAAACCAACAGTAGAGCCTGTTAGTGAATCTGTGGACCAACAAGTAGAGCCTGTTAGTGAATCTGTGAACGAACAAGTAGAGCCTGTTAGTGAATCTGTAGACCAACAAGTAGGGCCTGTTAGTGAATCTGTGGTCCAACAAGTAGAGCCTGTTAGCGAATCTGTAAACCAACAAGTAGAGCCTGTTAGTGAATCTGTGGACCAACAAGTAGGGCCTGTTAGTGAATCTGTGGACCAACAAGTAGAGCCTTTTAGTGAATCTGTGGACCAACAAGTAGAGCCTGTTAGTGAATCTGTGGACCAACAAGTAGGGCCTGTTAGTGAATCTGTGGACCAACAAGTAGAGCCTGTTGTGAATCTGTAAACCAACAAGTAGAGCCTGTTAGTGAATCTGTGAACCAACAAGTAGAGCCTGTTAGTGAATCTGTGGACCAACAAGTAGAGCCTGTTAGTGAATCTGTGGACCAACAAGTAGAGCCCGTTAGTGAATCTGTAAACCAACAAATAGAGCCTGTTAGTGAATCTGTAAACCAACAAGGAGAGCCTGTTAGTGAATCTGTGGACCAACAAGTAGAGCCTTTTAGTGAATCTGTGGACCAACAAGTAGAGCCTTTTAGTGAATCTGTGGACCAACAAGTAGAGCCTGTTACTGAATCTGTGGACCAACAAGTAGAGCCTGTTAGTGAATCTGTAAACCAACAAATATAGCCTGTTAGTGAATCTGTTAACCAACAAGTAGAGCCTGTTAATGAATCTGTGGACCAACAAGTAGAGCCTGTTAGTGAATCTGTAAACCAACAAATAGGGCCTGTTAGTGAATCAGTGGACCAACAAGTGGAGCCTGTTAGTGAATCTGTAAACCAACAAGTAGAGCCTGTTGGTGAATCTGTGGACCAACAAGTAGAGCCTGTTAGTGAATCTGTAAACCAACAAGTAGGGCCTTTTGGTGAATCTGTAAACCAACAAGTAGAGCCTGTTAGTCAATCTGTGGACCATCGAGTAGAGCCTGTTAGTGAATCTGTGGACCAAAAAGTAGAGCCTGTTAGTGAATCTGTGGACCAACAAGTAGAGCCTGTTAGTGAATCTGTGGACCAACAAGTAGAGACTGTTGGTGAATCTGTAAACAAACAAGTAGGGCCTGTTAGTGAAACTGTGGACCAACAAGTAGAGCCTGTTAGTGAATCTGTGGACCAACAAGTAGAGCCTGTTAGTGAATCTGTAAACCAACAAGTAGAGCCTGTTAGTGAATCTGTGGACCAACAAGTAGAGCCTGTTAGTGAATCTGTAAACCAACAAGTAGGGCCTGTTGGTGAATCTGTAAACCAACAAGTAGAGCCTGTTAGTCAATCTGTGGACCAACGAGTATAGCCTGTTAGCGAATCTGTGGACCAAAAAGTAGAGCCTGTTAGTGAATCTGTGGACCAACAAGTAGAGCCTGTTAGTGAATCTGTAAACCAACAAGTAGGGCCTGTTGGTGAATCTGTAAACCAACAAATAGGGCCTGTTAGTGAATTTGTGCACCAACAAGTAGAGCCTGTTAGTGAATCTATGGACCAACCAGTACAGCCTCTTAGACAATCTGTGGACCAACGAGTAGAGCCTGTTAGTGAATCTGTGGACCAAAAGGTAGATCCTGTTAGTGAATCTGTGGACCAACAAGTACAGCCTGTTAGTGAATATGTGGACCAACAAGTAGAGCCTGTTGGTGAATCTGTAAACAAACAAGTAGGGCCTGTTAGTGAATCTGTGGACTAACAAGTAGAGCCTGTTAGTGAATCTGTGGACCAACAAGTAGAGCCTGTTAGTGAATCTGTAAACCAACAAGTAGGGCCTGTTAGTGAATCTGTCAACCAACAAGTAGAGCCTGTTAGTGAATCTGTAGGCCAACCAGTACAGCCTGTTAGTGAATCTGTGGACCAACAAGTAGAGCCTGTTAGTGAATCTGTAAACCAACAAGTAGTGCTTGCTAGTGAATCTGTAAACCAACAAGTAGAGCCTGTTAGTGAATCTGTGGACCAACCAGTAGAGCCTGTTAGTGAATCTGTAAACCAACATGTAGAGCCTGTTAGTGAATCTGTAAACCAACAAGTAGTGCTTGTTAGTGAATCTGTAAACCAACAAGTAGAGCCTGTTAGTGAATCTGTGGACCAACAAGTAGAGCCTGTTAGTGAATCTGTGGACCTACAAATAAAGCCTGTTAGTGAATCTGTGGACCAACAAGTAGAGCCTGTTAGTGAATCTGTGGACCAACAAGTAGGGCCTGTTAGTGAATCTGTGGACCAACAAGTAGAGCCTGTTAGTGAATCTGTGGACCAACAAGTAGAGCCTGTTGGTGAATCTGTGGACCAACAAGTAGAGCCTGTTAGTGAATCTGTGGACCAACAAGTAGAGCCAGTTAGTGAATCTGTGGACCAACAAATAGAGCCTGTTAGTGAATCTGTGGACCAACAAGTAGAGCCTGTTAGTGAATCTGTGGACCAACAAATAGAGCCTGTTAGTGAATCTGTGGACCAACAAGTAGAGCCTGTTAGTGAATCTGTGGACCTACAAATAAAGCCTGTTAGTGAATCTGTAAACCAACAAGTAGAGCCTGTTGGTGAATCTGTGGACCAACAAGTAGAGCCTGTTAGTGAATCTGTGGACCAACAAATAGAGCCTGTTAGTGAATCTGTGGTCCAACAAGTAGAGCCTGTTAGTGAATCTGTGGACCTACAAATAAAGCCTGTTAGTGAATCTGTAAACCAACAAGTAGAGCCTGTTAGTGAATCTGTGGACCAACAAGTAGAGCCTGTTAGTGAATCTGTAAACCAACAAGTAGAGCCTGTTAGTGAATCTGTGGACCAACAAGTAGAGCCTGTTAGTGAATCTGTGGACCAACAAGTAGAGCCTGTTGGTGAATCTGTGGACCAACAAGTAGAGCTTGTTAGTGAATCTGTGGACCAACAAGTAGAGCCTGTTAATGAATCTGTGGACCAACAAGTAGAGCCTGTTAGGGAATCTGTGGACCTACAAATAAAGCCTGTTAGTGAATCTGTGGACCAACAAGTAGAGCCTGTTAGTGAATCTGTGGACCAACAAGTAGAGCCTGTTAGTGAATCTGTAAACCAACTAATAGAGCCTGTTAGTGAATCTGTAAACCAACAAGTAGAGCCTGTTAGTGAATCTGTGGACCAACAAGTAGAGCCTGTTAGTGAATCTGTGGACCAACAAGTAGAGCCAGTTGGTGAGTCTGTGGACCAACAAGTAGAGCCTGTTAGTGAATCTGTATACCAACAAGTAGAGCCTGTTAGTGAATCTGTAAACCAACAAGTAGAGCCTGTTCGTGAATCTGTGCACCAACAAGTAGAGCCTGTTAGTGAATCTGTAAACCAACAAGTAGAGCCTGTTAGTGAATCTTTGGACCAACAAGTAGATTCAGTTATAGAGTTAGGAACAGGTAACTGCCACCAATGCCAAGCAGGAGATTCAGGATCACAAAACAATTATTAACAGTATGCCAGAGAGTTTAGGTAAGGAATTGAGTGAGAAAATTAGGATACAGGGAGAGGAGTTGAGAGTTGAAATGAGAGTGAATCATGATGGTGTTTTAATCCCTTGGTTGGGGGGTAGTTTGGGATAAAACACGATTGTGTCGCTGTGCCAATTTGGAAGGTTGTTCCTAAATGAGATTAGCTCCCCGAAGTTGGGAGAAACTACTAGTGTAGTGTGTTGGTGTTTTAGTGTTCAATCTCTTGGGGGCCTCCCTGCAAGATGCAAGTATCTGCTAGGGGATGAATCTCTAAATACAGGCTACTATACTGGCCTGCCAGCTGAGCGGGATGAGTAATACAATAAACGTGCCAAGTCAGCGGCTCGACGCTGGGGAGTCGAGTCGGGTGCTGGGAGTACAATGGGGCCTGACGAAGCAATTACCGGCTTCGCCGGTCACGGGCAATCGTGACGAAGGTCAGGTAGGTTATGAGGACGTGAAGAGGAGTGTAATTAGTAATGCAAGTGTAGCTTACTGACCATGTGTTTATTGGTCAGTAGATGTAGATTACTATGTCCCTCTTGGGGAGTTTAGACAGGCGTGAAATACAATTAGTGTGTACAAGTTTGGGGTAGGTGTATACAAGATTTAAAGGAATCTGAGCACGACTGAATCTCACCTGATGATGAAACTGGAACAGACGTCGGGCCGGCCGCTGGCGAAGCACAGGGTAGAACAGAACAGATAGATAGACCATGGCTCCAGTTTGGACTCCATTCTTATACCTCCCGGCGCTGCGTGGTCAGCATTGCGTAAATGTAGCTGCCCTAGATAGCTGTTAGTGTAGATGTTTGTGTATGTTTTGCAAGTAGTTGGCTAACCTCCCAGGCTGGGTGGCCGCCGCTTGCTGTGTATAGATAATGTTCTGGTCTTATGGTGTTGCCAGTTGGGGTGGTTTTGGTAAAAGATGGGGGGGTGGCTCTCATGGGGTACTGCCCCCCCCCCCCGGTCTGTACAATAGCCTGAAAACTATGTAAGATGGGGTTAAAGGCCAAAAGGTGCGCCAGGGAAAGGAAATAATTGAGATCAGGAATGAGATAGCAATTAGCATGGAACTACCGGCCGCGGTGCCCGAGAGCGCTAACGCGCTACCTCGTGTCTCACTGGCATCGGGAGAGCGTGGGTTCGAATCCCACCTCGGCCGTCCTGAAAATGGTTTTCGCGGTTTCCCATTTTCACTACCAGGCAAATGCTGGGACGGTTCCTTAAATAAGTCCACGGCCGATTTCCATTCATAATCCCTTCCCTGACCCGCCCTGAAAAGAAAAATACATGGCCATTGGCTGCTTTAATAAAATTATTAATTATCATGGAACTAATAGAACAGCAGGTAGGAGGAAACTGTGAGCAGGTATGCAACAATGTAAAGGATATAGCCGTGTGGTGAGGCGGATGCACCAGAAGGTAACCCATTACCTGCGAACACTACAGGAAGAGAACGAAGGTCACCACATTACTACAGACCGAACAGGCTCTTACACTCTAGCTGACAGGATTGAGAGAGGGAAAAGTGAAGGAAGTCTCAGTTGAATACCAGGCTGGTCAGTCAACCCCAGACATAAATAAACAAACCAGGGGAGGCTAGACCAGGCAGAGTATTTTCTAGTTAAAACACAAAAAATACAAACATAAATGGGAAACTCAGAGAGACTTACGGCAGCGAAAAAGAAACGTGTGTCTTCGAAAGTGACTACATTAAGACTCCTCAAAAATAACGGAACTACCACACGCAAAATGTTATGAAATAGCAGGAAGGCGGACAGAGAGCTAAGGGTAGGAAGTGGGGAGTGGGAGTAGGAAGCAAGAGGAGGAACAAAAGGGGGGGGGGGGGTGAAATCGAAATGAGCAATATATTGAAGGCCTGAGACAGGAACACGAAAATATATCGGAAAACAGAAGGAAAATGAACATACAAGAAATTACGTTACATAAGAAAGGGACCGAAGCGAATTAATACAACCAAAATTGAATGTGTGCTTCAAAATAGGCTTAACTCAAAGGCAAAAATGTCCATTCACCACGACATAAAACGTAAAGGACAATGTGACATCGGGTCTGGAAAAAGGTCCCAGTAACCACCGTCAACATATATTCCAAAAGAATAAAGGAACGCATTTGCAGGAGACTTGAAACTAGTTCAGTAATCCCGCTTGTATAGTTCACATAACATAAACTCAACAGTCTTCCCTACATTAGCACAACAAAGACAAGAGGATTCGGGTTCACGAACTAGGTTTAAAATATCATAAAAATGTAAAATAAAATCAAATTAAGGAAGAATTAAACTTAAAACAACTACATGTCATATGATTAAAGCAATTGAGTCGTACTTACATTAGCAGCGTTGAGAGCGGCCGGGAGCCCGATATACACACAACCTATCTTCATTATGGCTGAATTGAGAATAAGGCACGCTTCTCTTTCAGAGCGTAGGGAAGCTTTTGCAAAACATAGATGAGTAGCTAAGGAAAGGTATCCCCTCCCCAAGGAATGGAGGGGGACCAATAGCGAAGACATTGGATCAAAAATCGCTGTCCTGGCCAATAGCTAAGAGTAGGCCACCCAGAGTACCTTAAAGTGGCGAAACATTGCACCACACAGGAACAGTTTTCAACTTACGAAAGACGTATACAGGTACTATGGGACGCACTACGTGTGACAAAGAAAAAGATGTCACAATTCAAGGAAATAATATTATTAATAATAATAATAATTGATGAATAAAACGGCTCAGTTACTAAGAAGTGAAAAATAGGGATTATATTAGAGCCAGTCTAAGTAATATTTACTAGATGGCTAATGTTATCAATATCATTACAGTCTATAAGACAAGTAAAGAATTGATGTATTCTAAAAGGCTGCTACTCCCCTTGAGAATACACCATACAACACATAATTTACTCCGTCTGTAAGTGGAATCTTGATGATATATGTCAATATTATGTTCTGTAGAAACACTTCCACTGTAGATATTTTGTACACCAAATAACAGCTATAAGTAGACTGTAAATCCAGTGGCAGAATCATTCCTTTTGCGAAATTCCCTTGTGCCTGTGCATTTATATAAATGTCCATGACATCTTCCGGAGTAATTACATGAACTGGCTCTATCCCAGCTTGTGCATTTATTATAATGGATAACGCCAGCTGATTCAGTTCACTTAGCGATATGACATAGCCTTTTATTAGCAGTACATATTTATTGAAAGCCACTTCTAATGCCAAAAGTTGAAATATTTCCTCCAATATTAAAGAATTACTGGTCAAGTAGACACGTATCTCCTGTAAATTCTGATTTAAATTTAACTCATTGTTCGCAACATCGAACAAGGTATCGTTCATTGCTTGCAAAGCGCTTTTAGTTACATATTTTCCTTAGCTACGTGTAGAATTCCTAACTGTTCTTTCTCAAGTTCGGTGATATTTGACTCATAATTATCGGTGTCCTCCTGACTCAATGTACCAAATAATGCCTTGGCAATAGACGCAACGGTATTGATCAAACCTCTCTATCTACGATCATTATTATGATTAACCGGTGCTGTTATACTGTCTATTATATTCCCCTTCTTTTAAATACCTTGTAACTGACTGCCTAGTATTCAGATTTCCTAGCGACAACTCATGTCTGCCATGAACAATAAATTGGTTATTTGAACATGTCTTATTTATCATTACGTATGTTTCTGAAATCTTACTTAGATTCACGTAGGTTATTAATTTCCATTCAGTAAGAAGGTACGCTGCTTTAGTACCTATCCGTAAATTCAAACTATATAATCAGTATCTAAAATCCGTGAGCTCTATTACCTCAGAGTCTCGGCTTCGCACCTTGCCAGAGAATGCTGCTTTACATGCTGGCGATAACAAAAATAAAATTCTGAAAGTTCAACTAACTTCGAGTTCCAGACTCGGCTTGTACAGCTTAGTGCAGACGCTCTTGGTGGTTCTACGCCACTCTAGGCTATCCTCTTTCGAGAGATCCCCTCCCTTCCTCAATTTGGAGGGAAGGAATCCTCAACTGAGGATTCAGGTGCGGAGAGTCTCTTCGCTGGGTTGTAGTCTGCCTGACCAGTTTACACCATTGTCATCGGACCTGTGACCACTTAGTCACCTCTTACGACAGGAGTGTCCTACCGAGGAAGTACTCTAGCGCCGACTGTAATGCCGTGCATGCTACAGTGGCACCCCGTGCCCACAGGGGTTTTCAGGCTAGCTGGTAGCCTGCAGATATTACTGAGCGCCTACGCTCTCTCTCAACCCGGTGACTGCTCCATCTTAATGTTTATTTACACACACAGATAACGGTGTGTGAATGTACACTACGCAGACCTTCTATTGTTTACTAATATTACAGTCAAGTGAACAACATTGCTACTTGCCTGTCCTACTTAGGCATTCATCCTCTTATCATTATTACTTGATTGATATGCACCTCTAGTTTATAAATAAAAGTCTGTTCATGAAAACCTTCAGACTCTCTCTTCGTTTCCCGACTGCCAAACTGCAGTTCACACCAGAGATGCTAATTATTTCGAAGGGGCCGTCCCAGGAGGGACTAATTTCTTTGAGCGCCCCCTCCTCAGAGCATCGCTTCGGAGCAGAACCTTGTCACCTATTTTAAGGGTGAATTCGTTCACTTTCTTAACATAGGACCCCTTTTCGCGTTCTTTAGACTCAATTAAATTTTGGTGTACAATCTCATGTTCGATCCTATATCGTCCCGTCAGAGATTCTATTATGTTTTGATGCTCATTGCGTGACTAATGGCTTTGAGAAATGACGCTGGCATGTCAATAAAAAGCGGTTCCGGCTTTATTTACCGTCAAGAGCCCCACTACATCCAGGCTGATTTTTGAAATACAGTAGCTGGCGTATCCGTTTTGACCATCGGTGCCTTGACCTGGTCGTGTGGCCTTGTTCATTTGTCAAGGTGGGCAGGAATGGATATATTGCTCAATATCCGCACTCTCTCATACGTGCGCACAATATCCTCATGTCTGGAAACCAAAGAGTTGTGACATTCTCGCAGAATGGCTCGTTTTTCAGCTTCCCTTTCTTCGGAGACCACAACAGTCGAGCTGTCTTCGAATTCGGACTCTTCCGACTCCGCTTCTACCCATGGGTGCGACCCAGACTCCTGTGCTATTGCGTCCTCGGAGCCTGAACTTCCCAACCCTATCTCTGTGTCCTGCGTGTAGACCTGGTCGTATGATAGCGCTGCCTGGCGCGTCACGCTGACCACGGGTGCCTCCTTCCCTTTGTCTATGGGATTTCTGGAAAGCGCGTCGGCATTCGCAATTAGATTCCCTGGCTTGTAATCTACTAAAGTCGTACTCCGCTAGTGTGATTTCAAACATCATTAACCTCGAGGATGGGTCTTGCACATTAAATACCCACTTTAATGAACGGTGATCCGTGGGGAATATAAAATTTCTTCTGAACAAATGAGCCCTAAAGTACTTATATGCCCAAACAATGGAAAGCAGTTCTTTCTCAGTCACGCTGTGGTTCAATTCTGCAGTATTGAGAGTGCAACTGGCATAGGCCACAGTTAAATCTTTTCCTACTGGCCCTTGGGAGAGTATCGCTCCTAAGACGCTGTTACTGGCATCTGTCATTAAGATGAAAGGCTTCTCGAAATCATGATATTGTAGGACTAGTTTTTCTACGAGCTTTTGTTTAAGCGTGACAAAAGCCGTTTCCTGTTCATCGCGCCATTCAAAGTCGACCTCCTTCTTTACAAGAGTATAGAGGCTTACCGATCTTACCATAATTCGGTATGAACTTTCGGTAATATCCTTTCAGCCCGCAGAACTGCTTTATCTGCCGAGATGGGCTTAGTCTAGGAGAATCTCGGACTTCCTGTATTTTCCGTTCGTCTGAGAAGACCCCGTCGTTCGTAATTACATGACCTAAAGAGGGCACTTCTGGTCTCAAAAATTCACACGTATCAGGCTGGGGTTATAGTGCGATTTCTCTCAGCCTCTGAGAGCTATGCAGAGATGAAACGATTATCTCAGGACAGAGAGGCATAGAGGGCTGCATCAAACCAGTCAAAAGACTGAAGACTCAAACAATGACCTCTGAATTACATCTCTGAGTTTTCCGTTATGGTCCCCAACTGAATCACCGTATACTATAATGTCATCAAGATAGCATAAATATTTTATACCTGTCAGGCCCGTCAAAACCGTATTCATTATCCATGTAAATGTTGCGGGTCGTCCTTTAATCCTATAGGCATCTTTTGATACTGATGCTTCCTACCTAGGTCTGAAAATGCGGTCATCTCGCTGTCTTCAGATTTCAATCTCACTTGTTGGTATCCAGAGATGATGTCCAGTCTGGAGAAATGTTTGACCTTTCTCAGCGCGTCTAGGAGTTATGAAATCAGTGGGAGAAGGTAAATAGTTCCTATAGTCACATCGTTGAACTTTCAAATGTCAATCACCACCCTCCATTTTTGCTGGCCTGGCCTGAGCGCTGCAAACAAATTCTTAAGGGAGGGGAATTTTCCCAAGTAGTTGACTTCCCTACTAGAGACAATAATACCTTAGATGTTTATCTCGTAAGGCCTATAGAGCTGTATATTAACTGTCTGAAAGTAGTGGGAATTACAGACAATTGAATTAAACATTAGATACTGAACCCGAAATCACATTTGCCATGTGACTTCTGTGGCTCATGAAGAGTTTACCATCCTTGAGAGAAGCAGATACATCCAAGGAGAAGGCATGTAAAGCGCTCATTTGATTCATATGAGTTGCCATGCCGTGAATGTATATATTTTTGTGTATTTGATAAGGATGTATTGTTAACCAATGTTGTACATATTTTTGATGCACCGAAGCATGATTTAATTTAATATGAAAAGGAAAGATGAATATTAAAAACCCACTGAGAATGCCATACATATTTTACAGTCGCACATTTGACTGGTGGCTAGATAGTGCATCCGGCTACTTGCTGAAACACTCTTATCACAAGCATGGTCTTGGCTTGACGTGCAACTTAACGCAAGCACGGTCCTTTGACTACGTTAAAATAGTGCTCGTCAAAATCGAGAAATATCCGTCGAATATAGCTTAATCCAACGAACTGAGATACGCTTTTGCGTGCAGCAAAGCTGTTAAGTGAATTTAAAACAATAAGTGAACGCAGATTTTGAATATTTGTAATATTTCTGATAATTTTCCACGCAGGCATCAAACACGCTACCAACCACGTTTTTCGCAAGTGCAACGGTATTGCTAGGAACAGTGCAATCCAGTAAAGAACAGAACACGTGTGAATTAAATTAACCCAGATTTTAGTGTGCACGATAGTCGAAGCTGCCAATATTAAACTCTGTGAGCGGAAAATCCATGGCCATTATTACTTGCTACCTGCTGAACTAAGTGTAAATTCAGTATGAAATTGCTAATTACAATCTAAGAGTAAATTCAGTGCTAACCAACGAATTCAACAGCATCATGGCATTGCTAATACACATTTTTCATGACGAAGAAATGCCAATTATTTCTTCTACAATGGAATTAGGAAGGGAATAAAACCCACAGGATGGCGGGGTTTAGCGACGGCTAGATCTCACTATAAATGGTTCAGTGATGGCTGAATCACACTATGAGGAAGGCACGTGTATAATAGGCATTCCACCATTATGCCTTACTTGCTACCTAAACCAGGCAAGTCATTTCACTGAGGAAATGTGAAGCACGCACGTGAGTCTGGCTGATAGCCCAAATATCCTTTTATGTACAATTTCGTAATGGGAATTAGATTAGTTTAATAAGACCTTACGACGCTCATTCTTAGGTAGGCTTAATTATTAACATGTATTCCGAGTGGTGGAGTAACCACAAGTTATGTCGTATCATTTGCAATTGCTTGGGATAAACGTATTTGCCAACAATTTTTGTAAATAGACCTTTTTCTAGTTCGACAGTACATCAAACGAACATACTCTAACGTGTGGGATTTTGTTACACAATCATGTCTGAATAACTGCATGTTTACTGGAGCAGTAAACTCAACGACCACCTGTCAATGTCACACTTTATTTCTTTTATTTTGACCTTGTAAACGCGATGACAGCGCACTCATTAGTTAGAAGGCTGTGAGCGGAGTGAAAACCTGTTTATGAAATGTGGAGAAGTGAAAGAATAACTTTATAAATTCGACATTCAGACGACTGCCAAGCAAGCTATGAATTGTAACTTTGCGAGATGAGCTAAGCAGGCTATCTTGAGTTCGAAGGAAGGGGTCCTTTTATAGGACTGTAAGCAAAAGGCCCAGGTTTATTAATACAAGTTTTCCAGACATTAGACATCTGATATAGATAGATAGATAGCTTTATTTTGTCTGTCAAGATTAGGGCCATTGGCCCTCTCTTCCATCTAACTAGATTTTACAATTAATACATTATTACATTATTTGCAGAACTTAACAATGGTACTTAAATCTAACAGGAATACATTACAGATCCAATCACAATACATATAATGGCAGGTAAGCGTGGCGTAGGAAAAATTATTGTAATTAGTTAATTATAGTTAAGTAAGGAAATAATAGGGAAACACAAACACCAATAAAACAGAACCTGATGATGATGTGATGATGTTGATGATGATGATGATGATGATAAGCATCATGGATGATTTATTACTATAGCCTAATATTGATTTTGCAATGCGCATTTAAAAGCGTGCAAGAAAACATTTAGGTAACTAAACAGAAAATAAATAAAATGTAAATTAGAAACACGAATATAACTCAGCATAAGGATTCAAACATTTGACGTGTTCAGTTCAGCTTTCATTTCTTTATTGATATGTACAGCTGGCATTGCTGCCTGAAGCTAGACGGGGTTGCTCCTCTGAAAGAGCGCGGGAGGTTGTTCCACAGTCGTGCAGTAGAAACTACGAAGGAGTTAGTGTAGCGTACCGTACGGTGTATAGGTATGAGCATGGGTGAATCATTTTTGACCGTGTACCAAGACTATGTTCGTGTGAGAGGCAGTGAAACTGAGAATGCAGGTAAGCTGGAGAGGAACTTAAGAGTATTTGTCGGATAAGACATAAAGAATGAAGATCGCGGCGTTGATTTAGTCGCAACCAGCTGAGTTGTTCATACGCAGGGGTGACGTGGTCGAATTACCGTAAGTTGCATATGTAGGGTACACAGGCATTTTGTGCTAGTTGGAGTTTGTCTTTAAGAGTAGCAGACAGGTCATTGTATACCACATCGCAATAGTCAAAATGAGGCAGTACTAGGGAGGAAACAAGTCGTTCTTTTAACACGCGAGAGAAAATATTCCCACATCGTCTCAATGCATTCAGTGCGGAAAATACTTTTCTAGAGACGTTGTGGACTTGCTGCGTCCAAGACAGATGTTCGTCAATAATCACGCCCAGATCTTTGACTGATTCTCGGAATTCGATTGGGGAGTCGCGCAAGCGTAAGTTTGGTAGGGTGGGATTATTTTTTATTTTACGGAGAATTTTTGGGTGGGAGATTATGATAGCTTGAGTTTTTGTATCATTGAGTGAATTGTGAATTGGACCAATTACAAATTTCAGTTAAGTCCTCATTGCAAGCTTTGATTGCTTGCGATAGTCTTTCTGGTGCAGCATGCAGATAGAGTCGTACATCGTCAGCGTATAAGTGATATTTGCATTTAGTTATCGATGAAGTGATATCATTTATGTAGATCGAGAAGAGAAGGGGTCCTAGAACTGATCCCTGAGGGACTCCTGTCACCACCGAGCGCCAAGAAGACATTTGATTTGAGTTACTTTTAACGCGCTGTTGGCGCCCGTGTAGATATGAGTCCACCACTTGGATACTGTTCATAGAGAGATGAATTTGGAATAGGCTAGAGAGTAATATGTCATGGTCAACAGACTCAAATGCTTTGCTGAAATCAAGCAGTGCTAAGATTGTTGCTTTCCCACTGTCCATAGCCTTTCTTATCTCATCCGTGACCTTAAGTAGTGCCGTAGTAGTCCTGTGATTTTTCCGGAAGCCAGATTGGTGCTCATCAAGGATGTTGTGCGCTTGCAAATAGCAGGAGAGTTGTTCGTATATATGAGTAACTAATGCACCTTTCTATAAGTTCAGAGTACACAGCTGTTATTACAGCAAGATTAAACCTTATCCTCAAGCTTGGATTGTATAAATTTAGTCAGAACCATGTTATGTTAAAACGCACTACAGAGGTAGGATACGATTACCCTTAGATGCTAGTACAAGTTTTGGTAATTTATGAGCTGATAACGCACACGACTTTTGTCTCGTTATTGCAACAGTTGATCAATGGATCAGTGGTATTGATCAGCACACAGAAGTGCTATTTGATGTTTTGGAATTGATTTTTCTTCCAATGATGTGTTTGAGATTGGATGCTTGGTGCACCAATTGTTTACACTTTACCAATTTAGCATGGTGATTAAAAGAATACAATGAAACTGATAGGACTGAACTAATCTGATAAATAAGAAGGTAATAATCAAATATCAGGATTTTCAACTTAAAACTGAATATAAACGAAGAGATAGGAAGTCTAATGAAATGTAAATAAACCTATAAATTTAAATGAACCTTGATGACCATAACTTAAACTTGATTCTTCGACACACTTAAATACAAATATAGCTTTATCTATTGAGCGACGACAATCAGTTGGTTACGTGTTTAAACGCGGTAGCTAACCTGATAATGTGACGTTAGACATGTTTTACTCAGGCAGTCGCCGATCTAATTTTTCTCTCCCAACACGAAACAAGACCAAAGTCCACAAACAGTGAATTTGCGATGTAGGAAGGTAGGAACAGTGGCACCCATTGCGCAAGTAATTTAAGAGGGTTACATATTACTCATTTTTGTTGTGAATTAGAATAGATTTCCATGCGTTCTGTTAGGTTCAGAATGTGCATAGCTTTAGCTTGGAAATAAATTTAGGATGAAACGCTTCTCGTTTACATCATTGTTATTATTAACGTACGATAGGTATTAGATTAAATGATTATAACGTTAAATGTTGGAGATGACTCCATCATAGCGTAGCTTTAAACTTATTATGCTTTAAATGTAACTGATACCTTGCATTGTAAACAAGTAAATAACTCTCTTTGCTGTAGAATCAGGCTTGTAATATTATTATTGAATCTACGAAGTAATTGTATAGGGAAGATCTACGTGTCATTCTCTTAGATTGCATTCTTTGATTTTCCATTTTTCCGTAGGACTTCGAGAGGCTTAATTTATTAGGATTGTCGCACGGAAACGAATTACATTACTATCAACATTGTTTAGCACAGACTATCCGTTTTCACCTCTCGGACGTAGTTAGGAGTCTGACACTTTTTTGAATAAACTGAGTGCGATTTAAATGTAAGCCTTGCCTCTTTATTGTATTTGTTGTGTTTGTATTCCTCTGGGCTGGTGGTTTCACTTCCTATTACACCCGACACACCCGAGTACAGATTCTTGAGTTCCTTCCCAGTCCAAGAATGCATTACTTCCCGTCCTATATGACTTCCCGGGAGATGGGGGTTTCGGAAGGGTCATTTAAGTCCGATGGTTCCCCGAAATTCTCGTCAAACGGGCACAATACAGTGACATTACAAAATTAGACTCTGATATAGCAAAAAAGATCATATTACACTATCGCAGGGCGGATCAGGGCAAATTTCAGGGGTATTTGAATGAACTATTTGTAGGATGGGCATCGGAAGGAAATCACATTAATATCCTGTGGACTAACTTTTCGGAAAATTTCAAATAGCGCTATTGCAAATTTGTCCCATTTAAATTAGTGAAACAAAACCCAGATCCTGAATATTACACACGATAAATCAGGAGTTTAAAACGGAAAATTAGAAAATTATACAATAAAAGATATGATAGTGACAAGTATATGATGAAATTTAAGTCCTTATCAAGAGAGCTCGTCTTAAAAAAGAGGGCTGCTCATGACAATTATGTGCAAGGTTTACTTGATTCGGGAGGCGATGGGTGGAAAAATTTTACAGTGATGTTAGGAGAAGAAAGGGAAATTCAAATAATTTTTCGATGATAATATCCGGTGACGGTAAATTAATTACTGAGAAACAGGCCATTGCTAATGAATTAAATGTCTTTTACGGTAGTGTGTTCAATAAATCCAATAGCTGTGTGTTGGACCTTAACGATGAATCAGGGGCTCCCCTTTTCCAAATAAACCAGTCTGCAATTGTAAAGCTAATACAGAAATTACGTTACAATATACCGAAGGATCCTGATAATATTGTTACTGAAGTACATAAACTAGGAGGTAGGGCCTTGGCCCGATACTTGGGGGTGATGTTTAATGTGTCCATAAACAAGGCGCAAATCCCAGATGACTGGGAAAGAGCTACGGTAGTCTTAATATTTAAGGGTGGGAGCTGACTTGAATTGGGCAACTACAGGCCGGTTAGCCTTACGTCCATCGTTTGTAAACAGATGGATGGAGAATCTCATTTGCGACTACTTGAGGGAATAGTGGGAAACATTATCATGGTTTAATGATAGGCAACATGGATTTCGGAAATGTTACTCAAGCGAGAGTCAGATGCTATCACTTTTTCAAGATATTAGCGGATCATTAGACAATGGAGTTTCAGTCGACGTCGTAGTTATAGATTTTGCGATGGCATTTGATGTCGTGCTGCATGACATGCTACTCCATAAATTAGCTTCAACGAAGATTGATAGAAGAGTAATTTTATGGAACCAAGAATTTTGACGGGTCGTTCCCAGAAAGTAAAAGTCGAAGGCCTATTCTCGAATGAAATTACCGTGACGTCGGGTAACCCTCAGGGCAGCGTAATTGGAACTTCGTTATTTTTGGCGTTTATAAATGACTCACCGAATGGAATTCGTAGTGACTGCCAATTGCTTGCGGATGATTTTGTAATATATCGAAATATACATGACTCTCAAGACAACGCAGTACGTCAGGACGACCTGCACCTGGTCTATAACAGAGCGATTGAAAATTAAATAAAAATAAGCATAAGAAAATGTAGTCTCAAGAAATAGGGAAAGGGCGAAGACAAGATTTTCAATATAAGATTGGCTCGGAAATACTTGTAGAAGTAGATTCTTGCAAATATTTGGGCGTTAACGTAAGGAATGATATGAAATGGAGTACTCATGTAGGATGTGTCGTTTCTAAAGCTTACAAATCTCTGCACTTTGTAATAAGGGTATTAAAAGGAAGTAGTACCTCTGCTAAATAATTAGGATATTTGTCACTTGTAAGACCTATTCTGGAATATGCCTCGGCCTTTTGGGATCCATATCAAGTAGGGCTCATCAATGAGTTGGAAATGGTACAAAGAAAGGCCGCTAGAATTGTGCTCAGTGACTTTAATCCCAAGAGCAGTGTGAGCCGTATGTTCAAGAAACTTGGGTAGGAATCACTGGAGGCTAGAAGGATGAAATCTAGACTCTGCGCTATGTACAATACGTATACAAATCAACCAGCATGGGGTGATCTTAGCAAACGTATGGGAAAGCCCACTTACATGAGCAGGAGTGATCATTCATTCGAAGTTAAGGGCCGACCACAGCGTACAAATTATGGTAAATATTCTTTCGTTAAGCGTGCCATTGATAACTGGAACTCTCTACCTGCCGCAGTCTTAGAGCCTCTTCCCAAACATATAGGTGTGTTTAAGAAAATACTCCAGTTTAATTGTTGTATAATTGTTATTGAATTTTTATGTATAATTATGTATTTGTTATGTATACCCAATTTGCCTCAAATGCAAATAAATGAATGAATGATGCGTCGAACTTTCATTCCACGGTTATTTACTGGGTACTATTATATCATCCAGAAACGTCTTGTTCAGTTGATGTTCTACTTTGCCCTTCTGCGCAGGGCAGGTGGTGGAGAAGCACATTTAAGTGTGCTTGCTCTGGAGGGGTCCTGAGTACGTGTTCTACGACATCCGTGCTAGTCAGTTTGTCTCCATCTAAATGGAAAATATCGTTGTACTTCGCGCAGATGGCGTAGATGCCTTCTCTGTCATGCGGGCGGAGGTGGTCTACTCTTAGGCTGTCTGTAATGCGCTGAGAACGAGACCTGTGACAAGCCGGTCTGCTGGCTTCGTTTTCAATTGCCTCTTGTAGTTAACGAACTTGAGCTAAACATGTCGCGGCACCTCCTATATGTGAACCCTTGGACATTGTAGATTGACGGCCTCCTATGTAGTATTTATCATATTGACAGATTCTACGTTTTGTTCATACTTAGTCAGACACTCTGCCAAGTACACTCCAAGAACTACTTCTTTCTTCTAATTAATTCCCACAGGAAGACTTTGGTCAACTACCACCATGACAAACTTCCTCAGCATAGCCCTCCTTATAGTTCACTATACTATTGGTTATGGTGTCCTTCCCTACAATGCCATCTTGAGTTAACTGGATCTCATCTCCCACCAAGTGGAGGGTTTGGCATTTTCTTCCTATCATGAAGCTTACTTTACCCAAGGTCGTTATGCGACCTTTACTAACCCCGGTAATAGCAATGGGACACTTTTTTTTATCGATGTTACAGTCTTTAGGTAACGATCTATTTTTAACAAGGCGCACGTCGGCACCTGTGTCCACGAGCATATGCAACGGCTTTCCGCTGCTAGCTACGTTCAAATGGATATTGCCCTCGTTTTTCTGTCTGGGGAGACCTCGTGTTTTTGGGTTTTTCGTAGTCGTCCCTAAGCTACGAGCCCCTGATAGTTTGACGAACTGTAATTTTGGGTTGCGGGTTTACCTACACTCCCTGCGCCGAACCAACATTCCTTAGTTCTATGAGACCACTTTCATGGCCTTCTATCCCGCAAGCCGGTCTCCTTGCCTCTGCCGGAAATTTCTCTGTATGTGGCCTCCCTTACCACAGTTATAACATTTCCTAGCTTCTGACACTTGTGTTGGTGCGACCTTTTACCCTTATGTGTCCTGTCTTGCCGCAATTAAAACATATCCTGGTCTCTTTGTTACTGACTAATGTTACTTCTTCGGGATGCCTATTGCTTATGTCCCTGGCCTTATTCCTACAGCCTTTCTCGAAATTACCTGACTTTAGCGATAATTGCACGTGACCTGTCGAGTCATTATAGGCAGAGCTTTAACTTCATTCCTCCGATTGTTCGTCTTGGCCTGGCTACAATCCCTAGCCATGTGACTGCTATTATTGCAATTATAACACAATTTTTACGCTTGCTCGTCTGGTCATCGTCTGGCAACCTGCTGTGTTGGGCCTCGCTACCTCCGGTCGGTACTGGCTTGTGCGTGACTTGTACTTCCCTAGTAGTCTGTCTTAAGCCTTTTGTGCTAAAATCACTGCATCCTCTTACCTAGATATGGCTACTGCTGTTTCTACGGTGAGAAGTTTCAGTGATTGTACTCTAGCCTGTATTCTAGGGTTTGCAAGCCCTTGCACGAATCCTGCGACATAAACCTTCAGAATGCAGCCTAATATAGCCTGTCTATCTGTTATACGTTCTCCTACTAGCATAGCCTCTCTGAATGAGGATGTAATGGTGTCAAAGCGATGTGCCCACGATGCTACTGATTCGGTCTGTTCTTGCTTGTTCTGAAAATGTTGGCATACGTACAGGTCTAAAGTACCCTGTTTACTATAGTATTCTAACAACGCTGTCTTAGCTGTTTCTTAGCTAGTAATACCTCTTATGACTAATATTTTTTCCCTAGCTCGTCCCGTGATTTTGGTCAGTGTGTATTTATAAAGTAGGGGTAATTTGTCTTCCCTAATTACCTCACTAGTTGTGTCTACATTCGCAATAAATTCCTTTATTCTCTCCGGCTGTGTGCCGTCAAATTCTTTACATATCAGCTTGTAACTTTCCGATACTGAGATATGACGCCCTGTCATGCTAAATAACTCTACATCAGCTGATGTTCCGTCAGTTGGGGGAACCGTGCTGGTATGAGTGGCCATTGTTTTTAAAGTCTACTTACTCTATCATCTTCAGCTTCTGCTGCTTAGTAGGCCTCTGATTGCTGTTGATGGCTGCTTAGTAGGCCTCTGGTTGCTGCTACTGGCTGCTGCTGGATATGTCTTTCTTTCTTTCTTTCTTTCTTCGTTATTGTGCAACGTGCATCTTGATGGCTACACGCCCCTTCTTTGGCTTATAATTTTTTGAAGGTGTGGAATATCTCTGCTTACTGGTGCTGAGTTCACACTGTTCGATGCGTTGAACTCGACACTTCGCAATCTGACACCAACAATACTTCTACAGTCGTGACCCGGTTGCTTGGGTGTGACAAGGTAGTTTTCCAAAGGTCAGCCGAGCGCTGATGTTGGCCTTGGGAAGTATGGATGATGAGTTCCTGGAACTAAGAACCCCAATGTTCGTTGACAGTAGTTATGTTTATTACCATGTGGCACCCTGTGCACGTTGAATATATGCTCTCATTCAGCATGGTCAGTTCTCTCAATGAGTATATGCTCTACATAACTTCGGAAGAATGGCTACTTGTAGACTGCGTCTCTAAAGACTGACTTGGTCTGATGTGAGTTGAATCACATGATTCACGAAGACTCGACTGAGGATTAACCTACACTCCCTGACTGTAGCCTGACGTAGAGCGATCTACTCGCATTGACTGTCCAAGATTGACTTTCCAAGATTTACCTCGTTCCTAATGAACCCCAGTCTTATATATGGATTATTCACTACTCTCTGACTTGAAGTTTGATAAACCCTTCTCCAGCTCTGAGCTGAACTGCTCTGCAACCACTGGCGGACGTAATCATACTGGTACAGAGTCCATATTCATGACCCGAGTGATTCATACGAGACAAATTGAACCTTGCCCGACAATAAATAACCTACTCTCATGAATCATGGTGATGAATTGGCCATCTGACTTGTCTGAGCCAACACTATTTCTTAACATCTAGCATTGTCTTGGCAATGCAATTCCCTACAATTATATACATTAAATCTTAACAAGCATGAATTACACGCATCATTGAGTTATTATTATAGATTATATATATATATTTTACCCATGTGAGTAATCTCGATGGAAAATATGCTTCCGCCTCCAGCTAGCGTCAGGACTCGGGCGTGTACCGTCTCCCCATTGAGCAGTTGCATATTTTGGATTTGAGGCTAAAAGGTATCAACTCTACAATGATAAGGCACAACTCTATTCTAAAACTTTAATTCAGTAATAAAATTCATGGCTTCAAACAAACAAAACAATCCCCACCAACATAAACCAAAATCAAATAAAATTTACTTCCACAATCCACTAATATCAACATAATATTATCACAATAAAATCATATCATAACTCAAACCTTTACCCTTATATCAACTTCACAAAGTACTCTAGTGCGCTGATGCACATACAACTTCAGAAACAAACTATACTTTAATTCTTCTGTCATCCAATGTGACTTCATTAATTCTACAAAATTATTTATTCCTTAAACCTTGTCTTAATTTGACAATAATGTGTATCGTGTGAGTGTTTTGATCTTTCTCTTCCCACCAAATGCTTTACATGCATTAGCCTATTCAGGTGTTGCACAGCAGTCTACATGCAACTCCATAATTATGTAAGCTACCCCTACACTTCCTCTATTTATATACTTCCACTGCATGCCGTTTGTGATTTCATCTTAAAAACGTTAATTATTGCTGTGTCGGATGGTACAATTAAACTACCCTTGTGCGCGTAGCCTGTGGCATCCAGTAGCCAACTTCTGAAAAATATGTCAGTGACAGTACAAATGCAACGTCTAACCATTCGTTAGATAGCTAAAATCATGAACCATCAGGGTGATCTATAATTATCAATGTGTTCTTAAACCACATGACTTCATAACTCAATATAACAATGTTTCATCTCATGTCATTAACAGGGTCTAAAATCTGTTCTTTTCAAACTTTCTTTCACGGTTCGCTTGACCGTCCCGACCCTCTTCTGAGCGGCCTGTACACAATAGCAGTGGAGTGAGGTCCTACAGTGCCTCGACCCTCGTTTCACGCCATATGTCTTACCTTCCGTAAGCAGTATAAGATTTTAACATACAAAAACCGTGGTCCTAGTGACACACATATCCCAATGGATTTAAACTGAATATTATGCAAACAGATACTGGATGAGCTTAACATTTACTCCTACCCTGAAGATAATAATAATTGGCACCAAATAGGCCCATTTCAACATGAAGGCACGAGATTCATAAAACATTGGTCTAGTAGGTAACCGGTATCTTTAATAAATGCTGCGGTCAGTCATAACATGCTGCCGTAATGAGGTTCGCTTCAACGAGCCGAATCACTCAACAATAAGTTCTCGGGCGATCAGATAGAGTGCAGAGATGTCCAACGTTTTCCTCTCACCTATCACGGGATTCGAACCCGGAACATTCCATATCCATCATCAGATTTAGGGTCCATTCACTAAATACACTCTGGTACAAAGCACATCTCCAATTATGCCCACGGCATACGAGATTTCATACGAAGAATAGATTACCTGGTCCCTTACCTAATGCTATGATCTTCGTCCTATAATTACCAAGAGAAATCTATCAATTATTCTATAAGCTTTCCATAAGCTGCAACTTCAATTCACTAAAAGCTCTTCCATTTCCTGGCATAATTATATTCCCATTAATACAATATATTCTGATATAAAACTCTTTTCTTAATCCCGTAACGTAATCTTACTGTATAATCTTACTGCTTAGATCGATAAGTCTTGCCGTTAGCGTAAATATGTCTTGCTTACAACATTTTTACCTGATGCGTTCATTCATACCTTTATTATTCATTATTATTATTATTATTATTCTCACTGACATAAATTACCAAAATCCGACACAACTAATCATCTTAAAAATCGAACAATCGTGTTCGTTTCATTTACATGACTGATTTTCCATTTTTAATTAATAGTGGTAAAGATTAATCCACTCACTGATGCAAATAGCATCTCAACTCTATTAAAATCAACACAATAATGATTAAACCTGGAGAGTCTATCTCCTAATCTGATTCTTACTGGCATCTTTATAGCTCTGAAATCACATTACATGCAGTGGCCTATACCTCTACTTAAACATAATTTGTGGGGTACTCACATATATCAAGGCTCATCATGGTAGCTCCAACCACTCATATCCTTCCGGGTCGCCTGCCATATGCAGATTTAGTGCGACATTTGCATCTTGAATACACACATTTTCTGACACATAATTTCCGTTAACCACACGACACTTTGCATTTCTATAAAGAAGCTATTGCTTCCAAGACACATGTCACTTTATAACACTTATTAAACCCTTAATTTAAAAGATATTTCACATATGATTTATACATAACACACGTCACTCTGTACACTTTTCATTGGTTGAAATCCCTAGCAAAGCTATCAAAATTGCAGGTATCGACGGCATCTCACGTGCTCCTACCAACTCCTGATTGAAAGTCTGGTTCAATTGCCCTCGGAATTCACCAACAGTTTATCCATACTCCTACGGTAAGCTTCCTGATTTGCATAAATATGCTAACTTCCGTCCTGACCGTTACTATTTGGTATTCTTAAGACATTACCAAATGCTTCGTAAAGTTTCTCCCAGCGCATTCCAGCGTAATTAGACATGTATGATCAGTCAATATTTGATACATTGCGCTTAACACTGTACATAACTTTACACAGATTATTATTTACAATAGTTCTGCAACTTATCGCACACGTTGCTTCCTAAGTGAACACACCATTGTTCGTACTGCTGACTACACATGCAGCACGACTATTATTAATAAAAGCTTACTAAATGTTTCACTCAAATGTACAAGTCTTTGTTTGAGCGTCTTTTCATGAGCCGGACCGCCATACGTTCCGCCTCAACAACTGCTTGACAACTGTGTTCTGACAAAAAATGTGCAGCGACGACTGTCTGCGACTCTCCGTGACAAACTGTGTCCAACTGGGTAAACTGCGTAAGACTGAGGTGCTCTGCCAAGGGTCGACTCCCTTATATTGGATTCACACGAAAAGTAGAGCTAAATTTTCCCGCGCTATCTCGACTCCTCTCCCAGCATGATTCTGGTCTCGAAACCATGCTCATCGGGTTCCTTTTTCTTCACTGATCCCAGAACTATCTGCGTGCTGAAGGATCGCTCGGCCAATTAATTAATATTAATTCCTTTCTCCATAGCGTGGGGACGCTGTTTCACTGGGAATCCCTGGCGACCTCTTCAAACTCAACCGCGAACAACCGTAGTCTAGGTTCTTCCGCACTTCATTAAATATGCGTCAATTTCGCAGATTAAAGGCTCTAAAATTAGCCTCCTGGCTAAAGATTCACCTGTGTGCAACTCTCATGTCATTGCGTTACTCCAATCACGAGTAATCAATGATTTTCTTTGGGATCTCTCCCCACTCTCCTTCGTCCTATTCTCAGTCGGGGAAAAACTGGGGCATTATTCAAGCCCCCAACCTCTTCCAGACGACATAACGAGGTCAGCAAGATTGACGTGGCTCCAAGGGGCACCTCCCACAATTCTGGGCCAATTTGTAAAACGTCAAACTCTGCACTTTCTGTGCTCCAAATCCAGTATAGCCTACACCAAGTAGTCTAATAATGCTGTATTCTGCTCAATTTCCCTTCATTATTTTAATAAATAATGTCATTATCAACTGAAATCACACCAGTGATTAACTATACACTTTTCTCTAGGGGTTTTTACACTGAAACTCCCTCAGCGGACCTCGGGTTCGTTCCCTGGTGGAACCTTTATACTGAGATCACAGTCTCTGAGATCCACGTTCGATATCAGTCAGCATAACCCCCTCGGGTTCGTATTCCCCTTGCAAAACTTATAGAAGTCAATTGCGAATGACTCTCTGTAAGTAACCTGCTGACTGTCTACCACTGTCTGTGTTTACATCTGGGGTCCTTCACCTCGTCTGGCTGCGAGTAGGTTAGTCCAGCTCCCCCTTCCATACTGCGCTCTGCTCTGAGCTGTTCATTCTCTTGACGGAGGGCTTCATTTATGGCCTCCACTTGCCTTGCCGCTTCGACCATTTCTTTGTAGAATTCTCGCAGGCACTGGCATTCTTGCTTTTTGTCCCTTCCACTGGGCAAGCTGTCTGCTTCTCGTTCCGCCTCGCCGCGTGAACTTTCAGGTCTGACTGCCTGGCTGACTTCGCTCTCCACGTTCAGTTGGGTGTGCGCTGTTAATACTTCTTCTTGTTCGTCAAATTCTTCTGGCGAATAATAAACTTTTAATTTGGCTGCATTCATAATGACCTCGTTTCCAGTTTTTAAATGCATTATCCTGTATGCATTGTTTTGTAGGTCTCTAATCACCTCGAACGGGCCGTGATAAGCAAAAATGAACTTCTTATACTTCCGTGCCTCTGGATCTGAACTGGCGGGTTTCCGTACTAACACTTTCTCTCCGAGGAGAAGCGGTCTGTGATACCTCTTCGCACGATTTCTCCTCTGACGTCTCTCCGCCTGTGCTTTGAGATATTCGAAGGTTCGGTGGATCCTCAATTCTCGTCCTGGCTGTGCGTCTACTGTTAATGGAATGACATCAGTCCACGGTCTCTCCGGTCTCTGATCCAAATGTAGAGTCACGGGAACCTGACCTGTCGCCTCATGTACGGTATTATTTATACAGTATTCAATTACTTCTAGGAATTCAATCCAACGCCAATTCTCTTCAGAGCAGTAGATCTTCATGTATTTCTGGATCTCTCTCATTACTCTTTCAACTGGACTTGCCTCAGGATGGCGAATGGTAGATAAAATCTGCCTAATTCCTAGAGTTTCCAATTCTCGACGAAATTCTGCACTTGTGAAGCAACTTCCTTGGTCTGAGAGGATGTTACCCGGCTTCCCAAGAATCGGAATAACTCTCTCTTTCAGGCGTTTCAATACCTGCTTTGAACTTGTCTTCTGTATGGGGCATAATACCACCATTTTTGAAAATACATCCATGGCTACAAAAATGTGTCTATTGCCTCTACGTGCTCTAAGCAGTGGTCCAAAGTTATCTATGCTCAATAGCTGCCTTGGCTTCTCCGGTAACAACGGGATAGGTCGTTGTCTCATTAAAAAGGGATTTGGCTTTACCCTTTGGCACAGATCACATGTCCTAATAGCATTTCTCACCGTTTCTCTACTTTGGCCAAGTAAATGCTTCTTTCAACAGAGCACAAATTTTGTCTATTCCGGGATGTCCAAATGCTCTGTGTGCTAGCCACACCAATCTCCTCTGCAAAGATGCAGGAATCACAATCCTTTGACGTGTATGATCTACATCATCCCACTTGTGCAGTATCTGATTATACCATACATAATCTGTTGCCAATGCCTCCGCCTCTCTGTATATTGCAGTTCCCCTTGCTAAACGTCCCTCGAAGTAATCGATCATCATCTTCAACCACGGGTCTTCGCGTTGTAGGTTGGTAAGATTCCTCAAGTCATCCAACGTCTTCTGATCTCGATTCTCTATCTGGACAGCTAGCGCTTCCTCTTCTCTAGGGTAACGGCTTAATATGTCCGGTATTACATTCTCTTTCCATGGACAGTATTCTATTTCCACGTTGAATTGCTGAATATACAGGGACCATCTTGTCAATCTCTGGCTAGACAAGTCTGTCTTTAACAAAAATGTTAAAGCTTTATGGTCTGTTCTGAGGACTATTTGAAAGCCGTACACGAGTTTATGCCATGTTTGCAACGCGTACAAAATTGCGAGCAACTCTCTCTCTGTAATCGTGTAATTTTTCTCATGGGCTATCAGCCTCCTACTTATAAAGGCAATAAAAACTTTCTTTTCAGGCTGGTCAACATTTTCCTGGAATAGCATCGCTCCAATACCAATAAGTGATGCATCCGTCTGTATGATGAACTTCTGGGTATAATCCGGGTATCCCAGTTTCACATATTCTAAAAGCATTTGTTTTGACCTCACGAAAGCTTCCTCACATTGCTCCGTCCAATTCCATCTGCCGCCTTTCATCAATAGGTCCTGCAGGGGTGCTACTGTCGTAGTATAATTTGGGCAGTGGTTCGAAAAGAATCCAATTACTCCCAAACACTGTCGGACGTGCTTCACTTTCGTGGGTCGAGAGAAATTTCGAATTACCTCCAATTTATCTGGATTAGGCTTGACTCCATTTGCATCAATAACATGCCCTAGGAATTTAACTTCCCTCTGACAGAAGTGCGATTTCTTGATATTAACCTTAAAGTTAGTTTCGCGAAGGTCATCTAGCAACTTCTTCAGGTCTCTCATGTGCTCCTCCAGAGATTCTGACGTGAGTAGAATGTCGTCTACATATCTGATGGTACTCTCATTCACATCATCTGATAGATTGCGATCTAACGCTCTTATCAGTGCTGAACCAGCTGTTTTCTAACCAAAAGGTAGCCTTAAAAACGTGTATGTGTGTTGATCAAACATGAATCCTGTCAACTGACTAGTTTTTTTCTCTAATTCAAGATGGTGGAAACTGGAAGTGATATCCAAGTTTGTGAATACAGTTTTCCCTTTGAACTTCCTGAGGATCTCTTTAATGGGTGGCACTTGGTCAAACTCCGGAATAACCTTCAAATTTAAGTGTCTCAGGTCCAGACATACTCTGACAGTCCCGTCTGTCATCGGTACGATTACCAATGGACTTACATAAGGCGTAGGTGTCTTCTCAATAACACCGGCCTCCAACATCTCCTGAATTGCCTCTTTCACTTTAGCATAATGCTTTTCGGCTATAGGGTAGGGTTTCTGCCTAAATGGTGTCCAATCACTGACTTGAAAAGCATAAGTGAAGTTCTTTATACGACCAGGTCTCGAATCAAAGACTTCCTTCTGTTCCAGTAATAATTGCTTTAAATTTTCCTTCTCTTTTAGCCCAATTTTCGCTTCTTCTAGCTTTTCCGAAATATATTCTTCCAGTTCGGGTTCCAGATCTTTCTCCAAGTCTGTGGCTAGTGTTTTCAGTTCTTCTTCCAACTGCTCCATAGCTAACACTTCTTCCTCCGCTACGGCTCTGTATGTATGCCATACTTGTTCACTTGACCCTGGTTCAATCTCATTGAGTGCGACCTCTAAGCCTTCGGCTTCCTCATTCACATGGAACATAACCCTGTCCTGTGCTAGGTCGATTATCACTCTGTATTCCCTTATAAATTCTGCCCCAATAAGTAGGTTATAAGGCAGTTTGTTTACTAATAGAAAACTCTGTGAGAATATAGAGCCTCCTATCTGAAAATCTAGGAATACCTGATATTTACATATCATTGTTCTGTCTGGAATTACCCCTTTTATTTTGACACTAGAGATCGGTATTTTCAAAACATTCTCTCTCTGGACTATTTCATTATATAAAGCTTGTGTCATAAGGCACACTGTTGAACCCGTGTCTAACAGACTTCTTATTTTCAATCCTGCCACTCTTACTATTATAATAGGCAATTCTCTCTTGACCATGACCTGTGATCCTCCTGTATCCTCGATTAGCTCTTCTGGTTTGGCTATCCAATTGATGATGTTAACAGACTTCCATCCATCAGTCTCGAACTCTTCTAATTTTGGCGTTTTTTTTCTTCAGTGCCCGTCCCCTTGGAGTTTTTTCTCTCCTGTTCGCTGCGCTGTAGCTCCAATCTCTTAGCACCATCTCCATATCTGTCTGGCGATGTCCTGTTCTGCATAACTTCTTGCCAGCGGACTTGTTGTTTCTGGGGTTCTTCTCCCCTTTCCTCGAGGTATCGCAATGAAGCGTGATATCGTTCCTCTACCTCGTCATCGAAGTTACTTCTTCTTTCTTGGGGTCTCCAATTTCTATTGTTGCCTTCTTTGCCATTGTTACCTCCATTGTTTTGGTACGGTCTACCCTTTGTATTCTGCTTATTCCACGAATTTCGGCCTCTTCCTCCTCTACTAGCATTCCCTTTGTACTTTGGCTGCCATCTTCTGGGTTCCTGTTCCCATTGCCGTCCGTAGGAATCTAATGTTTCAGTGCTCGTAGCTTTGTTGTTCCTTGGAGCTTGATGTTGGTCAGTCTGCGTGTTGGTCACTTGTACCTGTTTCACGGTTCGACTCTGACGCATCGTATTGGCTGTTGTGAGGTCAAGTTGTCTAAGAACTGTCTCCATTTCTATCGCAGTTTTCGCATTAGCCGAGATTAACAGTCTTTGGATCTCGTATGGGAGCTGTTTGGCGATAGCAATACATAATTCCAGCTGGCTCGGTTTTTGATCAAGTTCTTTGAAGCGACACATCTGCGATATGAAGAATTCTGCGTACTTCGTTGGGTTGTTGGTGCTGTATTTTTTTGAATACAAATCCAACCGTAAATTCTGTTGGGTCGCTGGATCCCAGTATCTCTTCAAAAATGCCTCTCGAAACTCCTCAACAGTATCGAAAGTATACCGGAAACTGCGAAACCATAATGCACATTCTCCCTCTGTTAGTTTCTCAATGGCTCGTAGCCTGCGCTCTGGCGGTATACGCGCATCATTCAGATATTCAGACACTTCCTTCAAACAATATTTTGGTGTCATATTACAGTGGCTACCTGAGAATTTCCTTGGTTTCTCTTCGCTTGCCCTGATTACGTTTATCACCTGGGTGTGCATAGCATTTTCATGTGGCGTTGATGCTGCAACTGGTGCACCTGGCGTCATATAAGGACTTTCGCCTGGACCTGTAGCATTCCTGATTATAGGTTGGGTTTCTAAGTGTGCCCACCTTGTTTTCCTCATATCTTCCATGCTGCCTTCACTTGACTTAGGATCTTTCATAAGGGTTTCCTCCTGTGCGATTATCCTAGTCTCCATTTGATTGTGGCGCATCTCCGCTCTTTCCAGTCGAGTAATTACCTCCTTCTCGATTCTGGTAAGCCTATCTCGATTTTCCTCGGCCACTTGAAATATTTTCTTCTTGTCTTCTTTCAGGCTTTGTTTAATATGGGAGATTTCATCCTCTACATCTTCCTTAATTTGAGCAAGGGTCTTGTCGCTTGCCTCTGTCTTCTGGCCTTCTCTTATTTCGAGTTCTTCTCTCAGCCCTTTAATTTCCTCTTGAATGTGTCCATTGACTTTTGACAATTCATTCCGGACCTTGATGATCTCACCTCTATTCTCCTCTTGCCTTTTGTTAACTACAACAATGTCACTTTGAACTTGGTCCAGTTCTTGATGAACTTTGCCCATCTGACCTTTCACGTTGCTTACCAGCTCTTTACTTGCATTAGCGATAGCCTTAATCTCGCTTATTTCCTGACATTGATCTAATATGTTCTGATCCAGTTTCTTGAGATCACCGTTAATTGCTCTAGCATAGCTTTTCAATTTCTGGTCCCATTTAGAGTCGTTCTCTTCTAACCTATGATCTACCGTTCTCGTAAATTCTGAAAACAGTTTCGCTTGGCGTTCGAGATTCGCCTCATTTTGGATTTGAATATCCTTAATGTCATTTGACAACGCATCTAACCTACTGTTGGTTTCATCCTGAGCATGCTTACACGCTTGTAAATTACTTTCGAGCTTGGCTTCTATAGCCTCGAAACGTTTATCTGTTTTAACCTGCATTTCTGATACAATGCTTACAACAGTTTCTGTTACTTCGGTCTTAATTACCTCTTGCATTTGACCAAACTTATTGTTTAATTCAACCTTATTTGCATCTAAACGGTTACTCAATTCAACCTGGTTGTGATTAATTGCCTCCTGATTGGCATCTAACCGATTATTCAATTCAGTCTGATTATCATCTAAACGAGCGTTTATTCCATCCTGGAAAGCCTTAGCTTCCAGCCTATTCTGTATATTAACAGCGTCAAAATGTTGTTTCAACCCTGCAATAACCTGCAGGATCTCCTCTGTTCCGGACATTTTTACAATAATATACTTTGATATGCAGGCAGGCTTCCTCGAAAAATGTGTGGATATGTTTTGAAGAGAAACTTTAAACACTGTACACATATTGTAAGATCGTACAAAACCTGTCAATTTTTGATAAATTGTGGATTGGGTGTGTAGCGCTCGTACCCTTGGGTAATTCTCTTTTCAATAGAGAGATTCTGCGTTACATCAAAAGCCTACTGAACTCAACAATCACTCAAACACAGTTTGAGGCAAAAAAACAATTACTATGGTTTTCCCCATGAAATACCATAAAAAGTCTATGGGTTTTCCCTAAATCCCATAAGCTCCACGAACCTGGGCGCCATGATAAATAAATACCATGGGAGGTGGTCCACGTTAAGACATCGCAGCAACCCTCCAAGGTCTCGGTTGTACTGTCGAATGCCCCACTTGGGTCTCGCCATGATAATGAAATACACCTCTGCGCCTATGGTGACCTGTATATAAAACCGGTCCACATACCAGCGCCATGATAATTATATGCCATGATAAATAAAGATCAGGTCTTGCAATGCCAAAACATACATATTGCACTTCTGAGGCGATTCCATGATAGAATACTACCGCCCCAAGTTACCTGGATCATGTTAATTAAGGTGTTTATCAAAAATTTATATTGTTCGTATCGGAGCTTAGCTTAAGATTAGGTGCGGTCCTCCCCTAATTCACGTTATTCATTACAAGAGTTTAGTGCTTTTCAGTCGGTCAACACGAATGTACCCAAAAGAGATGGGTTATGCCCTAATCCTGAAATAAATTACATGAGATTAATAAAACACTAGGATGACCAGTTTCGATCGTCAAGCGATCATCATCAGATCCATTACACTTAGGCTATAAAATCTATGTTTGAAATACAGGTGAAAATATTTACAATATGTACAATTATTTAGTTGCAGTATTGGTACTGCAACTGTCAGTGTATGCTAAATGCAGTATATATGTTAGGTGAAATGCTAAATGGTGATAGCTATCCGGAGTTTGTACTTTAGAGAGATTATATGGTTGTAAACTATAGTTAAACTATAAAATTTTAGGCTAACTACTTATCTGATTGTCTTCCGTACTACAGCTGCTCGCAGTTTTCGTGCTCACTGTAACTTACTGTGCGGTCAACTGCGGTGGTTATCTTAACGACTGGTTTTTCCTGCCTTCTCCCCCCTACCCCTACGTGCTGTGGGGAGTGATAGCGATGTGTTTATGTGAGGTGTTGCCAACCTAGATAAGATGTATGTTATTGAATGAGGTGTGTCTACAACTATTAAAGACCGTGGATTAGCCCTCGCCACGCGTGGAGCATTACCCATTCGAACTAAGCGTTGACGGTCTTATGAGGACGTCCCGGCACCTTTAATACTGCCGCGAATATGGGCCTTGGTTTGTTGCAGAAGAAAAGTACATCGTACACCTGATCCAGATAACATTTACCTATTAAAAAAACCCTAATTTCCCCCCTTTTTTATCTAGCTTGGCTGTGTCTTGTTTCCGACAGGGTGTGTTTTTTAGTAGCGTGAAGAGGGGTGAGCTCTCCATGAACGTGTGTTCGTTTAGATTGTTGGGATTGTTTCGTTTGGCTAGGTGTATCTCGATTGCTTCCTTTATGTCAAGAGCTCTGCCTTTCGATTCGTGATGGATTATTTTAAGGTCCGACTCTATGTTGGTAAAGCTGTGCCCCGCGTCACACATATGTTCGCACACGGCTGAATGTGTTCCGTATCTTATCGCATTCCTATGTTCATTATAACGGGTGTCTACTCGTCTTCCACTCTGCCCGATGTAATTAGCTTGACAACCGGTGTCTTGGCACGTTATAGATTATACCCCTGACCTTGAATACGGGTCACGTTTATTTAGATTACTATTTTGGAGGTGCCTAGCGGTTGTGTTTTTCGTCGTGAAAGCTATCTTTATGCCTTGCTTTTTGAATATGTTAGTGATTTTATATGTATTCGCATTCACATAGTTGAAACGCACAAATTTTTTCTCATTACTGTCCGGTTTGGGAATCGTTTTATCTTTATTTTTATGCTTGGCTATAATTTGGTTTATTTTGCTTGGCGGGAAGTTGTTTTCCTTTGCTATTTGCTTAATAGTTCTTATTTCCTTATTATAGTTGTCTTTTGACATGGGTATGTTTAAAGCCCTGTGAACCATTGAATTGAAACCTGCTAGTTTGTGCGTACTGGGGTGATTAGACTGATTGTCGATTGCATGCGAGGTTTGTGTTGCTTTCCGAAATATGGAATATGAAAGGTCGTTGTCTTTACGTTCAATAGTTATATCGAGATAATTTATTTTTCGGTCTATTTCGGATTCCTTAGTGAATTTGATAGAGTGGTGTAGGCTATTAATGGATTGGAGAATTGTTTCTTCGCTTGTTATTTCAGTATCGTAGATGCAAATTACATCATCTACGTATCTTTTCCATATTACTATTCCCTTTGTTGAAGTCTTTTCTAAGAACGCGTTTTCTAGTGCATTGATGAAGATGTCAGCGATTAACCCACTTAGTGGCGATCCCATTGCTAGGCCTTCTCTCTGTGTGTATATTTTAGTGTCGAATTGAAACACGTTTTGGGTGAGAACGACCCTGAATAATCTCACAATCTCATCGGTTTCTTTTACCGAATTGTTGGATTTTAAGTTGTTTTCGATAGTGTTGATTGCTTCAATAATCGGAATATTGGTGTACATGTTAGGTACATCGAAGGATACTAGCCTGAAGCTAGGTTTGATTTGTAGGGTGTTCAATGCTGTTACCAGTTCTGTTGTGTTCTTTACAGAGTGGTTTTTGTCGTTGGAAAGACGGCATTTTAAGATTTTTAGTAACTCTTTGCTGATTTTGTAATTAGGGGCATTCTTACAATTGACTATTGGTCTCATTGGGCATTCCTTTTTGTGTATTTTTGGTTGTCCCCTCAATGACGGTATTTTCGGGTTCATGTTTATTAGTTTTGATTTTTCGGCTTTGGTCAGTATGTATTCTGTTTCTTTTAGCGCACTTTTTATTTGTTTTTGGAATTTGCTGGTGGGGTCTTTTGTTAATTCCTTGATTTCGTTGTTGTTTAGGAATTCGACTGTTTTTTCAATGTATTCGGTTTCGTTCAAAATTACAGTAGTGTTTCCCTTATCTGCTTTTGTGATGATTAAGTCATGTTCTTTTATTTTTTGTTTCAATGACTTTATTTCTTTGAGTTGTTTGTTGTTTTGAATGTTATTGCTATTGCCCTCTCGTTTGAGGATTTTTTTGGCTTCGTTGGTGGCGAGATTTTTGGTTAATTCCCTGTCTTCTGCTGGGAGCTTGTGACTGGCTATCTCAATATCTGTGATTAACTGTTTTATATTGTGGTTCGTGTGTGCGTCTGTGCAGTTGTATTTCAAACCTTTTTCTAACACATTCATTTCACCTTGAGAAAAGGTTACGTTCGTTCTGTTGTTTACTCTGCTGTGGAAATTGAATTCATTGTTATTCGTGTGTTTTTCGTTAGATTGATGGTTCTGTGTTTCTCCTAGTTTTCTTAATTTATTTTCTAGCGTTTCATGCTTCCTCGTTGCTCTGATTTTGATGGTGTCATGTAGGTGCTCGGTGAAGCTGTCCCATTAGGCTGCGTGCCAGAAATTACTTAGTTGCAATTGAATGTCGTATAATTGTTGGTTAATTTTTTGCTTCCTTATGTATGCAAATCTTAATTCGTTTTTTATCCAAAGCGCTTTAGCTTGTTTAGTTGAAATGATCGAGGCTGGTGTGTTCGGTACGGTTTTAATTGGTACGTATTTAGGGGTGAGGTTTAGTTCTATACATTTTTTGTTGAACCAAATTGACTTGTCTAAATTCATGAATTTAAGCCTGAGTGATTTGAATTTCTTTGCTTCACGATTTGCCTGACTAGCCGTGAACATTGTGGTGTTTGAAGCCATATTTTCAGTGTTGCCTAAGTAAACAAGAGTTTAGTGCTTTTCAGTCGGTCAACACGAATGTACCCAAAAGAGATGGGTTATGCCCTAATCCTGAAATAAATTACATGAGATTAATAAAACACTAGGATGACCAGTTTCGATCGTCAAGCGATCATCATCAGATCCATTACACTTAGGCTATAAAATCTATGTTTGAAATACAGGTGAAAATATTTACAATATGTACAATTATTTAGTTGCAGTATTGGTACTGCAACTGTCAGTGTATGCTAAATACAGTATATATGTTAGGTGAAATGCTAAATGGTGATAGCTATCCGGAGTTTGTACTTTAGAGAGATTATATGGTTGTAAACTATAGTTAAACTATAAAATTTTAGGCTAACTACTTATCTGATTGTCTTCCGTACTACAGCTGCTCGCGGTTTTCGTGCTCACTGTAACTTACTGTGCGGTCAACTGCGGTGGTTATCTTAACGACTGGTTTTTCCTGCCTTCTCCCCCCTACCCCTACGTGCTGTGGGGAGTGATAGCGATGTGTTTATGTGAGGTGTTGCCAACCTAGATAAGATGTATGTTATTGAATGAGGTGTGTCTACAACTATTAAAGACCGTGGATTAGCCCTCGCCACGCGTGGAGCATTACCCATTCGAACAAAGCGTTGACGGTCTTATGAGGACGTCCCGGCACCTTTAATACTGCCGCGAATATGGGCCTTGGTTTGTTGCAGAAGAAAAGTACAACGTACACCTGATCCAGATAACATTTACCTATTAAAAAACCCCTAATTTCCCCCCTTTTTTTATCTAGCTTGGCTGTGTCGCTAAATTGTGTCTCTTTTCCGACAGGGTGAGTTTTTTAGTAGCGTGAAGAGGGGTGAGCTCTCCATGAACGTGTGTTAGTTTAGATTGTTGGGATTGTTTCGTTTGGCTAGGCGTATCTCGATTGCTTCCTTTATGTCAAGAGCTCTTCCTTTCGATTCGTGATGGATTATTTTAAGGTCCGACTCTATGTTGGTAAAGCTGTGCCCCGCCTCACACATATGTTCGCACACGGCTGAATGTGTTCCGTATCTTATCGCATTCCTATGTTCATTATAACATAGAGTCGGACCTTAAAATAATCCATCACGAATCGAAAGGCAGAGCTCTTGACATAAAGGAAGCAATCGAGATACACCTAGCCAAACGAAACAATCCCAACAATCTAAACGAACACACGTTCATGGAGAGTTCACCCCTCTTCACGCTACTAAAAAACACACCCTGTCGGAAACAAGACACAATTTAGCGACACAGCCAATCTAGATAAAAAAGGGGGGAAATTAGGGGGTTTTTAATAGGTAAATGTTATCTGGATCAGGTGTACGATGTACTTTTCTTCTGCAAACAAACCAAGGCCCATATTCGCGGCAGTATTAAAGGTGCCGGGACGTCCTCATAAGACCGTCAACGCTTAGTTCGAATGGGTAATGCTCCACGCGTGGCGAGGGCTAATCCACGGTCTTTAATAGTTGTAGACATACCTCATTCAATAACATACATCTTATCTAGGTTGGCAACACCTCACGTAAACACATCGCTATCACTCCCCACAGTACGTAGGGGTAGGGGGGAGAAGGCAGGAAAAACCATTCGTTAAGATAACCACCGCAGTTGACCGCACAGTAAGTTACAGTGAGCACGAAAACTGCGAGCAGCTGTAGTACGGAAGACAATCAGATAAGTAGTTAGCCTAAAATTTTATAGTTTAACTATAGTTTACAACCATATAATCTCTCTAAAGTACAAACTCCGGATAGCTATCACCATTTAGCATTTCACCTAACATATATACTGCATTTATATATACTGACAGTTGCAGTACCAATACTGCAACTAAATAATTGTACATATTGTAAATATTTTCACCTGTATTTCAAACATAGATTTTATAGCCTAAGTGTAATGGATCTGATGATGATCGCTTGACGATCGAAACTGGTCATCCTAGTGTTTTATTAATCTCATGTAATTTATTTCAGGATTAGGGCATAACCCATCTCTTTTGGGTACATTCGTGTTGACCGACTGAAAAGCACTAAACTCTTGTTTACTTAGGCAACACTGAAAATATGGCTTCAAACATCACAATGTTCACGGCTAGTCAGGCAAATCGTGAAGCCAAGAAATTCAAATCACTCAGGCTTAAACTCATGAATTTAGACAAGTCAATTTGGTTCAACAAAAAATGTATAGAACTAAACCTCACCCCTAAATACGTACCAATTAAAACCGTACCGAACACACCAGCCTCGATCATTTCAACTAAACAAACTAAAGCGCTTTGGATAAAAAACGAATTAAGATTTGCATACATAAGAAAGCAAAAAATTAACCAACAATTATACGACATTCAATTGCAACTAAGTAATTTCTGGCACGCAGCCCAATGGGACAGCTTCACCGAGCACCTACATGACACCATCAAAATCAGAGCAACGAGGAAGCATGAAACGCTAGAAAATAAATTAAGAAAACTAGGAGAAACACAGAACCATCAATCTAACGAACAACACACGAATAACAATGAATTCAATTTCCACAGCAGAGTAAACAACAGAACGAACGTAACCTTTTCTCAAGGTGAAATGAATGTGTTAGACAAAGGTTTGAAATACAACTGCACAGACGCACACACGAACCACAATATAAAACAGTTAATCACAGATATTGAGATAGCCAGTCACAAGCTCCCAGCAGAAGACAGGGAATTAACCAAAAATCTCGCCACCAACGAAGCCAAAAAATCCTCAAACGAGAGGGCAATAGCAATAACATTCAAAACAACAAACAACTCAAAGAAATAAAGTCATTGAAACAAAAAATAAAAGAACATGACTTAATCATCACAAAAGCAGATAAGGGAAACACTACTGTAATTTTGAACAAAACCGAATACATTGAAAAAACAGTCGAATTCCTAAACAACAACGAAATCAAGGAATTAACAAAAGACCCCACCAACAAATTCCAAAAACAAATAAAAAGTGCGCTAAAAGAAACAGAATACATACTGACCAAAGCCGAAAAATCAAAACTAATAAACATGAACCTGAAAATACCGTCATTGAGGGGACAACCAAAAATACACAAAAAGGAATGCCCAATGAGACCAATAGTCAATTGTAAGAATGCCCCAAATTACAAAATCAGCAAGGAGTTACTAATAAATCTTAAAATGCCGTCTTTCCAACGACAAAAACAACTCTGTAAAGCACACAACAGAACTGGTAACAGCATTGAACACCCTACTAATCAAACCTAGCTTCAGGCTAGTATCCTTCGATGTAACTAACATGTACACCAATATTCCGATTATTGAAGCAATCAACACTATCGAAAACAACTTAAAATCCAACAATTCGGTAAAAGAAACCGATGAGATTGTGAGATTATTGAGGGTCGTTCTCACCCAAAACGTGTTTCAATTCGACAATAAAATATACACACAGAGAGAAGGCCTAGCAATGGGATCGCCACTAAGTGGGTTAATCGCTGACATCTTTATCAATGCACTAGAAAACGCGTTCTTAGAAAAGACTTCAACAAAGGGAATAGTATTATAGAAAAGATACGTAGATGATGTAATGTGCATCTACGATACTGAACTAAGAAGCGAAGAAACAATTCTCCAATCCATTAATAGCCTACACCACTCTATCAAATTCACTAAGGAATCCGAAATAGACCGAAAAATAAATTATCTCGATATAACTATTGAACGTAAAGACAACGACCTTTCATATTCCATATTTCGTAAAGCAACACAAACCTCGCATGCAATCGACAATCAGTCTAATCACCCCAGTACGCACAAACTAGCAGGTTTCAATTCAATGGTGCACAGGGCTTTAAACATACCCATGTCTAAAGACAACTATAATAAGGAAATAAGAACTATTAAGCAAATAGCAAAGGAAAACAACTTCCCGCCAAGCAAAATAAACCAAATTATAGCCAAGCATAAAAATAAAGATAAAACGATTCCCAAACCGGACAGTAATGAGAAAAAATTTGTGCGTTTCAACTATGTGAATGCGAATACATATAAAATCACTAACCTATTCAAAAAGCAAGTCATAAAGATAGCTTTCACGACGAAAAACACAACCGCTAGGCACCTCCAAAATAGTAATCTAAATAAACGTGACCCGTATTCAAGGTCAGGGGTATATTCTATAACGTGCCAAGACACCGGTTGTCAAGCTAATTACATCGGGCAGATTGGAAGACGAGTAGACACCCGTTATAATGAACATAGGAATGCGATAAGATACGGAACACATTCAGCCGTGTGCGAACATATGTGTGACGTGGGGCACAGCTTTACCAACATAGAGTCGGACCTTAAAATAATCCATCACGAATCGAAAGGCAGAGCTCTTGACATAAAGGAAGCAATCGAGATACACCTAGCCAAACGAAACAATCCCAACAATCTAAACGAACACACGTTCATGGAGAGCTCACCCCTCTTCACGCTACTAAAAAACACACCCTGTCGGAAACAAGACACAATCTAGCGACACAGCCACGCTTGATAAAAAAGGGGGGAAATTAGGGTTTTTTAATAGGTAAATGTTATCTGGATCAGGTGTACGATGTACTTTTCTTCTGCAACAAACCAAGGCCCATATTCGCGGCAGTATTAAAGGTGCCGGGACGTCCTCATAAGACCGTCAACGCTTAGTTCGAATGGGTAATGCTCCACGCGTGGCGAGGGCTAATCCACGGTCTTTAATAGTTGTAGACACACCTCTTTCAATAACATACATCTTATCTAGGTTGGCAACACCTCACATAAACACATCGCCATCACTCCCCACAGCACGTAGGGGTAGGGGGGAGAAGGCAGGAAAAACCAGTCGTTAAGATAACCACCGCAGTTGACCGCACAGTAAGTTACAGTGAGCACGAAAACTGCGAGCAGCTGTAGTACGGAAGACAATCAGATAAGTAGTTAGCCTAAAATTTTATAGTTTAACTATAGTTTACAACCATATAATCTCTCTAAAGTACAAACTCCGGATAGCTATCACCATTTAGCATTTCACCTAACATATATACTGCATTTAGCATACACTGACAGGTGCAGTACCAATACTGCAACTAAATAATTGTACATATTGTAAATATTTTCACCTGTATTTCAAACATAGATTTTATAGCCTAAGTGTAATGGATCTGATGATGATCGCTTGACGATCGAAACTGGTCATCCTAGTGTTTTATTTATCTCATGAAATTTATTTCAGGATTAGGGCATAACCCATCTCTTTTGGGTACATTCGTGTTGACCGACTGAAAAGCACTAAACTCTTGTTTACTTAGGCAACACTGAAAATATGGCTTCAAACACCACAACGTTATTCTTTACTTTAATAGAGTTGTGTGCACTCGGTCTAGATCGACTTTAGTTGTACCTATAGCTCAAATAACTGTACGGGACATCAATTTCCATGTAGCCCATGTGAGTTATCTCGATGGAAAATATGCTTCCGCCTCCAGCTAGCGTCAGGACTCGGACGTGTACCGTCTCCCCATTGAGCAGTTGCATATTTTGGATTTGAGGCTAAAAGGTATCAACTCGATTCTAAAACTTTAATTCAGTAATAAAATTCATGGCTTCAAACAAACAAAACAATCCCCACCAACATAAATCAAAATCAAATAAAATTTACTTCAACAATCCACTAATATCAACATAATATTATCACAATAAAATCATATCATAACTCAAACCTTTACCCTTATATCAACTTCACAAAGTACTCTAGTGCGCTGATGCACATACAACTTCAGAAACAAACTATACTTTAATTCTTCTGTCATCCATGTGACTTCATTAATTCTACAAAATTATTTATTCCTTAACCCTTGTCTTAATTTGACAATAATGTGTATCTTGTGTGTGTTTTGATCTTTCTCTTCCCACCAAATGCTTTACATGCATTAGCCTATTCAGGTGTTGCACAGCAGTCTACATGCAACTCCATAATTATGTAAGCTACCCCTACACTTCCTCTATTTATATAGTTCCACTGCATGCCGTTTGTGATTTCATCTTAAAAACGTTAATTATTTCTGTGTCGGATGGGACAATTAAACTACCCTTGCGCGCGTAGCCTGTGGCATCCAGTAGCCAACTTCTGAAAAAGATGTCAGTGACAGTACAAATGCAACGTCTAACCATTCGTTAGATAGCTAAAATCATGAACCATCAGGGTGATCTATAATTATCAATGTGTTCTTAAACCACATGACTACATAACTCAATATAACAATGTTTCATCTCATGTCATTAACAGGGTCTAAAATCTGTTCTTTTCAAACTTTCTTTCACGGTTCGCTTGACCGTCCCGACCCTCTTCTGAGCGGCCTGTACACAATAGCAGTGGAGTGAGGTCCTACAGTGCCTCGACCCTCGTTTCACGCCATATGTCTTACCTTCCCTAAGCAGTATAAGATTTTAACAGACAAAAACCGTAGTCCTAGTGACACACATATCCCAATGGATTTAGACTGAATATTATGCAAACAGATACTGGATGAGCTTATCATTTACTCCTACCCTGAAGATAATAATAATTGGCACAAAATAGGCCCGTTTCAACATGAAGGCACGAGAATCATAAAACATTGCTGCGGTCAGTCATAACATGCTGCCGTAATGAGGTTCGCTTCAACGAGCCGAATCACTCAACAATAAGTTCTCGGGCGATCAGATAGAGTGCAGAGATGTCCAACGTTTTCCTCTCACCTATCACGGGATTCGAACCCGGAACATTCCATATCAATCATCAGAGTTAGGGTCCATTCACTAAATACACTCTGGTACAAAGCACATCTCCAATTATGCCCACGGCATACGAGATTTCATACGAAGAATAGATTACCTGGTCCCTTACCTAATGCTATGATCTTCGTCCTATAATTACCAAGAGAAATCTATCAATTATTCTATAAGCTTTCCATAAGCTGCAACTTCAATTCACTAAAAGATCTTCCATTTCCTGGCATAATTATATTCCCATTAATACAATATATTCTGATATAAAACTCTTTTCTTAATCCCGTAACGTAATCTTACTGTATAATCTTACTGCTTAGATCGATAAGTCTTGCCGTTAGCGTAAATATTTCTTGCTTACAACATTTTTACCTGATGCGTTCATTCATACCTTTATTATTCATTATTATTATTATTATTATTATTATTCTCACTGACATAAAGTACCAAAATCTGACACAACTAATCATCTTAAAAATCGAACAACCGTGTTCGTTTCATTTACATAACTGATTTGCCATTTTTAATTAATAGTGGTAAAGATTAATCCACTCACTGATGCAAATAACATCTCATCTCTATTAAAATCAACACAATAATGATTAAACCTGGAGAGTCTATCTCCTAATCTGATTCTTACTGGCATCTTTATAACTCTGAAATCACATTACATGCAGTGGCCTATACCTCTACTTAAACATAATTTGTGGGGTACTCACATATATCAAGGCTCATCATGGTGGCTCCAACCACTCATATCCTTCCGGGTCGCCTGCCATATGCAGATTTAGTGCGACATTTGCATCTTGAATACACACATTTTCTGACACATATTTTCCGTTAACCACACGACACTTTGCATTTCTATAAAGAAGCTATTGCTTCCAAGACACATGACACTTTATAACACTTATTAAACCCTTAATTTAAAAGATATTTCACATATGATTTATACATAACACACGTCACTCTGTACACTTTTCATTGGTTGAAATCCCTAGCAAGGCTATCAAAATTGCAGGTATCGACGGCATCTCCCGTGCTCCTACCAACTCCTGATTGAAAGTCTGGTTCAATTGCCCTCGGAATTCACCAACAGTTTATCCATACTCCTACGGTAAGCTTCCTGATTTGCATAAATATGCTAACTTCCGTCCTGACCGTTACTATTTGGTATTCTTAAGACATTACCAAATGCTTCGTAAAGTTTCTCCCAGCGCATTCCAGCGTAATTAGACATGTATGATCAGTCAATATTTGATACATTGCGCTTAACACTGTACATAACTTTACACAGATTATTATTTACAATAGTTCTGCAACTTATCTCACACGTTGCTTCCTAAGTGAACACGCCATTGTTCGTACAGCTGACTACACATGCAGCACGACTATTATTAATAAAATCGTACTAAATGTTTCACTAAAATGTACAAGTCTTTGTTTGAGCGTCCTTTCATGAGCCGGACCGCCATACGTTCCGCATCAACAACTGCTGGACAACTGTGTTCTGACAAAAAAATGTGCAGCGACGACTGTCTGCGACTCTCCGTGACAAACTGTGTCCAACTGGGTAAACTGCGTAAGACTGAGGTGCTCTGCCAAGGGTCGACTCCCTTATATTGGATTCACACGAAAAGTAGAGCTAAATTTTCCCGCGCTATCTCGACTCCTCTCCCAGCATGATTCTGGTCTCGAAACCATGCTCATCGGGTTCCTTTTTCTTCACTGATCCCAGAACTATCTGCGTGCTGAAGGATCGCTCGGCCAATTAATTAATATTAATTCCTTTCTCCATAGCGTGGGGACGCTGTTTCACTGGGAATCCCTGGCGACCTCTTCAAACTCAACCGCGAACAACCATAGTCTAGGTTCTTCCGCACTTCATTAAATATGCGTCAATTTCGCAGATTAAAGGCTCTAAAATTAGCCTCCTGGCTAAAGATTCACCTGTGTGCAACTCTCATGTCATTGCGTTACTCCAATCACGAGTAATCAATGATTTTCCTTGGGATCTCTCCCCACTCTCCTTCGTCCTATTCTCAGTCGGGGTAAAACTGGGGCATTATTCAAGCCCCCAACCTCTTCCAGATGACATAACGAGGTCAGCAAGATTGACGTGGCTCCAAGGGGCACCTCCCGCAATTCTGGGCCAATTTGTAAAACGTCAAACTCTGCACTTTCTGTGCTCCAAATCCAGTATAGCCTACACCAAGTAGTCTAATAATGCTGTATTCTGCTCAATTTCCCTTCATTATTTTAATAAATAATGTCATTATGAACTGAAATCACACCAGTGATTAACTATACACTTTTCTCTAGGGGTTTTTACACTGAAACTCCCTCAGCGGACCTCGGGTTCGTTCCCTGGTGGAACCTGTATACTGAGATCACAGTCTCTGAGATCCACGTTCGATATCAGTCAGCATAACCCCCTCGGGTTCAATATATATATATATATATATATATATGTATATTTTACCATATTTCTTAGCTATGAGTTGACTACCAACTTCACTATTTGATTACCGTAAGCATGGGGTCTGGTCCTGGGTCGAGCCCCACTACACTCGGCTTCAACCTCGTTAACAACCTGCTCTAAAATTTCTCTTCGTATATCCTCTTCTGGGATGTATTCAAAGTCCTTCTCTTCCGACTCTTCTATGTCCATAATTTTTTCATTAAATCTGATGACCTTATTTCTCATGTCTATAATACTCTTATTATAATACTTTTATTATAAAGTTAATTCCAAGCATGACGTCAAAACTGATTTTATTAACGACTGTAAATATGTACTCCTAACCCCTATTATTTATTGAAAATTCCAGTAAATCTTGCACCTTGCATTTTACTGTTTTATCCTGGAAGTTACCACGAATTTTAACTGTAGACGCTGGCATAGCCGTCATACGTTTTCCTTTCAGCAAATCTATTATAGCAATTTTCTGACAGTATAGAAATCATTGCACCTGTATCGAGCAGCGTTTTACAGGTTTCCTCTTCTACCTGAATATTTATAACGGGCAGTTCTATATGTCTTCCTTTCTTCTCCATTTCCTCCTCGAACAGCAGGTCTTCATCAGTCACCTGGTAGGTTTCATTAATCGTGAGCGTAAACGTCAGTAGTTCTTATGATTCACCTAATTGCGTTTCACAATTGGTATTTTTTTTCTGGGGGAGCTCCCACATTTTCCCCCTGTCCACTGGTGCTTGGTTGAGCTTCTACACTTCGTTGGTCATTATTTACTAACTACGTTCCCGCCTCAAGTTCCTCAAGTATTGCTGGCCCTCTCGATGCCTGTCTTCATACTACTGGTGGTTACAAACCTCGTCATTCCAGTTGATAAAACGTTGGTGGCCTTGGCCATAGTGCCTATTATCACGATTGTAATAATTGCTACGGCTATAGCTGTTGATGTAATGATAGCTAGTTCTTCTCACGTCCTCATCATTTCTGTTATGATTTTGGTATGGCCTGATACCTCGGTTTCCTCTATATGACGGTTCCACTCTCCTCTGGTGGAAATAATCGTTCCTCATAGGCCCTGGTCTATTCTGATCTCACCTTGGGTGGTTATCCGTCTTCTGGATTTGATCTACCGCTACCGCATGAACGTCCCTCTGTTCTTGCCTATGAGCGATGCCCCTTCGGGCTGGTACGTTAGTCATAGCGCTCGTATGGTCTAACCTACGTAGTAATTTGTCCATCATGGCTAAATTATCTACCCCTGAAGGGACGATACACCTTCTAACATCAAGTGATAATTGTGTCGAGATGACTTCTATACGCTCCTGTTGTGATAATGGAGGTTGCAAGTACTGGAGTTTGGCTAACTGAGATGTAAAATAATTTGCGTATTTAGTAGGCTGCGAGCTGGCATATTTCTTGCTGAAAACTTCTGCCCTTAAATTCGGTTGGTCTTGAATGATCCAGAACCTTTTAATCAGAGCTTCCGAAAATTCCTTGAAGTTTGGAAAAGAAAATCTGAATGCCATAAACAATTGCAGACTTCCTACTTTCAAAAATCGCTCAACTAGTCGCATTTTACGTTCTCTGGTACATGAGTCCCTATAAAGAAATCTTGCGGATCGCGAATGAATTAAATGGGCGTTACACCATTTTGGCCGTTGAATTTCCCAGGTGTGGCCTCGATATTGTGTATTATGGTTATATTTCTGGGTGATTCGGTGTGGAATATTTATTGTCGGTCTCCAAACTCACGTTCTGTGACCAGTGTTCCAAGTTTTATCGGACCTGACTGTCCCGTAGGCTGAGTTTCACCTCTCGTCTGAGCTGAATGTTCCCGCGGTGTCGTATGCCTTATATGAGCTGACAGTGGGGTAGGTATTTCTGGCCTCCCTGGGTAGATTATAGGCTAGGGAATAACCCACCCACCAAGGGAAGATGATTAAGAGAAGGAAGTAGATTTGGGATTTGGAAAAGAAGGATAGAAAAATAGGAGGAGAGTCCCACAAAATTAATTTGACTTTTAATCCATTTAGAAGCGGTTGCCACCGCAAATATGTGCTCGGATACCTAAAGTGGCTACGAGCTTGGTCGAAGCTGACGGGAACCGCAGCTAAGGCTTGGGCAGTTTGCCAGAGAGAGGCTTTAGTGTGTTTCCTTCCAAGCACGAATAAAAGTACTATAGGGAAGGGTGATGGTCTGGCCAGACAGATAGTAAACGATTTATTGTATATGAACGAGGGCATAAACCTAGGAAGAGCTAGGAAAGCCAGGATCCTGCCTAACTGTAGTATCAGAGAAATGATGAATCCAAAAACAAATATTTAATTTATTTAACAATGCAGGAAGTTTGAGGAAATTAACAATTACGTAATATAATTTTAATAAACATAGTTCATTTGAACTTTTTAACAAATAGGGTCGCAGACCTCTTAACATCAAACAGTTGCTCCAGGCAATTGACAATTTTTAAGGTTTTTTAAACCGTGTATAAAAATCTTGGTAAGATTTCATAAATAGGCAAAATGGAATAATTAAAGTTTTAACATTTACAGGAGTACAGGCAGTGTACTATACGAAACCTCCGAAAGAACATTCTAACGAGAATAACAACTTCGAAGATAACAAACTGTAAAACATAAAGAACAAAAAGGAAGTTCCTACAACTTCTTATATTTAAACAGAATTACTTTGTGAGATTTATACAAAGAGAGCAGGTCACTTACTGTGAACCTGAAGAGTTAATCAAAAGGAAGGTTCTAGACCTCTTATACTTTGAATAAGACTCGCAAGTTAAATGAGGCAGTTTTCATTTAGCGAGACCAAAAAATAACTCACTCAAGAGTTGAGAGAATTGTTTTCCCTGCTTTTGAAGGGAGGAACAATGTAAGTTTGAAACGTGTGTTAGACACGTATCACAAAGATTATACAGAGATACTTAATGATAAACCAACAAAAATGGAAGGGCACTTCTTAGAATGACACCTTATTGAAACAGACCTAGATTAAAAGTTTATTGCAGATTGTTAGTGAAAGGTTTAGGAAAGAGAAATGGGAATTAAGGAAAATGTTCATGGCCTTATTTAATATAACCGGACGATCGCGACGCGGTAGAAACGTGGAGAAAGCACTGTTTATCACTGTAGTCTATGAAGATGGATTCAAAATTCACTATAGAAACACTAAAGTTCATGAAAAAGAAAGTTATTGCAATTATGGAAAGAACTGATTGCACTATATAGATGAGAGTCTATTTCTTGAAATAGTTGTAATTTACAATTAAATGCGCCATAGAATTTTCCAGAGGTTCCAGCGGTGGAAGAAAGTTAGCTATTGCAGAAATTTATAAGGAAGATTCCTCATTGTAACTAGCATTTTCACAGTGCGTGAACATTACTTGACGACAAGACTCGCAGATAGAGAACAAGGTCTAGAAGGTTCCAGAACGACCTTAGCAGAAAATGGGGTTGAGAAAATCCAACGGAGGAAATAGTTTTATAATTATAGGCAGTGGGTATTAGATAATATCCCACGTAGCGAGAGGATTTCTCGTTTGAATCGCTTAAGAAAAGCTCTTTTATAGTAAGGTTGGCTTATACGAGCAAAAGCTCAACATGGCAAAACCCACGAAGAATGATTATTGCCCCAAAGTAAATCATTTCACACTGCCTATAAAAGATAGTTAAAAGCATGTGGTAGGTAAAATCATGAAGATGAGGTTAAAACTTGAAGCAGGTACTTATCTTTGTTGCATGGCGAAGGTGAAGTTCCCTTAACCGATACTTAATGCGCCAACATGGCGTAGAACGTAGAGAGTGTCTCTTGGTCTGACGAGACCGGCTCTAGTTGAGCCCTGACTGATCAAGTCAACTGCCGACTGAGAAGTGAGAGCAGCTCAACGGGGCACGGAGAGACCACGGAAGGGGAAAGAGTGGGGGTAGGAAACAAAAGGTATACATATCAGCATAACCAACTTAGCAAAAAATAATTTTCTTCTTGATGGATGGTCTTCTAAGAGTTGATAGTAGGCGATATTAGCGCAGCATGGTGAGTGAAACAGTAGACGTAGTCCTCTTGCTCAAGGAGAAAATAGCTGACGATGGTAACGAGATCTGGTAGCCAAATGGATAAGTAAGTCCTCTTGCACGATGAGGAATTGAGTAGCTTCAGAGGTTCGCTACTAGATGACGCTAGGTGGACCACAGAAGTTATATATCTGAAACATACTTATGAAGACATAAGAGATATGCCCAACAAGGAGAAAACAGATGATCACTGTTGGTGGTTGACAAAGAGGAAGGAAGAAATGAACATGCAAAGAGCAATAAAAATTATCTCTTTCGTACCGTGTATTCAAAGAATACACCATACTGGGGGGACAAACACCAACAGCGAGCAAATAAGCAGTTATACATTTATTGGAAGCGGAGCGATCAAAGACAGTGGTCTTGTGATCGGTCCATTTGTGGTCAAGATTCTGGCCACCCTGACTCTCCCATCTCTTCCAGGGTAACGCTTAGTCACTTTTCCAAAAGGCCAGACCAGGGGGGGGGGGGGGGAAACATCCCTAACCAAGACCAAGTCTCCCACTTGAATGTCGGGACTGGAAAGAAACCACTTCTGTCTCCCCTGCAAGGAAGTTAAATATTCCAAGTTCCACCTCTTCCAAAAGGAATTACGGAGGGCTTCAAGTTTACACCAAACAATAGGTAAATCAGAATCCCTGAAAGAATTAGGAAGGGGAGGATGGGCAGAGAGAGAAGTGCGTGTAAAGAAGCGACCAGGTGTAAGTGGAAGGAGGTTATCAGGGTCATTGGAAAGCGGAGTTGTAAGGCGAGAATTATCAACACTTTCAATCACAAAATAGCTGGAAGCTGAGGGAAATAAAGCACTAGTAAAGATTACGATACAATGCAAAAGGAGAATTAACAAGTTTAAACAAAGCGTATAGAAACAAGTACATCTATTCAGGACAAGAATATACCAAATAAACAAAGGAACTATGCGAGTAGAAAGCAAGAACGCCATAGGTAACAAACTAGTAGCCATAAACAATAACCTCAAGTTATAATGAGTATCAAAGGGGTTACTCAGAAAAATACTTAAGTCAGCGAAAAACGTGACAGGACAAGTATGAATACAAAAACACATCGAATGTGACGACGAGAAAAAACAAGTTTGTTCATCAATGAACATTAAGATCGCAAAATATGCAAGCAAATTGCAATACATACGCGCGTGAGAAATACGCAACGAAGTTTTGAAACAGGGATCAAAGCAGTTATGGAATACGAGCATGAGTAAGTGAGGGACGTAAACAAGTACGGCCTTGACACACATAGTACAACGAGATAAGACATATAAATAGCTGACAGAGTCCTTAAGCGGAACGAGTTTATTTTGGGAAGTAGGTAAACGGCTTCTGTACTTGTAGTAGCAACTCGTCAGACAATGCTTGGCAATCAGCCAAAGTTGAGATAAGAGAAACTTGTTTTGACCTTTGGCAATCATACAGGAAATAAACAACAACTTGGCGTTATTCAGGCTTGTAAACAAACAGGTTTGAAAAACAAGCAGTTCGGAGTACACACACACTAGCTGAATCAGCTGTAACTTAAAGCGGAACGAGTAACACGACATGCAGTCAATCGTAACTTGGACGTGAAAAAGCAATTTAAAGCTATATGAAATAAAGTAGGAAATCAATTTCGCACAATTGAGAGGATCACGAAATCGGACAATTTTCAACAAAAAGAAGCTTAATTCTTCCGAGCAAAGAAGACAAGCTGGGACATTGAGAAGAAGGTTATGCATAAGAATAGTTATTCTAGATGCTATAGAATTCAGAGTTTCAATCGGTTTCATGAGCGACTTCCAATTGCGAGGAAGGGGGTGGAGCCGGCCGTGGCCATCCTTCTACATAACGAATGAAGTGAAACATAGCGTACAGCAAAGTGATGGTGACTGATAGCCATGGTTTTACACAAGGGGAAGATAGTTTTCGAGGAATAGTTTAAGCAATTAACTGCTATAAAAAATGACATAAGAAGATAGACGAAATAACACAAAGCAAGGCGAACTTGAATGGCCATCTTGTGCGGGAAGAAGGAAAAGCCATTTAAACAACTTACAGGGTTAGCGCAGTTGTTCACGATAAGACATCGTTTCGACAAGTGGTTTTCAAAAATATTGAGATTTGAAACATGAGCGTTCTCTTTTTCAGAAATGGGATTTATGTCAGCTGTGACGAAATGACATTGCGTTTTGGTTTGAACACTGGGATGTTGGATTTCACCAGTAATAACCCAACCAAAATCGGTGTCTCTAGCGACCACGGTTGAAGATAACTTGCGTGTTTGTTTGCGAATGCAATTCCAAAAAACATTGGCACTGAAAAGCACATCAATGGAACCTTGAGCATTAAACTGAGGATCGGCTAACCTTAAGTGCGAAGGAATCTTTAATCCGGAGGTATTGATAGAGTGACTTGGAGTGTCCTTGCCAATACTGGTAAGAAGGAGACAGTTTGAATTAAGATTGGTGTTTCTTTGGCAAACGTCTCTGATTTTCAATTTTGAAGACTGCAAAACTTGAGTTTTCAAATTGTCAATGCCGGTCACATTGATAGAAGTAGGCGATGACGAAAGACCTAGTTTTTTAATCAATGATTGCGAAACAAAGTTGTGCGTTGAAGCGGAATCGAGAAGACCACGGGTTTTGAACCAATTTCCAAATTTATCTTGGATTTCAAATTGTACAGTGGTCAACAGGGTTTGCGCACTATGAAAAGTTTCGGCGTGGGAAATGCAGGAAGAAGCATTAGTTTGTTCGGAGCTGCTCTGCATGGAGCTTGAAAAGGCGGGTGCTGATGACCTCGATTTATCGTGAACGTGCAATAAAGAATGATGCGGTTTTTCGCAATGAAAACAGAGATTTGATGACGTACAGTTCGAAGAAGAATGCTTAGGTGATAAGCAGTTGAAACAATGTTTGCTATTCAAGACAAACTTTCTTCGATCTTCGACAGACAATTCTTTAAAGGATTTGCACAAATACAATGTGTGAAGCTTTTTACAGAGCGTGCATTTTAACGATTTGTTAAGCGGCCTGATATCTTCTCTTGAATGATTGAAAGAAGAACGGGTTTGTTTGTTTTCGACAAATGGGGGCTGATGTCCCTTTGAAGAAGCAAGTTTTTTTTCAAAAATTTGACACTGAGGATTCGTTTCGACTTTTTCGCACTGAAATGCGAGTGCTGTAAGGAATTGACATCGACTGTTGAGAAACGAGATAAGGTGTTCGAACGAATGTTCCTTGTTGCAGGCGAGTTCGATCTCCCAGGCTTTCAGTGTCGAAAAATCGAATCTTGATGTAGCTAGGTGAATAAGTATGGTGTCCCATGTTTGGACAGGCTGTTTTAGCTGGTATAACGCTCTGACATTTAACTGCATAGAATCTAAGAGGTCTCTTAAAGATGTGACGTCATTAGGTTTGACGGCAGGTAAGTTGAAGAGACAACGGATATGACGAGCTACACTCAAACGTAAATTGCCATATCTCTCTTTAAGGAGATTAAAGGCGATGTGGTAGTTGTCTGCGCTTAAAGGCAGTGACTCCACCAAGGTCAAGGCCTCAGATTCCAAAGACGTACGGAGGAAATAAAATTTATGTATGTCTGGGATCTCGATATTTTCATGAATTAGGGAGCAGTAAAGTTCGTAAAAAGAATACCATTCACCTTCCTTGCCTGAGAAGTGCGGTAGGCTTATCTTGGGAAGTAACGGTTTCGGTTTGTTCTTGTGAACTGAAGCGGGTGCTGACTGGGCCGGATTGATGACCCTAGTGTCCGGTTCTGAGATATTGCGGATCAGTTGGTGGGCCTTTGCAATTCCTTCAAAGTACAAGGGTTCAACCTCGTCCCGATCCGATTGCAGTTCTGGACAAGCGGATTCGATCTCGGTTTGAATTTGATCATAATAATCATAAGACCGTTCGTACAATTTAAGACGATGTGTTAAGATATCTAAATCACACTCGGCGGGATCTAATTTGTTAATAAAATTTCGGAATCTAGTGAGTTGCCCTTTATAAGAAGAACGTCTAGCAATGAGAGTTTCATCTTTTTCAGTAGGAGCCATGATAAAAAGAATAAATTGAAATACAACTCACGAAACTGTAGAACCTTGAAGATGCTGTCAAGTTGGCAACAGCGAAAAAGTAGAAAGAACAGGACACCCCAAAGGAGACAGGAGCGGCCTCTTTCCCGTTCACAGGCTTTGCATGACGTAGATATAGCTGAAAGATCCAAAGGAGATATTAATACTTTGCCAAGTATTGTCAAATGACACTTGACAAACAATAGAAATAAAAAATGGACTCTCCCGGGTTTCTGGTACCAAATTTTGGGTAGATTATAGGCTAGGGAATAACCCACCCACCAAGGGAAGATGATTAAGAGAAGGAAGTAGATTTGGGATTTGGAAAAGAAGGATAGAAAAATAGGAGGAGAGTCCCACAAAATTAATTTGACTTTTAATCCATTTAGAAGCGGTTGCCACCGCAAATATGTGCTCGGATACCTAAAGTGGCTACGAGCTTGGTCGAAGCTGACGGGAACCGCAGCTAAGGCTTGGGCAGTTTGCCAGAGAGAGGCTTTAGTGTGTTTCCTTCCAAGCACGAATAAAAGTACTATAGGGAAGGGTGATGGTCTGGCCAGACAGATAGTAAACGATTTATTGTATATGAACGAGGGCATAAACCTAGGAAGAGCTAGGAAAGCCAGGATCCTGCCTAACTGTAGTATCAGAGAAATGATGAATCCAAAAACAAATATTTAATTTATTTAACAATGCAGGAAGTTTGAGGAAATTAACAATTACGTAATATAATTTTAATAAACATAGTTCATTTGAACTTTTTAACAAATAGGGTCGCAGACCTCTTAACATCAAACAGTTGCTCCAGGCAATTGACAATTTTTAAGGTTTTTTAAACCGTGTATAAAAATCTTGGTAAGATTTCATAAATAGGCAAAATGGAATAATTAAAGTTTTAACATTTACAGGAGTACAGGCAGTGTACTATACGAAACCTCCGAAAGAACATTCTAACGAGAATAACAACTTCGAAGATAACAAACTGTAAAACATAAAGAACAAAAAGGAAGTTCCTACAACTTCTTATATTTAAACAGAATTACTTTGTGAGATTTATACAAAGAGAGCAGGTCACTTACTGTGAACCTGAAGAGTTAATCAAAAGGAAGGTTCTAGACCTCTTATACTTTGAATAAGACTCGCAAGTTAAATGAGGCAGTTTTCATTTAGCGAGACCAAAAAATAACTCACTCAAGAGTTGAGAGAATTGTTTTCCCTGCTTTTGAAGGGAGGAACAATGTAAGTTTGAAACGTGTGTTAGACACGTATCACAAAGATTATACAGAGATACTTAATGATAAACCAACAAAAATGGAAGGGCACTTCTTAGAATGACACCTTATTGAAACAGACCTAGATTAAAAGTTTATTGCAGATTGTTAGTGAAAGGTTTAGGAAAGAGAAATGGGAATTAAGGAAAATGTTCATGGCCTTATTTAATATAACCGGACGATCGCGACGCGGTAGAAACGTGGAGAAAGCACTGTTTATCACTGTAGTCTATGAAGATGGATTCAAAATTCACTATAGAAACACTAAAGTTCATGAAAAAGAAAGTTATTGCAATTATGGAAAGAACTGATTGCACTATATAGATGAGAGTCTATTTCTTGAAATAGTTGTAATTTACAATTAAATGCGCCATAGAATTTTCCAGAGGTTCCAGCGGTGGAAGAAAGTTAGCTATTGCAGAAATTTATAAGGAAGATTCCTCATTTTAACTAGCATTTTCACAGTGCGTGAACAATACTTGACGACAAGACTCGCAGATAGAGAACAAGGTCTAGAAGGTTCCAGAACGACCTTAGCAGAAAATGGGGTTGAGAAAATCCAACGGAGGAAATAGTTTTATAATTATAGGCAGTGGGTATTATATAATATCCCACGTAGCGAGAGGATTTCTCGTTTGAATCGCTTAAGAAAAGCTCTTTTATAGTATGGTTGGCTTATACGAGCAAAAGCTCAACATGGCAAAACCCACGAAGAATGATTATTGCCCCAAAGTAAATCATTTCACACTGCCTATAAAAGATAGTTAAAAGCATGTGGTAGGTAAAATCATGAAGATGAGGTTAAAACTTGAAGCAGGTACTTATCTTTGTTGCATGGCGAAGGTGAAGTTCCCTTAACCGATACTTAATGCGCCAACATGGCGTAGAACGTAGAGAGTGTCTCTTGGTCTGAGGAGACCGGCTCTAGTTGAGCCCTGACTGATCAAGTCAACTGCCGACTGAGAAGTGAGAGCTGCTCAACGGAGCACGGAGAGACCACGGAAGGGGAAAGAGTGGGGGTAGGAAACAAAAGGTATACATATCAGCATAACCAACTTAGCAAAAAATAATTTTCTTCTTGATGGATGGTCTTCTAAGAGTTGATAGTAGGCGATATTAGCGCAGCATGGTGAGTGAAACAGTAGACGTAGTCCTCTTGCTCAAGGAGAAAATAGCTGACGATGGTAACGAGATCTGGTAGCCAAATGGATAAGTAAGTCCTCTTGCACGATGAGGAATTGAGTAGCTTCAGAGGTTCGCTACTAGATGACGCTAGGTGGACCACAGAAGTTATATATCTGAAACATACTTATGAAGACATAAGAGATATGCCCAACAAGGAGAAAACAGATGATCACTGTTGGTGGTTGACAAAGAGGAAGGAAGAAATGAACATGCAAAGAGCAATAAAAATTATCTCTTTCGTACCGTGTATTCAAAGAATACACCACTCCCTGATTTCGGTTTCCAATCTAGACATTCTAGCTTCCTGTAATTCTCTTTCTTATTTATTCTGCTCGTCAAATCTCCCCAGTAATTCCTTTACATCACCTTGTGAAAATAAGTGTGAAAAATTCCTTAAATCAGCCTCGAAATGATTGATATTCGCTGGATTTACAAGATTTTAATTAGTCAACTGGGATCTAGCTTCCTCCAGTTCCGAGCCTTTCTTCTCCGCATCCGTGTTTTTATCTGACCTTAATTGGTCTTGCTTTACCGAAACAGCTAAAATATCAATATCATATGTACCCTTGATTTCTGACAGATTAGCGACATTTGTTTGTTGTACAATATCCATGCGTCCAATCAAATCCTCCCTGACATTGGAAATATCCCTATTTAATCTTAATTCTAAGGTACCATCATTTTTGTCAATCTTATATTGTAATACTATACCATTGGCCTCATTTGCCTCAAAGGCCCAGGCAACTTATTTTCGAGTTTTAGTTTCCTAACTCACTGATTCCATTATTAAATGTTAATCAACGTACTGAAAACCCTACCGCGTTATTTTATTTTGTTCAGGTGGTATAAGCGGAAAACGGCGACAATGCTTGAGCGTGTGACGTCACTGGAGCCGAGCCGCCTTCCGCGCGCCAACAGTAGGCGTAGCAGAATCAAACAGTGCAGCTGTTGTTTCGGGGTATTGAAGTGCTGTAAATGATACCTAAGTGAAAACATGGTTTACTGCGTTGTGTATGGTTGCAAGCACGCAACCACTTCGAAAACATCGAAGGAAAAAGACGTAGAATTTCACAGATTCCCCAGTCGAGAGAAATCTCCAGAGAGATATCTATCTTGGCTATCTAGAATCAGTCGCGCTGATTTCTCACCAACCCCAAATAGTCGCTTATGCTCTACACATTTCAGAGAGCAGGACTATGAACTATCGAGCCGATACAAAGCAGAACTCCTGAAGCAAAAAAAGGAAACTTGTGTTAAGAAAAGGTGCTGTGCCCGCGCTAAATTCGAAAGGAATGAAACTTGTTCCGGTGACAAGGCGTACATCTACATATATTAGGAAGAACATTTTTACTGACGCGATTGAATGTACCTATGCGAGTGTTTCAAGTGTTGCCCCGAGTGTTTGCAGTGAAAATGAGAGTGTTATCCATCCAGCAAGTCTGAAAATCCCAATACAGTTGGAGTACAGTGTGAATTAGGAGGAGAAACATTTAGAAATGCAAAGTGTTACGATAGTGACAGTGATCCTGGTGTTCGTGATGCAATATATTGTACCCGATACCTAGTTGAGGCTATCGGCTACGCCAGCAGACATTAAGCCGTAGTTGAGATTTTTGGAAGAGTTAAGAAAAGATAGCGCTCAGATCGAGTCAAGAGGAATGTCAGGATGACGTAGTAGGTCTAGGATCCAGAAGGCACTGACATCTGTAAGCAGATGGATTTATGGATGGAAATTATGAAGTTTTATTAAGATCTATACGGAACATGGTATTTAAACATCTTAGAAGAGGAGATATAACATGCATTATATGTGGTAATAATTTGAAGGAAGTCAGATAACCCTTAAGTTATTTTATAACTTAATAGCCGAGATGATGGGTGTTCGAGATTGTATTTGTGACGCAAGACCACGGTAGTGGGGAGGACGTCACGTGACCGCACCAAGCAGGTAAGGGTCGAGACAGTGCAGAGACAGGCAGTTGAGCTCTGGGAACCAAGCAAGGAAGTCGAGCTGAGTAGCACACGCCAAGCGCATGGTACAGATCGCGTCGCGAACAGAAACTGTCACGGAAAGTGCAGGGGACAGTTTCGGCTTCTCCGAGCGGCGAGCGACAAGTAGGTCAGTGGGCCGGGCGGAGATCCGCAGCAAACAAGCATAGGAGGCCGGGGTTCTTAAAACAGCATTGCGAGTAGTTGGAGAACTTTATTCCAAGCTGCATTTCAACGCAGAACGGCATGATTATTATAGCATTGCAGTAGAACCGTGCGGGTTAATTCCCATAATTATACGCAAGCATTATAACAGAAGCTGAACTTCATTACTACATTGAGTTAGAACGTTTATTCAGCATTTGAATTATACAAAATAGTTACGAGATGCTGCAACTTAGAACTTCGAATGAACATAGTTTTTCTTAGTGACATTACGACTATGCATTTCATAACGCAGTCCAAGTAACATTAACAATTTCTAAGCAAACAGAATGTTGTAAGCATATGCACATAGGAACATTAGCTCGTGCATTAATGCAAGTCAGTCTTAAGAAGTGTTATGAATTACCGAGTATGAACACAGATACAGGGTGTTTCATAAACTCAGACACTTTGATAAAACAATTTTATTTTCTACAAGTAAAACTAAACCGCTGTTGAAATTGAACTTTCAACACTTAAAACTGAACATTGTATAGAACAGTGGCGTAACGTAGAAGAGGAATAGGGGGTCCGCTGTTTCTATTAACTTTTTCGTGAGGATTTGGACAATATCCGCTATGGATAACCAGAAGTTTATCATGTCGGAGTAAACGCAGACAGAGACGCGATGGCACCACGGAGCGATGGATTCGATTCCTGACGAGGAGGAGGTCCACCAGCTGATTCACTTGGAATTCGAAGGAAATCATCATTGCATGGATGGAATGATATTCACGCCGATCTTTCGAGAAATTCATTACATAGGGAAAATTGACGATCTTTGAAATTTAATAACAGCTGATTATGAGAAGGTACTGTAAGAGTTATAACTACCTGATACGATTATTTTCATGAATACTGGGCACACATATATATTTTTCTAATAGGAGTGATACGACTGTTTAAGACATGGCTTTGACTTTATAAGCTTCGAAATTTTGCTAGAATATGGCGTGACCATATGATATGGCAGGCATCATTATACGAAATTCTCACCATTTGTTGGCTTTATTAAGCAGATGTTTGGTCTTTTAGATATTTTTCCAGCAAGGATATTTTTCATGAATAGTTTTTTTTGTGTAACGAGTATTTCGAACTCGTGATCTGCAATTGATTATCTATATTACTTCGTCAGTTCATTGCATACTAGCGAGTGTGTATTATTCATCAGTAGGGATTTTTTCCATTGGATTGTTTGGAGATATTAAGATGTTATTCACTTTAGTGAATGAATATCGCTTTTATATGACAACTAGAGACTTGTTGATTCCTATCTGGTACAGTCACTCATATTAGTCGTCGAGATGGGGTCTTTCGTATTTATACGATTGTATGGTGGTTACGCATCTTACCCATCGTTTAGGGCACTATCATGGTAGTCGACGGGGCGAGGTCTTTCGTATTTATACGATTGTAAGGTGGTTACTCATCTTACTTGCCATTGAGGGACTCATTTTTATCATCCGAGTGTACATGAGATTGTAAGTGAATCAAACAAGGAACTACTAGTCACATATCAGTCGAACTATTGTTAAATAAAGTAAAGATAAATGTCATCAGGATTACATTTGTAATTCTTGTTTGCCAATCCAATATTTTGTTGCTATACTCTTTTGAGAGTAATTTCAGTTTAACAGCTGGTATAGCTGATGCTTTTGATGATTTTTATAATTGTGTTTGATACCTTTGAGAAGGATTTAAAGTAATTGAATCTTGTGAGATGAATCATTAATGGTCAGATTTATTTTAAGGCAGATCAGTATTGCAGATTTTGATATGAGAGATTATAGCACATTGATGTTTTTCTGTGATGTGAATTATGAGAATTGTAAGAGAATTTATGCTATTGGAAAGCAAATCTTGAATTACTAAGGTAATATTTTTCCAATTGTTTAAGAAGTTGTCTAGATGTGATCAGATTAATTACAGTTATTGGATATTGTGTGCGTTGATAATTTGAAGCCAGTTATATATTTTTTGTAGATCATGCAACGTGGTTAAGTGAAGTTTGTGATAGGCATTTTGTGGAAGTTGCCAAGTGATAGTTGCAATGTTGCTAATGCATTTTGAAGCAGACATGAGGTTGTCGAACCCAGTCTAGCGTAATTGTTGAGATTCATGCTGTATGTGCTGAATATTTATGGAGTTTTGTGGAATAATTGTTGTATTCAAATGTGATATTAGAAGAATTGAGGATATATAATGTAGTTGTGGATAGTCAGATCCAACGTGATGTCGTGAAGGCAATAATATTTTTTGGCATGAAAATTAAATACGAGATATAACTTGGAAGTGATAAAACTGTAAGACAACGTTCTATAAACCCATATTAAACAATTTGTTAGGAAATTAAACAAATAAATAAAGTTGATAAGACGAGATTTTCTGAGAATAATAATTAATGAAATAATAATCTGAAATTTAAGCATATTAATGATCTGACCTAATGAAATAAAAATCAGAATGACTAGATGAAATAATAAAAATCTAAATAACCAGAAGAGTAAAATTTAAATAAATTGATAAATTAAATTTTGGAATAAATCAATGAATTAAATAAATGGATGAATTAAAGATTGGATGAATAAACTGATTTAAATAAATTAATAGATGATTGGATAGATGATGAATAACTGAATTAGAAGGTGATAATTAATTAAAGAAGCTGATGATTAATGAATTTATATGGAATTAAAATAAATTTGATTGAGATATAATTTGAGGAATTAAACAATTTGTATTGATGATTTAAGACGATTTAATCTGAGGAAGATGATAAAATAAGATTGTGTGAATAATTAGAAAGCATAATGAAGTGATGATAATAATTTTCATTTAAAAGATTTAATGGTGATGAATTAATGATTCTGACAGGAATATGTTGAATTTTTGAGATGAGAATTAATGTGAGAGATATTTAATTTTGATGATAATGATGACCAATGAGAAGTGAATTTTCTGTAATTCACAAACAAGTAATTATTAATAACAATGTAAATAGTGTAAATTAATTATTCGATGTTTAGGAGCATTTGACTAACATGTTCAACATTTAAATTATGCCATGCAAGCCATAAAATACGTGATGTTTAAAATGTGTGATTATAATATGTGTATGTTTAGACAGATTAATAACTTTTACAAATCCACATTTATGATGTTAAATTAAAGAGAAATTAGGTCTCAGGTATCACAAATGTCAGTAACGAAAGACATAGTGCTACAGTGATCCTGAGAACCCAAGAGAACTTTAGAGATTTTTCTGTTTTATGTGGATGGAATATTTTTGATTAGAAAAGAGATGGTTCGATTTTTGGACAATGACAATTTAACGTTGGCATTCGACCATACTCTCAGGTAGGAGGTAATATTTAAAATGTCTGTCTGACTATCAAAGTGAAATAAATTTGTTTTTATCTTAGTTGTGATCTGATGATGATGTGATTTTCCTTTTTCTTTCCTTGTATTGAGTAAGGCTTAACCAGGAAAGGAGGTGGTTTGCTAGGAATTCAGTTGATGGCGCCCATTTATATTTGCATTTATTTTTATTAAACTTAAGCCCGTAACGACCCTAGAGATACTTTGTCTCGTGTTACCCAACTGCTTTTTCGATAACTCAGCTGAATTTCCGACACATTCCTTATTTGACTAGAGGTTCATTTAACTCCGCTCTGTCCTGGAACTCCAGGAATGCGATGTAATAGCAGATGGGTCATCGCATCCCCAGGACGAACGGGTACAGAGAGAGAGGGAGAATTGGCGTTACCCACCTGTGGGGCTTCGATTTTGCTTATTCTATGAAATCACATCAGATTTAGATTACTGAGAGATAGATCTCAAGTTCATTTAATTGTGTTATAAAATTTATTGAACTTAGTCAGACAATATACTTGTGTGCCCATTCCAGTGTTCATGTTAATCGTATTAGTATTATATCATGTTAGTTATAAGTCATTTTTCCTATACCCAAGTGAATGCAGGAATTGAGACATTGTGATGTGTTGTTGTCTAACGTCTCTGAATTAAACGTCTATTGAAAATATAATTATGTTGCCGGAAGATTTAGCTAAGGTGTTAGGAGAGTTGCAGAGTGGTATGCCTGGTATTGCAGAAACTATTTCTAAAATGGAAACGGAAGTTAAATAACAGATAAATAGTTCAGAAGCTAGGTTAGAAGCTAGATGTAAAGAAAATGTGCAAGCATTACAGACTAGTACTGAAGAAAATTTAAAATCATTACAGATTAGTAACGAAGGCAATCTGAACGACAGCTTAAAGTCATTAGAGACTAGATTACAGTCAAATAGTAAAGATGAGTTGATGTCATTGGAGACTAGATTACAGACTAGTACTGGAAGTCATTTAAAAGCTAGTGAAGCTAACTTGAAGGATAGTTTCAAATCATTAGAAGAAAGATTACAGTCAAATAATGAAGACAATTTTAAAACATTGGAAGAGAAATTAGTCTCGTAGTGAAGAAACTAACACTGAATTAGAAAAAAAGTTAACTAGGTTAGAGAATAGATTAACTTTAAAGAATAATGAAATGCTTAAGACTTTTCAATTAGATATAATTGCAGTAAATATGAAAGGAGAGGAAAATGTTCAAATATTAAGAAAGAATATTATTGAATTAGAAAGTAGAGGAGAAGAAAATATTCTTACTTTAACAACAGACGTTATGTCTATACAGAAAGACATTAAATCGGATGTATCGAAGTTGAGATTCGACATCGATGGTTTAGTGGCAGAAGTAGGCAAAATTCAAGAGTGGTCTACCGAAGTATCTTTCGAGACTAAAATCAAAGGTCTAGAGATGAATCTAGGTAATGAGATTAAAGATTTAAAGTCAGTAATTGGGACCATTAAAGAGGAAGTCTTAGGAGAGGTTAATTCTAATTTAAAATCATTAGAGAATCAATTGCAGAAAGATATTAGGAAGATGGACGATGATACAGAGCAAAAGGTTAATGAAAACTTAGCTTTATTCAAAAATAGAGTCGGTGCAATCGTGGAAGAATGGTATAGTGAGGTCGATGCCGAAGCAAAAGAAAAACGTGCAGGATTAGATGAGAAATTAATCGCAGGTATGGCGAACTTGGAAGCGAGATTTACGGAGAACAAGGAAGCGATGAAGATAGATTCAACTCTATTTAGGACAGATGTTGATCTGTTAAAGGAACAAGTCGCGTCAGTAAAGAATACATGCGAAGACAAGATTGACAAGTTGAAAAACGATTTAGACGAGAGTAACAAAACGCAGAATGTTACGTCGTTAGATGAGTTGAAGACTCAGGTCAAGACTGTGGAGAAATTGGCAGAAGATAGGATAACTAAACTAGAATCAATGATTAACAGTTTCACCAGTCAAAATACGACATCAGGGGAAATATCGATGAATCAGACAGCGATAGACCGCAGTATGGGTAATCAAGAAGTTAGCATGGGAGAAGACCGTCAAACGCAACCGAATGTGACATTCGAAAGGGCAAGTTCAACCCCTCAGGATAATCCAAGTTCAAATAGGAGTACGTTGAGTACAAGCGAACGATACTCAGGTCCAGTTACCATTATAAGAAATCTGGATGACAAGCCGAGGAAGTTTTCGGGAAATACAGGGGTCACACCAGTCGAATTTCTGCGAGATATTCGAGACTACATGGCGGAGCATAGAGTAGCCAAGGAAAGAGAGCTAAGGATAGTCGAACACACCTTAGACGGGTCTGCGCTAACTTGGTTTAGAGCATTCAGAAGCAATTTTGCGAATATGGAGCAATTTGCCATAGCATTCCTAAGGAGATTTTGGAGTGCCGAGGATCAACTGAACGTAAGAGCAGAAATGTACTCGAAGCGTTATTCCACGTCACATCCGACGCATTATGCCAATTATTTTACGTCACAGCTGGCTAAATTGCAATTTCTGATTCCTCCATTGCCTGAAGAAGAGCTTTTGCAAGCTATAGCGAGACAGTTACCGATTGAGGTACAGCGATCACTCATAGCGTCGGGAGCAAACACACTTGAGCACTATGACGACATTTTACGGCGATTGGACTACACAAGCGCTCATGTTACGCCTAGAAATACAAGAAACGACAATAGGAACACGCAAGAGGTGAATGCGGTAGTCGTTGATAACGCAGCTCAAACGGACAGAAGAGATTCCTGGGAAAACAGAAGGAACGAAGGAAATCGAGGAAACATCCGTAACGTTCGTGGAAATGATCGGTATAGAGGACCATATGAGAGGCCATACGATCAGGAAGCAAGAGATAGCCGATATAGAAATTATAACCAGAATTCCAGATATCAAGATCGGAATCGATACAACAATAGATATCGTGGTAGAAATAACTGGAGCCAAGGTCAACAGTATAATCGGAACGACAGGCAGGATGGCCGAAGAAACGATCCTAATGAAGGACGAGATAATCGTGAATACGAGAGATCGAGGCAAGAAAATAGACAGCCTAGTGCACCACTCGAGGAGACAGTCAGAGATGTCAATCGAGCAAGCACGAGTGACGAAGGAAGAAAAAGACATCAAAGTAATACAGAATCAAGATGCTAATCATTGGAAGTCAATCATCATTGTTGAGAGTCAGAAAGTACCATCATGCTGATTAAGAGAATTGTAGAGCTATCGTGTACAGGTGTAATATATAGAATGCCTGAGAGTGTATTATTTTTCTCAATCCTGATAAAAAAGGAGATGTACGGGAGAGATGTACCCGATACCTAGTTGAGGCTATCGGCTACGCCAGCAGACATTAAGCCGTAGTTGAGATTTTTGGAAGAGTTAAGAAAAGATAGCGCTCAGATCGAGTCAAGAGGAATGTCAGGATGACGTAGTAGGTCTAGGATCAAGAAGGCACTGACATCTGTAAGCAGATGGATTTATGGATGGAAATTATGAAGCTTTATTAAGATCTATACGGAACATGGTATTTAAACATCTTAGAAGAGGAGATATAACATGCATTATATGTGGTAATAATTTGAAGGAAGTCAGATAACCCTTAAGTTATTTTATAACTTAATAGCCGAGATGATGGGGGTTCGAGATTGTATTTGTGACGCAAGACCACGGTAGTGGGGAGGACGTCACGTGACCGCACCAAGCAGGTAAGGGTCGAGACAGTGCAGAGACAGGCAGTTGAGCTCTGTGAACCAAGCAAGGAAGTCGAGCTGAGTAGCACACGCCAGCGCATGGTACAGATCGCGTCGCGAACAGAAACTGTCACGAAAAGTGCAGGGGACAGTTTCGGCTTCTCCGAGCGGCGAGCGACAAGTAGGTCAGAGGGCCGGGCGGAGATCCGCAGCAAACAAGCATAGGAGGCCGGGGTTCTTAAAACAGCATTGCGAGTAGTTGGAGAACTTTATTCCAAGCTGCATTTCAACGCAGAACGGCATGATTATTATAGCATTGCAGTAGAACCGTGCGGGTTAATTCCCATAATTATACGCAAGCATTATAACAGAAGCTGAACTTCATTACTACATTGAGTTAGAACGTTTATTCAGCATTTGAATTATACAAAATAGTTACGAGATACTGCAACTTAGAACTTCGAATGAACATAGTTTTTCTTAGTGACATTACGACTATGCATTTCATAACGCAGTCCAAGTAACATTAACAATTTCTAAGCAAACAGAATGTTGTAAGCATATGCACTTAGGAACATTAGCTCGTGCATTAATGCAAGTCAGTCTTAAGAAGTGTTATGAATTACCGAGTATGAACACAGATACAGGGTGTTTCATAAACTCAGACACTCTGATAAAACAATTTTATTTTCTACAAGTAAAACTAAACCGCTGTGGAAATTGAACTTTCAACACTGAAAACTGAACATTGTATAGAACAGTGGCGTAACGTAGAAGAGGAATAGGGGGTCCGCTGTTTCTATGAACTTTTTCGTGAGGATTTGGACAATATCCGCTATGGATAACCAGAAGTTTATCATGTCGGAGTAAACGCAGACAGAGACGCGATGGCACCACGGAACGATGGATTCGATTCCTGAAGAGGAGGAGGTCCACCAGCTGATTCACTTGGAATTCGAAGGAAATCATCATTGCATGGTGTGTGTTGTGTGTTTGAGTCTTCAGTCTTTTGACTGGTTTGATGCAGCTCTCCATGCCTCCCTGTCCTGAGCTAATCGTTTCATCTCTACATAGCTACCACACCCTACATCCGAGGCAATCTGTTTAACATATTCTAACCTTGGTCTACCCCTACAGTTTTTGTCCTTGACTCTTCCTTCCATAACTAAGCTTGCTATTCCTGGGTGTCTTAGTATGTGTCCTACCAACCTATCTCTTCTCTTCATTAGCAGTCGCCAGAATCATCTCTCCTCTCCCACTCGTCTTAATACCTCTTTGTTTGTAACCCTATCTACCCATCTGATCTTCATCATTCTCCTGTAACACCACATTTCAAATGCTTCAATTCTCCTCTTTTCTGCTGCACCAATAGTCCAAGTTTCACTTCCATAGAGCGCTACGCTTCAGACAAAGGCTTTCAAAAATGACTTCCTAATACCTAAATCTATATTCGATGTCAGCAGATTCCTTTTTTGTAGAAAGGCTTTCTTTGCCTGAGCCAACCTACTTTTAATATCCTCTTTGCTTCGTCCATCACTGGTTATTCTGCTTCCTAAGTAACAGAAGTCTCCTACTTCCTTCAGCTTTTCACCTGCCAATTTGATCTCCTTAGAGGTTTCTGATTTATTTCGGCTGCATTCCAGTATTTTTGTTTTACTTTTATTTATTTTCATCATGAATTCCTTCCGTAAGACGGAGTCCATACCATTCAAAAACTCATTCAAATCCTCGGGCTTGTCGGCCAAGATTACTATGTCATCAGCAAATCTCAGAGTTGAAATTATTTCTCCTTGAATCTTCACTCCCACTTTAAATTTTTCTCTAATTTCCTTCATTGCTTGTTCAATGTAAAGATTGAAAAGTATGGGTGATAAGTTGCAGCCTTGCCTTACACCTTTCTGAATGCCAGCTTCTCTCTCATGTCCTTCAACTCGAATGACTGCTGTCTGGTTTCTGTACAGATTGTATATCACCCTCCTATCCCTGTACTTTATTCCAATTGATTTCAAAATGTCAAACAATTTAGTCCAATCAACGTTATCAAAAGCTTTTTCTAAGTCTACAAAAGCCATGAACGTTCTCTTATCTTTCCTTATTCTACCTTCTAAAATCAGCCTAAGACTTAGTACAGCTTCCCTTGTTCCTACATTTCTCCTGAAACCAAACTGGTCTTCACCCAACTCCGTTTCTATCTGGCTTTCAATCCTCTTGTAAATTATTCTAGACAGGATCTTTGAAGCATGAGTAATCAAGCTGATTGTACGGTAATCTTCACATCTGTCAGCTCCCACTTTCTTTGGTATAGGGATGATTACATTCTCCTTGAAATCAGGGGGTACCACACCTGTCTCATAAATCCTACACACCAAGTGAAATAACCTGATCAGACCTTCATCTCCTATGCAGCGTAGCAACTCAATAGGTATATCATCTATGCCTGGTGCTTTGTTCCTCCTTAAGTCTTCCAAAGCTCTATCAAATTCTGATCTCAATGTTAAATCTCCTTTCGCATCCTCATCAATTTCCTCCTCCCTTTCCATTACATGATTCTCAATCTCCTTTCCCTTATACAAACTCTCGATGTAAGCTTTCCATCTCTCAACCTTTTCTTCCCTATCTGTTAGAGGCTCTCCATTTGTGTCCTTAATATTACAGCACTTAGTCTTCTTTTCCCAAAATGTATTCTTAATCCTTCGGTAAGCTGTGTCTACTTTTCCTAATTTCAGACAATTTTCTATACCTGCACATTTCTCTTTCAACCATTCTTCTTTCGCTTCCTTGCACTTCTTGTTAACCTCATTTCTCAGACGTCTGTATTCTGCTTTCCCCTTTTCATCTCTTAGATTCTTGTGTTTCCGCCTTTCGTCCATCAATTCTAGTATATCCTGAGTGATCCACGGTTTTCTACCTATTCTATCTTTCCTACCAATGTTTTCTTCTGCGGATTTTGTTATTTCATTCTTCAAAAGTGCCCATTCGTCTGCAATTGAAGTTTGTTTAGGGTTTTTCATTAGTCCTTCCTTTATACTCTTCTTGAATCTTTCGTTTACATCCTTATCTTTCAGTCTGTCCATTGCCCACCTTTTTGGCTTTTGACTTTTCTTCAGTTTCTTCAACTTTAATCTGCATTTCATTACAACCAGATTGTGATCAGAGTTTATGTCAGCACCAGGATATGTTTTACAATCCAAAATCTGGTTTCGAAACCTCTGCTTGACCATAATGAAGTCGATTTGGTAACGCCCTGTATCTCCTGGTCTCATCCATGTGTATATTCTTCTATTTTGGTTATTGAATAAGGTGTTAGCTATGACCAATTCATGCTCGGAGCAGAATTCTACCAGCCTGCTTCCTCGATCATTCCTTTCACCTAATCCGAAATCTCCTACTATCTTCCCTTCTCTCCCTTTTCCTACCACAGCATTCCAATCTCCCATTACTATAACATTTTCATCACCCTTGATATACCTCAGAATTTCGTCTATTTCTTCGTAGACCTTTTCAACATCCTCATCATCAGCTTGACTGGTAGGCATATAGACTTGTACCACTGTGGTGCAGGTAGGTTTTGTATTGATTTTTGCTACAATAATCCGTTCACTATATTGCTCATAATATTCCACCCGCTGTCCAAGTTTCCTACTCAATATGAGGCCAACCCCTGCTTGGCCATTGTTTGATTTAGTGCTAATGACCCTATAGTCTCCTGACCAAAAGTCCTGTTCTTCCTGCCAGCGCATTTCACTAATCCCAACCAAATCCAACCTCAACCTATCCATTTCCCTTTCTAAGTTTTCTAACTTTCCACTTCCTAGCAGACTTCTAACATTCCACGCTCCGATCCGTAGAATGTCAGATTTCCTCTTTGTCACTTATGTGATGTTAACCCCCTCTCGAGTAGTCCCCACCCGGAGATCCGAACGGGGGACTAGTTTACCTCCGGATTGAAATTTTACAAGGGAGGAGGCCATCAACACATGTAATTATGCATAGAGAGGTGCATGTATGGAATGATATTCACGCCGATCTTTCGAGAAATTCATTACATAGGGAAAATCGACGATCTTTGAAATTTAATAACAGCTGATTATGAGAAGGTACTGTAAGAGTTATAACTACCTGATACGATTATTTTCATGAATACTGGGCACACATGTATATTTTTCTAATAGGAGTGATACGATTGTTTAAGACATGGCTTTGACTTTATATGCTTCGAAATTTTGCTAGAATATGGCGTGACCATATGATATGGCAGGCATCATTATACGAAATTCTCACCATTTGTTGGCTTTATTAAGCAGATGTTTGGTCTTTTAGACATTTTTCCAGCAAGGATATTTTTCATGAATAGTTTTTTTTGTGTAACGAGTATTTCGAACTCGTGATCTGCAATTGATTATGTATATTACTTCGTCAGTTCATTGCATACTAGCGAGTGTGTATTATTCATCAGTAGGGATTTTTTTCCATTGGATTGTTTGGAGATATTAAGATGTTATTCACTTTAGTGAATGAATATCGCTTTTATATGACAACTAGAGACTTGTTGATTCCTATCTGGTACATTCATTCATTTTAGTCGTCGAGATGGGGTCTTTCGTATTTATACGATTGTATGGTGGTTACTCATCTTACCCATCGTTTAGGGCACTATCATGGTAGTCGACGGGGCGAGGTCTTTCGTATTTCTACGATTGTAAGGTGGTTACTCATCTTACTTGCCATTGAGGGACTCATTTTTATCATCCGAGTGTACATGAGATTGTAAGTGAATCAAACAAGGAACTACTAGTCACATATCAGTCGAACTTTTGTTAAATAAAGTAAAGATAAATGTCATCAGGATTACATTTGTAATTCTTGTTTGCCAATCCAATATTTTGTTGCTATACTCTTTTGAGAGTAATTTCAGTTTAACAGCTGGTATAGCTGATGCTTTTGATGATTTTTATAATTGTGTTTGATACCTTTGAGAAGGATTTAAAGTAATTGAATCTTGTGAGATGAATCATTAATGGTCAGATTTATTTTAAGGCAGATCAGTATTGCAGATTTTGATATGAGAGATTATAGCACATTGATGTTTTTCTGTGATGTGAATTATGAAAATTGTAAGAGGATTTATGCTATTGGAAAGCAAATCTTGAATTACTAAGGTAATATTTTTCCAATTGTTTAAGAAGTTGTCTAGATGTGATCAGATTAATTACAGTTATTGGAGATTGTGTGCGTTGATAATTTGAAGCCAGTTATACATTTTTTGTAGATCATGCAACATGGTTAAGTGAAGTTTGTGATAGGCATTTTGTGGAAGTTGCCAAGTGATAGTTGCAATGTTGCTAATGCATTTTGAAGCAGACATGAGGTTGTCGAACCCAGTCTAGCGTAATTGTTGAGATTCATGCTGTATGTGCTGAATATTTATGGAGTTTTGTGGAATAATTGTTGTATTCAAATGTGATATTTGAAGAATTGAGGATATATAATGTAGTTGTGGATAGTCAGATCCAACGTGATGTCATGAAGGCAATAATATTTTTTGGCATGGAAATTAAATACGAGATATAACTTGGAAGTGATAAAACTGTAAGACAACGTTCTATAAACCCATATTAAACAATTTGTTAGGAAATTAAACAAATAAATAAAGTTGATAAGACGAGATTTTCTGAGAATAATAATTAATGAAATAATAATCTGAAATTTAAGCATATTAATGATCTGACCTAATGAAATAAAAATCAGAATGACTAGGTGAAATAATAAAAATCTAAATAACCAGAAGAGTAAAATTTAAATAAATTGATAAATTAAATTTTGGAATAAATCAATGAATTAAATAAATGGATGAATTAAAGATTGGATGAATAAACTGATTTAAATAAATTAATAGATGATTGGATAGATGATGAATAACTGAATTAGAAGGTGATAATTAATTAAAGAAGCTGATGATTAATGAATTTATATGGAATTAAAATAAATTTGATTGAGATATAATTTGAGGAATTAAACAATTTGTATTGATGATTTAAGACGATTTAATCTGAGGAAGATGATAAAATAAGATTGTGTGAATAATTAGAAAGCATAATGAAGTGATGATAATAATTTTCATTTAAATGATTTAATGGTGATGAATTAATGATTCTGACAGGAATATGTTGAATTTTTGAGATGAGAATTAATGTGAGAAATATTTAATTTTGATGATGATGATAATGATGACCAATGAGAAGTGAATTTTCTGTAATTCACAAACATGTAATTATTAATGACAATGTAAATAGTGTAAATTAATTATTCGATGTTTAGGAGCATTTGACTAACATGTTCAACATTTAAATTATGCCATGCAAGCCATAAAATACGTGATGTTTAAAATGTGTGATTATAATATGTGTATGTTTAGACAGATTAATAACTTTTTCAAATCCACATTTATGATGTTAAATTAAAGAGAAATTAGGTCTCAGGTATCACAAATGTCAGTAACGAAAGACATAGTGCTACAGTGATCCTGAGAACCCAAGAGAACTTTAGAGATTTTTCTGTTTTATGTGGATGGAATATTTTTGATTAGAAAAGAGATGGTTCGATTTTTGGACAATGACAATTTAACGTTGGCATTCGACCATACTCTCAGGTAGGAGGTAATATTTAAAATGTCTGTCTGACTATCAAAGTGAAATAAATTTGTTTTTATCTTAGTTGTGATCTGATGATGATGTGATTTTCCTTTTTCTTTCCTTGTATTGAGTAAGGCTTAACCAGGAAAGGAGGTGGTTTGCTAGGAATTCAGTTGATGGCGCCCATTTATATTTGCATTTATTTTTATTAAACTTAAGCCCGTAACGACCCTAGAGATACTTTGTCTCTTGTTACCCAACTGCTTTTTCGATAACTCAGCTGAATTTCCGACACATTCCTTATTTGACTAGAGGTTCATTTAACTCCGCTTTGTCCTGGAACTCCAGCAATGCGATGTAATAGCAGAAGGGTCATCGCATCCCCAGGACGAACGGGTACAATATGAAGCAGATGAAGAGAGTGATACTACCTCGGATGATGATGATGACGATGACAGGGAAGGAGATGAAACAGTACAGCCGGAGGTGGTGAGTGAAAAAATCAAGCATGGCATTTCAGTGAGACTACGTTGCTGGTCCTAATGTGGCAGAACCTGCTACTTCTCTTTGCTAGGTGCCTTACCTGCGGCAAGAAAGTAATTAAAACTATTCCTTCTACTAAAGGACCTGCTGTGAGTGTCCAAATGACCTGTCTAGCAGGCCATACTGTTGTATGGAGATCTCATAAGAATGTTAACAAATTCTCCATGTTATCAGTCACCTTGGCTACTGGTATGTACATAAAGGGAGTGGGTTTTAAGTTACTGAAATCGTTGACAGACTGTATTGATATATGTTTCATGAGCCACACAACATTTTAAAAAATTATGAAGCGAATCGATACCCCAGCTATCAGGCATACATGGGCTCTGCATCGTGGTAACACCTGGTGTATTCTTTGAATACACGGTACCTGAGATAATTTTTATTGCTCTTTGCCTGTTCATTTTTTCCTTCCTCTTTGTCAAACACCAACAGTGATCATCTGTTTTCTCCTTGTTGGGCATATCTCTTATGTCTTCATAAGTCTGTTCTAGATATATAACTTCTGTGACCCACCTAGCGTCACCTCGCAGCGAATCTCTGAAGCTCCTCAACTCTTCCTGGTGCTAGAGGACTTACTTATCCATTTGGCCACCAGATCCTGTTACCATCGCCAGCTATTTTCTCCTTGAGCAAGAGGACTACGTCTACTTCTTTACTCACCATGCTGCGCTAGTATCATTTGTTATCAACTCTTAGAAGATCAGCTCAGCAAGAGATTAATTTTTTGTATCAAAGTTGGCAATGTTTATATGTTCTCCTTTTGTCTCCTACCCACCACTCCTTCACCCTTTCTTGGTCCCTCCGTGCTCCGTTGAGCAGCTCTCACTTCTCAGTCTGCAGTTGACTCGATCAGTCAAAGCTCCGCTCGAGCTAGCCTCCTCAAACCAAGAGGCTCACCCTCTTCTACGCCATGTTGGCTAAGTAATCATCATCGAAATCTTCGACTTCAACATGAAATCAAGATAAGTACCTTTTTAAAAAGTTTTAACCTCATCTTCATGGTTTTAACTTCCACGTGCTTTTAATTATAATTTATAGACAGTGTGAAATTATTTACTTTGGGGCAATTATCATTCCTCGTGGGATTTGCCATGTTGAGCTTTTGCTTGTATGAGCCAACCTTACTAAAAAAGAGCTTTTCTTAAGCTATTCAAAGAGAAATATTCTCGCTACGTGGGATATTATCTAATACCCGCTGTCTATAATTATAAAGCTAGTTCCTCCGTTGGATTTTCTCAACCCCATTTTTCTGCTAAGGTCGTTCTGGAACCTTCGAGATCTTGTACTCTATCTGCGAGTCTTGTCGTCAAGTGTTTTTCGCTCACTTGGGACAATGATATTTAAAATGAGGAATCTTCCTTACAATTTTTTGTAATAGCTAACTTTCTTCCACCGCTGGAACCTCTGGAACATTCTATGGCGCATTTAATTGTAAATCACAACTTTTTCAAGAAATAGACTCTCACCTATATAGTGCAATCAGTTCTTTCCATAATTGCAATAACTTTCTTTTTTTATGAACTTTAGTGTTTCTATAGTGAACTTTGCATCAATCTTTACAGACTATAGTGATAATCAGTGCTTGCTCCACGTTTCTACCGCGTCGCGATCGTCCGGTTATATTAAATACGGCCATGAACATTGATCCTATATCCCAATGATCTTTCCTTAACCTTCTACTAACAACCATTATTTATAAAATTGTAACTTTCTATAAGGTGTTACTCACGAAGTGCCCTTCCAACTTTGCTAGTTTAACATTAATTAAATTCTGCATAATTGCTTGTGTGATACAAGTTTTAAATCACATTGTTCCTTTCCTATAATCAGGAAAAACAATTCCTTAAACTCTTGAGAGAGTCATGTTCAGGTTTCACGAAATGGAAACTGCCCCATTTTGCTCGTGATTCCTAATTAAACATAGGAAGTCTAGAAACTTCCTTTTCACTTTCTCCTGGTTTCACAGTAAGTGACCTGTCCTCCTTTGTATAATTCTCATATAATAATTCTGTATAAATATAAGAAGTTGTAGGAACTTCTATCTTATTTTTCATGTTGTTATTATTGTCATTTTCAAAATTGTCATTTTCTCTAGAACATTCTCTCAAGAATTTCTTAAGGTACACTTTTTGTACTCCAATTCACGTTCAAGCTTTAATTATTTCATTGTTTATTGGTTTAAATCTTATAAAGATTTTAGAAACATGTAAGGTTTGAAACCTTGTAAATTGTCAATTGCCTGGAGCAACTGTTTAATGTTGAGAGGTCTGCGACCCTATTTGTTAAAAAGTTCAAATGAACTATGTTTGTCAAAATCATATTGCATGTTTGTTAATTTTCTCAAACTTCTTCTAATTGTAAAATAAATGAAGCGTATCTTTTCGCTTTTTCATTTGCGAATACAAAGTTTAGGCAAAATCCTGTCTTCCTTGACTCTCCTCACTCAATGACATTAAAATCTTTAATAGGGCCTTCACCATTTGTTGCATTTGAGCAAGAACTCTTAATTTTCACCTTACTAAAGTTCTTTTTAGCTTTAATAGCTAATTCTAATTGGCCAGTAAGGCAAGTAAAGCTCGCTAAGCCAGCTACCTGCTTGTGGAGACCCTCTCCGAAAACTTATGGTCAGTTTTCTAAAAGATAAGTGTTTCTTTTTGTCTAAACTTTTAGCCGGCTCCTCGCTGAGTAAAAGCTTAGCCATTGTCCAATGCAACCATTGGTTCATTTACCAAGATTACCCAATAAGGCATAATCTTTTATCATATTCCTTCTTAGAGACACTTGGTCGCCCTTACAGGAACTCCATAATTTTGGAAATTGAAAATACCAAACCTGAGTTAAATCATTGGCATTCTTTGAATTACTTTGTAAAACCTAATTTCTTTGAGAAGACATACAGTAAATTTGTTCCTCTCAGTCTTGCCAGACCAGCACTCTTCTCCATAGTAGTTTTATATATGCTTGAGAGGGATTATACGAAAGCCACTCTCTTGCAAACAGCCCAGGTTCTATCTGTGTTTCTCGTCAGCTTAGACCAAGTCCTTACTCATTTTAGGTATCCGAAAGCGGATTTTCGGTGGCAACCACCTTTAAGTGTGTTTAAAACTAAACTTATTAATTTTGTGGGACTCTCCTCCTATTTTTCTATCCTTTTTCTCCAATCCCAAATCTACTTCCTTTTCTTAATCATCTTCCCTTGGTGGGTGGGTTATTCCTCAGTCAATAAACTACCCAAAAATTGGTCCCAGAAACCCGGGAGAGCCCATTTTTTCTTTTCTCTTTTTAAAATAGTGTCATTTGACAATACTTTGCATATTTCTAATATCTGTGTTGAATATTTCAGCTATAACCACATCGTGCAAAGCCTGTGAACGGGAAAGAGGCCGCTCCTGTCTCCTATGGTGTGTCCCATTCTTTCTACTCATTCGCTGCTGCCAGCTTGACAGCATTTCCAAGTTTCCACAGTTTCGTGAGTTACATTTTCATTTACCTTCTTTAATATGGCTCCCACTGATAAGGATAAGGATGAAAAACTTACTTCTAAACGAGCATCCTATAAAGGGCAAATTACCCGATTCAGAAGGTACATAAAAGAATATTAGATCCCTCAGACGCGCAATTAGATTTGTTGAAACATCGTGTAAAGGATTTTGAACGTTCTTATGAAAACTACTGTAACATTCAAACTGAAATAGAAACTTGTATGCTCAATCAAACAGAAGATCGTGTCGAAGTAGAAAACTTATATTACGAAGGCATAGGTTCTGCTTTCAAAATAATACGCCAACTCGAAGAGGAGCAGAAAAAGGACGTTTCTGTTCTTGGTTCCCTTCACGAACCCCAAACTTCTTTCCGTGAGGGCACTCACAAGCCCAAACCTACTTTACCGAAAATTGATTTACCCCATTTTTCTGGAGATGAATCCACTTGGGATTCTTTCTATGAATTATTTTGCTCCCTTGTTCATGACAATGAAGACATTCAAGTCATTTACAAGTTCCATTACTTGAGATCTATCCTTCGAGGTCAAGCTTTACAGTTAATTGAAGCACTTCCTCTGCGTGCCGAAAACTACCCCATTGCCTTTAACTTATTAAAAGAAAGATATGGAAATTTACGTTTACGTATTCAACGCCATATTAAGGCTCTATTTAACCTACCTGCGTCACAGCACAATGACGTCACTAGTTTGCGTACTTTAATTGACACTACTTAGAAAGGGAAATGGATAGGTTGAGGTTGGATTTGGTTGGGATTAGTGAAATGCGCTGGCAGGAAGAACAGGACTTTTGGTCAGGAGACTATAGGGTCATTAGCACTAAATCAAAGAATGGCCAAGCAGGGGTTGGCCTCATATTGAGTAGGAAACTTGGACAGCGGGTGGAATATTATGAGCAATATAGTGAACGGATTATTGTAGCAAAAATAAATACTAAACCTACCTGCACCACAGTGGTACAAGTCTATATGCCTACCAGTCAAGCTGATGATGAGGATGTTGAAAAGGTCTACGAAGAAATAGACGAAATTCTGAGGCATATCAAGGGTGATGAAAATGTTATAGTAATGGGAGATTGGAATGCTGTGGTAGGAAAAGGGAGAGAAGGGAAGATAGTAGGAGATTTCGGATTATGTGAAAGGAATGATCGAGGAAGCAGGCTGGTGGAATTCTGCACTGAGCATGAGTTGGTTATAGCTAACACCTTATTCAATAACCACAATAGAAGAATATACACATGGATGAGACCAGGAGATACAGGGCGTTACCAAATCGACTTCATTATGGTCAAGCAGAGGTTTCGAAACCAGATTTTGGATTGTAAAACATATCCTGGTTGTAATGAAATGCAGATTAAAGTTGAAGAAACTGAAGAAAAATCAAAAACCAAAAAGGTGGGCAATAGACAGACTGAAAGAGAAGGATGTAAACGAAAGATTCAAGAAGAGTATAAAGGAAGGACTAACGAAAACACCTAAACAAACTTCAATTGCAGACGAATGGGCACTTTTGAAGAATGAAATAACAAAATCCGCAGAAGAAAACATTGGTAGGAAAGAGAGAATAGGTAGAAAACCGTGGATCACTCAGGATATACTCGAATTGATGGATGAAAGGCGGAAGCACAAGAATGTAAGAGATGAAAAGGGGAAAGCAGAATACAGACGTCTGAGAAATGAGGTTAACAAGAAGTGCAAGGAAGCGAAAGAAGAATGGTTGAAAGAGAAATGTGCTGGTATAGAAAATTGTCTGAAATTAGGAAAAGTAGACACAGCTTATCGAAGGATTAAGAATACTTTTGGGGAAAAGAAGACTAAGTGCTGTAATATTAAGGACACAAATGGAAAGCCTCTAACAGATAGGGAAGAAAAGGTTGAGAGATGGAAAGCTTACATAGAGAGTTTGTATAAGGGAAAGGAGATTGAGAATCATGTAATGGAAAGGGAGGAGGAAATTGATGAGGATGAGAAAGGAGATTTAATATTGAGATCAGAATTTGATAGAGCTTTAGAAGACTTAAGCAGGAACAAAGCACCAGGCATAGATGATATACCGATTGAGTTGCTACGCTGCATAGGAGATGAAGGTCTGATCAGGTTATTTCACTTGGTGTGTAGGATTTATGAGACAGGTGAGGTACCCCCTGATTTCAAGAAGAATGTAATCATCCCTATACCAAAGAAAGTGGGAGCTGACAGATGTGAAGATTACCGTACAATCAGCTTGATTACTCATGCTTCAAAGATCCTGTCTAGAATAATTTACAAGAGGATTGAGAGCCAGATAGAAACGGAGTTGGGTGAAGACCAGTTTGGTTTCAGGAGAAATGTAGGAACAAGGGAAGCTGTACTAAGTCTTAGGCTGATTTTGGAAGGTAGAATAAGGAAAGATAAGAGAACGTTCATGGCTTTTGTAGACTTAGAAAAGGCTTTTGATAACGTTGATTGGACTAAATTGTTTGACATTTTGAAATCGATTGGAATAAAGTATAGGGATAGGAGGGTGATATACAATCTATACAGAAACCAGACAGCAGTCATTCGAGTTGAAGGACATGAGAGAGAAGCTGGTATTCAGAAAGGTGTAAGGCAAGGCTGCAACTTATCACCCATACTTTTCAATCTTTACATTGAACAAGCAATGAAGGAAATTAGAGCAAATTTTAAAGTGGGAGTGAAGTTTCAAGGAGAAATAATTTCAACTCTGAGATTTGCTGATGGCATCGTCATCTTGGCCGACAAGCCTGAGGATTTGAATGAGTTTTTGAATGGTATGGACTCCGTCTTTCGGAAAGAATTCATGATGAAAATTAGTAAATGTAAAACAAAAATACTGGAATGCAGCCGAAATAAATCAGAAACCTCTATGGAGATCAAATTGGCAGGTGAAAAGCTGAAGGAAGTAGGAGACTTCTGTTACTTAGGAAGCAGAATAACCAGTGATGGACGAAGCAAAGAGGATATAAAAAGTAGGTTGGCTCAGGCAAGAAAAGCATTTCTACAAAAAAGGAATCTGCTGACATCGAATATAGATTTAGGTATTAGGAAGTCATTTTTGAAAGCCTTTGTCTGGAGCGTGGCGCTCTATGGAAGTGAAACTTGGACTATTGGTGCAGCAGAAAAGAGGAGAATTGAAGCATTTGAAATGTGGTGTTACAGGAGAATGATGAAGATCAGATGGGTAGATAGGGTTACAAACAAAGAGGTATTAAGACGAGTGGGAGAGGAGAGATGTTTCTGGCGACTGCTAACGAAGAGAAGAGATAGGTTAGTAGGACACATACTAAGACACCCAGGAATAGCAAGCTTAGTTATGGAAGGAAGGGTCGAGGACAAGAACTGTAGGGGTAGACCAAGGTTAGAATATGTTAAACAGATTGCCTCGGATGTAGGGTGTGGTAGCTATGTAGAGATGAAACGATTAGCTCAGGACAGGGAGGCATGGAGAGCTGCATCAAACCAGTCAAAAGACTGAAGACTCAAACAACAACAACCCAACTCCACGTTAAAGCTTTGTCCCAATTAGATCAACCTACTGAACATTGGGATACTTTCCTAATACATTTAGTAGTCTCTAAAGTTGATGCTGCTACCCTCAAAGCTTGGGAAATTGAACTTTCTAAAGAAGACGACTACTCTTACGAGCATTTAGTCACTTTCATAAACGCTAGATGCCAACTTTTAACCGCTCTAGCTAATCAAAGTGAACCTTCATCTCCTAGTTCCAAATTCGAATTAATGTCCATCAAATCCAAAAGTGAACGCTCAGCGTCCAATACCCAAAAACCCGGGTCCAGCTCATCCAAATTCAAATCAAACTCCACTGGTTACCCAACTAGGTCTAGTGAACGTCGTGTTGCTAGCTCTATTGTTTTAAACACGCAAAGCGAACCTCGCAAAAGTTTAAACGAACCTGTAAAGTGCATACTTTGTAAAGATCCCCATGCCCTATACCTCTGCAAATCCTTTAAAGAAATGTCAGTCGATGACAGACGAAAATTAGTCGCTCAAAACAAACATTGTTTCAACTGCCTAGCGCCCACGCATTCTGCTTCTAACTGTAAGTCCACAAGACTTTGCTACCATTGTGAAAAGGCTCATCATACTCTGCTACATCGTCATGATCAGGCAAGGTCATCGACAGCATCTACTTCGCCGAAAAATGATAGTGCTAACAATTCTAATGCTTCATCTTATATTCAAAATGCTAAGTCCATTCGCAGTGCGCAAGTATTGTTGTCTACTGTCCAAATTGACGTTCAGGATAACTTTGGCAACTGGGTCCGTGCACGCGGTCTTCTAGACTCAGCGGCAACTCATGATTTTGTGTCTAATTCCTTGATTAGAAAACTAGGCCTACCTGTAAACCCCACTTCTATCAACGTGTCGGGCATCAACAGCTCAAAATCGCAAGCTTTACAATTCTCAAAGCTAACTATAAGAGATACTTGTCATAGAAACAACTTTCATAAACTTAATTGTCTAATTCTTAATAGCATTGGAGAAGACACTCCAAGTCACTCTGTGGATATTTCAGGGTTAAACATTCCCTCGCATTTAAGGCTAGACGATCCTTGTTTTAATATGCAGAACCCTATTGACATACTCTTTAGTGCCAATGTTTTCTGGAATTGCCTACGTAAACAGGTTCGTAAGTTATCCTCAAACGTGGTCGCCAGAGACACTAATTTTGGATGGATCGTCACAGGGCAACTTCCCCATTATTCTCCTCAACCCGCATCGCAATGCTACTTCTCCAATACTGACCTGGAACAGTTCTGGAGACTTGAAAATATTGATTCTCCTAATGTAACCTCTTCAGAAAATGAATTCTGTGAGCAACTTTTTTTAAATACCACCACTCGTTCTTCTGATGGCCGGTTCGTTGTTCAAATGCCAAGATTACATAATCCTCCTAAACTTATCAACTCTCAGTCTAAAGCTCGAAAAGCTCTCTTTGCTATCGAGAGCAAATTCAAAAAGGAACCTCTTGTTAAACAACAGTACACTGATTTCATGGATGAGTATGAAAGCTTAGATCATATGGAAGTTGTTAACAAATCTAATGATGAATTGCACCCCCCAATTGAAACGGTTTATTTAAATCATCATCCCGTGTGGAAAAACCCTCTTGTAAAAGATAAAATTCGAGTTGTTTTCAATGGTTCATCACCCGACGTTAATGGCAACAGCCTTAACGACACTCTTTATTCTGGTCCTGCTATTCAATCGGATTTATCTGCTATACTCTTAAACTTTCGATTATTTCCCATACCTGTCATAGCCGATATAAAACAGATGTACCGTCAAGTGTTAATTCAACCAGAACAACGAGATCTTCAAAGAATCTTGTGGCGTGATGAAACCAGTAAGCCCATTAAGGTATTTCGCTTGAAAACGGTTACTTATGGCTTAAAACCCTCTGCTTTCCTTGCTATCCGATCCCTACACTTGCTAGCCTCTCAAGATGGTTATTTATTTGACCCCAAAGCCTCTGAAGCATTAACTACGTCATTCTATGTTGACGATTATTTGCAATCCTTCCCCTCTTTGGAGGAAGCTTCTTTTGTATCTTTAGAACTTCAGGCATTACTAAGGAATGGAGGTTTCCCACTCCATAAGTGGAACACCAACTCCCCTGAGTTTCTCGCTCAGTTTCCCACCGAAGACGTAGATCCTTCTTCTGTCGAAATTTGTGGTAACTCCGAATCTATAAAAACTCTAGGAGTTCACTGGTGCACTAGCACTGACACTCTTATCTATAAAGTTTCGCTCGCAGAAGAGCTTCCTAATACAAAAAGACAAATTCTCTCTGAAATTGCAAAAATTTTTGATCCACTTCAATTCCTTGCCCCAGTTATCGTTATAGCCAAACTCTTCATGCAAGAGCTGTGGTCGCTTAAATGTGAATGGGATGATACTGTCCCTCTTTCTTTTCTTAATCGTTGGCTCTTGTTTCGAAGCAATTTGCTGGATCTTTCCCTTATTGAAATTCCCAGGAATTTAATCAGCTCTCATTCTAATGCATCTTTTTTCCTTCATGTGTTCGCGGACAGTTCCGAAAAAGCTTATGGTTGCTGTGCATATTTAGTTTATTACGATTCACTCTATGGATCTCTAGTTTCCAACCTTGTTTGTGCCAAATCGAAGGTCGCTCCTCTTAAAACTATCACTTTGCCTAGGCTCGAACTGTGCGCTGCACTCATGGCTACAGAACTTGTTAAGAAATTACGGGAAGTATTAAAGGTCGAATTCTCGCAAATCTATCTCTGGAGCGATTCCATGATCGCCCTTTCTTGGATCGCCAAGAACCCCTCTCACTGGCAAACTTTCGTTGCAAACAGGGTTTCCAAAATTCAAACTCTTTCTTCTGGATGTCAATGGAGGCATGTTCCCAGTGCGGATAATCCAGCTGATATTATCTCTCGTGGTTGTTTACCCTCTCAATTGGCAGCTTCCCAATTGTACTGGCATGGGCCCTCATGGCTAATCGAAGAATCTTCCTCATGGCCTTCTAAACCCCCAGCTACAAACTCCAACTTGCCTGACGCTAAAGTACCTCTACCCATTGCTTCGTGTCTTGTTTCCAACGCTTCTCATCCTTTGTTGTCTCGCTATTCTTCTTTTCATAAATTACTACGGATTGTCGCCTATCTCCTTAGATGGAAATATCTTGTGGTTGACCAACCTCTTCTCCCTAAACCACACCTTACCAATCATGAATTGAATCTCGCTACCGTTAAGGTTTTACAACTGACACAGCAAGAAGCCTTTTCTTCTGAATTGTCATTGCTTTCTTCTAAAAGAGATCTTCCCAAATCCAGCCGTCTCCGTGCTTTAGCCCCGTTTCTTGATAACCATGGGTTACTCAGGGTAGGTGGAAGGCTCTCGCAATCTTTACTCTCTGAGGACAAAAAGCATCCCGTTATTTTGCCTTCCAAACATCACGTAACTTCCTTAATTATACGTGATTTTCATTACCGTAATCTTCATGTTGGTACACGTACTCTGCTTTGCCTCTTAAGGGAAAAGTACTGGATTATAAATGGAATTCATGAAGTTTCTTCTGTAATTCATAAGTGCATTCCTTGTTTCAAAGCGAAACCTAAAATCAATACTCAATTAATGAGCGATCTGCCCTCTTTTCGTTCCTCTCCTATACGCCCATTTGCTTTAACTGGCGTGGACTATATGGGTCCGTTCCAATATCAACGAAACTCTCCTGAAGCTAAACGCAAATTGTTTGGTAAGCTTTATGTTTCTCTCTTTGTTTGCATGGTTACCGGCGCAATCCACTTGGAACTAGTAACGAATGCTTCTACTTCTTATTTTTTATCAGCTGTCTCTCGTTTCACCGCTAGGCGTGGTGTTCCTTCTGAGATGTTCTCTGATAACGCTTCCACCTTTCAGGGCGCAGCTTCCCTGTGGAAGAAAGCTCTCACTTCCTCTCCTGCCATGGAACAAATCTCTAATTTTTCTTATTCAAAAGGTTTCAAATGGCGCTTCATACCTCCTTACGCTCCGCATCATGGTGGTAGGTGGGAATCTTGCGTAAAGCTCACTAAACGTCATTTAAGAAAAGTCTTAGGTAATCGAATTCTGACTTACGAAGAATTCAATTCTCTGTCTGTTCTGATTGAAGGTGTTGTTAACTCTCGCCCCTTAACTCCGCTTTCCAATGACTTACTTCCACTCACCCCTGGTCACTTCCTTATCGGCACTTCTCTTTCTGCCCCTCCTCCTCTTCCCAATTCTTACAGGGATTTTAATTTACCTATTGCTTGGCATAAACTTGAAGCCCTCCGTAATTCTTTTTGGAAGAGGTGGAACTTGGAATATTTAACTTCCTTGCAACGGAGGCAGAAGTGGTTTCTTTCCAGTCCCGACATTAAAGTGGGGGACTTGGTCTTGGTTAGGGATGTTTCTCCCCCTCTAGTCTGGACTTCCGGTAGAGTGACCAAGTGTTACCCTGGAAGAGATGGGAGAGTCAGGGTGGTCAGAGTCTTGACCATTAACGGTTCGATTACAAGACCTCTGTCTTTGATCGCTCCTCTTCCATTAAATGTGTAACTGTTTATTTGCTCTCTGTTGGTGTTTACCCCCCAGTATGGTGTATTCTTTGAATACACGGTACCTGACATAATTTTTATTGCTCTTTGCCTGTTCATTTTTTCCTTCCTCTTTGTCAAACACCAACAGTGATCATCTGTTTTCTCCTTGTTGGGCATATCTCTTATGTCTTCATAAGTCTGTTCTAGATATATAACTTCTGTGACCCACCTAGCGTCACCTCGCAGCGAATCTCTGAAGCTCCTCAACTCTTCCTGGTGCTAGAGGACTTACTTATCCATTTGGCCACCAGATCCTGTTACCATCGCCAGCTATTTTCTCCTTGAGCAAGAGGACTACGTCTACTTCTTTACTCACCATGCTGCGCTAGTATCATTTGTTATCAACTCTTAGAAGATCAGCTCAGCAAGAGATTAATTTTTTGTATCAAAGTTGGCAATGTTTATATGTTCTCCTTTTGTCTCCTACCCCCCACTCCTTCACCCTTTCTTGGTCCCTCCGTGCTCCGTTGAGCAGCTCTCACTTCTCAGTCTGCAGTTGACTCGATCAGTCATAGCTCCGCTCGAGCTAGCCTCCTCAAACCAAGAGGCTCACCCTCTTCTACGCCATGTTGGCTAAGTAATCATCATCGAAATCTTCGACTTCAACATGAAATCAAGATAAGTACCTTTTTAAAAAGTTTTAACCTCATCTTCATGGTTTTAACTTCCACGTGCTTTTAATTATAATTTATAGACAGTGTGAAATTATTTACTTTGGGGCAATTATCATTCCTCGTGGGATTTGCCATGTTGAGCTTTTGCTTGTATGAGCCAACCTTACTAAAAAAGAGCTTTTCTTAAGCTATTTAAAGAGAAATATTCTCGCTACGTGGGATATTATCTAATACCCGCTGTCTATAATTATAAAGCTAGTTCCTCCGTTGGATTTTCTCAACCCCATTTTTCTGCTAAGGTCGTTCTGGAACCTTCGAGATCTTGTACTCTATCTGCGAGTCTTGTCGTCAAGTGTTTTTCGCTCACTTGGGACAATGATATTTAAAATGAGGAATCTTCCTTACAATTTTTTGTAATAGCTAACTTTCTTCCACCGCTGGAACCTCTGGAACATTCTATGGCGCATTTAATTGTAAATCACAACTTTTTCAAGAAATAGACTCTCACCTATATAGTGCAATCAGTTCTTTCCATAATTGCAATAACTTTCTTTTTTTATGAACTTTAGTGTTTCTATAGTGAACTTTGCATCAATCTTTACAGACTATAGTGATAATCAGTGCTTGCTCCACGTTTCTACCGCGTCGCGATCGTCCGGTTATATTAAATACGGCCATGAACATTGATCCTATATCCCAATGATCTTTCCTTAACCTTCTACTAACAACCATTATTTATAAAATTGTAACTTTCTATAAGGTGTTACTCACGAAGTGCCCTTCCAACTTTGCTAGTTTAACATTAATTAAATTCTGCATAATTGCTTGTGTGATACAAGTTTTAAATCACATTGTTCCTTTCCTATAATCAGGAAAAACAATTCCTTAAACTCTTGAGAGAGTCATGTTCAGGTTTCACGAAATGGAAACTGCCCCATTTTGCTCGTGATTCCTAATTAAACATAGGAAGTCTAGAAACTTCCTTTTCACTTTCTCCTGGTTTCACAGTAAGTGACCTGTCCTCCTTTGTATAATTCTCATATAATAATTCTGTATAAATATAAGAAGTTGTAGGAACTTCTATCTTATTTTTCATGTTGTTATTATTGTCATTTTCAAAATTGTCATTTTCTCTAGAACATTCTCTCAAGAATTTCTTAAGGTACACTTTTTGTACTCCAATTCACGTTCAAGCTTTAATTATTTCATTGTTTATTGGTTTAAATCTTATAAAGATTTTAGAAACATGTAAGGTTTGAAACCTTGTAAATTGTCAATTGCCTGGAGCAACTGTTTAATGTTGAGAGGTCTGCGACCCTATTTGTTAAAAAGTTCAAATGAACTATGTTTGTCAAAATCATATTGCATGTTTATTAATTTTCTCAAACTTCTTCTAATTGTAAAATAAATGAAGCGTATCTTTTCGCTTTTTCATTTGCGAATACAAAGTTTAGGCAAAATCCTGTCTTCCTTGACTCTCCTCACTCAATGACATTAAAATCTTTAATAGGGCCTTCACCATTTGTTGCATTTGAGCAAGAACTCTTAATTTTCACCTTACTAAAGTTCTTTTTAGCTTTAATAGCTAATTCTAATTGGCCAGTAAGGCAAGTAAAGCTCGCTAAGCCAGCTACCTGCTTGTGGAGACCCTCTCCGAAAACTTATGGTCAGTTTTCTAAAAGATAAGTGTTTCTTTTTGTCTAAACTTTTAGCCGGCTCCTCGCTGAGTAAAAGCTTAGCCATTGTCCAATGCAACCATTGGTTCATTTACCAAGATTACCCAATAAGGCATAATCTTTTATCATATTCCTTCTTAGAGACACTTGGTCGCCCTTACAGGAACTCCATAATTTTGGAAATTGAAAATACCAAACCTGAGTTAAATCATTGGCATTCTTTGAATTACTTTGTAAAACCTAATTTCTTTGAGAAGACATACAGTAAATTTGTTCCTCTCAGTCTTGCCAGACCAGCACTCTTCCCCATAGTAGTTTTAATATGCTTGATAGGGATTATACGAAAGCCACTCTCTTGCAAACAGCCCAGGTTCTATCTGTGTTTCTCGTCAGCTTAGACCAAGTCCTTACTCATTTTAGGTATCCGAAAGCGGATTTTCGGTGGCAACCACCTTTAAGTGTGTTTAAAACTAAACTTATTAATTTTGTGGGACTCTCCTCCTATTTTTCTATCCTTTTTCTCCAATCCCAAATCTACTTCCTTTTCTTAATCATCTTCCCTTGGTGGGTGGGTTATTCCCCAGTCAATAAACTACCCAACACCGTCAAGAATCTCATGTCAACCGGTAGGAGGGGTCGGTGTTCCCCAGTCTTTCCGATATAACAAGTGCTGATGGTTCATTTTCTACTCCAGATGTTGTGCACTTTGTTTCAAACTGATAAGGCTTCACTTTTCTGGACATGACTACTTATTCCAAACAACATGCTCAGTCTGCACTCTGGCAATCACTAATAGACAGATGGAAGTGGCGCGCAATACCTTGTCGTAAGCCTCCAGTGACGTCACGCTGTCCCCTACCTAAAACTTCGAATCTTCGTATCGCGCAAGCTAATCGAGATTTTTAATTTCCGATTTCGGCATTCCAATCTTCAGCTCGAAATCTAACTGAATTCATTAAAACCAGAAAATCGATTTTCATGAGTTTACTGGGCCTTTAAGCATATAAACTTTTAAAATATCAATATTACTAGACACAATCTATTTCACATCAATCTCTATTTCACCCTTTAATTGAGCAGTTTTAGTCATTACCTCTGTTCGTAGGGATTCTACTGTGTTCTTCAATTCTAATAAACTGGAATCTAACTTGGCATTGTTAACCTGAAACTGGTCTAGATTGGCATCTCCTCCGGTGGTGTTCTTGCTAACCTCCTCCTTCGAAGCACATTAACCAGTTTTATTCTCCTCCTTAGCTTTATCTAAGGTCTCCTTTACCTCTGTTTGTAACCTTGTGATGTTACTAACTGTTTCCGCTTGGAGCTGTTCTAAATTTCTCCTTACATCTGACTGTAATTGGGTGACATCTAGTTTCAGTGTTTTCATGGTACCCAGAACTTGTGTTGAGTCACCCTGTAGCCACATCATTCTATAATTAGGCTGTTCTGTCTCCTCTGTTAGTTGTTCTACAATTTCCTTTAACTTAAAAACTCTTTTAACTCTACTGTGTCATTCTTTAACTCTACTGTGTTGTTCTGTACCTCTTTAACCGTTACTTTCAACTGTGTCGTACTACCCTGTACTTCTGTGACACTAGTTATGAATTGGTTTACACTTTCTTCCATATGCGTAGTATGATTTTGTAACTGATTTTCATTCCCCTCCATACGCGTAGTATTGTTCTGCAACAATGTGCTACTACCCTAGATGTGTACAAGTGACGTTTGTGCACATTTTATATTATTGTCATTTAAAATCTGCGTTTGACTCATCTCAAATTTGAGACTTATTCCTACCACCTCAACATTTTTCTCGGTTTCGGTTTCCATGACCTTAAAATGGTCATGGGTGTGCTTGTGCATGTCATCTAACTCTTGAGTTAGACCTGCCTGTCCCTCCTGGATAGTAGTTGTAAACATATTGTGGATGGTTTTCACACTCATCGTTGCCATAGTAAATCCACTTGTTGAGAAGCTAGGGAGCAATAACAAATGAGAAAATTGGAAAAACCATGAGTGACCATTTTCGAAAGTAGGAGATTTTTATGCTATATAAACCACACTTAAATACTATCATACGAAACTATAACAATATCAAAATCCTGATATTTAACTCGTCGTAAGTAATTATGATTTATATTAATTATTCTAATCATTACATTTAATATAAACACTGAATTCACCTTTAATTTTAACATGACGTGACCTCTAAATAGCCATCAGCCGGTTAAATTCAAATATGCTCTAGTCAATGAGTTATCGTTATGATTTAGTAACTCACTCTACGTCTCTCAGGTTATCTGATCTAGTCATTTCCAAAAACAACAACATACAAAATGGACTAGTCCCTTAATTGGCTCTTGAATTGGTATGGCAAATTTAAGTAACTGTTATTGGCGTCAATAAACTGTCAAATCCCCACTTGGAATCGGCATTTAACTTTCTGTGCCATTTATTTTTTAATATTTGCCAGTATCCAATTTGAGCAGGATCGCAGAATCTTCATGGTCCCCGGCTAGAAAAACCACTGAAAGAAATGCCTGACAAATAGGACGAAAGGAGTCTAGTTCTACATTTGTACACTGGACTACACTACATAACAAATTCTAAGAGAGTGAGAAACTTGTGTTCCTCGGGTGCTCCTATAATTACCTCCATAGTACAATTCCTAACTGTATGTCTACCCCTTATTATTCCCGTTTTCCAACGGGGTCGGAGATGAGATGCGATGGAAGTCTTTGTGGCGACGGTTTTTACGGCCAGATGCCCTTCCTGACGCCAACCTCATGAGAGGAGTTAATGAGAGATGAAATGAATGATGGTGAATGAAACTGGGCAAGGATGTGGAAGGAAGCGGCCGTGGCCTGTCAGAAGGTACCGTCCCAGCATTTGCCTGGTGTTGAAAATGGGAAACCATGGAAAACCATTTCAAGGACGGCCGACGGTGGGGCTCAAACCCACGCGTCTACCGAGTCAGCAGAGAGCTTGGCCCCATGACCTAATGCTGCGCGTTAGGCAGCGTAGCCACTACTGTCGGTAGTACAATTCCGAACTAAATAATATAAATCAAAGTCCTTAATTTATAATTATATATGTCATACAAACCAACTCCTCATGTCCTACTGTTTATTAACTAGTGCCGATACAACAATTTCAACTGAATTCTCCTATTCAACAGCGAAGACAAAATAAATTTCTAAAACTAGAAATCAGAAAAAAATAACATCACCCTCAAAAATAAAATAATTCCCATATTATAGAATGTCATCTGTGTTTCCAAAGCCGCCTCGACTTATAATTCCTCTCCGGAGCTCATAATGATAATTTAAAAAACCTATATTAAATTCATAAACTATAGATTCAATTTACCTAAACTAAACACATTTATATTTTACAAACTCCTCTCTCACTCTATAATGAAAAAATATTTAAACTTATCCTGATTGAACAATAATCAGCTGATACTATTGTCGATCTACCTAAATTATTTACATCTATTTACAACACTCGTACGATATTCTCATCGTAACATTCTATATTTGCAAGATTTTATTACCTTAACTTGTCTTGTCCATTTATCAAAAGAAACTACCAACCTTTAACTACTGTTCTTGCTCATATCTCATTCGTGATAGTCATGGACGTTCAATAAAGCCTAGCTCATGGTTAACTTGTCAACTTAAGGCAAAATAGAGTAATAAAGATTATGATAGAATATTGCTTCAAAACAATTACTTCATTCGTGCGTTTACCGACGATACATGACCTTCTACAGTCGCTTTCCAACATAAATTAACGCATCATTCATCTTATACAACTTTCTCATACAACAAACATGTGGAATGAAACTTCACATAAACTTCATAACGTTGTAAAATAACTGATCCCCACAAGACTCAGTTCCAAACAGACCTCTCATTTAAAACTTGCACGAATATCGTAAAAAACAACAACTTCCAACAACTATTTACTGCAGTTACTAATATTCCCAACGTCGACATGACCGACTGGAATACAATTCTCTCTTCAAAATACCACCTTTCGTGCTTCTTAGTTACAACGAAGGGTTCCTCCAACATTTGAAATATGCAGACTATCTCTCTCCTACTTAAGACATATTTCACATACTTGCAATACGGTACTTCATAAAATTACATTCCACAACATTCAAATTCATAAGTTAATAATATTACTTTTCCTGTCTTCCCTGCTTATCGTTCATGGTTGTTGCACTCATCAATGCTTAAATTCTCTCTTCAAAAGCAAATGCAATCTCATTATTGCAGTCAACAATGCTTTAAGTGTGCAATCTTTACAATTCATTTTACAGAGGTAACAAAACTTTTGTCGAGTCTCTGTCACAACTCATAAATAATCCTGCGTAATATCTAGTGATCAGCTGATATCATCTGATACTCAAGAAAATTCCCTTCTGTCTGAATGAATGATCAAAATCATTTCACTGCATAAAAATGTTTCAATCCTAGCTTAAATCTCTATCTAAAAGTTTTTATCACTTCCTAAACAACTTCCTAAAATTAAACCTATCGAGCCATAAAAATCTCCAACATTAAAATAAACGTAGACCGAAAAATACGACAAAATCCTAAACCAAAAATCCTAATTCAAAAATACTAACGAAGATCGTAGATCTAAATAACTCCCAATTCAAATCCGACACAGCGAAATCTTAAATTCAAAATTGACAAACAGTTGAAAGATAAAATGTCGAATCAATGGTTTCTCATGGAAATTCAAAATTTCAACAGCAAAACTACATAATTGGAGTTCACTTCTACCTTATGTTGATCTCTGCTCCTGTTGAAGAATATATGGATGATATACCGTTCGTTGCTTTGGTGTTAACAGCGATTGGAACTCCTTCTTCTTCTTCTCTGCTCGAACTGCGTCTTCGGACCTCCAATTCCATTCTCGTACGGTACTCGAACTGGTTACTCGTTCTTGAATCGAACTGGGTTTGCCCTAGATCTAACATCCTTTTCCTTTCTTCTCAGCGGTGACTTTAAGTGATGTTCTGGAAGTTCTCCTCTCCCGTTACTATTTTGCAGTGTGGCATTTATGTTACTCCTGAATTCTCCATTATTTTGGCTTAATGTCAGCTGGTTATTTTCAGGTTCTCCGTGTTCCTCATTGTAGTATTACTCAGCCATCTCAACTCCCATATTAATAACGAATGCTGTTCCTCGTGCTACGGTGATGAATTTCATTTTGAAAAATGAATTTCGAAAATATTGGTGAAATTTCTTTGTACTTCCGCTGAAATATTCTCGTCGTAGAATATTTACTTTCAAAAATAGTATGAAAAATCGTAGAATTGTTTATTAATTATTCGTAAATGTTGGAACTATCGTCGCTCGATGATTAGGCATTTTAATGATAATCCCTCGTAGATAATATTGTCGAAGTTCTATAAATATTTTTCAAGAGAAAATTAAATAATATTCAATTAGTATACCACAAGTAACACAGCTCGTAAATGTTCATTAATGTCGTTCAACTGATAATGCTTCACTGTCTTAAAAATGATTTTTAAAGACCACTTCTTAATTGTAGCAGGTTAGACTTTAGTTAGAAAATACACAAGACCGCACTCTGCGTGATGTCAGTACGTCTCTATAATGTGCTTAGCCGAAGATGTGGCTGCATTTGCCGTCAAAAATACTGTCTTCTGCACTATGATCGGGACTCGAACTGTGAACACTTCAAGTATCAAGAAAATAAAGACGCGCTGATAACCGTGCGTTCTCCCATCTCGTGATTCCGGTAGCGTAGTTTTCCAAAAGCGAGGGAATAATGGCGCTCATACTTCGTAAAATTCCCCTTGATATAATGGATACCTTAAAATAATTTCAAAAACAATGACAAGTATCCTTATGTTATTCCTTCATTGTCAGTGTACTCAGGTAACTTCTGTTTTTTCTATAAGAATTGTAATTACCTATTTACAGCTTCGTTTAATTTCCGAAATATTAATTGCAGATTTGGGTCACGTCGTCTTCTATCCCTTCTTTATCAATTCAGGCGCACACTCGGCCAGTGACAAATATCAAACCGTTTTGTACCTGACCGCTTACTATTATTTATTTTGCAAAAAAACCTGTTCTGTTCGCTCGAATATCTAGCTCCCATTGTCTTTTTTATATGACTGTTTCATAGAGTTGGCACGCTTCGTAACACTATGTCTCATTTCCAGCTCAATGGATCTCGACTGTTTCAATGCTATTAAAATATTCAAATCCTTTATAATTTCATACAGCAAAATTCGAGGTCAGTATCTGGTTGGTTGTGTGGTAGAGTAATGTTTTACATACATCTCGGCCCTGATGTTCTATTGTATTTCAGGTGACCAATACGTGCGTAATCATCATCATCATCTTGCACAGTTTCCAGCCACTGGCCGGGTCTGTTTGGAGCACAAGCCTCTCCAACGTCTTCTGTCTTCCCACCATCACTCAGCCTCCACCCTTGTCCAGTCTTCTCCTCTTTTCTTCACGCTTTCTTCCACCCCCTTCAGCCACCTGTCTCTCGGTCTCCCTCTTGATCTCTTTCCATCCCACTTCGTCTCGTGTATCCTCCTGGGTATACTTTTCTCCTCCATTCGTTTTACATGTCCATACCATCTAAGTCTAGATTTCTCTATACCATCCTGTAATGGTTCCTCCTTCATTAATTCTCTGGTCCTCTCATTTCTTATTCTGTCCATCTTTGTAGCTCCAGTACTGCTTCTCAAGAACTTCATCTCACTGGCCTGTATTTTGTTCTTCTCCCTTCCTTTCATAACCCAGGTCTCCGAGGCATACGTCAGGATAGGGACATAGTACGTCCGATATACTGTATGATCTTTTTGCTGTTCTGAGGGACATCCTTGCTCTATAACATGCTTCTCACACTCCTCCGGAATGCTTCTGCCTGTCTCCCCCGCTCATTTATTTCACTATCGTTTCTTCCATTATCTTGTATAAGGCTTCCCAGATACTTGAAACTCTCTACTTTCTTCAGCTGTTCCCCACCAATTGTTATTCCTCTTGTGGTTCTTTCCTTCTTCCTTGTTGTGATCACCATCTCACTCTTATTTATGCTAAATTTCATCCCATACCCTTGTATTACTCCTTCCCACACGTCCAACTGTTCCTGTACCTCCTCCTCCTTGTTTCCCCAAATCATCAAATCATCTGAAAACACCATTGCTTTCATCTTTCCTTCCCCAATTACTTGTGCCACTCGGGTCATTATGTCATCCATCACCACAATGAAAAGTAACGGGGACAGTGCACTTCCTTGTTTGAGGCCGTTTCTCTGTTCCAACCAGTCCGATCTCTCTCCTCCCAATTTCACACAGCACACGCTTCCCTTGTACATCTCCTTTATCCTCCTTATAGTCCATTTTCTACTCCTCTATCCTCCAGGGACATCCATACTTTGTTTCTGCATAGTGTCATATGCTTTCTCAATGTCCAGGAAGGCCATCAGTTGATCTGTTCCATACACATAGTGCTGTTCTTGTAACTGCCTTACAGCAAAAATTAAATCCACTGTGGACCTTCCTGCCCTGATGGCATGATTTTCTTCCCTCATCCCTCCTTCTATCCTTGTCCTAATTCTCCTTTCCAAAACTTTCTCAAACATCTTTGCACAATGACTCCTCAGTGTTATTCCCCGATAGTTTCTGCATTCTGTTCTACTACCTTTCTTGAAGATCGGGACAATTATTCCCTTTTTCCAGTCCTCTGGGGTCTTCCTTTCCTTCCATGCTGTCCTCCACTCGGTAAAACCATTGTATCCCCACCTCTCCTGCTGCTCTCACCATCTCCACACTTAACTCATCCACACCCGGTGCCTTCCCTCATTTCACCTTCCTCACTGCATCATCCACTTCTTTCTATGTTAAGTCCTTTTCTGTTTGCAGTTCATCTTCCTCTTCACCGATTTCTTCCTCCTCGCCGTGGTTTCCATTTGGGTTCAGAAGTTCTTCAAAATATTATTTCCACATTTTCTTCAGTTCTTCCCTATTTTCTATCTCTTGTAGCCTTTTATTCACCATTCTAACATAATCCGTAGGATCCTTCCGCCTCTTATTCTTTACCATCCCATATAGGACCTATTTTGTACCTTCACTATCCTCCTTCATCATCTTTGTCCACTTTTCCATCCTCTTTCTTCTCTCCTCAGCCACTACTCTCTTTGCCTCCTTCTTTCTTTCCTGGTACTCTTCCCTTGTCACTACCGTCCTATTTTGATACCACCTCTTAAAGGCTCTATTCTTTTCACTTACTATTTCTTTTGTCTTCTCATTCCACCATGGTGTTTCCTTCCACCTCTCCTTACTACTTTTCCTCCCACATACTGCTTCAGCTGCACCTACTAGCGTCTTCTTAAATCTAGCCCATTCCTCTTCCACCCCTCTTTCTTCATCTGTTGGAATTCCTTCCTTTACCATTTTGAGGTACTCGACCCTTCTATCTCCTTCTTTGAGTTTCCATATCCTTATACGTCTTTCCGGGTTTTCAATACCTTTCTTCTCCTTAGTCCCTCTCAGGTTCATTACCAGCAATCGATGGTCGCTATCCAGGTCCTCTGATGGTATAACCTTGATCTCTGTGATATTCATATTTAACTCTTTCTCATACAGTATATAGTCGACCACCGACTTCCTGGTCAAGTTATCACTGTACCATGTGATTGTATGGCTTTCTCTTTTCTTGAACCAGGAGTTCCCAACTAGCAGGCTGTTCCTTTGGCAGAAGTCCAACAGTCTCTTTCCTTCCTCATTTCTTCCTCCCCAACTCTCTGGTCCCAGCACACCCTCATACCCTTGTCTTTCTCTTCCTACATAGGCATTCAGATCCCCCATAACAATCATATTTCTTCCTACCAGCTGCTTCTGCAATTCCTCTTCAAACTCCTCCTTCTCTTCAGAGGCGCAGTCTACTTGTAGAGCATGCACTTGCACTGTTTCTACGGTCTCTCCCCTCAGTGCTACTTTCACTTCCATCATCCTGTCACTTATTCTCATCACTTCTTCCTTTAAACCATCTCGTACTACTACTCCCACCCCATTCCTCTTTCCCTCTTCATTCCCACTCCAGTACAGTCTATAGCCTTTTCTCAGTTCTCTCCTTCCTTCCCCTTTCCACTTTGTTTCTGCCAGTCCCAATAAATCCAACTTCCTTCTTTCCATCATATCCAGTATCTCCTCCACCTTCCCCGTCAGCGTTCTTATGTTTAAAGTTCCAAATCTTAGTCCGTGTTTACAGCCGTGTCGTCGTCTATTATATCCATCATGTCCGAGGCCTGTTCCCTTCTTGAAAGCAAAAGTCTTATCTACTACTGGCTTGCTGGGCCTATCGTAGCTTCACCAGAGCCCCGTTAGCCGTCACATTTCAGGGTTCCTGTAGGACCTTCACAGCTACCGTAACGGTCCCGAGGCACACGAAGTCCCCACTGTACTTCGCCCTTACAGGCAATCCCCCGCTTTGTGCCGTTGCCCGTCTCCCACGACGTGGATGAGGGGTTGGACTTATGGGAGACGTGCCTAATAATGCGCCATTAAATTCTTCAAAGTTGTGCAGAGAGTAATTGAACGCCCTAAGCTAGATAAGGCATTGACATTCAGGTAGTCGTGCAATCACCCTTAGCTCTCATTCCGGTGGTACCTTAGTCTCATCCTAATCTCTCACATTTCTGAGAAATTCGACTGGGTTAAGTGGCCCAATCCCAGAGAAACGTTGAGGGTGATCTTCAAGGTGTCTTATAACCATGACTCCTGATCCTGTAGTCTGTTGAGTACTAGGTGTCCTATATTGGAAGTTAGGCCTAGGTGTAAATGTGTCCTGATTCAGTAATTGCTTTACCTGTGGTGAAGATGTAGGAGTCGACTCACACAGCTCGGCTAGTCTGTCCATTAATTTTCTTACTAGTTGGAACAGGTCTGATTCTTTCACTTCCCTAACCTTCTCTTGATTGTTCTATAAGTCGTTCATTTGAAGTTCAATTCATTCCAGTTTGCCTCTCATGCATGCATTTAACTCATCCAATGACTTCTGGAATCTAGCTTTGATTCAGAGAGCCGTGACTTTTGTTTCTAGGTTAGTTTTAACGATATCCGCGTCCATTGTCAATTTCTCTATCTCTTTGTTGACCTTATCTGCCAGAGCATCCTGTCCTTCCTCAATCCTGGAAATAGTTTGCTTGAGCTCTTCAATAATACTGTTGGTAACTTCTGACTGACTCAAATCTCCGTGCGTATTCCATCCAAACTACATATAACTTGAGAGTTCGGCTTCATCTCCGATATAGTGTTGGTATCAATATCACTCTAAATACCTTCTACAATATCATTTACTTTCTTGATATTAGTGTCTACTGCTCCTGCAACCTCTTTCATGGATGTTATGCCCTTAGTCACAGTAAGTAATTCTGTTCGAATACTATGCACCTACCGGTACACGCTAATGTCCTCCATACATGTGCTCGCTGCATCAGTGTTAGTACTAACCAAATCGAACCTAGATATTAGATTAGTGACATCAGCCCTAGTGTTATTCATGTGCTTTCTAGTGTGTTTAAGACTAACATCTAATTCGATTTTGGTGTCTTTAAGGCTAGCAGATAATTCCGTCTTAGTGTTATTAATCTCAGTTCTGGTTATATCGAGGCTAGCCGTTATTTCAGTTTTATTATTATTTATGCTAGCAGTTAATTCTGCTGTAGTGTCATCAAAAGTAATGTTCATAGTGTCCATAACACCATTCATCTCTGCCCTACAATTTGATCTATTTTTGCTGGACGGAAAATTGTTTTCCTATGTTATTTGCTTGCTTATTCTGATTTCCTTATTGTAATTGTCTTTTGACATGGGTATGTTTAAAGCCCTGTGCGGCATTGAATTGATCCCTTTTAATTCATGCGTACTGGGGTGATTGGACTGATTGTCAATTGCGTGCGAAGTTTGTGCAGGCTTTCAGAATATCGAACATGAAATCTTTACGTTCGATAATTATGTCGAGATCATTTATTTTCCGATCTGTTTCGGATTCTTTAGTGAATTTGACAAAGTGGGGTAGGCTATTAACGTTATTAAAATATATTCACTCACAGTGGGCCTAGCCATGGGATCACCGCTAAGCGGGATAATCGCCGACATCTTTATTAACGCACTGGAAAATGGGTAACTAGAGAATATCTCGACAAAGGGAATAGTAACGTGGAAAATAAACGTGTATGATGTAATTTGCATCTACGACACTGAATTTGCAAGCGAAGAAACAATTTCTCCAAACCACAATAGCCTACACCACTCTATCAAGTTCACTAAGGAATACGAAACCGATCGGAAAATAAATATTCTCGACGTAACTATCGAACATAAAGATAATGAGCTCTCATATTCCATTTTACGGAACCTGCACAAACCTTGCATCCAATCGACAATCAGTCTAATCACCCCAGTAAGCATAATTAGCGGGATTCAATTCAGTGGTGCGCAGGGCTTTAAGCATACCCATGCCAAAAGAAAAGAACAGTAAGGAAATCAGAATAATCAAGCAAATATCAAAGGAAAACAATCTTCCGTGCCAGTGAAATAGATCAAACTGAAGCTAGATATAAAATGATTCTAAATCTGGACAATAATGTGAAAAAATCGTGCGTTTGAATTATGTGAACGCAAACACATATAAAATCACCAATCTGTAAAAAAAAGCAAGCAATAGAAATAGCATTTACAACGAACAACACAACCGGAAATCATCTGCACAATAGGAATCTAAATAAAAAACCCGTACTCAAAATCAGGGGTATATTCCATTACGTGCCAAGACACAGGGTGTCAAGAAAATTACATCGGGCAGAGTGGGAGGAAAATGGATACATGATACAATGAACACAGAAATGCTATAAAATACGGGAAGCTCTCAGTCATATGCGAACACACGTGCGACGAGGGACACAGTTCCACTAACCTTGAAACCAACTTAAAAATAATCTATCACGATCCGAAAGGGAAAGTACTTACCACAAATGAAGCAATCTGGATACACCTAGCTAAAATAAAAACCCTAAAAATATAAACTAACACACATTCTTAGAGAGCTCATCCCTCTTCACTCTACTAGAAAACACACCCCGGCGAAACAGAATACAGCATAACGATGTAGTCAAGCTAGATAAGAGATTATTAAGCGAAACATCTTTTTATTAAATAAACCGAGGCTGGTATTAACGGCAGTATTAAAGTTGCCGGGACATTCTCATTAAACCGTTTGCGCTTAAAGAGGGCTATTTAGCGTATGCGTGGCAAGAATGAAACCAGATCTCTATCCTGAATACAGTGACATACAGTATATTTGAGAGAGTAGATTTAGCCACACACAGTCACATTTGTACGGCGAACAAAGAAACCAAGAAATGCGAAAAGGGAAATGCCCAGGTGTATATGAGACACTGGCACATCGGAATCTCCCCCAGTTGAGAGTAGATAGTGCAAAGATAACTGCTCTCACCAGGACACGCAAGACTCAATCAGATAAGTAGCCTTGCACAATACACCCTGTATTGACAATTTAACTACAATCATATTTTCACTCTAAGCAAGCAAGTTTGGAGGTCAACCACCACTTCCGATGTTTTAACTAAACATCGCATAGACTATAACTCTCAAATACCGACGAGTTGAATTACCTCAATTAATACTGCAACTAAATAGGTGTACATATTGTTAATATTTTCGCCCATACTTTCAGACATAAATTTTAGAACGTAAGTGTAATGGATCCGATGATGATCGCTTGATGATCGAAACTGGTCATCCAAGTGTATTTATTAATCTCATGTAAATTATTTTCAGGATTAGGGAATAACTCACCTTATTTGAGTACAATCGTGTACTGGAAAGCATCAAACTTTCAATCATTATCTAATGGCAGTAAATTCTGTAGCTTACATTTCGTAAATCATAGAAGCCGTGTGGTAGTATTTGCACCAAAAGATCAGCCGATTAAAGGCTTCCAGTATCAGAAAGAAAGAACTCAAATACATGTTTAGAGATAAGGTTAGGACGAGCATTAAGGTTGAAGGGTGACAACACTTATAGTAAGCACAAAAAGAAGATAAAGAGAGAGCAGGTTGCTTTAACATATGTATATTTATTGTAAATATAGAAACAGGTATAAATAAATTCATATATAAACATATATCTATCTAACGCAACCACTGTTAAAGGACTTTTGATTGCATTTATGAGGCATGAGGTTGGCATAACCACCAACTTCAATTAAACACGACAGCTGGTGCTTGGAGGCTTAGCCCAAAACACCAAAACAAACTTCTGAATGCTTGAGTAGCATAAATAGTGCTTGGGGGCTCAGTCCAAGGCACTAGAAGAACTATTAAATACATGACCACCTGGTCCAACGAGGACAAGGTCTTGAAAATAAACCTCAGAATTCTCAAAAACTTGGGCCCCGAATCCAAGATGTTTGACACACGAGATTTTAATCCTTGACATGGGGTAAAGTACTGTGTCAGAAATCCACCATGTTGCTGTGCTCCGATTGGGGATGTTTATTTGCCGAGATTCGCAAAGCAACCTTGAAAGTATTTGATATATGCAACATATTGAAATGTATTCCAGCATGCATAGCTAAGAAACATTCTTCATATTAATTCTAGCTGAAATAAATGGAACTATCATTATGGCCTTGAGCTAAAATTTATCGCAAGCGAGAGTCGAACATCTTCAACTCCTAACGGCTTTGACAAGTCGTGACGCAATTGATGAGGGGTGAGAACTTCCCCTCGCCCCGCTTTGAATCATCAGGTGACCACGCGGTGTGCACTCTGTCAGTACTAGATCACGGGCCATTCGAGGATACTCTTTCACTGGCTAAACTCAGGTGTGCGCGGAAATGTGGTTTCTAGTACGTGCGGAAAGCGTGTGTTTGCACTTTTTAACTAACCGTCACAATTTGGCTGGTGATACGCCGATACTTATAATAATTCCTTTACCTGTGCTAAGTAAAGTAAAATCAGTGTTTTTATACAAGCGGCTGAAGTACTGTAAGTAATAATTGTAATATTATTCAGTGGACACATTCACAGCACCTTATTGGACTGGAAATATATTCACCGTAGAACGCAGGCCAGTACACATTAATATGCTACTTGTTACAGCCCACAACACATGGCAGACTTTGTCGCGTTATGACGCCAGTTACACAGACAGACGAGGTTGAACTTCCCCGATACAATTATTGTACTACATTCAACAGAATAAGATCAACATTTAATTGGATTGCTAGCAAGTGCATTCATGAATAATGTACAGTATTGCAATTACATCACTGATACCACACTAATAAAATAGTCGGAACATTTCCCCAACAGTGGCGTACAGCCAATTTTGATTTAAGGGGTTGTATGAAGTCATCCACGATGCCACTTGCAATTAAGAACGGTAACACGGGAACACTAATAGAAATTTTCTTACGATTCAAGATGATTAATTAAACTATTATCAGGGAAGCTTAATGGCCGGGATGAGTCCAGGATCTGGGGTACGGAATATTCACAATAGATCAGACATCACGACCATGAGGGCGTTACAAGAGTTCCAGAGACCACACCCGTCGTGGGAAAACACATGGAAGACACGTTCACTATCACCAAGGGCATGCTTTCAGACCACTTATCTCAAATTATATGACAAGCCAGTACCATGATATAATAATGTTCTCTCTTCCAGGTGACTGAAATATTTCGAATGAATTCCCAAACTAAATAGCTAATTATTGATTTATGATAATAAGAGTAATTTCACACACCGGTATATTGCGATATTTAATAATTTTCTTTAAATGGTTGCATTTCAATATTTAATCAACTTATTCTAAACTTAGTTTCATTCTTCCTCGTAGCGTATTTTACCATGACGGCGATTGCAAGCGGAAAATTAAACCTTTTTGCAGATCTATTTTTGAAACATGATAATTAATTTATGGCACAGTAATTATCATCTGGATTCATGATCTGTGATCCTAAACCCTAGTGTAATTAATTCAGATTGTATAAGTATACGAAGCCTATAATGATCGTTAACATTAAGAGATTCTGACCAGTCTTATGATTGCCATTTAACAACATTTATAATGGTTTGAGGATTACTTGACATTATGTCAAAAGGATTTTGGAAATGCATTTTGAATAAAGCACAATTAATAATTAGTTGTAGACACATTATAGTGGTCTAAGAGTTGCAACTGTTGGAAATGAGATATTCCATTCCAACGTATTAATTGATTAATAATTAATGAATTTCTTCGATGATATAAATGTTTGTGATTATGCCAGGATGCATCGTCTATGCAGTCCTAGGTCAAATGGAATTAGTATGTGCTTTATATTAGAAATTATATTTATATTTCCAATTTTGGGAAATAGTGCAATGACAGTTTTTTACTGTCCAATTTATCGTCATTTTGTGCACTGTTGTCAGGGTTAAATGGGCTGGTCAATTCAATTTAATAATTATGCAGATCATAGGCAATTCTACAGTATTCTAATGTCTTTGAATGTAACTGTTACATCATCGCAATCTGAGTAATTTAATTAATCCCATAAGGACGTGTTGAATCCAATTTCTTATTTGAGAATGACTTGAGTGATTAGAATTCCCTTGTAAACCAATTTTTGAGTGGCTACGATAGATTAATGCTTCTTTGAGCTGAGATGTTTTCCATACGGAAACTTGGAATTATTGTAGTAATATAATGATAATAATAATTTATTTCCTATAATTAATTTATTCCAATTAATTAATTAACGGTCATTAATGTCAATCTAATTTATGTAAATATCAGGGATGTGTATAATTTGTGTGTGAATTATTAATTTAGTTTGTTTTATGGGAAGAAAAATGTTTAGTTAATTCTTTTTTCTACAAAGCTAAAACTGATAGTGAAGTGTTTTTTTTTTATATTCAGCTAAAAGTCGAACTCTCGAACTCTGATTAATTTTCTTTTGTGAGAACTTCCCATTTAAGTGAAATAGGGCAGCTCAACGGCACAGATGGACATTATGGATACTTGTATCCCAACCTAATGATTTGCCTTGAGTGATAGGAGTGTTTATATCTTTCTTTTGTCCGTCTGCTCTAAAATAAATTTAGGGTCTTGATTTCAACAATTTCAAATTATCCCTATAGTTCTGAACTTCTCCCGAATCAGTGATACGTTTTCTTTTTCTTGTTTGTGAGGTATTTGTCCTGTTGAACCTTGCATGCCTATCCCTTTAAACGACCCGAGATATTCGATCTCTTGCCTTTCCGAGCTAGTTGTTATGATTTTTTCCTTGGACAAATATTTCCAGGACTTAATTTTTTATCGCCTGTGTCCCTTCTTCGGTTTCTCGTTGACATCGCCGGGCCAACGTGACGTGGAAACGGGCACAGTACCTCTATAGAAAAGAAACTACTGGAAGAGTTACATAGATTTGTAAGCAACATCAAATGTGCATAGAAAGAAATACATAACCCAATAAAGGTTATGACGTACAGGGAGAAAATCCTGCTTTAACGTTAAAGAAAGAAAAATTCTTAAAGGAAAGACGAAGCCATCAAGACACAAACCAGCAAAAGAAAGCCGATATGTAATACCTCCTAACATGAAAGTGGCAAAAGAGAGTGGTTATGTCAATCTCGCTTCGGCGGTTCATGAAAAATGCAATGTCACGTAAACACTTTTACAAAAGGCAACTGGGATGCGTAAACTCAGTGAGCTATAAAGATTTAAACAAAGGTGAAATGCTTGGAGAGATAATTTGAACGACTTCATTTGAAGTACAGAAAAATATTTTCAAGTACATCAAGAAATGCTACTTATCTTTGATAGGTGTTAGTCCACACAATTTGCACATTGGCGTACATGGTTGACGAACCGAAATATGCATCCTGAGTAGCATACTTTGTGAAGACAAAGTTTAGAAAAAAGAGCATTACAGCAAGCAATTTTATAAGCTCTAATCACTCGTTGATAATACACTGAAGTTCCAATGAAGAAGCTTGAAAATGTCCAAGCATAGGTTTTTAAGCCTATTAATTTTGTTGAGAATTCATGACGAAACGTTGTAGTTTCACTAACTTTTGCTTAGTTAGCATGTTGAAAAGTTTGTCGTTGAGTAAGCGACGATTATAATCTCCATAGATTTTGAAGAATAGATGCCCTTAGGACATAATGTAGAACGAAGAAAAACTTCTTTGCGCAGAAATACTATGTAGACTTCCATATGGTGTGGTTTTAAGTCCCGGTACACGAGACTGGTGAACAGGTCGACGACTGCAGAAAGAATCACAAATCACGAAGAAGACGGCGCAACAGGCTGTTTAAATATGGAACAGGAACATGTTCTCGAAGCATCCATGATGTGTCGGGGACGTGCTGCTATTGGTCGAGGTGGGATGGCGGACCAATAAGAGTGCAGAAATGGTTGTCAGTCTAACTTGAAGTTGCTTGACGCTAAGAACTTAACGTATCACTAAAACAGTGCACAAAGTAATGTCTTAGAATTCGAGCATGTATTGTAGAATAACAAGTAAGTAATTTATATTATACTTAATTTGCAGTAAAGGAACAATTACAAAAAAGACAATACTACCACGCGGTATTTTTGAGGTTAGAGAAAATCAACGTGAGTACACTGCTAAAAACTTGAAAAATTAATTTATTCGCAAATGCGCACATACTGCCGGAGGGGCGATAAGAAAAAGGAGAAATCCACGAAAGAAAGCACTAGTGTCGTAAAGGGGTGATACAAGATATAGGACGTATACATTGTCCAGAAGAAGTAATTATTTGTACCTCACGCACTCGACCATCACGACCGGAGAAATAATTTTTATTCTGCCGGTGTGTCAAACAAGAGGAGGACTGGTGTCTCGTATGAGAATCAAATTTCCCACCTTAGGGTATGGGTATGATAGCTGCCACTTCCCTCTCCTCTGCAGTGAGTTTAAATTTTCCAGTCTCCACCTTTTCCAAAATTTATTTCTATGTGCTTCAACTCCTTTCCAAAGAATAGGCAAAGCAAGGTCAAGCCTTCGATCGATTAGAGGTGGCAGAGCATCAAATGAGCTACCTACCAAAAATGACCAGGAGTCAAGGGAAGCAAATCTGAAGGGTCATTAGACATAGGAGATAAAGGACGGGAATTGACAGCACCCTCAATGATAATCACGAGAGAATTAAACTCTTCGAAAGATAGGATAGAATTTCCCATGGTTTTCTTCAGATGAGTTTTGGTAAGTTTGACGCAGACTTCGGAACAGTCGGCTAGATATAGCCTGCCACCAACTCTTAATAATCCATTGTTGTCAAGAAAAGGAGAAAGAGCAAATAGCCTATTCTGTTTTTTGAGGGACATACTCTTGGACAAAGAATTGATTCCTTCAGAGAAACTGTCATGCTGTGTAAGCCATAAAACTTAAGTGGTTGCGGTTTGAAGCTCAAATGTAGAAAGAAAGGTTTCAGGAAGCAATGGTTTGCCTAATACAAAAAATCCATCGCAGTAGGTAAGCTATAAGGCGAATTAGCCGTTGAAACGAGGAATAACCTTCGAGTAACGAAGGGGTAACAGTAGTTACAAAAGCAGAATCAACTTTACGAACCTCAAGAACACTCGTTAAAATAGAAGAAGGAAAGGCTGGCCAAAGGGAAGGTTCCTTTAACAAGCAATTAGGACCTTGCCAGTATATACTAGATTTAGCTAGTTGTTGTGGAGTACATCCACGAGAATTAATGTCAGCTGAGTTATCTTTACCAGAGACATGCTTCCATTGAGAAGAACTCGAAATATTTTGAATGTTTTCCACTCTGTTGGCAACAAAAGATTGCCAGTGGGAAGGGGGTTTCATAATCCAAGCTAACGTGATGGCAGAATCCGTCGAAAAATATGTGTGTTTGAATTGACAATTAAGATTGGATTTAAGCTTTTTAGATAATTCAGTTGCGAGAAGGGCGGCACATAATTCTAAGCCAGGCAAGGAAACAGTTTTTAAAGGGGCTACCTTATATTTAGCACAAACTAAGTTGGAAAAGGAAAGAGAAGTATTGCGACTTACAACATAAGCGCAGTATCCGTATGCTTTGACGGAGCTATCTGCGTACAGATGAAGCTCTAAGTTAGAAGAGAAAGAAGTGGGAATTAGAACCCTTGGGATGTCTATAATAGATAAATCATGAAGGTGAGCTCGAAAGGAAAGCCATATTTCCAAAAGAGAAGGAGGAATAGGATCATCCCAATCAGTCATTACGGACCATAATTCTTGCATAAACATTTTTGCTACAATTATGACAGGAGCTATAAACTGAAGAGGGTCATAGATTTTACCGATTTCGGAAAGAACTTATCGCTTAGTTTGAGGAAGAGAGGCAGACAAGTTTACTTGATAGAAGAAAGCATCTGAGATGGGGCACCAATGAAGTCCCAACACATAAGTAGAATTTTCCATTTGGAGGAGCTCTACTGGTGAATCAGAATTACCATCAGATAGGAGCTGAGATAATAAATCTTGGGAGTTAAAATTCCATTTATGCAAGAGAAAACGCCTCTTTTAAGTAAGGCTTGAAGATCTTGCGAGTGCTTAAGGGCTTCTAAAGGGGAATTGAAGGAGTGAAGAGAATCATCTACGTAGAAAGATATCTTGAGAAGACCAGAGACATCCTGGGAGAAAAGCTTAGAATCTTGGTCAGCAAGATGCTTTAGAGTGCGTATAGCCAAGAAAGCTGATGGTTTCAAATCATAAGTGACAGGTTTTTAACTCAAAGATTTTGATGGGTCTGGAGGGGCTATCGCGCCACAAGATTTGTTATAAGTTTTGCTGTTCAGAATCGATTAATATTTGCCTGTACATTTGCTTGATATCTGCTATGACACCAACAGGAAATAGGCGAAAGTTAAGCAGTATAGAAGAATGATCAGACTGAATAGTTGGACCTGCTAATAAGGTATAGTTTAAGAAAATGCCATTAGAGTCAGGGGCGTAACCATTGAAAACTACTCTAATGTGTTCCCTAGTGGAGGGGTTTTTCCACACGGGATGATGATTTAAATGAACACTCTTGTCAGAAAGGTTTTGTTTATTAAGAACTTCTATGTGACCAGAGGCTTCATAGTCTTCCATGAATTCTATGTATTGAGATTTGGCAGATGGATCCCGCTTTAGCTGATTTTCAACAGCAAACAAGGCTTTAAGAGCGTGAGGATGCGAATTTACCAAGACAGGAGATGAGATGCGAGGCATAGTAAGAATAAACCTACCATCTGAATTGCGAGTGGTGGTTGCAATATAGATTTGTTCGCGAAAGTCATCTTCTGAGGAAGTCGAAAGTGGATAATCAATGGACTCCATTTGCCAAAATTCCCCTAAATTTTGATTCAACTTGGTTTGAGTAAAATGTCATTGGGATGAAGACCGCACAGCGACAAGTGGAATATGACCGATGACTAGCCAACCAAATTTGGTGTAGTGAGCATAGATACCAGGAGTAATATTAACTCGAGAAGGTAGCAAATTTTGCCAAAATACATTTGCACCTAGAAGAATATCGACAGGAGCACTTTGATGAAAGTAGGCATCAGCTAATTTCAAATCAGAAGGGATGTGACAAGTGTCAATCGAAAAGGAATGACTTGGAGTTGAGGCTCCTATGACAGGAATAGACAAAAAATTAAGGCGAAGGTTGGTGCCTGATTGTACTGAGACATTAATAATAAGCTTTACAAATTGCAAAGAAGTGGACTTACTACCGGTATTGTTAATACCGGATATCTCTATAGACGTGATATGAGGTTGCAAGCCTAATTTCTTAACCAAAGAAGAGGTTATGAAACCATGAGTGGCAGCTTTGTCGAGGAGAGCTCGAACAGAATGCCAGCCACCCTTGGAATCTTGAACCTGAAGCCGCACAGTAGATAACAAAATCTGAGTACTGCGCCAAGAATTAGCGGTTTGACTATAAGACTGAGCACTTGAGTCTGAATGAGTGCCAAAGGTAAGGTATGACTTAATGCTTGAAGCGACATTGGTTTGAGGAGTAGAAGCAACAGTATTTTCTGAAGGTTTATTTTGAAAAGGTTCGAATGTTGTGAAACACTCTCACTTCCCCGCTGGAGTTGATTTAACTTTAACTACCCTCATTAACACAAACGTACAGAATTTACTGCCTTTAAATACAGGCCACAAGTGATTTTAACATAACTTTCCGACTTTGAATGGGCGCCAAGGTTGACCATATGGGTCTTCCTGAATAAAATAGAGTAAAATACATAACTGTTGCCCCGACTATGAAACTCCATATCCCAGGCGTAGGGCATTTGGCATGCGTTCGCTGATGTTACCAGGTTCATGCAAAACAGGAATTAACACACACATGAATTTTAAGAGAAACAATCTATTGGCTGTACTATACATCTATATACATAATATACAACATGAGAAATACCCTTCAATACACTCGAGATAAATTTTGTACAGTACCTTGCCACTGAATTTAGGCTCTTAGAGCAGCAAACACTTACGGCCATATTCGACCTAGGCCTACCAGCCTCCAATACATATTTCACTTTTACACAAATCTACACTCGTCAGACTTTCACGCATATCATTTGCCTATTCTTTTCACTTTGCACAGTTTGAGCACGAATCTACACTCGCCAGACTTGTTGACTTCAACGCCATGACATCCTCCCATGACTTCCACAACAGATGATGAAGTGAGGTTATTAACGTCTTTTTAGGGTGTGATATGATCAGCTATCCATGGTCTACGAACTTAACCATGTCGAAAATATGTAGTCATTCAATAGCACAACGCTCAGTGAATGTCTAGTTACTGTCTCTGCTGTTCGATTACCGGACCATGCCAGATAAATCGACCCTGGGCGCAAGAAGACATGGACTCTAGCCTATAAGCAAGAAGACCCGATCTCTAACTGTTCGTTACGGAAACCATGTTACGTAAAACGACCCTGGGCGCTAGTAGATCTGGACTCTGCCAATAAAGCAATAAGACGCCCTCTGAACACCAGACATGCCATTATATGCACTGGCGAACGGATACATCACCCCACTATTTCTTGAAATGCCATGTCCTGTGGTTCGGATTCCACGTAAAAAGGAGGTCCCGTGGCTCATAATCACAAGATTCACGGTCACGTAAAAACTACGATCTTCCTTCTTCCTTTCCACTATTTCTTCCGGAACTAACTCGTGCGTGGCCCGCTCCTAGCGGAACATCCGTGACAACACATGAACATAAGACAGTAAAAATTCACACTGACGTCACCCAGTATTTTTCCATGCGCCAGTTCATCCGAGTTCATGCTATTAATAGCCTAGGTATTCCCTGAACTTGCCACCACAAGTCGAATTACTGCCTGTCTTTTCCGGGTTTGTAACATTTCCAGCCCTCGAAAATACCAATACATGGTACCTTATAGTACAGCCACGGATCTAACATTTAACAAAACTAGGTCAAAATAAAGCCATTAACCCCAAACCAAAATGAAACAATGCTTCTACTCAAAATAACACAGTCTTATATATCCTTATTCCCAAAACGTAATTAATCGCAAAACCCCGTATTTTATAATATCAAATATCCAAAACCGATAATTAATAAACAATGATCCTAGTTGGTCCGGAACATCCAAAGATGAATCCATCCACAAAAACACACACAGGCACAATAAAAATCACCTCTTCAACCCCACTTTAACCCAATATAATAAGATATGAATAAAATACCCCAAACTAACTGCACAAGGCAAAAAAACGAGGGTGAGCTACTGTAACTGAATAAATTCGGTTACAGTTGGTTTCTCAAAGCGATGTAAGGAAGAGTGGTGAGGTGATATGCAATGCATGCAGACACCCTTAGAAGAACAGCTTGATACAGCATGTTTGTCAGAAAGACAATTAAAGCAGCGTTTGTGTTGTGCGACAATCTCCCTACGGTCATCAACTGATAAAGATTTGAACGCAGAGCATGAAAAAGGAGGATGCAAATGACTGCAAAGGATGCAAGTTTGCAAGGTATTATGTACAGAGAGTGCTTGAGAACGGGAAGATTTTTTGCTAAGTGTTGTTTTGCTGAAATCACCTTTGCTAGAACTGGGAAGTTCAGCTTGTTGAGCGACAGCGGAAAGCAGTTGACAACGATTCTTTATGAAAGTGGTTAAGGTTTGAAATGTGTGGCCTGGCTTGTCCATTAAGTCAGATTCCCATGCTTCTAAATTTTGGGAGTCGAACTTGGAAGTGGTATGATAGATCAAAAATAAATTCCAATGTTTGACAGGTTGCTTTAAGTGCTCCAGAGCGCGTACATGTAGCTCAACTGTGTCTCCTAAAAGGCGTAAAGAGGAAAAATATCATTACGACAAGAAGGGAGGTTAAACAAGGCAGAAATGTGCGTATTGATCCGCTTGGGATTCCCATATCTCTGCTGTAGAAGTTGAAAGCAACAGAGTAATTTTCTGATGTTAGAGGAAGTGCCTCTATCAGTTTGAATGGAGGACCCTGAAAGACAGACATTAAGTAATGAATTTTTTCTATAGCAGGTAATGAAGAATTGCTGTGCACAGGTGAATTAAACAGTTCTTCAAACGAGTCCCATTCTTGCTCACTACCATAAAAAGAAGGCAAAGACATTCTAGCTTTATAGGAATGATAGGTTGGTCTTTCTGTTTATCATTTAAAGTTTTAATTAAAGCTTCGTCTTCAGCAAAGCCTTCAAAATAGCTCTCCTCCACTTCACCTCGATCTTGGTCGTGAGCAGAGTCGAGAAGCTGAATGTCTGTTTGAAGCGCATTATATGATTTAAAGTCACTTTGATAAAGTTTAAATCTGTCAACAACAATGCTCAAAGTGTGATCATCGAGACTTTTTTCAGTTAAGAAAGAGTGAAACCTAGCTAATTGCTTCTTAAGAAAGGCACAAGTTTCACGTAACTTTTATGTAGTGGTCATGGTAGAGACTGCAGTATTACTCACAGAACCTTGCAGTAAAGAGGTTCCTGACGGTGAAGATAGGTCAGATTTGACAGATGTAGAGGGTTGCGACAGCTCGTCAGATTCCTGCCCCTGCTCCAACTTAAGTGATTCCGTGGTAGTTGTGAAAAGTCAGACAGTATTAGAAGGGTTTTTAAGAAGAGGCAACGTGCACTCAATGATATAAATTAAGATCAGTTTAAAGGTCGCAGGGCCAAAACTCCCGGGTTTCGGCACCAAGGATGGTGGTATTTGCACCAAAGGATCAGCCGATTAAAGGCTTCCAGTATCAGAAAGAATGAACTCAAATACATGTTTAGAGTTAAGGTTAGGACGAGCATTAAGGTTGAAGGGTGACAACACTTATAGTAAGCACGAAAAGATGATAAAGAGAGAGCAGGTTGCTTTAACATATGTATATTTATTGTAAATATAGAAACAGGTATAAATAAATTCATATATAAACATATATCTATCTAACGCAACCACTGTTAAAGGACTTTTGATTGCATTTATGAGGCATTAGGTTGGCATAATCACTGACTTCAATTAACCACGACAGCTGGTGCTTGGAGGCCTAGCCCAAAACACCAAAACAAACTTCAGAATGCTTGAGTAGCATAAATAGTGCTTGGGAGCTCAGCCCAAGGCACTATAAGAACTATTATATACATGACCACCTGGTCCAACGAGGACAAGTTCTTGAAAATAAACCTCACAATTCTCAAACACTTGGGCCCCGTATCGAAGATGTTTGACACACAAGAAATTAATCCTTGACATGAGGTAAAGTACCTCTATAGAAAAGAAGAAACTGGAAGAGTTACATAGATTTTTAAGCAACATCAAAGGTGCATAGAAAGAAAAACATAACCCAAAAAATGTTATGACGTACAGGGAGCAAATCTGCCGTAACGTTAAAGAAAGAAAAATTCTTAAAGGAAAGACGAAGCCATCAGGACACAAACCGTCAAAAGTAAGCCGGTATGTAATACCTCCTAACATTAAAGTTGCAAAAGAGAGCGGTTATGTCAATCTCGCTTCGGCGGTTCATGAAAAATGCAATGTCACGTAAACACATTTACAAAAGGCAACTAGGATGCCTAAACTCAGTGAGCTATACAGATTTAAACAAAGCAGAAATGCTTGGAGAGATAATTTGAACGACTTCATTTGAAGTACAGAAAAATATTTTAAAGTACAGACAAGAAATTCTACTTATCTTTGATAGGTGTTAGTCCACACAATTTGCACAATGGCGCACATAGTTGACGAACCGAAGTATACATCTTGAGTAGCATACTTTGTGACGACAAAGTTTAGAACAAAGAGCATTACAGAAAGCAATTTTATAAGCGCTAATCACTCGTTGATAATACACTGAAGTTCCAAAGAAGAAGCTTTAAAATGTCCAAGCATAGGTTTTTAAGCCTATTAATTTTGTTGAGAATTCAAGACGAAACGTTATAGTTTCACTAACGTTTGCTTAGTTTGCATGTTGAAAAGTTTGTCGTTGAGTAAGCGACGATTATAACGTCCATAGGTTATGAATAATAGATGCCCTTAGGACATAATGTAGAACGAAGAAAAACTTCTTTGCGCAGAAATACTAAGTAGACTTCCATATGGTGTGGTTTTAAGTCCCGGTACACAGAGACTGGTGAACAGGTGGATGACGGCAGAAAGAATCACAAATCACGAAAATACGGCGCAACAGGCCGTTTAAACAGGGAACAGGAACACATTCTCGAAGCATCCACGATATCTCGTGGGGAAGACGTGCTGCTATTGGTCGAGGCGGAATGGCAGACCAATGAGAGCGCAGAAATGGTTGTCAGTCCAACTTGAAGTTGCTTGACGAGAAGAATATAACGTATTACTAAAACAGTGCTCAAAAGAAATGTCTTAGAATTCGAGCATGTATTGTAGAATAACAAGTAAGTAATTTATATTATACTTAATTTGCAGTAAAGAACAATTACAAAAAAAGAGAATTCTTCCACGTGGTATTTTTAGAGGTTAGAGAAAATCAAATGCTGTCTGACTGACGTGAGTACACTACTAAAAACTTGAAAAAATGATGTATTAATTTATTCGCACATGCGAACACCGTTCATTTGACTTTTCTTAAAATTAATTCCCAGTTACAGAAATATGCCATCTTGTAGGGAGAGTCTTAATCACCGATATTGAAAGCTATATATGCTAGCACATTGTAATAATGTTGGTGAACCAAAAGCTATTTAGTAGGCTATCCTCGTAAAAGGCAGGAGAACTTTAATGGAAAAGACCAGCGGGTTGTGTGAGCCATATTTTTGTGTTGCCTACCTCTATTAAAGAAAGTTTTCCAATCGGGAAACATGTATTTACATGCCCTAACCTGAAAGAAACAAAATAACACGACCTTATGTACATAATGTGTTCACTTAGGCTCAGTTAATGTGTGAGGTTTACAGTATACACTACAATGTTTGGATTACATACGTTTGTAAAATATTGTTTAATGCGTCATACTTATTTACAGACAGTAAAGTTCACTTCAATGGTTGTTACGCTATTATTATTATCGTCATTATTAATTTAGTTAAAGTATGTTGCCTGTGATCAATTGAATTATTATTGTGAATAACTTCAGGAATGATGCTGTCTATACTATTTTGTTATTTATGTTCTAGATCGGTCATTCCTCTTTACTAGTGGCCTAATTGTATTGTAATATCTCGTGTGAGGAATACAAGAACAAATGAAACACTGCACTAGAATGAAATAAGTTTATGCAAACTTATCTGAAACTGAGTCCTGTAGCGTACGTTGTCCTGAATGATAGCTTCATGCTTACCGCCAGTTGTGCTCTCTACTTGTAATTCCCAGTGCGTTGTCATTAATGCTAAGTCTCACTGTAAGTGCTATCAGCACCCTCTCTTGTGCTACCTAAAAACATTACATGGTTTAAGTTGGTTTGCGTCGTGGCTAGCAATGACCTAATATCTGATGTATGCCAATTGTAAAGAACGATCTCATCCATTAACGATTAAAATTTAGGCAATACGAACATACACAATCATTACTCATATCTACACAATATAAGCACCACTTACGAAAACACCACTTCACTTTCTATTATGGAATGTCTATGAGTCTTCAGAGTCCACCTCGTTGCGTAGCAGCCACGTCCGCCTCCTTCCCAAAACTAACCAGAATTAGAAATACACACACTACTACAGACACCACAATAATACAGGTTATCATACAAGTTCTATCTAAGTATGCATATATATTTATACTCTCACTTATAGATTCTAAATGTAGAGAACTTTTGGATCTGCTAGTGCAGATTTTGATGCCATATGTATTTGGCTTGGAAGGGACATATGGTCTAAATTCGAATATTGTCATCGTCATTGAAACTTTTACTAAGTATAGAGTGCATTAATTGAGCGCATTTTAAATTTCCTGGTTCTAAGCCCTCCATAATTGCAACATTTTATATGCGAACTGCACCCGAATTCCGCATAGTCATAGCCTATATCCGCTGAGATGGAAAAGGATTGCAGGTAGGTCGATACCCAGCCAGATAAACCAACACTGCCCTACTAGGATAATGACTAGGAAACTCTCGATACATACCGGCCATGCAACAACACTACTGATTAGTTACACATTTACTAGAAATAATATACCCATGACATGATGGTAGGACGAGAATCTCGGATCTCGAGCTTGAACGGTGAAAGTTGAGACTACGTGAATTCTAGTAACTAATTCGCAGTATTATCGCATGACGATTGCAAAATGAAAAGGTGATCAGATTTATAGAAAACGAACAGGCGAACAAAAATAGTGCCTGGGATTTATTACCAAGAAATCACAAACAAAAATTTCCTATCACCAATTTAAGTATATATGCAATTTAAAATTAAATATCTCACACGTCAGATAGTCCTCCTATCAGTAGAATAAATGTTCATAAACATTATCATTACAACAATGTAATTATATTAGACATTATTAAAATGTTTACGCAATTAATAATCACCCTGTGACTCTGTCACTGAAGCAGTCTGATCAGCATCAGCTGTTCAATCAAGAAGAATTAAGTTAACACCGCAAAAACCCTACATTATACACATACGCGTGTAAAACGTGAATATCTATACTAATAATAATAATAATATAGGTTAAATATGGTTTAAATATATACATTATATACAATGTTCCATGTTTAACACGGTGTTAAAAATTACTATTCGCACTATCAGTCGCGATCTGACAGTCTTATAGTGTCTCTGTTAAATAACAGTTCTCTGAACAATGTTTCACACAACAATAAATTCTCAGGTATCTCTGGAAGTTAGTCAAAATAAATAAAGCTTGTTTATCAAGCACTGAAGTTAAATATAGCTTAGAATATGTCGAGTCAATGAATAAAAACAATAAAATAAAGAGCGATGCGAAACTTCTTAAAACCCTACAAACATTTCGTGGATCATATACTGATACCCTCTGACATGAACAATACAAATATTAACCTTTATGTTAGCGCTTTTTACACATACTGTAACAATTCGTTGCTCCACATGGCAATACATTTCCTTCTCTCGCATTACGGTGAACAATACTCATAAATGGCGTTTACTAATCTCCAAACATAATATACTTCCAATCTTTCATTACTACCAACAATCTTAAATACTCCGCACGGCATTACTTCAATAAAAAAACATCTTGCTACAGACTTGTAGAAGAATTAGTGACTTTACTAGGTAAATACGCAATTGTGTACTACCGTTCAGAATGCACTCCTAACTCCAACCCTCCCCTAAATTATTAAATCTCGTGCATCTATAACAACAATTACATGTTCGTTCACAACAATACATCTCACACAGTATTTCTTATTTCTTTCGTTAGCGTTTTCGTTCACATAGTTCCATAATAGATTGTTTTTCCACGTTACCAAATATTAACAATACTAACTCGTAGTTCGCTCGTCTTTAGTATTTAATATAAATAAATACATATCCTCACCCTTCTGGTGTACATTTCAATATATGAATTATTCATATTTAAAGTTATTCTAGAACATACTAGACCTCAGGTAGACTAACAAATCCCCTGGTCTATTATTTCAGTTTAACAATGTTTTCAATTTAATTGTTAATAAATATAGGCATCATTTGACCTCAAATGTCACTAACATGTTCCTACTTTATAGTATAGTTTCGTCATAACAATAGTCCAAGACTATATAATTGTCAAATAAATTGTATTCCGCTATTGGAATTTTATAACATCTATATTGTTATAAATAAATGTTTCAGTTGTATTCTGACATAATAATGTCTGTTAAACAATGATACAGCATTTTACAATAATGCTCTCCTTTATAAAAATGCATTATAAATATACAAATGTATTCTCTCGTTGTTACGCATTTGTAACTATTAATAACAATTTTAACGTTCAAATGTTCCTACAATTGGAAAGTATTTTCAATGAAATATGTCATTATCGAAGCGATCCCTTCGAAATACGTTACTATCAAAGAATTCCCTTATAAAACGAGTTTCCTTCGAAAGTGAGTATGTTAAAACGATTCCTACAAAAATAAATATATGAAACGAAATGCATGAAATAACGTCTTAAAAGACACACGAAGACGTATCAAAAATTACAATGAATCTCAAAATTTTAGCTATTATAAACATAGGATAAAGTTAAGAATATTACAATGAAGTTGGTCACTCCTTAATGGATTTCAAATACTACTGCAAACTACAGATTTTAGAGCATTCAGTTTTTCTACCTTTGAGATTGCTTCTGGGGTCAAGAATACCTCCATAAGATGTATTCGATGTTCCGTTGAGACTGCATGAGCAGTTTCCCTGGAAACCAGTTCCTGCCGGTCGCGTGCGAAACAGCTGCACGCTACCCCGTCTAGATCGTGATGCGGTCACCTGCACTCCTGCTCGGCTGTGGCGGCTAACGGCAAGTCTTCTAGCTTCACGGTCAGCGACCTGGGAACTGCGTCTCTTTATCCAATCGACTGCTAGCGTTCGTCTGCTTCTTATCTCCGTATAAGAGAGTGGCATCATCAATGTAGATCTGAATGTCCTGGGATGACATCTCCTCCTGATGGTAATGGATATCTCGCTAGTAGTACAGTAATTCATCTCGGAATACTGCATGATGTTGAGCAGCTGTAGATGTATCGATCCCCGATCTTCCAAGTCACTCTGACTTTCCAATCCATGGTATAGACTAACCTCTTTCCATTGATTTAGTTACTCATAATAATTTTCTCAGTTTTCGTTGAAAAAGTTTGTCCCCCCTAACTCAGGATCGTTGCGTTCATGTTGACTATATTGTTGAACCGTAGAATAGATATTCTAGCAATACTGTATCTGAAGTAATTAGTTATTGCTTTGCTGTAAACTAACGCTGTTTTAGTGAATTCTTCTTCTGATAATTTTGTTACAAAATAAAATGCTGTTGTCTTGAATATTTAGCGCATTTGCACTTCACCGGCTCCTCTAATATCTTCCTCGGCGATAGGTCGATCACCTGGCGGTACTTCCTCGCCTGTGCTCCATATTTCTTTTTCGTATGCAAGTGCTGATCTGCCGCTGTTGCTGGTCGCGTGGCTGGCACGTCCGTCCGGTTCAGGTAGCTGGATAAGAGTCCTCGCTCCCTTCTCCGCGATAGCGCGCGTGCCAGAGCTAGCCTTTCATCCTAGCCTCGCACGGCTGCATTTTAATAGAAATATACTCATAGTTTCTCTACTAGCCAATAATTTATATTTCTATTTAACCAAATAAATTCCATATTGCATTCTACATCTGTAGATGTGTTCATTTCGCTTTATATATGCCAAATTTATATAAAAGCGATTCCCACAAAATGTTTGTGCCTCAATCTGATTGGCTGTTGAAATATCGTGATAGAAGCTCCTGGAACTAGCCTCTTATCAACGGGTGTGCATAATTTTGTTATTGTCGCCTAGCTAACCAAAACTGGTTTTCTGCTGCCTAACATGAAGCCTTGTACAATTTCCAGCCTCAAATGATCCAACACTTCCTTGTTTAAAATCTCATTCACCAGAATATTTCCAAAATAATAATTCCTTAAAATGCTTCAAAATTTTCCAAAATAGTTTCATTATGCATCATTCATTTCCCAAAATGTATATATAAATAATAAATTAATTTAATTCCATATTTCCAATTTTTCACTCCCATGGTTCACAAGTCGGTTCGAACCTCGGCTCAGTCAAAGTCCTAAGCTGGGCTGAATTCGAGTTCAGTACCCATGAAGTCAAGTGCACGTATCCCGTGACACGATCGGCAGCACTGCATCTTACAGGTACAGACACTAGACTGACAATGAACGTGATAACTAAGAAGCAGGGAACCCCGAAAGTGAATACCTGGCATGTTGACAAGCATCTACTGATAACGTCTGGGTGATTGACCTCACCCTTTGCAATATAAGATATAATGAAATACACACCTATCTCACAGATACGGCACGACCGACGTAGGGGTAAGGAAAGCTGTCAACACAAGTTGTGTCCAATTATATTAGACGAGAAATCAAGTATTTACATGCCCTAATATATTATTACACAATAACACGTACAAGCGATCATCACTTACGCTTAGTTAATGTACGATGCACCATGAATTGGGTAGCAGTGATGAACATCCACAACAAATGTTTACAAAACTATAATTTATTAGTTAAATAAGAACCGTAGTGGTTTTGAATCGGTTCTAAACCTACCTCCACCTCCCCACCTCCCAAACGGCGGACATAGCTTAACTATTGAAATATCCCGCAAGCCAATAATCAGGGAAAGTTGTGCGAGGGTGTATATTAAACGTCTCTATCCCCTCTATCACTAGGACACATCATTTCTACCCTAAGATAAAAACTACCCCTACCTCGGGAGTGAAATTATGTTTTTTTTAACAAGCATGCACAATTGAGGCTCTTGCAATACGGCAAGCGTTTCATATGATTATTAATCAATAATTATTTACTATGGATTTACTTATTATTTATTGTCTACAAGAACTGTAGCCCGAGATTTCCAAACATTCCTCATATCTCGTGAACTAACAATCATAGAATGTTGTGCGAGAGTTCAAACTAAAAGTCTCTACCCGTCTTATTCCGAAGACACATTATTTCTACCCTACGATCAAAAATACTCTTAACCCTGGGGGTGAAATTGTGATATTTAGTACGCATATGCATCCGCGGCTTTTATAAGACGGTGAGCTTTATTGAAATGATTATCTATCGATTATTCACTAACGATATATCGATTATTGATCAACTACTAGGTCATTGACCCGAGATTTCTCAAACCAATAATCTGGGAAAATTGTGCGTGGGTTCAAACGAAAGGGGATCACACCTTAAATTAACCTAGTTTAGCTAACCTAAGCTAACCTAATATAGCCGAAGCTGTGGGGTTGAAGAGTCGGTTTAAGACCTTCTCCTGATTTCATTAAGAAACCATTTGACAAATGCCTGAGATTGATAGGATTTATTGTAGGACTTTGTAGGAACGTATGAACACACCACGTTACGAGTTGTGATCATATTTTCTAAGATGGTGCTCATTGCTTAATGTAACCTAACCTTACCTTACCCCTTACCACGAGGTGTGATCGAAAAGTTCTAAGATGGTGACCATAGCTTAACCTAACCTATGCTAACCTTACCTAACCTCACCTTCACCCACAAGTTGTGATCAAGAAGTTCCAAGATAGTGACCAAAGCTTAAGCTAACTAACCTATCCTAAGCTATGCTAAGATAATTAGTGCTTCTCTTGCTTTAACTAGCATGCCGTTGTTTACGGCGGCTGAGAGTACTGGATATATCGCAAACTAGAATCAGTAGAAGTTTTTTAACGGTTTGAAGAAATGGTCGTTGTGGTACCTTTTCGTAGGACAGGTTATTTTTTTAAAATTTTGCCAAAGGATCTAACTGGAAATGTTGTATTTTCAGTTTTTTAGTATTTTTAAATGGTAAAGGTTTCCAAGGGTGAGTGATGGTTTTCTACAAGGTCATGTAACACAACACCGAGCTGTACCTTGACAGAATAGCCAAGAAACCTCTATGGAGGTTACCACATTTTATTATTATTAAAATGTATTTATTATTAATATTACCCAGTTTGTAGGTAGGCGTTACCAAGCATGGTCATACAGATAGTAGGTTTGCTTTAACGTTCAAACAAGAAAAATCTTGTTGCGTGACTTTATAGTTGACCGCCAGAGGTGTGCTATACTACGTGGGAGAATGGAATGACTATTTATTATTTAAATCGCAGGAGTTATATAACACACACGGGTATGCATGTTCTAAGATCCCTCGAATGTACAGTAGGTTACGACTGAATCTCTCTCAGGTCTCCTTATATACCCCAGCCAAATACCTTCTAAGCTTAAACCCCCAGAGATATGCCATTGCTCTGATAAATATAATATAGTGTTATATTATGATTCTCAAGACGGTACACACACTTATAACGAGAAAATGACACCGAGGGTCATACAGTGTTATTCAACCATAACAATAACATGGTGTTCATTTATGCCTCTAGAGAATAAACTAATATTCGGATAAATATAAATGTTTAAGTTTCGTACCGGAAATATACCATATAAATACGTAAGTCATAATTTAGAACTTGCTGGTGGTATCTAAATTGGAGATCGAGTGCAGCCACAGATGCCATATTAACAATAATCAACTACTTACTCTGAATTTCCAGGCTGCAAAATGGAAGGTTAGTACGAACTTAAATTGTTGTGATTTTTTCCACAGGTGACAGCTGCCAGTTGACTGATATTAGTCTTATTACAGGTCAACTAATGTAACTTTCCCTAATACACGCTGGAATTAAACCCCTAGAGAAATGCCATTAATCTGATTACTATAATACAGCGTTATATTATGATTCTCTAATTTTAAGCGGATGCAAATTTAAGTGAGAACAAATATTAAGTAGGCGAAAATTAAAGTGGGCGCGAAAATAAAGAGGGCGCAAATTAAAGTGGGCGAAAAATAAAGTAGGTGCAGTTTAAATTGGCCATAAACTAATGTGGACGGAAATTAAAACGGTGGCAAAATAAAATGAGCGCAAATTAGCGTGGGCGCTATATAAAGTGGGCGCAAATTAAACTGGTCGCAACATAAAGTGGGCGTAAAATAACGTGGACGCATATTAAAGTGGGCCCAATTTGTGGCTATTGATCTATCTTGCCGAATGAAGTTGCTTACGAACGTTTGGAACATTTTGGTCATTAGCCTCATATAATTAATACCTTTAGGCATCTTAATTATTGGTACTGTGTAGTTTGGTTTGTAAGAGATTGAGACATATCAATAATCACCTCCCCCATGTAGTAAGGAAATTGGAATATCTTGCCCATCAAGCTCGTGTGTTTGAATGTGCGAGGACTTGGAACATCTTCGACATTCCCCTCGATTATAAGAAACCATGACTGTGTTACTTCCTTGGTGCTATACAGGTGTGCGCGACGCGTCAGGTTACGTTCAGACAGAGATTGGCGAAGGTTAATGATTGCTGGTCAACTCCCTTAGTGGTTTTTTAACAGTTGTAATGCCTCTACACTCATGTGGAGTGTGGAGTTCTAAGATGGTGACTATACCGCTAACCTAACCTATGTAACCCCCACCCTCCATCTACGAGCTAAGTTTAAAAAGCGGATATCTGTCGAACTAATAATCATAGAAAATTGTTGGTGATGATGATAAATTTTGTCTAAAGGGACCTAACATCTAGGTAATCAGCCCATAATGGTTTGGGTGATAGTGAAAATTAAAGGTGATCAAATGAAACTTACAAATAAAACTAACTACTCACTTACAAACTAGAAGGGGAAAAGGGAAACAAAAAGGAGTAGAATGTAAATAAAGGACGGGAGGATAGGAAATGCCCTCAGCTCTAGAAGAATGAGAATTGAGGGACGAGGAATGCAGGAGAGCTAGGAAAGGCAGCAAGGAAAAGGAAAGAGGAGAGTGTCCAACCCAAAAGCAATGGAGAAAGGGAGACAATTGGCCCAACTCAGGAATCCCTCGGGGTCGCCAAATCCCGAACTCACCAGCCGTGAGTCCTTTAGGGTGTAGCACTATCCAGGGTGCACCAGAAGTGGAGGTGCTAAACACTCCCTGCCTCCTTGAGGGCCTTGAGCAGAAGACAGGAAGTATCATGAAAAGAAAAAGAAGGCTTACTCCTCGAAGAATGAAGGTATCATGAAAGATGAGAAAAGGGCCAATTAAGGCTTAGGCCTCAGATACCCTAATACCGTCGGGGTCGGAAGAGAACAAAAGTTGACCAAGAGAGTTCGGCAGGAAAGAAGACGGAGAGGAGTCTGGCACAAGTAAGTGGAAGCAATGCCGGACTGAGCTGAGGTCCTGTGGTCGCCAACCCACGTCCCACTAAATGTAATCCCCTGGGAGCATAGAAAGTTGTATATGGTCTTAAAAGAAAGGGCTTTACAACAGCTATTCCCTGACCCGACCTCCAGTTCTTGTCACTTACATTAGCCAGACTAGGTTAAGGTAAGCTATGGCAAACATCTTGGAATTCCTATGGGTAAATAGAGTTGTAGATTTGCGAAAAGTGTCCAAAAGCGACCATCCTGATCAAAAAGTGACCAAAAGCTACCATACAGATCCAAAAGCGAACAAAAGTGACCATCCAGATCAAAAAGCGACCATCCATATCAAAAAGTGACCAAGATCCAAAATACTGACCATAGTATAACCTAACCTAACCTAAGCTAACCTAGATACATAGAAGATCCTAAGGCTGCATTTTAATGAGGCATACTATGAAATGTCGCATATCCTAAGCACCATAATGTTATGAAATGCCGCTTTTATTTGGTGACTGCTGAGGATGAGTGAATTACATACACCCTACTACATGCGGCTGATGATTGAGATGTTCCAAATTTTAACTATACAGGAGTGATGATGAAGATGTCATATATACAGTCTGTAGCTCCACACAGTACGAAGGTAGAACGTGTGTTAATGTAGAGACTGGTATTCATTGGTGTCGGCCCGAATGTCTGGGTTTGTTTCACGGTTCTGAGGGCTAGAACGGAGTAAACGCATCCTCGTGAGAAAATGTGGGCTTGATTCATATCTCAGCAAGTGATTATACGCGATTTCTCACTTTTATTGCAAACAAATACTGAGACACAGACCACAGTCTCCTCCCATCCAAAATCCTACCTCAGTAGTAAATCCATGGCAGAGGTTAGCAGGGTTGATGACCATGATGTCCTAAACCCAGGTTATCAGGCACGTTGATCACAAACCCAAGTACACAGGGTTGATCACCATGATGAGCCAAGCACTTTCCTGCCTCCCCTAAGGTATTTAAGGGTTGGAAAGTGTTCATTTGCGTCCACTTTTAACTGCACCCACTTTAATTTGTGCCCACCTTATTTTGCACCAACTTTAATTTTCGCCCACTTTATTTTGGGTCCACCTTAATTTGCGCCCACTTTAATTTGCACCCGTTAAAATTTGAGAATCATAATATAACACTATTATAGTATTCAGAGCAATGCCATTTCTCTAGGGGTTTAAGCCCAACGTGTATTAGGAAAAGGCATATTAGTGGACCTGTAATAAGACTAATATCAGTCAACTGGCAGCTGTCACCTGTCGAGCAAATCACATCGTTTTAAGATCGTACTAACCTTCCATTTTGCAACCTGTTATTACACCGTAAGTAGCTGATTATTGTTAATATAGCACATGTGGCTGCACTCGATCTCCAACTTAGAGACCACTAGCAAGTTCGAAATTATGACCAACGTATTTCTATGGTATATTTACGAAACCAAACTCAAAGATTTATATTTATCCGAATATTAGTTTATTCTCTAGAGGCATGTTATTGTTATGGATGAATTACACTGTATGCCTGTTTGTGTCATTTGTACGTTATAATCGTGTGTACCGTCTTAAGAATCATAATATAACACTCTATTATATTTATCAGATCGATGGCTTTTCTATAGGGGGTTAAGTCTAGAGGGTTTTAGGGTAAGGTATATTAGGGGACCTGAGAGAGATTCAGTATTAACCTACATTCGAGAGTTCTAAGTACATGCATACACGTGTGCGTTATATAATTCCTGCGATTTTAATAATAAATAGTCAATATTCCATTCTCCCAAGGGGTATAACACACCTGTAGTGCTCAACAGTTACGTCACGTGACAATTGTGTTTGTTTAAACGTTAAAGCAAACCCCAGTCCTGTATGGCTATGAGTGGTAGGTCTACCTACAGAGTGGGTAATATTAATAATAAAATGATAATAATAATATGTGTAACCTCCAAAGAGGCCTCTTGGCTATCCTGTCGAGGTACAGGAAGTTGGTATGTTACATGACCGTGTAGAAAATAATCTCTTACCCTTGGAAAAGTTAACCATAAAAATACTAAAATGCCGGAACTTGGAAATTTCCAGTTAGATCCTTTGGCAAAAATAAAAAAACAACCTGTCCTAGGAAAAGGTAGCGTTACGCCCTATTATTGAAACCGTTAAACAACTTCTATCGATTCTAGTTTGCGAGATATCCAGTACGCTCAGCCACCGTAACCAACGGCATGCTAGTTAAAGCAAGAGACGCACTAGTTAGCTTAGGTTAGCTTAGGTTAGGTAAGGTTAAGCTATGGTCACTATCTTGGAACTTTTTGATCACACCTTGTGGGTGGAAGTAAGGTTAGGTAAGGCTTATGCAGGTTAGCATAGGTTAGGTTAGTTCAGTTTAACATCTAGGCTTACAGGATGGAGCCGCGTCGTATATCGGTGATTATTTCCCGACGTTTCGGCTGACATTGCAGCAGCCTTAATCATGGGTAGGTACGAGTTGGTGTCCGTACTCAAACTAACGGTCATGCCAGACAGAGGTGCTTGCTTGGCCTGCATTGTCGTCACGCTGCTCTCTGATTGTTCCGCGCCGCTGGCAATTGCGCGCTAGGAGCACTTTCCAAGTGTTGCTCAGTTTGAAACCATCTTCGCGATTGAAATTATTGGGATGCTTCACGACCTCTATTGCCTCTTTAATTAACCTGTTTTGATATCCGGGAATTTTAGCAACAGTTTCGACCTTATCAAACTCGATGGCGTGTCTTGTGACGTCAGCATGTTCAGCTATTGCAGATCTGTAGTTTATCTGTTTCGTGTCTCGAATGTGCTCTGAAATCCTAATAGAAATGCGTCTTTTAGTTTGTCCAATGTAAACCTGTCCACAGGAGCAAGGCACTTTGTAAACACCTGTGTCCTGCTTTGGCTGCTTAATCTCAGTTGATTTACGCACCACTTGCGTCAGCTTGTTTATTGGATGCATCACCGTTGTCACATTGTGTTTCTTTAGCAGCCTGGTGATTCGATCAGTCAACCCCTGTACGTACGGCAGAAAGGCTTTATGGTAGGACCTATCTTCGTTCTTTATGCCAGTTCTTCGGCTTTGTTCTACTTTCCTTGTGGCCCTATTTATCTGTCCTTTGCTGTAGCCATTAGCTTGGAGCGTGCTCCAAACTCGTTTCTTCTCTTCAATTACGCTATCCTTATCGCAACCATAAAGACTTTCTGCCGTACGTACAGGGGTTGACTGATCGAATCGCCAGGCTGCTAAAGAAACACAATGTGACAGCGGTGATGCATCCAATAAACAAGCTGACGCAAGTGGTGCGTAAATCAACTGAGATTAAGCAGCCAAACCAGGACGCAGGTGTTTACAAAGTGCCTTGCTCCTGTGGACAGGTTTACATTGGACAAACTAAAAGACGCGTTTCTATTAGGATTTCAGAGCACATTCGAGACACGAAACAGATAAACTACAGATCTGCAATAGCTGAACATGCTGACGTCACGAGACACCCAATCGAGTTTGATAAGGTCGAAACTGTTGCTAAAATTCCCGGATATCAAAACAGGTTAATTAGAGAGGCAATAGAGGTCGTGAAGCATCCCAATAATTTCAATCGCGAAGATGGTTTCAAACTGAGCAACACTTGGAAAGTGCTCCTAGCGTGCAACTGCCAGCGGCGCGGAACAATCAGAGAGCAGCGTGACGACAATGCAGGCCAAGCAAGCACCTCTGTCTGGCATGACCGTTAGTTTGAGTACGGACACCAACTCGTACCTACCCATGATTAAGGCTGCTGCAATGTCAGCCGAAACGTCGGGAAATAATCACCGATATACGACGCGGCTCCATCCTGTAAGCCTAGGTGATAAACTAGACACCGGCTGCGAAAGCCTACGATCTAAATAGGTTAGTTCAGGTTAAGCTATGGCCACCATCTTGGAACTATTAGATCACACCTCGTGGGTGGAGGTAAGGTTAGGTTAGGTTTGGTTAAGCTATGACCACCATCTTAGAACTTTTTGATCACACCTCATAACGTGGTGTGTTAATACGATCCCACAAAGTCTTACTATGAATCCAACCAAGGTCAGGATTTTGTCAAATGTTTTTTATGAAATCCGGGGGCGGTTTTAAACCGACTCTACAACACCACAGGTAAGGCTAAATTAAGTTAGGTTAGCCAAACTAGGTTATTTTACGTTAATTTCGTTTTGGTTCACATTCGGTTCGTTTCGATTCAGCTTGGTTCAGTTCAGTTCGGTTTGGTTCGGCTCGGTTCGGTTTTGTTTCGGTTCGGTTCGATTCAGCTCGGTTCAGGTCGGTTTCGGTTCATTTTACTGAGGAGAGTGAATCCCTTTCGTTTATACCCACGCACAAATTTCCCAGATTATTGGTTTGAGAAATCTCGGGTCAATGACTTAGTAGTTGATCAATAATCGATATATTGATGGTGAAAAATCAATGAATAATCATTTCAGAAAGCTTATAAATGTTGCGAATCCATATGCGTACCAAATATCACTATTTCACCCCCAGGGTTAAGAGTATTTTTTATCTTGGTGTAGATATAATGTGTCTTAGAATTAAAATGGGTAGAGACCTTTCATTCGAGCCCTCTCACAACTTACTATGATTATTAGTTCGCGAGATATCGGGTAATTTCGGAAATCTTGGGTAAATTACCTTGTAGTTAATCAATAATAGATAAATCGATAGTAAATAATTGATCAGAACTAATTTGAAAAGCCAGCCAATTTACAAGAGGCTCGAGTGTGCATGCTTATTAAAGAAACATTATTTCACTTTCAGGGTAGGTTTATTTCTTATCTTAGAGTAGAAATGATGTGTTCTAGGGATAGAGCCGAAAGATACCTTTCATATAGGCACTCGCACAACGTTTCCTGATTATTGGTTCGCAAGAAATTGCATGAGTTAAGCTGTGGCCACCGCCTTGGAGGTGGGTTTAGATCCGATTCAAAACCACTACTTAAATTTGATATCTCAAAACAAGTTCTCGAGAACATGTGTTCTACAAGAGCGATATACTGTATGTTTTCTAAATTAAATTACTCTCTTCCAATAGTTGCTGTGGGATTTTGTATTCGTGATCAAGTCGTGTATAGAAGACTGGAAGACGACACCCTGGAGAACCATTGACGTGGAAAACATGGATATTGAATGCAAGAAATTTGCCAAGGAGATAAGAGGTGAGTGATTTCATCTCTAGTGATGATCCATTTCATGATTTTGTAGTGTTAACTAATGGAATCAATGAATATTTCAGCAATGGATAAAGTTATGCGAACGTGGGATGTCTTTAAAAAGCTGGAATCAGTCGTAAAAAATATGGTGACGTCAATCAGTGCTGTTGGAGAATTGCAGAACACTGCGCTGCGTGAACGTCATTGGTACCAGCTTATGAAGTCCACAAAGGTGGGTTATCCTTTGTTCCTTAGCAGATGATAAATATGGCGAGGAGGATCTTGTGATTTGTGCTGGCAAGTGATATGAACAAGGATGAGTGTCCATTACCATCAGTCTGTATATTGCAAAGAAATCATGTGGCAGTGAATCAAATTAAATGCAACGATTGCGCCAGTTCACTAATAATAATCCAAAAGCTCAGGCTCAGAACGAGAGAGGGTGCTGGCATAGCTCAGTTGGTAGACTGTCATGTAGTTTACTCACGAGCATATACATACCCAAATTGAAGACTCGTAGGAACTCTTTCTAATTACGAAGGTAGGAGCATACCTAGATAGATATTTCACTCTTTGTTCCGTGTACATATCGTTGCCAGTGCGACAAACGAATAATTCAACCAATATGTATTATTTCCCTTCGTACTATTCATATGACTACCAGCACGATAGATGTAACAGTTTAACCCACTTTACATATGATTGCCTGTAAAATAAGAAAACTCCTCTTCAGCATGGGTTACCAGACGAAATTCAGATTTAATGTTATAACATGGAGCCGGAGACTTTGGTGTCCAAAATTCCTCAATAACACAAGGATTATTTTCCAAACAGTCTAGTAAGGTGGATGTATTAAGGTAAGCATATCGCCGTTAAGTAACTTCAAAGCAATTATCTACGTAATTAAATGTAAGAATGAAGGTTTATTTTGTTGGCATAAGCACTAAATGTGGCATTATGAGAACGATAATACTGTCCTAAACCACAAAGAGAATGAGTTAACAATTTACCCAGTTCTATGTACTGTACCCAAATTGGAGTATAACCACTAAGCTATGGCGCTGCGTGAACCGCTGCGGGCCGCAAATATTACGTCACGGTGGTTTGATCATGCGGGAATGTCCGGTGGAGGTCAGTGCACTTGAGTGATGATGTCACCGCTGGAAAAACTTATTGGGCTAGGTCACACGGCCGGAAGTAAGGAGAGGTATGTGCGAGCAACTCCCATCCCCTTACGGCGGGAAATAGTGCGGGCCGCTTGACAGGTGATCGCCCGATGAGCTTGCTCAGCCATATGTTGATTCCGTTCATTTCCAGAACATGTTTTAGTGCGCCCCGGTGTCGTCGTGTGTGTTGTATCCTTACGACCATAAGTGTAACGATGGGCGAGCTATTAGATGTAAGTTCGTCACTTACAAATCGCCAAGCAAACGGCAGTGTGAAAGTGATGGTTCATATTCGTAAGTATTGGGGCCTGCACTGAGATAACGGAGCCAAGTAAGTTGAAAAATCATACAAATATTACCAGCATAAAACAGCAACGAAAACACAGTTTGAGGGCTGGATCTTTCTCAGCCTCTGCTAAAAGGCAACACATTATTCAATGGAAACCAATTGGCACATTTTTACAACAGAACATTGTACATTTAATCACAGCTTTAGGCACCATTGGAACTCTATAATGGTTCACATAGATCATTGAACATTGCTTCACGCCGGACTTCTGGAACAGTCTTTGCCAACTTACACTGAACATAATCTCATCTTTGAACACTCTAAATCGAATTGGAACTGTTGTGGTGAGTTATCCTATTATAATTGAGCCACATATAAATGCAGTAAATGTCTTCGTGAGGAAGGAGAGACATACAGTTCCGAATATTTCTAATTACACCATGGCACATTAAACACGCAGAAGACGTTATGGGGGATGGAACTTTGATCCGGGAGCCGTCCCGGCGATCTTCGTAAGCAGACGTCCGTCGCCAACACGACAACATGGAACATTTATCAGGGATCTTTACACAATATTAAACTTGCAGAAGAGGTTTGTTTCTGCTTAACGAAGATGCCAAGAGGTAAAAATACGAGTATGTCGCCAGCCCACATGAATTGAATCTTCCCATAATGATTTGCACTACAGAGCACATGATTATATTTACACTTTGTATAATTCCACGTGGTGGGAGACAGGCAACGGCAGGAAGTAGGGGATTGCCTGTAGGGGTGAAGTACAGTGGGGACATTGTGTGCCCCGGGACCGCTGCGGTAGCTGTGAAGGCTCTATGGGAACCCTGAAAAATGACGGCTGACGGGGCTCTGGTGAAGCTACGATAGGCCTAGCAAGCCAGTAGTGGATATCATATTTGCTTTCAAAACAGGAACAGGCCTCGGAAAGGACGTATGCAAACGACGAAGACCCGGATATCCTAATGGACTACGAGTTGGGACATTAAACATACAGACATTGACATAAAAGGTGGAGGAGATTGTAGATGTGATGGAGAGAAGAAAACTGGATATTGTTTTAGATCCCTTAGTTGGGGGGGGGGGGGGTAGTTAGGGATAAAACACTTGTGTCACTGTACTGATTTGGAAGGTTGTTCCTAAATGATAGCTTCCCGTAGCTGGGAGAGCTTACTAGTGTAGTGTGTTGTTTAGTGTTTAAACGCTAGGGGGTGTTCCTGCAAAGTTGCGAGTGCTTATTAGGGGATGGACCTCTGAGTGCAGGCTACTGTGCTGGTCTGCCAGCTGGACGGTATGAGTAATACAAAAGGCGTGCTTATGTCAGCGGCTCGACGTTATGTAGTCGAGTCGCGTGCTGGGAAATACAATGCAGTCTGACAAAGCAGTTACTAGCTACTATGGTCACGGACAATCGTGACGAAGGTCAGGAAGGGTATGAGGATGTGAAGAGGAGTGTAGTTAGTAGTAATTAGTAATGCAATGTGTAACTTACTGACCATGTGTTTATTGGTCAGCGAGTGTGAATTTGTAAGTCCCTCTTGGGAAGTCTTAGGCAAATGTAAAATACAACTAGTGTGTACAAGTATGGGGTACAAAATAAAGGAGTCTGAGCACTTTGCTGAATCTCACCTGATGTAGCAGGAACAGACGTTGGCTATGGCCGCTGGCGACGCACTGAGTAGAACAGATAGAGTCTCCTAGTTAGGACTCCACTTCTTATAATTTTAGGTGCTGCATGGTCAGCATTACGTCAACGTAGCTGCCCCAGTTAGTTGTTGGTGTAGATGTTTATGTATGTGTTGCAAGTAGTTGGCTAACCTCCCAAGCTGGGTGGCCGCCTCTTGCTGTGTAAAGATAATGTTCTGGTCTTATGATATTGCCAGTTGGGGTGGTTTTAGTGAAAGATGGGGGGGGGGGTGGCTTTCATCGGTACTGCTCCCCCCCCCCCGGGGATGTACATGTCCTATTCTTCGATTAGTTCGCGTCCCCGTGAACGGGAACGGGACGTAGATTGGGGGTGGTGATGTGATGTGTCGTTTTTGATTTCTTCTTATACTTCTTCTTCTTTTCTTCCGTGTTGATGTAAGTGTGTCGATGTCGTGGTGATGTGAGTCCAGCTTGTGCTCAGAGGGGTAGGTTTTGGGATATACATGTTATACACACATCAAAAAAAGTTTTGCATCACCTCGGTTCCAAGAGTTCCGGAACCTTTAAATACAAAGGGAATAGAGATCAACACAAACAACATTTCAGCTCGTTTTATTGCTCATGAGACCCACACATTGCATGTTGTACCATCATACAGCTAGACTTTCAGCATTTGTGGTCCAGATTGCAGTACACACCACTACCTCTAATACCCAGTAGCACGTCCTCTTGCATTGATGCATGCCTGTATTCGTCGTGGCATACTATCCACAAGTTCATCAAGACACTGTTGGTCCAAATTGTCCCACTCCTCAACGACAATTCGGCGTAAATCTCTCAGAGTGGTTGGTGGGTCAAGACGTCCATAAACAGCCCTTTTCAACATATCCCAGGCATGTTCGATAGGGTTCATGTCTGGCGAACATGCTGGCCACTGTAGTCGAGCGATGTCGTTATCTTGAAGGAACGCATTCACAAGATGTGCACGATGAGGTCGAGAATTGTCGTCCATGAAGACAAATGCCTCTCCAATATTCTGCCGATATGGTTGCACTATGGGTCGGAGGATGTCATTCAGGTATCGTAAAGCCGTTTCGGAGCCTTCCATGACCACCAGTGGCGTACGTCGGCCCCACATAATGCCACCCCAAAACATCAGGGAACCACCACCTTGCTGCACTCGCTGGACAGTGTGTCTAAGACGTTCAGCCTGACCAGGGTGCCTCCAAACACGTCTCCGACGATTGTCTGGTTGAAGGCATATGCGACACTCATCGGTGAAGAGAACGTGATGCCAATTCCGTGGGGTCCATTCAGCATGTTGTTGGGCCCATCTGTACCGCGCTGCATGGTGTCGGGGTTGCAAAGCTGGACCTCGCCATGGACGTCGGGAGTGAAGTTGCGCATCATGCAGCCTATTGCGCACAGTTTGAGTTGAAACACGACGTCCTGTGGCTGAACGAAACGCATTATTCAACATGGTGGCATTGCTGTCAGGGTTCCTCCGAGCGGCAATCCGTAAGTAGCGGTCATCCACTACAGTAGTAGCCCTTGTGCGGCCTGAGCGAGGCCTGTCATCGACAGTTCCTGTATCTCTGTACCTCCTCCATGTCCGAACAACATCGCTTTGGTTCACTCTGAGACGCCTGGAAACTTCCCTTGTTGAAAGCCCTTCTTGACACAAAGTAACAATGCGGACCGATCGAACTGCGGTATTGACCTTCTAGGCATGGTAGAACTACAGACAACATGAGCAGCGTACCTTCGTCCTGGTGGAATGACTGGAACTGATCGGCTGTCGTACCCCCTCCGTCTAATAGGCCCTGCTCATGCATGGTTGTTTACATCTTTGAGCAGTTTTAGTGACATCTATGAACAGTCAAAGGGACTGTATCTTGGATACAATATACACAGTCAACGTCTATATGCCGGAGATCTGGGAACCGAGGTGATGCAAAACTTTTTTTGATGTGTGTACATAGTTAATTTTTAGAATGGCTCATTTTTGCAGGTTGACATGGTAATAATAAAGATAGAAACACAAAAAAATGCATGGTCTCGCCGTTGTATATATATATATATGTTGTTATTCTTCAGGGAGGAAAAACAACCATGTCCGGACGGATGGTTGTGCCGTCCGGCGTTGTATGGAGAAAAAATTGCTCCCTTCAGTGTATTGTTTAAAAGATGGAAGAGAATAGCAAAAGTAGGTGCCCCAGGGTATAAGTTAAAGGAAATATCATAATGGTTTATTGTTCTTGGGATGAAACGGGACACCTTCACAAATTTTGGCGTTAGTAGAGTAGAAAGGAAAAAAACAGTGTATTCAGTGTGGACATTATGGCGTGTAAAATGGCGTGACAATTTGTGAGTTTATGTGCGTAGGTGTACAGCTGAGCACCACTATTTTTATGTATGCTTTGGATTTACAGTTTTTGCTTTTACAATGATGATATAACATAACATAACATAATATAACATGAAATGACATAAAATAATAACCTTATTGCTAGACCGTTTTTGCTCATGAGCCTGGTACCTCGTCTCATTCTCTAGGCCTTCTGTAGCGCTCTCGTCTGTCGACTCATTCTCCCTTCATTTATTACTCGCTGAGCTGTAGGTGCCTCTCACCTATGGCTGTGGGTTAGTGGTCATGCCGTTACTTTTCCTTTCGCAAATTTTCCCCGTGGGTGGAAAAATTTACCTTGGCGGCGAGGGTAGGTGCTCACAAACTCTGCACCGCCCCTGGCTACCGAAAATTGCTTTTTATTGAAGCATATCGAACGTGTGTTTGCGTCAGCGTCGCTCGGTGCCCCACGTCACCTTACGTCGCTGATCGCGGCGCCGTCACTTTATTGGCGCGACTGAAGAACGATGAGGAACGGTGTGTTTGTGTGACAGAGATAAGGGTATGTGTAATTTGGTGTGGAAAACATATTTACAATAGACATGCTCGTACTCCTTGTCATCTGTGAAACAAAAATGGATTATTGGCCATCTATTTGGAAAACATGTATATTCGTTTGCTTCTTCGCTTTCCTGTGTGGGTGAAAGTGGATTAATGATTAATAAGACATTACAATACATGTATTACATTACATGTATATATATAACACTTCGTTGGTAGCGCTTAATTTGTAAAACTAAGTGTGGCGCCACTGAGGTGTAACTTACTTCTAGGTTAGCCTAGGTATTATCTAGCTTATTCTATGCGTTGTCGGGCTTACCCTGGTAACGGTTTTTGGTAACCAGGTGCCGATACTTGCTATCTTAATCTTACTTATCTTAATATGTTGTCGGGCTTACCCTGGCAACGGTTGTTAGTCGCCAGGTGCCGAAATGTTTTGCCTTAATCTTAAGGTGCTTAGTCTAAATTATGATAGATAAAAAAAAATATTTTGTATTTACAAGTCGAATGGTTTTACCTTAATCTAGTGCCGAAATGTGCTGCGCTATTATTTAGCAACAGCGCTTATTAAATTTGCTTAATTCTAAGTTGCGTTCCAAATGCAACTGCCTTACATTCTAAAATTTCGACCGGAGCGATCACCCGAGGCAGTTTTACCTCCCCAGATCACCACCCGTGTGTATTCTAGAAACACCGGTTGTCTCTAAAACCACCGGATTCCGCTCCCTGAATACTAGTTATCGACATTTATATTAGTGATTAATAACTAGTAATTGCTAAAATTCCGAGCGCCTGCGCTGCTGGAGAGCAAACGCATCGCCGTTGTACTTGCCTGTGTTGTCATCATTCTTCCTGTGTCATTCATTGATGTATTCATCATTGCTGGGTTTGCCCACTGTAACCCCTGTGAGGGCTCGCTGCGTTCCTCATTTAATATCTCTGGCCGCCCGCTGCGTTACCATTTAAGCTCTGGAGACTCGCTGTCAGTCATTTATGTGGGCACGGGACATCGTTCGGGAAAAATCGTCCGATAAAATAATATCATCCGGGAATTTAGCGTCCGGGAATCCTCTTCGCCTATGTGGGCATTGCTGGGTTTGCCCACTCGAACCCCTCTTGGCAGCCCGCTGCATGCCTATTTAATATCTCTGGCCGCCCGGCGCGTTACCATTTAAGCTCTGGTGACTCGCTGTCAGCCATTTATGTGGGCACGGCCCCGAATGATCGCATTCATTCCATATTATTCATATTTCATGTATATTATTCATTATTTGTTTATTCATTATTCATTTGTTTGGTTGTCTTCACCTTGCCACGCGGGGCAAGGACTTGGCGAATCTAGGATTGGTCCCGCCGAATCCTGAGATTCTCCTTCACTTCTGCGAGTAGAAGACTAGCTTCCCGCCATAGAAGCTCTACTTAACTTACGTCTGGGTCATTGAGTTAACTGGGGCAAGGCTGTTCATCGCCTCCCCCAGCTCTGTTCTCGTGTGGCGCCTCTGCCCTTCTGTTTACATCTCATCACCATTCAGTGTGACCCAGATTCCTTAAAAAAAATGAGTGTGATATGTAAAATAAGTGTGTGGGTATTATGTAGTTATGTAAAAATTTTAAGTGTCCTGGGGTTGTAGAATCTTCTAGATGCATGGACTACTTCAGGCCTGTAGTCGCCATGTCGGATTTCTAGCGGTAATGCCTTGTTAATTTCCTGGAGGCGTTAGTAGGTTTCCATGGCGTTGGGTACCTTGTTATTGGGATCCGAGGGGTGTTATTTGCTGAATAGGCTTAAAGCATGGTAGGAGAGGGTTATGCATCTTTGGACTCCATGTTTATGGTGGCCGGGAGCCGGTGATGCTGCTAGGAAGTCTTTACAGTGAGTGGACGTGGGTAGGTATTTCCCAGGTATAAATTTTTTTTAAAAGTTCCATGCAGGTATGGTAATAATAATATCCCTGGTATGCGGGTTGGATATTCCATGCATGTGGCTGGATATGAGGCGTATCCGCTCTCATTTGTGGATAGGTGTGGGCCGAGGTATGATAATTTTATGTCCCTTGCATGCGGGATTATTTAAAAAAAAGTTGTTATTATGAATTTGGCCCCATCTCTTTGCATAGAGATGTGCATTACGCTTCATTTTGTTTCCGACCACCCCTAATACTCGGGTGTAGGCATTTAGGACCAGGGTGTAGCATACCCAAATTCTTGGTAAACGCATGAAGTCTATCAACCCCGATGTATATCTTGGAATGTAGTCTAGCTGTTTCTATGTATCCGTTTGTTTGTGTTGAATAGTGTTGTAATTGATGGGTTATATAGGGAGAGGGGTGCTGGGATATTATTCCGTAGCTAGTATATTGGCCATCCTGATGGCATTGTCCATCTCTGCACCTGTCATCCTCACTTGGTCAATGTTGGGTTTCTATCCGCTCCTTGGGATGGTTAAGTGCGATGACGCTGTGACGTCACGGCCTAATCTGGTCTCTCATTTGTAATGTTAAGGTAGCAAGTGATTGTAGTGTAACTGGTCATGTCCTGATCGCCTATGATGGTTTTAAGATTAAAAAAAAACAAGAAGAGAAGTAATTATTGGGGGGGGGTTGTTCTTTCAGGGAATCTGTCTGTATTCGCCCCTGATTAGTGGGCGCGTGTGGGCAGGAGGTGCCCGTGGCTGTGGTTACTGAGGCTTGCGTGTCTGTGGTCGCGTTCCGCTGCATCACGCTAGCGCGCGTGCCGTTATCGGATACGTCTCATCGTGTGTCGTGTGGCTAATTGTCAGGCGGCGCGTGTAACCTGTTATCGCACTTGTAAACATGCTTCTGTGGCCCTAAGGTAAATCCGGCCTATCGTGTCTGTATATTGCTAAAGGTTATGCCTGTTGTAACAGCGCTGAATCCTGTGTCAATATCCGTGTGTCTGTATGCTGTTATTATTGATGGTTTATGACAGCGTCATCATATTTGCGTGTCACCAGCACGTCTGGGTGCTCTAGGAATGTCTACCGGCAACAATGTTGAAATGCGCGAGAATTCGCAACGCAGTGTTTTGTTGTGTTTTTGTTTTCATGTTCTTGTATACGGGAAGTCTCTGACGTTACGTATGGCGGCTGACCGAACGTGACTTTTGCCAATGTCCGTGTGTTGACATTGTTTGACATTCCGGGAGGGCCAATGTGTTACTCTGTCCTGTTTTTACTACCGATGTTGTGTGGACATTTAATCCGTAAGACCTTTGCCTTGTGTAATTGCTATGACTTGTGTTTAGGAAGTCTATTTCCTATGTTTGGGGTAATCGAAATTTTGCATGGCTTTTTGCCGGAAAAAATGTGGTGTTACCTGTTTTGTGTCTGTGAGAGTGGCGTCTCCCGTATCTAGGTGTAGGGCGCTGCGGTTCAGAGAAAAAAAAATTGTGGTCGCTAATGCCCTAAGTAGGCTGTGGTGGCGAGTATCTTGGAACGAATCTATGTTCCTATATGTGTGTTAAAGAACCTCCCTGTTATTATAATTGTGTAGCTGACCCGCTTATGTACTTGTATGGGGCCAACTTCCGTCTAATTGGGATTCTGGATTTTTGTTTTCCACGGCGTCCGATTTTACTGGGCATTCGGGCCCGCGATCCCGTGTAATACTCCGTGTTTTATGTCTGCGTTGTCTGTTGGGATTTGTGTGTCCCTAGTGTGGTTTCTGATTGTGTTTTCGCGCCAAAAATACCATTGGTTAATTTCTTTTTGGCACGATTGTATGGTGTTATCGTGTGTTCGCACCCGCCTTGTTCTAAGGTCCTGGTCTTACAATTTCTGTACCGTATGTACCATGGCACGTGTATTGTGTGTTTGTGACACACGTATGAAAATATGCTTTAGCGTGAATATTTTGAGCCATTTGGGACGATTTTCGTACTTTTATTTTGGGAGTTATTGGGTTTTTAAACTAGCGTGAATGACTGTGTATGTTACAGCCAGGACTGAAACACTGTTGGGTTGTCCGTAGCTGGTGAAGGTCGCATGATTATGTGTGTGTGTTATCGCTGACCTGGCGATAGGATTGGATTACAGCTGTGCAAGGAAGTGATTTGCCGGCTAGTTGGCTGGCCCGCTCGCCCCATAAGCCAGGCCAATGTGTGTGTGTTTGCCGACACGTCTTTCTACTGTCTGCATATACAGCGTGTCTTGGGTCCCTTGTAATGTAAGAGACCCTACGACTATGTATATTTGTGTCCCCAAATTTTTGTGTTATTGTGGGCCTGGGATGAATATATTCCTGTTAGTGGTAGTTAGCTGTGTTTATGTACGTGTGTCTCCGGGCCGCTAGTCGCGTGTTTGGTGACTAGGTGTCGGAGGGGATTTTATTATCTTGTGCATATGAATACCTGTTAGTGTGACTGTCCCTTATTGTTCTATCCTCCAATTGGATAGTTACCCGACCTTGCATTCCTGCTATTCAGAAGGTGGCGGGTTCGAGACCGTCTTTGTCCGGGGTAATTATTCCTGTTGCCTCTTAGGTCTGTGTCTCCGGGACAGTTCTGTTAGTGTTTTGACTGTTTTGTGCGGTATTTGCGTTTAGTGTGTGCCTTCCAAAAATAAATAATGGTGTTTTCCCCTTGAGCTGTGAGTGTTACCCCATGGTGTTTATGTTTAGTTTGAGCGCTGTTATGGGGGGAAAAACTCATGCTATAGTCAGCGTAATAGGTAGGGTACACCTATGGTTCAAATATATACAGTTCCCTTGGATAATTCGCACTTCACGGGATTAGTGAAAGAGAAAAAAAAATGAGTTATCCAAAAATTCAAATGAAGAAAGTTCTTTGAAAAAAGTAGAGAAAATATATTGTATGACATTTACATAATGCTTTATGTTTACCATAGCAGGTTGCCAGACGGCGGTACTTTGTAAAGATTGTATCGTAAATAATTTCAAAAGGTTCAAAATGAAAGATAGGACCTGAGTGTACTATTCACCTATTTGACGACGTTAGTAAGACAGTAATCTATTTCCGTCTCAGGGAAATCTACTATTTTTCAAAAATAGTGTGAGATTCTTAACTGTTTCTTACGATTAAGTCTCTCAGTCATCCCAAAAGAATCTAGCAAATTGTAGGAATGGAAAATATAACAAGATAGTCATTTCTACTTGGAAAGACCCGCCCAAGCTCTGTGCTGTGGTTTGTTGCTTAGGCTGCATTCGGAACAGTTCTTTGAGGACCTGAGCCGCATGGCCCACTGATTGGCCTCCGATTGTCTTTGTACATTATAAACTTTACATTATCCAAGCTATAATTTGAAATAACCATGATTATAAACCCTTCATGCCCTAAAAAAATTGCTAGGGGTCAAGAAAAAATTAAGAAAAATTTCAGATTATATAATTTTGAGTTGGCGACGTTCCCCTGTATGTACATGAAAAATATACAGTTTTGTGCATGAGTCTCTGCGTGTCTATCGTTTACAGGAGTGGAAATCTGCCCTTTGTGTATCAATTATCGTGTTTCCTGCGTGTAAAAGAACCTGCCCGTATGTATATTTGTGATTCAAATGACATTAGTGTAAGTTATATTCATGGTGAAAGTCGTTATCCACGTCCGAGCGTCATTGCTCGAGAAAGTGAGTATTTTCGCCCTGTCACTAAGGCGTAGGCCCCTGATACCCATTGAGGTACTTCTTTACTATTTTCTGGAGGAGTTTGTAGCAAAGTAAGTCTGGGTCTACATTCACCGTAGTGCCTAGATATTGGTCTGAGTGTGCTTGTGTCTGAGGGGCTGATTGCGCTCCGCGCTACCCTATCAGTGTTTATAGGAGTGTGTGTCCACCTATCTGCCTGGCCTCGTGGGGTAGGTAATAACACCTTCCTTATGCCCCGTGTATTGTGTGTCTGCGCCTGGTCAGAGTGCGCAGGTGTGTGTTGTGCACCCTGAGGGCCTGAAGGCAACACCCTCTTATGCCTTCGCACATGGGGTACACATGCTAGTGTCCGCTTCCATCCTGGCAAAATTGCCCTTTGAACTAGCGGAAAAGGCCGTGTAATTGCCTGTGATTGCCGTGGCGATGTATTGGAGTGTAGTCTAACCGATTTCTGGCCTATGGCCACGGTAGACTCCTGCTCTTGTGTTTGCCTATGTGTGTAGGCTTGTGTGGGCTTAATGTGCTGTGGGGCGGGCTCTACGTCCTCAACCCATGACATATTTACCTCCCGTTTTCTCCCTGTGTTATTATGTGTGCCCAAGAGTCCTGGCGTCAACTCCCTCTCGTTCGTCCGTTCTGAGGGGGTTGGCATAGGTTCTGCTCCTCGGTTTGGCAAAATTGCCTTCCGAGCCGGAGATGAGGGACGTGTGTTGATGAAACCTTGGCCCTGTAGTGTGTTGGAGCCTGACCTGGCCGTTTCCTGAACTGTGGCCACGGCGAACTCTTTCCCCTGTGTTTTGTAAGTGTCTGAGAGGGACATCCACGCAAATTGCTGCGTTAGCGTATCTACGCCTATGTCCTCTCTAGGCTGGGCTTGTGGCCCTGTCATGAATTCAAAAATGGCCTTGTTAGCCTGAAGCTCGCGGTAGTCATCCCAAATTTGGGCGTACTGCCTATTGAGGCATATGGCCTGTTCGGCAACTTTGGTGCCATTAGTCCCTATCCGTTGGTGCTCCCTGATGATTGTTTCCCATTGCTGGGACATGAATTCGTGTCGGCAGTGTAGTTGCCAGTGTGCCTTAATGATTTGTGTATGGAGGGTGGGGATTTTCGCTCGAATCTTGCGATTCTTAGCGCTGCGGAGTGGCCGGACAAGTGCCCTTATAATTCGCATATACTGGGCGTGCAGGAGCTGCTGAAACCTTGTGAGGTAGTCCTGTCTTGTCTCAAAGACCTTGTGCCAGGCAATTAACTCCTGGTATTCCCCAATGCTCCTCAGCACAGCTAGGCGGTATAGCGGGACCATGCTGAATCAAGTGTATGTATATATATATAAAAACTGTGTGGGCTTTGCAATGTATTATATCTCTGATTCTTTCGAGGGGGTGGGGGGTTGGTTTGAAAAAAAAATTCCTTGTGTAGCTAGGGTGAAGGAAAAATAATGCCTTCTGTCAAAAAAAATTAAACGTTTTCGCTTGGCTGTGTGCGGTACGGGCCGTTTCTACCACGAGGGCTCGTTGTATGAATCCTACCCTTATTGTGCGTAGTAGCAGCGCCTCCACCAATATGTTTTAGATCCCTTAGTTGGGGGGTTAGTTAGGGATAAATCACTTGTGTCACTGTACTGATTTGGAAGGTTGTTCCTAAATGATAGCAGCTTCCCGTAGCTGGGAGAGCTTACTAGTGTAGTGTGTTGTTTAGTGTTTAAACGCTACGGGGTGTTCCTGCAAAGATGCGAGTGCTTATTCGGGGATGGACCTCTGAGTGCAGGCTACTGTGCTGGTCTGCCAGCTGGACGGTATGAGTAATACAATAGGCGTGCTTATGTCAGCGGCTCGACGTTATGTAGTCGAGTCGCGTGCTGGGAAATACAATGCAGTCTGACAAAGCAGTCACTGGCTACTATGGTCACGGACAATCGTGACGAAGGTCAGGAAGGGTATGAGGATGTGAAGAGGAGTGTAGTTAGTAGTAATTAGTAATGCAATGTGTAACTTACTGACCATGTGTTTATTGGTCAGCGAGTGTGAATTTGTAAGTCCCTCTTGGGAAGTCTTAGGCAAATGTAAAATACAACTAGTGTGTACAAGTATGGGGTACAAAATAAAGGAGTCTGAGCACTTTGCTGAATCTCACCTGATGTAGCAGGAACAGACGTTGGCTATGGCCGCTGGCGACGCACTGAGTAGAACAGATAGTGTCTCCTAGTTAGGACTCCACTTCTTATACTTTAAGGTGCTGCATGGTCAGCATTACGTCAACGTAGCTGCCCCAGTTAGTTGTTGGTGTAGATGTTTATGTATGTGTTGCAAGTAGTTGGCTAACCTCCCGAGCTGGGTGGCTGCCTCTTTCTGTGTAAAGATAATGTTCTGGTCTTATGATGTTGCCAGTTGGGGTGGTTTTAGTGAATGAAGGGGGGGGGGTGGCTTTCAGGGGTACTGCCCCCCCCCCGGTGCTGTACAAGATACTGGGCTTGGCAGAAACAAGATGGCAAGGAGAAGGTCGCAGAGAACTGAGGAAAGGGTACCGGTTGTACTGGAGTGGGAACTGTGAAGGAAGGAGCAGCGGAGTAGAAGTAGTTGTGAGAGATAGAATGAAGGAAGAGGTAAAGGGAATAAGTGACAGGATCATGAAGATCAGAGTAACTGTAAGGGGAAGAAGCCTGGAGATAGCCCAGGTAAATGCCCCTCAAGTTGGATGTACAGCTCAAGAGAAGGAAGACTTTGAGAAGGAGCTACAACAGCAGTTGAATGGTCAGAGCATCATTGTCATGGGAGATTTGAATGCACATGTAGGAAGTGAAAGGCAAGGATATGAAAATGTATTGGGAGCAGAAGGAAGGGGTAGCAGGAATGAAGAAGGGAGAAAGTTGCTGGATTTTTGCAAGAGAAACGGTTTAGTGTTAGGCAACTCCTGGTTCCGGAAGAAAGAAAGCCACAAGGTAACGTGGTACAGCAGTGATTTAACAAAGAAATCTTTGGTAGATTACATTCTGTACGACTGGGAAATGAAGAGAAGTGTCAGAGATATAAAGGTAATACCATCAGAGACCTTAGATAGCGACCACAGAATACTTGTAATGAACCTGGGAGTTGTTAAGGATAGCAAGAGGACAGAGTACCAGGAAAGGAGAATCAAAGTATGGAAACTCAAGGAAAAGGAAGTCAAGGAAGAATTCCAGAAGATAATAAGGGAAAGGATGCCAACAGACAATCCTAAAACAGGAGAAGAGGAATGGAAGCAATTCAAGAACACAATGGTGGAAGCTGCAGTGGCAGTATGTGGAAGAACTAGCAACAGAAAGCGGTGTAAAGAGACACCATGGTGGAATGAGAGAGTAAAAGAAGCTGTGGGAAGGAAGAACAAGGCCTTCAGAGTGTGTTTCCAGGAATGAACTGATCTGGAAAGGGAAGATTATAAGATAATGAAGAAAGAAGCAAACAAGATTGTCGCAGAGGAGAGGAAGAAGTGGATGGTAAAGAGGACAGAGATGATGGAGGAAGACAGCAGAGGAAATAAGAAAGTACTTTATGGGATGGTAAAAAGTAAGAGAAGAGGTCTGCGAGAGGATGTGGTAATGATGGACAAAAACGAAAATGAGGTACACAACAAAGAAACACTCAAGACAGTGTGGAAGGAGTACTTTGAGGATTTGCTGAATCCAAATGGTCATAGGGAAGAAGACAATGTATTGGAAGGTGGAGAAGACAACACAGGAATGGAAAAGGACCTGAATTGGAGAGAACTGGAGATGGCAATAGACAAGATGAAAGGAGGAAGGGCACCGGGTGTGGATGAAGTGAGTGTTGAAATGGTGAAGGCAGCAGGGGAGGTTGGGAAACAGTGGCTGTACCGTGTGATGAGGGTGATATGGAAGGAGAAAAAGACCCCAGAAGATTAGAAGAAAGGATTAATTGTCCCAATATTTAAGAAAGGAAGCAGAAAGGAGTGCAGAAATTACAGGGGAATCACACTCATACCTCACTGTGCCAAGATATATGAAAAGATATTAGAAAGTAGAATACGAGCCAAAGTGGAGAGAAAATTGTGAGAGGAGAAGTATGCTTTCAGACCTGGGAGATCAACAGTGGATCTCATATTTTCAGTGACACAGCTCCAGGAACACCACTACGAATTTGGAGGGGATCTGTTGAAGGCCTTCCTGGACATCGAAAAGGCCTATGATAGTGTGTGTAGGGAGAAGGTTTGGAAAGCAATGGAAAACATGGGAGTGGAAAAAGGGACTGTAGGCAGAGTGAAGGAGATGTATTGTGGAAGTGTGAGTTGTGTGAAAGTTGGAGGGGAAAGAACAGACTGGTTTAGACAAATGAGTGGCCTGAAACAGGGTAGTGCGCTGTCACCCCTTTCTTTATTGTGGTTATGGACGAGGTAATGACGCGGATAGCAGGAAAGATAGGAGAAGATAAGATGAAAGCAATGGTGTTTGCAGATGATCTCATGGTCTGGGGAAACAGGGTGGAGGAAATTCAGGAGCAACTGAAGGCTTGGGAAGAAACAGTGGGAGAGTACGGATGGAAGTTCAACATCAGTAAATGTGAGATCCTGTTAACGACCAGGAAAAAGGACAGACCAATGAGTTGGATAACACTTGAAGGTGGACAACTGAAGAAGGTGGAAAGTCTCAAGTACTTGGGAAGTATAGTGGAGGAAAATGGGAGAAATGACAAAGAGATTACGGAACGTGGCAGACAGGCAGAAGCATTCCTGAGAAGCATTAGGAGCTTAGTGTGGAATAAAGATGTCCCACAAAAAAAACAAGGAATTGTTATACAGAAGCTACTATACCCCGATACTGACCTATGCTTCAGAAACGTGGACAATGAAGAAAAGAGACATATGCAGAATACAGGCAGGTGAAATGAAGTTCCTGCGAAGTAGGATCGGAATAACAAGAAGAGACAGGCTGAGAAATGAAAACGTCAGGGAAATGGTGAAAGAGGAGCCCTTGCAAGGTAGGATTGAGACATCAAGACTGAGGTGGTATGGACACTTAAAGAGAATGGATGAGAAGAAGATTTCCAAGAGGATACATGAGATGCAGATGCAGAAGAAACGACCAAGGGGAAGACCAAGAGATAGATGGCTGAAAAGAGTGGAGGAATGTGTCAAGAAGAGAGGCGAGGACTGGACCAGAGTGACAGCGGACAGGTGGTGGGAAGAAAGGAATAAGTGGCGAGGCTTATGTTCCAAACAGACCCAGCCTGGGGCTGGAAACTGTACAAGATGATGATGATGATGATGATGATAATTCCACGGCATGGCAAGAGCATTATCTAATTGCACGCTTCGGATTCTGATGAATTTTGTTGGGATTAATAATGATTGTTTTTCTTTAACGATTATTATTATTATTAATCTCTATTGCATAATGGCGATGGCAATTATTTCAATTTTTTCGTCTGTGATCCATTCATGCCTCTTTCGTTTTTCAATTTATGGGTGTATCCAAGGATTTTACGATATTGTGCATCAGATGCACATTTTGGTCCACATTTTTTTGGGTTTTGATGTTGAAGCTTTAGGATGACTTTGCAGTCTGCGCGTTTTTTTTATTCCAGGCCTTTTCTAGGACGATCTTTGGGGTCTCATTTGAGGATTTTGCGAGTTTTGCCTTGAGCCGTTCCCGTTTCGATTGGATTATTAGTATTTTGGGTGCATATCTGTTCAGAATCGACTGTTCGATTTATGCATTCTGGTTTCCACATTTTTGAGTGTGAAGATAGCCAAAATTAAATATTAAATTTGCCACTTGGATATTATATTTGTGATAAGAATTTTTGAAGTTATGTACGAAAATGCACAGATTATGTGCTTTCTGGTTTTGAATGATAGTTCGATGGGCCATGATCCTTTGTGACAAGCTGCTCGTGTTATTTAGAGGTCTATTGCCTTAGTGCAACGATTTATTGGCAAATGATATGGTATGTTTTTTATTATGAATTATTTATAATCCAATCATGATGTTTAAATATTTTGATATTATTATTTAGTCTCTCTTAGATAATTTATGGCTCATTTTGAGTTAAGCTCATTGCTTTTGTGAGGCAAAAATATCAATCTTTCTTTCTCTGTCCTCTTTACTCATTATTTTGATCAGCAATTACCTGAGGAATTTAACTAAATCATCGAGTATGGTTGGTACTGATACTTCAATGATTATTTGATGGAATTTGAATCTAGTTGTGGATTTGAGACCACGATACCACGAAATGATTATAAAAATATTATTGGGCAATAGGGATGATTATTGAATTGACAAAAGATTTTGAATAAACTGTAAGATTATTGACAAAGGATTTTTGAACTAGATTATTAGTTTTTGAATTGACAAAAATATTTTGTATTGCGCATGTGATATTGAATTAAGGATATCGATTTGATTAAAATATTTTTTTGAACTGATCCTGATAATCAGTGGACTGATTTGAACAATTTTTTTTTGGAACTGAGTTAGATGGGTTCATATTATATTATTGTCAGTTATAATTGTAAATAAGTTTGGATAATTGGATGGACTATTTTGTGTGCAATTACGGTAGTACAATGCCGATAACAATTTATTAGCAAGCAGTTTCGCATCACAGGGCACATTAGCTTGACTATTTGATGGTGTAATATTTTTTCTTTCATATAACTGAAGTTAGGTCGCTCAGGGAAGAGTGTTAATAATTTTTGTGTCGTGTGCGCCGAAAAATCCCTGCAGATACAGAAGAGACTTTTAGTTGACTTTCGTTTTAGTCCTGTGATTTTTTTTCTATTGATCTGATTTGGCAGATCCATATCCTAGGGATTCTCTAGGCGTCGAGATCATAGGCAGGGTGTGAAATTTTAATGCAAGCTGAATCCATGAATAAATAAAGATCATTTTCCTTTGTTTTCTGGGCCGATAACCTAGATGTTAGGCCCCTTAAAACAACAATTATCATCATTATTATCACCTTTATTTTCTTGATTACTTTAAGCAGTGCCATTTATATTATTTCCTTCTTTTAACTCTGGCTTATCCAGGAATGTGTCCTTGTGAACTCTAGTTTGATGGCGCTTTCTTTCCCATCCCGTAACGACCCGGAGATAGTCACGTGCCACCCTAGCTGTTTTCTTCTTATATTCTCAAACTAGAATTCAGGCACATTCGTTTTTCCTGCTACATTTTTCACTCCCCTGTTCTTTCTCGGATATTGTGTGGTGTAATTATTGGCCGGGTCATCGCACATAGTTTCCGAGACGGGCATAGGTGGGGGAGGAGGCGACCGATTCACGTGGGGATCGATTTAATTTGTTGGCACTCAATTTAACTCATTAGCTGTGGGTGTATTTCGTTTTCTTAAGAACGACACGGATGTTTTTTTAATCTATTAAATTGGACGTATAGTTAATGTTAGATGTCATAATTTAATGTTTTGAATCATATTTATTTGAATGGAAGATAATATGGTCATGTGCTCTGCAACTCTAGCTGGGGTCAAGGTGATGTGTCTATATCATGTCTTTGTGTTATATGTATCATCATTGCAGGATTAGAACGAAGGAAGAAATGAGAAACATGTTTTCCAAATTGGAGGACAATTTTAAAACAATACATTCAAAAATGATTCAACTAGAAAATAATTTACGAACAGACACTACTTGTTTAGAAGCTAATTTAAATTCAAGTATGGCTACTTCAGAAGGTAAATTGCAGTCAAACATAAGTGAATTAGAAACCAACTTGAAGGCGAGTACGGCCATTTCAGAGGAAAAAATGCAGTTAAACATAACTGACTTAGGAAAGATGTTACGGTGGGATACCGCTAGTTTAGGAGCTAATTTGCAGTAGAATATAAATAACTTGGAAAATAAATTGAAGTCAAATATAACTGATTTGGAAACCAACATGAAATCAAGTATGGTTAGTTCTGAAAGTAAATTGCAGTTAAATGTGAGTAAGATAGAAAGTAAATTAAGTGAAGGCATCAGTTCCATGGAGACAAATAATGAAAAAATGTGGACAATTTGAGAGAAGATATGAATAAAATGCAAAAAGATATTAAATCAGATATCGCTGGTATTGGGTCAAATGTATCCAAATTTGAGGCAAATATGAATGATTTAGAATTACATTTTAAGGAAAAGATAGCAACCATAGGAACGAATGTAGCTACTGTGGAAAGTAATATGAATCTGAATATGACTTCCTTAGAAAATAAAATGTTGGCAAACAAAAATTCTTTTGAAAGTAGTTTGAGTAATCTTGAGACGAATCTGAACGATAGAATAGCAGAACTTGATTCGAAATTGTAGGGGATGAAAACCGTGGTTTTAGATTCTGTCAAATCAGACTTAAAATCCTTTGAAGATGGGATACAGGGTAACATTGATACAGTGGACTCAGGTGTGGACGATAGGATGAATCAAGAGGATGATAGGGTTGAGAAAATCCTGAAATTATTTAAGCAGAATATGGAATACCCAGAGGTCAAACGATTAGACACAGCCAGAGAGAGAATAGATGGAAACATGGGAACGATAAAAGGCGAACTCGTGGAAAACATGGGAACGATAAAAAACGAGCTCTTGGAAAACATAGTAACGATAGAGACCAAACTTAGAGAAAACATGGGTGTTTCATGCAAAGGAGTCGAAACTAAGGTTGAAATAGTGCGGGATCAATATGAGGAAAGGTTTGAAAAATTAAAATCGGACATAGAAGCTAGTGCCCGAACCAATACGGTAGCATCAATAGAGGATATGGAAACAAAATTTAGGATTCAACAAGAACGACAACAGGACCGTAGAGCGTTTTTGGAATCAGAATTAAGTAGTTTACGTATTGAAGGGACTCCGGGAGATAGTGTAAGAATACAAGTAAGGTACAATCAAGAAAATTCAGTTCGGACATTAAAAACGCCTACAAATAACGAGCATCAAAAGGTACTCGCAACCACGAATAGAAATAGTCACGATAATTCAGTTCGACCATTAGAAACACCTACGTATAACTGGTGAGCATCAAAGGGAATATGTCACAATAAATCGAAATGTCCAGGAAAATTCGAATCAGATCTTGGGAACACCCACGGATAGCGAACGTCAAAGGGAACACGTCACGATCATCAGATATTTCGATGATAAACCTGGGAAATTTGCAGGAAATACCGGGTTGACACCAGTTGAATTTATTCGTGATATCCGAGAATATGTTGCTGAAAACTGGATATCCAGAGATCGTGAACTCAGAGTAATTGAGCGTGCCTTAGAAGGTCCCGCGTTAACTTGGTTTCGCGCGTTTCGGGGAAATTTCAGGAATCTGGAGTGATTTGCAGTTTCCCTATTACAAAGATTTTGGAATTCGGAGGACTAACTCAACATAAGAGCTGACATGTACTCTATGAGATACTCTACATCGAACCCAACACATTTCGCCATTTATTTCACTTCACAACTCGCGAAATGGCAGTTCCTTACGCCTCCATTACCCGAAGAAGAACTGATACGGGCAATAGCACGTCAACTTCCTATAGAGGTACAGCGTTCTTTAATAGCATCAGGCGCCGAAACGCTAGATCACTGCGACGATGTTTTGAGAAGATTGGATTATACAAGTGCGCAAATTATTCCCAGACATCATAGGTATGATCAAAGAGATACTCGGGAATTTAACGCCGTAGTGATTGATAACGCGGTGCAAACAGAAAGAAATCCATTGTTGGAGCCTAGAAGTTTTGGAAATAAAATCGATAACATTTCGAGGAACCAGGATAACCAAAGGCAGTATTTCAATGACCGGAGAAGGGATGGACATAATTATTATATTAACATGAATTCGAGATACCAGGGAAGAAGCAGATATAGCAATTACATTCGAGAACGGTATAATCGGGAGTATAACCAGTACAACCAGAGATCAAAAGAGAACGAGCGTTGTCGTGATGAGTTGAACGAAAGGCATAGGGAAAGTGCGACAAGTGAAAGAGGAACATCGTCACAGCGCACCTACAGAAGAACAAATTCGAGACTCTGGGGAATCAACGTCCAGAGAGAAAAAATAACACCGAGGGAAGATACGACTCGACGTACAAGTAGGAGTGATTTACCAGGGAGTTCTTGATACAGATGGAATGGGAGCAATTCAATAATCATCTCGAGAGGACAAAATAGTCAAGAGTAATTCATCGTGGTACAGTTCAATGCAGCCAACATCAAGAAATAGCATGCCGCTCTAGAATAGACAGGAATCTGTTGGAAAGATGATTATTTGGGAAATCGTGTACATGATCTAGTGAATTTTGGATCTTAAATATTTTACAATAGACTCATCAAGCTCCTCCTTCTTCGCTTGACAACTTTATTTTCGTGAGGAAGGACAGATGTACCCAATTTTTGAGTCTGACCACTAAGCTACAGCGCTGCGTGAACCGCTGCGGGTCACAAATATTACGTCACGGTGGTTTGATCTTGCGGGAATGACCGGTGGATGTCAGTGCACTTGAGTGATTATGTCACAGCTGGAGAAACTTATTAGGCTAGGTCACACGGCCGGAAGTAAGGAGAGGTATGTGCGAGCAATCCCCACCCCCTTATGGCGGGAAGTAGTTCGGGCCGCTGGACAGATGATCGCTCGATGAGCTTGGTCAGTCTTATGTTGATTCCGTTCATTTCCAGAACATGTTTTAATGCGCCCCGGTGTCGTCGTGTGTGTTGTATCCTTACGACCCTAAGAGTAACGATGGGCGAGCTATTAGATTAAGTTCGTCACTTACAAATCGCCAAGCAAACGGCATTGTGAAAGTGATGGTTCATATTCGTAAGTATTGGGGCCTGCACTGAGATACTGGAGCCAAGTAAGTTGAAAAATCATACAAACATTACCAGCATAAAACAGCAACGAAACACATTTTGAGGGCTGGATCTCTCTCAGCCTCTGCTAAAAGGCAACACATTATTCAATGGAAACCAATTGGGACATTTTTACAACAGAACATTGTACATTTAATCACAGCTTTAGGCACCATTGGAACTCTATAATGGTTCACAGAGTTCATTGAACATTGCTTCACGCCGCACTTCTGGAACAGTCTTTGCCAACTTACACTGAACATAATCTCATCTTGGAACACTCTAAATCGAATTGGAACAGTGGTGGTGAGTTATCCTATTATAATGGAGCCACACATAAATGCAGTAAATGTCTTCGTGAGGAAAGAGAGAAACACAGTTCCGAATATTTCTAATTACACCATGGCACAATAAACACGCATGGAACATTGATCCGGGAGCCGTCGCGCCGATCTTCGTAAGCAGACGTCCGCCAACAGTACAACACGACAACAGGGAACATTCATCAGGGATCTTTACACAATATTAAACTTGCAGAAGAGGTTTGTGTCTGCTTAACGAAGATGCCAAGAGGTAAAAATACCAGTATGTCACCAGCCCACATGAATTGAATCTTCCCATAATGATTTTCACTACAGAGCACATGATCATATTTCTTCTTCTTCTTCTTCTACCTTATCCGATACGGACGTTGGCTACCACCATGGCTAACACCTTCTTATCCTGTGCAATCCTGAAGAGTTCCGTGGAAGACAGCCCAAACCACGTTTTTAAATTATCCATCCAAGTTATTCGTCTCCTTCCTGGTCCACGCCGTCCTTCAATTTTACCCTGAAGTATAACTTGGAGCAGACGGTATTTTGGATTCCTCATCATGTGTCCCAAGTATTCCAATTTCCTCTTCTTAATTGTGTTTAACAGCTCAGGTTGGCTGCTCACACGCTGAAGAACCTCGGCATTACTCACATGTTCTGTCCACGAAATTTTAAGAATCCGCCGGTATATCCACATTTCAAAAGCTCGAATCTTCTTTTCTGTAGCTACGGACAAGGTCCAAGCTTCAACACCATAAAGAAGGGTGGAGACAACATAACACTTCACAATTCTTTTCTTAAGCGTCATACTGAGATCTCGACAGCATAGTAGTTGTTTCATTGTCATAAAGATGGATCTAGCCTTCTCTATACGGCATCTTATTTCAACCGAAGGATCCCAATTCTCATTAATATTCTGTCCTAAATAAATCATATTTACACTTTGCATAATTCCACGGCATGGCAAGAGCATTATCTAATTGCACGCTTCGGATTCTGATGAATTTTGTTGGGATTAATAATGATTGTTTTTCTTTAACGATTATTATTATTATTAATCTCTCTTGCATAATGGCGATGGCAATTATTTCAATTTTTTCGTCTGTGATCCATTCTTGCCTCTTTCGTTTTTCAATTTATGGGTGTATCCAAGGATTTTACGATATTGTACATCAGATGCACATTTTGGTCCACATTTTTTTTGGGTTTTGATGTTGAAGCTTTAGGATGAATTTGCCGTCTGCGCGATTTTTTTAAAATTCCAGGCCTTTTCTAGGACGATCTTTGGGGTCTCATTTGAGGATTTTGCAAGTTTTGCATTGAGCCGTTCCCGTTTCGATTGGATTATTAATATTTAGGGTGCATATCTGTTCAGATTCGACTGTTCGATTTATGCATTCTGGTTTCCACATTTTTGAGTGTGAAGATAGCCAAAATTAAATATTAAATTTGCCACTTGGATATTATATTTGTGATAAGAATTATTGAAGTTATGTACGAAAATGCAAAGATGATGATCTGCTTTCTGGTTTTGAATGATTTTTTGATGGGCCATGATCTTTTTTTGACAAGCTGCTCGAGTTATTTAGAGGTCTATTGCCTTAGTGCAACGATTTATTGGCAAATGAATTATTTATAATCCAATCATGATGTTTAAATATTTTGATATAATTATTTACTCTCTTAGATAATTTATGGCTCATTTTGAGTTAAGCTCATTGCTTTTGTGAGGCAAAAAATCAATCTTTCATTCTCTGTCCTCTTTACTAATTATTTTGATCAGCAATTACCGAAGGAATTTAACGAAATCGTCGAGTATGGTTGGTACTGGTACTTCAATGATCATTTGATGGAGTTTGAATCTAGTTGTGGATTTGAGACCACGATACAAGGAAATGATTATAATAATAAGTATGGGCATAAGGGATGATTATTGAAATGACAAAAGATTTTGAATAAACTGAAAGATTATTGACAAAGGATTTTTGAACTAGATTATTAGTTTTTTAATTGACTAAAATATTTGGTATTGAGCATGCGATATTGAATTAAGGATATCGATTTGATTAAAATAATTTTTTTGAACTGATCCTGATAATCAGTGGACTGTTTTGAACAATTTTTGATTTTTGGAACTGAGTTAGATGAGTTCATATTATATTATTGTCAGTTATAATTGTAAATAAGTTTGGATAATTGGATGGACTATTTTGTGTGCAATTATGGTAGTACAATGCCGATAACAATTTATTAGCAAGCAGTTACGCATCACAAGGCACTTGAGCTTGATTATTTGATGGTGTAATATTTTTTCTTTCATATAACTGAAGTTAGGACGCTCAGGGAAGAGTGTTAATAATTTTTCGTGTCGTGTGCGCCGAAAAATCCTTGCAGTGACAGAAGAGACTTTTAGTTGACTTTCGTTTTAATCCTGAGATGTATTTTTTCTATTGATCCGATTTGGCAAGATTCAGAAAGACATTACACCGTATCTTAGGGATTCTCTAGCCGTCGAGATCATAGGCAGGGTGTGAAATTTTAATGCAAGCTGAATCCATGAATAAATAAGGATCTTTTTCCTTTGTTTTCTGGGCCGATAGCCTAGATGTTAGGCCCCTTAAAACAACAATTATCATCATTATTATCACCTTTATTTTCTTGATTTGTTTAAGCTGTGCCATTTCTATTATTTCCTTCTTTTAACTCTGGCTTCTCCAGGAATGTGTCCTTGTGAACTCTACTTTGATGGCGCTTTCTTTCCCATCCCGTAACGACCCGGAGATAGTCACGTGCCACCCTAGCTGTTTTCTTCTTATATTCTCAAACTAGAATTCAGGCACATTCGTTTTTCCTGCTACATTTTTAACTCCCCTGTTCTTTCTCGGATATTGTGTGGTGTAATTATTGGCCGGGTCATCGCACATATTTTCTGAGACGGGCACAGGTGGGGGAGACGGCGACCGATTCACGTGGGGATCGATTTAATTTGTTGGCACTCAATTTAACTCATTAGCTTTGGGTGTACTTCGTTTTCTTAAGAACAACACAGATGTTTTTTTAATCTATTGAATCGGACTTATATTTAATGTTAGATGTCATACTTTAAGGTTTTGATTCATATTTATTTGAATGGAAGATAATATGGTCATGTGCCCTGCAACTCTGGCTCGGGTCAGGGTGATGTGTCTATATCATGTCTTTGTTTATGTTATATGTATCATCTTTGCAGGATTAGAACGATGAAAGGAATGAGAAACATGTTTTACAAATTGGAGGGCAATTTTAAAACAATACATTCAAAACTGATTCAACGAGAAAATAATTTTCGAACAGACACTAATCGTGGTAATGTTCAATGCAGCCAACATCAAGAAATGTCATGCCGCTCTAGAATAGACAGGAAGCTGTTGGAAAGATGATTATTTCGGAAATCGTTTAGAAGCCAATTTAAATTCAATATGGCTACTTCAGAAGGTAAATTGCAGTAAAACATAAGTGAATTAGAAACCAACTTGAAGGCGAGTATGGCCATTTCAGAGGATAAAATGCAGTTAAACATAACTGACTTAGGAAAGAAGTTACGGTGGGATACCGCTAGTTTAGGAGCTAATTTGCAGTAGAATATAAATAACTTGGAAAATAAAATGCAGTCAAATATAACTGATTTGGAAACCAACTTGAAATCAAGTATGGTTAGTTCAGAAAGTAAATTGCAGTTAAATGTGAGTAAGACAGAAAGTAAATTAAGTGATAGCATCAGTTCCATGGAGACAAGTAATGAAAAAATGTGGACAATTTGAGAGAAGATGTGAATAAAATGCAAAAAGATATTAAATCAGATATCGCTTGTGTTGGGTCAAATGTATCCAAATTTGAGGCAAATATGAATGATTTAGAATTACATTTTAAGGAAAAGATAGCAACCATAGGAACGAATGTAGCTACTGTGGAAAGTAATATGAATCAGAATATGACTTCCTTAGAAAATAAAATGTTGGCAAACAAAAATTCTTTCGAAACTAGTATGAGTAATCTTGAGTCGAATCTGAACGATAGTACAGCAGAACTTGATTCGAAATTAGAGGGGATGAAAACCGTGGTTTTAGATTCTGTCAAATCAGACTTAAAATCCTTTGAAGATGGGATCCAGGGTAACATTGATACAGTGGACTCAGGTGTGGACGATAGGATGAATCAAGTGGATGATAGGGTTGAGAAAATCCTGAAATTATTTAAGCAGAATATGGAAGACCCAGTGGTTAAACGATTAGACACAGCCAGAGAGAGAATAGATGGAAACACGGGAACGATAAAAGGCGAACTCGTGGAAAACATGGGAACGATAAAAAGCGAGCTCTTGGAAAACATAGTAACGATAGAGACCAAACTTAGAGAAAACATGGGTGTTTCATGCAAAGGAGTCGAAACTAAGGTTGAGATAGTTCGGGTTCAATATGAGGAAAGGTTTGAAAAATTAAAATCGGACATAGAAGCTAGTGCCAGAACCAATATGGTAGCATCAATAGAGGATATGGAAACAAAATTTAGGATTCATCAAGAACGACAACAGGGCCGTATAGCGTTTTTGGAATCAGAATTAAGTAGTTTACGTATTGAAGGGACTCCGGGAGATAGTGGAAGAATGCAAGTAAGGTACAATCAAGAAAATTCAGTTCGGACATTAGAAACGCCTACAACTAACGAGCATCAAAAGGTACTTGCAACCACGAATAGAAATAGTCATGATAATTCAGTTCGAACATTAGAAACACCTACGTATAACTGGTGAGGATCAAAGGAAATATGTCACAATAAATCGAAATGTCCAGGAAAATTCGAATCAGATCTTGGGAACACCCTCGGATAGCGAACGTCAAAGGGGACACGTCACGATCATCAGAAATTTCGATATAAACCTCGGAAATTTGCAGGAAATACCGGGTTGACACCAGTTGAATTTATTCGTGATATCCGAGAATATATTGCTGAAAACCGGATATCCAGAGATCGTGAACCCAGAGTAATTGAGCGTGCCTTAGAAGGTCCCGCGTTAACTTGGTTTCGCGCTTTTCGGGGAAATTTCAGGAATCTGGGGGAATTTGCAAATGCCCTATTACAAAGATTTTGGAGTTCGGAGGACTAACTCAACATAAGAGCTGACATGTTCTTTATGAGATACTCTACATCGAACCCAACATATTACGCCATTTATTTAACGTCACAACTTGCGAAATGGCAGTTACTCACGCCTCCATTACCCGAAGAAGAACTGATACGGGCAATAGCACGTCAACTTCCTATAGAGGTACAGCGTACTTAAATAGCATCAGGCGCCGAAACGCTAGAACACCGCGACGATGTTTTGAGAAGATTGGTTTATACCAGTGCACAAATAATTCCCAGACATCAGGGGTATGATCAAAGAGATACTCGGGAAATTAACGCCGTTGTGATAGATAATGCTGTGCAAACCGAACGAAATCCATTGTTGGAGCTTAGAAGTTTTGGAAATAAAACCGATAACTTTTCGAGGAACCAGGGTAACCAAAGACAGTATGGTAGGCAGTATTTCAATGACCGGAGAAAGGATGGACATCCTTATTATAACAACATGAATTCGAGATACCAGGGAAGAAGCAGATATAGCAATTAAAATCGAGAACAGTATAATCGTGAGTATAAGCAGTACAACCAGCGATCAAATGAGAACGAGCGTAGTCGTGATGAGTTGAACGAAAGGCATAGGGAAAGTCAGGAATACGTTCGACAACTGAAAGAGGAACATCGTCCCAGCGCACCTACAGAAGGACAAATTCGAAACTCTGGGTAATCAACGTCCAGAGAGAAAAAGTAACACCGAGGGAAGATACGACTCGACGTACAAGTAGGAGTGAGTTACCAGGGAGTTCTTGATACAGATGGAATGGGAGCAATTCAATAATCATCTCGAGAGGACAAAATAGTCAAGAGTAATTCATCGTGGTAATGTTCAATACAGCCAACATCAAGAAATATCATGCCGCTCTAGAATAGACAGGAAGCTGTTGGAAAGATGATTATTTGGGAAATCGTGTACATGATCTAGTGAATTTTGGATCTTAAAATTTTTAAAATAAACTCATCAAGCTCCTCCTTCTTGGCTTGACAACTTTATTTTCGTGAGGAAGGACAGATGTACCCGATTTGGAGTCTGACCACTAAGCTACGGCGCTGCGTGAACAGCTGCGGCCCGCAAATATTACGTCACGGTGGTTTGATCTTGCGGGAATGACCGGTGGAGGTCAGTGCATTTGAATGATGATGTCACAGCTGGAGGAACTTATTAGGCTAGGTCACACGGCCGGACGTAAGTAGAGGTATGTGTAAGCAACACCCACCCCCTTTATGGCGGGAAGTAGTGCGGGCCGCTTAACAGGTGATCGCCCGATGAGCTTGCTCAGTCTTATGTTGATTCCGTTCATGTTCAGAACATGTTTTAGTGCGCCCCGGTGTCGTCGTGTGTGTTGTATCCTTACGACCGTAAGTGTAACGATGGGCGAGCTATTAGATTAAGTTCGTCAGTTAATAATCGCCAAGCAAACGGCATTGTGAAATTGATGGTTCATATTCGTAAGTATTGGGGCCTGCACTGAGATAATGGAGCCAAGTAAGTTGAAAAATCTTACAAACTTTACCAGCATAAAACAGCAACGAAAACACAGTTTGAGGGCTGGATTTCTCTCAGCCTTTCCTACAAGCCTACACATTATTCAATGGAAACCAGTTGGGACATTTTTACAACAGAACATTGTACATTTAATCACAGCTTTAGGCACCATTGGAACTCTATAGTGGTTCACATAGATCATTGAACATTGCTTCACGCCGGACTTCTGGAACAGTCCTTGCCACCTCATACTGAACATAATCTCATCTTTGAACACTCAAAATCGAATTGAAACAGTGGTGGTGAGTTTTCCTATTATAATGGAGCCACATATAAATGCAGTAAATGTCTTCGTGAGGAAGGAGAGACATACAGTTCCGAATATTTCTAATTACACCATGGCACATTAAACACGCAGAAGTCGTGATGGGGATGGAACTTTGATCCGGGAGCCGTCGCGCCGATCTTCGTACGCAGACGTCTACCGCCAACAGTACAACACGACAACAAAGAACATTTATCAGGGATCTTTACACTATATTAAACTAGCAGCAGAGGTTTGTGTCTGCTTAACGAAGATGCCAAGAGATAAAAATACGAGTATGTCGCCAGCCCACATGAATTGAATCTTCCCATAATGATTTGCACTAGAGAGCACATGATCATATTTACACATTGCATAATTCCACGGCATGGCAAGAGCATTATCTAATTGCACACTTCGGATTCTGATGTATTTTGTTGGGATTAATAATGTTTGTTTTTCTTTAACGATTATTATTATTATTAATCTCTCTTGCATAATGGCGATGGCCATTATTTCAATTTTTTCGTCTGTGATCCATTCATGCCTCTTTCGTTTTTCAATATATGGGTGTATCCAAGGATTTTACGATATTGTGCATCAGATGCACATTTTGGTCCACATTTTTCGGGGGGTTTTGATGTTGAAGCTTTAGGATGACTTTGCAGTCTGCACGTTTTTTTAATTCCAGGCCTTTTCTAGGACGATCTTTGGGGTCTCATTTGAGGATTTTGCGAGTTTTGCCTTGAGCCGTTCCCGTTTCGATTGGATTATTAGTATTTTGGTTGCATATCTTTTCAGATTCGACTGTTCGATTTATGCATTCTGGTTGCCACATTTTTGAGTGTGAAGATAGCCAATATTAAATATTAAATTTGCCACTTGGATATTATATTTGCGATAAGAATTATTGAAGTTATGTATGAAAATGCACAGATGATGATCTGCTTTCGGGTTTTGAATGATAGTTTGGTGGGCCATGATCTTTTGTGACAAGCTGCTCGTGTTATTTAGAGGTCTATTGCCTTAGTGCAACGATTTATTGGCAAATGATATGGTATGTTTTTTATTATGAATTATTTATAATCCAATCATGATGTTTAAATATTTTGATATTATTATTTAGTCTCTCTTAGATAATTTATGGCTCATTTTGAGTTAAGCTCATTGCTTTTGTGTGGCAAAAAATCAATCTTTCTTTCTCTGTCCTCTTTACTAATTACCCGAGGAATTTAACGAAATCATCGAGTATGGTTGGTACTGATACTTCAATGATCATTTAATGGAGTTTGATTCTAGTTGTGGATTTGAGCCCACGATACCACGAAATGATTTTAATAATAATTATGGGAATTAGGGATGATTATTGAATTGACAAAAGAATTTGAATAAAATGTAAGATTATTGACAAAGGATTTTTGAACTAGATTTTTAGTTTTTTAATTGACTAATAGATTTTGGATTGAGCATGAGATTTTGAATTAAGGATTTCGATTTGATTGAAAGATTTTTTTTGAACTGATCCTGATAATCAGTGGACTGATTTGAACAATTTTTGATTTTTGGAACTGAGTTAGATGAGTTCATATTATATTATTGTCAGTTATAATTGTAAATAAGTTTGGATAATTGGATGGACTATTTTGTGTGCAATGACGGTAGTACAATGCCGATAATAATTTATCAGCAAGCAGTTTCACATCACAGCGCTCATTAACTTGATTATTTGATGGTGTAATTTTTTTTTCTTTCGTATAATTTAAGTTAGGTCGCTCAAGGATGAGTGTTAATAATGTTTAATGCCGTGTGCGCCTAAAAATCCCTGCAGCGACAGAAGAGACTTTTAGTTGACTTTCGTTTTAGTCCTGTGATGTATTTTTTTCTATTGGTCCGATTTGGCAAGACCCAGAAAGACATTACACGATATCTTAGGGATTCTCTAGCCGTCAAGATCATAGGCAGTGTGTGGAATTTTAATGCAAGCTGAATCCATGAATAAATAAGGATCACTTTCCTGTATTTTATTGATTCCCTTTATCTGTGCCATTTCTATTATTTCCTTGTTTTAACTTTGGCTTCTCCAGGAATGTGTCCTTGCGAACTCTAGTTTGATGGCGCCCTCTTTCTCATCCCGTAACGACCCGGAGATGGTCACGTGCCACCCGAGCAGTTTTCTTCTTATATTCTCAAAATAGAATTCAGGCAGATTCGTTTTTCCTGATACATTTTTTTCCACTCCCCTGTTCTTTCTCGGATATTGTGTGGTGTATTTATTGGCCGGGTCATCGCACATATTTTCCGTGACGGGCACAGTACTGTACCGGAAATCAATCATGCGATTCGGATACGCCGGCGAAAGGTCACTGGAACGGAGTCTGTGTTTTCTGCAAGCATGAACTTGAGTTAAGATCGCGGGCCAGCCTCCCATAAGTAGCGTGAATGCTAGTCCGAGTGATATCTTGTCATGACGTAAGGGACCACAAGCTTATTGATCGACCAGCCAATGGATCCCCGATCAGAAGAGAGCACTTGATCCCACAACTCTTTTCAGGTTTCACTCCATTTATTTTCACATCTTTATTGTTTATTAATCAAATCAAAACAACAGATGATGTCGATTGATATTTAAATGATTATGTTTTGGCATACCTGAGAAACAGACATTTTCTTATTATTATCGACTTAATTGCTTTGCACATCTAATTTTTATGAAGAAGGAGACAGGACATCGTTCCCCCACCTCTCAACGTCATGTAATCAGGTCAGTCATAAAGAGCCTTGATAGCTAGTAAGAAGGATGTCAAACAATCAGTGTTAGGAGTGACAGAAGGCCGGTTCTACTTCCTCTCCTACTTTCAATGAACTTTGCCCATATCTCCCGAAAGCATGACAGGATTTTAACGAACCAGGTGTTGTTGGCGTTGGGGTGACGTCCTTTTTGCTAAGAATGTATGTTGGTATTTAAAAAAAATGAAAATGTTTCTTTTTGAAATTGCCGATATTTTGAAAACGGTGAATTTTAGAAAAACCTTTGTTTGACGTCAATGAAAGGTCCTTATGCCCTCTAGGCATACAGCAAGTTTCAAGTGTGTGGGACAAAACAAAATGATTATTCGTGAACGCATGGTCGGATTCTAACGAATGAGGTGTTGTTGGCCTTTAGATGACGTCCCCTTTGCTATGAATGCGTGTTGCTATTTTAAAAAAATTGTAATTTTTTGTTGAAATTTGTCATTATTTTCGAAACGGTGAATTTTAACATTAATGAAAGGTCCCTATGCCCTCTAGACAGAAACCAAGTTTCAAGTCTGTAGGATAAAAGAAAATGAATTTTGAAAAATGCTCACTATTTTGGAAACGGTGAAGTTGACAAAAACGTTTGTTTGTTGTAAATGAAAGGTGATGTTGTCCTCTTTACGGGGATGTAGGTGAAGCCATATTTTTGGTCTAAAATGGCGTTTCCCTGATTATTTTTGGGGGGGGGGAAGGGAGGGGGAAACGCCAAAAAAGTGAGTACCAGGTTTGGTGTGGGAAATCGCTGTTATGATGGTAAAAGTCATTTTTTTTATTTTGGGAGGGGAGCCGCTCTGTCGCTTTGAAATCATAGCGAAAAGAGAATTTGCAAGTCTTGAAGCTGACCATGGCTCGAGGACCTAGTGTCGCTCTCTTATCACGACGGGAATGCTTTGGGCCCCGACTGCGTGGGAAAACGTTGACTCTGAACTTTTACTTTACTTTAGACCGAGGGAGATAACAGCTTTTGTTTGCAGACAGCCGCTGTTATGATGACTACGTCATAGCCTTTTCAGCCATAATGGATAAAGCAAGCGCTAAGTTTGAAACGACAGGAGTGGAACAAAGGGGTTACTGAACATGTTAAAAAGGGTTCTCAGTGAAAGGGAGGGAGTTATACACCTTTTTGGAAAGGGGGGGGGGGGTTAATTCTAAATAAATAAATAGGGTTTTATAACAAAAAAAAAGATGTTTATTGACCCATGAATTAAACGTGGAAGGAAACCCTAACCACTTTGCAAAATATTTTGCGCCTTTGACTTTAATTACTCGTTCAATGAGATAATCATTGGGATATAATATGTTTTGCACTTCTTCATAATAGAATTGTCCTTGAATGGGTTGACCGCTTTGATCTTGTAAAAGATTAGTCACTGGTTGACCAATCTTGACTTGACGAATTTTAAAAATTTCTGTCGACCACTGTGGAGTGTACGATTTTGACAACACACTTCTATGTTTACTAATGCGAACAGGATCTGCAATTTTAAGGTGAAGTCGCCTAGGGTCAGCCCTTTTTATAGGGTTAAACATTCTATTGAGTCTGGGTAGGTTCTTGGTGACGAGACGTGGTTTCATGCCAATGGTGGAATGAATCGTGTTGTTGTATCGTGACACAAGTTGAGGTAACAAGCCTATTCATCGATAGGACCCACGTATAGTAAACTCTTTCCACATTTGGCTTTTTAATGTTCGGTTAAACCGTGCAACTACGCTAGCTTTGAGATTGCCAAACGTGGTGTAATGGTAAATATCCTTAGATTTGAGAAAACTGGAGAAATCCTTGTCGAAATATTCTTCCCCCTGGTCGGAGTGAAACAAGTGGGGTTGGCGTTTTGATTGTTCAATAATATGTTGAAAGGCCTTTGTGACTAAGGGAGCAGTTTTATTTTTGATAGGTTCAACAAAAGCCATTTTGGAATAGACATCAATGACAGTCAACATAAAGTGTACGCCGTCGTTAACGTTAAAGTAAAGTATCATCTCAACTAGGTCTGCTTGCCAAAGTTCATCCTCACCTTTGGAAATCACACGACGGCGTTCATAAATGCGACGGGCTGGTTTATGTAATTCATGAGCGATGCCCACTTTGATGGGAGATGGCTTATAAGATAATTGGGCCATTCCGGAGCTGTTCTTCAATGTGGGCAATTTCTACCTAATGTCCTGTGTGCCCATGTTGTTTTGATGCATGAAGCAAGTATAAGCGCTCTACTAACTGATTGGGATTATTCCAATAGGTTATATCTATGTAGGGTTTTAATTTCTTAAACCTTACGCCAGAGGCAGAGTGGTGTTTTTGCTTACCAAACATGTTTGCAATGATGGTTTTATATTTTTGAGATGTATTGGCATCGAGCTGCTGAGAGGGATTATAGTTTATTTTGTGCGCGTTGGTGTCTAATAAAATGGATTTATAATTGGCAAGGTCCTCGGACGTAAAATCTTGTAGAGATGGGGTCCGAGAGAATAGCAGCTTCAACAGTCCTGGTGTTAATTTATAGTTGATCTTTTTATTAACAGCACTATTACGAGCAAATTTAATGGATGAATCCCCAATTTTAAAACTATCATCCTCATAGCGCACACCATACGTGGTGTCTGTCCTTCCAATAAATAGATGGGTGAGACACGGTTGCAGTGTTTCCCCATAATGATTGATTAAAATGTTTTTCAGATGAGATTCATTTTGAGGGGTGGCCAAGACTTGTGAAAACGGAGACGATGTGGAGGAAGACGGTGTTCCTGCTATGATGGATGATTTTTGTTTTGTTTTTAGAAACTGTTGAAGGGATGAGGATTTTTTCTTTGAGGACTAAATACGGCTTCGCTTTCACTTTCACTTTATCCATGTTGTTGTTCTTCTTCTTCCTGTTTATCCTTATGTTCTTGTTCACTGACATCGGAGGAGGAGGAGGATTTTGCCTGCCGTGTGGAATTTGTTTGAGTACATTTTGAACTTGTTAAGGGTTTAAATATATATAAAAATACTATCAATCTATACACAGTCTGTCCCCTAAGTGAATAGCAAAAATAAAATAAAACAAAGCTAAACATAAATAAATAACCATCTGTCTGTTGGCTTCTTTACCAGTAGGCCACAAAGAAAACATGCATCAGGTAAAAAAAACTCTGTTCAGATATTGAACTGGTATTGGTTTCAAATACACCACCACTCGTAACACTTGCCATAAAGTAAGATTGTCCACAGTATGAGGCCTATTAAGCCACAACCTAGTGAGGCCTATTAAGCCGCATGCCTACTGAGGGTGGGTGGTCACTGTCCTGAAACATGAGGCCTATTAAGCCAAAACATAGTGAGGCCTATTAAGCCAACACCTAAAAAAGCCAACAGGTTTTTAATCTAGCCTATTTACAGTGAGCCATGCTAACGTAGGTGCATGGCTCTCTTTATGCGTTGACAGGCAAATAGCACATGACATACAGTTTATATGCAACTATTTACACATATTCACACATCCTTGCTTACATCCATGCACACAGGTTAAAAAATATATGATACACTACAATTTTGTGTTTTTATTCCAAGGCTCGAGATGGCATCACACACGTTATAGCAACGAAACCAAACACTTGCCGTGTTGTAAAACAACAATAGCAACAACCAAAGGGAACGCTTGTCATCATATCCTGACACCACTGTGTCTTGCCTTCCAACACAGCGAGTGTTTGTTTTCGTTGTTTCATTAAAAATAAATTATGATTTTTTGAAAGAATCCTAAACTGGCTACGTGTCATGCCTGTGTGGGTCTGAAGGATATGTAAATAATCATTCACACAGAGGCGTTTAACCACATGCTGGCTAATCCCTTTGGCTCGTGTGGATTCACATCAATCTATTTGCCAAAAACTATACATTTTCGGAGCAAGCCCAACAAACTCTAACATCATGGTGTCTGTACACTCATCTTTTATTAAACCAATTTCTGTTGTGTTCAGACGGGGGAAATCGAACACGTTCTTCTCACTAAACGAGGACGTGTCAAACCATTTTGGATTTTGTTTGATATCGACATATTGGTTACAGTCACGGATATGGTAAATGAAATTATCCGTGTCTGTATATAACAGGGAAATGCTACCAAATCGCTGTATTGCAAAACCATAATGAAATTTATACATGTGCAATTTTGAAAAATCTAAAATAACTTGGCCTAAATAGATAGGTTTATTCATGACATCTTTAGTTTTGGCAAGTTCAATAGTGAGTGGATCATGATCAGTAATGTTCAAAGACTTGAAATTTGGTTTTGCAACTTATTTTTGAGCTCCCCAACCGCCATGCCATGTGTTGACCAACTTAATGTCCCGATACTGCCGTACATTTTCCAGACTCTTGCCATAAATACAATTATTCATCAGTTAAAAAAATGAAATGGCTGAGTGGCACTTTGTCTGTGATTGGTATTTAAATCAATGTATGGTTTCAACCACCGTTTCTGACAGAAAGAGATACCTCTATGGAATTTTTTAAGGGTTAAGCCCTGGGCTAAACATTCTACCAGCATGTCAATATGCAACACATAGTGATTTTTGTCATACAACGTGCCCATTAATTTTTTATGATTGCCCTTACTATCGGGTGGCACCATTTTCCCTATGCAAAAGGGGAAATCACTATGTCGCTGTCTGTGATCGGGGGATAAACCAAGTCGACGTCAAGGACATATCATACGTCCTGTTGCTCGCTTGCGCTATGCACATTAAGATCTTTAATTTCATCCTCAGACAGCCACACAAAGTTTTTGTACCGCAGCGGCTGGCTCATGGTGAAACCATATAAATTGTTTACATCGAAATACATCAAGTAAGATTCTGGTTCTTCGGGACAATAATGAGGCATGTAATGATTATTTGCCTTGGCACGTCGCTGATTGAGTGATACGAATCCCCCACGAATCCCTCTTTCCATCATCAGTACCATATCAAGATCCGTCAATAAATCAAGCTCAATTTGGGTGTATTTGAGAGCTGCGTCCCAACTTAACCCTGGACTGGTATAGTAGTGTGCAGGATCCAATCCATATATCGTATGACATAGCTGACGAAACGTCTCAAATACATCTGTCAACAACAACACATCTAATTTTAAGTAGTGCATAGAATACTGGCCCATGGTTTCTATGCCAAACATTCGCCAAACATGGCATGCGTGGTCATATTGTTCTTCAGTAATAGTTCTTTGAGTTAACTGAGAAAATATTTTTTCTCGCGGAGGCAAATACGTTTCCTCTAGCACGTCCCAACTTCCCACGTAATCGTAAGGAAATTCACCTTTGCCAACACACAATTTAAATTGTTCTGCATTGGTAAATTGGGATTGGGTATGTTTCAACTCATCCTCGCTTAGCCCCTTTCACTAGACTATCCAGCGAACTGGATATAAACTTAGGGGCCGATAACCTAGATGTTAGGCCCCTTAAAACAACAATTATCATCATCATCATCAGGATATAAACTTGAATGGGTCGAGAAAGCGAATGCTCGTCCTTCCTTTTCTCCATGAAAGTGAAGTAAAGCTCTCATGGTTCTTAGCCAAAATGGTGATTTTCCTCTTATCAACTTGAGCAAATTCTTTAACAATGAATTGAAGGTCATAGCGAGAGAAATTGTGTAAGAAAACAGGGAGGAAGCGAGGTGTAGAGTACTTAAATTGCATTCGCTATGAGCGGCACCTCTAAAATGCCCTGTCCTGTGGCAGTGATCTCTTACTTTTGTTTCTCCGCCTAAAATAGGCTTTTCACATATGTGGCAGTTGGTGGCTTGATCATATTATTTTTGCTGTACATCATTCATCCGAATAGGTAGAGGGTTGTCCGAAATTTGTTCTATCTTGCCCGCTTAAGCCTCCATATGATCAACAAACCACCGCACACAATCGGGACCTTTGTGACTTACATAGTCACATTGGGATTTATCATAGTGACAGACAACAGAATAGCCAACAGCAAAAGGCTCATGTTTCTGCACTGGATACGTTGAGCTTGTATGGGGGTTTGGTTCACACCCCCGAATGGGAACGGTGAGGTCCTCAAAATCAGCATAAATACTAAATGGTAGCATGTCTTGTTGATTAGTGGCTTTAAATTTCAAGACTGCATCATTCCCTTTGGGCAGCACAAGCTTTACAGCCGGCTGCCCTTCGCAGTCTCCCGTATGTCGTTCCAAAATTTCAGCAGTTGTAAAATACTGAAGGCAGCGCTCACAAATGTGGTTTGCATGCTCCATCTTGGACGCTTGGCTGCTTACCAATGTACTAAAATTCTTTATCCAGCAATAATGGCTTTTACCCCCATGAGACAACAATAGTAAGTGAATGTGGTATTGTTTTGTCTCTTTGGTGGCATACAAGTCACCCACAATATTGGAACCCTTGACGCCATATACCATGATGGAGAAATTTAGGTTGTCTTTCTCAAATACATGAATTTTATCTAGAGACATGGGAAATGAAACACGCTCCAGATTGAGAGTTTGCTTTAAGTGGTTAAACATAGCTTTGTACTTCCCTGTTTTATGACCATTTCCGTCTTGACAGAGTTGCAAAAAACTAGCCACACTCCACAAAATGCAGTAATCGTCTGTGTTGCATACACTGCCTTTTTCGAAGCAATCCAGCTCGGTGTGGGAATATAGCTACTTCCTGCATTTCATGAATTGTATTTACAAATATTGATTTGCAAATACGCTATGCTATTGAGGGCCAAGCCACTGGGTCCCTGTTGCAACTTATCAAATTTACTGATAAGTCCATCAACAGGTTTTCCTGTTACCCCATTTCTAAATTGGACGGCGTTATGCATTAAACAGCTATCCACCAAAAGCTGATATTGAGAAAAACGTGATTGAAACTTTTGACATTTAAACTATCACAAATTCTCTCCTGTTAGCCAAGTTTGAGTTTTAAAAGCAAACAAACCCTTACCTATATGCATTGTTGATATTTATTGTGTTTAAATTACAAAAATACAGCAAACAATTGATTTATTAGCAATTTACACTTAGCTGCTCTATGTTATCTGTGAGTTTAGTTACCCATAAAACTGCTAAGCGCCATTTTTGGTGAATAGCTTGTTGTTACGTTATTCTATCGAACACGATAGTTATGCGTAAACTGTCAAAGCACCTTTTTTAGTCCTTTAGCCCTTCATACATTTTTATTTTAATGCCAGTTTCTGGAGACTTTGACGCGTACAATGATTACTCCTTACCTTACCCCGTGGCTCTACAGTCCATGAAGGGCCTTGGCCTGCTCCACCACAAACTTCCAGCTTTTCCTATCCCGTGGACGCCTCCTCCAAGCTCTGACACGTAGCGTCCTGAGATCCTCCTCGACATCGTCCAGCCAGCACTTTTTCGGTCGCCCCCGTCCTCGCTTTCCAGTTGGCCGCCCATGGAAGGCCTGATACACCATCCTTGACTCCAGCGTTCGCTCGACATGTTCAAGCCACCGAATCCGGGAACCTCTGCGATGATAGTAAGGTCCCCATACAGATCGTAGATATCCTTGTTGGTGCGGAGGCGCCACACTCTACGATCACACACAGGCCCATAGATCTTACGGAGTACCTTCCCCTCCCAACTGTTCAACAAATCCTCATTCCTCCTAGTCAACACCCATGTCACACACCCATAGGTGACAACAGGTCGGATGACTGTCTTATGGATAGTTTTCTTACAACTGCGTGATAACGTTCTTGATCGCAGCAGATGGGAGAGACTGATTGATTTCCTCTAGACAGTCCGATCCCTCGGTGATAGTCGATCCAAGGTACTTGAAATTGCTGGTCTTAGCGAAAGTCTTATTACTATCAATAACAAGCACCTGGGGTACCTCACCCTGCCTCACGGTGGTCATATACGTTGTCTTCGTGCTATTCACTCTCAGCCCAGCTCCTGAAGCCATCTGGTCTAATTCAACAAATGCCCCCTTCACATCTCCTGATGTCTTTCCCAGCAAAGGAACATCATCCGCATATGCAAGACATTGGATTGGCCTATTGTACAATGAGTACTCGTGTGTCCTTAATCGCAATTTTATTCTCAATAGTCTAATAGAAACACAGATACATTTAAATACCAGAATCAAACTTAAAACAAACTAAATGAACTAATGCTATAAACACTGGTGTTACATTCTACTTTATGATGAAAATGTTTTTCACACAATAGGAAATTGACACAGTCTTAGGTTTCATCTTGTATCGAGAAATCGAGTTCACTACCAAAACCGTCGATGTCGTCAAAACTGTTTCCATCTGAATGAAGGCCTTCGTAGTATTCCTTGCCATCGGATGGTATCAGATGCATGACACTTTTGAGATCCTGTAATTTTGGCTCTGATATAGCTTTTCCGTTTGGCCATAGAGCATTAAGGCAAAAACTGAGGTTATTCTGGTCACATTGGCGTGCGCTATATCTACTCTTAAAATTGATTACTTGGCCGTCTTTATCATCGAAAGTACGTTTTAAAGTCAACAGACATGGGCTTTCCTTACTTATTTCAATTTCCCGTGTTGTTAGCCAGCTTACTCCATTGCCATTGGTATTTTCTTCCTATTTATTATTTGTTTCTCTACGGATGCCGTGCCCACACTATCTTCTCTTTTCATTTCTTTCACGACCAACTTGTTCTTCTTTCGGCAAGTTCTCATTACTTCCTTGTAATATTCTGGTAAAATGTAATATTTTGATGATACTTCAAGACACTTTCAATATCTCCAAAATCATCATTGGGCAAATAGCTGTGCCCGGAAACCAGAAATCGCATTTTTAAGGTCTTTAGAGTTGGATGTGACTCCATGACAGACTTCAGCATTAGGACCATATTTATGTTCCGAGTCTGCCCTCCGCAGGAATCGGACCAAAGCACAAGTTGTTCCGTGCCTTTTTCTAAATGTTCAGTGATGTAATTTCTTAGACAAGAGCCCACTTCTTGGGCTCCACGCCCAGCTTGGCCCTCGAGCCACAGGTAGCAGAAGCCTTTGTTCGATGAAGCGTCATGAATTCCACAGTTATACAGCCATAACTGACGTTTGTAGAATATTATGTTTGTTGTAATTCTCGGCAGGGGCAGTGTCCTCTGCATATCAAAGCTAAGCACCGACATGCCATTAATTTCGGTTGCTTTTTGAAAGTCACTCTTCCTTGTACTTCGTGCATTTTCTGCATCCTCCTGATGAGCAAGCAACTTTATATTTAGCACATCAGTTTCATCATTTTTATTGTTTATTTGAGCATTTGTAGAGTCACAAAAGTTGCATGTGTCTTTCTTAAGCGGTTTTCGTCGTAGGTTGTATCTGGATTAAAATAATTTCTTATAGCGTGAGAGGGAAACTGGCTGAGAATATTCCTTTATGTATGTCATACATAACTGGAAGTGTGACATGTGACGGGAGAAAGAGAGTGCTTGTTTCTGATCTGCAATAATGTGACTTGTACTTAGGAAATTTATTCATGTGCTCGATAATTTCAGCCATCTTTCTATCAGTTATTCTGTTATAACCTCCTGATTTACCTCTGTTATCCTTAATAATTCCTTGTAGTTCGTTGGCTTTCTTAAGATAGTTGTTAATGCGATCCCCTGATATTCTTAGGGTCTGGACACAACACATTTTACAGACTGATACTCCTGCCAGAGTGTAACTTCTCGTCAAAGCTCTTCTTCCAGACAACACAGACAAAGTGTGAGAGACAATGAAATGTTGCTTGGCTGTTTCTTGCAGAACTCAATATATCGTTTCGAAGGATAGCTTCATAGTTTCGCCTCATAGCCGATTAATGCAAAACTCTTAACCTAAGATAAAGGGAATGGCTCTTAGACTTTTCTATAAAATTAACGGTTAATATTAAGAAAAATGGCATACTTATGTAAAAAGAATGTAGTTCCAGACCATACACACTAGATGGTGCTAATAACTCAATTTCCAAAAATTGGCGCTTACCCGCTTAATGCATAACGCCGTCCAATTATCAGCTATCAGTAATTTATCCATTTTTTACAAAGGTTGAATTTATGTTTCTCTTCAACAATATCTTTCATCAAGATAAATTCACATAGCAGTTCAAAATTTATTTTAATGCATGATGCAATCTTAACCCTTGCTTGCTTTCATTCATAAAAATGGGAAAACATGATTCCACAAATTCTTTAGGGGACAGACAGTCATTTGCGTTATAAATTCTGCCAGGACATATTCTACTTTTAAAACATTTAGCTAGTGGTTGCCATACTAATTCTTTACACATGGACATAGACATAATTAAAAAATAAAGTAAATGGAATGTTAACTCACCTTATAAATAGGGTAATCCAAAAAAAACAGCGATTGCAGATGATAGATAACACACTCGCACACACAAACACGAGTCGTAGCAACCGTTGTTGTTCTCCAACTCTAGGGGGCTCATGCAGTCAGTCAGCTAGTCACCATGTGGTAATGCTTGTTTCTTTCAAAAAATTATCTTAAAAGCAGACCAATAAAACTCTTTATTAGTTATGGTTATATATTCAGTAAACATGTGCATTCATTCATTCATTCGTTTGTTCATTCATTCAGTTACAGCACATCATAAAAAACACACGAAAGATTTAGGGGTGCAACAGGGTTAATCATGCGCTCACACATACAATAAGACACTCAGGCACAGTAAGGTAATTTGCACAAACAAAAAATATCTTCATAACGTACCTTTTCAATATCAGGACCGTAGTTTAGTGGTTAAGCTGCTTGTGTGCGTGTGTTGCTACTGCTGCTTGTGTGTTGCAACAACAACAACAATAAATACATTCCATAAGTTCATGGATTACCGTTAAATAAATAGCATTCATTCATTTTAGCATAAGTCATAAAGAATATGTACACACCTTTGCAAATTAATAATATTAATACTATTTTTTTAAACTGATCTCTGCAGCTGCTTTATTGTCTCTCTAGTTGTTTGTTTTGTGCACAAATTAGTTGTTTATCTGCAACAAATATACATCGATACCATTAAGTCACTGAATCAACGTCCAATAATGTACTAAATGTAAATAATCCATTCCATAATATTGTTACAAAACAAATGGCATACCTTGTCTTACTCGTTCTTGAAGATAGGATTTTTGTATTTAGTTATTTAATTAATTAATTAATCACCAACGCGCGCACGCTAATGGCCACCCGTCCGTCTCTATCGAAGTATATCTTGCGAGTAATGGTCGTGTTGGTCTGCCACAGAGGATATAAATTATGTCTCGATGAATTGACGAACCATCATTTTCTCACAGTGTAACGAACACTTTCGCAAGCAATGAGTGGCTGGGAGAACTGCACACATTAATGGTTCGCATACGCCACAAGACACTAGTGTACTTACCATGTACATTTCAGCATCAGGATTTGAGCACAATTCTTTCAGGCCATGAGATCAAGTTAACGGCTGAGTTCGAACAGAGGCTTTTATCTCGCACGGTCCTGAGTGGGCACAGCTGCAGAGTCAACGTTTTCCCACGCAGTCGGGGCCCACAGCATTCTCGTCGAGACTAGGCCCTCGAGCCATGGTCAGCTTCAAGACTTGCAAATTCTCTTTTCCCTATGGTTTCAAAGCGTGAGAGCGGCTCGCCTCCCAAAATAAATAAAAAATACTTTTACCATCATAACAGCGATTTCCCACACCAAACTTGGTTCTCAATTTGTTTTCGTCTCCCCCCAATAGCTGGGAAAGAAAAATAATAATAAGGGAAAACGCCTTTTTGGATCAAAAACATGGTTTCACCTACATCCCCCTAAAGAGGACAACATCACCTTTCATTTATAACAAACAAACGTTTTTGCCAACTTCATCGTTTCAAAATAGTGAGCATTTTTCTAACTTCATTTTCTTTTATCCTACAGACTTGAAACTTTGTTTCTGCCTAGATGGCATAGGGACCTTTTATTATCGTCAAACAAAATTCACCATTTCCAAAATAATGACAAATTTCAAATACAAATATTTTCAATTTTTTTAGAAACCAACACGCATTCAAAGCAAAGAGGACGTCATCCCAACGCCAACAATACCTCATTCGCTAAAATACGGCCATGCGTTCACGAATTATCGCCAATGGTCGCGAGAAAGTAGGCTATCATTTTATTTTATCCTACAGACTTGAAACTTGCTATCTGCCTAGAGGGCATGGGGCCCTTTCATTGACGTCAAAGAATTTGTTTTCTACTATACACCATTTCCAAATTAGCGGCAATTTCAAAAACAAACATTTTCAATTTTTTTAAATACCAACACACATTCTTAGCAAAGAGGCCCCAACGCCAACAACACCTCGTTCGTTAAAATCCGATCATGCGTTCGGGTGATATCGGCAAAGTTCGTATGAAAGTAGGAGAGGAAGTAGAACCGGCCTTCTGTCACTAATAGTGTTAATCAAAAATTGATGTTTTCAGTCAGTCAATACGATAGTACCCGATTGTAATGGGTGGTACGCTAAACCTGAAAAAAAAATTACGGTAGATTAGTAAGTATTTTTAATTAGTACTTTTAATCTCATGTACTTTCTTTAGGATTAGAGTACTTCCTTTTAAAATTGGACAACTTGAACATAGTTCTTAAACTTTTATGATCAAAGCAACACAAAAAAATCGCTTCAAACACCATCAACAGTGTAAATATTTCTCCTGTGTCAAAATTACGGTGATATATTCCGGAACTGGAACAAAGTTATTTATATTCCCGAGTTATAATAATCAGCATAGTATTATAGTATAGTGTTATAGAATCGGAACAGTTATCATTTGTATTCTACAGGGAAAATAAAGCAGAACATTTATATCCAAAGCCACGACACGCTAGAAGTCAGCACGTTTATTATAAAAGTTTAAGTACGAACGCAAATTGTATTACGAGATAGAAGCCAGGACTGCGACTATTCATTATTTTGAAGCCAGGACTTTATGGTCATGTTGAGCGTCCATTCTATAAATCAATATTTGGTGAAATTTAAATGCTATGTTATTTTACGATATCAGTGCGGGAATATATAAAATGTATCAACAATATCATTGCACTGCGGGTAGCAGTATTCATATGGCTATTAACGTAGTACAATTCTCTTATCAATTATTAGCATGCCAGCCAGACTGAGCAAGGCACCTGTGAGATTGTCGCATGCCATCCAAGGTCCAAGCGGACAGCTGCAAACCAGTTTATGGCAAGGGGAGAAACAGTGAGTATTTACGAAGCCAGCTATTTGAACATTTTAAAAACGAACAATCTTAGTAATGTTAATTGAAAGCGAGCGTTATAGCAGACCGACTTAAATCGCAGTGGCTTATTACAAGCGCGATAGCCTGAGGAAAGCAGACCGACAGTAGCTTAAGCATATTGAGCGAAAAGAGGCAACACTAGTCTTGCCGCAATTCCAATCTAGTAAGACGATGAATCCACTTAGGAACATCAATAACATCACTATGATGTCAGCTTAAGCTAATAAGGGGATCCGATAATGGAGACGACTATCAACCACCTCGAGACTTGTGTAATCAACACGAAGATGTTGGAGTGTGGTATCAGATGGAGTCATCGATCTTTAAAAAAGAAGGCCACAGAATGATATTGGAAGGCTTCACGGCATCATAATCTACTTGATTTTATTAAGTTTTAAAGAAAATTGATACATTTTTTAATCCTAACCACTCACGTGATTTTTCCAAATTACTTTTGATCACCTTCAGTCCATATGAACCCAAACGTCGATATCATTAGTATTAAGGGGATTTGAATCCAGATGGTCAAGTTAACGGTTTAATGGAGCTTGTATTCCGATGCGACATTTTGTAGATTCAGTTTTTCTTTTCATTTTCACTTCAACATTTTGATATGCTTATTCTTGCGTTATTTTATGCAATACCGATTTGAGAATTAACATGCATGTTGCGAACCAGACAGACATGATCACACATTTTTATGTGCCAAATGTAATCGAGTATAGATGAAAAGCATAATTTTAGAATAATTTATTTGAAATGATATAATGGTCTGATGAATTTTTCACGCAACAAGTGAACATGAAACGAGTATAATTAAATAGTGAATTACTTATTCAAGTTAATTGATACAATTAGATTGCGCAATACAAAGCTGCCGGACTTAGCTCTGAGTTTAATATTCTAGTTCTAATCATGCTAGACAAATGGATAGCCGATTGATTACTGAAGTAATGCTCTGTAGGCACATTACTGAATTTGAGCGCAAATATTTTAATGCGTCGCAAAGTTAGGGTCGACTTGGTCTTAAGAATTGGATAAGGTCAGTGTGACATATTCCAACGAATTAATAAATAGTTATGAACTGCATCAATGAAGTTAATGAGTTATGAGTGAGTGACAATGCGTCATATGGAAGGTTATTTAATAAATGTGTGATTATTTATTGCATTTTAAGCGTTGTTGACATAATGAGATATTTGTGCGTCAATGAATTAATGAAACTTAATTTGCGCTATTTGGGAAACGATTAAGATTACTTGTGCATTTCTCTATAAATTTGAAGGCTATGAATACAACTTGAATTGTTGGATTGCGAATGAATTCTGCTACTTATTTCTTTGTGAATATTACCTCCGCATCTAAGGAACTAACCTATCATGAACGTCACTTTATATGGATATGGTAAACGAAATTAATTAAGGTATGAAGTATGTTAAAAGTAGAAACATTATTGTTGTAAATAATATACTGTATGATATTTGCAGATAATTTGCCTTGGAGGCTGGATTTAGACAGCTCCTTAACCCGGTCCATGAGGCAATTATAATTGGCTACATGGATAACTCTTGCCAGGCGCGTCCACGTCGCGGGGGTGGGCAACGGTACTGTAATATACCATGGAACTACAGTACCGGCTAAGTTCTGGTGAGGACCCAGTCCTATGGGGTATAACATAGGCCCCGTGCACAGGGTTACGTGCGAAGACCTCAACGGAATCTGCAGCGGAGTAGATGGACTTCGGAACGGTGGAGATTGCGGAAGAGGCAACCCAGTACTCAGGGAATAGTAAGAGTACAGCATCAATCGGCAGCGTCTGTTTCCCATGTTAGGGGCGGCTGCAAGGGCGTCTGTTTCCCATGTTAGGGGCGGCCTGTATAATAGCTGGCAGTAGCTTCATAAAATGCCTTTGGGACTGGCGACCCCATCGTAATAATAGCCTAAAATGGAAATGGCACTTCGAATGATTCGGAAAAGATTAGGGCGTACCTTGCAGGCGACGCGCAGTTCTTTTGGTACTGGGGGAACTGTGAGAAATGGGCGACCAGTAACCGAAATGAAAGTGGGAATCATGAATGTCATGACCCTGACAGGCAAGGGGGAGGAGGTGGTAGACTTCATGGAGAGGGAGAATGTTGGATTGATGGGACTGAGTGAAGTGAAATGGAAAGGTAAAGGAAGGAAGAAATTGAGGAAAGGATATACATTATACTGGAGTGGTGGCCATGAGGCCAAAAATGGCGTGGGACTGATAACCTCGAAACAACTGAAGGAGTATGTTGAAGTGGTCGAGTGTGTGAGTGACAGAATAATGAAAATTAGAATGAAGATGAAAAATGACGTGATAGACTTCATACAAGTGTATGCACCACAGACTGGAAACAGAGAAGAAGATATTGAAGTATTCCTGGAGGATGTAGAAAGAGTAATTTCAGATGCAGAAGTGGTGATCATGGGAGATATGAATGCACAAGTCGGAAACGAGAGACAAGGAAAGGAAGACGTCATTGGACCATATGGATATGGGAAAAAGAACCGGGAAGGAGAGGAACTTGTAAACTATTGTGAAAGGAATGGACTGATAGTGGGTAATTCATGGTTTCGGAAGAAAAACAGCAGGAAAATTACGATATATGGTTGGGGCGATAGAAGAACAAAATCAGTAATTGACTACTTTCTGGTGGAAAGGACTAATCGCAGAAAGCTGATAGATGTGACAGCTTTACCAGGAGAAGCATTTGATGGGGACCATAGAGCTGTGGTGGCAAAATTTAGATGGGAAAAATTGGAAAACCTAAAGGAGATCAGAGAAAGTAAAATAAAAGTATGGAAATTGAAAGACAAAACTGTACAGGAAGATTTTCAGGAGAGATTGAAGCAACAAATCCCAGTTACTGAAGTGGAAAACATAGAAGAGGAATGGTCCCACTTTAAAAAGGCATTTGTTGGTGCAGCAGAGAGTGTTTGTGGTAGGACGTCAACAAGAGTGAAAGAGAAGGAGACACCATGGTGGAATGAGGAAGTGAGGAAAGCAGTGAAAGAAAAGAAGTCTGCATGGAAAGAATGGAACCGAGATCAAGCAGAAGAAAGCAAAAGGAAGTATCACGACAGCAAACGGAGGTGTAAGAAAGTGGTAGGAGAAGAAAAGAAGAAAAGTTGGGAAGAATTTACACGAAGAATGGAAACAGATGTAAGTGGCAGTAAAAGGATGCTGTATGGGCTTCTAAGAAGTAAGAGGAAAGAAAGAGTTACTACAAAGCTGGTGAAAAAGGAAGATGGAGAGTTGTTAACACACCCAGAAGAGATAAAGGGACGATGGAAGGAGTATTTCGATAAGCTATTGAATGTGAGCAATTGTACTGGTGAGATCGAAGAGACACAGCCTGACGACTCTATAACAGAAGATGATATAACAATGCTGGAGGTGGAATTAGCAGTACAGAAAATGAAGATGGGGAAAGCAACAGGGGTGGATGAAATCAGTGTAGAAATTATAAAGGCTGCTGGACCTGTTGGTATGCAAGGGCTGTATCGACTGCTAAAGTGTGTGTGGAAAATGTGTACCAGAAGACTGGAAGAAAGGGCTAATAATACCAGTGTTTAAGAAGGGGGACAAGAAGGTGTGTGATAACTATAGAGGGATCACCCTCATATCACAGATAGTAAAAATACTGGAAAGGGTATTAGAAAGAAGAATGAGAAGAAAGGTGGAAGGAGAGTTGCAAGAGGAACAGTATGGCTTCAGGAGTGGAAGATCCACAGAGGACCCAATATTTAGCTTGAGGCAGGTGATGGAAAAGAACTGGGAATATGGAGAGGATTTGATCATGACTTTCATAGTTCTAGAAAAGGCATATGATAGTGTCCCCAGAGAGAAAGTATGGGAAACCATGGTTAAGAAGAGACTGGGAAGAGAAATGTTGGAAATGGTGCAAGCAATGTACAACAACTGTGTTAGCAGGGTACTGACCCCAGTTGGAAAGACAGATTGGTTTAGGAACAAGACTGGATTAAGACAGGGGAGTGTGCTGTCACCTCTATTGTTCATAATGGTGATGGATGAAATTGTAAAGGAAACAAAGGAAGCATATGGACATAAAGAAATGAAGTTACTGTTATTTGCAGATGATATTGTGGTCTGGGGAAGGAACACCGAAGAAGTGCAAAAACAACTAGATGCACTGAACGAAAATATTCAGAAGTATGGCCTGAAAATCAGTATAGAGAAAAGCAAGACCATGGTGATGACAAGAGGGGAAAGACAAGGAAAAGGCTCTGTGAAAATTGGAAGTCAGAGTTTGGAAATTGTGGACACGTTCAAATACCTAGGAAGTGAATTGATGCAAACTGGTAGGTTGGACATGGAGATTGGCAGGAGGGTACAGCAGAGCAATGCATTCTATCAAAGTGTAAGAAAACTTGTTTGGGATAGGGAAGTACCAAGGAAAAGCAAGGAGGTAATGTATAAAGTGTACTATGTACCCATATTAACTTATGCAGCTGAGACTTGGACCCTGACAAGCAGGCAAGAGAGTAGAATCCAAGCCAGTGAAATGAAATTCCTAAGAAGTATGATAGGAAAGACAAGGAAAGACAGAGTGAGGAATGAAGATGTTAGGAAGGAAGTTGGGATGGGAAAACTAAATGAGAGAATTGAGAAGAATAAACTAAGGTGGTTTGGACATGTAAAGAGGATGGAGGAAAATAGAATACCAAGACAGATTCTGGAGGCGAAGTGCAAGGGTAAGAGACCAAGAGGAAGACCTAGAACAAGGTGGATGGATTCAGTGAAGAACGGCGTAAGAAAAAGAAATCTGGACTGGGACAAGATCGTGGAAGAAGAATGGTGGAAGGAAAGAGGAAAGTGGAGAAGTGCCATAAATACCCCGACCCGGCAGGAGCTGGATAAGGGGAAATGATGATGATGATGATTTGCAGATAATTTCTCGTCTGAATTTTGACAAACATTCTTTAGTCTAATGGAACCAATTTTGAGAGTGAGAATCAAAGATGAATATGCTGATTTTAGTTAGTTTGAAACTGTGGAGAATTATGATAAATTTAAACATTTATTCAATATTATTTGCAACGTGAAGCGCAGTGTTTTACTTTGTGCCATCAATCAATATTTCAACGAACATTGAACATTTTTCAGTATCTCAGGTTAGATTTATAGGATGAACTATGGGAGTATAAGACATTCCGGATCAATATATCCCACCGTAATTTAAACCCATCAGATTTTAGGAGTGTTCTCTTGATTATCATTTCTATTTTTTTTTCTCGGTGCTTTCTGACAAGTTGATCAAAGTGGCAGAATTTTTTTGATAACTTGGTTTATTCCTGAAGCATTTCAAAGTAGATTGAATTTCTGTTATGCAATATCGTCCTACTTATGGGATATTTATTCAAAATTACCGATTCTTTCCAATCCCATATAACACCCCGAAATACTTTGTCTCTTGCTTACCCTAGCAAGTTGATTTTGATTTAGATTGCATTTCCGGCAAATATTGCAATTTATATCATAGCGGTTTACCCTGTTTCTTGGATGTCACTTTGTGTGATAGCCGGGCAACCATAACGTCTTAAGAATGGGCACAGTATTATACATTATTTGTAACGGTTATTGCCAAGGCAGGCAAAATTATTTTTTGTGGAAATAGCATTATTACGATATGACCAATATCGATGTATCGTGATTTTCAACACTCACGGAGTGCACGTGAAAATAATTTTTCAAACAAACAAAACTTGCGCAAATCGTAAGAAACATAAATATCACGCAATAGGATTTTTCATTGAATTCCTGGTAATAGGAATTCATATTTTGTGAATTGATCCGTAGAGTAACCTTCTGTATTCGTCATTTCAAACGTAGAGAAACTCACTGAATCTCAGATCCCTACTCCCTTATTCAGATGTTGCTCCACACATTTTCAATTTCATTTAGTCCCTGGCGCTGACTAGGTCCCTAGGCATCATATTATAGTTGGCTTTTAGGCCGTTGGGATAGTTCAAAACAGGCAGATATTTAAGTGTCCGTAAAGATCCGTGCCGTCATTCGTCAATGATCCTCTACATCGATATGTATTAAATAAAGGGCAACGGTGATATGCTGGCAGATCATTCCGCTCCAGACGTGTTAGCGCTATTAGAGAAATCTCGTCGACGTCATAAAGAAAGTACAAAACTTATAGGTATTTTAGTTTCAGTGTTGCCTTACCGCAATATATATAAACGTTGCTCACAACTCCGTCAACTTGTAGATGAAAAAGCAATTATTATTAATCTCTCGAAAATATGTTTGAAAACCTGAAATAAATACATTAACGATATGTAATATACTGTTCTTCAGAATGTACCTGATATATAAATGATTATAAAATTATTAAATGATGGACGCCATGGTCATATTCCTGGATAAATGACCAAATATTAGAACTTACTATATTCCTGATGAAGAGCACGTGATAACTCTGTCTCTGAAGTCGTGGTAAGACTCTGTCTTTAACCAAGATAATATTTGTTTTGGGATAAAAGTATGGCTTACAACTATTTCTAACTACTTAGAAAGAAAAGGCCTACATTCAATAATAGAGTAGATTTAATTATATATTAAAGAAGAGAGGAAATTACGAAAATTAGATAATAATAATCATAATAGGAAAGCGCCTACTGAAGTAAAGGGGAGGAGGTTTGAATATTAACCTCTTGCAGAAGCTGGAAGTTACGTGCCGACAAATGTGAAAAAGAAAGAGACTTCGGGTGATACTCAATCATTTGGCTCGTTTTTCTGGATCGGCGAAGTAGTGCAAGGTGGCTGGCCTCCGTAGTCAATCATCTTCCTCGTGGACGTGCTGATTAGAATTTTACGTTGAATTAAAAAAAAACAGAGAAATGTTGTGTCTACTGTTATAATCGGCAGTGATGGAACCTGATTCCTGAATAGCTAAGTCACACTATTACCTGTTCGAGATTCAGACTGTAGTGTGTCTTTCACCCTTGGCCATTATTCACAGTTAATGGGCTCCGACATGAGCACCGTATCGAAGACATGCAATTGAAAAATTCAATAAAAGAATGGGGGCTGAGTAATCTCAGTGTCAGTTAACATCAACTTCTCACACCTCCCTCCATCGTGTACTTGGAGTTCAGATCGTCGCAACCTCGGAGACAATCACGGGACACCTCCCCCGGATGGCTAGTGATCCGTCATGTGATTCTTATTTTAATTGGCACTTCCCGCGCTAACGTGACGTCACCAGATTTCGATGAGCGTGCCTGACTTCACTCTCTCCCTCCCCTTGTTCCAAGGAAGCAACCTTTGACCTAGAAACTGGGCTTCACCCAGAAGAGGTTCTCCGAATCCATGAACTTTTCCTTGTGTTTGGCTACATTTAGCTCTCCCCCAGTGTGAATTGTCATTCTGTAGACCTCGCTGACGCCATAGTCTTCGCCCTAGCTTAAGAAATTGAAACATCCCAAGCACTTGTCGATTTTCCCTGAGCCTATTCAAACGAATAATTGTAGTCAATAATAATTCGTAATACTGTGTAATAACAATAACAGTAATTTGATCGGACATATAAAATGATCCCAATGTGTTTTATAGCTAGCGCTATGATTCAGTGGTTAGATAAATACGTATATACTGTGCCCGTTAGCCCGAAGACCAACGCCCATATATGCGAGAATCTCGAAAACAGTTGAACACGAGACTTGGAAAACTCAGGGATACGGGGTATGGGCAAAGGTGCTAACTGAAGTCTAGATCCCTGCCTGAATATAAGTAGGATGAAAAATAACACACAAAATACATAAAACCTTTCCACTTGTATTAAAATATTAAAAGGGAAAATACTAAACACTCCTGCCTAGCATCTTCAGGGTAGCTAAAATTCATAGTCTCTTACCCCGAGATCATACAAAACTATGTAAATGTTTGTTATTTAGGATAAGAAAGTTTTCAATCGTGTCCATTATCACATTGTAAATTTTTATCACTTTCAAAGTCATCACTTTCAGAAATTTTCACACGGGAAGATTCGTAGCACTTTTCTGAATTATTCACATTTATCCTTTGTCCCATTACGTTGTCAAAATTGAGTAGAATCAAATTTACACTCAGTAAATGATGCATAAAAATAAATAATCGCTCTCAATTGATTCATAATTTGTTATCACAAATTAGTTAACCTTGAAATGATTATAGAAAATTAAGCTCATATAAACAATAAGACTCTTTACAACTCATATGGGAAGCTAATTCGAGATTTAATTTGGGAACCAGACGATTATACCATGCGCTCTGTCTCCTTCAACAAATATTTTCTCATAAATACTACAATAACTCCATTGTCCTCACCTATGCGGTAATACAACACAAAACTCTCAAGTCATCCATGCTAGAGGCCAATAAATATCCATATTACTGAACCATGTCTTCGACATGTTCATATTTAACCTGGCGGCTTATACCTGCCTTTACCAGTTTGGGACGCACCGTCAATCCACTGGCTTTGTCTGGGTGATTTCTCATACCTTTACATATTCATTGCAATATAAGAAGTACGTTCACATATACCCTCATATAACTCCAATCAATTTCTGTGGTAATTAGATTTTATAAATTCATAACTGAAAATCAAACTTGAGATTCTTATTACTATTATTATCATAGGCTGGTATGATCGTGATCCTATTATTTGATCAATTTAATTTGTTTAATTTCCTCTCATTATTCCATGACCAAAATATATCAAAACTCCACTCAAATATTCTCACATTTCATTATGACCAAAATAAGTCAAACGTTCACTCAAATATTATTGCATTTTATCATGACCAAAATAAGTCAAAAGCTCACTTAAATATATTTACATTTCACTGTTTCCACTATTGAAGGCATCTATTCACAATATATTAATTGGAAAATCACTCAAATTTTGCAGCATTTGTTATTATTACTATCCAACTCGATTATTATTATAAACCAACTTGATTATTATCATTATTAACTGGTAAAGAATCACGAGTCGCATTCAACCTTGCAGAAAGTTGCACTCGGCAGAAAATCTAGAATATCTCTCAGATTATCAACATTTACCTAGAAAAGAAAAATCTGGACTTCTCAAATCATTGGCTAATAACACGTGGAAAGATACGATAACTGAAGCTGAAGAATTACTCCAGTAAGCATGACCTAAACTAAACGTGACTACGGGTTGGGAAATACATATGACTCTACTAGAGACAAGACTACCAATAAAAGATCTGGTCTTTCTTCACTCTAATATGATGGTCTTGGACTGGCGGTGAAAATCCACGTTCCTGAGCCTTTCCATGAGGTGTGGCTCCACTACTGCCTAGATCGAATGGTGGCGGTCTCCACTGGTGCTCCACCACGTGGTGCCTCTGCCTTTCCATGAGGTGTGGCTCCACTACTGCCTAGATCGAATGGTGGCGGTCTCCACTGGTGCTCCACCATGTGGTTCCTGTGCCTTCCCATGAGGGGTGGCTCCACTAATGCCTAGATCGAATGGTGGCGGTCTCCACTGGTGCTCTACCACGTGGTTCCTGTGCCTTCCCATGAGGTGTGGATCCACTACTGCCTAGATCGAATGGTGGCGGTCTCCACTGGTGCTCCACCATGTGGTTCCTGTGCCTTCCCATGAGGTTTGGCTCCACTACTGCCTAGATCGAATGGTGGTGGTCTCCACTGGTGCTCCACCACGTGGTGCCTGTGCCTTCCCATGAGGTGTGGCTCCACTACTGCCTAGATCGAATGGTGGTGGTCTCCACTGGTGCTCCACCACGTGGTGCCTGTGCCTTCCCATGAGGTGTGGCTCCACTACTGCCTAGATCGAATGGTGGCGGTCTCCACTGGTGCTCCACCACGTGGTTCCTGTGCCTTCCCATGAGGTGTGGCTCCACTACTGCCTAGATCGAATGGTGGCGGTCTCCACTGGTGCTCCACCACGTGGTTCCTGTGCCTTCCCATGAGGTGTGGCTCCACTACTGCCTAGATCGAATGGTGGTGGTCTCCACTGGTGCTCCACCATGTGGTTCCTGTGCCTTCCCGTGAGGTGTGGCTCCACTACTGCCTAGATCGAATGGTGGCGGTCTCCACTGGTGCTCCACCATGTGGTTCCTGTGCCTTCCCATGAGGTGTGGCTCCACTACTGCCTAGATCGAATGGTGGTGGTCTCCACTGGTGCTCCACCACGTGGTTCCTGTGCCTTCCCATGAGGTGTGGCTCCACTACTGCCTAGATCGAATGGTGGTGGTCTCCACTGGTGCTCCACCACGTGGTTCCTGTGCCTTCCCATGAGGTGTGGCTCCACTACTGCCTAGATCGAATGGTGGTGGTCTCCACTGGTGCTCCACCACGTGGTTCCTATGCCTTCCCGTGAGGTGTGGCTCCACTACTGCCTAGATCGAATGGTGGTGGTCTCCACTGGTGCTCCACCATGTGGTTCCTGTGCCTTCCCATGAGGTGTGGCTCCTCTACTGCCTAGATCGAATGGTGGTGGTCTCCACTGGTGCTCCACCATGTGGTTCCTGTGCCTTCCCATGAGGTGTGGCTCCACTACTGCCTAGATCGAATGGTGGCGGTCTCCACTGGTGCTCCACCATGTGGTTCCTGTGCCTTCCCATGAGGTGTGGCTCCACTACTGCCTAGATCGAATGGTGGCGGTCTCCACTGGCGCTCTACCACGTGGTTCCTGTGCCTTCCCATGAGGTGTGGATCCACTACTGCCTAGATCGAATGGTGGCGGTCTCCACTGGTGCTCCACCATGTGGTTCCTGTGCCTTCCCATGAGGTTTGGCTCCACTACTGCCTAGATCGAATGGTGGTGGTCTCCACTGGTGCTCCACCACGTGGTGCCTGTGCCTTCCCATGAGGTGTGGCTCCACTACTGCCTAGATCGAATGGTGGTGGTCTCCACTGGTGCTCCACCACGTGGTGCCTGTGCCTTCGCATGAGGTGTGGCTCCACTACTGCCTAGATCGAATGGTGGCGGTCTCCACTGGTGCTCCACCACGTGGTTCCTGTGCCTTCCCATGAGGTGTGGCTCCACTACTGCCTAGATCGAATGGTGGCGGTCTCCACTGGTGCTCCACCACGTGGTTCCTGTGCCTTCCCATGAGGTGTGGCTCCACTACTGCCTAGATCGAATGGTGGTGGTCTCCACTGGTGCTCCACCATGTGGTTCCTGTGCCTTCCCGTGAGGTGTGGCTCCACTACTGCCTAGATCGAATGGTGGCGGTCTCCACTGGTGCTCCACCATGTGGTTCCTGTGCCTTCCCATGAGGTGTGGCTCCACTACTGCCTAGATCGAATGGTGGTGGTCTCCACTGGTGCTCCACCACGTGGTTCCTGTGCCTTCCCATGAGGTGTGGCTCCACTACTGCCTAGATCGAATGGTGGCGGTCTCCACTGGTGCTCCACCACGTGGTTCCTGTGCCTTCCCATGAGGTGTGGCTCCACTACTGCCTAGATCGAATGGTGGTGGTCTCAACTGGTGCTCCACCACGTGGTTCCTATGCCTTCCCGTGAGGTGTGGCTCCACTACTGCCTAGATCGAATGGTGGTGGTCTCCACTGGTGCTCCACCATGTGGTTCCTGTGCCGCACCATGAGGTGTGGCTCCTCTACTGCCTAGATCGAATTGTGGTGGTCTCCACTGGTGCTCCACCATGTGGTTCCTGTGCCTTCCCATGAGGTGTGGCTCCACTACTGCCTAGATCGAATGGTGGCGGTCTCCACTGGTGCTCCACCATGTGGTTCCTGTGCCTTCCCATGAGGTGTGGCTCCACTACTGCCTAGATCGAATGGTGGCGGTCTCCACTGGTGCTCCACCATGTGGTTCCTGTGCCTTCCCATGAGGTGTGGCTCCACTACTGCCTAGATCGAATGGTGGCGGTCTCCACTGGTGCTCCACCACGTGGTTCCTGTGCCTTCCCATGAGGTGTGGCTCCACTACTGCCTAGATCGAATGGTGGCGGTCTCCACTGGTGCTCCACCACGTGGTTTCAGTGCCTTCCCGTGAGGTGTGGCTCCACTACTGCCTAGATCGAATGGTGGCGGTCTCCACATGTGCTCCACCACGTGGTTCCTGTGCCTTCCCATGAGGTGTGGCTCCACTACTGCCTAGATCGAATGGTGGCGGTCTCCTCTGGTGCTCCACCATGTGGTTCCTGTGCCTTCCCATGAGGTGTGGCTCCACTACTGCCTAGATCGAATGGTGGCGGTCTCCACAGGTGCTCCACCACGTGGTTCCTGTGCCTTCCCATGAGGTGTGGCTCCAGTACTGCCTAGATCGAATGGTGGCGGTCTCCTCTGGTGCTCCACCATGTGGTTCCTGTGCCTTCCCGAGAGGTGTGCCTCCACTACTGCCTAGATCGAATGGTGGCGGTCTCCTCTGGTGCTCCACCATGTGGTTCCTGTGCCTTCCCGTGAGGTGTGGCTCCACTACTGCCTAGATCGAATGGTGGCGGTCTCCACTGGTGCTCCACCACGTGGTTCCTGTGCCTTCCTGTGAGGTGTGGCTCCACTACTGCCTAGATCGAATGGTGGTGGTCTCCACTGGTGCTCCACCACGTGGTTCTTGTGCCTTCCCATGAGGTGTGGCTCCACTACTGCCTAGATCGAATGGTGGTGGTCTCCACTGGTGCTCCACCATGTGGTTCCTGTGCCTTCCCATGAGGTGTGGCTCCACTACTGCCTAGATCGAATGGTGGTGGTCCCCACTGGTGCTCCACCATGTGGTTCCTGTGCCTTCCCATGAGGTGTGGCTCCACTACTGCCTAGATCGAATGGTGGCGTTCTCCACTGGTGCTCCACCACGTGGTTCCTGTGCCTTCCCATGAGATGTGGCTCCACTACTGCCTAGATCGAATGGTGGCGTTCTCCACTGGTGCTCCACCACGTGGTTCCTGTGCCTTCCCATGAGATGTGGCTCCACTACTGCCTAGATCGAATGGTGGTGGTCTACACTGGTGCTCCACCATGTGGTTAGTGTGCCTTCCCATGAGGTGTGGCTCCACTACTGCCTAGATCGAATGGTGGTGGTCTCCACTTGTGCTCCACCACGTGGTTCCTGTGCCTTCCCATGAGGTGTGGCTCCACTACTGCCTAGATCGAATGGTGGCGGTCTCCACTGGTGCTCCACCACGTGGTTCTTGTGCCTTCCCATGAGGTGTGGCTCCACTACTGCCTAGATCGAATGGTGGCGGTCTCCACTGGTGCTCCACCATGTGGTTCCTGTGCCTTCCCATGAGGTTTGGCTCCACTACTGCCTAGATCGAATGGTGGCGGTCTCCACTGGTGCTCCACCATGTGGTTCCTGTGCCTTCCCATGAGGTGTGGCTCCACTACTGCCTAGATCGAATGGTGGTGGTCTCCACTGTTGCTCCACCATGTGGTTCCTGTGCCTTCCCGTGAGGTGTGGCTCCACTACTGCCTAGATCGAATGGTGGCGGTCCCCTCTGGTCCTACACCTCGTGGTTCCTGTGCCTTCCCATGAGGTGTGGCTCCACTACTGCCTAGATCGAATGGTGGTGGTCTCCACTGGTGCTCCACCACGTGGTGCCTGTGCCTTCGCATGAGGTGTGGCTCCACTACTGCCTAGATCGAATGGTGGCGGTCTCCACTGGTGCTCCACCACGTGGTTCCTGTGCCTTCCCATGAGGTGTGGCTCCACTACTGCCTAGATCGAATGGTGGCGGTCTCCACTGGTGCTCCACCACGTGGTTCCTGTGCCTTCCCATGAGGTGTGGCTCCACTACTGCCTAGATCGAATGGTGGTGGTCTCCACTGGTGCTCCACCATGTGGTTCCTGTGCCTTCCCGTGAGGTGTGGCTCCACTACTGCCTAGATCGAATGGTGGCGGTCTCCACTGGTGCTCCACCATGTGGTTCCTGTGCCTTCCCATGAGGTGTGGCTCCACTACTGCCTAGATCGAATGGTGGTGGTCTCCACTGGTGCTCCACCACGTGGTTCCTGTGCCTTCCCATGAGGTGTGGCTCCACTACTGCCTAGATCGAATGGTGGCGGTCTCCACTGGTGCTCCACCACGTGGTTCCTGTGCCTTCCCATGAGGTGTGGCTCCACTACTGCCTAGATCGAATGGTGGTGGTCTCAACTGGTGCTCCACCACGTGGTTCCTATGCCTTCCCGTGAGGTGTGGCTCCACTACTGCCTAGATCGAATGGTGGTGGTCTCCACTGGTGCTCCACCATGTGGTTCCTGTGCCGCCCCATGAGGTGTGGCTCCTCTACTGCCTAGATCGAATTGTGGTGGTCTCCACTGGTGCTCCACCATGTGGTTCCTGTGCCTTCCCATGAGGTGTGGCTCCACTACTGCCTAGATCGAATGGTGGCGGTCTCCACTGGTGCTCCACCATGTGGTTCCTGTGCCTTCCCATGAGGTGTGGCACCACTACTGCCTAGATCGAATGGTGGCGGTCTCCACTGGTGCTCCACCATGTGGTTCCTGTGCCTTCCCATGAGGTGTGGCTCCACTACTGCCTAGATCGAATGGTGGCGGTCTCCACTGGTGCTCCACCACGTGGTTCCTGTGCCTTCCCATGAGGTGTGGCTCCACTACTGCCTAGATCGAATGGTGGCGGTCTCCACTGGTGCTCCACCACGTGGTTTCAGTGCCTTCCCGTGAGGTGTGGCTCCACTACTGCCTAGATCGAATGGTGGCGGTCTCCACATGTGCTCCACCACGTGGTTCCTGTGCCTTCCCATGAGGTGTGGCTCCACTACTGCCTAGATCGAATGGTGGCGGTCTCCTCTGGTGCTCCACCATGTGGTTCCTGTGCCTTCCCATGAGGTGTGGCTCCACTACTGCCTAGATCGAATGGTGGCGGTCTCCACAGGTGCTCCACCACGTGGTTCCTGTGCCTTCCCATGAGGTGTGGCTCCAGTACTGCCTAGATCGAATGGTGGCGGTCTCCTCTGGTGCTCCACCATGTGGTTCCTGTGCCTTCCCGAGAGGTGTGCCTCCACTACTGCCTAGATCGAATGGTGGCGGTCTCCTCTGGTGCTCCACCATGTGGTTCCTGTGCCTTCCCGTGAGGTGTGGCTCCACTACTGCCTAGATCGAATGGTGGCGGTCTCCACTGGTGCTCCACCACGTGGTTCCTGTGCCTTCCCGTGAGGTGTGGCTCCACTACTGCCTAGATCGAATGGTGGTGGTCTCCACTGGTGCTCCACCACGTGGTTCTTGTGCCTTCCCATGAGGTGTGGCTCCACTACTGCCTAGATCGAATGGTGGCGGTCTCCACTGTTGCTCCACCACGTGGTTCCTGTGCCTTCCCATGAGGTGTGGCTCCACTACTGCCTAGATCGAATGGTGGTGGTCTCCACTGGTGCTCCACCATGTGGTTCCTGTGCCTTCCCATGAGGTGTGGCTCCACTACTGCCTAGATCGAATGGTGGCGTTCTCCACTGGTGCTCCACCACGTGGTTCCTGTGCCTTCCCATGAGATGTGGCTCCACTACTGCCTAGATCGAATGGTGGCGTTCTCCACTGGTGCTCCACCACGTGGTTCCTGTGCCTTCCCATGAGATGTGGCTCCACTACTGCCTAGATCGAATGGTGGTGGTCTACACTGGTGCTCCACCATGTGGTTAGTGTGCCTTCCCATGAGGTGTGGCTCCACTACTGCCTAGATCGAATGGTGGTGGTCTCCACTGGTGCTCCACCACGTGGTTCCTGTGCCTTCCCATGAGGTGTGGCTCCACTACTGCCTAGATCGAATGGTGGCGGTCTCCACTGGTGCTCCACCACGTGGTTCTTGTGCCTTCCCATGAGGTGTGGCTCCACTACTGCCTAGATCGAATGGTGGCGGTCTCCACTGGTGCTCCACCATGTGGTTCCTGTGCCTTCCCATGAGGTTTGGCTCCACTACTGCCTAGATCGAATGGTGGCGGTCTCCACTGGTGCTCCACCATGTGGTTCCTGTGCCTTCCCATGAGGTGTGGCTCCACTACTGCCTAGATCGAATGGTGGTGGTCTCCACTGTTGCTCCACCATGTGGTTCCTGTGCCTTCCCGTGAGGTGTGGCTCCACTACTGCCTAGATCGAATGGTGGCGGTCCCCTCTGGTCCTACACCTCGTGGTTCCTGTGCCTTCCCATGAGGTGTGGCTCCACTACTGCCTAGATCGAATGGTGGCGGTCTCCACTGGTGCTCCACCACGTGGTTCCTGTGCCTTCCCATGAGGTGTGGCTCCACTACTGCCTAGATCGAATGGTGGTGGTCTCCACTGGTGCTCCACCACGTGGTTCCTGTGCCTTCCCATGAGGAGTGGCTCCACTACTGCCTAGATCGAATGGTGGCGGTCTCCACTGGTGCACCACCATGTGGTTCCTGTGCCTTCCCATGAGGTGTGGCTCCACTACTGCCTAGATCGAATGGTGGCGGTCTCCACTGGTGCTCCACCATGTGGTTCATGTGCCTTCCCATGAGGTGTGGCTCCACTACTTCCTAGATCGAATGGTGGTGGTCTCCACAGGTGCTCCACCACGTGGTTCCTGTGCATTCCCATGAGGTGTGGCTCCACTACTGCCTAGATCGATTGGTGGTGGTCTCCACTGGTGCTCCACCATGTGTTTCCTGTGCCTTCCCATGAGGTGTGGCTCCACTACTGCCTATATCGAATGGTGGCGGTCTCCGCTGGTGCTCCACCACGTGGTTCCTGTGCCTTCCCATGAGATGTGGTTCTACTACTGCCTAGATCGAATGGTGGCGGTCTCCACTGGTGCTCCACCACGTGGTTCCTGTGCCTTCCCATGAGGTGTGGCTCCACTACTGCCTAAATTGAATGGTGGCGGTCTCCACTGGTGCTCCACCACGTGGTTCCTGTGCCTTCCCATGAGGTGTGGCTCCACTACTGCCTAGATCGAATGGTGGCGGTCTCCTCTGGTGCTCCAACATGTGGTTCCTGTGCCTTCCCATGAGGTGTGGCTCCACTACTGCCTAGATCGAATGGTGGCGGTCTCCACTGGTGCTCCACCATGTGGTTCCTGTGCCTTCCCATGAGGTGTGGCTCCACTACTGCCTAGATCAAATGGTGGTGGTCTCCACTGGTGCTCCACCATGTGGTTCCTGTGCCTTCCCGTGAGGTGTGGCTCCACTACTGCCTAGATCGAATGGTGGCGGTCTCCTCTGGTGCTCCACCACGTGGTTCCTGTGCCTTCCCGTGAGGTGTGGCTCCACTACTGCCTAGATAGAATGGTGGTGGTCTCCACTGGTGCTCCACCATGTGGTTCCTCTGCCTTCCCATGAGGTGTGGCTCCACTACTGCCTAGATCGAATGGTGGCGGTCTCCACTGGTGCTCCACCACGTGGTGCCTGTGCCTTCCCATGAGGTGTGGCTCCACTACTGCCTAGACCGAATGGTGGCGGTCTCCACTGTTGCTCCACCATGTGGTTCCTGTGCCTTCCCATGAGGTGTGGCTCCACTACTGCCTAGATCGAATGGTGGCGGTCTCCTCTGGTCCTCCACCACGTGGTTCCTGTGCCTTCCCATGAGGTGTGGCTCCACTACTGCCTAGATCGAATGGTGGCGGTCTCCACTGGTGCTCCACCATGTGGTTCCTGTGCCTTCCCGTGAGGTGTGGCTCCACTACTGCCTAGATCGAATGGTGGCGTTCTCCACTGGTGCTCCACCACGTGGTTCCTGTGCCTTCCCATGAGGTGTGGCTCCACTACTGCCTAGATCGAATGGTGGCGTTCTCCACTGGTGCTCCACCACGTGGTTCCTGTGCCTTCCCGTGAGGTGTGGCTCCACTACTGCCTAGATCGAATGGTGGCGGTCTCCACTGGTGCTCCATCACGTGGTTCCTGGGCCTTCCCATGAGGTGTGGCTCCACTACTGCCTAGATCGAATGGTGGCGGTCTCCACTGGTGCTCCACCATGTGGTTCCTGTGCTTTCCCATGAGGTGTGGCTCCACTACTGCCTAGATCGAATGGTGACGGTCTCCACTGGTGCTCCACCATGTGGTTCCTGTGCCTTCCCATGAGGTGTGGCTCCACTAATGCCTAGATCGAATGGTGGCGGTCTCCTCTGGTCCTCCACCACGTGGTTCCTGTGCCTTCCCATGAGGTTTGGCTCCACTACTGCCTAGATCGAATTGTGGCGGTCTCCACTGGTGCTCCACCATGTGGTTCCTGTGCCTTCCCGTGAGATGTGGCTCCACTACTGCCTAGATCGAATGGTGGCGTTCTCCACTGGTGCTCCACCACGTGGTTCCTGTGCCTTCCCCTGAGGTTTTGCTCCACTACTGCCTAGATCGAATGGTGGCGTTCTCCACTGGTGCTCCACCACGTGGTTCCTGTGCCTTCCCATGAGGTGTGGCTCCATTACTGCCTAGATCGAATTGTGGCGGTCGCCACTGGTGCTCCACCACGTGGTTCCTGTGCCTTCCCATGAGGTGTGGCTCCACTACTGCCTAGATCGAATGGTGGTGGTCTCCACTGGTGCTCCACCATGTGGTTCCTGTGCCTTCCCATGAGGTGTGGCTCCACTACTGCCTAGATCGAATTGTGGCGTTCTCCACTGGTGCTCCACCACGTGGTTCCTGTGCCTTCCCATGAGATGTGGCTCCACTACTGCCTAGATCGAATGGTGGCGTTCTCCACTGGGGCTCCACCACGTGGTTCCTGTGCCTTCCCATGAGATGTGGCTCCACTACTGCCTAGATCGAATGGTGGTGGTCTACACTGGTGCTCCACCATGTGGTTAGTGTGCCTTCCCATGAGGTGTGGCTCCACTACTGCCTAGATCGAATGGTGGTGGTCTCCACTGGTGCTCCACCACGTGGTTCCTGTGCCTTCCCATGAGGTGTGGCTCCACTACTGCCTAGATCGAATGGTGGCGGTCTCCACTGGTGCTCCACCACGTGGTTCTTGTGCCTTCCCATGAGGTGTGGCTCCACTACTGCCTAGATCGAATGGTGGCGGTCTCCACTGGTGCTCCACCATGTGGTTCCTGTGCCTTCCCATGAGGTTTGGCTCCACTACTGCCTAGATCGAATGGTGGCGGTCACCACTGGTGCTCCACCATGTGGTTCCTGTGCCTTCCCATGAGGTGTGGCTCCACTACTGCCTAGATCGAATGGTGGTGGTCTCCACTGTTGCTCCACCATGTGGTTCCTGTGCCTTCCCGTGAGGTGTGGCTCCACTACTGCCTAGATCGAATGGTGGCGGTCCCCTCTGGTCCTACACCTCGTGGTTCCTGTGCCTTCCCATGAGGTGTGGCTCCACTACTGCCTAGATCGAATGGTGGCGGTCTCCACTGGTGCTCCACCACGTGGTTCCTGTGCCTTCCCATGAGGTGTGGCTCCTCTACTGCCTAGATCGAATGGTGGTGGTCTCCACTGGTGCTCCACCACGTGGTTCCTGTGCCTTCCCATGAGGAGTGGCTCCACTACTGCCTAGATCGAATGGTGGCGGTCTCCACTGGTGCTCCACCATGTGGTTCCTGTGCCTTCCCATGACGTGTGGCTCCACTACTGCCTAGATCGAATGGTGGCGGTCTCCACTGGTGCTCCACCATGTGGTTCATGTGCCTTCCCATGAGGTGTGGCTCCACTACTTCCTAGATCGAATGGTGGTGGTCTCCACAGGTGCTCCACCACGTGGTTCCTGTGCATTCCCATGAGGTGTGGCTCCACTACTGCCTAGATCGATTGGTGGCGGTCTCCACTGGTGCTCCACCATGTGGTTCCTGTGCCTTCCCATGAGGTGTGGCTCCACTACTGCCTATATCGAATGGTGGCGGTCTCCGCTGGTGCTCCACCACGTGGTTCCTGTGCCTTCCCATGAGATGTGGTTCTACTACTGCCTAGATCGAATGGTGGCGGTCTCCACTGGTGCTCCACCACGTGGTTCCTGTGCCTTCCCATGAGGTGTGGCTCCACTACTGCCTAAATTGAATGGTGGCGGTCTCCACTGGTGCTCCACCACGTGGTTCCTGTGCCTTCCCATGAGGTGTGGCTCCACTACTGCCTAGATCGAATGGTGGCGGTCTCCTCTGGTGCTCCAACATGTGGTTCCTGTGCCTTCCCATGAGGTGTGGCTCCACTACTGCCTAGATCGAATGGTGGCGGTCTCCACTGGTGCTCCACCATGTGGTTCCTGTGCCTTCCCATGAGGTGTGGCTCCACTACTGCCTAGATCAAATGGTGGTGGTCTCCACTGGTGCTCCACCATGTGGTTCCTGTGCCTTCCCGTGAGGTGTGGCTCCACTACTGCCTAGATCGAATGGTGGCGGTCTCCTCTGGTGCTCCACCACGTGGTTCCTGTGCCTTCCCGTGAGGTGTGGCTCCACTACTGCCTAGATCGAATGGTGGTGGTCTCCACTGGTGCTCCACCATGTGGTTCCTCTGCCTTCCCATGAGGTGTGGCTCCACTACTGCCTAGATCGAATGGTGGCGGTCTCCACTGGTGCTCCACCACGTGGTGCCTGTGCCTTCCCATGAGGTGTGGCTCCACTACTGCCTAGACCGAATGGTGGCGGTCTCCACTGTTGCTCCACCATGTGGTTCCTGTGCCTTCCCATGAGGTGTGGCTCCACTACTGCCTAGATCGAATTGCGGCGGTCTCCTCTGGTCCTCCACCACGTGGTTCCTGTGCCTTCCCATGAGGTGTGGCTCCACTACTGCCTAGATCGAATGGTGGCGGTCTCCACTGGTGCTCCACCATGTGGTTCCTGTGCCTTCCCGTGAGGTGTGGCTCCACTACTGCCTTGATCGAATGGTGGCGTTCTCCACTGGTGCTCCACCACGTGGTTCCTGTGCCTTCCCATGAGGTGTGGCTCCACTACTGCCTAGATCGAATGGTGGCGTTCTCCACTGGTGCTCCACCACGTGGTTCCTGTGCCTTCCCGTGAGGTGTGGCTCCACTACTGCCTAGATCGAATGGTGGCGGTCTCCACTGGTGCTCCATCACGTGGTTCCTGTGCCTTCCCATGAGGTGTGGCTCCACTACTGCCTAGATCGAATGGTGGCGGTCTCCACTGGTGCTCCACCATGTGGTTCCTGTGCTTTCCCATGAGGTGTGGCTCCACTACTGCCTAGATCGAATGGTGACGGTCTCCACTGGTGCTCCACCATGTGGTTCCTGTGCCTTCCCATGAGGTGTGGCTCCACTAATGCCTAGATCGAATGGTGGCGGTCTCCTCTGGTCCTCCACCACGTGGTTCCTGTGCCTTCCCATGAGGTTTGGCTCCACTACTGCCTAGATCGAATTGTGGCGGTCTCCACTGGTGCTCCACCATGTGGTTCCTGTGCCATCCCGTGAGATATGGCTCCATTACTGCCTAGATCGAATGGTGGCGTTCTCCACTGGTGCTCCACCACGTGGTTCCTGTGCCTTCCCCTGAGGTGTGGCTCAACTACTGCCTAGATCGAATGGTGGCGTTCTCCACTGGTGCTCCACCACGTGGTTCCTGTGCCTTCCCATGAGGTGTGGCTCCATTACTGCCTAGATCGAATTGTGGCGGTCGCCACTGGTGCTCCACCACGTGGTTCCTGTGCCTTCCCATGAGGTGTGGCTCCACTACTGCCTAAATTGAATGGTGGCGGTCTCCACTGGTGCTCCACCACGTGGTTCCTGTGCCTTCCCATGAGGTGTGGCTCCACTACTGCCTAGATCGAATGGTGGCGGTCTCCACTGGTGCTCCACCATGTGGTTCCTGTGCCTTCCCATGAGGTGTGGCTCCACTACTGCCTAGATCGAATGGTGGCGTTCTCCTCTGGTCCTCCACCACGTGGTTCCTGTGCCTTCCCATGAGGTGTGGCTCCACTACTGCCTAGATCGAATGGTGGCGGTCTCCACTGGTGCTCCACCATGTGGTTCCTGTGCCTTCCCGTGAGGTGTGGCTCCACTACTGCCTAGATCGAATGGTGGCGTTCTACACTGGTGCTCCACCACGTGGTTCCTGTGCCTTCCCATGAGGTGTGGCTCCACTACTGCCTAGATCGAATGGTGGCGTTCTCCACTGGTGCTCCACCACGTGGTTCCTGAGCCTTCCCATGAGGTGTGGCTCCACTACTGCCTAGATCGAATGGTGGCGGTCTCCACTGGTGCTCCATCACGTGGTTCCTGTGCCTTCCCATGAGGTGTGGCTCCACTACTGCCTAGATCGAATGGTGGCGGTCTCCACTGGTGCTCCACCATGTGGTTCCTGTGCCTTCCTATGAGGTGTGGCTCCACTACTGCCTAGATCGAATGGTGGCGGTCTCCACTGGTGCTCCACCATGTGGTTCCTGTGCCTTCCCATGAGGTGTGGCTCCACTACTGCCTAGATCGAATGGTGGCGGTCTCCTCTGGTCCTCCACCACGTGGTTCCTGTGCCTTCCCATGAGGTTTGGCTCCACTACTGCCTAGATCGAATGGTGGCGGTCTCCACTGGTGCTCCACCATGTGGTTCCTGTGCCTTCCCGTGAGGTGTGGCTCCACTACTGCCTAGATCGAATGGTGGCGTTCTCCACTGGTGCTCCACCACGTGGTTCCTGTGCGTTCCCCTGAGGTGTGGCTCCACTACTGCCTAGATCGAATGGTGGCGGTCTCCTCTGGTGCTCCACCACGTGGTTCCTGTGCCTTCCCGTGAGGTGTGGCTCCACTACTGCCTAGATCGAATGGTGGTGGTCTCCACTGGTGCTCCACCATGTGGTTCCTCTGCCTTCCCATGAGGTGTGGCACAACTACTGCCTAGATCGAATGGTGGCGGTCTCCACTGGTGCTCCACCACGTGGTGCCTGTGCCTTCCCATGAGGTGTGGCTCCACTACTGCCTAGATCGAATGGTGGCGGTCTCCTCTGGTGCTCCAACATGTGGTTCCTGTGCCTTCCCATGAGGTGTGGCTCCACTACTGCCTAGATCGAATGGTGGCGGTCTCCACTGGTGCTCCACCATGTGGTTCCTGTGCCTTCCCATGAGGTGTGGCTCCACTACTGCCTAGATCAAATGGTGGTGGTCTCCACTGGTGCTCCACCATGTGGTTCCTGTGCCTTCCCGTGAGGTGTGGCTCTACTACTGCCTAGATCGAATGGTGGCGGTCTCCTCTGGTGCTCCACCACGTGGTTCCTGTGCCTTCCCGTGAGGTGTGGCTCCACTACTGCCTAGATCGAATGGTGGTGGTCTCCACTGGTGCTCCACCATGTGGTTCCTCTGCCTTCCCATGAGGTGTGGCTCCACTACTGCCTAGATCGAATGGTGGCGGTCTCCACTGGTGCTCCACCACGTGGTGCCTGTGCCTTCCCATGAGGTGTGGCTCCACTACTGCCTAGACCGAATGGTGGCGGTCTCCACTGTTGCTCCACCATGTGGTTCCTGTGCCTTCCCATGAGGTGTGGCTCCACTACTGCCTAGATCGAATGGTGGCGGTCTCCTCTGGTCCTCCACCACGTGGTTCCTGTGCCTTCCCATGAGGTGTGGCTCCACTACTGCCTAGATCGAATGGTGGCGGTCTCCACTGGTGCTCCACCATGTGGTTCCTGTGCCTTCCCGTGAGGTGTGGCTCCACTACTGCCTTGATCGAATGGTGGCGTTCTCCACTGGTGCTCCACCACGTGGTTCCTGTGCCTTCCCATGAGGTGTGGCTCCACTACTGCCTAGATCGAATGGTGGCGTTCTCCACTGGTGCTCCACCACGTGGTTCCTGTGCCTTCCCGTGAGGTGTGGCTCCACTACTGCCTAGATCGAATGGTGGCGGTCTCCACTGGTGCTCCATCACGTGGTTCCTGTGCCTTCCCATGAGGTGTGGCTCCACTACTGCCTAGATCGAATGGTGGCGGTCTCCACTGGTGCTCCACCATGTGGTTCCTGTGCTTTCCCATGAGGTGTGGCTCCACTACTGCCTAGATCGAATGGTGACGGTCTCCACTGGTGCTCCACCATGTGGTTCCTGTGCCTTCCCATGAGGTGTGGCTCCACTAATGCCTAGATCGAATGGTGGCGGTCTCCTCTGGTCCTCCACCACGTGGTTCCTGTGCCTTCCCATGAGGTTTGGCTCCACTACTGCCTAGATCGAATTGTGGCGGTCTCCACTGGTGCTCCACCATGTGGTTCCTGTGCCATCCCGTGAGATATGGCTCCACTACTGCCTAGATCGAATGGTGGCGTTCTCCACTGGTGCTCCACCACGTGGTTCCTGTGCCTTCCCCTGAGGTGTGGCTCAACTACTGCCTAGATCGAATGGTGGCGTTCTCCACTGGTGCTCCACCACGTGGTTCCTGTGCCTTCCCATGAGGTGTGGCTCCATTACTGCCTAGATCGAATTGTGGCGGTCGCCACTGGTGCTCCACCACGTGGTTCCTGTGCCTTCCCATGAGGTGTGGCTCCACTACTGCCTAAATTGAATGGTGGCGGTCTCCACTGGTGCTCCACCACGTGGTTCCTGTGCCTTCCCATGAGGTGTGGCTCCACTACTGCCTAGATCGAATGGTGGCGGTCTCCACTGGTGCTCCACCATGTGGTTCCTGTGCCTTCCCATGAGGTGTGGCTCCACTACTGCCTAGATCGAATGGTGGCGTTCTCCTCTGGTCCTCCACCACGTGGTTCCTGTGCCTTCCCATGAGGTGTGGCTCCACTACTGCCTAGATCGAATGGTGGCGGTCTCCACTGGTGCTCCACCATGTGGTTCCTGTGCCTTCCCGTGAGGTGTGGCTCCACTACTGCCTAGATCGAATGGTGGCGTTCTACACTGGTGCTCCACCACGTGGTTCCTGTGCCTTCCCATGAGGTGTGGCTCCACTACTGCCTAGATCGAATGGTGGCGTTCTCCACTGGTGCTCCACCACGTGGTTCCTGAGCCTTCCCATGAGGTGTGGCTCCACTACTGCCTAGATCGAATGGTGGCGGTCTCCACTGGTGCTCCATCACGTGGTTCCTGTGCCTTCCCATGAGGTGTGGCTCCACTACTGCCTAGATCGAATGGTGGCGGTCTCCACTGGTGCTCCACCATGTGGTTCCTGTGCCTTCCTATGAGGTGTGGCTCCACTACTGCCTAGATCGAATGGTGGCGGTCTCCACTGGTGCTCCACCATGTGGTTCCTGTGCCTTCCCATGAGGTGTGGCTCCACTACTGCCTAGATCGAATGGTGGCGGTCTCCTCTGGTCCTCCACCACGTGGTTCCTGTGCCTTCCCATGAGGTTTGGCTCCACTACTGCCTAGATCGAATGGTGGCGGTCTCCACTGGTGCTCCACCATGTGGTTCCTGTGCCTTCCCGTGAGGTGTGGCTCCACTACTGCCTAGATCGAATGGTGGCGTTCTCCACTGGTGCTCCACCACGTGGTTCCTGTGCGTTCCCCTGAGGTGTGGCTCCACTACTGCCTAGATCGAATGGTGGCGGTCTCCTCTGGTGCTCCACCACGTGGTTCCTGTGCCTTCCCGTGAGGTGTGGCTCCACTACTGCCTAGATCGAATGGTGGTGGTCTCCACTGGTGCTCCACCATGTGGTTCCTCTGCCTTCCCATGAGGTGTGGCTCCACTACTGCCTAGATCGAATGGTGGCGGTCTCCACTGGTGCTCCACCACGTGGTGCCTGTGCCTTCCCATGAGGTGTGGCTCCACTACTGCCTAGATCGAATGGTGGCGGTCTCCACTGGTGCTCCACCATGTGGTTCCTGTGCCTTCCCATGAGGTGTGGCTCCACTACTGCCTAGATCGAATGGTGGCGGTCTCCTCTGGTCCTCCACCACGTGGTTCCTGTGCCTTCCCATGAGGTGTGGCTCCACTACTGCCTAGATCGAATGGTGGTGGTCTCCACTGTTGCTCCACCATGTGGTTCCTGTGCCTTCCCGTGAGGTGTGGCTCCACTACTGCCTAGATCGAAAGGTGGCGGTCCCCTCTGGTCCTCCACCACGTGGTTCCTGTGCCTTCCCATGAGGTGTGGCTCCACTACTGCCTAGATCGAATGGTGGCGGTCTCCACTGGTGCTCCACCACGTGGTTCCTGTGCCTTCCCATGAGGTGTGGCTCCACTACTGCCTAAATTGAATGGTGGCGGTCTCCACTGGTGCTCCACCACGTGGTTCCTGTGCCTTCCCATGAGGTGTGGCTCCACTACTGCCTAGATCGAATGGTGGCGGACTCCTCTGGTGCTCCAACATGTGGTTCCTGTGCCTTCCCATGAGGTGTGGCTCCACTACTGCCTAGATCGAATGGTGGTGGTCTCCACTGGTGCTCCACCATGTGGTTCCTGTGCCTTCCCGTGAGGTGTGGCTCCACTACTGCCTAGATCGAATGGTGGCGGTCTCCTCTGGTGCTCCACCACGTGGTTCCTGTGCCTTCCCGTGAGGTGTGGCTCCACTACTGCCTAGATCGAATGGTGGTGGTATCCACTGGTGCTCCACCATGTGGTTCCTCTGCCTTCCCATGAGGTGTGGCTCCACTACTGCCTAGATCGAATGGTGGCGGTCTCCACTGGTGCTCCACCACGTGGTGCCTGTGCCTTCCCATGAGGTGTGGCTCCACTACTGCCTAGATCGAATGGTGACGGTCTCCACTGGTGCTCCACCATGTGGTTCCTGTGCCTTCCCATGAGGTGTGGCTCCACTACTGCCTAGATCGAATGGTGGCGGTCTCCTCTGGTCCTCCACCACGTGGTTCCTGTGCCTTCCCATGAGGTGTGGCTCCACTACTGCCTAGATCGAATGGTGGCGGTCTCCACTGGTGCTCCACCATGTGGTTCCTGTGCCTTCCCGTGAGGTGTGGCTCCACTACTGCCTAGATCGAATGGTGGCGTTCTCCACTGGTGCTCCACCACGTGGTTCCTGTGCCTTCCCATGAGGTGTGGCTCCACTACTGCCTAGATCGAATGGTGGCGTTCTCCACTGGTGCTCCACCACGTGGTTCCTGTGCCTTCCCATGAGGTGTGGCTCCACTACTGCCTAGATCGAATGGTGGCGGTCTCCACTGGTGCTCCATCACGTGGTTCCTGTGCCTTCCCATGAGGTGTGGCTCCACTACTGCCTAGATCGAATGGTGGCGGTCTCCACTGGTGCTCCACCATGTGGTTCCTGTGCTTTCCCATGAGGTGTGGCTCCACTACTGCCTAGATCGAATGGTGGCGGTCTCCACTGGTGCTCCACCATGTGGTTCCTGTGCCTTCCCATGAGGTGTGGCTCCACTACTGCCTAGATCGAATGGTGGCGGTCTCCTCTGGTCCTCCACCACGTGGTTCCTGTGCCTTCCCATGAGGTTTGGCTCCACTACTGCCTAGATCGAATGGTGGAGGTCTCCACTGGTGCTCCACCATGTGGTTCCTGTGCCTTCCCGTGAGGTGTGGCTCCACTACTGCCTAGATCGAATGGTGGCGTTCTCCACTGGTGCTCCACCACGTGGTTCCTGTGCCTTCCCCTGAGGTGTGGCTCCACTACTGCCTAGATCGAATGGTGGCGTTCTCCACTGGTGCTCCACCACGTGGTTCCTGTGCCTTCCCATGAGGTGTGGCTCCACTACTGCCTAGATCGAATGGTGGCGGTCTCCACTGGTGCTCCACCACGTGGTTCCTGTGCCTTCCCATGAGGTGTGGCTCCACTACTGCCTAAATTGAATGGTGGCGGTCTCCACTGGTGCTCCACCACGTGGTTCCTGTGCCTTCCCATGAGGTGTGGCTCCACTACTGCCTAGATCGAATGGTGGCGGTCTCCACTGGTGCTCCACCATGTGGTTCCTGTGCCTTCCCATGAGGTGTGGCTCCACTACTGCCTAGATCGAATGGTGGCGGTCTCCTCTGGTCCTCCACCACGTGGTTCCTGTGCCTTCCCATGAGGTGTGGCTCCACTACTGCCTAGATCGAATGGTGGCGGTCTCCACTGGTGCTCCACCATGTGGTTCCTGTGCCTTCCCGTGAGGTGTGGCTCCACTACTGCCTAGATCAAATGGTGGCGTTCTCCACTGGTGCTCCACCACGTGGTTCCTGTGCCTTCCCATGAGGTGTGGCTCCACTACTGCCTAGATCGAATGGTGGCGTTCTCCACTGGTGCTCCGCCACGTGGTTCCTGAGCCTTCCCATGAGGTGTGGCTCCACTACTGCCTAGATCGAATGGTGGCGGTCTCCACTGGTGCTCCATCACGTGGTTCCTGTGCCTTCCCATGAGGTGTGGCTCCACTACTGCCTAGACCGAATGGTGGCGGTCTCCACTGGTGCTCCACCATGTGGTTCCTGTGCCTTCCCATGAGGTGTGGCTCCACTACTGCCTAGATCGAATGATGGCGGTCTCCACTGGTGCTCCACCATGTGGTTCCTGTGCCTTCCCATGAGGTGTGGCTCCACTACTGCCTAGATCGAATGGTGGCGGTCTCCTCTGGTCCTCCACCACGTGGTTCCTGTGCCTTCCCATGAGGTTTGGCTCCACTACTGCCTAGATCGAATGGTGGTGTTCTCCACTGGTGCTCCACCATGTGGTTCCTGTGCCTTCCCGTGAGGTGTGGCTCCACTACTGCCTAGATCGAATGGTGGCGTTCTCCACTGGTGCTCCACCACGTGGTTCCTGTGCCTTCCCGTGAGGTGTGGCTCCACTACTGCCTAGATCGAATGGTGGCGGTCTCCTCTGGTGCTCCACCACGTGGTTCCTGTGCCTTCCCGTGAGGTGTGGCTCCACTACTGCCTAGATCGAATGGTGGTGGTCTCCACTGGTGCTCCACCATGTGGTTCCTCTGCCTTCCCATGAGGTGTGGCTCCACTACTGCCTAGATCGAATGGTGGCGGTCTCCACTGGTGCTCCACCACGTGGTGCCTGTGCCTTCCCATGAGGTGTGGCTCCACTACTGCCTAGATCGAATGTTGGCGGTCTCCACTGGTGCTCCACCATGTGGTTCCTGTGCCTTCCCATGAGGTGTGGCTCCACTACTGCCTAGATCGAATGGTGGCGTTCTCCTCTGGTCCTCCACCACGTGGTTCCTGTGCCTTCCCATGAGGTGTGGCTCCACTACTGCCTAGATCGAATGGTGGCGGTCTCCACTGGTGCTCCACCATGTGGTTCCTGTGCCTTCCCGTGAGGTGTGGCTCCACTACTGCCTAGATCGAATGGTGGCGTTCTCCACTGGTGCTCCACCACGTGGTTCCTGTGCCTTCCCATGAGGTGTGGCTCCACTACTGCCTAGACCGAATGGTGGCGTTCTCCACTGGTGCTCCACCACGTGGTTCCTGTGCCTTCCCATGAGGTGTGGCTCCTCTACTGCCTAGATCGAATGGTGGCGGTCTCCACTGGTGCTCCATCACGTGGTTCCTGTGCCTTCCCATGAGGTGTGGCTCCACTACTGCCTAGATCGAATGGTGGCGGTCTCCACTGGTGCTCCACCATGTGGTTCCTGTGCTTTCCCATGAGGTGTGGCTCCACTACTGCCTAGATCGAATGGTGGCGGTCTCCACTGGTGCTCCACCATGTGGTTCCTGTGCCTTCCCATGAGGTGTGGCTCCACTACTGCCTAGATCGAATGGTGGCGGTCTCCTCTGGTCCTCCACCACGTGGTTCCTGTGCCTTCCCATGAGGTTTGGCTCCCCTACTGCCTAGATCGAATTGTGGCGGTCTCCACTGGTGCTCCACCATGTGGTTCCTGTGCTTTCCCGTGAGGTGTGGCTCCACTACTGCCTAGATCGAATGGTGGCGTTCTCCACTGGTGCTCCACCACGTGGTTCCTGTGCCTTCCCCTGAGGTGTGGCTCCACTACTGCCTAGATCGAATGGTGGCGTTCTCCACTGGTGCTCCACCACGTGGTTCATGTGCCTTCCCATGAGGTGTGGCTCCACTACTGCCTAGATCGAATGGTGGCGGTCTCCACTGGTGCTCCACCACGTGGTTCCTGTGCCTTCCCATGAGGTGTGGCTCCACTACTGCCTAAATTGAATGGTGGCGGTCTCCACTGGTGCTCCACCACGTGGTTCCTGTGCCTTCCCATGAGGTGTGGCTCCACTACTGCCTAGATCGAATGGTGGCGGTCTCCACTGGTGCTCCACCATGTGGTTCCTGTGCCTTCCCATGAGGTGTGGCTCCACTACTGCCTAGATCGAATGGTGGCGGTCTCCTCTGGTCCTCCACCACGTGGTTCCTGTGCCTTCCCATGAGGTGTGGCTCCACTACTGCCTAGATCGAATGGTGGCGGTCTCCACTGGTGCTCCACCATGTGGTTCCTGTGCCTTCCCGTGAGGTGTGGCTCCACTACTGCCTAGATCGAATGGTGGCGTTCTCCATTGGTGCTCCACCACGTGGTTCCTGTGCCTTCCCATGAGGTGTGGCTCCACTACTGCCTAGATCGAATGGTGGCGTTCTCCACTGGTGCTCCACCACGTGGTTTCTGAGCCTTCCCATGAGGTGTGGCTCCACTACTGGCTAGATCGAATGGTGGCGGTCTCCACTGGTGCTCCATCACGTGGTTCCTGTGCCTTCCCATGAGGTGTGGCTCCACTACTGCCTAGATCGAATGGTGGCGGTCTCCACTGGTGCTCCACCATGTGGTTCCTGTGCCTTCCCATGAGGTGTGGCTCCACTACTGCCTAGAGCGAATGGTGGCGGTCTCCACTGGTGCTCCACCATGTGGTTCCTTTGCCTTCCCATGAGGTGTGGCTCCACTACTGCCTAGATCGAATGGTGGCGGTCTCCTCTGGTCCTCCACCACGTGGTTCCTGTGCCTTCCCATGAGGTTTGGCTCCACTACTGCCTAGATCGAATGGTGGCGGTCTCCACTGGTGCTCCACCATGTGGTTCCTGTGCCTTCCCGTGAGGTGTGGCTCCACTACTGCCTAGATCGAATGGTGGCGTTCTCCACTGGTGCTCCACCACGTGGTTCCTGTGCCGTCCCATGAGGTGTGGCTCCACTACTGCCTAGATCGAATGGTGGCGTTCTCCACTGGTGCTCCACCACGTGGTTCCTGTGCCTTCCCATGAGGTGTGGCTCCACTACTGCCTAGATCGAAGGGTGGCGGTCTCCACTGGTGCTCCACCACGTGGTTCCTGTGCCTTCCCATGAGGTGTGGCTCCACTACTGCCTAAATTGAATGGTGGCGGTCTCCACTGGTGCTCCACCACGTGGTTCCTGTGCCTTCCCATGAGGTGTGGCTCCACTACTGCCTAGATCGAATGGTGGCGGTCTCCTCTGGTGCTCCACCATGTGGTTCCTGTGCCTTCCCATGAGGTGTGGCTCCACTACTGCCTAGATCGAATGGTGGCGGTCTCCACTGGTGCTCCACCATGTGGTTCCTGTGCCTTCCCATGAGGTGTGGCTCCACTACTGCCTAGATCGAATGGTGGTGGTCTCCACTGGTGCTCCACCATGTGGTTCCTGTGCCTTACCGTGAGGTGTGGCTCCACTACTGCCTAGATCGAATGGTGGCGGTCTCCTTTGGTGCTCCACCACGTGGTTCCTGTGCCTTCCCGTGAGGTGTGGCTCCACTACTGCCTAGATCGAATGGTGGTGGTCTCCACTGGTGCTCCACCATGTGGTTCCTCTGCCTTCCCATGAGGTGTGGTTCCACTACTGCCTAGATCGAATGGTGGCGGTCTCCACTGGTGCTCCACCATGTGGTGCCTGTGCCTTCCCATGAGGTGTGGCTCCACTACTGCCTAGATCGAATGGTGGCGGTCTCCACTGGTGCTCCACCATGTGGTTCCTGTGTCTTCCCATGAGGTGTGGCTCCACTACTGCCTAGATCGAATGGTGGCGGTCTCCTCTGGTCCTCCTCCACGTGGTTCCTGTGCCTTCCCATGAGGTGTGGCTCCACTACTGCCTAGATCGAATGGTGGCGGTCTCCACTGGTGCTCCACCATGTGGTTCCTGTGCCTTCCCGTGAGGTGTGGCTCCACTACTGCCTAGATCGAATGGTGGCGTTCTCCACTGGTGCTCCACCACGTGGTTCCTGTGCCTTCCCATGAGGTGTGGCTCCACTACTGCCTAGATCGAATGGTGGCGTTCTCCACTGGTGCTCCACCGCGTGGTTCCTGTGCCTTCCCATGAGGTGTGGCTCCACTACTGCCTAGATCGAATGGTGGCGGTCTCCACTGGTGCTCCACCACGTGGTTCCTGTGCCTTCCCATGAGGTGTGGCTCCACTACTGCCTAGATCGAATGGTGGCGGTCTCCACTGGTGCTCCACCATGTGGTTCCTGTGCCTTCCCATGAGGTGTGGCTCCACTACTGCCTAGATCGAATGGTGGCGGTCTCCACTGGTGCTCCACCATGTGGTTCCTGTGCCTTCCCATGAGGTGTGGCTCCACTACTGCCTAGATCGAATGGTGGCGGTCTCCTCTGGTCCTCCACCACGTGGTTCCTGTGCCTTCCCATGAGGTGTGGCTCCACTACTGCCTAGATCGAATGGTGGCGGTCTCCACTGGTGCTCCACCATGTGGTTCCTGTGCCTGCCCGTGAGGTGTGGCTCCACTACTGCCTAGATCGAATGGTGGCGTTCTCCACTGGTGCTCCACCACGTGGTTCCTGTGCCTTCCCATGAGGTGTGGCTCCACTACTGCCTAGATCGAATGGTGGCGTTCTCCACTGGTGCTCCACCACGTGGTTCCTGTGCCTTCCCATGAGGTGTGGCTCCACTACTGCCTAGATCGAATGGTGGCGGTCTCCACTGGTGCTCCACCACGTGGTTCCTGTGCCTTCCCATGAGGTGTGGCTCCACTACTGCCTAGATCGAATGGTGGCGGTCTCCACTGGTGCTCCACCACGTGGTTCCTGTCCTCGAGAATTGAACCTTCGGTCATCTTCTTCGTCTCTTCCCTCTTCCTTCTTCTTCTCTTCCTTTTTCTTTCCATCTAACCCATCGCTAGTATTTAGTGCATGTTCCTTCTCATGTTCTCGAGAAAATGGGCAATGTTCATTCGATGATCAAATTGTTCCGCACTCATGTTAAAGCTCGTAGTTAACTGACACTCTTTGTTTCCCTTGCATACACTGGATAACATTATCGCCGGCCAATAATTCATCAAATATCACCATAAACGTTCACAACAACGAAAACAGTACAATTTATTGCTAGGGTCGAAACCTCATTTCACGTTGCTTTCTCCCTTCGTAAAAATACTTCGAACATTATGTGCAAGTCTCTTATTATAAGCTCATTCTCAAATATGACCGTTTTCAATCTGTATTTATCAAAGCATTGGATCCGTCCAAAAGTCATCAGTCTACTGCACTTTGATAACAATAGTAACTTCACTTGTGATATATATACTTCGAATTTATGCGAAAGCCTATCACTATAATCTCATACTCAAGAATTATCGTTGTCAAACTGCCCCAACATAAAATACATTCGCGGGTCATCAATCCACTGCACATCAATAGTCATAACAACTTCACTCGAAACATAGTGAAAAATACCCAACGACTTGTTGAAAAATATTCTATCACTTTCTTGTATGGTGAAAATAATTCGAGTTCCACACTCATTCCTTCATTCTGCATGAACACAAAGTTCTCGAATATTCTAAGTTCCACGACCCGACAACATTTCGTGTAGCGTAACGTTCCGACTCGGCGTTAAGCAGATTGTATATTCACGGCGCACTAGAACAGGGTAACATTCCAAATCGTCGGATGAGGACAGATCAGCTGCCCCTGTAGTCCGGTGTGCTGTTTATATTGTGACCGTTTGACCAAAGTCCCACGTCCACTCGAGCATGAATGTCAACATCCGCCGAGCGTAAGGCTCAAAACATCTCGGGGTCCATCTGAGTAAAATAAAGCAAATTAAACAAAACTAGAAGGACGGATATCGAAATTCACACTCCATAAAGGTTGAAAGGAAGTGCAATTAGTTTGTGAATTACACCAACTTCTTAAAAACACCTCAGTATACTTTAACTGTCTGCTGGTCCTATTAGAATACAATGCTCCCCCCAGGGAAAAATCTAATATTCCAGTCCTGAAAAATGAAGACATCCTGCGCTTCCCTTGGGCCCCTCATCTACATAAAATTCACATAACGCAGAAAATAAATTATTCACAGACTTTGACCAAAATATATTCACTATTTTCAAAATTTAATTTGATGTCTGAGAAAATCTTTAATCCATCTCAGCATCTGTTTTAAATTATTTGTGTAAAGTGTACATTTATCACTGATGTGCAGGAAAATATCAGTCCATCCTGACCGTGATTTTAATATTTACTAAAGTATCACTTGAATCAAATTTCCAGAATTGTTTCAACCTCTGCGGTGAAATTCACATATCCTAATTCATATCTGGAAAATCACATTCCCAAACCGATGTGAAATCAAAATCACTAACACCATGACCATCATTTCCAAATTCAAAAATTTGAATGTACTCCAATCAACCTTCCACATTTTTATCATAAATACATTTTATTCCGCATTACATATTTTATTTAAACCATCTGATTTAATTTCTTTAGTTCAATTCACTTTAATTTAATTCCTTTATTTATGTCCTTTGATTCATTAAATTTATTATTATTTAGAATAATCCAAACTGGTATTTTATGAAAATTAATCGATCCACAAACCAATCAGCTATCAGCTTAAATGATTAATTTGTTTACCATCCTCTGGACTAAAATTCCTCTCCTACTATAAATATGTAGAATAGGACACGGTAAGGCCTTCAGCAAAATCTGGGATGAAACATCAACTTATGCATATTTAAACGACTACACTACGTAGGCTATTATACAACAGTTTAGGAATGTAGAATTTCACTGACGATAGGCCATTAGCTTCCGATATGAGCGACTATATTGTCCTCATTTTAATCATATTTGAGCATGAAGCAATTATTTGACCCTCAAAACTCAACTTCAAAAACCTCCTTCATTAATTCATATTTTATTTTCACTTAACATTTGACCATTATATTCTTATTTTTATTATGACCCCTCAGCTACGCAGGCTGGGTTCAATGACTTCTAAATAACCAGCATATGGGATCATGCCCTCCCTCACAATCACCTTAAATAACTCGGCCTCTCGCATAGGTGTAATAAACTTTTAATATCTTCTACAACACACCCGTGTTTAACTGTCGCATTATTTCCAATACATAGTTCCTCATTTTATACAAAATTCGTATATGAATGACCTTCCGCTCCCAATATCAAAAATCTCGTTTTCGGCATGTCCCTCTATTCAAAATAAACTCCCGTATTATCAACTACGAACCATTATTCATCCAATTATTAATCACTATTATTACCAGGAATTATTATTATTATTGGAAAACGTTCCAAACAATATAATCATTACTAATTACTATTATCTTTATGGCTCGACTACCAGTCATACAGCCTTCCGATATCATACCTCAACTTCATTTATAAAGAAAATATTTTACAATATTTATTTTAAATTCAAATGTAAAAAATTATAAATTCACAGAATATTCCGTTCCAGTAAATTATTATTCCCGAGGAATACTATTTAAACGCAATGTGGCAATCCACATTAGTCAGTCATCAAAATACAAAATGAGAAAAACTCGACAAAATATTATTAACCTTTAATTTAATTATAAACAAATAAATTAAAACTAAGTTCCCTAGCATAACGTATAGACATAGAATGGTTCAAAATAACCTCCGCATCGTAGTCTACTGCTATATCGTGGGATTTCCTGCTGAGTTCCCCACACACTAGATTTCCATCAAAGAGATCCATTGTTATAAATTGGCTGATAAATCCGCAAATGTACTGTAACTTCTTGAAAATAAATATCCAAACGCAGAATCCTACTAGCAGACAGTATAGTCGAAATTGGGAAAGCAGTAACACTAGTAACTAATAATAAAGTTGGCTTAAATCGTGAAGTTCTTGTAGGCAGAATCCTTTTGACGTGGAGTCCGTGTATGCCAGCTGATACACATTTCTTCCCGTGCACAGACGTTCCGCTTCACGTTTCGCCTAACTCCGTCACTCACGACGATGTTCCCAAAAATCCCCTGACATCTCACCTCCAGTTCTCTTAACAACTCATAATGACGGTTCGATCAATCATTCTCAAACAAATATGATGCATGTCCAGCAACATAATGTTATAAATATTCGAGTCCCAATCTAACACTTGCAGCTTTGTGCCACAGAAAATCTTCCTAACTCGACTGGTTCACTTTCCCGTTCTAGAATATTTACACCTGGTTTGAAATCATTTTGCAACCACGACCGCTGGTTCGATTCTCGCATACTTGCTTATGGCCTTGAAATTTGGAGCGATACACTGACAATCTTAAGAGTGGTTTACGTAGTACATTAGTACCATTTCTAGTTTCTTGGCTACATTCCCTAGATGAGCAAGGAATATTATTCCCCAAAGCTCTGCACACACAAAAGCAATGGCTCACATGTCTCCTAAGATATGCTGACTGCAAGTAAGGAATATTATTCCCCAAAGCTCTGCACAAACAAAAGCAATGGCTTGCCTACGTTGCCTATTTATGATATATGGATTTTAAGGCCCACATCATATTCGTTGATTGCTTTCCAACTCTTTTAGACTGGTATCCTCAAACTCATTACCAAGCGTGGCTTGACCTCGTGCGCCAAACGTCTCAAGCCAGAGTCTCCTCGCATCACCTCACACCTGTTGCATGTGGCCTAAATCCCACCAGCCACGCGGATGAAAAACATAATCCTTGCGTCTTGGATTCTTCGCTTTCCACTATCTTCGGACCCAGTCGACGGATTCTCTTGATCTCTTCGATATTTTTCCCAAAAATGAGTACTGCATGTTCCCACGATGTTTTGCTGGCTCGACCTCTTCACATTAAAACTGTAAATATACCATATGAGGTTCCTCAAGTCGATGCTCTCCTCATCTGGTGTCATATTGATGAAACAAAACACATTGGCTCCGCGCGCTCTTCAAACAGTTGATTCATCCAAAGAAAAACAATCGGTTGCCCTCATCCTTATGGGCACATCTACCCCTCACGCAGTTAAAAAATAAAATGAACACATTTTTATTTTTCTTATTCCAAACATTGTTTTTCTGACTTCATACTCTAGCTCTTGAATGATATCTCTTCTACAATCCTGGAAATATGTCAGTGATACTCTATCTTTCGATTGTCTTTATCTACAATCGCCGATCTCTTTTCATTCTTTCCCTCGGCGTTATTCATCATATGTCACCTTATAATCGGATAAGCGAAAAGTAACTTCTTCGGGTTGCTCAAACTCAGCTTTCTTCTTTCCTTTAGGATCTACAGACCAATTTTGTCCCTTAAGAACTAGGTTGATTTTTACTAGCATCACGCTCTTGGAAATATCTCTCAGCCTCCTCGTGCCTTTGTTCTATATTTTTTCTTTGCTGCCTCGCCAATTCTTCATTTCGTGCCTTTCCTCTATCCTATCTTGGAATGGTCTGTTCCAATTTATATTTCTTCCCCAATTGTTCCATCGGTTGTTATATCTTCCTCTTCCACCGTACGGTTGTCTGTTCCAATTTCTTCACTCCCCCGATGACTTCTCTTCTCTGCTTTGTTCCGGTGTTGTCTGACACTGCCTATCTGTTACCACAGCGAACACGGCTTTACTATCCTGCTTCGTATTTCTCTGGTGAAAAAACTGCGCGTTTCAATGATCACGACGTTGGAGAACCTCGTCGAACTCCTCCATATTTCATACTCCTGCAGCTATAAGTGTCCTCTGTACCTCTATCGGAAACTGACGAATCAATGCAGTGATCAGTTCGTAATCTGGCATGGGCGGATCTAAATATTGCAGTTTTGCCAATTGTCCCGAAAAATAATTAGAATATTTTATTGGTAGGGAAGTGGAGTATCTCTTGACATACAATTCCGACCTGATATGTTGCTGTGTTTTCGCCGACCTAAATTTCTTTAACAGTGCCTGAGCAAACTCCTCTTACGTTCTCATATTACACTGAAAAGCTCTAAACCAGCCAAGTGCAGGACCGTCTAAAAACATGCTGATTACTCTCATCTCCCGTTCCGTTGATATCTTAGCGTCTTTCAAATAATCTTTGACTTCGCGGAGAAATTCTACAGGTGACACCACTCCCGTTCCTGTAAATTTATTCTGCTTATCTCCCGTACTCCTTATAACAGTGATAGGTGCAGAAGTATAAACAGTGGAAATTTCCCCATTTTTCCTATCCCCGGCGACTTGTCCTGAATTCTCATGGTATCGTCTATCACTTCAACTGACCTTTTCTTGGTTACTGACTTATATTTCACAAATTCTTGTCATAAATCTTCATCAATCTTATTCACAATCTCTATCTCACTCTTACTAGCACCTTCAGTCCCTTCTTTACCATTTTCCCTTAATTCTTCCATCAGCGTTTCATGATTTTTATTGGAATTAGTTAAATGACTCTGTAATTTATCGATATTATCTTGTACTGATTTGATATCCCAGTAATTACTTTGATTTCTGATGAAAAGGCAGTCCTAACATCCTGAACTTCCTGATGAGTATCCTGTATTAACTGTTCCTTAATTTCCTTTACTACAGTTTCCTTCACGCTATCCTGCAAATCCTTAACCAACCCTTCTTTTAACTCACCCACGAGGATGTCATGAAAATCTTTCTTAACTCTTTCAATACCTTGCACTGCATTTGTATTACATTCCTTCAAAATATTTATTTCAAGTGTTGCAAGGTCATCTGCGGCATTCCTAGCATTAGTCTCTAACTTATCCTCAAGTGATCGCACAACCTTCTGCATATCGTTTTTATGTGTTTCTAAATTATCCTTCATTAACTTTCGACTGTCCTGCAGACTTTCTCTCATATGCCCATAGTTCGTAAACAGATTGTCTTTCATATTCTTTCTGTTTTCAACTATCCGTGCTTCCAAACTCAGAAAATTTTCTTGCGTTTTCCTAGCATTAACCTTAATCTTCGTTTCAAGACCAACGATTCTATCTTCTATCTTAGCATCTATCGATAGTGATATTCTAGACCCTAATGCTTCGAAATTTTGCACCAATCTTTCCTCTAACGACCCTATTTTCATAGACATATCCGACTTAAGCAAACCCGAATTTTCTGTTAGTAGTGGAGTAGTGGCGCTTCTGCCCCACTTCAAAACCCCCCTTGCTCTACTACTAAGCCTCAGCCATGTTAAATATCTCTTGAACGCATGGTCCGATTTTGACAAATGAGGTATTGTTGGACTCGGGCTGACGTCCTCTTTGCTATGGACCACTCATTATATTTTTCAAAATTTTTTTGAAAATTTTTGTTTTCGAAAATAGGCGATAGTTTGAAAACCAAACAGGATAGAACGTTGTGCCATGGCTCAAACGAACAGTCTTTATGACCTTTATTTTTTGTAATAAAAAATTTTTATTTTTTATATTTTTTTGAAAACACTCGAATTTTGAAAATCCTATATTTTGGAAACTAGGAACTCTACAAAAAAAATTGTTTAACGTAAATCAATGGTCCCTACCCCCTCTACCCCCAAAATAAATTTCAAGTCTCTAGAATGAAAACCTGCAGTAGTGGGGTAGTGGGGGAGCTGCTTATAAAAGCAAGTGGTGAGCCCCTGCGACCTTGGAATGGAAAGAGCCATGCTAGGAGGGCGTGCTTGGATTCGTTTTTTTCGTCTCGTCGTGCTCTTTACGGGAATGTCGGTGTCGAAAAGGTGAAAATTTGGAAACACAGTCTTTTTGGGGTAAAAACGTGATTTTAGACTTTTTGCTATATCTCGCGAACCAATCATGCTAGAGGCATGTTCGACAGGTCCAAGGACTCGGGGTGATGTCCTCTCTGCTATGGACCACTCGTTATAATTTTTAATAAAATTGGAAACTCGGTTTTGGGGTAAACACATGTTTTTTGTGATTTTGCCGATATCTCACGAAGCAATAACGCTAGAGGCATGTACGATGGGTCCAAGGACTCGGAGTGACGTCCTTTTTGCTATGAACTACTCGTTGTAATTTTAAAAAATTTTGGAAACGCGATTTTGGGGTAAACACGTGTTTTTTGTGATTTTTGCCGATATCTCACGAACCAATAACGCTAGAGACGTGTACGAGGTGTCCTAGGACTCGGGCTAACGCCCCCTTTCAAATGTGGTAGATATTTTTTTCCAAAAAAATAATTCACAAAGGGCCTAACGCCATACATGTTGAAAAAAAATCATTACCGTTACCTGTTTATAATGTTTATAAAGCGTGGTGGTTGAGAGAGACGATACGGCTGGGTGTGTGTGTTTCAACGAACCTGTCGCTGACCACGGTGGCTGTGTTCAATAGATCAATTGATATTTCGACGAGTCGGTGTATGACAGAGCGAGCGTGCGTTTTCTGATATTTTACCTTTAACGTGTAAACGGTGATGAGAACTTGGTTCTATGTTGGTCGAAGTGAGTACAGAAAACACACTTGCCGAGGAGCAGGAGGTGAATGTCATTTGAGCTTATGGGAAGGCGTTGATCTGACTTGACAACAGGTGACGCTTGAAGGTGAAATAATCTGACCATTGTGCTGGCAGGGAAGTGCGAAAGGCGTGCACACATGTGTGAAACCACAGGCACGCTAAACCAGTGACATCCTGTCTCGCTTCGTACGTGACAAAATGCAAGTCCATGTGAAATTTGATCTACCGCAGGTGTTCACCTGGGACGTTATCTGTCCACGTGCGCGATAACTGTTAACAAGTTACATCCTATTTTGCTTCGTACGTGACAAAATGCAAGTTCATGTGAAATTTGATCCGGCACAGGTGTTCGCCTGAGACGTTAGCTGCCCACGTGCACGATAAGAGAATGTTCAAAGCGTGGGAAAAAAAAGATTATACATGCAATGTGATATATAAAGACACGTCGCTGACATTTCCACTCGCACTTATGTGACTACTTTTGAACACGCTACAGCGTTGTGTGAAACACTTGGCCTTGTTTAACAGTTTTGGTGTTGGTGGAAAATACTTATTCTTGTTGTGAGGTAGGTATATATTTATTCATTTATACATTTATTGATTTATATATAAATACATGCAATTATTTATTGATTAGGTAATTAATGATTTTATTTATTTATTTGTTTGCAGATAACCGGCATACCTTACATGTCAGAGGGAGAAGAAACTATTGCACTTTTGAGCCCACTAGAAGGGAAGAGTAACAAGTCACTGCAAGTAAAGGTGAGATGATTTTTTTTTAAACTAACTTGTTTCATTTTTTTTTGTTTTATGTTTTATTTTATGAAATGTATGTATTAACCTGAATTTAGGTATTTATAGCGGTTTATTTTATTTATTTTTAGAAACTTGGAAAGAATAGCCTTACCGCCGTAGCAGTCGCTGAAAAAAACCAGAAACGCACTAAAGCGAAACCACTGCCAAAGAGTGAACTGTTTAAAACTCAGGTAAGTCCAACTTAAAAATGCTATTCCATTTTACCACTACTGAAAACTCGTAGACAAAAAAAAATTCATTACCTGTACATGACTGGGACAATGATTGCTTTCTTGATTAATGGCTATGTTGTTGTTGTTGACTGGGAAAAGTACAAGGCCATGTTGGATTTTCTAAAAATAAAATAATAAATTTAATTTATGGGTGGTTCCCTATGGACTCAACGAATATCCACAGGTTTGAACATGATAATGTGAACAAAATGACATGACATTCATTTTTGTTTATATATTGGTTAAAGGGAGGGTGGGGGAATGTAAATGACTGTAGCTTTATAAAAAAGAAAATAAGTACATGGGTTACTGTTTGTGCCAACATACAGTTTATTTTTAATGGTGTTTTGATATATTAATGCCAATTAACGTTAACGTTTTATTTACAAGTATTGATTGATTGATTGATTGATTGATTGATTGAGTGATGGGTTATTTTGTTTGCTTTTAGGTGTCGTCATGTGCCATTAACGTAATGAACAGACAGTGAACAAGCATGCATTATGCTTTAAAGTACTCTGTGCAATGTTAATAACTTACAATAAGAAAACGTTTTATTATAACACATGGCGTTAGTACCAAATACAACAAGTGAGCAAGTTGGTTTACCACGTGGGTTAAATTTAAAATCAGAACATGATCGATGGTTAACATTTGAATCCTGGCCTGTAGGCTTTTTGTCGACGCATGAACTTGCAAAAGCCGGTTTTTTTTACTTGAACCGAGGAGATGTGGTGCGCTGTGTGTTTTGTCGTATTGAACTTTCACACTGGGAAGAAGGGGATGATCCCTTTAGAGACCATTTGCGATGGTCTCCTCACTGTCCTTACATGCTTGGAAAGCAAGTGGGTAACCTACCCGTGCATTCATTTTACCGAACCACAAGGCCTATGGCCGCTACTTACGTTGCTGAATCACAAATAAATAATAATAATGATGTATTACCAGCCAACGGTAGTGTCGATATATGTGGTCCATATGCCATAGACAGTGTTGAATTGGCGTGTGCTTTTGAAAAATTGGGAGTTTGCAAGACTAAAGCACTAGCACACCCAGAGTACAGCTCTGTTGAAAAACGTTTCGAATCTTATAAAAATGTTTGGCCATTAATATTAAAACACCTTACCAAACAGCTAAGTGAAGCTGGATTTTTTTATACTGGTGAAGGGGATAAAACAATATGTTTTTATTGTGGATTTGCTTTAAAGGATTGGCAAATGACTGATGACCCTTTTGTGCAACACGCTCGTTGGTTACCAAACTGTAAATACATGGTGTTGCTTAAAGGTCAAGAATTTGTGAACACTATTCGTAAAGAAAAAGTGATTGCAGCACAAGACATAAAAGTGCCTTTAGAGTTAGAGCACGCGGAGCAAATACATAAGGCTGAAAGAAAAGACTTGTCTCACGAACAGATACAAAAGTGTGACCAACAATTATGTAAAATTTGTTATCAAGATGAACTAGGTGTTGTATTTTTACCCTGTGGACACATGATAGCCTGTGTCAAGTGTGCATTAGAACTTAACACTTGTGCTATATGCAGAAAAGTAGTATCTGCAACAGTTAGGGCATTTCTTGCATAACTAGTATAATTTATTCGCCATTGATAGTGCAAAATCCCTAATTGCACAATATTATTAAAGCTGTTTTAGAGTGTAATAGATATGCTTTTGTTTTGTTTATAGACTACTACAATGAATGTTTTGAATGCTGTGGGACAATCATGTGGCTTAGAGACAAAGAAGCTCAGCGAATTGCCAATGCATATTCCATTCCGCATTATCAAGATTCGGAAATTGAAAACAGCATATGGTGATCGTGTACTTTGTGTATGTGAAAACTTTGAGACATTTCTGCCTATACGGTTTAATGATATGTCGGAGAGTGTTTTTGATGAAGTCAATAATGCTGTGCAACCTGTACACTTAATTTATGAAGGTTTTAAAAACAATAGGTGCATGGTTCGTTTTAATTAAATAAATAAATAATGTGAAATAATAATGGAAATTATAAGTAATGACAATATACTGAAAAAGAAAGAAAATATGTGCATAGAATAGTAATGTTTTAGTGTTTAGTGTTGTCTTTAAAAATATTATGATGAAACCAAAAAAATGTATATAAAGTTTGTAAATAAATGCAAAATGATGTTACAATGCTGTTTTATTTTATACAAAGTTAGTATATTTAACATTGCAGAGTATACATGATTATGACAATAAATGCATACTGAATACAAGCCTTTCTCACATTACAATAGTCTGTTATAGTTTTAAACACAAGGCTTGTTGTAGATCATTTTATAGCAATGTCCCTTTAATGTTGTTTTCGAAAAGTGGGGAAGCCACAATGGTTGTATTGACATAAAAACCTTATGGTTATTACTATTTAGTCACTTTGATCCCCTTGCATATCAAGAGCAGATGACCTAGTTGTTCCACTCTTTAAAACGACAACAACAACACTACCTCTTGCATAGTTTGTGATGTTGATGGCTCTTGCGACGTGGAAGATGGATTAAAAATAACTTTGAGAACAGGGGTTAAACGTTGATCATTAAACAATGCACTATTTTGAGTAGCAATATAGTTTTCTTGATTTTTTGTCGACGGCAACTGTGTTTCATGCGGTACACTACATTGATGATCACTGACACTTAAAACCTCACTATTTTTACTTTTTAGGTCACCACGACAATGTTTGGAACGTTGCTTTGAACAACGCCAAATAACAGTTCCATTTTTATTGGTTCGTTTCACAATATATGAATATCCTTTATAGTATGCGTAAGGCTTACCATACCTAGTCACTGATACTTCCATATCAACTGTCAAGCATAGACTAAGCTCTAGTAAAGTCAACTTGGTAATAAGAATACTAGTTTAATGTGAGAGCAAATATGGATCCAAAGAGTTCAGGTAAAAGTGAAAGCAAATAAGCAAATATTAGAAACAAGAGTTGGGGTGAAAGTGGTCGCAAAGTGGTAGACCCATTACACAATAATTTCAGCACGACGAAGCTCTTGTTCAATTTCTTTGATTTCCCAATCGTGACCAGTATGGCCAGCTTGACGTGAGGCATGCAACAACTGTAGCCGCTGGACGAGCTTATTGGGATTGTGCCAGTATACAAATTTAACAAATGGATTTTTAGGTGTAAACAAAGCATTACCATTATCATGATCATTATCATCATCATCATCATTATCATCATTATGATCACCATTATCATCATGACCATCATCACTGTTACTATATAGTCCTTTTTGATCCTCATGCAATACCACTTTATTTATAGTCTGAGTTGATTTTGATAGTGTTGAAGGTTTCTTGGACGTTGACAACTGTCCTAACATGACGTTTTGAGGACATGATAAGTCCTTTTGAACAAACACTGCACTATCTTTAGCCGCAATATCGTTTTCTTGAACTTGCTTTTTAGCATTTTGATAATTGTTTGTAAACAGTAAGCGTGGTTCGTTTCGAGCACTACATTGATGAACACTCACACTTAAAACCTTTCCATTTTTACTTTTCAGATTGCCTCGACATTTTGTTGACCTCTCTTTTGAGCAGCGCCAGAATATTATTCCATTTACATTCTGGCGATTATAGTTATAGGAGTAGCCTTGATAGAGTGCACGTAGCCTACCTTTGTTGGTTGTAATAAGTTCCATAGTAGTAACTGACCTGTCAGTACGATGTTCACACTACAAAGGTTACAACTGTTTTGCTGATGGAGTGACCTACCATAAGCTTATATATTGGCTTATGTGTTGGCTTTTTGTGTTGGCTTTTCGTGTTGGCTTTTGTGATGGCTTATGTGTTGACTTTTTGTGTTGGCTTTTCATGTTGGCTTTTCGTGTTGGCTTATGTGTTGGCTTTTTGTGTTGGCTTTTTGTGTTGGCTTTTCGTGTTGGCTTTTCGTGTTGGCTTATGTGTTGGATTTTTGTGTTGGCTTTTCATGTTGGCTTTTCGTGTTGGCTTTTCGTGTTGGCTTTTCGTGTTGGCTTTTTGTGTTGGCATTTCGTGTTGGCTTTTGTGTTGGCTTTTCGTGTTGGCTTTTTGTGTTGGCTTTTCGTGTTGGCATTCGTGTTGGCTTTTCGTTTGGCTTTTCGTGTTGGCTTTTTTTTGTATTGGCCTTTCGTGTTGGCTTTTTGTATTGGCTTTTCGTGTTGGCTTTTTGTGTTGGCTTTAGTATTGGCTTTTGTATTGACTTATTTGACAAGTTATTTGTGTCAATGTATTTAGTGGATTTTTTCTTGGTGTTGGAAAGTAGTTGAAAGAGAGGGAATATTTAAAGACTTAACCTCAGCTCACTAACCTAACCTAACCTAACCTAACCTTTCAACTCTCAGATGTTAATTAAATTCTGTGCATAGTCGAGTTGGAGCCCAAGACCTCAGGGGTAAAAAAACAATTATTTTTGACGACTTATTTTGGTAACTTATTTTAATGGCTAACCTAACTTTACCTAACCTAACCTAACCTAACCTCAGCTCACTTTGGATATTACTAGTAAGTGTTCATATCCTCTGCTAGGTAGCATCCTAGTAGTACAGGTAGTGCTCATATTTACCGCTAGATAGCGGAAACATACTTTGCATGTTGCATGTGACACTTGTGAAGTTTAACCACATGCAAGACGTGCTTGTATAAGTTCTCTATTTAAACTCAATATACAATTAACCACTAAATGTTCAGAACTAACATGTATAGCCATGTTTAGGGTATATAGGAGACCCTTAGCAAGAAAGGCTGTCTAACCCACGAGTGTACAGCCTTGTCATACGCAGTAAGCACCTGTTGGCTTTCTCAAATTGTTGTTGTTGTTGTTTTCTGCCAACAAGTGCTTACTGCGTATGACAAGGCTGTACACTCGTGGGTTAGACAGCCTTTCTTGCTAAGGGTCTCCTATATACCCTAAACATGGCTATACATGTTAGTTCTGAACATTTAGTGGTTAATTGTATATTGAGTTTAAATAGAGAACTTATACAAGCACGTCTTGCATGTGGTTAAACTTCACAAGTGTCACATGCAACATGCAAAGTATGTTTCCGCTATCTAGCGGTAAATATGAGCACTACCTGTACTACTAGAATGCTACATAGCAAAGGATATGAACACTTACTAGTAATATCCAAAGTGAGCTGAGGTTAGGTTAGGTTAGGTTAGGTAAAGTTAGGTTAGCCATTAAAATAAGTTACCAAAATAAGTCGTCAAAAATAATTGTTTTTTTACCCCTAAGGTCTTGGGCTCCAACTCGACTATGCACAGAATTTAATTAACATCTGAGAGTTGAAAGGTTAGGTTAGGTTAGGTTAGGTTAGTGAGCTGAGGTTAAGTCTTTAAATATTCCCTCTCTTTCAACTACTTTCCAACACCAAGAAAAAATCCACTAAATACATTGACACAAATAACTTGTCAAATAAGTCAATACAAAAGCCAATACTAAAGCCAACACAAAAAGCCAACACGAAAAGCCAATACAAAAAGCCAACACGAAAGGCCAATACAAAAAAAAGCCAACACGAAAAGCCAAACGAAAAGCCAACACGAATGCCAACACGAAAAGCCAACACAAAAAGCCAACACGAAAAGCCAACACAAAAGCCAACACGAAATGCCAACACAAAAAGCCAACACGAAAAGCCAACACGAAAAGCCAACACGAAAAGCCAACATGAAAAGCCAACACAAAAATCCAACACATAAGCCAACACGAAAAGCCAACACGAAAAGCCAACACAAAAAGCCAACACAAAAAGCCAACACATAAGCCAACACGAAAAGCCAACATGAAAAGCCAACACAAAAAGTCAACACATAAGCCATCACAAAAGCCAACACGAAAAGCCAACACAAAAAGCCAACACATAAGCCAATATATAAGCTTATGGTAGGTCACTCCATCAGCAAAACAGTTGTAACCTTTGTAGTGTGAACATCGTACTGACAGGTCAGTTACTACTATGGAACTTATTACAACCAACAAAGGTAGGCTACGTGCACTCTATCAAGGCTACTCCTATAACTATAATCGCCAGAATGTAAATGGAATAATATTCTGGCGCTGCTCAAAAGAGAGGTCAACAAAATGTCGAGGCAATCTGAAAAGTAAAAATGGAAAGGTTTTAAGTGTGAGTGTTCATCAATGTAGTGCTCGAAACGAACCACGCTTACTGTTTACAAACAATTATCAAAATGCTAAAAAGCAAGTTCAAGAAAACGATATTGCGGCTAAAGATAGTGCAGTGTTTGTTCAAAAGGACTTATCATGTCCTCAAAACGTCATGTTAGGACAGTTGTCAACGTCCAAGAAACCTTCAACACTATCAAAATCAACTCAGACTATAAATAAAGTGGTATTGCATGAGGATCAAAAAGGACTATATAGTAACAGTGATGATGGTCATGATGATAATGGTGATCATAATGATGATAATGATGATGATGATGATAATGATCATGATAATGGTAATGCTTTGTTTACACCTAAAAATCCATTTGTTAAATTTGTATACTGGCACAATCCCAATAAGCTCGTCCAGCGGCTACAGTTGTTGCATGCCTCACGTCAAGCTGGCCATACTGGTCACGATTGGGAAATCAAAGAAATTGAACAAGAGCTTCGTCGTGCTGAAATTATTGTGTAATGGGTCTACCACTTTGCGACCACTTTCACCCCAACTCTTGTTTCTAATATTTGCTTATTTGCTTTCACTTTTACCTGAACTCTTTGGATCCATATTTGCTCTCACATTAAACTAGTATTCTTATTACCAAGTTGACTTTACTAGAGCTTAGTCTATGCTTGACAGTTGATATGGAAGTATCAGTGACTAGGTATGGTAAGCCTTACGCATACTATAAAGGATATTCATATATTGTGAAACGAACCAATAAAAATGGAACTGTTATTTGGCGTTGTTCAAAGCAACGTTCCAAACATTGTCGTGGTGACCTAAAAAGTAAAAATAGTGAGGTTTTAAGTGTCAGTGATCATCAATGTAGTGTACCGCATGAAACACAGTTGCCGTCGACAAAAAATCAAGAAAACTATATTGCTACTCAAAATAGTGCATTGTTTAATGATCAACGTTTAACCCCTGTTCTCAAAGTTATTTTTAATCCATCTTCCACGTCGCAAGAGCCATCAACATCACAAACTATGCAAGAGGTAGTGTTGTTGTTGTCGTTTTAAAGAGTGGAACAACTAGGTCATCTGCTCTTGATATGCAAGGGGATCAAAGTGACTAAATAGTAATAACCATAAGGTTTTTATGTCAATACAACCATTGTGGCTTCCCCACTTTTCGAAAACAACATTAAAGGGACATTGCTATAAAATGATCTACAACAAGCCTTGTGTTTAAAACTATAACAGACTATTGTAATGTGAGAAAGGCTTGTATTCAGTATGCATTTATTGTCATAATCATGTATACTCTGCAATGTTAAATATACTAACTTTGTATAAAATAAAACAGCATTGTAACATCATTTTGCATTTATTTACAAACTTTATATACATTTTTTTGGTTTCATCATAATATTTTTAAAGACAACACTAAACACTAAAACATTACTATTCTATGCACATATTTTCTTTCTTTTTCAGTATATTGTCATTACTTATAATTTCCATTATTATTTCACATTATTTATTTATTTAATTAAAACGAACCATGCACCTATTGTTTTTAAAACCTTCATAAATTAAGTGTACAGGTTGCACAGCATTATTGACTTCATCAAAAACACTCTCCGACATATCATTAAACCGTATAGGCAGAAATGTCTCAAAGTTTTCACATACACAAAGTACACGATCACCATATGCTGTTTTCAATTTCCGAATCTTGATAATGCGGAATGGAATATGCATTGGCAATTCGCTGAGCTTCTTTGTCTCTAAGCCACATGATTGTCCCACAGCATTCAAAACATTCATTGTAGTAGTCTATAAACAAAACAAAAGCATATCTATTACACTCTAAAACAGCTTTAATAATATTGTGCAATTAGGGATTTTGCACTATCAATGGCGAATAAATTATACTAGTTATGCAAGAAATGCCCTAACTGTTGCAGATACTACTTTTCTGCATATAGCACAAGTGTTAAGTTCTAATGCACACTTGACACAGGCTATCATGTGTCCACAGGGTAAAAATACAACACCTAGTTCATCTTGATAACAAATTTTACATAATTGTTGGTCACACTTTTGTATCTGTTCGTGAGACAAGTCTTTTCTTTCAGCCTTATGTATTTGCTCCGCGTGCTCTAACTCTAAAGGCACTTTTATGTCTTGTGCTGCAATCACTTTTTCTTTACGAATAGTGTTCACAAATTCTTGACCTTTAAGCAACACCATGTATTTACAGTTTGGTAACCAACGAGCGTGTTGCACAAAAGGGTCATCAGTCATTTGCCAATCCTTTAAAGCAAATCCACAATAAAAACATATTGTTTTATCCCCTTCACCAGTATAAAAAAATCCAGCTTCACTTAGCTGTTTGGTAAGGTGTTTTAATATTAATGGCCAAACATTTTTATAAGATTCGAAACGTTTTTCAACAGAGCTGTACTCTGGGTGTGCTAGTGCTTTAGTCTTGCAAACTCCCAATTTTTCAAAAGCACACGCCAATTCAACACTGTCTATGGCATATGGACCACATATATCGACACTACCGTTGGCTGGTAATACATCATTATTATTATTTATTTGTGATTCAGCAACGTAAGTAGCGGCCATAGGCCTTGTGGTTCGGTAAAATGAATGCACGGGTAGGTTACCCACTTGCTTTCCAAGCATGTAAGGACAGTGAGGAGACCATCGCAAATGGTCTCTAAAGGGATCATCCCCTTCTTCCCAGTGTGAAAGTTCAATACGACAAAACACACAGCGCACCACATCTCCTCGGTTCAAGTAAAAAAAACCGGCTTTTGCAAGTTCATGCGTCGACAAAAAGCCTACAGGCCAGGATTCAAATGTTAACCATCGATCATGTTCTGATTTTAAATTTAACCCACGTGGTAAACCAACTTGCTCACTTGTTGTATTTGGTACTAACGCCATGTGTTATAATAAAACGTTTTCTTATTGTAAGTTATTAACATTGCACAGAGTACTTTAAAGCATAATGCATGCTTGTTCACTGTCTGTTCATTACGTTAATGGCACATGACGACACCTAAAAGCAAACAAAATAACCCATCACTCAATCAATCAATCAATCAATCAATCAATCAATACTTGTAAATAAAACGTTAACGTTAATTGGCATTAATATATCAAAACACCATTAAAAATAAACTGTATGTTGGCACAAACAGTAACCCATGTACTTATTTTCTTTTTTATAAAGCTACAGTCATTTACATTCCCCCACCCTCCCTTTAACCAATATATAAACAAAAATGAATGTCATGTCATTTTGTTCACATTATCATGTTCAAACCTGTGGATATTCGTTGAGTCCATAGGGAACCACCCATAAATTAAATTTATTATTTTATTTTTAGAAAATCCAACATGGCCTTGTACTTTTCCCAGTCAACAACAACAACATAGCCATTAATCAAGAAAGCAATCATTGTCCCAGTCATGTACAGGTAATGAATTTTTTTTTGTCTACGAGTTTTCAGTAGTGGTAAAATGGAATAGCATTTTTAAGTTGGACTTACCTGAGTTTTAAACAGTTCACTCTTTGGCAGTGGTTTCGCTTTAGTGCGTTTCTGGTTTTTTTCAGCGACTGCTACGGCGGTAAGGCTATTCTTTCCAAGTTTCTAAAAATAAATAAAATAAACCGCTATAAATACCTAAATTCAGGTTAATACATACATTTCATAAAATAAAACATAAAACAAAAAAAAATGAAACAAGTTAGTTTAAAAAAAAATCATCTCACCTTTACTTGCAGTGACTTGTTACTCTTCCCTTCTAGTGGGCTCAAAAGTGCAATAGTTTCTTCTCCCTCTGACATGTAAGGTATGCCGGTTATCTGCAAACAAATAAATAAATAAAATCATTAATTACCTAATCAATAAATAATTGCATGTATTTATATATAAATCAATAAATGTATAAATGAATAAATATATACCTACCTCACAACAAGAATAAGTATTTTCCACCAACACCAAAACTGTTAAACAAGGCCAAGTGTTTCACACAACGCTGTAGCGTGTTCAAAAGTAGTCACATAAGTGCGAGTGGAAATGTCAGCGACGTGTCTTTATATATCACATTGCATGTATAATCTTTTTTTTCCCACGCTTTGAACATTCTCTTATCGTGCACGTGGGCAGCTAACGTCTCAGGCGAACACCTGTGCCGGATCAAATTTCACATGAACTTGCATTTTGTCACGTACGAAGCAAAATAGGATGTAACTTGTTAACAGTTATCGCGCACGTGGACAGATAACGTCCCAGGTGAACACCTGCGGTAGATCAAATTTCACATGGACTTGCATTTTGTCACGTACGAAGCGAGACAGGATGTCACTGGTTTAGCGTGCCTGTGGTTTCACACATGTGTGCACGCCTTTCGCACTTCCCTGCCAGCACAATGGTCAGATTATTTCACCTTCAAGCGTCACCTGTTGTCAAGTCAGATCAACGCCTTCCCATAAGCTCAAATGACATTCACCTCCTGCTCCTCGGCAAGTGTGTTTTCTGTACTCACTTCGACCAACATAGAACCAAGTTCTCATCACCGTTTACACGTTAAAGGTAAAATATCAGAAAACGCACGCTCGCTCTGTCATACACCGACTCGTCGAAATATCAATTGATCTATTGAACACAGCCACCGTGGTCAGCGACAGGTTCGTTGAAACACACACACCCAGCCGTATCGTCTCTCTCAACCACCACGCTTTATAAACATTATAAACAGGTAACGGTAATGATTTTTTTTCAACATGTATGGCGTTAGGCCCTTTGTGAATTATTTTTTTGGAAAAAAATATCTACCACATTTGAAAGGGGGCGTTAGCCCGAGTCCTAGGACACCTCGTACACGTCTCTAGCGTTATTGGTTCGTGAGATATCGGCAAAAATCACAAAAAACACGTGTTTACCCCAAAATCGCGTTTCCAAAATTTTTTAAAATTACAACGAGTAGTTCATAGCAAAAAGGACGTCACTCCGAGTCCTTGGACCCATCGTACATGCCTCTAGCGTTATTGCTTCGTGAGATATCGGCAAAATCACAAAAAACATGTGTTTACCCCAAAACCGAGTTTCCAATTTTATTAAAAATTATAACGAGTGGTCCATAGCAGAGAGGACATCACCCCGAGTCCTTGGACCTGTCGAACATGCCTCTAGCATGATTGGTTCGCGAGATATAGCAAAAAGTCTAAAATCACGTTTTTACCCCAAAAAGACTGTGTTTCCAAATTTTCACCTTTTCGACACCGACATTCCCGTAAAGAGCACGACGAGACGAAAAAAACGAATCCAAGCACGCCCTCCTAGCATGGCTCTTTCCATTCCAAGGTCGCAGGGGCTCACCACTTGCTTTTATAAGCAGCTCCCCCACTACCCCACTACTGCAGGTTTTCATTCTAGAGACTTGAAATTTATTTTGGGGGTAGAGGGGGTAGGGACCATTGATTTACGTTAAACAATTTTTTTTGTAGAGTTCCTAGTTTCCAAAATATAGGATTTTCAAAATTCGAGTGTTTTCAAAAAAATATAAAAAATAAAAATTTTTTATTACAAAAAATAAAGGTCATAAAGACTGTTCGTTTGAGCCATGGCACAACGTTCTATCCTGTTTGGTTTTCAAACTATCGCCTATTTTCGAAAACAAAAATTTTCAAAAAAATTTTGAAAAATATAATGAGTGGTCCATAGCAAAGAGGACGTCAGCCCGAGTCCAACAATACCTCATTTGTCAAAATCGGACCATGCGTTCAAGAGATATTTAACATGGCTGAGGCTTAGTAGTAGAGCAAGGGGGGTTTTGAAGTGGGGCAGAAACCGCCTTACTCCACTACTTCTGTTATTTTATTTGACACTTTGTTTTCAAGGGAGTCAGAATTATCTTTAATTTTGTTTTCAAGAGAAACAGAATTCTCTTTAATTTGATTAGAAATTGCAATTTTAAGAGAAGCAGAATTCTCTTCCATTTGATTAGAAATTTCAGTTTTGAAAGAAACAGAATTCTCTGCAATTTTGTCTTTAAGAGAAACAGAATTCTCTGCCATTTTCCTTCCCAAGTCCTCAGTCATCATCTTGACTTCCTCCATAACCAACACAAATAATTCGAATGGGGTAAGATGCCATTCGACGTCCAGGAACTTACATCTAAATCACTATTGTTCTGATTCTGCAATTTCATCCTTAAACTGAGATTTACCCTAATCAAGAAATTAAGCTTTAAATTTACCGTTACATTTACTCAAAATAAACAACAACAAATTCAACAAACTTCAAAGACAAAACTATGAAATTGTGTATTCACCAATTATTGCATCCTATCATCAACTCCAATCCCCTATCCTGATCCAAATTCAAAATCCAAATCAAGACCGCAAATCGAAATCGAACAACCACCACACTACAAAACTCGAAAGCCCCACGTTTATTGCCTAATTCTTCCCTCCTCTATATGACCGACCGAAGTCCCACGTCCACACGAGCATGAATTTCAACATCCGCCTAGCATAAGACTCAAAACATCTCAGGGCCATCTGAGTAAAATAAAGCAAAATAAACAAAACTAGCCGGACGGATATCGAAATTCACACTCCATAAATAATGGAAGGAAGTGCAAATAATTTGTGAATAACACCAACTCCTAAAAGCACCTCAGTTTAATTTAACTGTCTGCTGATCCTATTAGAATAATATGCTCCCCCCAGGGAAAAATCTAATATTCCAGTCCTGAAAAATAAAGATATCCTACGCTTACCCTGGGCCCCTCATCTACATATAATTTACATAACGCATAAAATAAATTATTCACAGCCTTTGACCAATATAAATTCACTACTTTCAAAATTTAATTTGATGTCTGAGAAAATATTTAGACCATCTCAGCATCTATTTTAAATTAATTGTGTAAACTGTACATTTATCACTGATGTGCCGGAAAATATCAGTCCATCCTGACACCGTGATTTTAATATTTACAAAACTATCACTTGAATCAAATTTCCTGAATTGTTTCAACCTCTGTGGTGAAATTCACATATCCTAATTCATATCTGGAAAACAACATTCCCAAAACGATGTGAAATCAAAATCACTAACACCATGACCATCATTTCCAAATTAAAAATTTGAATGTACTCCAAACATTCTTCCACATTTTTATCATAAATAAATTTTATTCCGCATTATATATTTTATTTAAATCCTCTGATTTAATTTCTTTAGTTTAATTCACTTTAATTTGTTGTTTGAGTCTTTAGTCTTTTGACTGGTTTGATGCAGCTCTCCATGCCTCCCTGTCCTGAGCTAATCGTTTCATCTCTACATAACTACCACACCCTACATCTGAGGCAATCTGTTTAACATATTCTAACCTTGGTCTACCCCTACAGTTCTTGTCCTCGACCCTTCCTTCCATAACTAAGCTTGCTATTCCTGGGTGTCTTAGTATGTGTCCTACCAACCTATCTCTTCTCTTCATTAGCAGTCGCCAGAAACATCTCTCCTCTCCCACTCGTCTTAATACCTCTATGTTTGTAACCCTATCTACCCATCTGATCTTCATCATTCTCCTGTAACACCACATTTCAAATGCTTCTATTCTCCTCTTTTCTGCTGCACCAATAGTCCAAGTTTCACTTCCATAGAGCGCCACGCTCCAGACAAAGGCTCTCAAAAATGACTTCCTAATACCTAAATCTATATTCGATGTCAGCAGATTCCTTTTTTGTAGAAAAGCTTTCTTTGCCTGAGCCAACCTACTTTTTATATCCTCTTTGCTTCGTCCATCACTGGTTATTCTACTTCCTAAGTAACAGAAGTCTTCTACTTCCTTCAACTTTTCACCTGTCAATTTGATCTCCGTAGAGGTTTCTGATTTATTTCGGCTGCATTCCAGTATTTTTGTTTTATATTTATTAATTTTCATCATGAATTCTTTCTGTAAGACGGAGTCCATACCATTCAAAAACTCATTCAAATCCTCAGGCTTGTCGGCCAAGATGACTATGTCATCAGCAAATCTCAGAATTGAAATGATTTCTCCTTGAATCTTCACTCACACTTTAAATTTTTCTCTAATTTCCTTCATTGCTTGTTCAATGTAAAGATTGAAAAGTATGGTTGATAAGTTGCAGCCTTTCCTTACACCTTTCTGAATACCAGCTTCTCTCTCATGTCCTTCAACTCGAATGACTGCTGTCTGGTTTCTGTATAGATTGTATATCACCCTCCTATCCCTATACTTTATTCCAATCGATTTCAAAATGTCAAACAATTTAGTCGAATCAACGTTATCAAAAGCCTTTTCTAAGTCTACAAAAGCCATGAACGTTCTCTTATCTTTCCTTATTCTACCGTCCAAAATCAGCCTAAGACTTAGTACAGCTTCCCTTGTTCCTACATTTCTCCTGAAACCAAACTGGTCTTCACCCAACTCCGTTTCTATCTGGCTTTCAATCCCCTTGTAAATTATCCTAGACAGGATCTTTGAAGCATGAGTAATCAAGCTGATTGTACGGTAATCTTCACATCTGTCAGCTCCCACTTTCTTTGGTATAGGGATGATTACATTCTTCTTGAAATCAGGGGGTACCTCACCTGTCTCATAAATCCTACACACCAAGTGAAATAACCTGATCAGACCTTCATCTCCTATGCAGCGTAGCAACTCAATCGGTATATCATCTATGCCTGGTGCTTTGTTCCGGCTTAAGTCTTCCAAAGCTCTATCAAATTCTGATCTCAATTTAATTTAATTCCTTTGTATATTTCCTTTGATTTATTTAATTTATTATTAAACAAAAGTTTGGTGCTTTTCAGTCGGTCAACACGAATTAACCCAAATAGAGCTGGGTTATGCCCTAATCTTGAAATAAATTACATAAGATTAATAAATAAACTAGGATGACCAGTTTCGATCGTCAAGCGATCATCATCAGATCCATTACACTTAGGCTATAACATCTATGTTGGAGACTACAGGTGAAAAATATATACGATATGTACAATTCTTTAGTTGCAGTGTTGGTAATGAAACAGTCGGTGTATGCTAAATGTGGTATATCTAGTGTTAGGTGAACTTCTAAAATAGTGATAAAAATCCGGAATTTGTCTGTTAGGGGTGTTTATATGGTTAGACAAAATCAACTATGTTTATACTATAATAATACAGGTTTATACTTATCGGGCTGTCTCCTTAACTGGAACTTGAAACAGTTGCGTGTTTCCTTAGGCACCAGTTATAGTCGACTACGCCGGGTGTTAACTGGGCGGGTTTCTCCCCCTTTAGTAGCTATGTTCTTTCTGAGGTCAGTGCCATGTATATTAGTGTGACGTTCCCAAATCTAGATACGATTGAATGGTATTGAATACAGGAATCTGCAACTATTAAAGACCGTGGAACTATCTTCGCCACGCGTGGACTAAACAAGCCATTTAAACTAAGGGGTGCACGGTCTATTGAAGACGTCCCGGCACCTTTAATACTGCCGCGCATATCGGCCTAGGTTTATTGCAGAAAAAAGTACATTGTACCCTGATCCAATTAACATTTACCTATAACCACCGCTATTTTCCCCTATTTTTTATCTAGCTTGGCTGTATCGCTAAGTTGTGTCTTGTTTTCGACAAGGTGTGTTTTAGTAGAGCGAAAAGGGGTGAACTCTCGATAAAAGGGTGTTCAATTAGATTTTTGGGATTGTTATGTTTGGCTAGGTGGATCTCGATTGCTTCCTTTATGTCGAGAGCTCTGCCTTTCGATTCGTGATGAATTATTTATAGGTCAGTCTCGATTTTAGTAAAGCTGTGCCCCATGTCACACAAATGTTCGCATACGGCTGAATGTGTTCCGTATCTTATCGCATTCCTATGTTCATTATAACGTGTATCTACTCGACTTCCGCTCTGTCCAATGTAATTAGCTTGACAACCAGTGTTTTGGCGTGTAATAGAATATACCCCTGACTTTGAGTACGGGTCTTGTTTATATAGATACTATTTTGCAGGTGCCTCCTGGTCGTATTTTTCGTTGTGAATGCTATTTTTATGCCTTGCTTATTGAATAGGTTAGTGATTTTATATGTGCTCTCATTCACATAGTTGAAGCACGCGAATTTTTTCTCATTAATGTCCGGTTTGGAATAATATTATCTTTATTTTTATGTTTGACTACAATTTGGTCTATTTTGTTTGGCGGGAAATTGTTTACCTTTGCTATTTGTTTAATGGTTCTTATTTCCTTATTATAATTGTCTATTGACATGGGTATGTTTAAAGCCCTGTGCACCATTGCATTGAACCCCGCTAATGTATGCGTACTGGGGTGATTAGCCTGATTGTCGATTGAATGGGAGTTTTGTGTGGCTTTTCGGAATATGGAGTATGAAAGCTCGTTGTCTTTACGTACAATAGTTATGTCGAGATAATTTATTTTCCGATCTGTTTTGGATTCCTTAGAGAATTTGATTGAGTGGTGTAGGGTATTAATGGATTGAAGAATTGTTTCTTCGCTTGTTAATTCAGTATCGTAGATGCAAATTAAATCATCTACGTATCTTTCCCATATTACTATTCCCTTTATTGAAGTCTTTTCTAGAAACTCATTTTCAAGTGCATTAATGAAGATTTCAGCGATTAATCCGCTTAGTGGTGATCCCATCGCTAATCGTTCTGTTTGTGTGTACACTTTATTGTCGAATTGAAACACGTTTTGGCAGAGGACGACCCTCAGTAATCGCACAATCTCTTCAGTTTCTTTTGCCGAATTGTTGGATTTTAAGTTATTTTCGTTAGTGTTTATTGCATCGTTAATAGGAATATGGTGTACATGTTAGTTACACCGAGAGATACATGCCTCCTGCTAGGTTTCATTTGTAGGGTGTTCAGTGCTGTTACTAATTCCGTTGTGTTCTTTACAGAGATATTTTCGTCGTTAGAATGGCGGCGTTTTAAGATTTTTAGTAACTCTTTGCTGATTTTTTAATTAGGCGCATTACTACAATTGACTATTGGTCTCATTGGGCACTCCTTTTTGTGTATTTTTGGTTGTCCCCTCAATGACGGTTTTTTCGGGTTCATGTTTAATAGTTTTGAAATTTCAGCTTTGGTCAATATGTATTCTGTTTCTTTTAATTCATATTTTATTTGCTTTTGGAATTTGTTGGTAGGGTCTTTTGCTATATCCTTGATTTCATTGTTGTTTAGGAATTCGACTGTTTTTTTAATGTAATCTGTTTTGTTCAAAATTACTGTGGTGTTTCCCTTATCTGCTTTTGTGATGATTAAGTCATGTTCTTTTATATTTTGTTTCAATTACTTTATTTCTTTTAGTTGTTTGTTGTTTTGAGTGTAATTGTTTTCACCCTCTCGTTTGAGGATTTTTTTGGCTTCGTTGGTGGCAAGATTTTTGGTTAATTCCCTGTCTTCTGCTGGGAGCTTGTGACTGGCTATCTCGATATCTGTGATTAACTGTTTTATATTATGGTTCGTGTGAGCGTCTGTGCAGTTGTATTTCAAACCTTTGTCTAACATATTCATTTCATTTTGAGAGAAGTTTACGTTCGTTCTGTTGTTTACCCTGCTGTGGAAATTGAATTCATTGTTATTCGTGTGTTGTTCACTAGATTGATTATTCTGTGTTTCTCCTAGTTTTCTTAGTTTATATTCTAGCGTTTCGTGCTTCCTCGTTGCTCTGATTTTGATGGTGTCATGTAGGTGCTCGGTAAAACTCTCCCATTGGGATGCGTGCCAGAAGTTACTTAGTTGCAAATGATTATCGTATAAATGTTGGTTGATTTTTTGCTTTCTTATGTATGCATATCTTAATTCGTTTTTTATCCAAAGCGCTTTGTCTTGTTTAGTGGGAATGATTGAGGCTGGTGTAATCAGTATGGTTCTAATTGGTACATTTTTTGTTGAACCAGATTGGCTACTCTATGTTCATGAGTTTAAGCCTGAGTGTTCTGGAGCTCTTGGCTTCACGATTTGCCTGACTAGCCGTGAACATTGTGAGGTTTGAAGCCATTTTTCTGTGTTGCCTAAGTAAACAAAAGTTGGTGCTTTTCAGTCGGTCAACACGAATGTACCCAAATAGGGCTGGGGTATGCCCTAATCCTGATGTAAATCACATATGATTAATAAATAAACTAGGATGACCAGTTTCGATCGTCAAGCGATTATCATCAGATCCATTACACTTGGGCTATAACATCTATGTTGGAGACTACAGGTGAAAGATATAAACAATATGTACAATTATTTAGTTGCAGTGTTGGTAATGCAACAGTCGGTGTATGCTAAATGTGGTATATCTAGTGTTAGGTGAACTTCTAAAATATTGATAAAAATCCGGAATTTGTCTGTTAGGGGTGATTATGTGGCTATACAAAATCAACTGTGGTTATACTGTAATAATACAGGCTTATACTTATCGGGCTGTCTCCTTAACTGGAACTTGAAGCAGTTGCGTGTTTCCTTATGCACCGGTTATAGTCGACTAACCCGGATGTTAACTGGGCGGAACTGGTTTTACCCTTCCTCCCCCTTTAGTTGCTATGTTCTTTCTGAAGTCAGTGCCATCTTTATTTGTGCGACGTTGCCAAATCTAGATAGGAATATATGCTATTGAATACAGGAATCTGCAACTATTAAAGACCGTGGAACTATCTTCGTCATGCGTGGACTAAAAAAGCCATTTAAACTAAGCGGTAGACGGTCTATTGAAGACGTCCCGGCACCTTTAATACTGCCGCGCATATCGGCCTAGTTTTATTGCAGAAAGAAGTACATAGTACCCTGATCCAAATAACATTTGCTCTGTAAGATCTTTTGACATACAGAACATCTATATTCACCGCGATTTTTGTGACACACGTGTAATTAACCCCGAAACTTCTACATATAACAAAATAACACAACAAAATACCCTTTCATGTTTACAATATTTGTCTTTCATCAACGTAATATTAAATCATAGATGTTTATGTGGCCCGATTTGCGCGTATAGTCTTTCGTTTTTAAGCGGCCTCTCCGCTCATTTCAAATATTTAATCCAGTGTGTTTGAGGCAATGTATATATATGTGTTTACACTTTTTCACTCATCTGGTGACATAACATATGGTCACCCGCTTTGTTACCGAACGAGTTCATTTCGTAGTTGGTAACTCTGGTAAATATCCTTGGAGACTTAGCAATATGTGAATGTAAAATACTGCCCACTGAACCAGATATCACATTTCACACGCTCACTGTGCAAACACGTCAGAAAACTTACCTACTGACCGAGCTACGTAAAATATCCGGAATTTTACATTTTTCCTCTGTCTGAAAAAATGACAAACATAGAAATACCTGGAAACCATAATATTTCTGTGCAATTGAACACTCATTACATCCTTTTAAATTGTGTCTGACCAGACTATATCAACCGCCTCCACAGTGCTCCGCTTATCTTTTCCAGCCATCTGTAGTCAGCTCCCTCAGAGTTATCGCTCTCTCTCCTTTAACTACTTGAAATGCAGACATCCGTGGCCATGACCTAATTACCAGCTATCTCATTAAATACCTCTTATCTCCTTCGTAAACTTAGGTCACTCACCTGCTTCAGAGTGTGGACTGGTTTCCATGTAGATTGTTGTGTGGCCGGCAATGATCTAAGATGAGGGTATGTCTTCATGTATGGTAATTGTGAAGAACGATCTCAACTATCAATGTCCAATCCATCCCCTCCTCGTATAAACTAAAATGTCATAGAGCGCCGCAGGTCTTCCTGGGGGTCTTGAACTCGTTATCACTGCCTACATACGGTCCGGCTTTATTGTGATTACGGCACAAAGTGCTTTCTTCACTCTTAGCATTTGTCCCTGTTACCCCATAAAGCCATAAAGCTGAACACCTTCCTCGTTCTCCAGAACATATGCAGTTTTACCAATACGTTACTCTGAATTACCCAGAATGTTAAAATTCCCTTGCATAAGAACTAGTAGGACCTAGGACACGCTGAGATCACCCTTTACCTGATCTCGCTGCTACTGCATGCAGAGAGAAAATAACTTGCCAATAAATAACATTTTAAAACTGGACCAAATAACATACCATTGAGGCTCTGTATTAACTCTTCAATTGACATAGACCTCAATTGATCAAATGAAATGTGTACGTTAAACAGGCGCGCATCTAAACAAATCCTAACTCTCCCATCTGCATTCGGAACAGTAAATAATGAATTTATTTAGGGACTACATGAAAATGAAAATCCACAGCCTGCTTCCAGTCTCCGACCGGGTCAGGAATGGAATGAATGAAGCCCCTATCTAGCGGCGAGGATATGAACTGTGCCGGCTGCCGAGGCCTGACGCACTCCTCTGGGGCAATGAGTAAATGAATGACAGATGAAATGAAATGATAGTGGAGAGTGTTGCTGGAATGAAATTTTAACAGGGAAAACCGGAGTACCCGGAGAAAAACACATGAATACTCTATAATGCCATCGTGGAGTATCTGATTAATCAGAGATTATAGTGCTTTTTGATACTTGAAAGTTATCGGGTACCTGTGGCTAGTAAAGACTGAGTGATAATTAACGCTCAATGAATGTATATAGCAAATGGGCTCGCCGATCCTATCCTCGAATAAACGCTGATTCTCCAATAAAACATCATAGATAAAATAACATTTATCTTCCTCTATATCATCTAAAAATGCTGCTTGACGCAACGAGCCCTCTATACCAGCGTTCGTCATAAGAGTGCCAACAAAAGTTAACGACCCAGGCTCTATAGCCTCAGACACATGCTCGCTTACCTCTACATCTCTTAACATCAACACCTCATTCAACTTGTACTCTCCGCCTCAAATACTACTCCTCCAACCTGGATCATTGAACGCAGCACCTATTACCTGAAACGTTGGTCAACCAAGATGACCCTAAAATTACCTTGTATACTAAATTTGAAATTACAAGACACACCTGGTTTTCTACATGATTATTAATGTTGATAGCCACCAGAACCGGCTTTGAAATTACCTGGGACTTCTTACCCACAGCTCTGATGATAAAAGTGGTTTTAATCCGCATCTCCTCAAATTCCATCCCTGCTCCCTTCATTCGATTATAAAATTCCAAAATGATGCATGACTTAACGCACCCGCTGTCTAGAAAAACAACGGGTCGCGCCGCGACACGTGTAACTGCACAACAGGGCTCATATCTACTACCTCTGGAATTAATTCCCCTCTTGTACATGTTCACTCAATAAGTTGTCTCTAATGTGTAGATCATAGTGGGAAAGTAACAAACTGTAATCCTTACCTACATTCTGAGCCCGTTTCTCCGACATCACGTTGGCCCGGCGATTCCAACATGAAACAGAAGAAAGGACAGAGGCGATAAAAAAATTAAGTCCCGGAAATACTGTATTTGTCCTATAAAAAATCATAACAACTAGCTTGGGCAGGCAAGAGTTCGAATATCTCGTGTCGTTTAAAGGGATAGGCATGCAAGGTTCGACAGGACAAATACCTCACAAACAGGAAAACAAAAAAAAGTATCACTGACTCGGGAAAAGTTCAAAACTACAGGAATAATTTGAAATTGTAAAAATCAACATCCTACATTTATTTCAGAGCAGACGGACAAAATAAAGATATATTCACTCCTATCACTCAAGGCAATTCATTAGGTTGGGGTACAAGTATCCATAATGTCCATCTGTGCCGTTGAGATGCCCTATTTCATTTAAACTGGGAAGATATCACAAAAGAAATTTATCAGAGTTCGAGAGTTCGATGTTTAGCTGAATATCAATAAAAAATACACTTCACTATCAGTTTCAGCTTTTTGGAAAAAATTAACTAAACATTTTTCCTTCCCATTAAACAAATTGAATTAATAATTCACACACAAATTTCACAAATTCCTAGCATTTACATACATTAGATTGTCATTGAAGACTGTCAATTAATTGATTTGATTAAATTAATTATAGGAAATAAATTATTATCAAATTACCACAATAATTTCAAGTTTCCTTATGGAAATCATCTCAACTCAAAGTAACAATGATCTATCGTAGCCACACAAAAATTGGTTTTCAGTGGAATTCTAATCACTGAAGTCATTCTCAAATAAGTAATTGGATTCAACATATCCTTATGGGATTAATTAAATTATTCAGATTGTGATGATGCAACAGTTGCATTCAAAGAAATTAGAATACTGTAGAATTGCCTGTGATCTGCATAATTTAACAATTCTAAATTGACCAGCTCATTTAACTCTGACAACAGTGCACAAAATTACGATTAATTGGACAGTATAAAAATGTATAACTCTCATTGCACTATTTCCCACTATTGGAAATATTAAATATAATTAGTAATGTAAAGCACATACTAATTCCATTGGACCTAGGCCTACATCCTGGCATAATCATAATTATTTACTGTATATCATCGAAAAAATTCATTAATTATTAATCTATTTATAAGTTGGAATGGAATATCTCATTTCCAGCAGTTGCCACTATAATACCACTATAAAGTGTCTACAACTCGTTATTAATTGTGCTTTTTATTAAAAGTGCATTTCCAAATTCCTATTGACATAATGTCAAGTAATCCTTAAACCATTATAAATGTTGTTAAGCGGCAAGCATAAAACTGGTCAGAATTTCTTAATGTTAATGATCGTTATAGACTTCGTATTCTTGCATAATCTGAATTAATTTCAGTTGGGCCTAGGATCAAAGATCATGAATCCTGATTATAATTACCGTGCCATAAATTAATTATCAAGCTTCGATAATTAGCTCTGCAAAAAATTAACTGTTCCTCTTGCAATCGCCTTCATGGTAAAAACTGCCATGAGGAAGAATGAAACTAAGTTTAGAATAAGTTAATTAAATATGGGAATTCAACCGTAAAACAAAATTATTAAATATCGTAATATATGTGTGTGGAATTACTCTTAATATCATAAATTAATAATTTGCTCTTTAGTTTGGAAATTCATTCGAAATATATATATCAGTCACCTGGAAGAAAGAACATATTTCATGGTAATGGCTTGCCATATGTTTTCAGACGGGTGAGGTCTGAATGCATGCCCTGGTTGACAGTGAATGTGTCTCCCATGTGTTCTTCCCACGACGGGTAAATCTTGGTTCTATTCTTAATTTTGCAAGATTGACGCTTAAGGAACTCTTGTAACACCTTCATCGTCGTGATGCCTGATCTATCGTGTATTCAGTCCCTCAGATCCTGGACTCATCCCTGCCATCATGAGTCCCTGTAAATATCTTAAACCATCGTCTTGAATTGTCAGAAAGTCGGTATAAATGTTCCCATGTTCCCGTTCTTTATTGCAAGTAGCACAGTGGATAACTTGATACACCCCCTAAACAAAATAAGGTGTACGCCACTGTTTAAGAAATGTTCCGAGTATTTTATTAAAATGGATTTTGGGATGTAATTGCAATACTGTTCATTATTCATGAATGCACTTGCTAGCAATTCAATTAAATGTTGACCTTATTCTGTTGAATGTGGTACAACTATTGTATCGAAAGTGTTCAACATTGTCTATCTGTGTGCCAGGTTTCATAATGCGACAAGGTCTGCCATGTGTGGAGAGCTGCAACAAGTTGCATATCAATGTCCTCTGTACTGCATTCCACGGTGAATATTTCCAGTCCGGTATGGAGCTGCGTTAGTGTGCTGTGTGTTCACTGAATAATAGTTCAATCATTACTTAAGTATATCAGCCACTTGTAGAATATCACTGATTTTACCTAACTTATCACTGGTAAAGAAATTATTACAAGTACCAGCATATAACCAGCAAATTGTGATGCTTAATTTTATAGTGCAAATGAAAGAGAGAGAGGATGAGTATAAGGTGCATTGGCGTACAATAGTAGCTAGGATAGGAGAAGTAATAGGAGGGGAGGCAAATTCTCCGAATGTATTAGAAACATCGTTTCCGCGCAAGTGTATAACCAGCAACAGAATATACTTGAATGGGCTGATCTCTTGTACTGTCTCACAGGGCGCATATTGACTGGTTACCTGATCATTCAAAGCGGTGCGTGAGGAAGTTCTCACGCCTCATCAGCTGCGTCACGACCGGTCAAAGACGTTGGAAGTGCCTTCTCTTGAAGATGATCGACTCCCGCTTGCGATAAATATTAGCTCAAAGCCAAATTATAGTTCCTTTTATTTCAGCCTGATTAAATATGAAGAATGTTTGTTAACTCTGGGTCTGTTACAAGTACATGCTGGAATACATTTCAATATGTTGCATATCAAATACCCTCAAGTTTGCTCTGCAAATCTCGGCAATTAAATTGTCCAGAATCGGCGTCGCGGAGCAACATGGCGGATTTCGGTCACAATACCTCTTCTATCTGGTTTTGTATGTCCTCACCACACTCACCCTTAATTCTATCTTTCATCATAGTCACTCTATCTTCTCGTCTCATAACAGTTTCTGCCTCCTCCGTACTATATCAATACTGACACTGTAATATGCCTCCCCTCCTATTACTTCTCCTATCCTAGCTACTATTGTACGCCAATGCACCTTATACTCTTCCTCTCTCTCTTTCATCTGTAGCGTCCAGTTTCTATATCAAACTCATTTCCTTCTTCTCCTTCTTACTATTTCTAGAATTCCTACCTTCCTGCCTGTCCTCCACTACTATACTACTATCACTTAACATCCCCCTAAACCACTGTCTGTTAAAAGCGACGTAAAACCAATAACATTATTATAAACCACTGTCTATTCCTTTTGTTCTCATCTACCTCTGTCCTCCACTCAAATTCTATACTACTCCCTTCCACCATTCCTTCTAACATTGTGCTCGGATTCTTCCTTTTCTTCCTATTCTTCGGATTCCTAATCTCAGCATTCCGCTTTCCTTGTTCATTAAAGGTGTCTTTCTGACTGTGACCTAAAGCACGCTTCTCTATCTCTGCAAGTTTAATAACAACCTCCTCTATAAGGGCTCTGAATTCTTCCCTAGTCTGCCTATTCTCTTCATCTATGATTTTCTGCATCTTGATTTCCTGAGTGCTTAGTACTTTCTTTATTTTTCCTGCTTCCACTCCTATCTTTTCCATAAGCTTCTTTTCTTATTTATCTCTACGTTCCATGATCTCTACCTTCACGTCTTCCACTCTCTTCCACTTCCAAGCATCACCTCGCTCGTTCCACCTTCCACGTTCCGTGGTCATCTTCCGTTCTTGAATCTGCCGCCATTCTACTAGCTCGTGATTTAGCACGTCATGTTCGCAATCACGTTTACACACTTGTAATGAACAAGACTATATCCGCGACTGAATGATATTATAGCTTCTGCTACCAAAAGCATTGCTGTGATTTGCCCCACTCAGTTCGTGCTTTCGAAAATGTCGATTTCACGGTTTAATTCAGTCTTATAACCCAAATGGTTACAGCTTTGACGAACAACTTGGATTACTAGTTATAACAATCTGTGAGTGTCAAAATGCGTAGATTCCTATTATAGGAGCTCATCTATCATGGCTCAGCAATACTATTCCACTCAAAACTCTAGGCAATGTTGGTCCCATTCGCCGTCTAACCCTGTGTTTGGGTAAAGGAGAATGGCCAACCAAAACATGCAAAGTAGATTGGCCCCACTATTCTGTTCCTAACTGAGTTTAGGATACTCTCCTTTCCAATCTGAATTAAAAAATGGCCCCAGAATATCGGGTAAAATTTGCACGACTCCAGACTGGAATTTAGTAGAATTTGAAATGTTGTCAATCATGAATATCTTTGGTAGCTCGCCGTTGACTGATTTTGCAGTATTCACCAGCCGAGGACTAATGATGTTTTCCGCAGCTACGACTGCTTATATACTCTCCTGCGCTAGAAGAAATGGGCTTCTTACACAGCCGTTCCAACAATCCCCTGGCTGTTTCTGCTACTGGCCACCCCCACAAACTACGGCGCTGTCCCACTGCGCATTGGTTAGATCTTTCAAAACATTCATATCTTCGTTATCGTAGGTCACATTTTCCTGAAATTTCGTCCGATGGCTTTCAAATGCCCTAGCCCATAAATCTTCATTAATTTTATAATTCCACAAGATGAAAAATTAAATTTCATCAATGAGATTCGTCAACTTCGGCGTTAGTGCCACGGGTCCCTTCCACGTGCATTCTATATGCTCTCCATTGAACTACATAAGAAGTGGTTTTTGGATGGTTCTATACCCAAGACCACCGCTCCACCGCTTGAATACCAAGATGACGATATCTTTTGAACGAATTATTGTATGAAGTCGTGTCATGTGTCGAATTACTCGGGGTGAAGCCCCTTTCCAGTCCACCATTTATTTTTCCAAATTTTGACAAAGGGCCTAACTACACATTTTTGAAAATTTTATTTAATGTTATTTCATATTAAATGTGTTATTTATATAAAGCTTAACCTAGCCTATCCTAGTTGAGCTTTTCTAGCCTATCTACCTAACCATAACCTAATTGAGGACATGCCAAAGGGCCTAAGGGCGAAACTTGGTGGGTGGATGTGTTTTATAGTAATGGCTAATGCATACATCAAAGTACATGGGGTACATGCAAATATCCCATGCAGTTTTTTTAATGAAGGATGAGGCAAGTCTGGCATGTATGGTTCAAAAAAATCCAACTCCTGCAGTGTATGACGTCACGTGTTTCAGGTGTTACAACCGGATGCAAGGTCAGCGCTAGGGTAAGGAAGTGTGTGAAACATAAATCTTGCTGGCGGATATTGTCAGCGAAAAGAGAACTCGCCACCGGATGCAAGTTTTAGTGTTACAAAATAGCAAGTTTGCGAAACATGATTCTTGCAGGCGTAGGATGTTAGTGAAACAAGACCTTGCCACTGGAAGCAAGGTGCTGTGTTACAGGATGCAGGTGTGTGAAACATGAATCTTGTAGACGTATGCTATCACGTGATGTAGGTGTTTATTATCGAGCGTGAGAAACGTTACATTGACAGATATATGAGACGTCACAGGTGCACACATATCATAGGTGTGTTTGTGGTATAAAAGGCTAGGGAGGGGGAAGGCCATTCTCACTTTGTACTTGAATCTCGTGAACGACAGTTGACAACGTGTTATCTCTACAGATTACCTGTGTGTTGGAAGAGGACTTGAAAATACCTTAGTACTTTGGTAAGTATGTTTTCTTTAAAAATTATATTTTAGTTGGTTATAAACACTTTATTAAGTTCCAACGTTCACCACTAGTTGTCAGTGACAGTAGCATATTCGGTAACCAAAAGTTGGAAATACTCAGCAATTGTGTGAAGTTAAATTTGTAGGTTAGATTTGATTAACGCTCTATTAAGTTCCAATGTTTACCGCTAGGTGTCAGTGACAAAGATATCTGTTAATCAAAGTTGGAACTACTTGAAATTAGAATGACTAGCTGAGAGTCCACAGACGTTCAATTAAAATACCCTACTGTGAACATTGGCTGTAACTTAATTAAACGATTTATATTTTACTTTGTTTTAGCTTTTATTAACATTTATGATTTCTTTATTTACAGGTAATTAGGAAAGTGATTGATAATCATCATGTTGAAGTGTAGTTATTCTAAAAAACAGTTTTCAAGACCTGACAGCCTTCAAAGGCATGCAAGTACAAAACATAATCTTAGAATGGTTGTGTGCAGTCATTGTGCTAGGACATTTAACAGACAGGAAGTCTTACACGACCTTTAAATTTAAAACACGTCAGTTCATCACCTTACTCGTTTTCAGTTTGTGATCTTGGGTTTTCTGCTGTAAAGCGATATCAATCTCACATGTTTGTAGTGCATGGAGGACAACATGAATTAAAAATTGCAAAACCATCAACTAGCACGGAACATTTAAACAAATGTGATGCTCAAAAGCGTAAACGTTCTCAAGATTGTGAAAATATTTGTACAACAAAAAGAATGAAGAATGGTGAACCTTTGATAACGCATTGTGATGTATGTAATGCTGATATACCTTCTTCAATCCTCCATGGACATTTACGCAGTATTAACCATAAAAATAACGCTTGGCATGAAATAAATTCTGTGAATATTCAGCAAATTGGTAGTGCGTTTAAAAGTCGGATTACTAGTTACAGACTTCATAGTCAAGAAAAAACTCAAAGTATTGAAACATTTTTACAAAATGTTCAACCTAGTGTGTTTGGCTTGGTAGATAAAGTTTTAGTGAAGCATAAAATATTCAAAATGAATTTCGAACTCTTTGGACTCTATGTAAAAACTGGGAGTGAAGGTGAAATTATGGATATCAAATCATTTAAGACAAAAAACGTAATTGTTAGTGAAACAACTATTATCAGTGCTATGTACCAAGATATTGCAAGTGCTATCATTGTGAAGAGTGATGAGTTCCAGGAAAGGGAGTCAGGCTGGGCGTTGGTTGAAGTACTTAATTTAGAAACCAACATGAATAAATATAATCCCCTTCGAGCATCAACATACATTGATTTAACTGTATGGATCAAGCGGAAGAAAGCTGTTGTGAACGTTATGAATAGTGATCAAGCATGTTTTGCGTGGAATGTAACCTCAGCTCTCCATCCAGGAGTTGAGCATATCGATAGAGCATCATCTTATCCTTACTATTCCTCAGTGTTAGATTTAGAAGAAATGGAATTTCCTTTTGAGATAAAAGGCATTAAACGTTTTGAAGAGCTGAACAATATTAGTATTAATGTGTATAGAATTGAAAACAAGATCATAGTTGGTCCTCTATATTATCCTCAGGGAAAAAAGGATGCTCATGTAAATTTACTCTACTTGACCGAAGGTGAAAATGCCCACTATTGTTGGATAAAACATTTAAGTAGACTTGTTGGTAGTCAGCTATCAAAACGTATTCATAGAAAGTGGTTCTGTGATGGTTGTTTACTATATTTTAGAAAAGAGGATCAACTATCTCAACATCAAAAATGGGGTTGTAATCATGTTTGTACGGTATTACCTACTCCAAGAAATAACATTCTGAAATTTAACGACTTTGCGAAGCAGCTTCGACTACGATTTGATATATATGCTGATTTTTAGGCTTTGCTAAAAACCTTTTAATACATGTCCATCGAATCCAGCCAAACCTTTTACCAACACTACTCACATTCATGAACCTTTTAGCTTTGCATATTATACAGGAGTGGCGACCCCAACGAAATAATAGCCTAAAATGGAAATGGCACTTCAAATGATTCGGAGAAGGTTAGTGCGTACCCTGGAGGCGACGCGCAGTTATTTTGGTACTGGGGGAACTGTGAGAAATGGGCGACCAGTAACCGAAATGAAAGTGGGAATCATGAATGTCATGACCCTGACAGGCAAGGTGGAGGAGGTGGTAGACTTCATGGAGAGGGAGAAGGTTGGATTGATGGGGCTGAGTGAAGTGAAATGGAAAGGTAAGGGAAGGAAGAAATTGAGGAAAGGATATACATTATACTGGAGTGCTGGCCAAGAGGCAAAAAATGGCGTGGGAGTGATAACCTCGAAATAACTGGAGGAGTATTTTGAAGTGGTAGAGTGTGTGAGTGACAGAATAATGAAAATTAGAATGAAGATTAAAAAATGTCGTGATGGACTTCATACAAGTGTATGCACCACAGACTGGAAACAGAGAAGAAGATATTGAAGTATTCCTGGAGGATGTAGAAAGAGTAATTTCAGATGTAGAAGGGGTGATCATGGGAGATATGAATGCACAAGTCGGAAACGAGAGACAAGGAAAGGAAGAAGTCATTGGACCATATGGATATGGGAAAAAGAACCGGGAAGGAGAGGAACTTGTAAACTTTTGTGAAAGGAATGGACTGATAGTGGGTAATTCATGTTTTCGGAAGAAAAACAGCAGGAAAATTACGAGATATGGTTGGGGGCGATAGAACAACAAAATCAGTAATTGACTACTTTCTGGTGGAAAGGACTAATCGCAGAAAGCTGATAGATGTGACAGCTTTACCAGGAGAAGCATTTGAAGGGGACCATAGAGCTGTGGTGGCAAAATTTAGATGGGAAAAATTGGAAAACCTAAAGGAGATCAGAGAAAGTAAAATAAAAGTATGGAAATTGAAAGACAAAACTGTACAGGAAGATTTTCAGGAGAGATTGAAACAACAAATCCCAGTTACTGAAGTGGAAAACAAAGAAGAGGAATGGTCCCTCTTTAAAAAGGCATTTGTTGGTGCAGGAGAGAGTGCTTGTGGTAGGACGTCAACAAGAGTGAAAGAGAAGGAGACACCGTGGTGGAATGAGGAGGTGAGGAAAGCAGTGAAAGAAAAGAAGTCTGCATGGAAAGAATGGAACCGAGATCAAACAGAAGAAAGCAAAAGGAAGTATCACGACAGCAAACGGAGGTGTAAGAAAGTGGTAGGAGAAGAAAAGAAGAAAAGTTGTGAAGAATTTACACGAAGAATGGAAACAGTTGTAAGTGGCAGTAAAAGGATGCTGTATGGGCTTCTAAAAAGTAAGAGGAAAGAAAGAGTTACCACAAAGCTTTTGAAAAAGGAAGATGGAGAGTTGTTAACACACCCAGAAGAGTTAAAGGGACGATGGAAGGAGTATTTCGATAAGCTATTGAATGTGAGCAATTGTACTGGTGAGATGGAAGTGACACAACCTGACGACTCTATAACAGAAGATGATATATAAATGCTGGAGGAGGAATTAACAGTACTGAAAATGAAGTTGGGAAAAGCAACAGGGGTGGATGAAATCATTGTAGAAATGATAAAGGCTGCTGGACCTGTTGGTATGCAATGGTTGTATCGACTGCTAAAATGCGTGTGGAAATGGAAATGTGTACCAGAAGACTGGAAGAAAGGGCTAATAATACCAGTGTTTTAGAAGGGGGACATGAAGGTGTGTGATAACTATTGAGGGATCACCCTCTTATCACAGATAGTAAAAATACTGGAAAGGATATTAGAAAGAAGAATGAGAAGAAAGGTGGAAGGAGAGTTGCAAGAGGAACAGTACGGCTTCAGGAGTGGAAGATCCACAGTGGACCAAATCTTTAGCTTGAGGCAGGTGATGGAAAAGAACTGGGAATATGGATAGGATTTGATCATGACTTTCATAGATCTAGAAAAGGCATATGATAGTGTCCCCAGAGAGAAGGTATGGGAAACCATGGTTAAGAAGAGACTGGGAAGAGAAATGTTGGAAATGGTGCAAGCAATGTACAACAACTGTGTTAGCAGGGTACTGACCCCAATTGGAAAGACAGATTGGTTTAGGAACAAGACTGGGATAAGACAGGGGAGTGTGCTGTCACCTTTCTTGTTCATAATGGTGATGGATGAATTTGTAAAGGAAACAAAGGAAGCATATGGACATAAAGAAATGAAGTTATTGTTATTTGCAGATGATATTGTGGTCTGGGGAAGGAACACCGAAGTAGTGCAAAAACAACTAGATGCACTGAACGAAAATATTCAGAAGTACGGCCTGAAAATCAGTATAGAGAAAAGCAAGACCATGGTGATGACCAGAGGGGAAAGACAAGGAAAGGGCACTGTGAAATTTCGAAGTCAGAGTTTGGAAATTGTGGACACGTTCAAATAACTAGGAAGTGAATTGATGCAAACTGGTAGGTTGGACATGGAGATTGGCAGGAGGGTACAGCAGAGCAATGCATTCTATCAAAGTGTAAGAAAACTTGTTTGGGATAAGGAAGTACAAAGGAAAAGCAAGGAGGTAATGTACAAAATGTACTATGTTCCCATATTGACTTATGCAGCTGAGACTTGGACATTGACAAGCAGGCAAGAGAGTAGAATACAAGACAGTGAAATGAAATTCCTAAGAAGTATGATAGGAAAGACAAGGAAAGACAGAGTGAGGAATGAAGAAGTTAGGAAGGAAGATGGGATGGGAAACTAAATGAGAGAATTGAGAAGAATAAACTAAGGTGGTTTGGACATGTAAAGAGGATGGAGGAAAATAGAATACCATGACAGATGCTGGAGGCGAAGTGCAAGGGTATGAGAGCAAGAGGAAAACCTAGAACAAGGTGGATTGATTCAGTGAAGAACAGCGTAAGAAAAAGAAATCTGGACTGGGACACGATCGTGGAAGAAGAATGGTGGAAGGAAAGAGGAAAGTGGAGAAGTGCCGTAAATACCCCGACCCGGCAGGAGCTGGATAAGGGGAAATGATGATGGTGACAGTTTTAAATGTAGTTATGATGACTCGTTAAATAAGTTTGAACTCTATAGAGGACCTGACGTCCTCAAGTTTTTATGGAAAGACTTGAAGAAGATGCAATTCGTATATCCTCTATTTTAAATACTATCATTCCAATGAAACCACTAATATCATCACAGCAAATGAGTTTTGAAACTGAAACAAATTGTTTTATTTGTGGTGAATGTTTATATACAGATAGGGTTCGCGATCATGACCATTTAACAGGAAAATGACGTGGTGCTGCTCACCAAGAATGTAATTTAAAGTATAGAGTAATAAATTCATTCCAGTCATTCTACATAACGGTAGCAAATACGATAACCACTTTATCCCTAAAGAATTTGGAGTTTCAGATTAGAAAATTTATGTGATTGCTAATAATAAGGAACAATACATATCGTTTACAAAATACATCAAAACTGACAATAAAAAAACAATAAAACTGCGATTTTTAGATTCATTCCGCTTTATGCCGAGTAGTCTTGATAAGCTTACTAGTAATTTAAAATCAGATGAGTTTCATGAAATTCAACTTGTCTTTCCTAAAGAAGATGATTTTAATTTGATTCGTCAAAAGGGTATATTCCCTTATGAATATATTAACTGTGCGGAACGTCTTGAGGAGTGTTCTTTACCACCAAAAGATGCATTTTACAGTTCTTACACAAGTAATATCAGTGATCAGGAATATTAACATGCCCAACGTGTATGGACACAGTTTGACTTTCGAACATTATGTGAATTTTCAGACATATATTTGAAGACAGATGCGTTATTATTAGCAGATGTGTTTGAAAATTTTAGGAATGTTTGTATGAAAACTTATGACCTTGATCCTTGTCAATATTTCACTGCTCCTGGGTTAAGTTTCAGTTCAATGTTGAAACAGACAAAAGTAAATTTAGAATTGATGACTGATATAGACATGATTAATTTTATAAAATCATCAATTCGAGGAGGATTAAGTCAATGTAGTGGACGGTATTCTAAAGCAAATAATAAATACATGTCTAGATACAGCCTTTGTGAAAAGTCAACGTTTATTGTCTACCTCGATGCAAATAACCAATATGGTTGGGCTATAAGTCAGTATTTACCAGTGAAAGATTTTCGCTGGCTGACAAAACATGAAATTGATGTCTTACATGTTAACACTCTAAAAGATATCGATGATAAAGGATATATTTTAGAGGTAAATCTTGAGTACCCTAAAGAGCTACATGATGAACATAATGATTTATCATTTTGTCCTGAGAATATGAAATCCCAGTACATCACATCACGAACAAAAATGTTAATTGGTAATTTGAATGATAAATGCAAATATGTATTACTTTATCAAAACTTGAAACAGTGTCTACAGCATGGATTGAAATTAACTAAAATTAATCGCGTATTACAATTTCATCAGCATGCATCAAACCATACATTGATCTAAACAATAATTTAAGAACACAGTCAACAAATAATAGTGTTTTTGGAAAGACTATGGAGAATGTTGATACGCGAGTTGATGTAAAGCTAATAACAAAGTGGGAGAATGATGGTAAAAGGTATGGTGCGAGCAACTTAATAAGCAAGCCTAACTTTCATAGCTGTTCAATTATTTATGAGGATTTAGTTGTAATACAAATGAATCGTCTTAAAGTAACTTAAAACAAACCCATATATGTGGGTTACACCATTCTGGAATTGTCGAAAATACTTATGTATATTCTGTATATTTTTTGATGTTTATCAGATCAGAATGTCTTTTAATTTTAAAAATGGTGATAGCCATTTCATTATTTCTCACATGGGTATTTACAATATCCACTTAACATTTTTTACATTCCCCTTGTTTAGTTCACAAATCCTGTACATTTTTAAAATCTTTTTTTTTCGTAATATAAAATGCAGACATTTTACACTAAAATGTATTACTTATGATCTTTTTTACTAAACTACAATAGCCTAGCATTATACATTATACTCACAGTTTTTACAAATATATTACAATATAAACATACTGCAAATAATAATACAATATAGTGAACATCAGACTTAAGTAAAGTAATAGTCGTCAATGCCACTGTTTCCCCCAAGCGAGAGTATCAAATGAGCTGGGTATAACGAATCGCTTGTTGTCTTCATTTCTAAAAGCAACTTTGTTCAACAAATTAATATACAGCTGACGATTTTTACTTCTAAATACACACATTTTCTTATATAATATAGGTGGGTTACTGACTATACAGTTCTTATAATCACTTCTATCTAACTCTTTACTAACAACATTCTTATTTGCTCTTTTTAATTTTTTAATTACTACATCATCAATTAGATTTAGTTTTTGTGCCTGCAAATATGTCTATATCAATACCAGCAAATTCATCCTTAAATTTTCCAAGAACCTTCCTGTTTACAAGAGGTAAATTGTAAATATTATCCTTGGGTTAGTCGCTTGTATCAAACCTATTAGGTCAGTTTTGATATCCTCATAAAAATCATCAGTTTTAAACTCATTAATAAAAGAATCTGTATCTGTGCAGAGTAATTTAGCATTATCATGATAGTTTTTCTTTACATAATCATAGTGAAATTCATAAATAAGTGTTATTGACGATTCCAGAATGGTTTAACCCTCATATAAGGGTTTGTTGTAAGTTACTTTAAGACGATTCATTTGTATTACAACTAAATCCTCATGAATAATTGAACAGCTATGAAAGTTAGGCTTGCTTATTAAGTTGCTCGCACCATACCTTTTACTATCATTCTCCCACTTTGTTATCAGCTTTACATCAACTCGCTTATCAACATTCCCCATGGTCTTTCCAGAAACACTATTATTCATGAGTTTATAAAAATCTTTTTCAAAAGCGTTTGTTGTTTGTGTTCTTAAATTATTGTTTAGAACAATATATGGTTTGAGCCATGCTGACTGATGAAATTGTAATACCCGATGAATTTTAGTTAATTTCGTTCCATGCTGTAGACACTGTTTCAAGTGTTGTTAATATATTACATATTAGCATTTATCATTCAAATTAGCAATTAACATTTTCGTTCGTGATGTGATGTACGGGGATTTCATATTCTCAGGACAAAATGGTAAATCATTATGTTCATCATGTAACTCTTTAAGGTACTCAAGATTTACCTCTAAATTATATCCTTTATCATCGTTATCATTTAGAGTGTTAACATGTAAGACATCAATTTCAGGTTGTGACAGCCAGCGATATATTTTCAGTGGTATATATTGGCTTATAGCCCTACCATATTGGTTATTTGCATCGAGGTAGACAGTATACGTTGACTCTTCACAAGGGTTGTAGCTAGACATGTATTTATCATTTGCTTTAGAATACCGTCCACCACATTGACTTAATCCTCCTCGAATTGATGATTTTATAAAATTAATCATGTCTATATCAGTCATCAATTTTAAATTTACTTTTGTCTTTTTCAACATTGAACTGAAACTTAATCCAGAAGCAGTGAAATATTGACAAGGATGAAGGTCATAGGTTTTCATACAAACATTCCTAAAATTTTCAAAAACATCTGCTAATAATAACACATCTGTCTTCAAATATATGTCTGAATATTCACCCAAAGTTCGAAAATCAAACTGTGTCCATACACGTTGTGCATGTAAATATTCCTGATCACTGATATGACGTGTTTAAAGAACTTTAAAATGCATCTTTTGGTGGTAAAGGACACTCCTCAAGACGTTCCGCACTGTTAATATATTCATAAGGGAATATACCCTTTTGACGAATAAAATTAAAATCATCTTCTTTAGGAAAGGCACGTTGAATTTCATGAAACTGATCTGTTTTTAAATTACTAGTAAGCTTATCAAGACTACTCGGCATAAAGCGGAATGAATCCAAAAATCGCAGTTTTATTGTTTTTTATAGCCAGTTTTGATGTATTTTGTAAATGATATGTATTGTTCCTTATTATTTGCAATCACATAAATTTTCTCATCTGAAGCTCCAAATTCTTTAAGGATAATGTCGTTATCGTATTTGCTACCGTTATGTAGAATGACTGGAATGAATTTACTTACTTTATATTTTTAATTACATTTATGGTGAGCCGAACCACGCTATTTTCCTGTTAAATGGTCATGATCGCGAACCCTATCTGTATATAAACATTCACCTCATATAAAACAATTAGCTTCAGTTTCAAAACTCACTTGCTGTGATGATGTTAGTGCCTCCATTGGAATGATAGTATTTAAAATAGAGGATATACGAATTGCGTCTTTTTCAAGTCTATCCATAAAAACTTGAGGAGGGTCAGGTCCTCTATAGAGTTCAAACTTATTTAACGAGTCATCATAACTACATTTAATACTGTATAATATCCAAAGCTAAAAGGTTCATGAATGTGAGTAGTGTTGCTAAAAGGTTTGGTTGGATTCGATGGACATGTATTAAAAGGTTTTAGCAAAGCCTCAAAATCAGGATATATAACAAATGTTACTCGAAGCTGCTTCGCAAAGTCGTTAAATTTCAGAATGTTATTTCTTGGAGTAGGTAATACCGTACAAACAGGATTACAACCCCCATTTTTTTGATGTTGAGATAGTTGATCCTCTTTTATAAAATATAGTAAACAACCATCACTGAACCACTTTCTATGAATACGTTTTGATAGCTGACTACCAACAAGTCTACTTAACTGTTTTATCCAACAATAGTGGGCATTTTCACCCTCGGTTAAGTATAGTAAATTTATATGAGCATCCTCTTTTTCCTGAGTATAATATAGAGGACCAACTATGATCTTGTTTTCAATTCTATACACATTAATACCAACATTGTTCAGCTCTTCAAAACGTTTAATGTCTTTTATCTCAAAAGGTAATTCCATTTCTTCTAAATCTAACACTGAGGAATAGTGAGGATAAGATGATGCTCTATCCATATGCTCAACTGCTGGATTGAGAGCTGAGGTTACAGCCCACGCAAAACATGCTTGATCACTATTCATAACGTTCACAACAGCTTTCTTCCGCTTGATCCATACATGTAAATCAATGTATGATGATGCTCGAAGGGGATTATATTTATTCATGTTGGTTTCTAAATAAAGTACATCACCAACGCCCAGCCTGACTCCCTTTCCTGGAACTCTTCACTCTTCACAATGATAGCACTTGCAATATCTTGGTACATAGCACTGATAATAGTTGATTCACTAACAATTACGTTTTTTGTCTTAAATTATTTGATATCCATAATTTCACCTTCACTCCCAGTTTTACATAGAGTCTAAAGAGTTCGAAATTCATTTTGAATATTTTATGCTTCACTAAAACATTATCTACTAAGCCAAACACGCTAGGTTGAACATTTTGTAAAAATGATTCAATACTTTGAGTTTTTTCTTGACTATGAAGTCTGTAACTAGTAATTCGACTTTTAAACGCACTACCAATTTTCTGAATATTCGTAGGATTTCTTTCATGGCAAGCGTTATTTTTATGATTAATACTGCGTAAATGTCCATGAAGGATTGAAGAAGGTATATCAATATTACATACACACAATGCGTTATCAAAGGTTCACCATTCTTCATTCTTTTTGTTGTACAACAATCTACACAATCTTGAGAACGTTTTCGCCTTTGAGCATCACATTTGTTTAAATGTTCCGTGCTAGTTGATGGTTTTGCAATTTTTATTTCCTGTTGTCCTCCATGCACTTCAATCATGTGAGATTGATATCGCTTTACAGCAGAAAAACCAAGATCGCAAACTGAACACGAGTAAGGTGATGAACTGACGTGTTTTAAATTTACATGTCGTGTAAGACTTCCTGTCTGTTAAATGTCGTAGCACAATGACTGCAAACAACCATTTTAAGATTATGATTTGTACTTGCATGCCGTTGAAGGCAGTGAGGTCTTGAAAATTGTTTTTTACAATAACTACACTTGAACATGATGATTATCAATCACTTTCCAAATTACCTGTAAAGAAAGAAATCATAAATGTTAATAAAAGGTAAAACAAAGTAAAAAATAAATAGTTTAATTAAAATAGAACCAATGGTCTCAGTAGGTTATTTCAATTGAACGTCTGTGGACTCTCAGCTAGTCTAATTTCAAGTAGTTCCAACTTTGGTTAACAGATATCATTGTCACAGAAACCTAGCGGTAAACATTGGAACTTAATAGAGCGTTAATCAAATCTAACCTACAATTGAATGGTTACCCCGAATAAAGATCTAACCCACAAATAGAAAATTATTGGGAAACAAAATAAAACGTTTATTTTTATTTTGAGTTCAATCTTGTCAGTAAATCATTCACATATCAATTGTCTATGTAATATAAAACATATGTATGCCACACATTAGGAAAAATAATACAGTTTTCATAGATACAAACATAAGAATGCAAAATTTAGTGGAAAAGAGATCTATCTGTTAAGAGTGGAAAAGTGATATAAGCTATAATTACAATATAAATGCTAAAATGAAGTGAAAACTACAATATAAATGCAACAATGAAGTGAAAATCACAATAAAAAAGCAACAATGAATGAAAATTACATATAGGGTATTGCTTTAGATATAAACAAGTTGTTATGACACTCTTACTCCGTTTCTTTCAGATTCTGATAGATCTCTCGGTATTGGAGTGGAACGAACTTGCACATAAAATCCCTCTTCTTTGCTTTCTTTTTAGCAATACCTTCATTATACAGTTGACATAGACCTGAGGGAAGTTGTTGTAGTTGGAGCTTAGTAGTAAGTGTTTGTTAGACTCTAAATATTGCATCATCATGACCAGAAATTGCGTAATCCTGATGACGTCATGGGATGACGTCATGGGTCCTTAGAGCGAGCACGTGGTCCAGGAGCGAGCATGTGCAGTGCACGTGTTAGCGTGGGAAGAGGTTGACCCTTTGGCTTGTTTGTGCGATGGTGATAAAAAGTTAATGGGTGTTGACGTCATGGAGGATGTTTATTAGGATGCTAACTGTCATCTGACACCCATGCGAGTGTGAGCACCAAAACAAAAGGTTATTCGCGGGTAGTGGGGTAGTGTATGTTCTCTTGCAAGTCGCGTGTGTGCTTGAATACGTATGGCTATGTTGGGAAATGTTTGGTGGCGGGCGAGGACTAGGGTTGAGTGAGGGTTCGTTTAAATGCTATTTTTCCCGCTCTATTTGATGGTGAGGTAATTTTTTAAAATGGGTGGAATTTGGAAACGCAATTTGAGGTAAACGTGCTTTTTTGACATTTTGGCGAATTTAATGAGCTTGTAAGGCTAGAACGATGCATATAGGGTGTCGTAGGACTTGTGGTGAACCACCCCTTGCTATGGACGGGAGTATATCCACCCCAAAATAAATCTACCCTTACCCGGAGGTTAAGTAGTGGTTATTTTTGTATGCATGCGCACTTGAGGGCTTTTGTAAGAGAGCGGAATTTTTAAAAGATTCTTTATAGATGAGGCTTTTTAAAAAATTTATTAAAAAAACAAAAAACTAATAGGTCATTTGATTTTTAGTATCTCGCTAACCAATAATGCGATGTAAACATATGGGGTGTCATAGGACTCGTAGTGAATTCTCCTTTTGTATGAATGAGGTATGTCAACCCCCAAAATAAAAACTACCCTTACCTGGGGTGAAAGAGCAATTTTTGTATGTATGCACACCGGTGGCTTTTGTCAAAAGGGTCTAACTACACATTTGTTAATATTTTCTGAACCCAGGATGGGATTTTCCCATAGGCAGTATCCTAGCACTTGGGGTGACACCTCGTTTTTGAAAGTATCATTCATTTATTTTCTTGTCAAAAGGGCCTAACTACACTTTTGTTAATATCTCGTGAACCAATCATGCTAGGGACTTGTATGAGGGGTCCTAGTACTTGGGGCGACGTCCCCCTTTATGGGGTGAAACTACCCCCCCAAAATTGAAAACTCAATATCTTGGAAACTATGAACCCTAAAATTAGGCGTTATAGCTTTAAAAATAGGTGATGACATAGGCTTTTACCTGGATTGGTCATTTCACCCCTAAAACAGTAAATAGTCATGTTATGGGGAAAAAACGTGTTAAACACCTAAAAATGATAAATGAAACTAAGATCTTTTGTTTTTGATGAAAAATAGCAGGGGGGTGAAAACTACCCCCAAATTGAAAAATCGATACCTTGGAAACTAAGAACCGTAAAATTATGTGTAATAGCTTAAAAAATTCGTTGTGACATAGGCTTTTACCCGGATAGATGATGTCACCCCTAAAACAGTAAATAGTGATTTTACAGTGGGGAAAAAGGTTTTAAACGGGTAAAAATGATAATTGAACCTAAGATCTTTTGTTTTTGATGAAAAATAGCAGGGGGGTGAAAACTACCCCAAAATTGAAAAATCGATACCTTGGAAACTAAGAACCGTAAAATTATGTGTAATAGCTTAAAAAATTCGTTGTGACATAGGCTTTTACCCGGATAGATGATGTCACCCCTAAAACAGTAAATAGTGATTTTACAGTGGGGAAAAAGGTCTTAAACGGGTAAAAATGATAATTGAACCTAAGATCTTTTGGTTTTGATGAAAAATAGCAGGGGGGTGAAAACTACCCCCAAATTGAAAAATCGATACCTTGGAAACTAAGAACCGTAAAATTATGTGTAATAGCTTAAAAAATTCGTTGTGACATAGGCTTTTACCCGGATAGATGATGTCACCCCTAAAACAGTAAATAGTGATTTTACAGTGGGGAAAAAGGTTTTAAACGGGTAAAAATGATAATTGAACCTAAGATCTTTTGTTTTTGATGAAAAATAGCAGGGGGGTGAAAACTACCCCCAAATTGAAAAATCGATACCTTGGAAACTAAGAACCGTAAAATTATGTGTAATAGCTTAAAAAATTCGTTGTGACATAGGCTTTTACCCGGATAGATGATGTCACCCCTAAAACAGTAAATAGTGATTTTACAGTGGGGAAAAAGGTTTTAAACGGGTAAAAATGATAATTGAACCTAAGATCTTTTGTTTTTGATGAAAAATAGCAGGGGGGTGAAAACTACCCCAAAATTGAAAAATCGATACCTTGGAAACTAAGAACCGTAAAATTATGTGTAATAGCTTAAAAAATTCGTTGTGACATAGGCTTTTACCCGGATAGATGATGTCACCCCTAAAACAGTAAATAGTGATTTTACAGTGGGGAAAAAGGTCTTAAACGGGTAAAATGATAATTGAACCTAAGATCTTTTGGTTTTGATGAAAAATAGCAGGGGGGTGAAAACTACCCCCAAATTGAAAAATCGATACCTTGGAAACTAAGAACCGTAAAATTATGTGTAATAGCTTAAAAAATTCGTTGTGACATAGGCTTTTACCCGGATAGATGATGTCACCCCTAAAACAGTAAATAGTGATTTTACAGTGGGGAAAAAGGTTTTAAACGGGTAAAAATGATAATTGAACCTAAGATCTTTTGTTTTTGATGAAAAATAGCAGGGGGGTGAAAACTACCCCAAAATTGAAAAATCGATACCTTGGAAACTAAGAACCGTAAAATTATGTGTAATAGCTTAAAAAATTCGTTGTGACATAGGCTTTTACCCAGATAGATGATGTCACCCCTAAAACAGTAAATAGTGATTTTACAGTGGGGAAAAAGGTTTTAAACGGGTAAAAATGATAATTGAACCTAAGATCTTTTGTTTTTGATGAAAAATAGCAGGGGGGTGAAAACTACCCCGTATATGAAAGGAGTGTAGACTTATTGATGTTGCAGATTGGAAACAGTGAAAGTTATCACTTTTGTTTAATTAGAAATCTTGCTCGCCTTGTGCGTTCAAGCATCACTAGCACTCAGAGAAGGATTTATATATGTAGACGTTGTTTGTCATATTATCTTCTTGAGGATGAGTTAAATGTTCACTTTGCAGACTGTAAACAGTTTCCTGTTGCAAAAAGCATAATGCCGACTGATGAACAAAGATTTGTTAATTTTACAGAATTCCGAGTTAAAGATACAGTTCCATTTATAATATATGCAGACACTGAATGCGTTTTGTCTCCAATTTCCTCCTGTTTTCCAAATAGTGACATTCATAACTCTACTTTAACACATAAACATATTCCTTACAGCATTTCTTTATACCTTCATTGTAATTTCGATAGTGAATTGTGCAGTTTCAAGCTCTTTAGGGGAAATAATTGCATTGAATTGTTTGTAAAGGAACTTTATAGTATTGTGGATAAACTTCAAACATATTACTTATCGGTTAAGCCAATGTTAAAGATGACCGAAAATGAAGAAAGATTATTTTTGTCAAGTAAAATGTGTCACATTTGCGAGAAACCGATTGCAGTTAATGAACTCAAAGTACGCGATCATTGTCACTTAACTGGAAAATATAGAGGAAGCGCACACAATAGTTGTAATTTAAATTACAAAGTAACAAAGGTTTTGCCTATAGCATTTCATAATCTAACCGCCTATGATGGACATTTTATAATTAAAGAAATTTGCGAGAAACGTGATGGAGAGGTGTTACATAATCCTGGTCATATAAAATTGTTAGCGATGAATATGGAACGTTACAAAGGGTTTACAAAGTATGTACGGGCTAAGAATGGATTCATTCAGTTAAGATTTTTCGATACATATAATTTCTTGTCCTGTTCACTAGATCAATGTTCATCTTCGTTAAGCGAAGATTCAAAGCAAATAACACGACGTTATTTTAATGATGATGCACAGTTTCGACTTACTGCGAGAAAAGGTGTGTTTCCCTATGAATACGTCACGAGTATGGATGTTCTTAACGAAACTAAATTACCTGAAATATCCAAGTTTTATAGCAGCCTTAATGATCAAACAATATCGAATGAAGAGTATGAGTTTGCTCAATCGGTGTGGGAAACGTTTTCCTGTCAAACATTAGGAGAATACGCAGATTTGTATTTAAAAGTTGACACACTTCTTTTGGCGGATGTCTTTGAAAATTTTAGATCGAATGGCATGGAAACTTATGGCATTGATGCAGCTCATTTTTACACTGCTCCATCTATGTCTTGGTGTGCTATGAAAAAGATAACCAACGTTCAACTTGAATTGCTTCATATAGGTAAGAAACGGGTCATACTATACTTTCAACTACACTAGTTTCAACTACTTTTCAAGGCCACGCTCACCGAGCATTGCCGGAGACTGCCAAAAGTAAACGATTAGATTAAGAGTGTCAGGCGGGTAACAAGAATCACAAGTGGTCGGCAGACAAGTGTTGTCAGTTATGTCATAATCTAAAAATAGAATTGATTAATGGTATATATAAGAGATGCTATAAATGCATTCGATCAGTGCTTTGTGGTAGTTGAAAGTGTGAAGATGTCTCTCTCTAAAGTGTTTAGTGTCCCCCAACTTATGGGTAACAGAATAAAGCCTACCAACGAGCGGTTTGGGTTGTGGTTGTTGTTGGAAAACCTGGACAATCTGGTTACAGACATTGGTAATATAAACTACACAGAAAACGAGACGCTCCTAAGTGATAAAAATGTTAATCTACTTACACCGATAACGGAGCCGTTTTGTGATAACATTATGGTGGTTAGGATATGTGACCAAGTGGACTGCCAAGAACAATTGGAAAATAGTAAGTCTGTGCTGCTAAAGAAAGAGGTGTGTGGTGCTTTCAACCTCTATTTACGTGGTAAATTCTCCAAGTTCATCTCTGCTAAACACGGTGTCAAGGCAAAGCTACCATTTCCTCTACTCAATAACGAGTGTGCAATGGCACGGGGACTCAGGACACAGCTTGGGGAGAAAGGAATGGTTAACATTATGGAAAAGTATAAAAATCCTGTGGCTATACCATACAAAGTGGAACTAGCTGATGTTAAATTAGATGTTCTGTTAGCCGAACTTCCAGAGATATTGCAACAGCTTCGTGCTGAGGAGTTTTATCTTATGGATTTGGACATAACCCAAGATTTGGCTGGTGTTTTTAACAAGGCAGAGATGTGTGATTATCTAACATCGAATCACAACTTTTGTGTGCAAGGAGAGTATCGAGAAATGTGTAATGTGATTGTGAACAATGATAAAACTGTTGGTATAGACTGTTTAACATGGATGAACTCTAATTCTAGGATAAAGATATATAACAAATTTATATGTCAAATTACAAGTCCTGGTGTAAACAAAGTCATTGGAAACCATATTATAGACTTTATCCGATGTCCAGACTCCCGTCTAAGGGAAACGTTTACGTCTTCCTTAGCTAAGGAACATGGTATTACAAGACTAGAGGCAACAATTTATAACTACAAAATGGATAGTGTATTTGACCCACTTGAAGATTGTGTTAGTGTATTAAACGCCAACAAACATTACTTAAAAGAAGCGCCCCTGTACTCGGTGCCGATCGCGTCCATGTGGACCAAATTATCGGATAACCTACGAAATAGTTGCTGTGTGGTGTTTAACAAAGTTTTGCAATTTGTGTATTGGGGTAATAAAAATACTCGGAAATTGACTGGTGTGCAAATCGAACTGCGCGATGGACAAGATCGGGAAAAGATGATAAACTATGCTCTCTCTGCCTATAGTTTTAATTACTTACCTGTAAACTTTGTAGAAATTGTTAACGATGATTCTGGAAACAACAATGTTCGCATTATACAGAAATGCTATCTTAAAGCTGGGGAAACATTCTTTTCCCAATCCAGGACATTGTTTTCCACAATTCCCGCAAACATAAACATTAGCGAATTAGGATTGACTCCTACAAATAATATTCTTCCCCAGGTGTTGAGAAAAAGAACCAATAAAACTAACAGACTTAAACCATACCCTCTTAAGGAAATTACCCCATTGAGTACAGTTAATGTGCTATGTGTAAGGAAACGAAAATTGGAGTTAGAGGAAATTGAGATCAAAAAAAGGAAAGTGGAGTATATTGCAGAGACTACTGCCCTAAAGGAAGAGTACGAAGCAGTGTTGCAGAAAGAACAGGCGATTGTGGATGCAAGAAACAGGTTTAGAGTTTACTTTAAACAAAGTCCCTGGCAAAATCTAAATGTAAGTGGGAAATACAAACTCTCAGCATTTACTGTTAATTACAAAGGGACTTATCCACGCGTTGGAGTGCTTGTAGAAAGTGAAAAATGTAAACATGTGTCCTACTTAAGAGGATATTTAAAATCTATGTTTTTAAAGAGTCATGGTAATTTAGACTTGCTTAAAAAGGATGGATTTATTGTAACTCGATGTGGTGGATTGGACATTGTACATTTGGAAACTGAAAAACCGTTTGCAGCATTCAACACCAATGGAATGACTACATTTAATGGTAACTCGTTCGCTAAAATCGAGAATTTTAAGTTGTTCACAAGCATCCAAACAGACTATAGAGTAGAGTCGACATCGTATACGCAAGGTGACGTTGATCTGCTTAATAACATCACTATGCAGGAAATCAAAGGCCAAATAAAAATCCGAAAGTGCTCCCGGTTAGAAAGTTTGGAAAAAGGAACAGAACTAATTATTAAGGGAATAAAACCAATAGTATATAGACATAAAGTTAGATATGTGTTGGAAATGGAGAATATTGACGCTTTGTTTATATCCAATTACTGGCTGGAAAAGGAACTAGAAGATTCGGATACAGATTTGAATTATCGGATCAAAATTAAGCTGGATGCTCTTAAAACAACACCAAGCAAAAATAAGGAAAGAGTTGTGTTCTGTGTGTAATTATGCATGACAAATCAAGAATTTGGGCTGCCCTGTTCGTATTAAACAAATGAATACAAAAGGGACCTAAGAGATTTAAGCAAAAATTTAAGTTAAAATGTAGAAAAATGAAAATGAATGTTATTAATAAAATAAAGAAAAGAGTGTATTATATGTAAAAATTGTAGATATATGTAATTAATAAAATTATTGCATGGGTACCGCTTGTGTTTCTTGTTACCCACCTGACACTCTTAATCCAATCGTTAACTTTCGGCAGTCTCCGGCAATGCTCGGTGAGCGTGGCCTTGAAAAGTAGTTGAAACTAGTGTAGTTGAAAGTATAGTATGACCCGTTTCTTACCTATATGAATGCGTTTTGTCTGCAATTTCCTCCTGTTTTCCAAATAGTGACATTCATAACTCTACTTTAACACATAAACATATTCCTTACAGCATTTCTTTATACCTTCATTGTAATTTCGATAGTGAATTGTGCAGTTTCAAGCTCTTTAGGGGAAATAATTGCATTGAATTGTTTGTAAAGGAACTTTATAGTATTGTGGATAAACTTCAAACATATTACTTATCGGTTAAGCCAATGTTAAAGATGACCGAAAATGAAGAAAGATTATTTTTGTCAAGTAAAATGTGTCACATTTGCGAGAAACCGATTGCAGTTAATGAACTCAAAGTACGCGATCATTGTCACTTAACTGGAAAATATAGAGGAAGCGCACACAATAGTTGTAATTTAAATTACAAAGTAACAAAGGTTTTGCCTATAGCATTTCATAATCTAACCGCCTATGATGGACATTTTATAATTAAAGAAATTTGCGAGAAACGTGATGGAGAGGTGTTACATAATCCTGGTCATATAAAATTGTTAGCGATGAATATGGAACGTTACAAAGGGTTTACAAAGTATGTACGGGCTAAGAATGGATTCATTCAGTTAAGATTTTTCGATACATATAATTTCTTGTCCTGTTCACTAGATCAATGTTCATCTTCGTTAAGCGAAGATTCAAAGCAAATAACACAACGTTATTTTAATGATGATGCACAGTTTCGACTTACTGCGAGAAAAGGTGTGTTTCCCTATGAATACGTCACGAGTATGGATGTTCTTAACGAAACTAAATTACCTGAAATATCCAAGTTTTATAGCAGCCTTAATGATCAAACAATATCGAATGAAGAGTATGAGTTTGCTCAATCGGTGTGGGAAACGTTTTCCTGTCAAACATTAGGAGAATACGCAGATTTGTATTTAAAAGTTGACACACTTCTTTTGGCGGATGTCTTTGAAAATTTTAGATCGAATGGCATGGAAACTTATGGCATTGATGCAGCTCATTTTTACACTGCTCCATCTATGTCTTGGTGTGCTATGAAAAAGATAACCAACGTTCAACTTGAATTGCTTCAAGATATTGATATGTTACACTTTTTTGAACGATCTATTCGAGGAGGAAATGTTCAGTGTATAACACGACATGCGATTGCTAATAATAAGTATATGAAAACTTATGATGAGAAAAAGCAAGAGTCCTACATAATGTACTTTGACGTTAATAATTTGTATGGATATGCGATGATGGAATATCTTCCAACGGGTGGCTTTAAATGGATTGCAAATGTTGAAGGCTTTGATGTTTTAACTATTGATGATACTTCAGAAATTGGATATATTTTGGAAGTAGATTTGACTTATCCTCAAGAGTTACATGACAAACATTCAGATTACCCTCTATGTCCAGAAAAGTTGACAAAGCTAATGGCTACCCTAGATAATAAAGAACGTTATGTTTTGCATTATAGATTGTTAAAGCAATGTATTCAACTAGGAATGAAATTAGATCGTATTCACAGAATAATTGAATTCAATCAGAGCCAATGGCTAAAACCATATATTGATGTGAACACAGAGAAACGAAAACAAGCCAAAAATGATTTTGAAAAGAATTTTTATAAATTGATGAATAATGCAATTTTTGGTCGTTCACTGATGAATGTGAGGAAGTTAAGGGACATCAAATGGGTCACCAAATGGCATGGAGCTCGTGGTGGTAGGTCTTTAATAGCTAAGGCTAATTTTAAACATAGAATTATATTCGATGAACAATGTATGGTCATCGAGATGAGTAGACTAAAGATTTTTCACAATCAACCAGTATATGTTGGTGCATCTATATTAGATTTGTCTAAATGTAAAATGAATGACTTTCATTACAATGTTATTTTAGCAAATCCTGAATCAAATGTGAGGTTGTTATACACAGACACCGATAGTTTTATGTATATATTCTATTATGATATTTATGAGTTCATGAAACAACATTCAAATTTGTTTGATACTGGAAACTATGAAACAAACAATCCTTTTGGCATTGTGAGACAAAATAAAGGTGAAATTGGTTTAATGAAAGATGAAAATGCTGGAAGGATTGTTGAAGAATTTGTGGGGTTACGACCCAAAATGTATGCAATAAAATTGTGTGATGAAATGAATAGCTTGTGTAAGGCTAAAGGCATTAAGAAGAGTGTGAGTAAAAGTATGAATATTGATGAGTATCGAAAGTGTCTTTATAACAGAGAAAAAGTCAACAAAGTTCAAGTTTGTATAATTTCAAAATCTCATTCTGTATTTACTGTTCGGCAAAATAAGTTGGCAATTTCATCAAACGAAGGTAAAAGACACATAACTGAAAACGGAATTGATACTTTACCGTTTGGTCATTTTTCTCTGAAAAATGATTAGAAACAAATTGAGATTAAAGCAGTTCATCTCACTTACTTTATTTCTTTCACACACACACTTTTATGCTGGTAATAATACTAATTTTTGTGTGTTCCTTTGCTTATGAAATCCTAGACTAGGAGTTCCACATTCGACATGATAGCGGAGTTTCATCTCCCATAAACTCGTCTCTGAGGTGGGTGCCAGAAAAGGCATCCAGCTGTAAAAACCACACCCTCACATAGACTTTCATAACTTCTTACGTTGAGGTTCATAACACTACGTTGATTGATTTATCGGTTTCCTTTTCACAATTCCTGTCTATACATTCCTCTTGAAGGTTGCAAGATGCTTGCAAGGTTCCTAAAATGCAATTAAATTTAATAAATACCTTAAGATGGTTTGATTTGTTTAATGATATGGTGTTAATAGTATTTTTAGGTTTTGACTGGCTTTGCATTAAGAATTGACTAACCAAACATGAGTTACCTATCAGGGAAACATTTTGGCCACTATGTTGGCTATTGACCAGTGAGTTTAGCTGTTTATCATTTTTTTAAATCATAAACAACAGAGGGTTAAACGTATAGATAAACCGTGTGACCATGTTTGTTAAACAAGACATTATACCAGAGACAATTAGAATACTTATGTAGAGTTTACCAAAAATAATGTTGTGTAACAGTAAATGCTAGTCAACAGTTATACACTTCTAAAAAAAATCATCATACAATACCTGAGAGCTCTTCTAAAATTATTGATGTGTAACATGATTCCACTAACTTGCTATGTATTTTTTGGCTTGGGGGTGATTTTCAAGAAATGCAAATGGAACTGAAATGCAATACAAACAATGAGCGTGCCTGGTGGCTGAGATTGATACCACGACGTACTGTCGGTTATGTAGCTATGTGGAATGTATATCAAATATGGTTTACTTCAAGGTCTGGAGATCCCTACAATTCCTACAATAAATGATCTTGAAATGGTCATCCTATGGTGTGAAAATATTTATTAGGTATATATATTTACTGAAAACAATTATGATTTATTAAATGTTTATATGTTTACAGTATTGTTATTTAATGTAAGCACTTGAGGCACTACCGACTAATGGGAAGCAAAAAGTGGGAGCATATATGGGATGAAATGTGGGAGCAAAGCAAATATAAAAAGTGGGAGCAAATATGCTAACTTGAATTGTGTATATACTTTACTTTCAACTATCTTGAATTGTGTATATACTTTTGCCGGCATATTTGTTGACATATTTGTTAGCATATTTGCTCCCACTTTTTATATTTGCTTTGCTCCCACATTTCATCCCATATATGCTCCCACTTTTTGCTTCCCATTGGTCGGTAGTGCCTCAAGTGCTTACATTAAATAACAATACTGTAAACATATAAACATTTAATAAATCATAATTGTTTTCAGTAAATATATATACCTAATAAATATTTTCACACCATAGGATGACCATTTCAAGATCATTTATTGTAGGAATTGTAGGGATCTCCAGACCTTGAAGTAAACCATATTTGATATACATTCCACATAGCTACATAACCGACAGTACGTCGTGGTATCAATCTCAGCCACCAGGCACGCTCATTGTTTGTATTGCATTTCAGTTCCATTTGCATTTCTTGAAAATCACCCCCAAGCCAAAAAATACATAGCAAGTTAGTGGAATCATGTTACACATCAATAATTTTAGAAGAGCTCTCAGGTATTGTATGATGATTTTTTTTAGAAGTGTATAACTGTTGACTAGCATTTACTGTTACACAACATTATTTTTGGTAAACTCTACATAAGTATTCTAATTGTCTCTGGTATAATGTCTTGTTTAACAAACATGGTCACACGGTTTATCTATACGTTTAACCCTCTGTTGTTTATGATTTAAAAAAATGATAAACAGCTAAACTCACTGGTCAATAGCCAACATAGTGGCCAAAATGTTTCCCTGATAGGTAACTCATGTTTGGTTAGTCAATTCTTAATGCAAAGCCAGTCAAAACCTAAAAATACTATTAACACCATATCATTAAACAAATCAAACCATCTTAAGGTATTTATTAAATTTAATTGCATTTTAGGAACCTTGCAAGCATCTTGCAACCTTCAAGAGGAATGTATAGACAGGAATTGTGAAAAGGAAACCGATAAATCAATCAACGTAGTGTTATGAACCTCAACGTAAGAAGTTATGAAAGTCTATGTGAGGGTGTGGTTTTTACAGCTGGATGCCTTTTCTGGCACCCACCTCAGAGACGAGTTTATGGGAGATGAAACTCCGCTATCATGTCGAATGTGGAACTCCTAGTCTAGGATTTCATAAGCAAAGGAACACACAAAAATTAGTATTATTACCAGCATAAAAGTGTGTGTGTGAAAGAAATAAAGTAAGTGAGATGAACTGCTTTAATCTCAATTTGTTTCTAATCATTTTTCAGAGAAAAATGACCAAACGGTAAAGTATCAATTCCGTTTTCAGTTATGTGTCTTTTATCTTCGTTTGATGAAATTGCCAACTTATTTTGCCGAACAGTAAATACAGAATGAGATTTTGAAATTATACAAACTTGAACTTTGTTGACTTTTTCTCTGTTATAAAGACACTTTCGATACTCATCAATATTCATACTTTTACTCACACTCTTCTTAATGCCTTTAGCCTTACACAAGCTATTCATTTCATCACACAATTTTATTGCATACATTTTGGGTCGTAACCCCACAAATTCTTCAACAATCCTTCCAGCATTTTCATCTTTCATTAAACCAATTTCACCTTTATTTTGTCTCACAATGCCAAAAGGATTGTTTGTTTCATAGTTTCCAGTATCAAACAAATTTGAATGTTGTTTCATGAACTCATAAATATCATAATAGAATATATACATAAAACTATCGGTGTCTGTGTATAACAACCTCACATTTGATTCAGGATTTGCTAAAATAACATTGTAATGAAAGTCATTCATTTTACATTTAGACAAATCTAATATAGATGCACCAACATATACTGGTTGATTGTGAAAAATCTTTAGTCTACTCATCTCGATGACCATACATTGTTCATCGAATATAATTCTATGTTTAAAATTAGCCTTAGCTATTAAAGACCTACCACCACGAGCTCCATGCCATTTGGTGACCCATTTGATGTCCCTTAACTTCCTCACATTCATCAGTGAACGACCAAAAATTGCATTATTCATCAATTTATAAAAATTCTTTTCAAAATCATTTTTGGCTTGTTTTCGTTTCTCTGTGTTCACATCAATATATGGTTTTAGCCATTGGCTCTGATTGAATTCAATTATTCTGTGAATACGATCTAATTTCATTCCTAGTTGAATACATTGCTTTAACAATCTATAATGCAAAACATAACGTTCTTTATTATCTAGGGTAGCCATTAGCTTTGTCAACTTTTCTGGACATAGAGGGTAATCTGAATGTTTGTCATGTAACTCTTGAGGATAAGTCAAATCTACTTCCAAAATATATCCAATTTCTGAAGTATCATCAATAGTTAAAACATCAAAGCCTTCAACATTTGCAATCCATTTAAAGCCACCCGTTGGAAGATATTCCATCATCGCATATCCATACAAATTATTAACGTCAAAGTACATTATGTAGGACTCTTGCTTTTTCTCATCATAAGTTTTCATATACTTATTATTAGCAATCGCATGTCGTGTTATACACTGAACATTTCCTCCTCGAATAGATCGTTCAAAAAAGTGTAACATATCAATATCTTGAAGCAATTCAAGTTGAACGTTGGTTATCTTTTTCATAGCACACCAAGACATAGATGGAGCAGTGTAAAAATGAGCTGCATCAATGCCATAAGTTTCCATGCCATTCGATCTAAAATTTTCAAAGACATCCGCCAAAAGAAGTGTGTCAACTTTTAAATACAAATCTGCGTATTCTCCTAATGTTTGACAGGAAAACGTTTCCCACACCGATTGAGCAAACTCATACTCTTCATTCGATATTGTTTGATCATTAAGGCTGCTATAAAACTTGGATATTTCAGGTAATTTAGTTTCGTTAAGAACATCCATACTCGTGACGTATTCATAGGGAAACACACCTTTTCTCGCAGTAAGTCGAAACTGTGCATCATCATTAAAATAACGTTGTGTTATTTGCTTTGAATCTTCGCTTAACGAAGATGAACATTGATCTAGTGAACAGGACAAGAAATTATATGTATCGAAAAATCTTAACTGAATGAATCCATTCTTAGCCCGTACATACTTTGTAAACCCTTTGTAACGTTCCATATTCATCGCTAACAATTTTATATGACCAGGATTATGTAACACCTCTCCATCACGTTTCTCGCAAATTTCTTTAATTATAAAATGTCCATCATAGGCGGTTAGATTATGAAATGCTATAGGCAAAACCTTTGTTACTTTGTAATTTAAATTACAACTATTGTGTGCGCTTCCTCTATATTTTCCAGTTAAGTGACAATGATCGCGTACTTTGAGTTCATTAACTGCAATCGGTTTCTCGCAAATGTGACACATTTTACTTGACAAAAATAATCTTTCTTCATTTTCGGTCATCTTTAACATTGGCTTAACCGATAAGTAATATGTTTGAAGTTTATCCACAATACTATAAAGTTCCTTTACAAACAATTCAATGCAATTATTTCCCCTAAAGAGCTTGAAACTGCACAATTCACTATCGAAATTACAATGAAGGTATAAAGAAATGCTGTAAGGAATATGTTTATGTGTTAAAGTAGAGTTATGAATGTCACTATTTGGAAAACAGGAGGAAATTGGAGACAAAACGCATTCAGTGTCTGCATATATTATAAATGGAACTGTATCTTTAACTCGGAATTCTGTAAAATTAACAAATCTTTGTTCATCAGTCGGCATTATGCTTTTTGCAACAGGAAACTGTTTACAGTCTGCAAAGTGAACATTTAACTCATCCTCAAGAAGATAATATGACAAACAACGTCTACATATATAAATCCTTCTCTGAGTGCTAGTGATGCTTGAACGCACAAGGCGAGCAAGATTTCTAATTAAACAAAAGTGATAACTTTCACTGTTTCCAATCTGCAACATCAATAAGTCTACACTCCTTTCATATACGGGGTAGTTTTCACCCCCCTGCTATTTTTCATCAAAAACAAAAGATCTTAGGTTCAATTATCATTTTTACCCGTTTAAGACCTTTTTCCCCACTGTAAAATCACTATTTACTGTTTTAGGGGTGACATCATCTATCCGGGTAAAAGCCTATGTCACAACGAATTTTTTAAGCTATTACACATAATTTTACGGTTCTTAGTTTCCAAGGTATCGATTTTTCAATTTTGGGGTAGTTTTCACCCCCCTGCTATTTTTCATCAAAAACAAAAGATCTTAGGTTCAATTATCATTTTTACCCGTTTAAAACCTTTTTCCCCACTGTAAAATCACTATTTACTGTTTTAGGGGTGACATCATCTATCCGGGTAAAAGCCTATGTCACAACGAATTTTTTAAGCTATTACACATAATTTTACGGTTCTTAGTTTCCAAGGTATCGATTTTTCAATTTTGGGGTAGTTTTCACCCCCCCTGCTATTTTTCATCAAAAACAAAAGATCTTAGGTTCAATTATCATTTTTACCCGTTTAAGACCTTTTTCCCCACTGTAAAATCACTATTTACTGTTTTAGGGGTGACATCATCTATCCGGGTAAAAGCCTATGTCACAACGAATTTTTTAAGCTATTACACATAATTTTACGGTTCTTAGTTTCCAAGGTATCGATTTTTCAATTTTGGGGTAGTTTTCACCCCCCTGCTATTTTTCATCAAAAACAAAAGATCTTAGGTTCAATTATCATTTTTACCCGTTTAAAACCTTTTTCCCCACTGTAAAATCACTATTTACTGTTTTAGGGGTGACATCATCTATCCGGGTAAAAGCCTATGTCACAACGAATTTTTTAAGCTATTACACATAATTTTACGGTTCTTAGTTTCCAAGGTATCGATTTTTCAATTTTGGGGTAGTTTTCACCCCCCCTGCTATTTTTCATCAAAAACAAAAGATCTTAGGTTCAATTATCATTTTTACCCGTTTAAGACCTTTTTCCCCACTGTAAAATCACTATTTACTGTTTTAGGGGTGACATCATCTATCCGGGTAAAAGCCTATGTCACAACGAATTTTTTAAGCTATTACACATAATTTTACGGTTCTTAGTTTCCAAGGTATCGATTTTTCAATTTGGGGGTAGTTTTCACCCCCCCTGCTATTTTTCATCAAAAACAAAAGATCTTAGTTTCATTTATCATTTTTAGGTGTTTAACACGTTTTTTCCCCATAACATGACTATTTACTGTTTTAGGGGTGAAATGACCAATCCAGGTAAAAGCCTATGTCATCACCTATTTTTAAAGCTATAACGCCTAATTTTAGGGTTCATAGTTTCCAAGATATTGAGTTTTCAATTTTGGGGGGGTAGTTTCACCCCATAAAGGGGGACGTCGCCCCAAGTGCTAGGACCCCTCATACAAGTCCCTAGCATGATTGGTTCACGAGATATTAACAAAAGTGTAGTTAGGCCCTTTTGACAAGAAAATAAATGAATGATACTTTCAAAAACGAGGTGTCACCCCAAGTGCTAGGATACTGCCTATGGGAAAATCCCATCCTGGGTTCAGAAAATATTAACAAATGTGTAGTTAGACCCTTTTGACAAAAGCCACCGGTGTGCATACATACAAAAATTGCTCTTTCACCCCAGGTAAGGGTAGTTTTTATTTTGGGGGGTTGACATACCTCATTCATACAAAAGGAGAATTCACTACGAGTCCTATGACACCCCATATGTTTACATCGCATTATTGGTTAGCGAGATACTAAAAATCGAATGACCTATTAGTTTTTTGTTTTTTTAATAAATTTTTTAAAAAGCCTCATCTATAAAGAATCTTTTAAAAATTCCGCTCTCTTACAAAAACCCTCAAGTGCGCATGCATACAAAAATAACCACTACTTAACCTCCGGGTAAGGGTAGATTTATTTTGGGGTGGATATACTCCCGTCCATAGCAAGGGGTGGTTCACCACAAGTCCTACGACACCCTATATGCATCGTTCTAGCCTTACAAGCTCATTAAATTCGCCAAAATGTCAAAAAAGCACGTTTACCTCAAATTGCGTTTCCAAATTCCACCCATTTTAAAAAATTACCTCACCATCAAATAGAGCGGGAAAAATACCATTTAAACGAACCCTCACTCAACCCTAGTCCTCGCCCGCCACCAAACATTTCCCAACATAGCCATACGTATTCAAGCACACACGCGACTTGCAAGAGAACATACACTACCCCACTACCCGCGAATAACCTTTTGTTTTGGTGCTCACACTCGCATGGGTGTCAGATGACAGTTAGCATCCTAATAAACATCCTCCATGACGTCAACACCCATTAACTTTTTATCACCATCGCACAAACAAGCCAAAGGGTCAACCTCTTCCCACGCTAACACGTGCACTGCACATGCTCGCTCCTGGACCACGTGCTCGCTCTAAGGACCCATGACGTCATCCCATGACGTCATCAGGATTACGCAATTTCTGGTCATGATGATGCAATATTTAGAGTCTAACAAACGCTTACTACTGAGCTTCTTTTGTAGGTTCGAAGTATCACGAAAGTAAACCTAAAAATAATATTTTTAAATTACTTTGATATTCCACATCATCATTCCTGTGCACTGAGTAACACTTTAATTAAATGCGGTTTACTGAAATACGTCACTTAACATTGCTAATATTTATGAACATAGATATAGCTATGTAAACAGCATACAGTACACTCTAAGGTTAGATCACTGTTCCACTCACCTGTTGTGATAAGCATTTTCCTTGCACGAAAAGTCCTTTCCTGCTTTTCTAGGGCTCCCCAGCATTCCTCAAGCTTTCGTTCTATTATCCTTCCATTCAGATATGTTAATTCTGTGTTTTGTACCCTTGTTTAATTGTTTTTCCGTACTGCTGCTAAGAACTTTCTTGTGTTCATCCGCCTTTTTCTTACAGATAGTTCAGTATTCGCCGGGATGCCAACATTGAAAAATAAATAACTCTGCTTGCAAAGACATTTATGTTGTTTTCAGTTCACGAAACCGTGAGTGCATTCAGATAGATCATGATTCCACCGAAAGCTCAACTTCAGATTTTTTGTGGGTTACATCATTATTCGGGGTAACTATTCAATTTTAACTTCACTCAATTGTTGAGTATTTCCAACTTTTGGTTACCGAATATGCTACTGTCACTGACACCTAGTGGTGAACGTTGGAACTTAATAAAGAGCTTGTAATCAAGTAAAATATAATTTTTAAAGAAATCTTACTTACCAGAGTACTAAGGTATTTCCAAGTCCTCTTCCAACACACAGGTAAGCTGTAGAGATAGCACGTTGTCAACTGTCGTTCACGAGATTCGAGTACAAAATGAGAAAGGCCTTCCCCCTCCCTAGCCTTTTATACCACGAACACACCTATGATATGTGTGCACCTGGGTCGTCTCAAATATTTTTCAATGTAACGTTTCTCACGCTAGATAATAAACACCTACATCACGTGATAGCGTACGTTTGCAAGATTCATGTTTTACACACCTGAATCCTGTAACACAGCACCTTGTTTCACTAACATCCTACCTCTGCAAGAATCATGTTTCGCAAACTTGCTATTTTGTAATACTAAACCTTGCATCCGGTGGCGAGTTCTGTTTTCGCGGACAATCTACGACAGCAAGATTTATGTTTCACACACTTCCTTACCCTAGCGCTGACCTTGCATCCGGTTGTAACACCTGCAACACGTGACGTCATACACTGCAGGAGTTGGCTTATTTTAAATCAAACATGGCAGACTTGTCTCATCCTCCATAAAAAATCTGCATGGGATATTTGCATGTACCCCGTGTACTTTGATGTATGCATTAGCCATTACTAAAAACACATCCACCCACCGAATTTCGCCCGTAGGCCTTTTGGTATGTTCTCAGTTAGGTTACGGTTAGGTAGCTTAGACTAGAAAAGCTCAACTAGGATAGGCTAGGTTGAGCCTTTTATAAATGACACATTAAATATGAAATAACATTCAATAAAATTTTCAAAAATGAGTAGTTAGGCCCTTCGTCAACATTTGGAAAAATAAATTGTGGACTCGAAAGGGGCTTCACCCCAAGTAATTTGACATGACACGACTTCATACAATAATTCGTTCAAAAGATATCGTCATCTTGGAATTCCAGCGGTGGAGTGGTGGCGGTGTATAGGACCATCCAAAAACCACTACTTACATATCAGCGCGCTCTTCAAATCTATCGTTTAGGTAACTCCCTTAAAGAAAAAATCTCAATTGGCCACCCTGAATAAGGGTACATCCACCCCTCACGAGATAAATATTATTTTATATATATATATATATATGTTCTTTAATTGTAGACTTGACAAATTTTTAAGTCTCTTCAGACTTCCCTGTCAAATTTTTCCTACCCTGACTAATGGGTCGGTTGCGAATTTCTCCCAAGTCTTTCTATTCAGTTTTACATTCAGAAACTATTGTTTCGAGGTTTTCTACAGTTTTCCTATGTTCTGCTCGGTCTCCACTAAATCATTAATTTCCTCCACAGTTTTTTTTAATAGTGTCACAACCCTGTTTTCGGAATTCCTTGATATCCTGAATATTCTTTCTTATATCCGAAAGTATTTTATCCATAATGTTTTCATGGCCTTTCATAGTGTGTTTTATCTTCTGAACATCTCATTGGGCAATTTGAACGTCTTTAGAGATTACCCTAACGTGTGATTTTAAAAAAGACCTCTCGCCTCCTCAATTTTATCATGGGTGTCTTTTGCGATCAAATCATTAACCTCATAGATGACTGCTTCCTTGATGTTACTTTTAGGTTCCTGAGTTATTCCTTCCTTTAATTCCCCAACAACCATTTCATGAACATCAGCTGATTCTTTGTGTATTACTTGTATTGCTGTTACGTTGCATTCTTGAGAAATACGAATCTCCAAACTTGCCATGTCGTCTCCTACCTTTCTGATATAATTGTCTAATGTGTTTTCTATAGACTGCAACCTAGCATGCGACTTTGTTAACTTGTCTTCTAATGACTGAATATTCTCTAAAATTTTCTTCTGAATCGAGATATAACTTTCAGTTACCCTAATTTCAAGAATTTTGGACTTTTCAAAAAATTCTGACATTTTGTTTTCTACGGTCTTTGAATTTTCTGATAATTTGCATTCTAAATTTTGTCGAGCGTTCTTGACATTTCAGTTATTTTATTTTCTAGTTTAATTCTATTTTCAACCATTCTAGTCATTTCCATCTCCACAGACTTGGAATTCCTTTCCAATCTCGATAATGCCTTCAGTAATGTTTCCATTGCAAATATATATTTCAAAATATGGAATAGAACTTTGGCCGACTCAAGAAATGTATGAATAACATGTAGTAGTGTATGCATTGGGTAATTTAAAAAATAAAATGAGATTTACCCGAATTTAACGTGTTATAAAAATTATCTACTATTAACTAATTACTTTAACAAACAACAACAATAAAATCAATGCAAAATTCAAAATATCCTCCACCTGGATACTACGAAGTTGTGAATTTTTATTGTACAAAAAAAATTACCCCCTCTCTATCTTACTGAGTCTAATTGAAAATCAATCAAAGAAAAACTCTCTCTAACAAACTGATTGACTCCCTAACGGATAAGGGGCGTGGTGGCGCAGCGGTCAAGCTGTATGCCTCTCACCAAGGCGGATCGGGTTCGATTCCCGGTCAATGCATGTGAGATTTTCGATGTGAAATGCCATGTCCTGTGGTTCGGATTCCACGTAAAACTGAGGTCCCGTGGCTTATGATCGAGAGATTAACGGTCACGTTAAACTCAAGCTTCCTTCCTAACGGATAAGCCGTCACAACTCTAATCTCAACTGATCATTTAAATGTTGATCAACTAGCACAGAATTACTAAATTCCCCACTAGTTGGGTCTCCCTCGCACTAATACACAGCCTTTAGCATCGAACCCCCACGTTGGGAGCGCTATCTTTTCTCTTATCCCAAGCTTTTAGAGAATACAATAGAATATTGCGAAAACAATAATGTTGATCCATATCGGCATCCAGCAAAATGCATGCCCTATATGACCAACAACATTTTAGTTCATTTTAGCAGCGCACCTTATACATATCGCATTTGTAAAATAACTTTCACTTAAAAATTACAATTTCACCCCCTAGTAGGGGTAGGTTTTATTTAGGGGTTAAAATGAGTGGTCCATTGAAAAGGGGACGTCACCCCGAGTCCAACGACACCTCATTTGTCAAAATCGGGCCATGGCTTCGCGAGATTTCGACTTTGCCCCTTAATGTATTGCGGGTTAGTATGTGACGTCAGTGGGAGAGGTGGTGGGGGGTAATAGAATCGGCCTTACTCCACTACTCACGTGATTAATGCCCCAACTGAAGGTCATAGATTTGAAAGTTTTGGACTTGAAGATGGTAGCATTATCGGTAACAAGGAACTTGGGCGGGCCAAATATAGCAAAAATATGCTTACATAATAAATGGGCCGTCCCTTTAGCAGAAATGTCCTTAACAGGAAAGAGCCAGACAAACTTAGAAAAACCGTCGATCACTGTCAAAATCGCCTGATGACCAGACCTAGAACGTGTCATAGGACCGAATATGTCAATAAATAACCGTTCTCCAGGACGAGTAACAACATGAGGACTATGCAAACCTATCTGCGTATTTTGCGCCGGCTTAGAGCGTTGACAGGTGTGACTTTTTTTTTACAAAATCAAACACGTCTGGTTTGATCGTAGGCCAATAGAATTCAGAGTCAATTTTGCGTAAAGTACGGTACATTCCAACGTGTAAGCCTATAGCCGAAGAATGATAGTATGTTAAGAGCATATTACGAACATTCTCAGGGGCGAAAATTCTGAAGGTGTTTGAACCAGGTAGGAGGCGGCCAATTACATCATTACACACACAAAATTCACTCACAGTGGGGTCCTTGTTGGTAATTTTCTCACGGAGTTCACGACAATAAAGATCATCTGCCTGAAACTTACGTATATCTACGAAGGACCATGGACTAAACTATAATAAAAACACATTTTCAGGCATTTCCTGGGGTGAAATTTTGACAGAAGGAGGAACAATCTGTCTAGGAGCGGAAATAGTGGAATCCTCGAACATGCGCGAGAGACAATCAGCCACAGAGTTTTCGTTGCCTTTCACGTGCACAATGTCGAACTTGAACGACGATAGTCTCAAAATCCACCGATTGATACGACCAAGTTTCTTTACATGCGACATGCTCCATTTCAGAACGTCATTATCGGTGTAGATAGTGAAATGGCGATGTTCTAGGAAACTCCTGAATTTCTCGCAGCCGAAGAAAACAGCAAGGGACTCCTTTTCCAAGATGGAATAGCGACGTTCATGCTCATTAAGCACGCGACTAGCAAATGCTAAGGCGCAAACTTCCCGTCCACGCGTTGACTTAAAACGCTTGACAGAGCTAGATCACTAGCGTCGCAATGGAGGAAGAACCTAGACTCGAAATCTGGAGCTTGCAACACAGGAGCAGATATAAGACTCTCTTTTAAAGTGTTAAAAGCTTTATCTTGCTCTGGACCCCATATAAATTTAACGTTCTTCTTTTTTGAGGGCATTCAATGGAGCCGAAATATCTGATAAATGTCTGATAAACCTGGAATAAAACCCAAACATGCCCATGGCACGGCGTAGAGCTTTCACAGAGGTAGGCACCGGTAGATTCTTAATACATTCAACTCTATCAGGCATGACGCTAATACCGTTAGTCGTCAGAACATGTCCTAAAAACTTGATCTGCGTGCGGGCCAAAGAGATCTTTTCGGGATTGATAGTGAGTCCCGCTTTTCTGAGGCGAGAGAAAACTTCACGGAGATGAGTTACGTGCTCCTCGAAAGATTTGCTATAAACAACAAGTTCATCTAAATAATTGAAGACAAACTTAAATTTCAAGTCACCTAAGAGATCATCTAACACTCGACTAAGAATTTGTGCTCCGACAGCTATACCCATAGGTAATCTATTGAAGTTGAATAACCCAAAAGTTGTGGAAAAGGCGGTAAAATCACGGCTCTCGGCGTCCAACGGAATTTGATAATATGAGGAATTGAGATCAATAATATAATAATAGTTAGCTCCATGAAAATGCTGAAAAGCGCTGTCGAGTGTAGGTAACGGAAAATTGTCAAAAACAACCTTCTTATTCAGCTTCCTGTAGTCGACAACTAATCTATATTCGCCGTCTTTCTTGGGAATCAGAAAAGCTGGAGAACCATACGCAGACTTGGAAGGAACGATTACTCCTTTATCTTGTAGCTCTTTGACATATTTTCTCATAGCCAACAGCTTTGGAGGTGAACTTGCCAATGGCGGGGATCGAACCGGGACATTGTCTGTGAGATCGATATGACATTCGTGACCTACCGCTGAACCTAATTTATCTGTGAGGACATCCGAGAATTCGTTCACCAAATCACTCAGCACTTCACGCTCTTCCGAAAATAACGACAGAGGCAGCTGGACAGAATGCACAGTGGAAACTTCACTAACGAGAGAGGTGCATTCTTCGAACGGGAATTGCTTGTAGGAATGAAACAGAAAGCTAAAGGAATTACTCACAAAATCTAATTGTAAACCTGTTTTGCGCATGAAATCTGTCCCTAAAAGGACTTGGGTGCATAAATTATCAACTACGTGGAACTGGTGATCCCATGAAAAACCATGGATCTTGAGATGACATAAAACAGTACCTGTAACGTTGATAGTAGACGAACCAGCTGACACGAACTTACGCTCACGTCCATCCTCGTGAGGATAGATGCACAGCGCTGGAATTCGTTCCACCACAGAGCGAAGGATAAAGCTCTCCGTGGCACCAGAATCCAAAATGGCTTGAGTTGTGACATGATGAAAAGATAATGTGACCCAAGGTTGCGATACAGAAGCAAAACAAAGATAAGGATCGCGATACCTGATTTGAGGGCTGCCCGACGGGTCGAACTCAGGACAGCACTTCAACAGTTTTCCTGGTTGAAATTACAATTTGGACAGGTCAATTTAGTCCTATCTGACATCCCACAACCGTAGCAGAACTTACGGGATCTAGCGGCACATTCACGGAAGTTATGACCTTGATTGTTGCAATTCCAACATAAGATATTTGCGGAGACTCGTTTGGAATCGGGAGGATTATTGTGGACACGGGAGGTAGAATGCGTTTGGCTGGCAGCGTGACTATCACTTTGGACGTGATTTATGGCAGGACGAGAGGGGAGATTAAAAGAGACAGTCTTGTTTGAGATAACGGGATGGGCCACAAGAAGTATACGCATGTTGAGTGCTAGTTGCACAAGCTAGTTCAGGAAACATGTCTTCGTGAGAAATAGGGGGTGGAACATAACTAAAACTCGACCGAGAATTGTTCTCATATTCGCGTCCATGTAGAATTATGTCCTCAATACAGCGTACCGAAATGCGACGTATGAAGTACTTATATATAGGATTTAAATTCCTATACATAATTTCGAAAAGTTCCTGTGGGTGGAATGGCTGAGGCAAATCGGCTGTGAGGAGGCGTACAGCCGTGACATAATCGTCAATCTTCTCGGAGAGGCCTTGAGTTCGAGCGTAGATTTCCTATTTCAAAACATACGCGAAATCTTGGGGAGTGAAACGGGCTTTTATGTTGCACACAAATTCGTTCCATGAAGTGTAATGGAATGGTGACACCCTGTACCACTGCAACGCTTTACCAGAAAGTAAAATCGGTAGGCAACGAACTATCTTATCGGGACTTATATCATGGCACTGACACAGTTCCTCAAACCTCTGAATGAACCAAAAAACTGAAGATGTTTTATCTTCCCCGGAAAAAGTAAGATTCCATTTGCTCACAACGGATGCGACGTTGTCGGAATGACCAACACTGGTAGGATTAGAAAAGTAGCCACTAGATAACGGGTCAAACATAAGTAAGTCTTTCGGTACAATAAAAAACTGGGGTTCTGGAATAGCCTTACTTGAAGAAATAGGTGCAGTCAACGACTCAAAATTAAAGGAAGGTAAACGAACTTCCTGCTTAATAGATTTATCCATGACGAAAATATAAAAACACAGCACGGTACACACCAACGAGATAAGAAAAAGGACTACAAAGGCTACTAATTACAAACTACTTCAAAAATATAAAAGGTAGCTAAACAGTATTACGAGAAGAAATAAATAAGTGCACATCACATTACCGTAAGATGTTGCTTTCCCACGTGGTAATTTACTCACGGGCACCAAGTCGTCATCCTCACCTGGAACATACGGTTTGCGGCTGTGTGCTTTTTAAATGTTGATAGACCACACCAGACCTTTCTCTTCTTTCATGAAATTCTCAGCACCTTAAACCTCAGAAAGACAACATTATACTATAGGTACGAAAAGGATGGAAACGTTTCACAATGAAATTCAGCTCGAAGTCTCAGGAACGAAGAGCTGAAAAAAATTGTAAAATTATAAATGTGATTTTGTCTCAAAACCACGCTCTGAAATCCATTTGTACGCAACTTAGATGAAGTAATAGTAAAAAACATATACTTACATACGCAGCAGACGTCAGTGGAAACGTAGCTGAAGCCGAAGAAATAAAAAAAATAGAAGAAAGAAAAACGGGGAGATCGCAGTCTTGTTTGGCTTTCGCTGGGCCCAAATTTTAAAAGGCAAACCAGAAAGCAATCCCAAAAGGAAGGGGGAAAGCTAAAGAAAATTAAACTACAGTAAAATCCAAAGATGAACAAATTTAAATCAGAGGCCGTGTAGGTCGTATTAACGTCACAAGTACGCTAATAAGATCGACAAACCAAAATATAGCAAAAACCAGACAAAACTCGAAGAAGGTTACTAAAATTAAAATAAGGCGTGACGCAAAAGCAGAGATACTTAGGCAAAGATAAAATGTATTAAAATAACAACCACAATGTACAACGATCCCAGAGATATTAAAAGCAAGAAGAGAAATGACCAACAAATTAACCACAAAATTAGTTTACCGCAAGAAAAATACAAATTAGGAATAAAATCGAAAATATACTAAATTAAATTATATTAAAATGAAATAAAATAAAATAAAATAAGTTAAGGTAACGTGTTCAAGGCAAGATGAAACGATGACTAAATGTAAGTATGTCGCAATTAGATAAAAAGACAAAACTCACAAACGACTACACTCAACGAAGTCAAGATACGTTCTAAAAATTTAGACAAAGCGTGTCAAAGGGATGAACAAAATAGGAGGGGGTACAATGGTTCAGAACGGGGCGGAGAGCGGTGAGAGGGAGGGGAGGCATGAGGAAAAAAGACGCGGAGGCACATGCAAGATCGAGTGAGTTACGAGAAAAAATAGGAATTTAGACAAAAGGAAAAATTACATTAAATTATCGGCAAAATCAAAAATATACTTTAAAAATTGAAAGTATGCTTAGGAGATAAGGGCACACAATGACGACAAAAATATGTGATTCGCAAAAATAGAGGCATTCACAGATACAAGAATATCACAGGTTAGGTCACTAGCAAATAGCAATGGTGAGACCTCCTTTTGTGAACTCTTTAAGATAAAGAACAAAGCATTACGGGAAGCAAGAAAAATAATCTCCAATCCCGTTATGTTGTTCTACGATAAGATACACACTGGATGACAGACTCAAAGGTGTCTCCTACAAGGTAGGCAAACCCACCGTCACGCACTCCAGAGTAAAACGAAGACAGCCCACATACATAACTTTCAACCCTTAAAGTACAAAAACTACGTTATCAAAATAAATGAAGATAACACCACCATACCAAACAAAAACTCACCAGAAATTACACGCACACAAAGGGCAGAGGGAATATATCGGGAGGGGGGGGGGCAAGTACACGTGACCTAAAGAAAATAACACAGAATAAGAGTATTAAATTGCCGAAATATGAAACTGAACTACAGTAAAGCAATATTGATTACGACATACAGACACCTTGCCATGGTTTCACCTTGAACACGGGCACTTCCCCCAGAATATGGGAATACGTCTAGCCTACTTGGCTGCTAGAAAGAAAATGCCTCGAGACAAAGCAAATGACGAAGCAACACAAAGGTAACTGCGTGGTAAAATTTGATTGGTCACGACCCCTTCCAATATATAAATCACTGGCCAATAAGGGGACAAGATGTAGATATGTCCATATATGGTATTAAGACATCAGAGGTCTATTAATAGCATCACTGACCAAGGTTTCACGCACCACAAAGGCGAAGATTCATCACATCAGATAAAAATGGCACAAAGAAGTAAATCATAGTTCTCATAAAAATGGCTCAGTGTTTAGAACTAACATGTATAGCCTTGAATGGGGAATATAGGGGTCCTTAACAAGATAGAGTGTCTAACACGCGAGTGTACAGCCTTTTGATATGCAGTAAGTACCTGATCACGCCTACTATCAATTGTGCCTACCATTAATTGCGCCTACTATCAATTGCGTCTACTACCAATCGCACCTACTAGGACATCACTTTTCATTTAACCAAAACATTTTCTTTCTTGTCAGCCTCCCACTCCTCTCATCAATCTATGATGTCATAGTCATAGTTTGCCATTAAGCAAGTCTAAACTTGTAGAACATGTCACGTGACAAAGTTAGGTTAGGTAAAGTTAGGTTATGTTAAGTGAGCTGAGGTTAAGTCTTAAAATACCCCCTCTCTGCCTTGTACTTTGTATAAACATTGACACTGTAACTTTGTGATATCAAAGGTGATCTGAGTCACGCCCATATTAATCACGTCTACTATCAATCGCGCCTACTATCAAGCACGCCTACTATCAATTACACCTACTATCAATTGCGACTACTACCAATTGCATCTACTATAAATTTCGCATAATATGAATCGCGTCTACTATCAATTACACCTACTATCAAATGCGTCTAATATAAATCACGTCTACTATCAATCACGTCTACTATCAATTTTGCGCCTACTGTCAATCGCGCCTACTATCAATTGCGTCTACTATTAATCGCGCCTACTATCAAATGCGTGTAATATAAATCACGCCTTCTACGACATGACGTTTCATTAAACTAAAACATTTCCTTTCTTGCCAGCCTCTCACCCCTCCCATCCGCAAAACGTGCTTGTATAAGCTGTGTATTTAAATTCAATATATACAATTAACCACTAAGTGTTCAGAACTAATAAGTCTAGGGTATATATGGGATCCTTAGCAACAAACAAAAAAATCCTGTCTAACCTACGATTGTACGGTCTTGTCATACGCAGTAAGTACCTGTTAACCTTGACTAGGGTATAGGAATATTGTCAGTTGACTACTGCCTGTTACAGTGTTCACATCGTGAAAGACCGTCTCACCTACCAGTCTCCAGCCTTGTCATACGCAGTAAGCAGCTGTTGGCGGAAAACAACATCCATAAATCTTGACATTTAGGAAAGTGTGTATGTGTGTATGTAAATCACTTGTAATCTAAAGATTGTTCATGTGACTTTACTAAAATTTAATTCATATGTATTAGTTGATATGGAAGTCTCAACAACCAGTCATGGCAAGCCACGTGTCTTCTATAAAGGATATACATATATTGTAAAAACAACCAATAAAGATGGAACGTTTATTTGGCGATGTTCAAAACAACGATCCAAAAAAGTCGAGGAATGATTAAACCAAAAGACTCCAACGTACTTACTTCAAAAGAACATCATTGTGAATCTCAAATTAATACACATTTAAATACGCAAAATACTCTAACCCAGGTAAAAAGCAAGTCCAAGAAAAATATATGTTAGGACAAATGTCATCGTTCAAAAAACCCTTAACACTATCAAAAGCAACGCAGAATCTACAAGAGGTCCCTGTGGAAAACAAACAAGAGGAATTGGATAGTTCTAGTGATGTTGAGAATGATGATGATGATGATAATGATGGTGACAATGACTATAACAATTTTGATGACAATATTCATAATGATGATACTGATGATAATTATGAAAAAGAAGAGGATGAGGGTTTTATGTTTATAAAACCATTGCGGCTTCCCCAGTTTTTAAGAACAAGAGTACCTGGAGAAAGTTGTAAAAGGATCTACAACAAGCGTTGTGTTTAAAAATCTATATCGAACAATGGTAAAGAGATAGAGTTGAATTCAGTGTGTAACTATTTTAAAATGAATTTAATGAAAATATTGTATGGGTATTGTCTGTTTTTCTTAATTACTGTCCCCATGTCCCACTATTAATACAATTGTTAACCTTAAACAGTCTTTGTGGTGTTTGAAGCCATATTTTCAGTGTTTCCTTAGTAAACAAGAGTTTAGTGCTTTTCAGTCGGTCAACACGAATGTACCAAAAGAGAAGGGTTATGCCCTAATCCTGAAATAAATTACATGAGATTAATAAAACACTAGGATGACCAGTTTCGATCGTCAAGCGATCATCATCAGATCCAATACACTTAGGCTACAAAATCTATGTTTGAAATACAGGTGAAAATATTTACAATATGTACAATTATTTAGTTGCAGTATTGGTACTGCAACTGTCAGTGTATGCTAAATGCGGTATATATGTTAGGTGAAATGCTAAATGGTGATAGCTATCCGTAGATTGTACTTTAGAGAGATTATATGCTTGTAAACTATGGTTAAACTATAAAATTTTAGGCTAACTACTTATCTGATTGTCTTCCGTACAACAGCTACTCGCAGTTTTCGTGCTCACTGGAACGCACTGTGCGGGACCAGTTTCGATCGTCTAGCGATCATCATCAGATCCAATACACTTAGGCTACAAAATCTATGTTTGAAATACAGGTGAAAATATTTACAATATGTACAATTATTTAGTTGCAGTATTGGTACTGCAACTGTCAGTGTATGCTAAATGCGGTATATATGTTAGGTGAAATGTTAAATGGTGATAGCTATCCGTAGATTGTACTTTAGAGAGATTATATGGTTGTAAACTATGGTTCAACTACAAAATTTTAGGCTAACTACTTATCTGATTGTCTTCCGTACAACAGCTACTCGCAGTTTTCGTGCTCACTGGAACGCACTGTGCGGTCGACTGCGGTGGTTATCTTAATGACTGGTTTTTCCCTGCTTTCTCCCCCCTGCTCCTACGTGCTGTGGGGAGTGATAGCGATGTGTTTATGTGAGGTGTTGCCAACCTAGATAAGATGTATGTTATTGAATGAGGTGGGTCTGCAAATATTAAAGACCGTGGATTAACCCTCGCCACGCGTGGAGCATAACCCATTCGAACTAAGCGTTGACAGTCTTATGAGGGCGTCCCGGCACCTTTAATACTGCCGCGACTATGGGCCTTGGTTTATTGCAGAAGGAAAGTACATCGTACACCTGATCCAGATAACATTTACCTATTAATAACCCCCTAATTTCCCCCCTTTTTCCCCCTTTTTTCCCCCTTTTTTATCTAGCTTGGCTGTGTTCTTGTTCTTAAACAGTCTCTGACTATGTTCAGAAAGAGAGTGGCCTTAAACAATACACTATATCTATGGTTTGTGTACCGTGTATCATAATAATGCAGTGTGGCCAAGCCATGTTAAGGCAATAGTTATGTCAGGTAAGGGATTCGAACCCTTGCTTCCTTATACAGAAATTTGATCTTAAGTGAAACACCTTAACCACTCGGCCAACCTGACAGTTACTAATTTAATTAGTCTTGAGGACTTGAGTGTTTACAAAACTTTTTCCAGTATACATTGACTAAACCACTTGCTTGTTTTGAAACATAGATTTTGTTTTGTTTTACCATAACATTGCAGTTATGAGTCTTGTGAACTGGGTGTTCAATATAGGGTTAAAGGCATTTTAAAATCATTTTAGAAAAGCTCTTAGGTATCGTGTCATGGGTTTTAGTAATGCATTACTGTTCGTTGACTAACATTTACCGTTACACAACATTATTTTGGTGAACGTACATGTTGTTGTTTGAGTCTTTAGTCCTTTGACTGGTTTGATGCAGATCTCAGCGCCTATCTGTCCCGAGCTAATCGTTTCATCTCTATATAGCTACCACACCCTACATTCAAGGCTATCCGTTTAACATATTCTAAACTTGGTCTACCCTTACAGTTCTCGTCCTCGAACCTTTCTTCCATAACTAAGTTTGCTATTTTTGGGTGTCTTAGTACGTGTCCTGCCAACCTATCTCTTTACTTCATTAACAGTCGCCAGATACATCACTTCTCCCCCACTCGTCTTAATACCTCTTTGTTAGTAACCCTATTTACCCATCTAATCTTCATCATTCTCCTGTAACACCACATTTCAAACACTTCAATTCTCCACTTTTCTGCTACACCAATTGTCTAAGTTTTACTTTCATAGAGTGCCACGCTCCAGACAAAGGCCTTCAAAATGACTTCCTAATACCTAAATCTTTATTCAATGTCAACAGATTCTATAGAAATGCTTTCCTTGTCTGAGCTACATAAGAATCCCAATCGTCTCTGGTATAATATCTTGTTTAGCATACATAGTCGCTCAAAAGGTCTAGGCATTTTTTTGTATATTACCCAAAATAGCAAACATTTTTTCTAGAACCCTACTCATTGGTCAATAACAAGCTGAGTCGCCAAACTGTTTCGTTGGTAGTTAACTCATGTCTGGTTAATCAATTCCTTTCATATCGTTATCCAATTACAGTAGTAAGGACTGGCGAACAACGTCAGTTCAACACACTGCTTTACACACAAATGTTGTTAGGCCCTTTGACATAATATGGATAAATTTCATGGGCCGGTCCATAGGGACCAGTCCACAGGGGCCGGTCTAAAGGGAGCCGTCCACAGGGACCCATCAACAGGGACTTGTCAACAAGGACCCGTCAGCAATGACCCGTCAACAATGACCTGTCATGAATGACCTGTCGACAATGACCTGTCAACAATGACCTATCAACAGTGACCAGTCAACAAGGACCCACCAACAATGACCTGTCAACAATGACCCGTCCACAGGGATCCGCTCCCCCACCCTCTTACAAAAGCCTTGAGTGGGCATGCGTAAAAAACAAAAAACATGCATGTTAATTCATAGTGGCTATCCACCGACCACATGCACTTTATGTAGAACAACGTTTCATTCCATATTGACATTCAAACTCTCACATGTTGCAGTTGGAAAGAGAGATTCTCTAAAAAATTACAATTTCACCCCTTAGTAGGGGTAGGTTTTATTTTGGGGTGGGAATATTTTGTCCATTGGAAAGGGGGTGTCAGCCCGAGTTCAATGACACCTCATTTGTCAAAATCCGACCATGCATTCGAGAGATATCGCGCCGCCGCCATCTTGTGAGGTGGGGAGGTGGAGGTGGAGGTGGTGCTAGAACCCCCACAAAACCACTACTAACGGAGCATGTTGATATTCAAAGTCACTCGTTCGAAACAACTCCCGTTATCATCAGCACAGTATATCATGATGAAATGTTGTACAGTCATAGACTGGTACAGTACTCTTGTAATATTGAGAATAATACTCATATTCGAAAAATGCGGTTTCGTTTGCACGCTAAGATAGGAACACCTATTAGCTGCATAGAACGAACTGATGAATAAAATATTCCTGATGAAATTCGAAGTGCCGGATGTATTGTCACCACAAGAAATACATCATTCTGAAGGCTAACTTCTGTGAATGGTTCTTCGACACTACCATCACCTGACCGGTTAGAATATTTGACCTGAAAGTCAGTTGATATTCTAAGTCCTTTCGCGGCCACAAGCTATGTTCGTTCACCCGAACAGAAACTAAGTCCTACTGACCACTAGTTCAGCGACTAAGTCCTTCGACGGTTGGAATCTCTGCGTGTATACTCATACTTTCACGTTGCGTAGCTCCGCACGTGAGAAAATGCTCCATTGGAATACAATCTGTCTTGAAATCCTCGCTCCTTATATAGTCGAACCGTCAAAACTTCCAGAAACTTCCATCTCGTATCTCGGCTGCTACTGGACCGATTTTAATGCTTGATAGCTCATATTCCTTCTCTGGTAATTGCCAGTAAACTGTACTACTAATCTAGAGTCCATCTCCTTTCCTAAAGGAAATTCCAGAAAATTTTTCTCGTGACTTATGCGGACTCCACGTCATAAACTCACGTCACTCGCTCCTGCGATGCATGCTTCCCTCAGTACTCTGAGTCTCCTGCCGCGCGCTAATCAAAATATCAGCCATTCCCTCACACAAATAAATCAACATCTCTACATTATAATAATGACGTCAACAATGTCACGGACGTGTGAGCGAATTGGGTACAGTACAGATACAGAAAAATTATTTATTGCACAACATTCTACACTTCTTGAACTAATTTTCCACATAACTGTCGAACTTTTGCAGGTATTTGTCATAGCGTGTCACAAGTTTTTGAATACCTTCTTCATAGAAGTTTGCGGCCTGTGTCTTCAACCAGTTGGAAACATCTCCTTTCAGCTCGTCGTCATTGTTGAAGTGTTGACCACCAAGAAAAGACTTGAGATGTGTGAAGAGATGAAAGTCGCTGGGAGCGAGGTCAGGGCTGTACGGAGGGTGGTCAAACACGTCCCAGCCAAATCCCTGTAGGAGGTTTTTCGTCACATTTGCAGTGTGTGGTCGTGCGTTGTCGTGAAGAAAAACAACACCTTTTGACAGCAACCCTCGGCGCTTTTTCTGTATTGCGCGGCGCAATTTCCTAAGTGTCTCGCAGTAATCATCTGCGTTGATTGTTTGACCACGTGGTAAGAAATCAATGAGTAAGAAGCCTTTCCAGTCCCAGAACACTGTGCACATCATTTTCCGAGGTGTCAAGATTTGTTTCGGCTTAACCTTTGCAGGGGAAGAAGTGTGCCTCCATTCCATTGATTGCCGCTTACTTTCAGGGGTGTCGTAAGAAACCCAAGTTTCATCTCCTGTGACTATATGTGTCAGAAATTCTTCGCTGCCTTCATTGTAACGGGTCAAAAACTGAAGTGCACTACCCATACGTTTTGTTTTGTGTTGCTCCGTAAGAAACATTGGTACCCAACGTCGGCAAAGTTTACGAAAGTTCAGATTTTCGGTAAAAATTTGCTGAATTAGTGATCGTGAGATTTGGGGAAATTCCATAGCGAGAGCAATAATTGTAAACCTGCGGTTTTCCTGGATCTTGTCATCAATCGCGTGAGTAGGGGGGCTGTACAGGTTCCAAAATGTTAATCCATAGTCTACAATCCTGGTGACGTCACCTACGAGGTGTAATCAAAACGTAAATCCATAGCCTACTTTCCGGTGACGTCACAACGAGGGGTGGTCCAAAATTCCAAAATGTTGATCCATAGCCTACTTTCCACTAACCAAAATGGCGACTAACCAAAATGGCGGCTACCCAAAATGGCGGCCATGTTTTAGATTTTAGATTTTAGATTTTAGATTTTCGAATTTAAATTTTAGATTTTCGACTTTCGATTTTAGATTTTAGATTTTAGATTTTAGATTTTAGATTTTAGATTTTAGATTTTAGATTTTAGATTTTAGATTTTAGATTTTCGGAAAAGTTCCAAAATGTTAATCCATAGCCTACAGTCCTGGTGACTTCGCAACGAGGTGTAATCAAAAATTCTAAAATGTTGCCTCATAGACTACTTTCCTGGTGACGTCACATACTAACCCGCTATACATTCAGGGGCAAAGCCGATATCTCCCGAACGCATGATCGGATTTTTACAAACGAGGTGTCGTTGAACTCCGGCTGACATCTCCTTTCAAAATTCACAAAATGTTGACGCATAGCCTACTTTCCTGGTGACGTTACATACTAACCTGGAAAAGCCGACATCACCCGAATGCCTGATCGGATTTTGACGAAAGAGGTGTCGTTGAACACGAGCTGACGCCCCCTTTCCAAGCTAACAAGTTAGATCCTGTTTGATTCGTACGTGACAAAATGCAAGTAGATGTGTCGCATGACCTCGCGCAGGTGTTAGCCTTGAACGTTAGCTATGCACGTGCGCGATGATTGAATGTTCAAGAGTGTAAATCGCTGAGTCAGTATAAAGTATCATACATCATGGATCGCAGGGGCTTATGCGGTGACCATGCTTGCCTATGCATTCATCACTATTTGATAAATCATGGATTGTAGAAGCTTATGCAGTGTCCATGCTTGACACTGCATTCATTGATATATCTTGAATCGTGAATGAGAGTGGCTTATGCTTGGTGGAAACATGACTTCAATGATTGAAAAAACAATTGCAAAGATGATTGCCGAGCCACAGGACATGGTATTGATCAATTGTGAACAGGAAATTGGAAACGGTGAACATGAATGTGAATTTTTAAAGCGTGGGGATAACAAGTAAGAAAAAATAATGAAAACAGAGCATATTCATACATGCTATATTTTTTTATTTCACTAAATTACAACTTTTTTCTTTACACTAGGTGGTTATACATGTAGTTTTTTAAACCCATGACTTGCGGTTAATGAGTTTTCCACGAGGGGCATGGACGGAGGTGGTTAAAAACTGGGGAAGCCGCAATGGTTTTATAGGTGTAAACACTTGATCCTCTTCTTTTACATCAACATTGTCATTATCATTATCATGATAATCATCATCGGGGCAGATGACCTCGTAGTTCCGCCCCTTAAAACAACAATAATATAATCATCATCATAATCATCAACATTATTAAAACTATGATCACTATAATTATGTACTTCGTTTTTTTTCCATGGACACTTCTTGTTGAGTTTGCATGGTTTTTGATAGTGTTGTTCGCTTTACAGATGGCTTGGAAGAGGGTTTAAACATAACTTTTTGAGGAGAGGGTAAATGATTTTTCAAAAAGAAGTTACTATGTTTTTGTTGCGCTGCTTTTTCTTGTCCTTTTGATCATGTTTTGTTAACACTAAAGGTGTTCATTTAATATACCACATTGATGAGAACCAACACTTAAGACCTCACTATTTTTACTTTTCAGCTCTCCTCGACACTGTTTTGAACGATGTTTTGAACAACCCCAAATAACAGTTCCGTTTTTATTGATTCGTTTTACAATAAATGTATATCCATTATAGTATGCATATGGCTTACCATAGCTATTCGTTGATACTTCCATGTAAATTATCAAGCATGAACTAATCTCTAGTCAAGTTCACTCGATTATATAAATAATAGTTTAAAGTGGGTGCAAAAAGTTGGTGCAATAGTGGGTGTAAAAATTGGGTGCAATAGTGGGTGGAAAAATTGGGTGCAAAAGTGGGTGCAAAAAGTGGGTGCAAAAGTGAGTGTGCAATGGGGGTGCAAAAAGTGGGTGCAAAAAGTGAGTGCAAAAGTGAATGCAATAGTGGGTGCAAAAAGTGGGTGAAAAAAATGGGTGCAAAAGTGGGCGCTAAAGTGGGTGCACAAAGTGTGTGCAAAAGTGGGTGCAAAAAGTGGGTGCAAGAAGTGGGTGCAAAAGTGGATGCTCAGCCACATGTTTTATACCAGGATGACTATGGCGTTAAGAAAGGATACGGTATACTAGCAATAGAATTATTCATAAAGTCATTGAATATAAACCCTTGAAAAATCAATACATCTACCTTGATACTCCTTTAGTGGTTCCAGCACTCAGCTTGATGATTGTTTGAGAGGTGGGAGAGACATGCTGGTGAGAAATAATGATATAGCATATCATAACAATGATGCGTTATTAAGACGTGTTGCTAATTATTAGTGGAGTGGTAAATTACTTTTATCAACCTGTAAACTTTAGGAATAAAACAACAATTAAAATGTATAGGAAACGTTTTTTATTTTATAGCCAATAGCACTTTACAAGAATAGAATACAAAGAAATACCAATTCCTCATTCCTTATTCAACGTTTATGACCACACATCATTAACTTTCCTTTCATAACACACATCACAATCAAGGCTGCCAACTCTCTCCCACTGAGGCATCACAGGATGCCAAACGTTATTTAGCTTTTTTCAACACCACTTTATCCGCCACATGTCTTAAACCAGGATGACTATGTCGATAAGAAAGGTCATGTTCTTTGCATGCTTGATCCAAAAGATTAATGGATACATCACCAAGATGCAAACATTCTTCAAGGCGAGTTCCAGGTCCACAAAAACGATAACCAGGAAGATGAAATTTGAAAGGCAAGACTTTGTTAATGAGGCCATGGCCAGTGCAAGTTTGATATATCATTTTCCTTTGATGGTGAAAAGGTTTGATCTACCTCCTCCTCTGTGGACGATGTTGTTGTTGTTGCTGCTTTTTCTCGCCATCACACCCGTGGAATGAGGAAACGAAGTCTTTACTCAGACTTTTATGTCCGTGATACAGTTTCACCAGCTGGCAAGTAGCACACTGTCGCATAGAGGGTATTTTTGCCATGGCCACTTGCTTATGATGATCGTAATCCGTACATGGTTGCAATTCTCTCAACACAGGGTCTAGAATCCATGATTTTGGTACATGTTGCCAGATTTTTTCGCAGCATTGGCTGCCACATAATAAATGAATGACTTGGGGAGCGCCAATAATTCCTCTTTGGTAAAACTGTCTAATTTCTTTTTGCACACGAAGAATTTCCCAATCGCTTTATCAGTAGCATCTCCCCTCTCCATGGTATTACGTTGATGTTAAAACGTGGATTGTAGAAATCTCACTAATGTCATCCACGGGTGAACCTTGAGTTTTAATTTTATTCAACAACTCCCAGCAGGCATTTGTGGTTAACCAATGAAAGAGATGCCATACTTGGGATAAGGCTTTATGGGTAATGTTGCCACAGGGACAGCGGTCTATGAGTGTTTGAATCGAGGGACATTCCAAGGCCATGAGATCAATACATTGACAGTAAGGCGCTAAATATGGTTGTAACCATTGGCGTTTTTCATTACATTTCACCAAAACTACATGGGCAGAGGAAAAATGGGCTTTCATCACCATGTCCAGGTGGTTATATGAAATGGTTCCTTGATTCCAGTCTAGTTGCAAATGTTTTTCAATCCATTTAGTTTGTTTACAGTCTTTCTCACACAACAAATCAAAAGCATAGGGTGGTTTAAACACTAAATGGATAGCTTGTGATGACCAAAAGGTCGAATACTCAATAATGGCAACCTCTTTAAATATAAATATGTTATCTCCAATGTTAAACCCTTGACAATCCACAATCAGTGTGCTCAACATATTGATGCTGTCTGAGCCAAGTCCAACTGACCACTAACTGACTATCAGCAACTAAGGTATACTCATGACATTGACTTACATTCCCATACTAGTAAACAAATTAAGGTTAGGATATGACAGAGAATACGAGAAATAAAAACATTAACAGCAACCTTTTTTAACATCATATTATTGGTATAACAAATTTTACATGTTTTTGTCATTTTGTGATAGGGACGATAGCAACTCATACAACAATATTGTCTTTTATGTCTATAGCGTCCAAAACATCGATGATATCCCAATGTCTCTAAACTGGGTGATTTTAACTGTGAGCTGCTCATTGAAGCACCGTTGACGCCATAAGGCCCACACGTATCATAACTTGTTTTTTCATTACTTAGAGGTATTAGTGAGGGCGAGCTTGAATGATAGGGTATATTACCCACCACTATTCCACACAGGTAGGGACAGGTTGGTGACCAGCGCTGATGTTCATGCATAGGTTCATCACCTTCTTCCCATTGATCTATGATGATGGGGCCAAAGACACATTTCACTTCATCTCTTGTTTTTAAATAATAGAAACCCGCGGCTGCCAAGGCTTGATGGTTCATGAAAGGTACAGGCCACGTTGCAAAGTTCTTGAAACGTTGTTCCTCAGATTTTAAAGACATTGATGTAACACTTGTTGAGGGTTTAAAGCAAGACATGACTGAGTGGCTTGACATGGGTCGGCCTGTCATTTATATAGTCGTCACCTGGTTGGACAGTGGATAGTAGTTGACTTGTTTGTGATGAATAATCAAACAGTAGGCAGTGGTATTGGCTGGAACATTGTCATGCGTTTCAAAATCTAGTCGAATATCGATATTGGATTGCTTGACAGACTCTTCCAAGTAGGAACAGTCAAAGACAATCAGTGGTGCCCTTGTCTTAAAGGCTTGGGGTAACAACATGGGAGAGTTTTCTTTTTGATAATATCACCATCTAAATTTAAAAAACAAGTCGTACAGGGGACCAAACTTATTTTTTGAAAAATCCAATACTTGTCCTTCATAGGGAAGAACAGCTCCGTTGAGGAAAAGACGTGCATTTCTCAATTGCAGATGATCAAATTGTGTAGCATTTTTGGTTTGTTGATACTTGCGATTGGTTTGAAAACCCATGATAATGAAGAGAGGTCTTTCTGTATAGCGTGCTATTTTTACAGATCAACTGTGTGGGTTTGTGGTGGGTAATAGGGGATACTCATGGAGCGCCCAGCTTCTAAATTCCATGGGTAACGGCATATCTCTTTCCACCATCTTGAGCATGTCCAGTTTTTTGCTATCGGCAAGGTTCACGTGGGGTACTTTCCATAGCATTCGTTGTAGTAATTTTTTGAATCTATGGGTGCATCTTGAGCTCCATTGATTGCATTATTACCACTCCTGTCTCTAACCAGATAAAGCACTTGCCTTGCGTTAACCACAATACGCTGGTGATCTTCGGCAAAGCCTAAAATGAGTTTAAGGTGTAAAAATCCAGTAAAGGTGCCATCAGTGTGTACCATCCAGTCATTGGTCGAGTCAGGTGACCAACCTGCCATGCAAAGTGTTTTACTTTCTTCCTCACTATAAGAGGGGTATAGTTTCATGACACTTGAAATACCCACATTTCTAGTGCTATCCACCACAATATCGTTAATCACATAGCGCACCTCAGAAAACAGAAAGGCAAAAGTATGGTTGGCTAACTTGGATGTTGTTGGTGTAGAGCCATCGGCTTTACTGAGTCGACCTTCAATTTGAATAACACTTTCATGCGGTAGGGTGTAAATATCTTGGTTGTTGATTACAAATAGAATGTCATCATTGTTATTGAGTCCAGGTGTTTGCGCTTGATATGAATTAAGGTCAATTCTTACCACCCTTGGTTGTTCCTCGATGTTGTTCAACACTTCTAGAATTGAACTCATCATGGGGGTATATGTGGTAACCTAGATGTTGTAAAATCTGCTTGTCCTTAGGTGTGAACGTGTATTAACCTGGGAAACAACTAACACCATTCCTAGACGGTGTTGATACCTTATACACCAGCTTCATAGCGGTCTTAGCATCAACTTGTAAGTCACTGGTGTGGTAGAATCTAGTTGAATGAGTTGTTGATCTCTATTGACCAGTCTTAACGTTATATTACTAATAGGATTAACAGCCACACAATGAAAGAGCACTACAGGAGGGTTTTCACCAATAATATAGCCATTCGGTGATGTTACAATAAAGTCATAAAGCGAATGCGATGGTTCTTGATTGGTATACACTTGGCTAATAATATTACATGTCACGGACACATGATGATCCTCAATCAATTTCACTTCATAGTCTGAATCATGTTTTTTGTTGGGATCCAACACTCGTGGTTTAAATCCTAATAATGGGCAAATGGTATCGGGTTGTGATTCAAAGTCAATCTTAAACGTAGAGAAAATACTACAGCGATGAGTGTTGGTATTTCCTGTAAGTTCAAACATGTGTGTCCCATCAAGAAATGACTTTAAACCATATTCGTTGATTAACACCACATAAATGTGCTCATAAATATCATCTATCGTATATCCACCAGAGTTCAGGGTGAGCACAGAATCATTACAGTAAAACTTGTTATTTACATCGTTGCATATGTTGTATATCCTATTGTACGTTTCAAGAGAAACAAGTCGCAAACCATAAGGTCTTTCACTCAATTCAATTGGCGGGTAAAAGTCTAGGCTGACTTCAGGTCCACGTGCAAGCAGTGTAAACGTCTTACATTCTGTCGACATACTGTTGACGGTTTTGCTTATGCTGTGTCTTATATAAAAACATTAAACACAAACGCCCACACTCTTGGCTGTTAAACGTTTGCTCACGTTTCACATTATAATATACCTTAGTCCAGTTTCCGAAATAGGTGACTAGTTCCATGGGCGGGGGTGGATTTCCAAAACTGTCAAAGTACCATACCATGGATCCCTCTTTTACATAGGCTACATAATGCGTCCCTGGTCCTGTACTCTCATCTAGATTTAAAACTGCACATTCCTGTTTCCATGATCGTCGTGGAAATTGATTCCGCATAAACACACCTCGAAAATGAATAAGCTTTAGTTGTTTTGCATAGCTTTTAACGTCTTCATGGGTTAGAGCATGCCTTGCTATGTTTGAGGTTAAACATTATTTTTTTTATTTGGAGTAGGAAAAATCCCAAATCCTTGTTGATAAAAGGCTGGCTTTAAATTGGTGTTTCTAGCATCCATAGCAAAGGCTTCCATCGTTTCATGATGTCGCTGACTTTCTTTCAATTCTTGCTTACCCTGCTGTGCTGCTTTAATGGTTTTACCCACCGCACTGGCACCACCTAAAAGAGAAACCAGAGCAGCCAGACCAGCGAATAAAGCCGGTAAAAAGCCTATTCGTTTGGGGACAGGGATCACTCGACCTTGTTTTGAACCCTGTCGCTGACGTTTTGGAATAACATGTCTCTGTGCTGCTGGAAGGGCTTTCCTTATGGTCAACAAATTATGTTTAATTTTTTTAATTCGCAAGGGCTTGTCCACTAATGCCTTAACCTCATGCATAGGCAAGTACAAGGTATTTTTATTAGTCTTTTTCACTACATATCTTTGTTTCACCATGATGATGATCAACAACCTTTCACAAGAAAGTTTAAGTCACAACTAACGTGTTACCCTTATTTCATGGCTGTATATTCTAATTCTACATAAAGTGGGAAATCATTATGCTTTTTCCTGCTTGCTTTTCATTTCTTGTGAGCATGAGATGAAAGGATAATTCATCACCTACTTTGACTGTTTGATGGTTATGGACTAACATCCTATGACCGTTTACCTCTACATGTAAATGATTCTCATCAGGCATGGATTGTTTGATGTGAATGTTTCCATCATAGTGTAATCGATAGTTTCTTAAACCCGACGAAAGCACATACGTTAAGTAGTTATTAACTAATGGTAAATGGTTTATTTCATTGACATGTTTTTCCTTTGTTAGATATATTAAAAATATGAATGGGATAAATTTATAAAGCCTTTTCATTTCATAGGTCACGTAACGTTTTGTGCAGACATCATCCTCTTCTTGTGGATCTTCCACGTGACTAATGCGGTGATGATTAGCCGTATAGCCATTCACTGTAAGCAGAGGTACTTTGTCATATAACTCGTGCACCTTGTTATCCACTTACGTTTTTGTTGTAACATCCGTAGACACTTGAGGATGTTTCACATGAGTCAATCGCTTTCCTGTAAAGTCATAATCTCCCTGTTTAGTGCGTGGCACCACAGACCTATCCACATAGAGTTAATTAGCAGGATCGGTTTCTTGTTTAGGATCATGTATGAGCACAGACCTAGCTTTAGCCGTTAACACACGTCCAATGATATCCATGGTTATCCTGTAGTAGAGGTCTACTGTTTCTATGACAAGACCTGATTCCATGTATATAGACAGCCTGCTCACCTCTCTAAGCCTTAGTTGATATGAATATTATTAAGTAGCAAGAGTAATTCCCCGTGGGGGACATTGTTTCCCATCTCTATCCATCATCACATGAACAACGTCACGGTTCACTCTTTCCGTCTTCCATTCGCTGCATTATTGTAGGACCTTCAGGATGTGGAAAGAACAATCTTTTGCTCACGCTCATCACAGCGCCCAATGGTCTGCAATTTCAAAATATTTTTATTTTTGCAAAATCTCTCTACCAACCCCTCTATGTATACCTGGATCAAGTCATGTCTGAATTACAAAAAGAGAATATGGGTTATTTTACATTTGCAAGAAAATGTTACTTCCCCGGATGAGGTAAAGCCTGATTCACTCATGATTTTCGATGATGTATCCACTGAACGACAAGCCATCATTCAAAGCTATTTCAACATGGGTCGTCACAAACAAATCGATTGCTTCTATCTTGGACAAACATATTCTAAAATGCGTAAACAATATATTCGTGACAATGCCAATGTCATTGTTTTATTTCGGCAGTATGAGCGGAATAGTCGTCACATTTATAATGAACATGTGAATCCTGATATGACCATTCAAATGTGTACCGAATTGTGTGCCAAGTGCTGGAACACTCAACGCCATGCCTGTTTGGTGATTGATAAACTAAGTGATCTCAACCAAGGATGTTATCGCTTATGGTTTGATCATTTTATTACTATTTAAAAGACAGTCTCATTCCCTGTCAAGTCATTTGACAAGACATCATTGCGTTAGCAGAGAGTCAATTGAAAAAGCAAATTATGAGATCAAAAAAAACTATTCGCCGAAATTTTCGTCAATTGAAACGATCACGTCCGGATCATGCTTTGTTTATTCAACAACATTTAGCACCTCCTCTAAAAGCCACGTTTAAACCCTCTTTCAAGCAATCTGAATCGCCACCCACTGTTTCACAAGCCACGCAGACGCTACACGAGGAGCCTGTGAAAGAGGAAGAGGAACAGGAACATTTAAGTAGTGCCAGCGAGGTTGAGGATGAGGATGATAATAATCAAATGTTTACGCCTCAAAACAAATCCTCACCCCTTGCAGAGTTTTTAAGAAAAAAGAAATCATTGGTCATGGTTGAAACACCTTGCCCTTCCAAATCGTATCAGTTTTCACAATTCTTGGCCACGCCTCGACATAAATCTCAACTCAAAAACATTTTAATTAAATATTATGGATCAACACTGGAACCCTATCTTACAGATCTATTTATTGGAAATACAGATACCACATATGGTGTTCGCTTTGAGAATGGTGGTTTTAAAATTCATGATTCATCGATTAAATTTGCTCGTACTGGTGTCATCATTAAAAAGATCAACTATAAATTAACTCCAGGGCTGTTAAAGCTGCTATTTTCTCGTACCCCCTCTTCGCATGATTATACGTTACAAGACCTTGCTAAATATAAATTCATTTTATTGGATACCCATTGCCCACAAAAGACAGTATGATCCCAGTCAACAAGTGAATGCTAATATATCGCAAAAATATAAAACCATCACTGCAAAAATGTTTCCAACCAGTCAAAGTGTTCATCGTAAAGTGTCCGCTTCTGGAGCGACATTTAAGCCATTAAAACCCCTTGTGGATGTTACCTACTTGCATAATCCCAGTAAGCTCATCCAACGACTACAGCCGTTGCATGCTTCACGTCAAGCTGGCCATACCGGTCTCGATTGGGAATTTCAAGAAATTGAAGTAGAACTTCGAAATTCCAAAATTATTGGTAAAGCCCTCGCCTATCAAAGTGGGCATTGCTCACGAGTTGGATCGCGCAGCTAGGCGTTACTATCAGCGACTCAAAGTGATTTCAAGGGATGTGGATGAACTTTGGCTGGCTGACTTGGTGGAAATGATTCCCTATGCTGGCGTTAACGATGGTGTACTGTGCCCGTTTAGACCGGAGTCCGCACGACCACATATGCATTTTACCAAGAATCAGTCAGCACGAGAGTCAAAATATCCCGGGGCGCCAGATGGGTTAAAGCTAATCGCAAAAACCACATCAAATGAAAAAAGTGCTTTACTGATTTTTGGCTCAATGCAACAATAAGGATAGAAGGAGATTCAACTGGGCATAACACATCATGTAAAATTATCTCATTTTATTTTGAATTTAAAATTGACTGCAAAAATGCTCAAAGCAGCATCATTCACGTGTGGCGACCCACATCCTATTTACACAATGTACATAAATTTCCCCAACACATTGGACAATTATCTTTGGAGACACAAGTCTGATTATTAGTCCTGTAGACTGTATTCCAGAACTATATTCATTGTTTATGATTAAATCCAGTTCAAATTTAATTGTCTATACTGGAAATACTGTAGTTCACTGTTTGAATTTTTACATAATATTAACACTCGTAGAATAAATGTTCATAGAATTTTTAACTTTCACTTATTTTTCCAGTTTCAAAAAAATATTGTCAAAAAAAATATTATTATCTCTGACTCAACACACATTATGTACACATATTAATAACAACATCTGAAAAGTATTTGACCATTGAGCATAGCATCGAAGAACTGTGCGAAGCACAACAAAATTAATTGTTCTTCTGACATTAAACGTTTCGAGAAGTGACTCGATTATGAACTTCAAGTTCCTAACAAAATATATGATTTCTGAATCATCAACTTGATCAATAAATTGTTGGACCATTCAACTATTCAATTTCCCACTTGGAATCATTATTAAGAAAAATATTTATATTTGCGGCCATTTTAGTAACTTTCACAACTTGCAATTCCTCGACAGAATGCGGAAATAAGAATTGTAGCTTCATAATAAATTCATTTAGTTCATGGCACTAGGATTGAAAACATCCTTCAAATTATTCGTGGTTATAGAATTATCTTTAATTGGCAGTGGCCCATTCTATTATTTTTATAAGAACACAATATTCCAAAAACAACGGCAAAGGTCTTCCTCTGAAGAAGAATAAAATACTATCATGACAAATCCGGGTTCTAGCAAAATCAAAGTCTTAATGGAATCCGTAAACAAGGTTGAAATAAGAACTGATGGTTTTTAAGAAATAACCTTCGGGTCATTCATACGACGCAATGTGTATTTCCAATACTCCTTCTATAAACCTGAGACATCGAACCTGTTATTTGATTGATGATCAAATACAAACCTCCTCATTCCTGCGACTTAAACATGCGCACCTGGGAATGGCATTTCAACTACTCCGCACACATAAATTTTCTTCCCAAAATTTATACAATAAATCAAGCCTCTGCTTGTTATCAACACTGGAAGTTTTATAAACTTACAATTTTATTTTATTTTACCATTCAGTTCAACCCGTGAAGTTACCATACTTATGATAATCTTTATTTCACTTTCGAATGTGTATCTACGTCATGATTTTATATAAATACAAAAATATCCTAATTGATACAAATATCATTAGCTTCCCATTTCATGCCCCTCCGTGTTATCTGAAAAATATACTTTGCTCATTGCAAATATCAACTGTTCAACCAGAACTGAAATGTTGGTTGAATGCGGGCTTCGCTAACCACTCTCCTTCGGAAAATCACCTGTTCCAAACTAGAAATGATTAAACTACTTCATAAGCTCTCTCTCAATAAATGTGATTATTAGAAAATATAAGATCCAAGAATTATTTAGAAAAATTATGAAAATCATTATTATTATTATTAGTGGATTATTATTATTATTATTAGTTATATTATTTTAAATATATTTAATTATTATCTCATTATGTGAGAATCCACATGTTCGAATCTTCGAATATGGAAAAAATATCCATCTCTCAACAAAATAATTATTAACTTTTACAGTTACATCGGCTGTTTTCCGTGATTATCCAAAAATATGAAATATTCAAATAAATGCTCGTTATGCTCGGTCATCGATCCTAAACTGTTCTGAGTGCTGAAAATACTCAGAATAACTCTAACATGTCTTGCGTAAATCATTGCAAGATTTAAATACGAAGAAAAATAAATGTGTTGGTCATCTGCAGAAAATGAGTTTGTTCCAATTAGCTAGGCATAATATAAAGTCAAAATGTGGCTTACATTTCTCGTTGGTCTTGAAGCGTAGTGAACCTGGTCTATACCAGATTTATCCAGATACATGCCCTATTGGACACGCACGTCCAATCCTTGTATCGGCCGCCATTATATACCCACAATCTGTCTAACAAGACATAGTGGTAATATCTCTTGAAGTTTGAAGTAACTGTTGATCCATTTTAATATTTACATCTGTTAACGCCATAACAGTTCGCTTAAATGGGGTCAGATCTAAATGATCTATTCCCAAATATGTCAGTTGTAACATAACTCACGGTAATATTTTCAGTACAAGAAAACACTGACAGTCTAAACCAATCAACGGCTGTTCTGAAGATCGTTCCCTGGGCATGGCTTCTCACCATCTATCATGCGCGAAGCAACTTATAGTTTCCCATCGTCGGCTAATGAACAACACCGTGATAGACTGGCCTTCAATATACTGAAAGATCGGAGTGGTTATCAAGTTACAAATTAAAACTGACTAAATTGGACTAAAATATCCAAGTATTAGATTACTATTACTGGACTGTGACAAAGTACTTTCTAGACAAAGTCTAGCATATGTCCATAAAGTAATAAAGTATTTCACCAGTGTCCGTAGAAAAATATCAATCACCTTAGTGATTCTCTCTGCCGGAAACTTACTATGTTCCACATGTATCGCAGCACTTTTGTAACTATCACAATTTGAAATATCTTCTGCGTAGATCCGGCAACCATGTGCCTTGGCTCAACGTGGCAGCAGCACCTTGCCTTGCAAGAGCTTGTTTCGAAGTGAGCTGATGTTGCTTGGGCCGGCCGGCTTTTATTCAAAACGGTCAGGGTCACGCTGAATCTCGCTGAAATCTGGAAATCCTCATATCTCTGGTATCCCTGGTCCGATTCACTTGAGACTAAGTGCATTCTCTTTCATTTGGCCGTGCCAGTAATCTGATTCAAGTCTCAAGTCTCTACTCCATGGCTAACTATTTAATCAACAAATAGTCTCGACCTCTGCTACGACTCGCTACGTCACTTGACATGCTCTTAGCTGCATAAAATTTCCAATCCCGTTTGAAGTAATGGAGCGCGATATTCAAATATCTCAACTTTCAAAAGCGGCTGTAGCCTTTCCCTTGATATCTAGGTGTCTGAATCTTGGAATACCCATTCCTAGAGTTGGGCACATCCACCCCACACCTAGCAAAAAATTAAAATTGGAAAATTTTTTATTTTTCCTATCTACACATTAAATCATCTGGTTCATGAATAGTAAATCTTCAAATTCGATGCATTATAAGTTCCCACGATGTTACCAGTTCGTGTATTAGCGATTTCATAGCTTCCATTGTTGTTTACTTCCACAAAATCATCATCATTTGGATCCATGTCTCCCTGTAGAAAACGAAAAATGTTTCTAAAACGTCGGTCTCTCCTCTGGGATAAATGCAACAATCTTAACCTTCTCAAGGTATCCTCATCCTCCTGCGTCAGGTTAACTTGAAAAACCTTAGATCTAGACTCCACTGCTCTACTCAATAAATCAGCTCCAACGTCAACTTTCCAGGAGTGTGTTCAATAACTAGGTTGAATTGTTGAATAAAAAGTGACCATCTAGTTATCCTTTTACTGGCAAAGTTTGTTCTCAAGATAAACTCCAATGCATGGTGATCAGTCCTCACAATTACTGAATGTCCAATTAACATCTTCTTCCACGACTCCAACGCGAAGATGACAGCAAGTGCTTCTAACTCTGTGGTGTAATAATTCCTTTCTGATGGACGAAGTTTCCTGCTAATGAACGCCAGGTATCGCCTCTTGTGATCTTCATCTTCTTGAAGAAGAATAGCTCCAATCCCTACGGTGGATGCATCAGACTCTATGATGAAATTCTTGGTAAAGTCAGGATACTCCAATTTCACGCTGTTTACCAATAACCTCTTGGCATCTTGAAATGATTGTTCACAATCTTCATTCCATTTCCATTTGTTTCCTTTCTTTAATAATTCCTGCAATGGAGCAACCGTCTTGGTGAAGCTCGGACAATGCCCTGCAAAGAATTGGCATGTCCCGAGAAAACTGCGGACATTCTTCACTCTAGTAGGTCTAGGGAAATTTGCAATCACCTGTATCTTTGTCTCATTGGGACGGTATCCTTCACCATCCAAAATGTGGCCCAAAAATGTTATTTCCTTCCGAAAGAACTGACATTTTCGAAGGTTTACTTTAAAGTTCGCTTTTCTCAAATCTGCGAATAACATCTGAAGATGTAACAAATGTTCCTCCTTAGTCTCAGATGCAATTAGGATATCATCTATGTAACGAATTGCTATCTCCTTTACTCCAGGACTCAAGTTTTGTTCCAGTGCTCTGATCAAAACAGATCCAGATGTTTTGACTCCAAATGGTAGACGGCGGAATACATATGTCTGCTGGTCAAACATAAATCCTGTGAACTTTTTGGAATCTTCACTAAGCCTAATGTGGTGGTAGGACGAAGTGAGATCAATGTTAGAGAACCAGACCTTGCCTTGGAATTTCCTTAACAGTTCCCTAATGATTGGTGGTCTGTCATACTCTGGCAGAAATCTTGAATTCAAATTTCGCGCGTCTAAACATAATCTCAGACTTCCATCTTGTTTAGACACTACTGCTAATGGATTGACATAAGATGTAGTGTACTTTTCAATCACATTGTTACTTTCCATCTCTTTGATAAGCACTTTTACCCTCTCTCGATGCTTTTCCGCTACCGGATACAATTTAGCATGGAAAGGTGCATCATCATTTACACGAATACGATATTCAAAATCTTTAATTTCACCAGGTTTAATATCAAAAATATCGTGATACTCTTCCAAAATTTTTCCTAGCTCTGGGGACTCCTTCTCAGTGTCGACTTCTCTTCCTTCAGCTTCATGAAAAATCAGAGACCATTGAGCATCTCCCTCGATGTCTTCCTCTTCTTTTCCCTCGAAGTTTATCTCTTCGGTATTCTAGAATCTGATCGTCTCTGTCTTCATGTCTATCACTGCTTGATATTTCTGAATGAAATCCGCTCCCAATATCATGTCAAAAGCCATGTCCTTCATTACTACAAAAACATGTCGGAAATCATGTCCTCCAATAGTAACACATAAGTATAATTGTGTTTTACACAGAGATATTTTATTGGGTATTATTCCTTGGATCTTAATTCCTGATACTGGAATCTCCTCTAAATTCTCTTTGAGCTTCCACAGAATATAAAGCTCCTCGCTCACAAGACAAAGCATAGCCCCAGTATCAATTAAAGTATCGACAGGCATACCGAATACTTCGCATGATATGATTGGCATTTTAATTCTTGTACCCATTTCTTTCCGTTCGTCATTATGTTGAATTAAGTCATCATCCTCTGCTTGCCATTTAATAATCCTGGAAGTGAAAGTGTTTAAAATTCTATCTTCTACTGTGAATTCGAAGTTTTTTTTCTTTTCCAATCCCCCGGGATTGTTGTGTTCCCGATGGACCTGGTTCATTGGGCCTCTGTTCCAAGAACTGCAAGTTTTCTTGGTGTCTTTCTTCCAAGTTCTTCCTCGTCTCCTTATTGAACTCTTCATTGGACTGACGAGTATTCACATTCCCTCTGTTATTGTAGTTATTTTTTCTACCATAGTACCTTCTTTCCTGGTACCTTCCTTGATTATCCCTTGGCCTTCTCCATCGAGTATTATATCGGTATCCACCATCCGGTCTCGCATAAGGCTTGTAACTGTATCTGTTATTGTACTGATTCCATCCTCTTTTATCGGGCTCTTCCCTCGGCGTTTTCTCTTCTCGCCCCTCTCGAATCTCTCGTGGTGTTTGGGAATAACTGTCGGCCATAACAGCGTACACAGCGTTGTTATTCTTTCCTCCCTTCTGATGGAAGAATTGAGCGTTCGTATGATCAAGCTTCTGCAATACCTCGTCAAATTGCTCCATATTATAAATGTCAGCAGCGATCAAAGTTCTTTGGACGTCTGCTGGAAACTGACGTATTAATGCAGTAATTAATTCATTATCTGGCATCGGCGGATCTAAATGTTGTAGTTTAGAAAGCTGTCCAGAAAAGTACGTAGAGTATCGAGTAGGTTGTGACGTCGAGAATCTCTTTGAATATAATTCTGCTCTGACTTGCTGTTGTGTTTCCGGGGACCAAAACTTTTGTAATAACCCACTGGAAAACTCCTCAAAATTGGTGAGAGTGGACCTAAAAGCTCTAAACCAAAGAAGTGCAGGACCTTCCAAAAATTTCCCTATCACTCGGATCTGTCTTTCCTTAGGGATTTTGGAATCTTTTAGGTATTCACCTGCTTCTCTCAAAAATTCTACGGATGTCACAGAATCTCGCCCTGAAAATTTAGAAGGCTTATCCTCTACATTCTTGAATACAGTTATGGGGTTGGATTGAAATACTGTCCTGACCTCATTCTGTCTTTGACTATCAGTTTCTCTAGCTGCTCCTAGGTTTATCTGTATCTTTTCTTCTCCCCTCATACTTGACATTTTCAACAGATGGTCAGACTGCTTCTCGTCCTTGATTTGGGTTTTCATAGCCTCAAGTTCCTTATGGTTTTCTTCTGCCATTTTTTTTAATTTCTTCGGTTTCCTTACAGTTCTCCTTGACATCAGTGGATATCTGGTTCATAACAGCCTCGTGACTTTTCAACGACCCTGTCATATCTGATATGTCCTTCTGAGTTGCTTGGATATCTTTGGAAATTACTTGAATATGGGATGACAAAGATTCCCTAATTTCCTTGATTCCCTCTTGGTTCTCCAGCTTGAGTGTGTCTTTAATTTCATCGATAACTCTGGTTTTAATTTCAGTTTGTAATTCATTAATCACACCTTCTCTTATCTCTCCCATTACGAGTTCTTTGAATTGTTCTGTCAAACGTTGAAGAACTAGATTTGCCATCTCATTACTCTCTTTCTTCACTCTGACTTCTAGGTTGATCATGTCTTCACCAACTTTCCTAAGACCATGTTCTATCCTATCAGCTAAGCATTGGGATCTTAGATCGGCATCGCGAAATTTATCGTCCATTAAACTTGCGTTAGTGGCTAATGAAGTTTCGAGCTCATGTGTTTTTTCGCATAATTTAGTCATTTTACTCTCAAGTGACATTTTCAAAATTTCGGAATTCTCTTTAAATTTATTTTCCATAGAATTAAATTTACTATTTAAATTTTCTTTCAAGTTACCTTTTAAAGAATCAGAACTTTCTTTAAGTTTATCGTTTAAATTTTCTTTAAGTTTATTTTCTAAAGAATCAGAATTTTCTTTAAGTTTATCATTTAAACTTTCTTTAAGTTTATTCTCTAAAGAATCAGAATTTTCCTTAAGTTTCTTTTCCAAAGCCTCTGTATTTTCTTTCATAATGGCTGCTACACGCCGTCCAGCCTCTTTGGAACTCTCTTCCAAACTCCTCATCATCCTCATCATCTCTTCCATAATTTTCAATTATTATTCAAAACTTAGGGGTATACATGATGGCAGACACAAGATTATAACTAGAACAAGAAATATGAATAGCTAATTGGAACACTCTAATAAAATGAGATTTGTCCTAATGTCGACGTGATGGAAAAACAAAATTCTCTACTTTTATGAATTACATTTACCACAATATCACAAGGAAAATATGGAAGTTCTCAAATATCCTCCACCTGGATTCTAATAATGCGTATGTCCAGTCATCGAACGTTTACTACTGAATTTACTTGACGCCCTAATGGTTAAGATATTATCAAAAATAATCAAACCCATTCTAATTATTAACCCAGTTAATTTTTTAATTTTCCCCACTAATTAGGTTTCCTACTAATTTATTCATCCAAACCAGACATCTCTCAACTCCCAAAATATCTATATAAAAATTATCACAATTTAAATCGGCATGCGATTGACCGTGTCTAACTCGATCCCCACGTTGGGCGCCATTTCTCTCTCTATCTTATTTTATGTGCCCGTTTAGACCGGAGTCCGCACGACCACATATGCATTTTACCAAGAATCAGTCAGCACGAGAGTCAAAATATCCCGGGGCGCCAGATGGGTTAAAGCTAATCGCAAAAACGACATCAAATGAAAAAAGTGCTTTACTGATTTTTGGCTCAATGCAACAATAAGGATAGAAGGAGATTCAACTGGGCATAACACATCATGTAAAATTATCTCATTTTATTTTGAATTTAAAATTGACTGCAAAAATGCTCAAAGCAGCATCATTCACGTGTGGCGACCCACATCCTATTTACACAATGTACATAAATTTCCCCAACACATTGGACAATTATCTTTGGAGACACAAGTCTGATTATTAGTCCTGTAGACTGTGTTCCAAAATTATATTCATTGTTTATGAATAAATCCAGTTCAAATTTAATTGTCTATACTGGAAATACTGTAGTTCACTGTTTGAATTTTTACATAATATTAACACTCGTAGAATAAATGTTCATAGAATTTTTAACTTTCACTTATTTATCCAGTTTCAAAAAAATATTGTCAAAAAAAATATTATTATCTCTGACTCAACACACATTATGTACACATATTAATAACAACATCTGAAAAGTATTTGACCATTGAGCATAGCATCGAAGAACTGTGCGAAGCACAACAAAATTAATTGTTCTTCTGACTTTAAACGTTTCGAGAAGTGACTAGATTATGAACTTCAAGTTCCTAACAAAATATATGATTTCTGAATCATCAACTTGATCAATAAATTGTTGGACCTTTCAACTATTCAATTTTCCACTTGGAATCATTATTAAGAAAAATATTTATATTTGCGGCCATTTTAGTAACTTTCACAACTTGCAATTCTTCGACAGAATGCGGAAATAAGAATTGTAGATTCATAATAAATTCATTTAGTTCATGGCACTAGGATTGAAAACATCCTTCAAATTATTCGTGGTTATAGAATTATCTTTAATTGGCAGTGGCCCATTCTATTATTTTTATAAGAACACAATATTCCAAAAACAACGGCAAAGGTCTTCCTCTGAAGAAGAATAAAATACTATCATGACAAATCCGGGTTCTAGCAAAATCAAAGTCTTAATGGAATCCGTAAACAAGGTTGAAATAAGAACTGATGGTTTTTAAGAAATAACCTTCGGGTCATTCATACGACGCAATGTGTAGTTCCAATACTCCTTCTATAAACCTGAGCCATCGAACCTGCTATTTGATTGATGCTCAAATAAAAACCTCCTCATTCCTGCGACTTAAACATGCGCACCTGGGAATGGCATTTCAACTACTCCACACACATAAATTTTCTTCCCAAAATTTATAGAATAAATCAAGCCTCTGCTTGTTATCAACACTAGAAGATTTGTAAACTTACAAGTTTATTTTATTTTACCATTCAGTTCAACCCGTGAAGTTACCATACTTATGATAATCTTTATTTCACTTTCGAATGTGTATCTACGTCATGATTTTATATAAATACAAAAATATCCTAATTGATACAAATATCATTTGCTTCCCGTTTCATGCCTCTCCGTGTTATCTGAAAAATATACTTTGCTCATTGCAAATATCAACTGTTCAACCAGAACTGAAATGTTGGTTGAATGCGGGCTTCGCTAACCACTCTCCTTCGGAAAATCACCTGTTCCAAACTAGAAATGATTAAACTACTTCATAAGCTCTCTCTCAATAATTGTGATTATTAGAAAATATAAGATCCAAGAATTATTTAGAAAAATTATGAAAATCATTATTATTATTATTAGTGGATTATTATTATTATTATTAGTTATATTATTTTAAATATATTTAATTATTATCTCATTATGTGAGAATCCACATGTTCGAATCTTCGAATATGGAAAAAATATCCATCTCTCAACAAAATAATTATTAACTTTTACAGTTACATCGGCTGTTTTCCGTGATTATCCAAAAATATGAAATATTCAAATAAATGCTCGTTATGCTCGGTCATCGATCCTAAACTGTTCTGAGTGCTGAAAATACCCAGAATAACTCTAACATGTCTTGCGTAAATCATTGCAAGATTTAAATACGAAGAAAAATAAATGTGTTGGTCACCTGCAGAAAATGAGTTTGTTCCAATTAGCTAGGCATAATATAAAGTCAAAATGTGGTTTACATTTCTCGTTGGTCTTGAAGCGTAGTGAACCTGGTCTATACCAGATTTATCCAGATACATGCCCTATCGGACACGCACGTCCAATCCTTGTATCGGCCGCCATTATATACCCACAATCTGTCTAACAAGACATAGTGGTAATATCTCTTGAAGTTTGAAGTAACTGTTGATCCATTTTAATATTTACTTCTGTTAACGCCATAGCAGTTCGCTTAAATGGGGTCAGATCTAAATGATCTATTCTCAAATATGTCAGTTGTAACATAACTCACGGTAATCTTTTCAGTACAAGAAAACACTGACAGTCTAAACCAATCAACGGCTGTTCTGAAGATCGTTCCCTGGGCATGGCTTCTCACCATCTATCATGCGCGAAGCAACTTATAGTTTCCCATCGTCGGTTAATGAACAACACCGTGATAGACTGGCCTTCAATATACTGAAAGATCCGAGTGGTTATCATGTTACAAATTAAAACTGACTAAATTGGACTAAAATATCCAAGTATTAGATTACTATTACTGGACTGCGACAAAGTACTTTCTAGACAAAGTCTAGCATATGTCCATAAATAAATAAAGTATTTCACCAGTGTCCGTAGAAAAATATCAATCACCTTAGTGATTCTCTCTGCCGGAAACTTACTATGTTCCACATGTATCGCAGCACTTTTGTAACTATCACAATTTGAAATATCTTCTGCGTAGATCCGGCAACCATGTGCCTTGGCTCAACGTGGCAGCAGCACCTTGCCTTGCAAGAGCTTGTTTCGAAGTGAGCTGATGTTTCATTTGGCCGTGCCAGTAATCTGATCCAAGTCTCAAGTCTCTACTCCATGGCTAACTATTTAATCAACAAATAGTCTCGACCTCTGCTACGACTCGCTACGTCACTTGACAAGCTCTTAGCTGCATAAAATTTCCAATCCCTTCTAGAAGTAATGGAGCGCGATATTCAAATATCTCAACTTTCAAAAGCGGCGGTAGCCTTTCCCTTGATATCTAGGTGTCTGAATCTGGGAATACCCATACCTAGAGTTGGGCACATCCACCCCACACCTAGCAAAAAATAAAAATTGAAAAAAAATTAACTTATTTTTCCTATCTACACATTAAATCATCTGGTTCTTGAATAGTAAATCTTCAAATTCGATGCATTATAAGTTCCCACGATGTTGCCAGTTCGTGTATTAGCGATTTCATAGCTTCCATTGTTGTTTACTTCCACAAAATCATCATCATTTGGATCCATGTCTCCCTGTAGAAAACGAAAAATGTTTCTAAAACGTCGGTCTCTCCTCTGGGATAAATGCAACAATCTTAACCTTCTCAAGGTATCCTCATCCTCCTGCGTCAGGTTAACTTGAAAAACCTTAGATCTAGACTCCACTGCTCTACTCAATAAATCAGCTCCAACGTCAACTTTCCAGGAGTGTGTTCAATAACTAGGTTGAATTGTTGAATAAAAAGTGACCATCTAGTTATCCTTTTACTGGCAAAGTTTGTTCTCAAGATAAACTCCAATGCATGGTGATCAGTCCTCACAATTACTGAATGTCCAATTAACATCTTCTTCCACGACTCCAACGCGAAGATGACAGCAAGTGCTTCTAACTCTGTGGTGTAATAATTCCTTTCTGATGGACGAAGTTTCCTGCTAATGAACGCCAGGTATCGCCTCTTGTGATCTTCATCTTCTTGAAGAAGAATAGCTCCAATCCCTACGGTGGATGCATCAGACTCTATGATGAAATTCTTGGTAAAGTCAGGATACTCCAATTTCACGCTGTTTACCAATAACCTCTTGGCATCTTGAAATGATTGTTCACAATCTTCATTCCATTTCCATTTGTTTCCTTTCTTTAATAATTCCTGCAATGGAGCAACCGTCTTAGTGAAGCTCGGACAATGCCCTGCAAAGAATTGGCATGTCCCGAGAAAACTGCGGACATTCTTCACTCTAGTAGGTCTAGGGAAATTTGCAATCACCTGTATCTTTGTCTCATTGGGACGGTATCCTTCACCATCCAAAATGTGGCCCAAAAATGTTATTTCCTTCCGAAAGAACTGACATTTTCGAAGGTTTACTTTAAAGTTCGCTTTTCTCAAATCTGCGAATAACATCTGAAGATGTAACAAATGTTCCTCCTTAGTCTCAGATGCAATTAGGATATCAACTATGTAACGAATTGCTATCTCCTTTACTTCAGGACTCAAGTTTTGTTCCAGTGCTCTGATTAAAACAGATCCAGATGTTTTGACTCCAAATGGTAGACGGCGGAATACATATGTCTGCTGGTCAAACATAAATCCTGTGAACTTTTTGGAATCTTCACTAAGCCTAATGTGGTGGTAGGACGAAGTGAGATCAATGTTAGAGAACCAGACCTTGCCTTGGAATTTCCTTAACAGTTCCCTAATGATTGGTGGTCTGTCATACTCTGGCAGAAATCTTGAATTCAAATTTCGCGCGTCTAAACATAATCTCAGACTTCCATCTTGTTTAGACACTACTGCTAATGGATTGACATAAGATGTAGTGTACTTTTCAATCACATTGTTACTTTCCATCTCTTTGATAAGCACTTTTACCCTCTCTCGATGCTTTTCCGCTACCGGATACAATTTAGCATGGAAAGGTGCATCATCATTTACACGAATACGATATTCAAAATCTTTAATTTCACCAGGTTTAATATCAAAAATATCGTGATACTCTTCCAAAATTTTTCCTAGCTCTGGGGACTCCTTCTCAGTGTCGACTTCTCTTCCTTCAGCTTCATGAAAAATCAGAGACCATTGAGCATCTCCCTCGATGTCTTCCTCTTCTTTTCCCTCGAAGTTTATCTCTTCGGTATTCTTGAATCTGATCGTCTCTGTCTTCATGTCTATCACTGCTTGATATTTCTGAATGAAATCCGCTCCCAATATCATGTCAAAAGCCATGTCCTTCATTACTACAAAAACATGTCGGAAATCATGTCCTCCAATAGTAACACATAAGTATAATTGTGTTTTACACAGAGATATTTTATTGGGTATTATTCCTTGGATCTTAATTCCTGATACTGGAATCTCCTCTAAATTCTCTTTGAGCTTCCACAGAATATAAAGCTTCTCGCTCACAAGACAAAGCATTTTTTTTTTTTTTACGAGGGACTGTGGAAAATCTTCAAAAGACACATGTGAAGGGTCCGCACTCCACAGTAGTGTGGGATTCTTACCCACTAAAAACCACCTCCCTTTTCCCACGATGTGTTCATCACCCCGGAACCGCTCTCGCATTACTTCAGGGTGATGTCGTGCTTACTTAGTCATTCAGACTTCTTCTTTCTTCATTTTTTCTTATGGATGTTCGAACGCATCCATTTCCCTCTTCTTCTGGCGCAGGACAAATTCTATGTAAATAGCTATCTGATTCCATGTTTGATCATTTCGGAGCATCATCTGTAGGATGTTGTCCGGCGTGATTGCCCCTGTAGAAGCTTGCAGATCTCTTCTATATGTTGACCAGCGTTCACACACAAAGAATGTGTGGAGCGCATCATCCTCTTCATTACAATAATGACACAAAGGACTATTAGCCACGCCTATGCGATGCAGGAATCTCCGAAAATATCCATGGCCTGTTAGGAACTGTGTCAAATAATAATTGACCTCTCCGTGGTTTCGATCAACCCAGTCAGCCAGACGCGGAATAAGTTTCTTTGTCCATCGACCTCGTGTCTCATCATCCCACTTCTGTTGCCATCGTTCCATACAATGGTTGTGTGCAGACGTCTTTGCCTGGTGTATGTCCAGTTCTTCTTTGGTGCGCCAAACTTCCTGACGCTCTAAGGCAAGTAAATCAATTGGTGCTACTCCCGCTACCACTAGAACAGCAGGCTCTGAAACAGTGCGATATGCACATGAGATCCTCAGTGCTCCTCTCCGTTGTACTGCTGCTATCCTTTTACGATATTTCTCGAACCGTAAGGACTCAGCCCAGATCTCAGCTCCATAGAGTAATATGGACTGGACTGTTGTCATCAGGAGACGTCGTTTGCTAGGCTTCGGACCTTTAATATTACCCATTAATCGGCTCAAAGCGGTCAAGATATTTGCTGCTTTATCCGTCACTCTTTGAATATGGGCCCAGAATGTGAGCTTCGTATCTAGCGTCACACCCAAGTACTTCGTACTCCTTGATGAATTAATCATCGTCCCTCCCACTTGCATTGGTACAAGTGTGTTGATTCTCCTTCTCGTCAGCACAACAATCTCCGTTTTATGGTCTGCTAATGACAGCTTATGTTCCGTCATCCAATCTGTGACACGTCGCATTACCTGATTGAGTTTCAGTTGCGCCAGCTCTATATCACGAGCCACAATCAGAGCAGCAACATCATCAGCATATCCTACCAATATTGCATCTTCGGGCATCTTCAGCCGAAGCAGGCCATCGTATGCAATATTCCAGAGATCTGGCCCAAGAATAGATCCTTGAGCTGCCCCAGCGGTTAATCTTTTAGTCCTATGTCCTTCCTCGGTATCGTACTGCAAAATACGGTCCTTTAGATAATCCCTCATTATCCGCATGAGGTATCTCGGTAGTCTAAATTTATCTTGAAGTGCCACCAAAATGTCACTCCACTGGGCAGAGTTAAAGGCATTCTTCACATCTAGAGTCACAAGTAGCGTAACTTTACGTGAGTAATGGTTACCCATCTGAGCTCTGTTTGCAGTCTCTACAACTACCCGCACAGCATCAATAGTCGAGTGCCCTTTCCGAAAGCCGTATTGTTGGGCAGATAGATCTCCAGCTGATTGAACTGCCATCGATATTCTAGGCTGTAATAGTTTTTCTAATCCTTTTCCAGCCGTATCCAGCATACATAATGGCCTGTATGATGAAGGCAAATTTCCTCCCAATTTTCCTTTACTAATAAGAACTAGTCTGGCCTTCTTCCAGCAGGCACTAAAAACGCCTGCCTTCAGACATGCGTTATACATGTTCAAAAGGAGTCGCGGGCAAGCTCTTGCTGCCTCCTTAAGTGCTTCTGCTGGAATCCCATCTGGTCCAGGAGCCTTCTTGTTCCTGATAGAATTAATCGCTTTCAATAATTCTTCCTCGGTGAACAATGGTATTACTTCAATATCAATGCAATCATCAGCTTCATCAATCCTCTCCGGATGTTCCGGAAACAGCGTACTGACTATTTCGTCCATAGTGTGTGCATCCATTATCGGATTAGAAAATGTTCCAAGTTTCTTCAATACAATCCTATATCCTAGTCCCCACGGATCGTTGTCAACTTCTTTGACCATTTCCCACCATTTGTCAGCTTTACTTCTTTTAATTGCATCCCGAAGCGCCTTTCTTGCTGATTTGTGGTCTTCGGAGAATAAGGCTGCCTCTTCTCTTCCTCTCGCTCTATGTGCCCTTCGTCTCATCCTCAGGCAGTGTCGCCTCATATCAGCAATTTCCTCCGTCCACCAGTATGCTGGCTGTTTGTGTTTTCGCGTGTTCTTCCTGCACATGGATTTATTGCAGGCTTGATGAATAAGCAACATAGTGTTCTCTACCCATTTATCCGCCGCCTCTCTCCCCTCAAATGAAAAGCAACTCGTTTCAACTTTCACCATTCCTCTCTGTATTACCCCACAGAACTTTCCTTTATCCATATTTGTGGGATTCCAGTATGATGGTTTGCGTATGACAGCGCTTTGTTGTCGATTTTGCTGAAGTACACAGAAAGTAACATACTGATGATCGCTTCCTGTGTAATCCTCAATCACCCGCCATTCAGATATTCTTGACAAAAAATCGTCTGAAGCTAAAGTCACATCTGGTATGGTTCCATTGCAGCCAGGTCGTCGAAAGGTAGGCGTATTTCCAACATTTACGGTCGACAATCCCAACCTTGCAGCCATTTCCAGTATACGACGTCCTCTGGAATCTACATCCGGCATACCCCATTCCAAGGCCTTGGCATTGAAATCTCCAGCTACAATAAGGTTATTTCCCATACCACGCAATGTGTCCTCAAGGCTATCCAACTTGTTCTGGAAATCAGCAATGGGCTCGTTCGGAGTGAAGTAACAGCTCACGTACGTAAGCGTGCCATTCTTAACCCAGACGAAACCATCCTTAGAACCTTGATCTGTCACTGGATATTTTCCCAGATCCGGAATGAAAATTGCGGCTGTTCCAAGGTTGTCCGCAAACCACCCATGATGATCCCTGTTCTGATATTGCTCACTCAGGAGAAAAATATCCACTTCCATTTCAAATGCCAATTGCGTCAAGAGATCATTGGCAGTCAAACTTCTGTGAACATTTCCTTGAAGAACTCTCACCATTTTTTGCCGATTTTAACCTTCTCGAGAGCATCCCTAAACACTATACAGGCGCCTGAACCAGGAACACAAGACAAAGCATAGCCCCAGTATCAATTAAAGTATCGACAGGCATACCGAATACTTCGCATGATATGATTGGCATTTTAATTCTTGTACCCATTTCTTTCCGTTCGTCATTATGTTGAATTAAGTCATCATCCTCTGCTTGCCATTTAATAATCCTGGAAGTGAAAGTGTTTAAAATTCTATCTTCTACTGTGAATTCGAAGTTTTTTTCTTTTCCAATCCCCCGGGATTGTTGTGTTCCCGATGGACCTGGTTCATTGGGCCTCTGTTCCAAGAACTGCAAGTTTTCTTGGTGTCTTTCTTCCAAGTTCTTCCTCGTCTCCTTATTGAACTCTTCATTGGACTGACGAGTATTCACATTCCCTCTGTTATTGTAGTTATTTTTTCTACCATAGTACCTTCTTTCCTGGTACCTTCCTTGATTATCCCTTGGCCTTCTCCATCGAGTATTATATCGGTATCCACCATCCGGTCTCGCATAAGGCTTGTAACTGTATCTGTTATTGTACTGATTCCATCCTCTTTTATCGGGCTCTTCCCTCGGCGTTTTCTCTTCTCGCCCCTCTCGAATCTCTCGTGGTGTTTGGGAATAACTGTCGGCCATAACAGCGTACACAGCGTTGTTATTCTTTCCTCCCTTCTGATGGAAGAATTGAGCGTTCGTATGATCAAGCTTCTGCAATACCTCGTCAAATTGCTCCATATTATAAATGTCAGCAGCGATCAAAGTTCTTTGGACGTCTGCTGGAAACTGACGTATTAATGCAGTAATTAATTCATTATCTGGCATCGGCGGATCTAAATGTTGTAGTTTAGAAAGCTGTCCAGAAAAGTACGTAGAGTATCGAGTAGGTTGTGACGTCGAGAATCTCTTTGAATATAATTCTGCTCTGACTTGCTGTTGTGTTTCCGGGGACCAAAACTTTTTAATAACCCACTGGAAAACTCCTCAAAATTGGTGAGAGTGGACCTAAAAGCTCTAAACCAAAGAAGTGCAGGACCTTCCAAAAATTTCCCTATCACTCGGATCTGTCTTTCCTTAGGGATTTTGGAATCTTTTAGGTATTCACCTGCTTCTCTCAAAAATTCTACGGGTGTCACAGAATCTCGCCCTGAAAATTTAGAAGGCTTATCCTCTACATTCTTGAATACAGTTATGGGGTTGGATTGAAATACTGTCCTGACCTCATTCTGTCTTTGACTATCAGTTTCTCTAGCTGCTCCTAGGTTTATCTGTATCTTTTCTTCTCCCCTCATACTTGACATTTTCAACAGATGGTCAGACTGCTTCTCGTCCTTGATTTGGGTTTTCATAGCCTCAAGTTCCTTATGGTTTTCTTCTGCCATTTTTTTAATTTCTTCGGTTTCCTTACAGTTCTCCTTGACATCAGTGGATATCTGGTTCATAACAGCCTCGTGACTTTTCAACGACCCTGTCATATCTGATATGTCCTTCTGAGTTGCTTGGATATCTTTGGAAATTACTTGAATATGGGATGACAAAGATTCCCTAATTTCCTTGATTCCCTCTTGGTTCTCCAGCTTGAGTGTGTCTTTAATTTCATCGATAACTCTGGTTTTAATTTCAGTTTGTAATTCATTAATCACACCTTCTCTTATCTCTCCCATTACGAGTTCTTTGAATTGTTCTGTCAAACGTTGAAGAACTAGATTTGCCATCTCATTACTCTCTTTCTTCACTCTGACTTCTAGGTTGATCATGTCTTCACCAACTTTCCTAAGACCATGTTCTATCCTATCAGCTAAGCATTGGGATCTTAGATCGGCATCGCGAAATTTATCGTCCATTAAACTTGCGTTAGTGGCTAATGAAGTTTCGAGCTCATGTGTTTTTTCGCATAATTTAGTCATTTTACTCTCAAGTGACATTTTCAAAATTTCGGAATTCTCTTTAAATTTATTTTCCATAGAATTAAATTTACTATTTAAATTTTCTTTCAAGTTACCTTTTAAAGAATCAGAACTTTCTTTAAGTTTATCGTTTAAATTTTCTTTAAGTTTATTTTCTAAAGAATCAGAATTTTCTTTAAGTTTATCATTTAAACTTTCTTTAAGTTTATTCTCTAAAGAATCAGAATTTTCCTTAAGTTTCTTTTCCAAAGCCTCTGTATTTTCTTTCATAATGGCTGCTACACGCCGTCCAGCCTCTTTGGAACTCTCTTCCAAACTCCTCATCATCCTCATCATCTCTTCCATAATTTTCAATTATTATTCAAAACTTAGGGGTATACATGATGGCAGACACAAGATTATAACTAGAACAAGAAATATGAATAGCTAATTGGAACACTCTAATAAAATGAGATTTGTCCTAATGTCGACGTGATGGAAAAACAAAATTCTCTACTTTTATGAATTACATTTACCACAATATCACAAGGAAAATATGCAAGTTCTCAAATATCCTCCACCTGGATTCTAATAATGCGTATGTCCAGTCATCGAACGTTTACTACTGAATTTACTTGACGCCCTAATGGTTAAGATATTATCAAAAATAATCAAACCCATTATAATTATTAACCCAGTTAATTTTTTAATTTTCCCCACTAATTGGGTTTCCTACTAATTTATTCATCCAAACCAGACATCTCTCAACTCCCAAAATATCTATATAAAAATTATCACAATTTAAATCGGCATGCGATTGACCGTGTCTAACTCGAGCCCCACGTTGGGCGCCATTTCTCGCTCTATCTTATTTCATGTGCCCGTTTAGACCGGAGTCCGCACGACCACATATGCATTTTACCAAGAATCAGTCAGCACGAGAGTCAAAATATCCCGGGGCGCCAGATGGGTTAAAGCTAATCGCAAAAACGACATCAAATGAAAAAAGTGCTTTACTGATTTTTGGCTCAATGCAACAATAAGGATAGAAGGAGATTCAACTGGGCATAACACATCATGTAAAATTATCTCATTTTATTTTGAATTTAAAATTGACTGCAAAAATGCTCAAAGCAGCATCATTCACGTGTGGCGACCCACATCCTATTTACACAATGTACATAAATTTCCCCAACACATTGGACAATTATCTTTGGAGACACAAGTCTGATTATTAGTCCTGTAGACTGTGTTCCAAAATTATATTCATTGTTTATGAATAAATCCAGTTCAAATTTAATTGTCTATACTGGAAATACTGTAGTTCACTGTTTGAATTTTTACATAATATTAACACTCGTAGAATAAATGTTCATAGAATTTTTAACTTTCACTTATTTATCCAGTTTCAAAAAAATATTGTCAAAAAAAATATTATTATCTCTGACTCAACACACATTATGTACACATATTAATAACAACATCTGAAAAGTATTTGACCGTTGAGCATAGCATCGAAGAACTGTGCGAAGCACAACAAAATTAATTGTTCTTCTGACATTAAACGTTTCGAGAAGTGACTCGATTATGAACTTCAAGTTCCTAACAAAATATATGATTTCTGAATCATCAACTTGATCAATAAATTGTTGGACCTTTCAACTATTCAATTTTCCACTTGGAATCATTATTAAGAAAAATATTTATATTTGCGGCCATTTTAGTAACTTTCACAACTTGCAATTCTTCGACAGAATGCGGAAATAAGAATTGTAGCTTCATAATAAATTCATTTAGTTCATGGCACTAGGATTGAAAACATCCTTCAAATTATTCGTGGTTATAGAATTATCTTTAATTGGCAGTGGCCCATTCTATTATTTTTATAAGAACACAATATTCCAACAACAACGGCAAAGGTCTTCCTCTGAAGAAGAATAAAATACTATCATGACAAATCCGGGTTCTAGCAAAATCAAAGTCTTAATGGAATCCGTAAACAAGGTTGAAATAAGAACTGATGGTTTTTAAGAAATAACCTTCAGGTCATTCATACGACGCAATGTGTAGTTCCAATACTCCTTCTATAAACCTGAGCCATCGAACCTGCTATTTGATTGATGCTCAAATAAAAACCTCCTCATTCCTGCGACTTAAACATGCGCACCTGGGAATGGCATTTCAACTACTCCACACACATAAATTTTCTTCCCAAAATTTATAGAATAAATCAAGCCTCTGCTTGTTATCAACACTAGAAGATTTGTAAACTTACAAGTTTATTTTATTTTACCATTCAGTTCAACCCGTGAAGTTACCATACTTATGATAATCTTTATTTCACTTTCGAATGTGTATCTACGTCATGATTTTATATAAATACAAAAATATCCTAATTGATACAAATATCATTTGCTTCCCGTTTCATGCCTCTCCGTGTTATCTGAAAAATATACTTTGCTCATTGCAAATATCAACTGTTCAACCAGAACTGAAATGTTGGTTGAATGCGGGCTTCGCTAACCACTCTCCTTCGGAAAATCACCTGTTCCAAACTAGAAATGATTAAACTACTTCATAAGCTCTCTCTCAATAATTGTGATTATTAGAAAATATAAGATCCAAGAATTATTTAGAAAAATTATGAAAATCATTATTATTATTATTATTAGTGGATTATTATTATTATTATTAGTTATATTATTTTAAATATATTTAATTATTATCTCATTATGTGAGAATCCACATGTTCGAATCTTCGAACATGGAAAAAATATCCATCTCTCAACAAAATAATTATTAACTTTTACAGTTACATCGGCTGTTTTCCGTGATTATCCAAAAATATGAAATATTCAAATAAATGCTCGTTATGCTCGGTCATCGATCCTAAACTGTTCTGAGTGCTGAAAATACTCAGAATAACTCTAACATGTCTTGCGTAAATCATTGCAAGATTTAAATACGAAGAAAAATAAATGTGTTGGTCATCTGCAGAAAATGAGTTTGTTCCAATTAGCTAGGCATAATATAAAGTCAAAATGTGGCTTACATTTCTCGTTGGTCTTGAAGCGTAGTGAACCTGGTCTATACCAGATTTATCCAGATACATGCCCTATCGGACACGCACGTCCAATCCTTGTATCGGCCGCCATTATATACCCACAATCTGTCTAACAAGACATAGTGGTAATATCTCTTGAAGTTTGAAGTAACTGTTGATCCATTTTAATATTTACTTCTGTTAACGCCATAGCAGTTCGCTTAAATGGGGTCAGATCTAAATGATCTATTCTCAAATATGTCAGTTGTAACATAACTCACGGTAATCTTTTCAGTACAAGAAAACACTGACAGTCTAAACCAATCAACGGCTGTTCTGAAGATCGTTCCCTGGGCATGGCTTCTCACCATCTATCATGCGCGAAGCAACTTATAGTTTCCCATCGTCGGCTAATGAACAACACCGTGATAGACTGGCCTTCAATATACTGAAAGATCCGAGTGGTTATCATGTTACAAATTAAAACTGACTAAATTGGACTAAAATATCCAAGTATTAGATTACTATTACTGGACTGCGACAAAGTACTTTCTAGACAAAGTCTAGCATATGTCCATAAATAAATAAAGTATTTCACCAGTGTCCGTAGAAAAATATCAATCACCTTAGTGATTCTCTCTGCCGGAAACTTACTATGTTCCACATGTATCGCAGCACTTTTGTAACTATCACAATTTGAAATATCTTCTGCGTAGATCCGGCAACCATGTGCCTTGGCTCAACGTGGCAGCAGCACCTTGCCTTGCAAGAGCTTGTTTCGAAGTGAGCTGATGTTGCTTGGGCCGGCCGGCTTTTATTCAAAACGGTCAGGGTCACGCTGAATCTCGCTGAAATCTGGAAATCCTCATATCTCTGGTATCCCCGGTCCGATTCACTTGAGACTAAGTGCATTCTCTTTCATTTGGCCGTGCCAGTAATCTGACATGCTCTTAGCTGCATAAAATTTCCAATCCCTTCTAGAAGTTATGGAGCGCGATATTCAAATATCTCAACTTTCAAAAGCGGCTGTAGCCTTTCCCTTGATATCTAAGTGTCTGAATCTTGGAATACCCATTCCTAGAGTTGGGCACAGTACGGTATGTGTGGATGGTCATTGATGTGTATTCCAAAATGGCCTTTGTTCAACCTGTTAGTCGCAAGTCTGGCCCGCTAGTCATCAAAGCTTTTAAACATATTATTCAACAATCCAAACGTCAACCACAGTTGTTGCAAACCGACCAGGGAAAATAATTTTTCAACAAGGATTTCTCTAGTTTTCTCAAATTTTGAATATTCACCATTACACCACGTACAGCATTCTCAAAGCCAGTGTGGTCGAGTGGTTTAACCGAACATTGGAAACTCATATGTGGAAAGCGTTTACCGCTCAATGCTCTTATCGCTGGTTGGAATCGTTACCTGAGCTAGTGTCACGTTACAATGACACCAAATACAGAACCATTGGGACCAAGCCACGACTAGTGACCAAAACTAATCCGCGACTGGATAAACTGGTTAACCCCATAAAAACAGCAGACCCTAAACGTCACCTCCTCAACATCGGAGACCATGTTCGTGTGAGCAAGTTTAAGTCTGTCTTTGATAAGGGCTACACGCCAAATTGAGGAACTGAACTATTTCGAATTCGTAGAGTCAACCTGGACAGCCCAGTCACATATTTACTCGAGGATCTCAATCATCAACCTATAAAAGGCAGGTTTTATCATCATCAACTTTGCAAGACCGCGTTTCCAATACATTACCTTGTGGAAAAGTGTTGAAACAAAAAGGAAATAAGTTCTATTTAAAATGGCTAGGATTCATGGATTAATAAATTACATGTTGTGTAAACTCATGTGCCTTTAATTTATTTATTCATGTTGAGCTTAACCTATACCCCTGTGTGTATACTGTCCTCATCTCCACATACAAGTTTTAAATGGTTAGTGACTTGTAACTAAGAATAAAGTGTTATGAGCAACACATCTCTCTTTTCTTTCTCTTGCTTGCCTGCTCTCTCTCTCTCTCTTTCCTCTCAAACCCTCCACCCAACCCCTCTTACGCAGCCTCTACTAGAGGTTACAACATTCCTACACGTGCATGTTACTTTTAATGACTCAGCGATTTACACTCTTGAACATTCTATCATCGCGCACGTGTATAGCTAACGTTTAAGGCTAACACCTGCGCGAGGTCATGTGACAGATCTACTTGCATTTTGTCACGTACGAATCAAACAGGATCTAACTTGTTAGCTTGGAAAGGGGGCGTCAGCTTGAGTTCAACGACACCTCATTCGTCAAAATCCGATCATGTATTCGGGCGATATCGGCTTTTCCAGGTTAGTATGTGACGTCACCAGGAAAGTAGGCTATGCGTCAACATTTTGGGGTTTGGGAAAGGGGGCGTCAGCTCAAGTCAACGACACCTCATTCGTCAAAATCCGATCATGCATTCGGGAGATATAGGCTTTTCCAGGTCATTATGTGATGTCACCAGGAAAGTAGGCTATAGGTCAACATATTGGAATTTTGGAAAGGAGGTGTCAACCCGATTTCAACGACACCTCATTCGTCAAACTCCGATCATGCATTCGGGATATATCGGCTTTGCCAGGTCAGTATGTGACGTCACCAGGAAAGTAGGCTATGGGTCAAAATTTTGAGAATTTGGAAAGGGGATGTCAGACCGAGTTCAACGACACCTCATTTGTCAACATCCGATCATGCGTTCGGGAGATATCGGTTTTGTTAGGTCAGTATGTAACGTCATCAGGAAAGTAGGCTATGCATCAACATTTTGGGAATTTGGAAAGGAGATGTCAGCCCGAGTTCAACGACACCTCATTTGTCAAAATCCGATCATGCGTTCGGGAGTTATCGGCTTTGCCTCTGAATGTATAGCGGGTTAGTATGTGACGTCACCAGGAAAGTAGGCTACGGGTCAACATTTTAGAATTATTGATTACACCTCATTGCGAAGTCACCAGGAAAGTAGGCTATGGATTAACATTTTGGAACTTTTCCTAAAATCTAAAATCTAAAACAAAAATCGAAAATCGAAAATCGAAAATCGAAAATCGAAAATCTAAAATCTAAAATCGACAATCTAAAATCGTAAATCTGAAACATGGCCGCCATCTTGGTTAGCCGCCATTTTGGTTAGTCGCCATTTTGGTTAGTTGAAAGTAGGCTATGGATCAACATTTTGGAATTTTGGACCACCCTTCGTTGTGACGTCACCCGGAAAGTAGGCTATGAATTAACTCTTCGATTAAACCTCGTAGGTGACGTCACCAGGAAAGTAGGCTATGGATTAACATTTTGGAACATTTTTGATCACCCCTCGTAAGTGAGGTTAGGTTAGGCTAGGTTAGTTAAGCTATAGTCGTGACGTAATGGTCGCCATCTTGTGCAACGTCGTGACGTTTGGGCACAGCTTCGCCGCCATCTTGTTTTTTTGGGCACAACTTCCAGGAAAGTAGGCTACTATTTAGAACCTGTACAGCCCCCCTACTCGCGTGAACCAGTTCTTATGTAACCAACGATGGACGCCCACTTCGTCCTTCATCGTGCACTTCACTACGTCCTTCATTGAACTGTCGGACTCATCTTCTCACCATTGAATCACTCATCGCATGTTGTCCATACACTTCGCAAATTTGTCGATAAATTTCAATTGGTTTCACTTTCCTAGCATTCAGAAAACGAATCACAGATCTGATTTCACAAGCGGCGGGATTTTCAATCAACACCGACATTGTACGAGTAAACATGCACAACAACGCGTACGTGGCTGACAGCGCTCTCCAAATGGCGCACGTTCCTTCTCCTTGATACAGAGCGTCTACCGCGCATATGCGGAACTGCGCTGCAGCGGAACGTACAACTAGTTGAAGACACAGGTGGCACACGTCTATGAAGAAGGTATACAAAAACTCGTGCCACGCTACGACAAATGCCTGCAACATTTCGGCAGTTGTGTGGAAAAGTAGTTTAAGAGTTGTAGAATTTTGTGCAATAAATAATTTTTCTGTATCCGTACACAATTTAATGTTATTACCAAACGGAACTTACTTTCTGGACGTACTTCGTATAGGGAATTAATAATTTTTGTTTAACCTGTGAAAAGTAAAGATATTCTATATCCCTTACCGCATCTTTACGGACATTTTGCTGCTGTCTCAAACATAGCTCATTCCACATGGTTAATACAAATAAATAGAGATTATTGGAGCTACGAGTTTTGGAAATTATATATTATTTGGTGACGGGATTATTGTCACATTTATGATACATTTCCCATTATTCAAAAAGTAAGTATCATCCAAAGGAATTATATGTGTATTGCAGTAGATCTATATTTCCCTTATTTACTGAAGTGTTCTGGTTGGTGTCGGAGACACGCCAAACCTGGGGATGAGAGTATTCTCGTGCAACATAATTTGTCATAGTAAATAACATTTGAAATGGCACCCTCCCAGATTTATCTTCTTAGAGAATATTGTAAATAAAATAAAACATTACATTTGTCACCTCAACGAAGGGCACGAGAACCAGGACACATCACTGTAGGGGTAGGAATGTCTATATATTGTGCAAGTGATTTTGGGGCTAGTGTTAGGAAGTATTGTTACGTGCCACCCCCCTAGTGAAACTTTTGTTAACTGGATTACGGTGGGTTGAAGCACAACACAGATTGTTACTTTAAAGAAATAATTAACTTTATTGCGGCCAGAAAGATACACTACTCATCAGCAAATACAAGCAATTAGAACCTTACTCCAGTTTCCTCAAGTCTCTTCCTAATGGAGAGCTCTTGCCCCCTTTCACTTGTCATCAAACCACAGAAGTTAATCCGTCCTAATGAGTCCGGTGGCCTTGACAGAAACTACCTGCACCTCTTCCTTATGTACACAAACTACAGTTACTTACGATAACCTGCTACACGCTGCTTCGCTGTCCACGAGCTGGGAAACAATGTCACTGGATTTCGTAACTCGCACGGCATTTCGCCACAATACCTCTGTCGCTCAATGAAATCACACTCGCTCAAAACACAGGCAGTCCCCTGTATGCTCCTCACTCCCTCGCTGTCAAGAGAATCGGCTTCACTAGGGGTTTCGCAAGTCACCACACTTCTGTCGCTCAGGATAACCGCTCGCACTAGCTCGT